>OY728163.1:395864641-397193792 GCA_963277665.1 Viscum album | reverse complement strand
ATGGTTGGAATCAGGATATCTTTCTCATCAAAGATCCAATAGAGCTTACTTTTATCATGTTGGATGTGCAACGTTAAGTACTCAAGTCCCCTTGAGCCTTTATCCATATCTTTTTCTCTCAACTGGGTTATCAGGGTATGAGTGTTTTTATATATTTTTTTTAATCTACTCTGATTAGATCCAAATCAAGGACCAATACCAAAGTAGTAGAGTCGTACAATCCTATTCTAGGTGTTTTATAACACATACATAAAGTTCATTGATTTTGGATTTTCCATGTGGGGCCCATTGATTTCATCAGTAGCCATTTTTATAAATTATATTCTTCTTTTATAATCATTATCATTGTATGATTATGATCTTTCTAAATACGCGGTTAATTGTTAGGGTTAGTCCCACAATTCGATGAATTCCATTTCAATGGTTATTTTGTAGATGTTGGTTAGTGATTTAACATGTTTGTTCCACCGCACTTTTGTTCCTTGTCCTGACCTTTCTATGGGTATGAATTTCTATATTACATGTCTTGTATATGATGATAATTCCATAGTGGAAATTACCATGTATGCTCACCACTAGACCCGCCTATAGTATGTTCTTCAATTTTAAATGAAATGTGAAATGTGAATTGGAAATTATACTAATTATATAACTTAGCCTTAAATATAATGAATATTGGGTTACATATCAGTGGAACCCATGTCTAAAATAAATGAAGGGAGTAGAATGAACATATAAAATGGAATATTCCATAAAATGATTAAATTGATTTATGATAATTGACCTTATCAGACTAATGAAAGGAATGTCTTGAACTATAGATGATATTATATGACCTCTTAATAAAACAGAAATTTCATAACTCATGATTGCCTTGGATTTTGATTGAAGAATTCCATAGGCACTCTAGAACCACATTCTGATTCATGGAAATGGCTTGCATAGGTTGATACCCACCTACATCCCGATCCATGTCTATTATTGGATGCATAGTATCACATTTTTTATCCCTTTATAATATCAAAAGATGATTTGGATACCCTCATTGGGCCTGTCATTGAAAAGTATATTCCATGGTTACATACCAAAGTTCCCTATCTCTTCTTAGCCCTGTTTTACCTAGGACGATCACCTTTGATTTGATAAGCACCTTATTTTTTGATGGCCTTGGACTATGCTCCTTCAATTTCACTCTTAACCATTTTAATCTATAATTACTACTGATTTGGAGGCCCTTAAGGTCTATGTTTCCATCCCCATTACATGGTAACATCATTATTAAATATAATTGATCATGGTTTCCTTATTAAATATTATAAACATCACTATTTATACTATCATGGGGTGATTTTAGTATTGGATATTCCCCATTAGAATTATCAATATAAAATTTGTAGTTAGATAATAAGTTAATTGGTTAACTGTTCACATACTAGTTGAGGGATGAAGAAGGTACATGGATATTGAATTGCATTTTACTACATTAAATTATATAGGCATGATGTAATACTATTATATTTCAATTTAATGGGCCAAATGTTGTAGATTATATTGGTGGTGGCCCACTAGGATTTATCCCACACTCACCTTAGGAATAATTTTGTAACTGCGGAAGATTACAAGGTTTCATGTATTGACATAGGGAATCATATGTCTTTGAAAACTAGATTTCATACTATTAGTATGGAGCTTGATAGTAGATGATTGATCCGAGGCTCAAGATGCTTTGGATAGTATGTTACTTCATTTATATTTTTTTGGAACATGTTATGCCTATTATTTTAATCCATGATTTCTAGTTTTCAAGTGACATGATGTATCATCAGTTGTTGTATTCTTTGATGTTATTTGAGTTATTTCAGTTCTTGTTACTATAGTGTCTATTTTACAATATTCCTCATATTCACTTATATTGCTTCCTCTATTTAACTTTGTCTAGCTTCACCCACCATGATAAAATTTAGTAATGATTGCATAGTCTACCCATGGAAAACCCTAGGCCCACACTACTAGTCAGTAGCCACCGGTGTTTGGGGAGATGCACTTGAGGACGTGTGGCCCACTTTGATCAGGGAACCCTTTAGGGGGAATATAGTTCTAGGAAGTCATAAAACTGGTCCCCAAGGATCAAAAAATGTGAAAGGGGATTAAAATACATGTAAATACCCAGTGTTTTATGTTTTAAACATTTTCATCTGCCATCCATCCTTCGATACGTAGAAATCCATAATTGATCCAGGTTATGTTATACCTCTGTTCTAACAGTTTCATCGATCTGTTTTCTCTCATTCCCCTTTTTGATGTTATGACACTTCATCTACATGTTTCTAAAGTAGTTTTGGTTGTTGTTTGTTGGAATTTTTGTGGAATAAATTCCTTGGGTAGATGTAGTACTCTCGGGACAGGTGAATTGGATCGACAACATTGGTATATTCCTGTGAAAAGGGAATTGAATCCCTTTTGGCATTGGTTATTTATTTCTTCTCTTAATTTACATGGAATTATTGAGATATCACAATTTATCCCCTTAAACCATATTTAAGTTCACATAAAAATTACTTCACTAGGTTTGAGGATTTATTATCGACCCCATAGAGATGTTTTGGTTTCGTATCACGATAATAATTATACTCTTTTTTTAGATAGTTTGATATTTATGTTTTGATATATTTTCTTGGATTAATATGTGAAATTGGTAATGAATATAATGATGGAATTAATTGATAATTAATTGCCTATATTATTAAAGAGTCGTATTTAATTTATTTGTTTGTCACTTTATGTTAATGGGTTTCAATTGATAAAAGTATTAATGTTTATTTTATTTGGTTAGTGAACATTAATCATGATGATTTTTTTTGACAAAAAAATAAATTAATGGAAAAATATTTTTTTTAATTAATTTGTGATATATTGTGATTGCTTTATTATTATGTTTCATGTGTTTGTAACTTATAAAGATGAATCTTTTAATTCAATATGGAATAAGAATCAATTATGTGATAAAAATTAATTCATTTCATGGTCCAGAGTCACCTTTTTTATTGTAGAGGATGAGTGACTTGTGCTTTGGATCCATAAGGTATCTTTTTTGTGAAGGATAAATGCATTTTTTAGGTAAAAGATTCTTGTTTCCATGTTTGTTCCACGATTCATGGTATATGATGTGATCTTGGTGTAATTTGTTTTGTATGGTTTGGGGAGGACCAGATATTAAGTGATCATGGGATGGCTCATTTAGAGTGTTGTTTTGGAAAGTGGCGTATAGAGGCATGATTTTGGTGGAAGTGGTATACAATTGTGTGTGTGGATCGTACTGTATATGAAGATGGCACAATACAGGAGGGTGTTAATTCTATGTTAATGTTTTTGTATTTATCACTAAATGAATTTAGAATAAATTATTTAAACTAATTGAAATCACAATACATCACAACTTATTATATCATTAATCTGAAAAGGCATTGGTTCCAGTTATAAATGTATCGTAATCAGGTTGACATAGATAATGAAATCAAGAGGTCTTATAAGAAAATTATCATTTTCGTAGTTGACATGATTAACATATAGTAATCCTATGATATATCGTAATCAATATAGTTACGAGTAATAGAGTAATATAATGCAATGATTCATTATAAAGCATACTGAATCTTACTAAGTAATTTAAAAGATCGTAATCCCTAAAATTGATCTTACAAAGATCTTAATCAGATTATATTACTAAAATATCATAATTAGATTGGTTACAACAAAAAAAATGAACAATTTAAAAATTAATATACAAAATGATTAACATTCTATTAGAAAGTAGGGTTAATGTAAATGAATGGAATTATATTAACCCTAAGAGAATGGTATCTAATAATATTAGATATAGGTCCCATGATTTATTCATTAAAAAATTTATATAATACTCACTATAAGGAAATCCTTATATACAATGATTAGATTCTGTCATGCTATCCTTATAATTCCTTAATCAAGAAGGTGATCAGTTCCTCTTTCTTCCTATCCTCAGAAGCCCTCAATCAACAGATGCTCCACACATAAATCTTCTTATACATATAAGACATCGATTGAAATCACTAACAATAACTGTTTTAATTAGAAAATAGGTACTCATGAGAGTGAAAACTAATTATAATGATTAGTTTACCTCTTGACACAAGAGTGTTTCTCTAGAATCAATGATTGTACAGAGCTCTCACAGGATTTATCGAATTTGTAAACAAAATTGAGCTCTTGAAAATGACATGGTTTTTATAAGTGTTCGCTCTAATGGTCATATTATACTCTAGTGGTAGAATTTTCTCCTATAACATCGGGAGGACATAGACACCTGAAACTGCATCGGTCATCTTGTAACTAAAAAATTTCATTGTTTTATAATACAGATTGAAAAAGAATACAATCCATTTTTTTGATAAAACTATTTTCCTTTTCATATGATACTATATTCTTGAATATGATAGAATAGGTATGAAATGAATATATCACTTCCAATAAAATAGTAATGTGAAAAATAACTGAGTATGATACTTTTAGTTAACATAGTGAATACAATTTGTTCTAATAGTATGATTTTTTATTGGTGTGTATGAAGAAAATCATAATTACAGAGCACAATGAAAATCCTATTTTATGAGTAAAATGAAAATAATATCTTGGGTCAAAACCATATTCATTTAATGTAGTAACACATTTGGGTATGATTAAAATCGTAATCATATGAAAACATTTAATGAAATAAAGTAAACCAAAAAAACATAAAATAAATAATATAATAATTCATTTGAAAATAGAGTTTGTGATTTCCAAAAATTGAATAGAAACATAAAAAATAATACTTTTGACTGAACAATCTCCCCCTTTTTTGGAAATCAAGAACCGTAAGTTAAAACGAATAGAGAATTAAAAAATTTAATATATTTTGAATTTATGAATTAAATACTTATAATTATCTCCCATTGAGTTTCAAAAACTATTCTAAATAATATTTTTTATGAAAAACCTCACACTAAGGATTAAACAATACATAAGGATAGTATTCTGTAAATAATTATTAATCTTACTATTAGAGTTATCCTTCTGAAAATTCTTCCCCTTTCTAATACATTATCCCCCTCTATAAAATATTCTCCACATTTAAAAAAATTCTCACCATTTCATACATTCTAAAAGGTTTTGGGGCATTATTTTAATACATGGAAAAAGGGTTAAAGAGAAAAAATATATGAAGAGATAATTTAATTGACCATCAGAAAATGATTAAATAAAATTAATCCAAAAAATGGAAAACATTCAATTAAAACTAAATAGATGATACACGAATTTGTTGATGGGATTTTTAAAATAATAAATCAAGAAGAAAACATATTTCATTTATTTTCTTTCTCCTTATAATTTTCCTCTTCATAAGATCCTGAATAGATGTCTCTATTTTCATGAAATCATTCATATCTTCCATCAGCTTTTCAGGATACTCTTTTTGAGCATGAATGATATATTTTTCATATGAAAACATGTGATATTGGTTATGAATAACATATTATTTTGATTTCAAATTCTATTCTAGTATTCATAATAATTTACTCCAAAATAGGTGGTCTCATATGATTTATACTTTCAATTGAATCAACATTAATTCTGAACATGTAAAAAAACATATTTTTACATATTACACATCAGTGTAAAAAGTATTTATAATCAAAACAGTTTATGAATGAAATATAAATAAATTTTAATATTATTGTATGACAATATATGAGATGTTATATAAGTAGTGGAAATTTTTTGTGATACCAATTGTTAGATCATATTGTATATGAAAATGACACAATATAAGAGGGAGTGAGCTGTATATTTAAAGACATTCATTTTTATCCCTAATAGAATTTAATTTAAATTAATTAAACATAATTCATTTCACAAAACATCTTAAGGTATTGAAAAAAACTTATTGGACATGGCCTTCGATCTATTTATAAATTTATCATAATTGGGTTTATTGCGATAATGCAATCCAAAAGTCATAAATAAAATTAATCATATTTATTGTTGAAATTATTACAATAGACTAAGTCTGTAACATATCATAATCACTATAATTATGATTATATGAGTGAAAAAATACAATGATTCAATCATAATGTGTTCATAATTTTATTGAGTAATTGATAATATCGTAACCATTAAAATTTTATTTACAATAATCGTAATCCGAGTATATTAATAATGTATAATAATCATATTGGTTCTGATAATAAAAAAGGGAGATAAAAAAAATTAATTAGTAAAATGAATTACCATCTTTTATAATGATATAGAAATGTAAAATAATACAATTATTTAATCCCAAAGAAAAGGGTATCTAATAACATTGGATAAAGGTCCTTTGAATTATACCTTCATACAAGTATTTCATACCCACGATACGGTAAGACCTCTGTATGAGGAACAACATCAGCCTTTCTAACCAAATAATCCCTGGATCAAGAATGTGATTAGATCCTTTATCTTTTGATGCTAGAAATCCATTGTCCATGATTGATCGGTACATCTATCTTCTTATCCATGGTATCCCTCAATCATATTAAACAATGATTGGTGTTACATTATGAAAAGAAGTACTCTTATGAGTAACATGTATTTATAATCTATATTTCCAAACATCACTTTAGAGTTTTTTTAACATGAAGGAAGGATTTTATAGAGTACTCACATCTTGTCTCAAATTTTTCAAATGGTTTGAGCTCTTTCATATGACCTGGAATTTAGAGGTGTTGGCTCCAAAGATCATATTTTCCTCCAACGATCATATTTTATCTTGAAAATTCAAAGTGAAATAGACACCCGACACTCTAACAATCATTTTGTAACTCAAACTAAGGCATAATTTTATAATACATATTGAAACATAATACATGACACCATTTTGATAAAATGGGTTTCCTTTGGATAAGACACAGTTTTATGGATACAAAAGAATGGGTACAAAAATAATTTAACTCTTCCAATAAAATAAAAATATGAACAATAAATGAGTATAATCATTATAGTTAATATATTTAATATTATTTGTCTTATCAGTACATCATTTAATGGTGTTTATGATGGAAATTACAATCATAGAGTTTTATGAAAATTTTATTCAATGAGTATGAGGAAAAACGAATATGGGGTCAGAACCATAATCATGTAATATAGTAAAACATATGTGTATGATTATTATCCAAATCATATGTAAAATCATAATTTAGGAAAAAAACAGAAATACATAATGTAAATAATATATTAATTCATTTGAAATGATTGTTCTTTATTTCCAAAACAAAAAAGAATAGAAAAGTCAAAAGAAGACTTTTGACTCAACAATGTGATAGAAAGATGCATTAGGATATGCATGTGGGTGTCGGGGAAATAATTGAGGATGATAGTAAAGTTTGAAGATGGGATTCAGTTTTTATATTAAATTTTATAGTTTTTATGAATATATTGCTTGGTGAATGAGCATATTATTTTTTCATCTTCATTCCATTCCCCAGTAGATGAGGTTTCTATGTTTTTTTATTAACATCATTTTGTGTCTTATTATTGTTTACTAGAGTACCTGGAAATATAGAAAGTAATGTTTCCAATAAATGAATAAATGTTTAACCCATGTTGTTGGATCTTGCGGGGATGGAATTTTGAGATTATAAACTTGAGTGGTCTTAGACTTGGTTTGCTTAATCCTAGAAGACATGGGAATTTTTTTCAAGATAATGTAATGTAATGTGTAAAATGTATATGGTTAATTAATTTTAAATGAAATAATTAATGTAAATTTAAACTGATAAAAAAAAATTAAATAAAAAAATATATCTATTTAAATTGGTGTGTGGTTATAGGATATATGGGCTCAGAAAGGGCAGCTAGGAGTTTGAGGGATGTTAGCTGCAGTCAAGTCTGAAACTAGGTTATACCCATAATGTGGTCATCATAAATATTTTATCATGAAAATTTTGAGTATTTATACACAACTCCTCCCAACTATTTAGGGAAACAAAATCCTCAAGTATTCTGATACATGGGAGGTGTTTCACACAACATCCCAGTGGTTGGATAGATGGCATACTACCCCCTTTAGCCCCACAATCATCACTTGGTTGTCAATTGTGCTTATATGAGTGGAAGTTATTTTTCACCATATATGTGTGTGGAGGGCTATAATGGCTTCTTATTATTTTCACACATAGGTTTTATGGATATAGTTTCCTGTGGACTACTATAGCTATATTGTGTGTAGGTTGTGATTTCCTGAGGTTTCTTACTCAGTGTATGTATGGTCATGGATTGAGATATAATACTCAATTTATGATACATTATATTATGGATATGGTGGATTACTAAATCTACCTTTTTACATTGGGTTATGTGGACATGGTAGTGTTATTAATGATGTGATTATTGTAGTTATTTTCCCATGTTATATGGGATAACTTTTTTGGAGAGAGTTTTTCAGGACTTGCGATGTTGAGGTATAGTGGAAAACCACCAGGGAAATATTGAAGTGGTATCCTTATATTATTTATTATATTATATACTCATGAAGGTGATATATGGTGAGAGTATCCATGGTGAGTTTGGAAAATAGTATACTTATTAATGTGATGAATTTGTTTTACATGTTGTTTAATGTGATTTAGAAGGAGTATTAAATCTTTTTCTTAGGTGTCTCTTGGGAGGATTCTACTGAGAATACTATTATATTCATTCATCATATATATGAACTATTATTCATGACATTCAGAGTAGGTTGTATATCAGGATGGTTAAAACTAGTATGGGGGTTTTGAGGAGCTGTTTGGGATTCCTAATTATTGTAGTCCTTATGTTTCTTTTGGCACTTATAGTTTTCCATTTAATTATAGTAGTTCTTACATTTCATATTTTTGTAATCATGGGATTTCTATTATATTTTAGTATGAGAAGGACGTGTTATTGGTCTTCTGTATCTCTCTATCGCATGTGTTCTTTAATATGGTAATTCCACCAATATGTGTGTTTAGTATAACCTATGTTCTAGTTTCTACCCCAACCCTACTAGAGGTAGGACTCATGTGTCAATATATATCATCTCCCATTGTTATCCCCAAAGGGGTACACTTAGTGGGGAAGGGGTTGAGATAGAGTGGTATTGGAGTCTCAAGTTGAGGGATAGGACAGAGTTTTGGGCTGGTAGAGAAGTGATATTAGCTAATTTTATCAAGCCATATAATCATATAATATTCGATTAGACATAGGTATATTCCCCCCCCCCCTCTCATGATATGATTAATTGACTATTAAAGATAAAAAAACTGCTAAATGAGGTGATACTAGTTTCATGGCAAAAACCTAAGAAGGATCATGCATCAATCTTCTTTAAATCCATGTATGAAATGGGTACACCTCCTGACAGATTAAACTAAAAAACTAAAATAAAAAAATAATAATGTTAAAGCCTTTGATATTCTTGGTTTCCATGCTCTAAATATTGTTGTTTTTTAGCAATGGCCCCAATTTTATGTCCTCAGTAGGTTTTTAAAGAATATTTTTAGCAACTTCTTCTTGAAGATCACAGTAGAGAAGAGGTTTGTGAATTAGACACTAAAGGAGGACACTCCAAGAGATTCACTGGTAGTGTCTATAGAGATATGAGGGCATCATTTCATATGAAATAATATAAGAGTAGTTGGAGGAGTTTCATATAGCCTTCTGTTAGATCCATGATCATATGAAGCACTAGGTATTGTTGGTTGCAACGATGTGCCATGGGTAGTGTGGAAATCATAGTTTTATTTCATTGTAGATTTTAATGAGTCAATAGTCTTATGGAAGGAATTCTAAGGTGAGTTTGGATTTGAGTATCTTTCTTAGACCCTGAAGGAGGCCAGTCACCAATACCTTCTTACCCTTTAATAAGGGAGTTCCAATGTGTGAGATTTCGGGATATATTTCCAGAACATTTAGAGACATGCGTCCTTAAATTTTTTAGATTATAAGGCCAATGAAGGAATTTTGAGGAGGATTTTCATCTAGAGTTCTAGAACTAGGTCCCCTAATTTATGTTGAATATGTATCTCAAGGTGTTTTTGATATAATATTATATTTGTAAGATTTTATCCAGATTCATATTGTCATGAGAAGTGAGTCTTTAGGGTTCCTCATCAAGTAGGGTTTTGTTATGAGCTTCCATGTTTTCATGATAAGATACTTGATGAACAATAAGGGGTAGGCCTCGGCCCTCAATGTCTATTTTTATGGGTTTAGTGGCTCTCATGCCTATGGAATGGGTTCTAGATCATGTTTTTTATAGATTTTAATGTTATCATCAAAGAGAGTGGCCATCATTTTTGAGTTGTCAGCAAGTTCATGTTGTTCCTCATCGGGATACTCCACTGAGGTAGTTCCAGTTGGGGAAGTATCACTACATTGATCTAGTATGGGATAAGTAGATAGTAGATATGGAAGAATATAATAACACTGAGATATTCCTCATCATCAAGGAGAATATATCAGCTATTGAGGTGGTTGTCAACATGGCTAGATATTTCGTGGAGTAGGTCATGGGTACCTTTATGCTTTATATTTTCTAGCACTAGGGGATCCAGACATCATTTGATGTACCCTTTTCATGTTTTATACATAGAATAGTTATATTTTTGATTCATGAGTGAAAAAATAATTTATATTACATTCCCTTGTCCGGTAATTATGACCATATGGAGAGAGGCTTCCATTGACCTTGGTGTCCACTATGCCAATTGGAGGTGAAGCTGACATGATTGATGTATGTATATAATATGAGCTAGAGGTGGAGCAGTACCACTCTTGGAGAGATTTAAAATTACTATATATATTACGATGTTACATAAACATTATCATTTATTAGTGGTATTTCATAAAGTTTGTCATGGATAGATTTAGGATGTAGTTTGTCTTCTTCGATGCTACTGGAGTTCCATCAGTGTTTGTTGGAAAGCGAAACCCTCCAAAGGGTTAGAGGTGTGTTATGTCCATGTCATACATGATGGATACGCTGATGTTGGGGTTTTACAAGGTTTATAAATTGGTATTTCCTAGGTTTTTATAATAGTACCAAAATGTCTTTAATGTGTAGGTTGTAGTTTTACCCCCCACAATGATAGATCAAGTTCTAGATGAAACTACAACTATAAATGTCTCAAATATTTATGTATTGATATAGGATGACCCAAAATGAGTTTCAAGAGCTATGTATATATCTCAATGTTATATTGTAGTATGGTTTTGTTCGTCTTAGTGAGTCATCATGGGGTGTACCATTTTTGTTCTTAATAAATATGATGGTAGTTTGTGGTTGTGTATTGATTATCATCACTCGTACCAAATAAAAATGAATAAAATCAGTCATCTTTTATGGATATATGATTTATTTAATAAAATTCATGGTGAATGTTGGTTCTTGAATATCATTTTTTTATCAAAATAACATCCGATGTGTGTATGAGATGAGGGTATCTCAAAGACTCCCTTCAATAATTATCATGGGAATTAAAAAACAATTTGTGTTGTCTGGTGTGATGAATGCTCAAACATTGTTGTTTAGATTAATGAGTGATATGTTTGTGTGGAATCAAGGACATATTCAAGGTGGTTTTCATTGAAGAAATACCTTTTTTACTTTGGTTCTGAGGGGGAGAATGCAGAGCATATGTGTGTCATTTTGGGAGTTATTCATCATGTGAGGTTGATTGGGAATACTCTGAAGCCAGAGTTTTGGGATATAGAAGATTGTTTCTTTTGGAATTTTATGTCAATCAAGGATTTTCTATGGATATATGGGATATAATATCAATTTTTTCTTAGGTATCCTCTAAGACAGTGGCTAATATGAGATGTTTTATCTTGAATTTTAGTCTATTAAAGAATATTTCTAGCTGATTTAACTTGGTTTGAAACTCCTCAGACAGTGTTCACTAGAATGTATCAGGCATTATTGTGTAATGATCTATGTTAGATACATTTTGAGTATTTTAAGGGGATATTGGTTAGTTATCGTGAAATATTTCCACCAAAAGAAGGATTTTGGATTTAGGATTTATAAGATACTTCACGTTATGGATGGGGATGTGTTCTAATACAACATAGATCATTCATTTCTTATGGGTCATCGTAGTTATAACCGTATGAGTGAAACTATTATAATTATGATATCTTAGTATATTCCCTAATTCATTGGAGGCATTACCAAATCAGAAATCATTTTATGGTCTTCAATGATCATAATATCTTGATGTATGTATTCTTCCAACTCGAAATGAACATGTTCCAGTGTCGGTGGATAGTGTTCTTATAGTATTATAAAATTGATATTTCATATACACTAGGAATGGGGAATTTCGTGGTCGATGAGCTGGGATAGAATCTTCATAGTGATGTGGTGCACTAATCAAGAAATTCATTGAATGAAATGTAAGTACGTTTAACATTTCATCGAGATATATGAGATGTTTTAAGTAGGGGATTTAGTTTTTAGATGACGATGTAGTCCGATATATTGAAGAAAGGGGTTTAATAATTGTTTGGGGATCAAGAGGTGAAATTTTAGACAGACCGAGTTGTTGTGGAGTTCCCCAGATGGTTAGTTTGATGATGAACAATACTACGTATTGTTTCACGAAAGAATTTGTTTTTCATTGGGGATCTGTGAGATGGTTCTCAGATATTTTCATAGTTCTCTAGTGGAAACATATAGAATATTTAAAAATATGTACTATGCATTGAGGATTTTGTTTCATGGCCTTGGTTGAAGCATATAGTTATTGGGTTTATATCTCAATGTTCAATCTTGCAGAAGGAGAAGGTGGAGCACCGTCTTCCCCGTGGTTTTCACTAGCCATTAACTATTACTAAGTGTAAGTGGGAGGAGAAATAGATGTAATTTTATATCATTTTACCTCGATCTTAGAGATTTTATGATTATATATGGGTCACTATGGAATTTTTGATGAGATGAGACTACATTATAGAAATCACATTATCAAGATTAGTGGACGTTTATTGAGGCATCATATGGAGGATGTTGTGAGACTCCACTAGGTCCCAAGGATGATTATTTTCTATCGAGATCCTCATATTACATATAGGGTGTAGAGAGGTCTTCATCATGATTTTAGTCCTCAATTTTTCCATAGATTTTCTTTTCATATATGGATGGATGTTCAAATAGAGCAGAACATCCAAACTCTTGAAGACATGTTTCACTCTTATTTCATATAAATTAGAGGATTGTTGATAAGGCACTTTCCCTTGATATATTCCTCTTACAAACAACAACCTTCACTCAACCATATGTATGGAGCAGTTTTATGCCTTTTATGGATGACCATGCAAATATCTATTGTGTTAGATTAGGGTCAGAGATTCAAAAATTCATACGAGTAATATTATAAAAATATGAAAGATATTGTTTATTTTATTCTTCCAAGTATGACTTTAGGATAAGATCGCTAAAAATATGATTCCCTTTATAGAAATATTACTCTAGAGTTTTATGTTAGAGATCACGTGTTCTTAATGGTGACTCCCCATCATGAGAAGCGAAGGTTTGGGGATTGGAGTATTATTTCCCGTAGAGTTTAGGGCCTTTATATGTGTTATATCATGTTAGAGGCATGTCTTATCGAATATAACATCCCCCATAAATGATCCAAATGTATAATGTTTTTCACATGTCATAGTGTAACATCCCATGTAAATAAAGAAGATGACATTTTCATATTTATTAATATTTGTGAATCAAATATTAATATTTCATTAAAGATAATGCTATGTTCAATGGTGTACCCAATACGCAACATGAGTTTCTTTGAAATCTTACGTTGCACACTAATTATATAATAATATTATTTTAAAAGGTAGTTAATGCCTAACCATTTTAATGGTGGGAATGAACAGAAAAAACTACCAAATGATTATATATTCTTGTCAAATACCTTTGCATTTATTTAATAAATTTTAGAGGCTTAAAATAGAAAATTAATCCAATTTTAAGCATAAATCTTCTAATATTCTTTAAATGGTTGATTAACTGCCTTTTGATGGAGAACCATTTTTAAATATACTTTATGAAAATTTTATATGTTATATTTGACAAAATAAAGGCCTTCTTTAGAATCAAGATATCCAAATTTACTTTGTGTAAATTTTTTTAATTTTTCTGATAAAGTTTATTTTTTAAATGAATAGTGAAAATTTTGTATTTTAATGAAAAGCCTCCTTTTAATATAATTTATTCATATGGTTATATTATCTTTTTAATTGGGTTTAAAGAGTAGTTAAAATATATTTTTACCATTAAATCCAATGGTGGTCATTGGAATTAATTTCACATTGAAATTGGACATAAACATGTGTCAACTTTCGATAGATATTGTTTTTTAAAAACACGTTATTTATATTGACAGCGGGAATTAATTATAAAATCAATTAATGAAACCTCTATTTTATGAATTTGGTAAAATGGACATAATTTTTTAATTTATAATATCATGTATAGCTTAGGGTGAATTTTTTGTATTTTTCTGAAAAACCTCAATTTTTGATGAATTGTGAAACCACTAAGTGGTAGTTAAAACTGATTTTTCATTTAAATGAAATTTTACCACCTCTGTGAATTGAATTTAAAAAATCATACCTAAATGTTTGTCATTTTTATGTAAAATGTGGTTCAATGGGATTAAAATAATTTTTGGTAAATAGTATCTTTTGAGTTTTATTCACCGCGATTAGAGGCAATTAGGGTAATTTAAGGTAAAAATAATGTTATAATAATATGAAAACACCTTGACACTTGTCCTAACCATATTGGACGAGTCATGTCCAACCAATAAAATCCATGTGTCAATTTTTGGGACCCCATGGATCCACTTGTGTAAGTTAATTACATTAATTCCTTTTATTTAATGTAAAAATAAAAATGTCACAAACATGTATTGTTTTACTGAAACAATTTTTACATGGGGTTATACATATTATATTTTTTACTATAAATATTCATTAGAAAGATAAAATTATTTCATACATCATGATATTTTTCTTTATAATTTTTAGACATTAAATAAATAAATTTAATTTTGACACCATGATGATGTAGTGATTACGTCATTAATGAACGATTTAAATAAAATGAAAAGATAAGGTAAAATATAAGACATAAATTTGTCAAAAACATATTGGATGAGTGTATTTTAAACCCCTATCACATTATCCTAGAAATATAACTTTTTGGGAGCTTCAAAATCCGAAAAGAATTTTATAATAACGTAACATTTTATAACATTCCAAGAGTGCCCCTCCTTCCTCTTATAAAAGGCCCCCTACTATACCCCCTTACCCACACCTATCGAGCCTTTGCTTTGACCAAAATCTGCTCTTGTTATCTATCAACATCCCTCTATTCATCCTAGAAGCCTTAGCATAGGCATAAATCTCTTCAACAAAACCTTTTGGTTCAAACCAAAGGGAGTTACCCGATTTAAAGGTAATGTCTTCTCTTATGTTCTTTTTTTTATTTTGCTTCTCCAACACCTTAAACTATTTTTATTCATTTCTTTTGTAACAAAAACAGTATCTTAAATATACTAGGATTTTTTTATAATAATTATTCGTGCTACACTTACTCACACCTCCGTCTAATGGTTATAGAACATACTGTTTCTGTGGGAGGGGAATTACTGCCTCACGAAACGATGATAGTTTAATATTATTTTAACATATGTCATGGTGTCCAATAAGATTTAAATCAACTTATATATGATATATATTATTTTTATATTTTCATTAAGCTTCTGTATTTTTAATTTATGGCATACCATTATGGTTACCATAATGGATAAACACAATAACTTCTTTTTAGGAAGTGCGGACTACCGCCCCCTCAATGTGATTTGAATCGTTAATTTCATATGTGGGACGTATAAAGAAGAGAGTTAATGATATTATATATTTTATTATACTTTAATTATAATATTACAAAGTATAATTTTGTTTTCATTTCATTAAATTAAGAAATATAAATTAAAGTAGCGTTCATGCGTACGTACGTCTTACCGTCTCCATGAACGGTGCATTTCATTTCGTATCTCCAAATGTTATGTACTATTATAAATATATATATATATAATGGATATATTTTATATATATTACATATAAATTATTAATATAATTCTGGAATTATAATATATATATATCTCATTTATTTTTAATTCCATTAATATGACAAAGAAATCAAAATAACATTAATGCATACGTACGACCTACCGTCTCAATGAACGATGCATTTCATTTTATTTATCTCCAAATGTTATGGAATAGTACAGAATTAATATATACTGGATATATATGATATTTAAATCATTAATAATATTCTGGATATGATGTACCTATTACTACATGGACAATTATTTTCAGACAGGGTAATTTTTTAACTCATGTACCGAACATCGACAAAAACGTCTGATATGAACTCACATAATTAACTATTTATTATAACATTATAATATGTGATATGAATGGAATAATATAATTAAAATTAGGTCCTTAAGTTATTATTAATTTACCAAAGTTTATTATTCATGAATATAATGAAACGAACCAGACAAGTCGGACTTGAGGTATGGGATCCAAACTCTCTCTTTCTATTTAAGTACTCTCTTTTATGTCACCTTTTTAAGATACTCTTTCTTATGTTGAGAGATGTTATTATATATTTCTATTACTTTAAATTTTTATGTTAATATTATTAGGGACCCTAATTTATATCTTCAATCCATTTTTTGATGTTTTAACTGGCGCTTTTAGGCTGCTGAATTTTCGTAAGGGGATATCTTATCTCACTTTTAATTCCGTGAAATTTTCATAGTTCTCCACTTATTTATTGCATGTGGTGTATTTTGTTCTTCAATTTGAAATATATTATCATGATTCTATTTATATTCATGGTATTCTGTGTTTCAGAATGTGTTTATTATCTTTTGGTCATACAACTCAATTGATTACAACGAGGTATGGGGTTTTTATCTCAATTTTTATTCCCGTGAGATTCATGCTATATTTATCACTATCTCCATTGAGTGGTGTTTGTACTGACCATGATTATACTATTTGTGTAATACACTCTCATTTATGGGTATTTACATCATCATTTTTTGGTCCTTCTTTCATGGGGTGTACGTTTCGAATGTTACCCAAACCAGTAAGGGATTCATTCACCCTCCTATTTTTGAAAGGCTTCTTTTTGTTATGTCTTTTAATTATATATCTTGTTATGTTGGGATATGTTATTATATATCCTTATTTCTATAAATATTATTTATAAGTGATGATATACCCTTTTCTCTCTCATAAACTCATTTTCTGAATGTTAATGTGACGTCGTTAGGCTGTCAAATTTCTGTAAGGGAACTTCTTAACCCAATTTCAATTATTTGGGTCAAACCTCAACTTCTTGATTATGTCATACTATGAATATGTGTGGATGACCTCCGATTTTTTTACACTTAATATCCTCTTATTCTAGGTGTATTTATATTTTCCACACATAATCATGTAATTGATTTATCCTTAATCTAAGGATACTGACTTTCTAAGGGACTTCATCTAAATCTCTTTTGATTGAGGCATATTTTGTTTTATACAGAACTTTATTTTTTACGTTGTATAAACCCCTTTCACTTTTACTTTTATTCGTAATGAATCATTTTTTAGGAATAATTTTACTAAACAACAAGAGGAATGTTTTGTCTTGTGTATGCGGCGACAACAACTTCTCCACTGCCATGACCATTATTTGACTTTCGGCTTCCTCTACAAGCCATAACATTTTTAAATGAAAAAAATAACATGTTTTACTTTTCATTTATTTTGGTATTGAAGATTGTTTTGATAATGTTTTTATTATATCAATTTTTTGTATTAAAATATTGTTATTGAAATGTGGAAATGTTATGTTTCCTTTATGCATGTTTTACGTGATACGATTATGTTATGGTTATTTGGCATTGTTTATGAAGACGGGTGGTTCCGTGATAAACTAAGGGAGGGTGAGCCAGATATAGCTCTCTAATGCATTGGATAATGCGAATGAGTTAAAGTCTATGGTTTCTCTGAAGAGATTTAGGGAATACACTGTGGTGGGTATTCCAAACGTAACCATGAGGGTTACTCCCTACGTAAGAATGTTATGAATGCCTCATGTTACCTTTGCATCTTATGATTTTTATGAGTTATTCATAAATCTTATGATTTCATGAGGTATGTTAAAGTGCTTATTTTTAAGAGTAAATTATGATTTCATTGATTCTTATGTATACCTAGACTAATGTTTTCTTTCTGTATTATTATATCCCGTATTGAGCTTTTTATGCTCATCCCATGTATTTGAAATTTTTTCCACAGGACTTAAAGCTGAATAGGGTCAAGGATGGGATCAATGAAAGACATTATATATAAAACATGGAACTAGACATGTTTCTTTTTAAGAGTTTTTAATTTATGAAAAAAATTGAAACTGAGTAGAAGTGTCTACTTTGTAATCTTGTGTGATGTAATAGTTATGTCCAAATTCTCTAAAAATATAAACCTGAAAAGATCATCAATGTGAATTATTCATTTAATTCAAGATTATGTAATGTTTTAAGGATTGGTCCTTATAATTGGTATCATAGGTAGGATTATATAACTTTAGTGGTTAAATTGTTATTTAAGCATAAGTGACAAGTTTTAGATAAACACTATGGTTAGTATATTGGATGAATTCATTGTTTTTTTAGAATGTTGAAATGAGTTTGAGATAACATGGATAAGTATATATTTTTGTTTATCTTACTCATTATTATATTATGGTTTTACTGATATACTCACACTAACCTTTTTGGTTTTAGTAAATGGCTGGATCCAGCAGGCACTGAAGTAACATTGGATGTGAAGGAAACTGTGACAGTATTTTAAATGATAAAATAAATGATATGGGAGATGCAATGAGAACTCTTGTGTTTATTATCAACCAACTATCTAGAGTAATGATTTACCCCTTGAACCTTATTGATTTTTATAAGGAATCATATATGAGAGAAACAAATCCCTACTGAATTTCAGGTAATAATCATGAAGGTAAGTAAGTTCAAAAACCTATGTGTCAAAGATGTGGAAAGAAACACATTGGATAATGTTTCAAAGGGAAAAAAATATGATATAGATGTGGAAATAAAGGTCATAAAGCAAGAACCTTCCATGGAAAAAGGAATAATCTAGTTGACTCTAGGAAATGGAATGAAGTTCTTTCTAAAGGATCAATTGAATGTTTTAATTGTGGTGTGCGTGGTCATTATGAAAACACAAGTCCTATAAAGAAGTTTCGATAATGGGATCACCCAGATCATACAAATATTCATTTACTAATACCTAATGCCATTCCGATTGTGGAGGAAGAAACTGACAATGACCAATGAATGGTATGACTTATTTCTTAACATATGTTTTCCTATTATTGAATAATGGGATATGATTCATGATTTTGTTTGTAGGAAATGAGTATTTTAGAATAAGATGGAAAGGAATGGGTAATGGATTGTGAATAATGTTGAATTATTAAGAAGTCAACGTATAAGGGATTCTAGAGTTATGGTAGATTTTAGGATGGTTAAATGCTTAAAAGTATTAAGGGTCTTTTGATGATTAGAAGAAGTTTTATAGTATGTGTAACCCTGATGTTTGATATTTGAAAATTTTATTCAAGGAATAATTAACTTCTCTCTTATGGATATAGTTATGAAGAACCATTTGGGTTTATATGATCATTGAATTTGAGGCAATTTCCAGTTAATACTTTTTGGGATTTAAAACGAAATTTATTAGATAATCTTTGTGATTAAATTATGTTATGGATATTTTTGAAGATTTTATCTCTTTTTGGGGAATTTTATATAAATTATGTAGTTTTGGAAAAAGGACAACATGTAGACCCCGTGATAACCCATCGCCTCTGATGAAGCTGTAGGAATCGAACCCACAACCAAAGTACGACAGGGATTTATCGCCTACCACTGGACTACATGATGTCCTTGGTTTGTATGACTTATTCAATTTAGTTAAGTGATTTTATTGGTTTGTCTATGGAAATGGTTATCCTATCAGGGAGGATATGTGATTAGTTTAAATACTTTTCAATATGATACATTAAGAGTAACTGACGTTATTTGGAGATAAATGTTAAGATTTATCTTGGATGACTATGTGATTAAATCCTTCGGAGATTTGGGTTTAATTCTTAGTTTGGATTACTTCGAAAAATTTTATGGAAAACTATTTATTGAATGGTCTTTGTTGAACTTTGGATAATTTTGAAAAACTTTGGAGATTAAGAGTATTATTTATTTTTATAAAGGATTATCCTTTTTGGATATTATCTGATCTCATACTAACAATTTTTGTTTTGGTTCTGGTCTAAAGACATTGTACATATATAGTTCTCTTTTGTGGATTAGGTCAATCTCTAGATGTTTATTATAACGCTGTTAATGTGAAAAACTCATCCTAAATACTCATCTTTTGGATAAAGAACTGGTTTGTGAAAGAAATCTAGTAAGAGATGAAAGTCTACATGACAAGTAAGTATGTTTCCTTATGATTCAGTTAAGCTCATAAATATATTCCTCAATGAAAAGTAACTTAAAACTAAAATGTTGTCTGTTAACTTTTCATATTGGGGAATCAAATACTGTTTAACCCATCACATGTTTGGGATTTTCTGGTGGTTATCTTTCAATTAATCATGTTTTCTATCACTCTACATTAGAACATGACCCTTTGTTTTCTCTTCCATACCCATATTTTCCTATATGGAATCCTAGAATGGGTTAACTCAGGTGACCTTAATACTTTTCTTTCTTTCTTTTAAAGTGATAGTTTATTTTACTCCTTTTCTGATGTGGGGCTTTCAATGAAATTTTCAAGCCCAATTTTAAAATTGTGAGGACACAATTATTAGAATGGGGGACGGATGTAACATCCCAGGTAAATAAAGAATATGATAGTTTCATATTTATTAATATTTGGGAATAAAATATTAATATTAATTTAAATGGAATGCTATGTTTAATGGCGTACCCAATACACAACAATGAGTTTCTTTGAAATCTTACAATGCACACTACTAATAAAATAATATTGTTCCAAATGGTAGTTAACGCCTAACCATTGTAATGGCAGGAATGAACAAAACTAACTACCAAATGATTATATATGCTGGTCATGTATTTTTTCATTTATCCAATAAATGTTAGAGGCTTAAAATGCAAATGAATCCAATTTTAAGCACATATCTTCTAATATTATTTAAAAGGTCGTTTAACCTCCTTTTGATGGAGAACCCTTTTTAAATATACTTTTTGACAATTTTATATTTTATATTTGAAAAAATAAAATCTCTCATTAGAATCAAGACATCAAAATTTACTTTGTGTATATTTTTGTTATTTTTCCGAAAAAGTTCATTTTTTAATGAATATTTAAAATGTTGTATTTTAATGCAAATCCTCTTATTAATATAATTTATTCATATGGTTATATTATCTTTTTAATTGGTTTTAAATTTTAGTAAAAATATATTTTTACCATTTAATCCATTGGTGGTCATTAGAATTAATTTCACTTTGAAATTGGACATTAACAAGTGTCAATCTTTTGATAGATATTGTTTCTTACAAACACATTATTTGTTTTGACAGCAGGAATTAATTATAAAATTAATTAATGCAGCCTCTATGTTTTGAATTTTGTAAAATGGACATCATTTTTTAATTTGAAATATCATTTATTGGATAGGGTGAATTTTTGGTATTTTTCTGAAAAACATCAATATTTGATGAATATTGAAACCACTAAGTGGTAGTTAAAAACTGATTTTTCGTTTAAATGCAATTTTACAACCTCTGTGAATTGAATTTCAAAAATCTTACATACATGGTTGTCATTAGAAAGTAAAATTTTGTTCAATGGGATTAAAATATTTTTTGGTGAATATTAACTTTTGAGTTTAATTAACCGTGCTTAGCGGCAATTAGGGTAATTTAAGGTAAACAAATTGTTATAATAATATGAAAATACCTTGACACTTTTCCAACCCTTATTTAATGAGTCATTTCCGACTATGAAAATCCATGGGTAAATTTCTGGGACCCCATGGAGCCACTTGTGTAAGATAATGACTTTAATACCTTTTATTTAAAGTAAAAATAAAAATGTCACAAACATGTATTGTGTTACTAAAACAATTTTTACATGTGGTTATATAACTCATATTTTTGACTATAGAAATTCCTTAAAAAGATAAAAATATTTCCCACATCATGAATTTTTTTTTAATTTTCAGACATTAAATAAATAAATTTATATATGACACAATGATAATGCAGTGATTACGTCATTAATGAACGATTTAAATAAAATGAAAATATAATGTAAACTCTAATACTTACACTTGTAAAAAACATATTGGATGAGTGTATTTCAAACCCTTATCACCATATCCTCGAAATAAATCTTTCTGGGATGTTTAAAATCTGAAAATCATTTTATAATAAAGTAACATTTTATAACATTCCAAGAGTGCCCCTCCTCCCTCTTATAAAAGGCCCCCACCTCTACCCCCTTAACTATAACTCTCAAGCCTTTGGATCCACCAAAATATTCTCATTTTATCTCTCCACATCCCTCCTTTCATCCTAGAATCCTTACCTTAGGCAGAAATCTCTTCAAGAAACCATTTTGGTTCAAACCAAAGAGAGTTACCCGATTTAAAGGTAATGTATTCTCTTATGTTTTTTTGATATATTTTGCTTATCCAACTCCTTAAACTCTTTTTGTTCCTTTATTTTGTAACAACTACAGTATATTGAATGTGCTAGGATGTTTTTATGGGAAGGATTCGAGCTACATTTACCCACACCTCTGTCTAATGGTTAAAGAACATACTATTTCTGTGGGTGGTGAATTACTACCTCACGAAACGATGATTGTTCAATCTTCTTTTAACACCTCTCATGGTGGCCATTAAGATGCCACACTGTTTATATATGATATATAATATTTTTATATTTCCATCATTCTTATTTATTTTTCATTTATGGCAAACCTTTATGGTTTCCATAATGGATAAACGTGATAATTTCATTTTAGGAAGTGCGGACTACCGCCCCCTCAAAGTGATTTGAATCGTTAATGCCATATGTGAGACATATAAAGTAGGGAGTTAGTGATATTATATTTGGTATTATACTATAATTATAATATACCTATGTATCATTATGTTTTCATTCCCACAAAGTATGAAATAGAAATAAAGTATCGTTCATGTGTACCTACGGCTTACCGTCTCCATGAACGGTGCATTTCATTTCTTATCTCTAAATGTTTTGTACTATTATAAGTATATATATATAATTGATATATATGATATATAATACATATAATTGATGAATACCATTCTGGAATTATAATATATATCTCTCTTATTTAGTTTTAATTCCATTAATATGAAAAAGAAATTAAAGTACCGTTCATGCGTACGTACGGACTACCGTCTCCATGAACGGTTCATTTCAAATTTTTATCTAAAAATGTTATGGAATATTATAAAATGAATATATACTTGATATATATGATATTTAAATCATTAATACTATTCTGGAGATGATGTACTTATTACTACATGGACAATTCTTTTAAAACAAGTTTATTTTTTAACACATGTACCGAACATCGACAAAAATGTCTGACATGAACTCATATAATTAACTAATTATTTTAAAATTATAATGTGTGATATTAATTGAACAATAAACTTTAATGGAGGTCCTTAAGAAATTATTAATTGAACAAAGTTTATTATTTATTAATAAAAAGAAATGAACAAGACAAGTCGGACTTGAGGTATGGGATCCAACCTCTCTCTTTCTTTTTAAGTACTCTCCTTTATGTCACTTCTTTTAATCTCCTCTTTCATATGTTGGGGAATGTTCTTATATATTAATCTTACTATAATTTTTATTTTCATATGATTAAAGACCCTAATTGATATCTTCAATCCATTTTTCGATGTTTTATGTGGCGCCGTTAGGTTGCCGTATTTTCGTAAGGGGATATCTTATCTCACTTTTAATTCTGTAAGATTTACATTGTTCGCCACTTATTTATTTCATGTAGTGTATTGTGTTCTTCCTGTTTATATATATTATTATGATTCTATTTATATTCATGGTATTCTGTGATTCATATTGTGTTTATTATCTTTTGGTTATATGACTCGATTGATTACAACGAGGTATGGGGTTTTTATCTCACTTTTTATTCCCGTGAGATTCATGTTATATTTTTCACTATCTGCGTTGAGTGGTGTTTTTACTGAACATGATTCTAATATTTTTGTAATATACTCTCATTTATGGTTATTTACATCAGCATTGTTTTTTCCTTCTTTCATGGGGTGTACGTTTGAAAAGCTGCCCAAATTAGTAAGGGATTCTTTCACCCTCCTCTTTTTTTTAAAGACTTCTCTTTGTTATTCCTTTTAATTTACATCTTGTTATGTTGTGATATGTTATTATATATCCTTATTGTTATAAATATTATCTCCAAGTGATGAGATACTATTTTCCCACTCATCAACTCATTTTCTGAATTTTAAAGTGACGTCGTTAGGCTGTCAAATTTCTGTAAGGGAACTTCTTAACCCAATTTTAATTCTTTGGGTCAAACCTCTACTTCTTGATTATGCCGTACTATGAATATGTGTGGATGACCTCCAATTGATTTACACTTACTATACTCTTATGTTATGCGTATTTATATTTTCCATATATAATTATGTAATTGATTTATCCTTAATCTAAGGATACCGACTTTGTAAGGTACTTCGTCTCAGTCTCCTTTCATTGAGTAATATTTTGGTTTATACACAACATTCTTTTTTATGATGTGTAAACCCCTTTGACTTTTACTTTTATTCAAACAGAATCTTTTTGTATGAAGTGTTTTACTAAAAAAAGGAATATTTTGTCTTGTGTATGCAGCGACAATGACTTCTCCGCTTCTGTGGCCATTATTTGAGTTTCAGCTTCCTCTACAAGCCACAACTTTTATAAATGAAAACTAAATACCAAGTTTTACTTTTCTTTTATTTTGGTATTGAAAATGGTTTTGATAATGTTATTATTATATCAATGTGTTGTATTGATATCTTGTTATTGAAATGTGGAAATGTTATGTTTCCTTTAGCCATGTTTTATATGATATGATTATGTTATGGTTCTTGGTAATTGTTTATGAAGACGGTTGGTACTGTGATAAACTAAGGGAGGGTGAGCCTGATATAGTTCTCGAATTCATTGGGTAACATGAAGAAGTTAAATGCTAATGTTTCTCCGAATATATTTCTGGAATATACTGTGGTGGGTATTCCAAACGTAACATTGAGGGTTACTCCCTATGTACCAATGTTATGAATGCCTCAAGTTACCTTTACATCTTATCATTTATATGGGTTATTCATAAATCTTATGATTTCATGAGGTTTGTTAAAGTAATAATGTTTTATGATTAAATTATGATTTCATTGATTCTTATGTATACCTGGACTAATTTTTTCTTTACGTATTTTTATATCACTTACTGAGCTTTTTATTCGCATCCCATGTTTTGGAAATGTTTTCCATAAGACATAAAGGTGAATTGGATCAAGGATGGGATCAAGGAAAGACATGCTATGTAAAACATGGAACTAGACATGTTTCTTTTTAAGAGTTTTTATTTAATGAAAAAAATTTAAACTGAGTAGAAGTGTCTACTTTGTAATCTTGTGAGATGTAATAGATATGTCATAATTCTCTAAAACTCTAATCCTAAAGAGATCCAAAATGTGAATTATTCATTTAATTCCGGATTATGTAATGTTTTAAGGATGGGTCCATATACATAGATCCTTCATTATCATCATTTTGTCCCATGTGTCATAAATTAAGGTGAGAAAAATTTTGAAAATGATTCAACCTTTGAGGATCAACTTGTGGAAATAAATGATGGTTATGAGAAGGTGTTGTATGGTTGTGTTAACCCCTTGGATCAAGTCTTATGGTGGAACAATGATATAAAGGATATTACATGCGAGCATGATAAAAAATACATGAGATTACTATGATCTTCTTGATGTTTATATCATCTCCTATAACTTTTTTAGTTGTTTAGTTTTACACCATTTCTAGTTTATGATATTTCATTCTGTTATTTCTTATTGTGCATGCTTGTTTTTTGAGATTTATCTCCCTGGAAGAGTGTTAAGGACCTGGTTGAGGTTTTCTGTGGTTTTTTACTATTTCCAGGGTTAGGTGGTTGACCTCATATGATTTAGAGATCCTTGAGAAGTATCTAATGAGGTCGTAATTAGGATGACCCTTTTTTATTTCCACTCTTGTTCTATTATTGATTTTTGGGGACTACAATGTATCGATATGTATCTAATATATGTTCCTCAATGTATATCGACCATTTTTTTATTTCTGAATGCTAAGTTTCTAAGAATACGTCTTGAGTAATTTGGTTACTAGAAACTAGAATAAGGTATATTTCACAAAATTAAATAATTTTATATGATATGAAAGTAGGTTTCCTGGCATTTAATAAATTAGGGTATAAAAATAAATTTAATAGGGAGGAGATGCGTTTTTGGTGGAAATCAATAATTGATGATTAAATTAATTGAAATGGGATTAAATTTCATTCAAATCCCTAATGAAATATTTTTTTACATTTTTTCAACTATGGTTTTAAGAATATCCGGCTTCAGCACCCCTCTCTCTCATCCTAGGTTACCCAAAAACCCCTCATTGATATTATGGGGATTCCATCATCAGTGATTGATATCTATATTCCCTCCATTGATTTATAGAAATATTTCTTCAATCCAATGTATATTCTGACTCTATTCATGCTGTTCCATCAATATATTTTCCCATATTCATCCTTTCTATGAGAAGTCGCGTTATCTCCTTATTTCTAAATAAGTTTTTTTGATCATATGAGTGGTTATGGTGTGACGTTATCAAGTGGACGTAGTTCTCATGGAAGTGGTTATTGGGATCTGTAATATTGTTCCATTCATACGAAAATATTGTTGACACCCTTTTTAAGGTAATGTATTTGTTAATTCTCATTATTTATGCTAAATCATAGAGATAACATGATTTAGGCCCTTGGATCTCAATGAAATTAAAAAAATAATTTATGAAACTGAGAAATGAATTGGTATCAATCGCATGGAAATGTTGCTGTTTGGTAGAGTGATATTGGGTTGCCAGTTTTCTTTCTAGACTATTTGATATCTATGATGTGGTTATTATTTTTTCATTGGAATGTCCAATTGGTAAATAATGTAAAGATAAAATTAACTAATAATTAATGGGATACATGATAAATATCTATGTTTAATGTATATGATTGTAATTTTAATTTTATGATAATCAATTTATTCAAGTATAAATGTTAAATTATATTTCTTAATGTACCTGGAGAAAGATGATACTTATTGATGAAATAATTAAAGGAATTTTAAATTAATTATTTAATTAATTTGCAACTTATTGGGATAGCATGTTGTTTAGGTTTTATATAGTTGGAACATGTAAATAATGAATCAGTTAATTCCTGATTGAATAATAATTGGTAATGTTAAAATAGATAATTCCTTTGTAGGTCCAAAGTTACCTTCTTTCTTATAAATTCTAATTGGCTACTAATTTGGAGGTGTGAGGCCTCGTTGTGTGTGAAGGCCGAATGCCTTGATTTAAGGCCTAGTGCGCGGTTTATGTTTTAGGTTAATGATACGTGTGATATGATGTGATCTTGGATGGTTGTTATCATTTATTATGTGGGGAGGCTCTGATGTGATGTGAGTATGGGATGGATGTTCTTGGAGGGTTGTTATGTTATGTGGGGTAGGGAGGCTCGGTAGTTGTGGAAGATGTTGAAATTTGTGATTGAGGGATGCATCATGATATGTTTGTGGGTGTTAGGGGGACACCGGGGATGATTAAATGGGTTGAATATGGGATCACCAGGTGATATCAAATTTTAATTCTTCTTTGAATTTATTTCATTGTAGACGTCTAGGTTTCTTTGCCATCTTATTTTTTCTTCATTACTACCCAATAAAGATTGATTTGATTGGTTAGTTACATTGTTTGGTATCTTATGATGTTTTTGTAGAGTATTGGTATTTTTTAAATTAATATTCTTTATAAATGAATCAATTTTTAACCCATAGGGATTGAGCTTGATAAAATGAAAATTTGATTTTATAATTTTGAGAAGCCATGGACCCAGTTTGGTTAATCTTCAAGGTCTTGTAAATTTGTTGTAATGATAATATAATCAAATTTTTAAACTGAAAATTGTTAATTAATTATTAATAAAATAATTAATGTGTATTGAATCTGATTAATAATAATTAAATAACATAATGTAGCTCTTTAAATCGTTAGGTTCTTATAGGATATATATTCTTAGTAGTGGAAACAGAGAGTCCTAGAGTCGTTAGCTATAGTTGAGTCTGAGATTTTTTTTTTCATATAGTGTGTTAATGATATATATTATAACATGAAAATTTTTAATTTTTAAATGCTACTCCACACTCTCTATAACACCCCATGCTTTCACGATACACTTCACTTTCAATAATGTAATAGCTTGCATTGTACGCAAGGTCAATATTCTAACACACCGCGCCCAATCAAAGTAGTCGTTATGAATATTAATACCCACCTTTTTAAATTACATAAATTTTATATTTCAAAATGGACTTCATTTTTGTATTCGGAATATCAAACTTTTCCTAAGTTGAATTTTTTGTAATTTTCTGAGAACATCCAATTTTCTATGAATAGAAAAAAAACATAAAAAAACTTCATAAAAAAAATAATTTATAGTGATAAATTATACTATTGAGTGGTTTTAAAGTATAATTAGAATATATTTTTACCATTTTATCCAATGGTGGTCATTATAATTAATTTCACTTCAAAATTGAACATAAACAATTGTCAATATTTTGATATATATTTTTTCTTAAAAACACGCTATTTATTGTGACAATGGGAATTAATTATTAAAATAATTAATTCAACTTATTTTTTTTGAATTTTTTAATATAGACATCATTTTTGAATTAGGAATATCAAATATATCATAGGGTGAATGTTTGGTTTTTTTCTGAAAAACTTCAATTTTTGATGAATAATGAAACCACTAAATGGTAGTTAAAAAAATAATTTTTCGTTTTAATGAAACATTAACACTTCTGTGAATTGAATTTCAAAAATCTGACATAAATGGTTTTCATTAGTATGTAAAATGTGGTTCAATGGGAAGAAAATAATTTTCATTGAATAGTAACTTTTAAGTTTTATTAATCGCAATTAAAGGTAATTAGTGTAATTTAAGGTAAATATAATGTTATAATAATATGAAATTACCATTACATTTGTCCTAACCTTATTGGATGAGTCATGGACGACCAAGACAATTCATGGGTCGACTTGGGGACCCCATGGAGCCACGTGGGTAAGAAAATGACATTAACAACTTTTTATTTAAAGTAAAAATAAAATTGTCACAAACATGTGTTATTTTACTAAAAAAATTATTTATTTATGACACCATGATGATGCAGTGATTACTTCATTAATGAACAATTTTAATAAAATTAAAAGATAAGGTAAATTCTAAGACTTACACTTGTCTAAAACCTATGTTATGGGTGGACTTAAAACTCTTATCATATTATACTTGAAATATATCATTGTGGGACCTTTAAAATCTGAAAATAATTTCATAATAATGTAACATTTCATGACTTTCCAAAAGAGCCCCTCCTCTCCTCTTATAAAAGGACCCCACCTCTACCACCTTATTCAAACCATCAAATCCATTTGGCTCGGCTGACCTCTTCCCAGATACTCTCTAAAATTCCCTCTATTACTCTTACAAGCCTCACATTGGGCAGAAGTCTTCCCAAGAATGCCTTTGGCTCGAATAAAAAAGAGTTACCCGATTTTAAGGTAATGTCTTCTCTTATGTTTTTTGTATTATTTTGCCTCTCCAACCCCTAAAACTCTATTTATTCCTTTATTTTGTAACAAAACCAGTATCTTAAATATACTAGGATGTTTTTATGTGATGTATTTGATGTAAAATTACACACACCTTCGTCTAATGGTTATAGAATATATTGTTTCTGTGGGTGGCGAATTACTGCCTCACAAAACGATGATTGTTCAATCTTCTTTTAACAGCTCTCACGGTGGTCATTAAGATGTCACTATATTTATATATGAAATATATTATGTATATGTTATCTTTATGCTTATGTATTTTTTATTTATATCATATCTTTATTATTTCCATTATGGGTAAAAGCGATAATTTCATTTTCGGAAGTGCGGACTACCGCCCCCTCAAAGTGATTTGAATTATTAATGCCAAATGTGGGATGTATAAAGGATGGAGTAAATGATATTATATATGATATTATACTGGAATTATAATATATCTTTGTATAATTATGATTTCATTCCATTAAATATAAAATATAAATGAAAGTAGCATTCATGCGTACGTACGGCTTACCACCTCCATGAACGGTGCATTTCATTTCATACCTCTAAATGTTATGTAATATTATAAATTCATGTATATACTGGATATATATGATATCTAAATCATGAATATAATTCTGGATATAATTGATATTTTACCACATGAACAACTTGTAATTATAAGAAGTTTATTTTTTACTCAAGTACCAAAGATCGACAAAACGGCTGTTATTAACTTAAATAATTACATAATGTTCATAACATGGTAATAAGTGATATAAATGGAATAATGAACTTGAAAAAGGTTTTTAAGTAAGTAGAAATCAAATCTAGTTTATTACTCAGGAGATTAAATAACGATCGAGTCAAGTTAGACATGAGGTGAGGGACTTCATCTCAATCTTATTTCATTGAGGCATATTTTGTTGTATACACAACATTCTTTTATATGGTGTATAAACCCCTTTGAATTATAATTTTTCTCAAAAGGAATCTCTTTATACGAAGCATTTTTACTAAATTTCAAAAGGAATGTTTTGTCTTACGTATGCGGCAACACAGGACTTCTCCGCCGCTGTGACCATTATTTGAGTTTTGGATTCCTCTAAAAACGATAACATTTTTTTATATGAAAAATAAATACCAAGTTATAATTTCATTTTATTTTCGTTTTTAAAAATGTTTTAATAATGTTTTGGTAATATTAATGTGTTTTATTGATACTTTGTGATTGAAATGTGGAAATGTTATGTTTCCTTTGTGCATGTTTTATGTGATATGATTATGTTATGGTTCTTGGGAATTTTTTATGATATGTTTAAACCTTTTCATATAAAGAAGGAATTGGGCTTAACAAGTGGTGGGTGGAGCCCGGTATATCTCCTCGATGAAAGAGTAGGTATAATTAGACAAACTAGTGTCTTGGCCCAAGGCCTTGACAAAATCTTATTTTTAGTCATGGTACAATGCCTGGACTATGTGGTTATAATAGTCTGGAATTATGCACTCCATCATTATGAAAGTGGTTATTGATATTGCATGTGATTATTCGACTAGTAGAATATCCATGTGAAAAAGTAAATGGAATTAATTCATTTTATTTTTTCCATATCATGCTGAAGTTATAGTTTAAAAGGTTTTTGTTTTAGTTATGCATTTCCTTAAATGTTTCTGTTTATTTATGAATGTTTCTGCTATATTTTTATCCTTACTGAGCATCTGAGCTCACCACTTTCTATGTTTTATTTTTCCCAGGATGTGATGAAATATTTTATGACTGACCTCCAGGGATAGTATGAAGGAGATATGAGTGTGGAAAATGGAGACTATGTTATTGTGATTTTTCACCTTAAGATGTAATGTAAAATTTATGAATGTATCTAGTGTCCAAGGATACTAAACTAATCGGTCATTCGAGACTTGATCTATCGTGATCATTCCAATGTTACGTAATAATTCACTAACTCTGGATAACTAGGGTCGGGGTGTTACAGTTGGTAACAGAGGCAGTTTAGTACTAACATTGGAAACTATATTTAGATAAACTCTGATTAGATTACATAGCCCTAAAATAGACATTGAGGATTAGTGTAGAAGAACTTCCTAGAATTTTGGTATTATAGAGATTTTGTGAGTTTTCTGAGAAATACATCCCTATTTGGATACGAGCAGGTAGAGACGGCTCTAGAACAGATGTACCTTAGGGTAAAACCTGAAAACACCGCTTTGAGCTAGACTCGAATGGGAACTGGTGCACGACATTGGGCCTTACTATACTCTTCGATACGACCCTCACGGGGGATATGCTTAGGATAATTTCATTTTATTTACAAACCATTATGAAGGGTTTATGAGTATATACTTCCTCAATGAAAACATTTTTATGATTATGGATTATATCCATAAACTGTTCAATTTATGCTAAGTGTTTTACAAGTATGGAATTATGTATTTTGATTCATAAGGTGATCTGCTTTATGTCATTATTCACAAATGGCGCCTAGTAGAAGGAATGGAAATAATATCTATACACACACTCCATGTAGGGATTTCCCTCCGGCTTAAAATAAGTATAGTAGAGCTGGTGATACAACTGGTTCTGATCAGCTTATCACTATATTGGGAAAACTCAATCAGGTTATAAATAATAACCTTACTCGTATTGAGCACCCTAATCCGAAACGTGGAGGATCAATGTTAGATCACTTCATGAGGCAACAACCACCCACATTCAATGGGTGTAAAAATCCATTAGTATCTGAGAAATGGATAAAATCCTTAGATAAAATATTCCACGCCTTGGGGAGTAGCGAAAGGGAAAAAGTTGTCATGGATGTTTATCGCCTCGCTGGAGATGCTGATCAATGGTGGTCTGTAACGCCCTAACCCCACTTCCCCAGTGTCGATGCATTATTACGTAACATTGGCATGATCACAAAAGATCATGTCTCTAAAGAGCTATTAGTTCAGTACCCTTGGAGACACTAGATACATTTATAAATGTTACATTACATCATAAAGTTAAAAACTACAATAACATAGTCTCCATAGTCCACACTCATATCCCCTTCAAAGAATCCCTGCATGTCAGTCATAAATTATTTCTTCACATCCTGGAAAAAATAAAACATAGAAAGGGGTGAGCTCAGATTCTCAGTAAGTATAACAATATTGCGGAAGCTTTCATAAATAAACATAAACATTTAAGGTAATGTATTACTAAAAAAACCTTTTAAACTTGAACTTCAGCATAATATGGAAAAAAGTAGAATGAAATAATGCCATTTACTTATTCACATGGATATTATACTGGTCTAATAATCACATGAAATATCAATAACCACTTTCATAATGATGGAATGCATAATGCTAGACTATCATAACCACGTATCCAAGGCCTCGTGCCAAGACTACAAATAAAATTTTGTCAATGCCTTATGCCAAGACACTAGTTTGTCTCAAGAGACCTACCGATGCATCGAGGAGCTATAGCGGGCTCCACCCATCACTTATTAAGTCCAATGCATTCCTTAAGGTTTAAACATATCATAAACCATAACATAATCATATTACATAAAACATTTATAAAGGAAATATAACATTTCCACATTTCAATCATAAGATATCAATACAACACATTGATATAATAAAAACATTATCAAAACCATTTTTAATAACAAAATAAATGAAAAGTAAAACGTGGTATTTATTTTTCATTTAAATAAAGTTTTGGCTTGTAGAGGAAGCCGAAACTCAAATAATGGTCACGACGGCGGAGAATTCGTTGTCACCACATACATACGCCAAAAAAAATTCAATTTTGTCTTTTTGTAAAACGCTTCGTATAAAAATATTACTTTTGAATAAATTTAAAATTAAAAGGGGTTTATATACCGTATAAAAGTAAGTTGTGTATAAAACAAAATATTCCTCAATGAAAGGAGATTGAGACGAAGTCCCATACCTCATGTTTGTTTTGACTCGATCGTTCTTTAACCTCAAGAATAATAAACTAGAGTTAGTTTCTACTTTCTTAAGAACCTTTTTCAAGTTCATTATTCCTTCTATATAACTTATTACCATGTTATGAACATTATGTAATTATTTATGTTAATAACGGTCATTTTGTCGATCTTTGGTACTTGAGTCAAAAATAAACTTATTATAATTACAAGTTGTTCATGTGGTAAGATATCCGTTATATCCAGAATTATATTCATGATGTAGATATAATATATATCATACATATCCAGTATATACATTCATTTATAATATTACATAACATTTAGGGGTATGAAATGAAATGCACCGTTCATGGAGACGATAAGTCGTACGTACGCATGAACACTACTTTCATTTCTATTTCATATTTAATGGAATGAAATAATAATTATATAAAGGTATATTATAATTCCAGTATAATATCATATATAATATCATTTAACTCATCCTTTATACATCCCACATATGGCATTAACGATTCAAATCACTTTGAGGGGGCGGTAGTCCGCACTTCCTAAAAAGAAATTATCGTGTTTACCCATAATGGAAATCATAAAGGTATGCCATAAATAAAAAATAAAGAAGCATAAGAAAAACATAAACATAATATATATAATATATAAATATAGTGACATCTTAATGCAAACCATGAGAGGTGTTAAAAGAAGGTTGAACAATCATTGTTTCGTGAGGCAGTAATTCGCCACCCACAAAAACAGTAGATTCTTTAACCATTAGACGAATGTGTGTGTAATTGTAAATAAAATCCTTACCATAAAAACATAATATTATATTTAAGATACTGTTTTTGCTACAAAATAAAATAATTCAAAGAGTTTAAGGGGTTGGAGAATCAAAATAAAACAAAAGAACATAAGAGAAGACATTAACTTAAAATCGGGTAACTCTTTTTGAATTGAGCTAAAGGCGTCCTTGGGAAGACTTCTGCCAAAATTGAGGCTTCTAGGAGTAAGATAGGGAAGTTGGGAGAGTTTTTGGGCATAGTTTGGCCGAGGCAAAGGGCTTGAAGGTGTGAATAAGGTCGTAGAAGTGGGTGCCTTTTATAAGAGGAGTGGAGGGGCACTCTTGGAATGTCAAGAAATGTTACTTTATTATATAATGATTTTTAGATTTTAAAGGTCCAAAAATTATATATTTCGAGGATAAGGTGATAAGGGTTCGAAATATACTCATCCAATAGGTTTTTGACCTGTGTAATTCTTAGATATTACATTATCATTTCATTTTATTTAAATCGTTAATTAATGAGGTAATCGCTCCATCACATGGTGTCATAAAAAATTTAATTTATTTAATGTCTCAAAATTATAAAAAATATAATGATGTAGGAAATATTTTTATCTTTCCAATGAATATTTATAGTCGAAATTTTATATTATATAACCCCATGTAATAATTGTTTTAGTAAAACAACACATGTTTGTGAAAATTTTATTTTTACTTTAAATAAAAACTTAATAATGTCATTTTCTTACACAAGTGGCTCCATGGGGTCACCAAGTTGACCCATGGAATGTCTTGTCGAACATGAAACATCCAATTAGGTTAAGAAAAGTGTAAAGGTAATTTCATATTATTATAACATTATATTTACCTTAAATTACACTAATTTCCTTTAATCGCGATTAATAAAACTTAAAAGTTACAATTCACCAAAAATTATTTTCATCCCATTGAACCACATTTTACTTCCTAATTACAACCATGTACGTCATATTTTTGAACTTCAATTTTGTAGAAGCAGAAATGTTTCATTTAAATAAGAAATCGGTTTTTAACTGCCACATAGTGGTTTCACTATTCATAAAAAATCGATGTTTTTCAAAAAATACCAAAAATTAACTCTAAGATATATTTGAAATTCAAAATTCAAAAATGATGTCTATTTTACAAAATTAAAAACATATAAGTTGAATTAATTAATTTTATAATTAATTCTTGTTGTCAAAACAAATAGCATGTTTTTAAGAAACAATATCAATCAAAAGATTGACAATTGTTTCTGTCCAATTTCAAGTGAAATTAATTCTAATGACCACAATTGGATAAAATGGTAAAATTATATTATAATTATACTTTAAAACAACTCAATTGTATAATTTATCACTATAAATTATTTTGATTTAGAAAGTTGTTTTTAATTAAAAATTAGTACTTTTAACTATTCATCAAAATATAAAAGTTATCTGAAAAGTTCCAAAATTTCACCCATGCTAAATTCGATATTCCGAATAAAAAAATTAAGTTCATTTTCAAAGATAAAATTTATAAAATTTCAGAAATTATTTATTACTATTCATTACGGCTAGTTTGATTGGTTGTGGTGTGTTAGAATCTTGAAGTTGCGTACAATGCAAGATATTGTATTATTGAAAGAGAAGTGTACCATGGAAGCTTGGGGTGTTACACTCTCCCCTCCTTTAAATTATTTCATCCTATAATTTTTTATAATATCACTATATATAAAGAATCGGGTGATTCTTCATCATATGTTTCTTGGGTTCCCACGTTGCCTCTTCCATCTTATGGATTCTCCATAGAACTTTTTCCAGACGAGTCGTCTGGTTTCTCAGTACTTGTTCTCTTGTATCCAGAATCCAGACGGGCTCTTCGCAATACGACGGATCGGGTTCCAGTTCTAATTCCCCATAGGCGAGTACATGCATTGGGTCAGGCATGTATTTTCTCAACAGTGATACGTGGAACACATCGTGAACATTGAAGAGAGTTGGCGGCATTTCCAAACGGTAAGCTACAACCCAAATTCGTTCTAGAATTTCGAAGGATCCGATGTACCTGGGACTCAATTTAACCTTCTTACTGAAACGTATAACTCACTTCCATAGAGATACCTTCAAGAAAACATGATATCCTACCTGAAAATCCAAATCCTTCTTTCGGTTGTTGGCATAACTCTTCTGCCTACTTTGAGCTGCTTTGATGTGGTTTTAGATTACCTTCACATTTTCCATCGTTTCCTCCACCAGTTCTGGGCCTACAAGTTTTCTTTCACCAACGTCATCCCAATTGGTTTGTGTACGACATCTTTTTCCGTATAATGCTTCATATTGTTCCATCCGAATAATTTAATGGAAGCAATTGTTATAGGAAAATTCTATCAGATGTAAATATTGATCCCACATACCCTGAAAGTCAACTGATCATGATCTCAACATGTCTTCTAAGGGTTGAATACTTCATTCTAATTGTCCATCTGTTTGAGGGTGGTAAGCAGTGCTCAAACGAAGTTCATTATCCAAGGCCTTCTGAAGACTTCTCCAGAATCATGATGTAAAACGGGGATCACAATCCGAGACAATCGATATGGGTTCTCCAAAAAGTCTCAAAACATCATTAATATATAGTCTTCCTAGGAATTCATGTGGTAGATCTTCTCATATAGTAAGAAAATGTGCTGACATTGTGAGGCGATAAACAATGACCCATATAGCGTCATTCCTTCTAGGAGTCTTTGGTAGTCCCATGGAAAAGTCCATCGTAATATTAACCAATTTACACTCAGGTATGGGAAGATGTTTCAATACTCCACCAGGTTGTTGCCTTCCAACATTCACTTGTTGACAAACCATATATCTTGATACAAAATCTGCAATCTCCCTCTTCTTGTTGTCCCACCAAAAATGTCCCTTCAAATCTATATACATTTTGGTTCTCCCAGGGTGTATAGAGAAATTGGAACTATGAGAATCATCCAACAATTACCTCTCTAAATCAGGTATATCGGGAACACAAAGTCTCCTCCCAAATTTCAAAATTCCATATTTATACACAAAGTCACTCAATCTCCCATCAATCCTAGATTTAATCTTCTTTTTCAACTCTTCATCATTGGCTTGAGAACTCTTTATCCTTTCTAGTAAATATGGATTGTCAATCATTTGAAAAAGTTTTGATGTTTCACCTTCCATGGTGATTCACATATCCATCTTTACTAGTCCATTAAAATAGGATCCCTTTACACTCTCATCTTGTTCAAAACTCCATGATCTTTTCTACTCAAAGTATCTTCAAACTTATTTGCCTTACCGGGGTGGTACTGTATCGTACAATCATAATCCTTGAGTAGTTCGAGCCATCTCATTTGCCTCATGTTGAGTTATTTTTGTGAGAAAATATACTTCAAACTCTTGTGATTGCTATATATCTCACATTTTTCACCATAGAGATAATGTCTCCATATCTTCATGGTAAAGATTACTATAGCTAACTCAATATCATGAGTAGGATAGTTTTGCTCATGAATTGTAAGCTACCGTGATGCATAAGAAATAAACCTATCATTCTTCATAAAGACACAACCAAGTCCTTTAATTGATGCATCACTATAAATAACAAACCCATCATTCCCCGATGGTAGATTAAATATAAAAGAATTGAAAAATATTCTCTTCATATATTCAAAACATTCTTCACACTCTTTTGTCCAAACAAATTTAACCCCATTATGTGTGAGCTTTGTTAATGGGTTAGCCAATCGAGAAAAATTCCAGACGAAACGTCGATAATAACCTGCTAAACCAATAAAAATTCATACCTCAGTTATACTCATCAGTGTTGGGAATTCTTTTATTGCCTGGGTATTAGAAGCATCAATAAAGATTCCATATTTGGAGACAATATGTCCATGAAAAGAAATCTCCTGAAGCCAAAATTCACACCTGCTAAACATCCCATATAATTCATGTCTTCTATGAGTCTTCAGGATAATGCGCTAGTGATTTTCATGATATTCGTAGCTTTTATATAATACCAAGATATCATCAATAAATACCACCACAAAATCATCAAGATATTCCTCGAAAACTCTATTCATTAGATCCATGAATACAGAGGGTGCATTACTCAATCCAAAAGGCGTTACTATAAACTCGTAATGCCCGTACCTTGTTCGAAACGCTATCTTTGGAATGTCTTCCTTCTTTCACACACAACTGATGGTAACCAAATCAAAGCTCATTCTTTGAAAAATATTGAGCTCCATGCTTTTGGTCAAATAAATCAGCAATGCGATGTAGGGGATACTTTTTCTTTATTATTATAGCATTGATCTCCCTGTAGTAAATGCACAACCTCATAGCTCCATTTTTCTTCTTAACAAAAAGGTTAGGGGCTCCCCATGGAGAACCCTAGGTCGAATAAATCCCTTATTACTCAATTAATCAAGTTGTTTTTTTATTTCAACTAATTCCATGGTGGCCATTCTATAAGGGTTCTTTGATATAGGCCTTGATCCAGGATTTAAATCAATGGAAAACTCAACTTCTCATTCTGGAGGATGTCCAGGTAAATCTTCCGGAAACACATCCACATATTATTTCACAATACGTACATCCTATATATGAACATTACCTTCCTCTCCCTCATTCATTTCATTCTCTTCCTCCCCAATAATTGAATTTAGTTGTGATATAAGGGGTGGATCAAAATAAAAATTATGTGGTGACGATTCTGATCTAAAGATAAGGTGTTCCTTATCATCATCATAAAAAATCGTAACCTCATTTTTTTACAATAAATCTTCACATCATAGTCTGAAATCCAATCCATACCGAGGATTATATCAAACTCAATCATAGGTATGACAATGAGATCAGTGGATAATGAAAATTTATGTGCACTAATGGGACTGATTCACAAAACTTTATTGCAATGATACTTCCCTTTGGAGTTTTAACTGACAAATCCTTTGTTAAATCAAATTCTAAATATCAAATTTTCATAGAAAAATAGGAAGATATGAAACAATCCGATGATCTAGAATCAAAAAATTCATTTTCTAAACTTGAGGAAGCCATTAAATTACCTTCCACCACGTCTTTCGGAGCTTCAACCTCAGCGGCAGTGATAGCATAAGCATGGCCTTGATCCCTTGGCCTCTTATGAGGTATGTTCCCCTGATGACTAGGACATTTATTTGAATAATTTACCATATCTCTAAAATTATATAATTCCACATTGACAGCAACTCTCTTTCCCTTGCAATCATGAGCTTGGTGGCCTCTTTTACAACATTTATAACAGACACCCATTCCCTTCAAGCAAGTACCTGGGTGTTTCTTCCCACATTTACTGCATGAATAATATTCAACATTTCCCTTATTCCCCTTATTTCCATTTCCATATTGATCATAAGATCTCTCCTTTTCTTTCTTGGATTTAAAGTCATAAGACTTAGAGAATTTCTTTTTCGTCTTGGTAGCACACGAGACAATATATTCGTACGACGAGAAGGTTTGTGAGACTAATGCTCGATGGAGAAATGGTTTTAACCCATCAAAATATATGATCAATATTACTTAATGGATTAAATATATAATCTGCTGCATGTCTTGCTAACCTTGTAAAGTTAGCCTCATACTTTGCGACAATATCATCCTCCTTTTGCCTCAGACTCAGAAATTTCCTTTCCATATCTTCTCGATGGTCATGTGGAAATTATTTTTCTAAGAAAATTTCCTTAAACTACCTCCATTCCATACTTGATACTTTTTCATCTTCCTCTTTGTTTTGAATCAGCAACCACCATTGATTGGCATCTCCAGTGAGGCAGAAAACTTAAATGACAACTTTCCCCTTTTTTCTACTCCCCAAGGCATGGAACATTTTCTCTAAAGAGTTTATCCATTGCTCAACTACTAATGGATTTGTACCCCCATTAATTGTTGGCAGGTTTTGCCTCATAAAATGATCTAACATTGATCCTACACATTGTAGATCATGGTGCTTCATAGGAGTAAGGTTATTATTCATAACCAAAGTGAGTTGCCCCAGTATGGTGGTAAGGTGATCAGCACCAGTTGTATCACTGACTACATTATAATTATCTTGAGCAAGAGGGCAATCCCTACATGGATTGCATGCATTGATACGGTTTCCATTCCTTCCACTAGGCACCATTTCTAAATAATGTCATAAACTAGATTAGTTTATGAATCTAAATACATAATGACAAACTTGAAAAAACATAACAGAAATTGAACAATTTATGGATATAGTCCATAATCATAAAAATGTCTTCTTTGAGGAAGTATATACTCATAAACCCTTCATAAAGGTTTTTAAAGAAAATGAAAATTATCCTAAGCATATCCCACAGGATTGTCGTAACCAGAGTGCAACAAGACCCATTGTCATGCACCGGTTCCTGTTCGAGTCAAACTCAAAGCGGTGTTTTCAGATTTTACCCCTAGGTACAGCTGTGCCAGAGCTTCCTCTACCCACCCGTATCCAGACAAGGATGTATTGGTCGGAAAACACACAAAATATCTACAATACTAAAATTCTAGGATGTTTTTTTATACTAATCCTCAAATACTATCTTAGGTATATGTTCTCTAATCAGATTTTATCTAAATCTTGCTTCCAAGGTTAGTACTAAAATGAATTTGATACCAACAGTAACACCCTAACCCCAGTTACCCAGAGTCAGTGAATTGTTACATAACATTGGCATGATCAAAAATGATCAAGTCTCGAAAGATTGATTAGTTTAGTAGCCTTGGAAACACTAGATACCTTCATAAATGTTACATTACATCATAAAGTGAAAAACTACAATAACATAGTATCCATAGTCCACACTCATATCCCCTTCAGACTATCCCTACAGGTCACTAATAAAATATACCTTCACATCCTGGGAAAAATAAAACATAGAACGGGTTGATCTCAGATGCTCAGTTAGGATAACAATATAGCGGAATCTTTCATAAATAAACATAAACATTTAATGAAATGTATATCTAAAAAAAGAATTATAAACTTGAACTTCAGCATAATATGGAAAAAGGAGAATGAAATAATTCCATTTACTTATTCACATAGATATTATACTGGTTGAATAATCACATTCAATATCAATAACCACTTTCATAATGATGGAATGCAAAATTCCATACTATCATAACCATGTAGCCAAGGCCTCATCCCAATACTATAAATAAGATTTTGTCATGGCCTCATGCCAAGACACTAGATTGTCTCATGAGACCTACTGGTTCATTAAGGATCTATAGCAAGCTCCACCCGTCACTTATTAAGTCCAATGAATTCCTTATATGAAAAGGTTAAACATATCATAAACCATAACATAATCGTATCACAAAAAACATTCATAAAGGAAACATAACATTTCCACCTTTCAATCACAAGATATCAATACAACACATTTATATAATAAAATCATTTTAAAAAACATTTTTAATACAAAAATAAATGAAAAGTAAAACATGGTATTTATTTTTCATTTAAATATTTTTATGGCTTGTAGAGGAAGCCAAAACACAAATAATGGTCACGGCGGCGGAGAAGTTGTTGTCGCCGCATACGTACACCAAAAAAACATTCCTTTTTGTCTTTTAGTAAAACGCTTCGTATAAAAATATTACTTTTGAATAAACGTAAAAGTAAAAGGGATTTATACATCGTATAAAAGAAAGCTGTGTATAAAACAAAATATGTCTCAATGAAAGGAGATTGAGACAATGTCCCTTACCTCTTGTCCGAATTGACTCGATCGTTCTTTAACCTCCTGAATAATAAACTAGAGTTAATTTCTACTTTCTTAAGAACCTTTTTCAAGTTCATTATTCTTTTATATCACTTATTACCATGTTATGAACATTATGTAATTATTTATGTTAATAATGGTAGTTTTGTCGATCTTTGGTTCTTGAGTCAAAAATAAACTTATTATAATTACAAGTTGTTCATGTTGTAAAATATCCATTATATCTAGAATTATATTCATTATGTAGATATAATACATATCATACATATCCATTATATAAATTCGTTTATAATATTATATAACATTTAGGTGTAAGAAATGAAATGCCCCGTTTATGGAGACGGTAAGTCGTACGTACGCATGAACGCTACTTTCATTTCTATTTCATATTTAATGGAATGAAATCATAATGATATAAAGGTATGTTATAATTCCATTATATTATCATATATAATATCATTTACTCAATCCATTATACATCACACATATGGCATTAACGAATCAAATCACTTTGAGGGGGTGGTAGTCCGCACTTCCTAAAATGAAATTATCGCGTTTACCCATAATGGAAATCATAAAGGTATGCCATAAATGAAAAATACAGAAGAATAAGGAAAACATAAACCATATATATATCATATATAAATATAGTTACATATTAATGGCCTCCATGAGAGGTGTTAAAATAAGTTTTAACAATCATCGTTTTGTGAGGCATTAATTCGCCACCCACAGAAACAATATGTTCTTTAACCATTAGACGAATGTGTGTGTAAGTGTAAATATAATTATTCTCATAACAACATCCTAGTATATTGAAGATACTGGTGTTGTAACAAAATAATGGAATTAATATATTTTAAGGGGTTGGAGATGCAAAATAAAACAAAAGAACATAAGAGAATACATTGCCTCAAAATCAGGTAACTCTTTTTTATTTGAGCCAGAGGCTTCATTGAGAAGACTTCTACACAAATTCAGGCTTCTAGGAGTAATATAAGGAAGTTGGTAGAGTTTTTGGGTAGAGGCTGGCCGAGCCAAATGGCTTGATGGTGTGAATAAGGGGGTAGAGGTGGGGGCCTTTTATAAGAGGAGTGGAGGGGCACTCTTGGAATGTCAAGAAATGTTACTTTATTATATAATGAGTTTCGGATTTTAAAGGTCCCACAATTACATATTTTTAGTATAAGGTTATAAGGGTTCAAACTATACTCATCCAATAGGTTTTTGACAAGTTTAAGTCTTATATTTTAAATTATCTTTTGATTTTATTTAAATCGTTAATTAATGAGGTAATCGATGCATCATCATGGTGTCATAAAAAAATTAATTTATTTAATGTCTAAAAATAAAAAAAACTATCATGATGTAGGAAATATTTTTATATTTCCAATTATTATTTATACTCAAAAGTTAACTTATATAACCCCATGTAATAATTGTTTTACTAAAACAACACATGTTTGTGACAATTTCATTTTTACTTTAAATAAAAAGTTATTAATGTCATTTTCTTACACAAGTGGCTCCATGAGGTCCCCAAGTTGACCCATGTATTTTATTGGTCAGACATGACTCATCCAATAAGGTTATGACATGCGTAAAGGTAATTTCATATTATTATAAAATTATATTTACCATAAATTACTCTAATTTCCTTTAATCGCGATTAATAAAACATAAAAGTCACTATTCACCAAAAATTATTTTCATCCCATTGAACCACATTATACATCCTAATGTCACGACCCGTCCTCGGGGCCCGTGCCGTGACTACCACAAGCCCGCCTTCCATAGGCGAGGGGCTGTCGACTAGCACCAAGGCATAAATCCCGGTAAAAGGGAAGGCATTGCCTTTGTAAAGTAAACAAGCACCACAGAGTAAGCAAGCGGAAAAGTAAACACTAATTAAAAACAGAGTACAGCTGAAAGTGAGGAAAAGTAAATCGGCCAGTATACAAACCCAAAACTGAAAGTAAAGTACAACTCAAAATGGAAAACAGCAACTGTAAAGTAAAATCCGCTACACCGAGCTATCCACTGGAAATCCCACCAGAAGGGTGGGTACAGATAGCTCCCTGCTCCTCGGGTCTTGTCGTCCGCTCCGAGCACGTCCCGCCCAGTGGTCCACCTCCAGGTATTGTCCTGCTCTTCGAGCCTCAACCACGATCAATGATGTCCGTCGTCTGCAACCAACACAACGTAGTGCGGGCATAGACCGTGCAGGGGTGAGTATAAGCTACTCAGTATGGACCCCGAGACACCTAAAGGTCTCCCAAATCTACAAAGGATAAACCACAAAGGAAAGATACAAACACGAAGTAACAACCAACACTGCTTAGGTATATCCACATACATATACCTAAGTCATCAATTCCAATATGCTCCAACCTCCGAGCACAAGTACAACTCAGTCCACACATGAAAGTATACGTATTCCACACAGGAAAGAAAAACCTAATCCACACAGGATAGCATAACACAATCCACACAAAAAACCAATCAGGATTCAGCTCACACAGGTATACTTCTTCTAAAGACGATAGAGATGATCATTGATCCATCTAAGTCGTCAGACCCACAAAGGATCGATAGGTACTAACCCCCGTAAAGACCCACACAGGATCGGACCCACACAGGATCTGTAGGCGCTGGTTCACACAGGACCGTTGAGCGCAGACCCACACTAGATCGGACCCACACAGGATCGGTAGAACTGATCCAGACCGGATCGCTGAGTGTTGTAGTGGTCGTCGTCGAGTCCACTGAGGATCTCTGCACAGTCATCGTCGCAGTCATAGTAGCAGTCGCAGCCTGCTCTAGGGTTCCCGCACATAGCAAGCTCGTTCGGGAGGGTCCGCTCCACGAGCCGAGAGGCTGATTCATTAACTATCACATAGTCCAGATTTGATGTATCTAAAAGTTCCTTATCGACAACAGGAACTCAACGCAAAAGACGGCGCGTCAATCGGACGCCCGGTCTGAGAGTTATTGGCTTTTTCGTCCTAGGGGCCCGGTTGGTTTTTAAAGAAAAACCAACTCGATCGCACTCCACCTGCGCCCAAACCTCGGGCGGAGTATTCTAAAATATTAGTCTCACTAAGAGGAACTCAACAAAGCTGACAACACGTCATTTGGACGTCCGTAGCTCAAGATATGAGATTTTCCGCTCCGAGGGCCCGGTTGGTTTCGTGTACGAACCAATCCGGCCGAACACAAAGTATTCCCAAACCTTGAGTGCGATATACCGAAACGACCGTCTCGATCCAAGGATCGCATCACCGCTGACGGCGTGTCGTTTGGAGGTCCTTGGCCCGAGTTATGGGCATTTGAACCTAAACAGTTCGTTAACGGGGGTTTCGGGCCCGGGCCGACCCGGCCCGAGACCCCCTGGTTGGCCCGAACCGGGTCGACCCTGTAACACCCGAGATTTTTATGAGTAATATTTTGTTTTTATGTTATATATATATCATCAAAGTAATCTTTTACTACACACTAGCTTGGATTACTTTACACGCAATCACGACCTTCCTCGATAGCTTGCGTTGTACGCAATACCGAGTTTCACTAAACGACGATATGCTATTAAAATATTATTTAAAATAGCCATTATGAATAGTAATAACCACTTTTTGAAAATTTATCTTTCAAAATGGACTTCATTTTTGGATTCGGGATACCGAAATTAGCCTAGGGTGAAATTTTGGTATTTTTCTGAAAACTTTCAATTTTTGATTAATAGTGAAACCACTAAGTGGTAGGTTAAAAACTGAATTTTGCATAAAACATAATTTTACCGCTTCTGTGAATGGAATTTCGAAAATCCGACAGACATGGTTGATATCAGTAAGTAAAATGTGGTTCAATGAGATAAAAATAATTTTTTATTGAATAGTAACTTTTTACTTTTTTTACCGCGGTTAATAGTAAATAGGGTAACTAAAGGTAAATATGATATTACTATTAGCCTAACACATGTCCTAATTCTATTGGATAAATGTAATTCGACCAAAAACAACCTTATTAATATAATATGACCATTTAGGTCCAATTAGATTAGATTATGACATTTAATATTATTTTATTTAATGAATAGTTAAAATAGTTAAAATCAAAGTTTAATAACTTAAACATTTTTAATATGGGTTTATACGTAAGATAAATTCTATTATAAATATTCATTAGAAATATAAAAATATTTCCTACATAATGATATTTTATTTATAATTTTTAGACTTTAAATAGATTAATTTATTTATGACACAACGATGATGCAGTAATTACCCTTTTAAGGAAATGTTAACATAATTGATGTTATAAATGCCAAAATAAATGTATTTTGAGACTTTTTATGAATTCGAATAATTTTCTAGGTTACTATGATATATTAGTGTTGATTTAATCAACTTGGTTAGAACATATAATTCTGTTATGACTTTCACAAACATCATATATCAAATAGTGACAAAATTGACACAAAATAGTTTTTAAATCAAATTTTATATTATTAATTGTTATTTTATTCCTAAAAATATAATGTTCTGCCAAATGACTTAGATAAGGATATATATAATAATAATAAACAACTTGGGGTCCGTTTTGCATGTTATCGTATGTGTATTAACCATATAGTGTAAGAAAACAAAAAGACACGGTAAAATTTAAATTATTTAACTTAGAGTTAAATCTAATTGATAAGGTTAAAATAATTACCTAAAGTTGTCTAAATCCTATTGGTTGATAGGATTTCGACCCATCCCCACTTTACCTTCGAAATAAGACCCTTTGGAACCATTATAAACCGATTTTGACTTTAATATAAAATAATATTTTCAGATATTCCTAAGGTTCCCCTCTCCTCCCTTATAAAAGGGCACCTCCTCCCCCTCCTCCTCACACCAATTTGAGCACTCAAGCTCGGACAACCCCTGCCAAAATCCCTTCTCCACTTCCCTAGAATAATCCTACAGGTCGTGGTCTTCTTCAAAGACCAATCTTAGTTCCCTATGTGGAGGATTCAAAGAGGTGTTTCAAAGAAGAGGTAATATCCATTACCGATCGTTTCAATTTCTTTCTTCTTCAACTTCTTATTCTTTAGTTGTTTCATGATAAAGTAATAACATCAGTATTACATACATACTGATATTTTATTATAAATATGAAACAACCCTAATTCACCTTCTATCCATCCTACGGAAAAATGAAATCACCGCGCGTGCGTACGTACGGAATACCGTCTCCACGCCGTGGTGTAATCTATTCTCCACCATCACCTTAAAAGGATGGGTATAATGGTGTAATGAGTAACTATATATGATTATTATAAAGTTATATTGATACTTAAATAGTATAAATACACTTAAATACAATTCAACGATCATGGGAACAATATCATCGCTCGTGCATACGTACGGAATACTGTCTCCACGAAGTGATGCGACCCGTTCTACATGATCATCATTACATAGTAATTATATAAATGAATTGAATGAATAAATATGATATAAGTTACACTAATACCATTCTGGATATAAGGTATCTATAACCATAAAAGAAGAATAAGAATTTATTCGGCAAAACACGCATAAGAACAAAAGGCAATAAAGAACCGAGTAACAAGTAACAATGAAATATTACTAATAAGAAGCTAAGAATATGACCATATATGATATCATATCAATATGTATGATTCTGGAATAAGACAATAACATTATTTAAACCATTATACAGGAGCTTTGGACACATACAAAGCAAATCGGACCTAAGGTAAGGGAAATATCACAATCTCATTTTTATCCGAGATTTCTTATACTTTGGCAATTACTGGGGTGTATTTTATCATCCACATCCATGGTACCTCAATATGTGATATTATTTACATCCACCTACAATTTTTTAAAACCTATTTTACCCTTTTTTGAGTTTTTAGTAAAAGATATGAAAGGAATCTTTTGTCGTTTTTCATACGAGGTACTTTTTGTCTTTTCCGAAAAAAGTATGAGAAGAATGTTTTTTTAACTTATACGGCATGAATGGATTTTTAAAAACATTATTTCTAAGAAGCATCCTTTACTAGTTTTCAAGTTTATTTTTAATCAACTTATTTTAGTTTAAAATTGTACGACATGTTAAGAAAGGAAAAGTGTTTTTGAAACAGAAAGGATATTTTCCTCAAGAATGGAGTTCAAGTGTTTTATCAAAATTATTTTCCATCTAAGATAATAAAGGGTTATGTTTCTATCCCTATTATTACATTGATTTGACTATGTTGTGATGGAATTATTTTTATGAATTACTTTATCTTATATGAATTGTTTTATGATGTCATGATGTTTTAGATTCCCATTTGTATTACATGAGTTATGCTACGATGTATGGTTTATGATTTTGTGGCACACATAAGAATGGTATCATTATAAGATGGGTGGGACCTATATCTCACTCCAATGCATTGGGTAAATATTTATATCTCATGAGATAGACATGGATGGAACGGAAGGTTATTTCGGTTCAGTGATACAGGACTGAAACGAGGAGTGAACTCGGTTCAGAAATTGACTTTGTCCGCTAAGATAGTCTTGGAAATGATTCATGATTAACAAGAAATGTTTTTCCATGATTATATGTGTATGCCACAAAGTTTCATGATTTATGTTATGATTATTGTGATTACATTTCACTGCCATGATATATTCCATGTTATGAAATTAAGATCTCTTTTGCAGGTTAAGATTTCCAAAAGTTTTGTGCTTATGTATATGAAGTGATTGATATTTCTTTTTTTTACCCTTACTGAGCATTTGAGCTCACCCTTTTGTATGTTTTCTTTCCCCTGGTCAGGAAGAAGGTTATTAAGTAAGAAATGCCAAAACGGACTATAGATATGATAAAATAAATGGGAGGCAAAGTAGAAGCTTTATGAACCAGTTGTTTATGTTTCCCTGTTTCTAAAGACACTATACCTATACGGTCCTTTCTTGGTTTTTTTATATTTTGTAATAAGTTTGCTTCAATTTTGAAGTATTAACAATATATGTAAAGTATGGGTCATTATAGTTGGTATCAGAGGAAATGTATAGTCATCCTTTGGAAACTAGGATGTGAAATCCTTAGTAAGAACCCTAAGGATAAGTCTAAGCATAGAACACAATATTAGTGTTTTAGAAATGGCCATGAATAACCTTGGATAAGACCTTAAGCATGAAAATTTTATTCTTGAATTATGTGGTTTTCCTATTATAATTAGTGTTGCTCACACTATTCTTCTTGGTTTTAGTCAATGGCTGGAACCCGAAGGAACCATGTTAATGCGGAATGCGATGGGCAATGCAATGATTTTCCCCCTGAGAAACCAAACAATATGGTAGCTGGAATGAAAAATCTTGTAGCCATGCTCACACAATGTTCTCAAGCTATGAATCATGCCGGACTTCCAAATGAGCAAAGGAAGGAGCAACATTCTGTTGAATCATTCATGAGGCAGTGTCCACCTTCTTTCAGCGGGTCTACTGATCCATTAGTTGCTGAACAATGTATTAGTACTACTGAAAAGATATTTTCAGTTCTTCAATGTTTTGAACATGATAAAGTCATCCTAGGAGTGTATCGTTTGGAAGGAGATGCTGATCAATTGTGGAATCTTATTAAGAAATGAGGCAAAGGGATGAAATTGAGTCCATGGAATGGGACGAGTTCAAGAACTTATTTTTCAAAAAGTAATTCCCTCGTATTCTCCAAAAAAAGATGGAGAAAGAGTTTCTTGAACTGAAGCAAAAGGATGATGAATCTGTTGGTACCTATGAAGCAAATTTTACAAGACTTGCAAGGTACGCTTCTGGTATTATTATCCAACCTGAGAGTAAGATCGATCGATTCTTTAGTGGCTTAAAACCAAGTCTTCGAAGTGCATTTGCCATAAGGGACTTCAATATCTACGAGGAAATCGTTCGATGTGCTCTCAAAGTCGAGATGGAGATTGGAGTAACCCATCAGTCATATGGGTTTGATATGAAGAGGAAAATGCAATTCAAAGGAAAATCTAAAGATCCCACTGAAAAGAAGATGGGCTTTCCCTTATGCTCAACGTGTGGAAAGAAACATGGAGGGAGTTGTCTTAAAGGGACAAGTAAATGTTTCAAATGTGTAAAGGAAGGTCATCGGGCTTTTGAATGCCGCGATAATGGGAAGAAGATGTCTAATGATGCAAATAAAGCAAGGGATACACAGAATGAACCTACTACACATTAATATTTCAAGTGCAAGGAGATGGGGCATTATGACAATAAATGCCCTAATCCAAGGGTTGATGATGATGGTCGACGTCAAAAAACTCTCAAGGATAAAGACAAAGGAAAGTCACATGCAATTTCTATCAGCGATGTGGAGTAAGATAACGATGTGGTGAAAGGTACACTTACCATCCACTCTAAAGTAGAAAATGTTTTATTTGATTCTGGATCCACCCACTCTTTCATTTCTGAAGAATTTTCTAAGGGTATCACCGTATTACCTCAACAATTAGATGTTGAGTTAGCTGTGACAACACCTAATGGCACAACAGTCGCATCAAAAGTTTATAATTCTTCTCCGATCGAAGTTTGTGGGAAAGTGCTTCCTGAAAATCTTGTGATCCTTCCTATAATGGAATTTGATGTGATTCTTGGCATGGATTGGCTTTCTTTATACGGAGCTCATATCAATTTCCAAAGAAGGGAAGTCACATTTCATATTCCAGATCAATCTATGATCGTCTATCAATTCAAGGATGAACATAACCTTCCAGTGGAAATTTCTACCATTGTGTGGGTATTGATTCCACTAAATGAAGGTCATTTATCTCAAATGGTTGGTGAGAAACTCATGATTAAGAATATGCCCATCGTACGAGAGTTTGATGATATCTTTCCGGGGGAATTACTGGGTCTTCCACCAAATCGTGAAGTTGAGTTTTCAATAGAACTCGTACCGGGTGCTTTGCCTATTTCAAAGACACCTTATAGAATAGCCCCAATTGAGTTGCAGGAATTGAAGAAGAAACTCCAAGAGAATCTTGATAAGGGATTCATATGCCCTAGTGCGTCACCTTGGGGAGCACCTGTTCTATTTGTTAAGATGAAAGATGGATCAATGAGACTCTGCATTGATTATCGAGAACTTAACAAGATCAATATCAAGAAAAAATATCCTCTCCCACGCATTGATGACTTATTTGACCAACTACGCGGAGCTCAGTACTTTTCCAAGATTGATATTCGTTCAGGGTATCATCAATTAAGGGTCAAAAGGGAGGATATACCAAAGACGGCTTTTCGTACAAGGTATGGACACTATGAATTTATAGTGATGCCATTTGGTCTTACTAATGCCCCTTCTATCTTCATGGATCTAATGAATAGAGTCTTTAGAGACTATCTTCATCAATTTGTGGTAGTCTTTATAGACAATATTCTTGTCTATTCAAAGAGAAAGGAAGAGCATGAAGATCACTTGAGAATTATATTTAAGACCCTGAGAAAGGAGAAGCTTTATGTCAAATATACCAAGTGTGAATTTTGGCTTCAAAAAGTTGCATTTTTGGGTCACATAATCTCAAAAGAGGGGATATCAGTGGATCCAGCAAAAACAGAGGTTATCGGAAGATGGTCGAGACCAACAACAGTAACTGAGATCCGAAGTTTTCTTGGTTTGGATGTATATTATCTACTTTTTTTGAAAGATTTTTCAAGATTATCTAAACCACTCACCAAGTTACTCGGAAAGGAGTTAAGTTTGTCTGGACGGAAGAATGTGAAGAGAATTTCAAGGATTTGAAAAGAAGGTTATCCAGTGCACCTGTGTTCACAATGCCTTGTAGTGGAGAATGGTTTTTGATCTACAGTGATGCATCCAAGAAGGGATTGGGGTGTGTTCTTATGAAAAATGATATGGTGATAGATTATGCCTCACGACAGTTGAAAATAAATGAGCAAAATTACCCAAATCATGATTTGGAGTTAGCTGCAGTAATCTTTGCATTAAAGATTTGGAGGCATTACCTTTATGGTGAAAGGTGTGATATTTATACTGATCATAAAAGTTTAAAGTATATTTTCACACAAAAGGAGCTGAATATGCGTCAAAGAAGATGGTTGGAGCTGATTAAGGATTATAACTGCTCAATCCATTACCACCCTGGGAAAGCAAACAAGGTGGCAGATACATTAAGTCGACAAGACCATGCTAGTTTATCCATGATGAGGATCACAAAAGATCCAATATTTATGGATTTACAAAGGTTGGATCTTGGAATTATAATGGAAGTGGAAAAATCTTTTCTTTCTCAAATGAATGTTCAACCATCAATACATGTGAAGATTAAAGAGGCACAGAAACAAGATGTCGAGTTACAAAAGAAGGTGAGAAATGTTCCGGAATTCAACCTTGATTGTGATGGGATAATAAAGTTCAGAAATCGGGTTTGTGTTCCTCCCATCCCCGAATTAAAGAAGGAGCTGCTGGATGAGGCTCATAGTTCTTATTTCTCTATTCATCCTGGAAGCACGAAGATGTATAGGGACCTGAAAGAGTACTTCTGGTGGGATGGAATGAAATGAGATGTTGCTGAATATGTCTCTCGATGCTTGGTTTGTCAGCAAGTTAAAGCTGAGAGATAGAAGCCTAAGGGGATGTTACAACCATTACCCATACCCGAATGGAAATGGAAAAACATCACTATGGACTTTGTCACAGAACTTCCTAAAACATCCAAAGGCAATAATGCTATCTGGGTCATAGTTGATCGTTTTACACAGTTTGCACACTTCATTGCTATTAGAGAGTATTTCTCTCTAGATCAGCTTTCCAGGATATATGTAAAGGAAGTGGTAAGATTGCATGGAGTACCACTTTCTATTATATCTGATCGGGATCCGAGATTTACCTCGAAGTTCTGGAGAAGTCTTCAGCATACTCTGGATACAGAGTTGAGTTTCAGCACTGCTTATCATCCTCAGACAGACGGTCAGTCTGAGAGAACAATTCAAACCCTAGAAGATATGTTGAGAGCTTGCTCTATGGATTTTAAAGGAGGTTGGGATAAACACCTACCTTTGGTGGAATTTTCTTATAATAATAGCTTTCACTCCAGTATTCAGATGGCTTCTTATGAAGCTCTCTATGGAAAGAAATGCAGGACTCCAACTTGCTGGGATGAAGTTGGGGAAAGAAAGCTATTAGGACCTGATCTCGTTGATGAAATGGTAGAAAAGGTCAGATCTATTCAACAACACATAAGAGCAGCTCAAAGTCGACAGAAAAGTTATGCCGATAGCCGAAGAAAAGACCTAGTGTTTGAAGTGGGTGATAAAGTGTTCTTAAGAATATCTCCCTGGAAGAGGGTTATGATATTTCGAAAGAAGGGGAAGTTGATCCCTAGATATATCGGTCCTATCGAAATACTGGATCGTGTTGGGAAGGTAGCTTACCGATTGGCGCTTCCACCGAATCTCTCTCAAGTTCATGATGTGTTCCATGTATCTCTCCTGAGAAAGTACATACCTGATCCATCACATGTACTCAGCTCAGAAGTTGTACCGCTGGATCAAGATCTTTCTTAGGAAGAACAGCCGATAGAGATTCTGGATCGTAGAGAAAAAGTCCTATGAAACAAGACCACTCGCTTGGTGAAAGTTTTATGGAGGAACCACCAATTAGAAGAAGCTACTTGGGAGCTTGAGGATATGATGAGGGAGAGGTATCCTCATCTGTTTGTTACAAAGTGACGAATTTCGAGGGCGAAATTCATTTTAAAGGGGGGGTAGAATGTAACACCCGAGATTTTTATGAGTAATATTTTGTTTTTATGATATATATATATTTCAGCAAAGGAATCCTTCACTACACACTAGTGTGGCTTACTTTACACGCAATCACGACCTTCCTCGATAGCTTGCGTTGTACGCAATACCGAGTTTCACTAAACGATGATATGCTATTAAAATATTATTTAAAATAGCCGTTATGAATAGTAATAACCACTTTTTGAAATTTTATCTTTCAAAATGGACATCATTTTTGGATTCGGGATACCGAAATTATCCTAGGGTGAAATTTTGGTATTTTTCTGAAAACTTTCAATTATTGATGAATAGTCAAACCACTAAGTGGAAGGTTAAAAACTGAATTTTGCATAAAACTTAATTTTACCGCTTCTGTGAATGGAATTTCGAAAATCCGACAGACACGGTTGATATTAGTAAGTAAAATGTGGTTCAATGAGATAAAAATAATTTTTTGGTGAATAGTAACTTTTTACTTTTTTTACCGCGGTTAATAGTAAATATGGTAACTAAGGGTAAATATGATATTACTATTACCCTAACACATGTCCTAATTCTATTGGATAAGTGTAATTCGACCAAAAACAACCTTATGAATATAATATGACCATTTAGGTCCACTTGGATTAGATTATGACATTTAATATTATTTTATTTAATGAATAGTTAAAATAGTTAAAATCAAAGTTTAATAACTAAAACATTTTTAATATTGGTTTATACATAAGATAAATTCGATTATAAATATTCATTATAAAGATAAAAGGATTTCCTACATAATGATATTTTATTTATAATTTTTAGACTTTAAATAAATTAATTTATTTATGACACAACGATGATGCAGTAATTACCCTTTTAAGGAAATGTTAACATAATTGATATTATAAATGAACAAAATAAATGTAATTTGAGACTTTTTATGAATTACAATAATTTTCTAGGTTACTATGATATATTAGTGTTGATTTAATCAACTTGTTTCGAACATATAATTCTGTTATGACTTTCACAAAAATCATATATCAAATAGTGACAAAATTGACACAAAATAGTTTTTAAATAAAATATTATATTATTAATTGTTATTTTACTCCTAAAAGTCTACGGTTCGGCCAAATGACTTATATCAGGATATATATATTAATAATAAACAAATTGGGGTTCTTTTGGCATGTTATAGTAAGTTTATTAACCATATAGTGTAAGAAAACAAAAAGACACGGTAAAAGTTAAATTATTTAACTTAGAGTTAAATCTAATTGATAAGGTTAAAATAATAACCTAAACTTGTATAAATCCTATTGGTTGATAGTATTTCGACCCATCCCCACTTTACCTTTGAAATAAGACCCTTTGGAACCATTATAAACCGATTTTGACTATAATATAAAATAATACTTTGAGATATTCCTAAGGTGCCCCTCTCCTCACTTATAAAAGGGCACCTCCTCCCCCTCCTCGTCACACCAATTTAAGCACTAAAGCTCGGCCAACCCCTGCCAAAATCCCTTCTCCACTTCCCTAGAATAATCCTAGAGGTCCTGGTATTCTTCAAAGACCAATCTTAGTTCCCTAAGTGGAGGATTCAAAGAGGCGTTTCAAAGAAGAGGTAATATCCATTACCGATCTTTTCAATTTCTTTCTTCTTCAACTTATTCTTCTTTAGTTGTTTCATGATAAAGTAATAACATCAGTATTAAATATATACTGATATGTTATTATAAATATGAAACAACCCTAATTCATCTTTTATCCATCCTACGGAAAAATGAAATCACCGCGCGTGCGTACGTACGGAATACCGTCTCCACGCCATGGTGTAATCTATTTTCCACCATCACCTTACAAGGATGGGCATAATGGTGTAATGAGTAAATATATATGATTATTATAATGTGATATTGATACTTAAATAGTATAAATACACTTAAATACAATTCCACGATCATGGGAACAATATCATCGCTCGTGCGTACGTACGGAATACCGTCTCCACGATGTGATGCGACTCATTCTACATGATCATCATTACATAGTAATTATATAAATGAATTGAATGAATAAATATGATATATGTTACACTAATACCATTATGGATATAAGGTATATATGACCATAAAAGAAGAATATGAATTTATTCGGCAAAACAAGCATAAGAACAAAAGGCAATAAAGACCCGAGTAACAAGTAACAATGAAATATTACTAATAAGAAGATAATAATATGACCATATATGATATCATATCAATGTGTATGATTCTGTAATAAGTCAATAAAATTATTTAAACCATTATACAAGATCTTCGGACACGTACAACGAAAATCGGACCTAAGGTAAGGGAAATATCACAATCTCATTTTTATCCGACATTGCTTATACTTTGGCATTTACTGGGGTGTATTTTATCATCCACATCCATGATACCTCAATATGTGATATTATTTACATCCACCTACAATTTTTTAAAACCTATTTTACCCTTTTTTGAGTTTTTAATAAAATATATGAAAGGAATCTTTTGTCGTTTTTCGTACGAGGTACTTTTTTGTCTTTTCTGGGAAAAGTACGAGAAGAATGTTTTTTTAACTTATATGGCATGACTGGATTTTTAAAACATTATTTCTAGGAAGAATCCTTTACAAGTTTTCAATTTTATTTTTAATCAACTTCTTTTAGTTTAAAATTGTACGACATGTTAAGAAAGGAAAAGCGTTTTTGAAACAAAAAGGATATTTTCTTCAAGAATGGAGTTCAAGTGTTTTATCAAAATTATTTTCCATATAAGATAATAAAGGTTTCTGTTTCTATCCCTATTATTACATTGATTTGACTATGTTGTGATGGAATTATTTTTATGAATTCTTTTATCTTATATGAATTGTTTTATGATGTCATGATGTTTAAGATTCCCATTTGTATTACATGGGTTATGCTACGATGTATGGTTTATGATTTTGTGGCACACATAAGAATGGTATCATTATAAGATGGGTGGGACCTATATCTCCCTCCAATGCATTGGGTAAAGATTTATATCTCATGATATAGACATGGATGGAACCGAAGGTTATTTCGGTTTAGTGATACAGGACTGAAACGAGGAGTGAACTCGGTTCAGAAATGGACTTTGTCCGCTAAGATAGTCTTGGCAATGAGTCATGACTAACAAGAAATGTTTTTCCATGATTATGTGTGTATGCCAAAAAGTTTCATGTTTTATGTTATGATTATTGTGATTACATTTCACTGCCATGATTTATCCCATGTTATGAAATTAAGATCTCTTTTGCAGGTTAAGATTTCGAAAAGTTTTGTGCTTATGTATATGATGTGATTGATATTTCTTTTGTTTACCCTTAATGAGCATTTGAGTTCACCCTTTTGTATGTTTTCTTTCCCGAGGTCAGGAAGAAGGTTATTAAGTAAGACATGCCAAAACGGACTATAGATATGATGAAATAAATGGGAGGCAAAGTAGATGCTTTATGAACCAGTTGTATATGTTTCCCAGTTTCTAAAGGCACTATACCTATACGGTCCTTTAGTGGTTTTGTTATATGTTGTAATAAGTTTGCTTCAATTTTTAAGTATTAACAATGTATGTAATGTATGGGTCGTTATAGACCCGCCCCGGACAGGGTCGGCCCGGCCCGATGCGGCCCGGCCCGGTGCGCTGCCAACTCGGCTTCGGCCGAGCTGATTGAAAAAAATGGGGGCGCTTGCACCCCCCCCCCCCACCTTTGTAAGTGTGGCCCGCCCTCAATAATGGGGGCCGTTCAACTGGCTGGGGGAATCTAATTCCCCCTGCCTTCCCCATTTCTGGTAGGCCCGACCTGGACGGCCGGCTCCTCCTCAACGGGACCGGCAGTGGCTGGTCCCTTTCTGGCTCTGACACCATCGGCCCGGCTGGCCGCCGGTCACCAAGCTCCGCCGCGGCCCGGAACCGGCCGCGGCCCTTGTCGTCCTGTGCGATGCGACGACACCGCGCCCCTCTGTTGCGGCCCCACTCTGGCCGCAGCACCTTCGATTTCCTTTGACGTGGTGCGACGGCGTTGTGTTCTTGAATTTCTTTCCACGGTGCAGCGCGACGGCACCGCGCAATACTTGTCGTGCGATTCCCGCATGGTGCGACGACACCACGCCATGCCGTTCCATCCACCAGGAAACAAACATGAACATAGGAGGGGGGGTTCGGCCGTGTTTGTGCTGTCCGACCCCCCTCTTGTTAAACGATAACATTTTGTCGTTTATCCTCAAAGTTCGACATGCTAGAATCAAGACCGGAAATAATTAAATAAAATAAAAATAATCCCCTACCACGGTTTCAAGAGTGGAGCACGCCAACAAGCCGCGGAAGACAAGCGTCGCGGAGGTCGGGCGTCGCGGAAATCGTACGTCGATTCTGTTGACGTCGAGGTGCGTCCGAAGAGGTAGCGTCGTTGGAGAAGCTTCGAAAGCTGAAAGAGAAAGCCCGAGGAGGAAACAACATCTCCTTTCGTTGACATGGGAAGAAGATCGAAAGAAGCGGTGTCGTCGATCTTTGGAAACACACCGGTTGCGAAGAAGAGAAGAGACGACATGTCTTTCTCTTCTTATGGTGACAGCGTTCTTCGTCGGAGCCTAAGTGTTCTTCGCGTTCTTCGTCAAGGTTGAAGAAGATGAAGAAAGCTTCCCAAATCCTCTCAAGGTGGCAAGAGAAAACTAATCAAAATAAAATAATTCTAAGCCTTATTTTATTTACACAACTTCACCTCTTTGAATTTCGAAAGTTTGAAATTCAATAACTCATCTTAATTAATAACTCAAGTTGTCAAAATTAAAAATAAGAGAAGTTATTGGGAGTTTAACGGGGAGTTGAAGAGTTAGGGTTCCTGTGGGCCCCACCACACTTAATCCTCTCAAGGGAGGTTATGTGGATGTGGGTCCCACCTATAACTCCCTTTGGGAGGATATAACCAACATGGTTACAAAAAATGAAATTGTGTTCCACAATTTATTTAACTTCTTCTAATTTCCCCCAAAACTAACTTTCATCCCGCATAAAACGCAACCTCGAAAAAGGTCTCCATAAGAGAATATCGGCACTGCGAGTTAATCGGTGCCCTCGGAATTCGATTCCGGGCACCGGTTCAAAAGTTAGAAAAACCGTCTCGTTCGTTCACTGAACGTACCTGAGTCAAACATCGGAAATTGATTCCGGGCACACCGGGCCTCGGAATCAGGTGCCGTCAGAAACCGCTTTCTTGTAAAATTCCAAAGAAAATTAAGAAAAAATTTCCCTTGATTTTTATGGGTCTTTACATTACTCCCACCTCAGGGATTTACGTCCCCGTAAAGATAAATCAAAACTAGGGAAACAAATGAGGGTACTGAGCACGAATCTGAGCCTCCCGCTCCCATGTGCTCTCCTGGAGGTTCCTGTGCTGCCATCTGATGCGCACTAGAGGAATCGACCGTCCATGTAGGACCCGCTCCTATCGATCCTCGATCTCCACCGGGACCTACGTAAAAGTCGCCCAATCGTCAACGTCAAGCTCCCCATGTTCAATGATGTGCGTCGGGTCGTGAACGTATCTCCTCGACTGAGATAGGTGGAAGACGTTATGCACCCGGTGCAACTGATGTTGTAGATCCAGGTGATAAGCCACCTCACCTATCATTTTGAGGACCTGGAATGGTCCGATGAAGCGCGGAGATAACTTTCTCGCCTCGGGCAAATCTCTGTATAACACGTCAAGGTGAGACCCGCAAGAAGACGTGTTCGCCATCCTCGAACTCTAGTGGCCTCCGCCTCCTGTCTGCATATGACTTCTGCCGGCTCTGAGCTGTCCCCATCCGCTTCTGGATGACCTGGACCTTCTCTATCGTGGCCTGGACCATCTCTGGTCCCACAAGTGCTGACTCCCCAGGGTCTGTCCAGCACAAAGGAGATCTACAAAGTCGACCGTACAACGCCTCGTACGGTGCCATCCCAATGGTGGAGTGGTAGCTGTTGTTGTACGCAAACTCCACCAAGGGTAAGTGGTCCTCCCAGGTACGACCAAAGTCGAGGACACATGCGCGGAGCATGTCCTCGAGTGTCTGAATGGTCCTCTCCGTCTGACCATCTGTCTGAGGGTGAAAGGCTATGCTCAGACGTAGCTGCGTCCCGAACGCCTCCTGCAACCCCTTCCAATGCCGGGAAGTAAAGAGAGCATCTCGATCCGAGACGATAGATGATGGAACACCGTGAAGCCACAAAATTTCTTGAACATAAAGGCATCCCAAGTTCTCCACTGAGCCCTGCTCTCAGATGGGTAAGAAGTGAGCCGACTTGGTGAGTCGGTCGACAATCACCCAGATGGAGTCGTTACCTCTGGAAGTGTATGGAAGTCCAATCACGAATTCCATAGATATCCCATCCCACTTCCACTTCGGAACCTCCAAGGGATGTACCAAGCTTGCTGGTACCTGGTGCTCAGCCTTCACCTACTGGAAGGTGAGACATCGAGAAACGAACTCTGCCACAACCTTCTTCATGCCTGGACACCAGTGCTGTCGTCTGAGATCCTGGTACATCTTCGCCACTCTGGGATGTACCTCCAAGGAAGAAGTGTGAAACTCTCTCAGCACCTCCTACCGCAAAGCGACTGGTACCATGGTACGTCCTCTGAAAAGGATGTACTGCTCTGCTCCAAAGGAGAAACCATCAGGTGCATGTCCTGAGGATATCTGTGCACGCTGCATCTCACAGTCAGCGTCCCCACACTGTGCCTCTCTGACTCACTGCAGTAGTGGAGGGGTGATTGTGAGAGACTGAAGGAAGGCTGCTCCATCTCTATCCACAAAGGATATCTGAAAAGAGGCTAGCTGCTTCGTCGCCTCCTCAAGCAGCTGAATGCACGTCCTCCTGCTGAGGGCATCAGCTACTATGTTCCCCTTCCCAGGAGTATAGACTATCTCAAAGTCATAGCCCTGGAGGAACTCGATCCATCATCGCTGTCTCAGGTTCAGGTCCTTCTGTGAGAAGATATACCTGAGACTCTGATGATCAGAAAAGACTGTAAAGCGCTTTCCCATCAGATAGTGTTTCCATGTCTTCAGAGCGAAGACCACTGCTGCTAACTCCAGGTCATAGGTAGCGTAGTTCTGATCATGCGGTCTCAACTGACGTGATCCATAAGAGATCACTGCCCGCTCTTGCATCCGGACACATCCGAGTCCAGTCCCTTATGCATCGCAGTAAACAACGTACCCTACTCCCTCCTCAGGCAACCTCAAGATATGTGCGCTGGTAAATCTCTGTCTCAGCTCCTGGAAGTTCTGCTGACATCTGTCTGAACATATGAAGGGTTTCCCCTTCTTCGTCAAAGCTGAGAGGGGTTCCACAACTCTAGATAATTCTGGCACGAATCTCCGATAGTATCCAGCTAGTCCTAAGAAACTCCGAACCTCCGTCACACTCTTGGGTGGCTCCCATGCTAACACTGCCTCGATCTTCGCAGGATCCACTGCAACTCCCGCCTCAGAGATGACGTGTCCCAAGAGGTGGACCTCACGTATTCAGAACTGGCACTTCGAGAGCTTACCATAAAGTTGGTGCTCTCGGAGTGTTTCTAGTATAACTGGCAGGTGGTAGGCGTGCTCCTCCTCAGTCGTCGAGTAAATCAAAATGTTGTCGAAGAAGACCACGACAAATCGATCGAGGTATGGCTGAAATATCCTGTTCATGAGGGCCATGAACACTACTGGAGCATTGGTTACGCCGAAGGGCATAAGCAAGAACTCATAGTGGCCATACCGACATCTGAAGGATGTCCTCTGTATGTCCCCATCTCGAACTCTGAGCTGGTGATAGCCTGACCTGAGGTCTATTTTCGAGAACCACCGTGCTCCCATGAGCTGATCAAAGAGGTCATCAATCCTCGGTAGCGGATACTTGTTCCTCACTGTCACCTGGTTCAGGTGACGATAGTCAACACAAAGTTGCAAGCTCCTGTCTGCCTTCTTGGCTAACAAAATTGGGGAAGCCCAGGGTGAAACACTGGGTCGATAAACCCCTTTCCCTGCAAGTCCTCCAACTATACTCATAGCTTTCGAAGCTCAGCGGGGGCCATCCGATATGGTGGAGTCAATATCGGGGCTGTCTCGGGGTACAGGTCAATATAAAAGTCTACCTCTCTGTGAGGAGGTATCCCTGGAACGTCGTCGGGGATGACGTCCGCAAACTGATCCACCACTGCAGGAAATCCAGGACTCTGCACGTCAACTGCTCCTAGGATGAGGCTAGCCAACTGATCAGTGATGGGCTGTCCTCTCCTCTGCGGAAGTCCATCCTGTGCTGCAAAGGCTCCCATCTCACCGGTGAAGGTGAACCTGCTCCCGTCGGTGCGTACACATCGCACCTTACGCCTAAAACAGTCAATCTGTGCATGGACCGCAGATATCCAATACATGCCCAAGATGACGTCGTAAGGCCTCAACGCTGCTACAAGAAGATCCCAGCTGAAGCTCTCTCCTTCTAGAGTAAGCTCACACTACCAGCACCAGTGCGTAATTGTCGAGTCTGCTCCCGTAGGATTCTCTAGCCGTAAGGATCGAGCCAACGACTCTGTCAAAATCTCCGAGCTCCGAAAACGTTCAGAGGCTATGAAAGAGTGACTCGCTCCTGTGTCAATAAGTACTGTAGCAAGGGTGGAATAGACACAGATAGTACCTCGAATCATCTCGGGTGCGCCGTGGTCGTAGGCCTCTGCTGCCTGGAGCTGTGCCTGTCTCTGCCCGCCAGCCCCCTGTGGTCGGGGTGGACCTCCTAGTGGTGTTGGTGGTAGAGCCTCAAAGCGTCGCCCACCACCTACTGCTCGGCCAGCTCCTCTTCCTCGTCCGCCTCCTCCCTGCGGACCGCCACGGTCGACCCTCTACCTCTGCCTCGGTGGTCCCTCAACCGGCTGCTGCTCCTCGGCACGGCAGTTCGGGAAGTCACGATCCATGTGGCCCTGCCCGCCGCACGAGTAGCACTGTCTACCTCTCGAAAGACTACCTCCGCGCTGTGTTCCCCGCACTGCTGAGCCAGTGTCCTGAGGTCATCTGCCTGAGGGACTGGTCTGCCTGGACCGAAGAGTCATCCGTCGACTGCCAACTGCAAAAGACTCTGCCGCGTGCCGCCCTGTGGTGGGTCTCGACGCTGGTGTAGACTCAGCAAGAAAGCTCTCGATCAAAAGGGCCGGCTCTAGTACTCCTGTTTGAGTCGGAATGCTGAGGGAGATCAGCGATGCCCTGATCTCGTGTCTCAAACCCTGCTCAAATTTCCGGGCCCGGAAGAATGGGTCTCGTACCATGTCGGTCGAGTAGCGCGAGAGATCGGTAAATCTCGTCGAGTACTGAGCGACTGTCATGCTGCCCTGCCGCACCTGAACAAGCTCCTGAATGTGCACCGCACGGAGGGTGGCTGGGACGAACTCCGAGTGGAAGAGGCTCTCAATGTCCGTCCAAAGTAGAGATGCCTCATCGTGCACCTAGAGCATCATGCTCCACCATCGGCCCGCTCCTGCGTGCAGTAGGCTCGCAGCGAGGATCACCATGAGGTCTGGTGGTGTCCTCACTAGCTTGAAAACTCGTACAACTGCCTCCAGCCAGTCCTCGGCTGCCTGGGGGTCTGTCTCCCCATGAATCCTGGGCAGTCGCTGGCACTGAAACTCATGCAGTGCGCTGAGGCGACGTCCATCGTCAGCGGCTGGTGCTGGAAGTATCGGTGGCTCGGCGGGTAGTGCTACCACCGGTGCCACTGCTGACAAAGGGCCCTGCACCGATGCCTCATCACTCGGTGGGCTGTCGTCACGCTCAACTCTCGGAACCCTAGCTGGCTGTCGTCGTGGGGCCATCATGAAAAGGAAACAGGTGTTCCATGGCCTGAACAGTATACCTGGTGAGCTGATATAAATTAACAACAAAGAAAACTTGAAACACACACACAATCAATGTTTTCGTGCATTAAGTCGTAAATCAGAAGTCAGGTCCTAGTGTACAGATACGTGGGCCGCCGCACCAACACTGGACTCCCTGGACTGACAACAACACTCAATACGCTAAAAATTATTGCTTCACATAGAAAAGATTAGAGTTATCGGTAGAACCAAACTCCTCTGATACCAATTTGTCACGACCCGTCCTCGGGGCCCGTGTCGTGACTACCCCAAGCCCGCCTTCCATAGGCCAGGGGCTGGCGACTAGCACCAAGGCGTAAATCCCTATAAAAAGGAAGGCATTTCCTTTGTAAAGTAAAAAAGCACCACAAAGTAAGCAAGCGGAAAAGTAAACACTAAGTAAAAACAGAGTACAACTGAAATTGCGGAAAAGTAAATGGGCCAGTATACGAACCCAAAACTGAAAGTAAAGTACATCTCGAAAGGGAAAACAACAACTGTAAAGTAAAAGCCGCTACACTGAGCTGTCCACTGGAAATCCCACCTGAAGGGTGGGTACAGATAGCTCCCTGCTCTTCGGGTCCCGCCGTCCGCTCCGAGCACATCCCGCCCAGTTGTCCACCTCTAGGTACAGTCCAACTCTTCGAGCCTCAACCATGATCAACGTTGTCTGTCGTCTGCAACCAACACAACGTAGTGTGGGCATAGCCCGTGCAGGGGTGAGTATAAGCTACTCAGTAGAGACCCCGAGACCCCCGAAGGTCTCCCAAAATCCACAAAGGATAATCCACAAAGGAAAGATACAAACACGAAGTAACAACCGACACTACTTAGGTACATGCCCATAAATATACCTAAGTCATCAATTCCAATACGCTCCAACCTCCGAGCACAAGTACAACTCAGTACACACAGGAAAGCATACGTATTCCACACAGGAAAGAAAAACGTAATCCACACAGGATTGCATAACACAATCCACACAGGAAAGCAAACAGGATTCAGCTCATACAGGTATACTTCTTCGAAAGACGATAGAGATGATCACTGATCCATCTAAGTCGTCAGACCCACAAAGGATCGATAGGTACTAACCCCCGCAAAGACCCACACAGGATCGGACCCACACAGGATCTGTAGGCACTGGTTCACACAGGACCGCTGAGCGCAGACCCACACAGGATCGGACCCACACAGGATCGGTAGCACTGATCCACACGGGATCGCTGAGTGTTGTAGTCATCGTCATCGAGTCCACTGAGGATCTCTGCATAGTCATCGTCGCAGTCACAGTAGCAGTCTGAGCCAGCTCTAGGGTTCCCGCACACAGCAAGCTCATTCGGGAGGATCCGCTCCACGAGCCGAGAGGCTGATACATTAACTATCACATAGTCCAGAGTTGATGTATCCAAAAGTTCCGTATCGACAATAGGAACTCAAAGCAAAAGACGACGCGTCAATCGGACACCCGGTCTGAGAGTTATTGGCTTTTTCGTCCTAGGGGCCCGGTTGGTTTTTAAAGCAAAACCAACCCGACCATACTCCACCTGTGTCCAAAACTCGGGCGGAGTATTCCAAAAGATCCTTCTCACTAAGAGGAACTCAAAAAAGCTGACGGCATGTCATTCAGACGTCCGTAGCTAAAGATATGAGCTTTTCCGCTCCGAGGGCCCGGTCGGTTTCGTGTACGAACCAACCCGGCCGAACTCAAAGTAATCCGAAACCTTGAGTGAAATATACTAAAATGACCGTCTTGATCCAAGGATCGCATCACCGCTGACGGCGCGTCGTTTGGAGGTCTCTAGCCCGAGTTATGGGCATTCGAACCTAAACAGTTCGGTAACGGGGGTTTCAGGCCCTGGCCGACCCGGCCCGAGACCCCCCAGTTGGCCCGAACCGGGTCGACCCGCTCCAGATAGGGTCAGCCCGGCCCGGCCCGGCCCGACGCGCTGCCAGCTCGGCTTCGGCTGAGCTGATTGAAAAAAACGGGGGGCGCTTGCCCCCCCTTTGTAACCGCGGCCCCCCCCCCCCTCAATAATGGGGGGCCGTTCAACTGGCCGGGGGAATTTAATTACCCCGGCCTTCGCCGTTTCTGGCCGGCCCGACCTGGCCGTCCGGCTCCTCCTCAACGGGATCGGTAGTGGCCAGTCCCTTTCCGGCTCTGACACCGGCGGCCCGGCTGGCCGCCGATCACCAAGCTCCGCCACGGCCCGGAACCGGCCACGGCCCTTGTCGTCCGGCATGGTGCGACGACACTGCGCCCCTCCGCCGCGGCCCCGCTCCGGCCGCGGCGCCTTCGATTTCCATTGACGTGGCGCGACGGCATCGCGTTCATGAATTTCATTCCACGGTGCGGCGCGACGGCACCGTGCAATACTTGCTGTGCGATTCCCGCGTGGTGCGACGGCACAACGCCATCTCGTTCCATCTACAAGGAAACGATCATGAACATAGGAGGGGGGGGGGGGTTCGGCCATATCTGTGTGGTCCGACCCCCCTCTCATTAAACGATAACATTTAGTCATTTATTCTCTAAGTTCTATATGCTAGAATCAAGAACGGAAATAATTAAATAAAATAACAACAATCCCCTACCTCGGTTTCAAGAGCGGAGCACGCCAACAAGCTGCGGAAGACAAGCATCGCGAAGGTCGGGCGTCGGGGAAATCGTACGTCTATTCTATTTAATTCGAGGTGCGTCCGAAGAGGTAGCGCCGCTGGAGAAGCTTCGAAAGCTGACGGAGAAAGCCCTAGGAGGAAACAACGTCTCCATTCGTTGACATGGGAAGAAGATCGAAAGAAGCGGCGTCGTCGATCTTCGGAAACACACCGGCTGTGAAGAAGAGAAGAGACGACACGTCTTTCTCTTCTTATGGTGACGACGTTCTTTGTCGGAGCCTAAGTTTTCTTTGCATTCTTCATCAAGGTTGAAGAAGATGAAGAAAGCTTCCCAAATCCTCTCAAGGTGGCAATAGAAAACTAACCAAAATAAAATAAGTCTAAGACTTATTTTATTTACACAACATCACCTCTTTGAATTTCAAAAGTTTGAAATTCAATAACTCATCTTAATTAATAACTCAAGGTGTCAAAATTAAAAAGAAGATGAGTTATTTGGAGTTTAAAGGGGAGTTGAAGAGTTAGGGTTCGTGTGGGCCCCACCACACTTAATACTCTCAAGGGAGGTTAAGTGGATGTGGGTCCCACTTCTAACTCCCTTTGGGAGGATATAACCAACATGGTTAAAAAAAAATTAAATTGTGTTCCACAATTTGTTTAACTTTTTCTAATTTCCTCCAAAACTAACTTCCATCCCATATAAAACGCAACCTCGGAAAAGGTCTCCTTACACGAATATCGGCACTGCGAGTTCATCGGTGCCCTCGGAATTCGATTCCGGGCACCAGTTCAAATGTTAGAAAAAACCCGCTCGTTCATTCACTGAACGTACCCGAGCCAAACTTCGGAAATTGATTCCGGGCACACCGGGCCTCGGAATCAGGTGCTGTTAGAAACCGCATTCTTGTAAAATTCCAAGGAAAATTAAGAAAAAATTTCCCTTGAATTTTACGGGTCTTTACACCTAATTACAACCATGTATGTTTTATTTTTGAAATTAAATTTTGTAGAAGTGGTAATGTTTCATTTAAACAATAAATCAGTTTTTTAACTGCCATTTAGTGGTTTCACTATTCATCAAAAATTGATGTTTTTCAGAAAAATACCAAAAATTAACTGTAAGCTATATTTGATATTCCAAATTCAAAAATGATGTCTATTTTACAAAATTCCAAACATATAAGTTTCATTATTTAATTTTATAATTAATTCACGTTGTCAAAACAAATAGCATGTTTTTAAGAAACAATATCAATGAAAAGATTGACAATTGTTGATGTCCAATTTCAATGTCAAATTAATTCTAATGACCACCATTGGATAAAATGGTAAAATTATATATTAATTATACTTTAAAACCACTCAATAGTATAATTTTTCACTATAAATTATTTTTTAAAAAAATTTGTTTTTAATAAAAATTTAGTAATTTTAACTATTCATCAAAATATAAAATTTATCAGAAAAGTTCCCAAATTTCACCCCAGGAAAAATTTGATATTCCGAATCCAAAAATAAAGTTCATTTTGAAAAATAAAATTTATAAAATTTCAAAATGTAGGTATTACTACTCATAACTTCTAGTATGATTGGTTGTGGTGTGTTAGAATCTCGAAGTTGCATACAATGCAAGCTATTGTATTATTGAAAGAGAAGTGTACCATTGAAGCTTGGGGTGTTTCATTCTCCCCTCCTTCAAATAATTTCGTACTCAAAATTTATTATAATATCACGGTATAAAAAGACTCAGGTGATTCTTCATCATAATTTCCTCAGGTTCCCAAGTTGCCTCTTCCATCATATGGTTTCTCCATAGAACTTTTACCAAACGAGTCGTCTGGTTTCACTGTACTTGTTCTCTTGTATCAAGAATCCCGACGGGCTCTTCGCAATACGACAGATCGGGTTTAAGTTATAATTCCCCATAGGTGAGTACATGCATTGGGACAAGCATTTATTTTCTCAATAGTGATACATGGAACACATTGTGAACTTTGGAGAGACTTGGCGGCATTTCCAAACGGTAAGCTACAACCCCAATTCCTTCTACAATTTCGAAGGGTTCGATGTACCTGGGACTCAATTTACCCTTCTTACTGAAACGTATAACTCCCTTCCAAGGAGATACCTTCAAGAAAACATGATCTCCTATCTGAAATTCCAAATCCTTCCTTCAGTTTTCAGTATAACTCTTCTGCCTACTTTGAGCTGCATTGATGTGGTTTTGGATTACCTTCACATTTTCCATCGTTTCCTCCACCAGTTCTGGACCTACGACTTTTCTTTCACCAAAGTCATCACAACAGGTTGGTGTGCGACATCTCTTTCCATATAACGCTTCATATGGTAACATCTGAATACTTGAATGGAACCTATTGTTATAGGAAAATTCTACCATAGGTAAATATTGATCCCACATACCCTGAAAGTCAAGTGAGCATGATCTCAACATGTATTTTAAGGGTTGAATAGTTAGTTCTGATTGTCTATCTGTTTGAGGGTGGTAAGAAGTGATAAAATGAAGTTCAGTATCCAAGGCCTTCTGATGCCTTTTCCAGAATCTTTATGTAAAACGGGGATCACGATCCGAGACAATCGATAGGGGTACTCCATGAAGTCTCAAAAATTCATCAATATATTGTCTTTCTAGACGTTCAAGTGGTAGATCTTCTCTTATAAAAATAAAATGTGTTGAATTCATGAGACGATCAATAATGACCCATATTGTGTCATTCCTTGTAGAAGTATTTGGTAGTCCCATGACAAAGTCCATCATAATATTATCCCATTTCCACTCAGGTATGGGAAGAGGTTACAATACTCGACCAGGCTATTGCCTTCCATCTTTCACTAGTTGACAAACCATACATCTTGACACAAAATCAGCAATCTCCCTCTTCCTGTTGTCCTACCAAAAATGTCCCTTCAATTTTTTTTTACATTTTAGTGATCCCAGGGTGTATAGAGAAATTGAAACTATAAGCATCATCCAACAATTCCCTCTTTAAATCAGGTATATCGGGAACACAAAGTCTCCTCCCAAATTTAAAAATTCCATCTTCATACACAGAGTCACTCAATCGCCCATCATTCACAGATTTAATCTTCTTTTTCAACTCTTTATCATTGGTCTGAGAACTCTTTCTCCTTTAAAGTAAATATGTTTTGGAAATAATTTAAAAATGTATTTATGTTTCACCCTCCATGGTGATTCACATATTCATCTTTACTAGATCCATGAAAATAGGATCCCTTTCCACTCTCATCTTGTTCAAAACTCCATGATCTTTTCTACTCAAAGCATCTGCAACCTTATTTGCCTTCACAGGGTGGTATTGTATCATGCAATCATAATCCGTGAGTAGTTCAATCCATCGCCTTTGCCTCATGTTGAGTTCTTTTTGTGAGAAAATATACTTCAAACTCTTTTGATCAGTATATATCTCACATTTTTCACCATAGAGATAATGTCTCCATGTCTTCAAGGAAAATATTAGTGTAGCTAACTCGAGATCATGAGTAGGATAGTTCTGCTTATGAATTTTCAGCTGTCATGATGTATAGGAAATAACCATATCATTCTGCATAAGGACACAATCAAGTCCTTTCATTGATGCATCAGTATAAATAACGAACCCATCATTCCCCGATGTTAGAGTCAATATAGGAGAAATGACTAATATTCTCTTCAGCTCTTCAAAAAATTCTTCACACTATTTTGTCCAAACAAATTTAACCCCTTTGCGTGTGAGCTTTTTTAATGGGTTAGCCAACCGAGCAAAATTCTGGATGAAACGTTGATAATAACCTGCTAAACCAATAATACTGCGTACCTCAGATATACTAATCGGTGATGGACATTCTTGGATTGCCTTGGCCTTAGAAGGATCAACAGAGATTCCATATTTGGAGAGAATATGGCCAAGAAAAGAAATCTCCTAAAACCAGAATTCGCACTTGCTAAACTTCACATATAATTCAAGTCTTTTAAGAGTCTTCAGCATAATGCGCATGTGATTTTCACGATCTTCGTAGATTTTAGAGTATACCAAGATATCATCAATAAATACCACCACAAAATCATCAAGATATTCCTTGAATACTCTATTCATTAGATCCATGAATACAGAGGGTGAATTAGTCAATCCAAAAGGGAATACTGTAAACTCGTAATGCTCGTACCTTATTCGAAATGCTATCTTCGGAATGTCTTCCTTCTTCACAGACTATTGATGGTATCCAGAACGAAGGACATTCTTTGAAAAGTATTGAGCTCCATGCTGTTGGTGAAATAAATCATCAATGATAGGTAGGGGATACTTGTTCATTATTTTTATAGCATTGATCTCCCTGTAGTCAATGCTCAACCTCATAGATCTATCTTTTTTCTTAACAAAAAGGACATGGGATCCCCATGGAGAAACACTAGGTCGAATAAATACCTTATTACTCAATTCCTCTAGTTGTTTCTTTAGTTCAAATAATTCCACGGTGGCCATTCTATAATGGGTCTTCGATATAGGCCTTGATCCAGGAATTAAATCAATGGAAAACTCAACTTCTCGTTCTGGAGGATGTCCATGTAAATCTTCCGGAAACACATCCACATATTCATTCACAATTGGTACATCCTATATTTCAACAGTCATTTCCTCACCCTCATTCATTTCATTCTCTTCCTCCCCAACAATTGATTTTAGTTGATCTACTGGGGGTGGATCTAAATAAGAAATATTTAGTGACGATTCTGCTCAAAAGATAAGGTGTTCCTTATCATCATCATCAAAAATTGTAACCTCATTTTTCTTACAATAAATCTTTGCATCATATTCCGAAAGACAATCCATACAGAGGATTATATCAAACTCAATCATAGGTATGATAATGATATCAGCGGATAAAGAAAATATATGTACTCTAATGGGGACTGATTGACAAAACTTTGTTGTAATGATACTTCCCTTTGGAGTTTTAACTGACAACTCCTTTGTTAAATCAAATTGGAAATATCTAATTTTCTTAGAAAAATGGGAAGATATGAAACAATGCGATGATCAAGAATCAAATAATGAATTTGATAAACTTGAGGAAACTATTAAATTACCTTCCACCATGTCTTTCGGAGCTTCAACCTCAGCAGTATTGATAGAATAAGCATGGCCTTGATCCCTTGTCCTCTTCTGAGTTAAGTTCCCCTGACGATTAGGACATTCATTTTCATAATTTCCCATCTTTATATAATTATAACATTACACATTGACAGCAACTCTCTTTCCCTTGAAATCATGAGCTTTGTGGACTTTTTCACCACACTTGTAACAGACTCTCATTCCCTTCAAGCAAGTACCAGGGTGTTTCTTCCAACATTTACTGCTTGACTGAAATTCAACATTTCCCTTATTCCCATTAATTCCATTTCTAGATTGATCAAAAGATCACTTCATTTCATGCTTTGATTTAAAGTCATAAGACTTAGATAATTCCTTTTCCATCTTGATAGCACACGAGACAATATCTTCGTATGATGAGAATGTTTGTGAGACTAATGCTCGACGAAGAAATGGTTTTAACCCATCAATTAAACGATCAATATTACATCATGGGTTACGTATATAATCTGATGCATGCCTCACTAACCTTGTAATGTTAGCCTCATACATTGTGACATTATCATCCTCCTCCTCCCTCAGTCTCAGAAATTGTCTTTCCATATGTGCTCGATGGTCATGTGGAAAGTTTTTTTCTATGAAAATTTCCTTAAACTCCCTTCATTCCATACATGATACTTCTTCATCTTCCTTTTTGTTTTGAATCAGCAACCACCATTTATTGGAATATCTAGTGAGGCGGTAAACTTCCATGACAACTTTCTCCCTTTCGCTACTCCCCAAGGTGTGGAATATTTTCTCTAAGGAGTTTATCCATTTCTCAGCTACTAATGGATTTTTACACCCATTAAATGTTGGCGGTTGTTTCCTAATGAAACGATCTAACATTGATCCTCCACGTTGCGGACCAGGTTGCTCCATAAGAGTAAGGTTATTATTCATAACCTGAGTGAGTTTCCCTAGTATGGTGATAAGTTGATCAGCACCATTTGTATCACCAACTCCATTATAACTATCTTGAGTAGGAGGGAAATACCTACATGAAGTGAGTGCATTGATACAGTTTCCATTCCTTCCACTAGGCACCATTTCAAAACAATGTCATAAACTAGATTAGTTTATGAATCAAAATAAATAATAACAAACTTGAAAAAAAATTAACATAAATTTAATTTTTTATGATATAATCCATAATCATAAAAAAATTTCTTTGAGGAAGAAAATAATCATAAACCCATCATAAAGGTTTGTAAAGAAATTTAGTATTATCCTAAGCATATCCTTCTTGAGTGTCGTAACCAAGAGTGCAGCAAGGCTTATTGTCGTGCACCAGTTCCCGTTCGAGTATAGCTCAAAGCAGTGTTTTCGGTTCTTACCCCTAGGTACATCTGTGCTAGAGCCACCTTTACCTGGTCATATCCATACATGGATGTATTGATCGGAAAACATGCAAAATCTCTACAATACCAAAATTCTAGGAAGTTATTCTATACTAATCCTCAAAGACTATCTTAGGGAAATGTGCTCTAATCAGAGTTTATCTAAATCTAGATTCCAAGGTTAGTACTAAACTGCCTTTGCTACCAACTGTAATGCCCCAACCCCAGTTACCGAGAGTTAGTGCATTATGACATAACATTGGCATGATCACAAATGATCAAGTCTTGAAAGACAGATTAGATTAGTATCTTTGGAAACACTTAATACATTCATAAATCTTCCATTACATCATAATGTGAAGAACTACAATAAGATAGTCTCCATAGTCCACACTCAAGTCCCCTTCAGACTATCCATGCAGGTATGTCATAAAATATTTCTTCACATCCTTGGAAAAATAAAACATAGAAAGGGGTGAGCTCAGATTCTCATTAAGGATAACAATATAGCAGAAGATTTCATAAATAAACATAAACATTTAAGGAAATGTATAACTAAACAAAAACATTTTAAACTTGATCTTCAGCATAATATGGAAAAACTAAATGATATAATGCCATTTTCTTATTCACATGGATATTCTACTGGTCGAATAATAACATGAAATATCAATAACCACATTCATAATGATGGAATGCATAATTCCGGACTATCATAACCATGTAGCCAAGGCCTCGTGCCAACACTACAAATAATATTTTGTCAAGGCCTCATGCCAAGACACTAGTTTGTCTCATGAGACCTACCGATGCATCGAGGAGTTATAGCAGGCTCCACCCGTCACTTATTAAGTCCAATGCATTCTTTATATGAAAATGTTTAAACATACCATAAATCATAACATAATCGTATCACATAAAACATTAATAAAGGAAACATAACATGTCAATATTTCAATCACAAGATATCAATACAACACATAGATATAATAAAATCATTTTCAAAACCATTTTTAATACCAAAATAAAAGAAAAGTAAAACATGGTATTTTTTTTTCATTTTAAAAACGTTATGGCTTGTAGGGGAATCCGAAACTCAAATAATGGTAACAATGGTGGAGAAGTCGTTGTCGCCGCATTCATATGCCAAAACAAAAATTCCATTTTGTCTTTTAGTAAAACACTTCATTTAAAAATCTTACTTTTTAATAAATGTAAAAGTCAAAGGGGTTCATACACTGTATAAAATAATGTTGTGTATAAAACAAAATATGCCTCACTGAAAGGAGATTGAGACGAAGTCCCTTACCTCATGTCCGACTTGACTCGATCATTCTTTAACCCCCTAAATAATAAACTAGAGTTAATTTCTACTTTCTTAAAAAACCTTTTTCAAGTTCATTATTCCTTTTATATCACTTATTACCATGTTATGAACATTATGTAATTATTTAAGTTAATAATGGTTGTTTTGTCGATCTTTGGTACTTGAGGCAAAAAAAAACTTATTATAATTACAAGTTGTTCATGAGGTAAAATATCCATTATATCTAGAATTATATTCATGATTAAGATATTATATATATAAAACATATCCAGTATATACATTCATTTATAATATTACATAACTTTAAGGGGTATGAAATGAAATGCACCGTTCAAGGAGACGGTAAGTCGTACGTACGCTTGAACGCTACTTTCATTTCTATTTTATATTTAATGGAATTAAATCATAATGATATTAAGGTATACTTTAATTCCAGTATAAAATCATATATAATATCATTTACTCCATCCTTTATACATCCCACATATGGAATTAACGATTCAAATCACTTTGAGGGGGCGGTAGTCCGCACTTCCTAAAATGAAATTATCACGTTTACCCAAAATGGAAATCATAAAGTTATTCCATAAATGAAAAATAAAGAAGCATAAGGATAAAATAAACATAATATATATCATATATAAATATAGTGACATCTCAATGGACACCATGAGAGGTTTTAAAAGATGTTTGAACAATCATCGTTCCGTGAGATAGTAATTCACCACCCACAAAAATAGTATGTTCTTTAACCATTAGACGAATGTGTGTGTAAGTGTAAATCAAATCCATCTCATAACAACATCCTAGTATATTGAAGATACTATTTTTGTTACAAAAGAAAGTAATTAATAGAGTTTAAGGGGATGGAGAAGCAAAATAAAACAAAAGAACATAAGAGAAGACATTACCATAAATCGGGTAACTCTTTTTGATTTGAGCCAAAGGCTTCCTTGGGAAGACTTTTTCCCAACATGAGGCTTATAGGTGTAATAGAGGGAATTTGGGAGAGATTTTGGGCAGAGTATTTCCGATCCATATGGATTGAGAGTGAGAATAAGGTGGTAGAGGTGGGGGCCTTTTATATGAGGAGTGGAGGGGCACTCTTGGAAAGTCAATAAATGTTACTTTTTTATATAATGAGTTTCAGATTTTAAAGGTCCCACAATTATATATTTCTAGGATAAGGTGATAAGGGTTAGAAATCTACTCATCAAATAGGTTTTTGAAAAATGAATGTCTTAGATTTTACATTATCTTTTCATTTTATTTAAATCGTTAATTAATGAGTTAATCGCTGCCTCATCATGGTGTCAAAAAAATATAATTTATTTAATGTATAAAAATTATAAAAAAATATAATGATGTAGGAAATATTTTTAGATTATAAATATATATTTATCGTCGAAAATTAACTTATATAACCCCATGTAATAATTTTTTTTAGCAAAACAACACATGTTTTTGACAATTTTATTTTTACCATAAATAAAAAGTTATTAATGTCATTTTCTTACAAAAGTGGCTCCATAGGGTCCCCAAGATGACCCATGGATTTTCATGGTCAGACATGACTCATCTAATAAGGGTAGGACAAGTGTAAAGGTAATTTCATATTTTTATAACATTATATTTATCTTAAATTATAGTAATTTCCTTCAATCGCGATTAATAAAACATAAAAGCTACTATTCACCAAAAATTATTTTCATCCCATTTAACCACATTTTACTTCCTAAATACAATAATTTATGTAGTATTTTTGAAATTCACTTTTTTAGACGCGGTAAAGTTTCATTTAAACATGAAATCATCTTTTTAACTGCCACTTAGAAGTTTCATTATTCATCAAAAATCGATATTTTTCCGAAAAATACAAAAAATTAACTCTAAGATATATTTAATATTACAAATTCAAAAATGATGTCTATTTTATAAAATTAAATACATATATATTTCATTAATTAATTTTATAATTAATTCTCGTTGTCAAAACAAATCGCATGTTTTTAAGAAACAATATCAATCAAAAGATTGACAATTGTTTTTGTCCAATTTCAAAGTGAAATTAATTCTAATTACCACCATTGGATAAAATGGTAAAATTATATTCTAATTATACTTTAAGACCACTGAATTGTATAATTTATCACTTTATATTATTTTGATTAAAAAAGTTTTTTTAATTAAAATTTAGTAATTTTAACTATTCTTCAAAATATAAAAGTTATCTGAAAAGTTCCAAAATTTCACCGTAGGATAAATTCGATATTATGAATCCAAAAAAAAGTCCATTTTGAAAGATAAAATTTATAAAATTTCAAAAAGTAGGTATTACTATTCATAACGGCTAGTTTGATTGGTTGTAGTGTGTTAGAATCTCGAAGTTGCGTACAATGCAAGTTATTGTATTATTGAAAGAGAAGCGTAACATGGAAGCTTGGGGTGTTACATAGTCATTGATTCAAAATAAATAGGAATATGAAAAAGTATCAATTATAGAATGGAGAGAGTTTAAAGAGATTTTCTTAGAAAAATACTTTCCTCGTGACTATCGAGTAGATATTGAAATGCAATTTTTGAGTCTGAGGCAAAAGGAGGATGAGAATGTCACAAAGTATGAGTCTAACATTACAAGGTTAGCGAGGCATTCTGCAGATTATATACGTAACCCAAGAAGTAAGATTGATCTTTTCTTTTATGGGTTAAAACGATTTCTACGTCGAGCATTAGTATCACAATTTCTCTCAACGTACGAAGATATAGTCTCGTATTCTATCAAGATGAAAAAAAAATTCACTAAATATTATGAAAAGAAAGTAAAGGAAGAGAAGAAGGGAAAGGAGGAATAAGAGAAATATAAAGGGAAAAAGGGAAATAAGTATTTTCCATTATGCGATAATTGTGGGAAGAATCACCTCGGTACTTGCCTAAAAATAATGGGAGTTTGTTATAAATGTGAAGCAAAAGGTCACCAGGATCCTGATTTCAAGGGAATGAAAGAGCATATCAATGATAAATGCTACAATTATAGAGAAATGTGGAATTATGAAAATGAATTCCCTAAGCACCAAGGAAACATACCTCAGAAAAGGATAAGGGAGCAAGGCCAAGCTTATACTATTACTACAGATGAAGTGGAAAAATTATTGTATTTGTGTTTTTGGACTCAAGAACTATATTATGGTTATAAGAATAATGTGATATATATAAGGATTGTACTGCAGTACTTGTTTTTTTCATTATGGTTTTAATATGATGAAGGTAATCATATATTTAGTATGTGACAATAAGAGAAACTTTATTTTTTTTGGGGAATCTGATGAATTTATTTTGGAATTTAGAGATCTTTTAGAGAAAGTCTAGAAAGAGGTATTTTGGATAACTATAAAGGATGGAATGGATTAAGTTTAACTTTGGATAGTATTTAATAAGGTTAAAACATTTCTAAAGATTATATTTGTAATATTGTAATACAATAGTATTAGGAAAAGGACAACATGCAGGTCGGGGGATAACCTGTCGCGTCGGACAAATCTGTAGTAATCGAACCCATAACCATAGTGTGACAGGCCTTTATTACCTACCACTATCCTACATGAATTCACTTTTTATTAAAAAATTGTTTTCCTAATCTAAATGGTATGTGTTAATATTTTGAACCTTGTACGATTAGGATAAATATAATAATTTTGAGTTCTATTATCTTTTTGAGAGAAAGATGAGTTTGTGGTAGAAATTAGTTGAAGGTTTAAACTCTACTTATCAAGAATATATATATATACCTATATCGTATTCTATGAATAAATTAATTATTAAAATTTAGGAAAGGGATATTAAAACAAAAAAATGTTTTATCCTAATACCTTATGTTTTGTTGAACTGATGATATTTTAAATCAACATAGATTGAAGGCTTTGAGGTCCTCAATTTTATACTTGTTTGTTATTGATGACCTCAATCACTCCCACCAAATATTTACGTTTTTCCTCCAATTATGTGTCTCTAATTTCCACCAATTTTCTCCTAATCGAGATCAAAATTTGGTGGTGACTTTTTCATTTCCCTTTCCCTCTTATTAAGGATAAATTTTATTAACCTTATTTCTGATATAGGTTTTCCACGAAGGTATTTTCTATTTTCAGCCTTTTATTTTTGAAGAACATTTTCAAATTGCGAGGACGCAATTTATTTAAGGAGTGGAGAATGTAACACCAAATGATTTCACGATACACTTCTCTATTAATAATACAATAGCTTGCATTGTATGTAAGTTCGAGATTCTAACACACCGCGACCAATCAATGTAGCCGTTATGAATATTAATACCCACTTATTGAAATTATATAAAATTTATATTTCAAAATGGATTTCATTTTTGTATTCGGAATATCGAAATTATCCTATGTTGAATTTTTTGTAATTTTCCGAGAACTTCCAATTTTATATGAATAGAAGAAAATACATCCAAACTACTTTTTTAATAAAAATGATTTATAGTGATTAATTATACTATTGAGTGGTTTTAAATTATAATTATAATATATTTTTACTTTTTATCTAATGTTGGTCATTATAATTAATTTCACATTGAAATTGGATATAAACAATTGTCAATCTTTTGATATATATTGTTTCTTAAAAAAAAGATATTTGTTGTGACAACAGGAATTAATTATTAAATTAATTAATATAACTTATATGTTTTTAATTTTTTTAAAATTGAAATCATTTTTGAATTAGGAATATCAAATATAGCTTAGGGTGAATTTTTTGTATTTTTTTGAAAAACAACAATTTTTTATGAATAGTGAAACCACTAAGTGGTAGTTAAAAAACTAATTTTTTATTTAAATGAAACGTCACCACTTTTGTGAATTGAATTTCAAAAATATGACAGACATGGTTTTAATTAGTAAGTGAAATTTGGTTCAATGAGGTGAAAATTATTTTTGGTGAATAGTAACTTTAAAGTTTTATTAATCGCAATTAAAGGTAATAAGTGTAATTTAAGCTAAATAAAATATTATAATAATATGAAATTATATTTACACTTGTCCTACCCTTATTGGATGAGTCATGGTCGACCAAGACAATCCATGGGACAACTTGGGGACCCCATGGAGCCACTTGGGTAAGAAAATGATATTAATAACATTTTATTTAAAGTAAAAAATTAAATAGTCACAAACATGTGTTGTTTTACTAAAACAGTTATCAAATTGGGTTATATAAGATAAAATTTAGACTATATATATTAATTTGAAATCTAAAAATATTTCCTACATCATGGTAATTTTTTTATAATTATTAGACATTAAATAAATAAATTTATTTATGACACCATGATGATGCAGTGATTACCTCATTAATGAACAATTTAAATAAAATGAAAAGATAAGGTAAAATATAAGACTTACACTTGTCTAAAACCTTTTGTATGGGTGGATGTAGAACCCTTATCAGATTATCCTGGAAATATATAATTTTGGGACCTTTAAATTCCGAAAATCATTTCATAATAATGTACCATTTCATGACATTCCAAAAGAGCCCCTCCTCTCCTCTTATAAAAGGACCCCAACTCTACCACCTTATTCACACCTTCAAAGCCATTTGTATTGGCCTAACTCTACCCATATACTCTCTAAAATTCCCTCTATTACTCCTACAAGCTTCACTTTGGGCAGAAGTCATCCCAAGGAAGCCTTTGGCTCACATCAAAAAGAGTTACCTGATTTTAAGGTAATGTCTTCTCTTATGATTTTTTGTTTTATTTTTCTTCTTCAACCCCTTAAACTATTTTTATTCCTTTATTTTATAACAAAACCAATATCTTAAATATACTAGGATTTTTTTATCGAACGTATTTTATATACACTTACACACACCTTCATCTAACAGTTAAAAAACATATTGTTTCTCTGGGTGGTGAATTACTGCCTCGCGAAACGATGATTGTTCAATCTTCTTTTAACACCTCTCATAGTGGACATTAAGATGTAAATATATTTATATATGATATATATTATGTCTATGTTTTCCTTATGCTTTTTTATTTTTCATTTATTTCATACCTTTATGATTTCCATTATGGGTAAACGCGATAATTTCATTTTAGGAAGTGCAGACTACAGCCCCCTCAATGTGATTTGAATCATTGATGCCAAATGTGGGACATATAAAGGATGGAGTAAATGATATTATATATGATATTATACTAGAATTATAATATACATTTATATCATTATTATTTAATTCCATTAAATACGAAATAGAAATAAAAGTAGTATTCATGCGTATGTACAGCTTACCATCTCCATAAACGGTGCATTTCATTTCGTACCTCTAAATATTATGTAATATTATAAATGCATATATATACTGGATATATATTATATATATTATATCTACTTCATTAATATAATTCTGGATATAATAGATATTTTACCACATGAACAACTTGTAATTATAAGAAGATAATTATTGACTCAAGTACCAAAGATCGACAAAATGACCGTTGTTAACATAAATAATTACATAATGTTCATAACATTGTAATAAGTGATATAAAATGAATAATGAACTTGAAAAAGGTTCTTAAGAAAGTATAAAGTAACTCTAGTTTACTATTCAAGAGCTTAAATAACGATCTAGTCAAGTCGGACATTAGGTAAGGGATTTCAACTCAATCATCTTTCATTGAGGCATATTTTGTTTTATACACAACATTCTTTTATACGGTGTATAAAACCCTTTGATTTTTAATTTTATTCAAAATTAATCTTTTTATATGAATAATTTTTACTAAATGAAAAATTACGGTTTTGTCTTACGTATGCGGCGACAACGACTTCTCTGCCGGTGTGACCATTATTTGAGTTTCAGCTTCCTCTACAAGCCATAACTTTTTTTAAAAATGAAAAATAAATACCATGTTTTACATTTCTTTTATTTTAGTTTTGATAATTGTTTTGATAATTTTTTGATTATATTAATGTGTTGTATTGATACATTGTGATTGAAATGTGGAAATGTTATGTTTCCTTTATGCATGTTTTATGTGATACGATTATGTTATGGTTCTTGGACATTTTTTATGATATGTTTAAACCAATTAATATAAGGAATGAATTGGAATTAATAAGTGACTGGTGGAGCCCGCTATAGCTCCTCAATGCATCGGTAGGTGTAATGAGACAAACTAGTGTCTTAGCACAAGGCCTTGACAAAATCTTATTTGTATTCTTGGCACAAGGCCTTGACTATGTGGTTATGATAGTCTGGAATTATGAATTCCATTATTATGAATGTAGTTACTGATATTGCATGTGATTAATCAACTAGTAGAATATCCATGTGAATAAGTAAATTTCTTTACTTCATTTTATTTTTTTCATATTATAGTGACGTTCATGTTTAAAAAGCTTTTGTTTTAGTTTTACATTTCCTTAAATGTTTACGTTTATTTATGAATGTTTCAGTTATATTGTTATCCTTACTGAGCATCTGAGCTCACCCCTTTCTATGTTTTATTTTTCCTAGGATGTGAAGAAATATTTTATTATTGACCTACAGGGATAGTCTGAAGGGGATATGAGTTTGGACTATGGAGACTATGTTATTGTTATTTTCACTATATGATGTAATGTAACATTTATGAATGTATCTAGTGTTTCCAAGGATATTAAATTAATCGGTCTTTTGATACATGATCTTTTGCGATCATGACAATTTTATGTAATAATGCACCGACTCTGGGTAACGAGGGCGGGGCGTTACACTCTCAGTTAGGGAAACTGACACCCTTGGGATTCTGATCCCTGGGGGTTTTTCCCCAATATATCTATGGGATGATGAAATTTTGACTACCCCCTCTGACCCCACTATCCTCTTTTGGAAGTTAAATTTTATTGAATTAACAATGATTAGTTTTCCTTATATATGTGTGTAGAGGGCTGTAATAGATTGTGATATAGTTTCCTAATGACTATTATATGAATATCATATGTATATTGTGATGGATTGAGGATCCATTCTCAGCATATGGGCTATTATGTCTTGACAACTAAAACTGGATATGATATTTGATTTATAGGAGATATGGTGGTTCATGGATTCAACCTGGTTAATTTTTTTTCTCTGGATATGGTGGTGTTTTGCACAAGGTGAATATTATGGTACTTTTATTGGGTGTCTACAGGGAATCCTTTTTGGAGACATATGCTCAGGATGTATGTCATTAGAGAAGATCACTAAACCAATGGAGAAGTGGTAGTAGTGTACCATGTATATTTTTTATTATATTATATAATCTTTTTCAAATAAGTGGTGAGAGAATATATTGTGTGTTTAGGATCATAGTATACCTTTTTAGGTGTCTATTTGGTTTCACTTTTTCTTCATTATGCTTTAGATTTGTTTCTTTATCTTTTTCACTGGTTTCTCTACGAAGGATCCTACTCAGTATATTGTTATACTCACCATTCGTATATATAAACATTTTTTCTTGTTAGTGGAAGATGTTTAGAGATATGGATTTTCAAAACTATATGGGGGGTTTTCAATAGTTTTTTGGCCTTCATGTTCACTAACATCCTTACTTTTGTTTTCGTACTTACTGTTTTCCTTTCATTTGTAGTAGTTAATTCATTTCATTACATATGGGTAATTATGTTTTCATTTATATGGTATTTTGGGAAATATTTGGTTTATTTCTACCATATTTATCTATTTCACATGTGTTATCTTAGATTTTAATAATTCCCATCTGTGTGATAAATATATCCTAAGTGCTAGTTTCTATCCTAGGGCCTAATTGAGGTAGGACTCAAGTGTCTCTTTCTCTCTTCTCTCATTATTGGTGAAGGAGGGGTACACAAAATGGGGAGGGTCTCATCACAACAATAGTAATATTGTATGAATTATATTAATATTATGTTATAGATATGTAAAATTAGATTATTCATGTAACACATGCTATCAATGAAAGTGTGTATTGTTTATAACACAACCCAAAAATTACACAAATACAACCACAATATCCTAGAGTTTATGGTCAATTTATTACAATAGAATATATACAATATAACAAATCACAAAGGATAAATTAGTTCTGTAGACATGTAGAATCTAGATACATATATAGATCCAATTTTACACTTGTAAATAAACACATAACATAACAAAAGAAAATAATCTTCTTCCAAAAAACATATTTAATGGTTTCATCTTCAAAACCTGGGGATTGAAAATAATTAACGTGGCGAGCTCAAATGCTCAGAAGCAAAAACATAGAGATGAAACACGAATCAATAATATGTGAATCTTAATCAATTATTCATAATTAATATTTAATGTTAAATAACTAAATAATATACACCATTAATAATTTGACAATGAAAATTCCTCCATAGATTTTTTTCATAGTTAATATCATTTAGATAATGATAACTGAATGTTGAATGATGAAAATAATTAATTATTGGATGCCATGTATTAAGAACATGATCTAAAATTATATAAATATTCTATAAGTCTATATGTAGATACCTATATAATTAAAATTGGAAATAAACACAAAGTGTTTATCTCTAACCATTTTCTCCCATGAGACATTTCATTTCATCGAGGGGAAATAACGGGCCCCATCCCTTACGGCGGGTCCAAATCATTTTTCACTGACAGATTAAAATTATGAACAGTATGACTTATCCAACTATCGAAATTTAGTAGAATATTGAAAAAAATGATGTTCACATAGATAATGATACTTTTAAATGAGAACATTAAATAATTATCTAAGAAAATAATCTTTAATCATAACAAAGTGTCTCAGACCACATTGAAACATTTAAAATATAATCCCAATAAAGGAATAAAATTAAAATTAAAATATAATATCATTATAATAAGATGACCCATGATATGATATATCATGGTAAGTACAAACAACACAAACTAGGAATAAGCTGGGAATAAAACATAAATCTCATAGAAGTAAAAAGAAGATGAGAAAAACACTTTTTTGTAGAAAGACATGCTCTTTTGGAAAATAATTTGTAATTTTTCTAAAATCATAATATAATGATATGTATCCAAGAAAATAATTTTTAATAAAATCTAAATTATATTTCATGAATAAATTATGTCTAACTAAAGTGAAAAAATGAAAAAATGGAAACCTGAGAAATGAGCCTATTTAGTGAGGTCTAAAGAAAATATTAAGGGGTATTTAAAATTGAAAAAGGAATAATTGTATATATAAAACCAGAAATAAAAAAAATAGTTTTTTAGGATAAAATTGGTGATTTCTGAGATAGATTTAAATCTCGTAAAAAATTATTCATGGTAATTTAAAACGGGTTTGAAATTAGGAAATACATTTTAATCGATCTTTCTTAATGGAGTGAATTAAAAATGAATATTTATGAAACATGAATTTTTCAAAAAATAATGAATAATTGAGGTAGATATATATATTTTCAAAACAAAATTGTTATTTTGGAATATTCAATTATAATAATTAAGAATTACAATGGGCCAACGAGGGATAAATCTTATCCTAGAAGAAAAAATAGATGCTCGGAAAAATACCTTACCACATTGTAATCAATCAAATTATTTGAAAAAAAATTAATAATCATAAAATGAACAGTTTAATTACATTAATAAAAATATTTTAATGATATTATATATAATATGGATGTATAGATACACCACACACTAGTAATAAGTGTTGAATTAGGTAAATCTCACAAACATAAAAGTGAGTTGAGAAAAGCATTACCTTAGGTGTGAATGTGTTCTGTTCTTGATCTTATTGACATGAAAATCAGATTAAATCGATTAATAAATTAATAAATTATCATTAAATCATGTATTTAATTTTTTATAATTTTATTATGTTCATTTATGGATTTTTTATGAGATATAATATACAATTGTATCATTCGAGTGTATTCATTTCCTTGATTTTTAGGATCGGTTTACTTGCATATATGATTTAAAAATAATAAAAAATGATAATAGTTTTATAGAATTATAAATATATGTCATTATTTAACATTGAAAATATTTAATGTTTATATATTTCATTCAGTTATATGGTTTTAGGATGAATCATTATATAACACAATGGTGATGATTGTTTATATTTTTTTTGTGTTTTTTCAATCATCACAAACTAGTTTTGTCTTATGAATTATGATTATGTATAAATAATTGTTAAAAAAATAAATAAGTTGTAATAAATATATTATGGTATTTTATAAACATTATAATTTTTATAGGACCACCTATCATGGTACAATTGAAAGACTAAAATTCATCATCCACAAAGGTGGTAAGTAAACACCTCACAAATGATGTTCTTGTTTTTAGAATTAGATGTGGAAGAAAAGGGTTTTGATGATGTATTTTAAATTAATATAATAAAATTATAGTATATATATGATACTATATTCATGATGTTTCTTTCTACATAATAGGAGAGGAAATAATAAAGAGAAAAAAATTAAAAGAAATTGAAATAGAACAAAAAATGATTTACCTCTTGAATTCGCCTCCTTCAGAACATCGTTATGGAATTTGTTTTGGTGTTTTGGTTAGAACAAGGGATCATAGATGTTGGGGGATGTTTTTTAGGTTTTCGGTTAGAAATTGGATATTCGTCATGGCATTGGTTGTGTGAGGAGAATAAGTAGTGAAGGTGGTATTTATAGTGGTGGAGAGGGTTAATTTTTTATTATTCTAACCATTTTTTTATTTTTTCCCATGAAAAGAAACTTTGATGATTCCATGAATACATAAAGTATATAGTGATTATTTATTTCTAACCAATTTTTATTAAATAACACTTACATTATTCATGACTGAATAATTAATGGATTTATTTTACACAATAAATTATGATATTTCTCTATTAAAATTTGAAGCTATTTTAAGAAAATCCCAAAAAACACCATACCCATTTTTCAACATATAATATTAAAAATGTAAGTAAATTTTATAAAAATAATTTTATAAATATAAAAAATATATCTATTAATTGAAATCATTCATAACTGAAAAATTTTGATCTTAAAATAATAACTGTTTTTAAAAGTCATTCAAATCTTTTTTAATGTATTATAAAATTATTATATAATTTTAATAAAACTATGTATTAATTTTTCAATATATTTTATGAAAAAGTATAATATTTTAATATTTATAATAATTATAAAGTTTTAAATTAATATTTATGTTTTTTAAAAAATACTAATATCCAATTTATCATGTTTAAAAATTTATTTACATATTAATTGATATAAATTTAATATATTTTCATTGATAAGATACCTATATTTTATTCATAAATTAATAGGTGACATTACTATTCTGTTTTTCATCTGGCCATTTTTAAAGGTCACATTATTATATCAAAGATCACATTAATATTCATAGATAATGAATGTTATCATATTAATACAAAAAATGTCGCCAAAGTAAATTTTGATATAATGATTTCAAAAATCACATTTATTTTTAAAATATATATTATTAAACTTTAATAATTTAATTTTAAAATAGTTTATCCATGAAAAAAGAGATAAAATTGTATTTTTGAAAAAATATAACTTTCATGCATAAATTTTTTTTTATTCTTATATTAAGCCTATCCAACACATTAAATGAATTTTAAAAAGAATCATTGAAAACTTAAATTTCTTCTATATCTCTCTAATTAGTGACAAATTTATAAAATTTCATTATTGTAATAATTTTTTATATAAACACATCTTTTTGGTAGAATTGGTTTTCATTTATAATTAATTGTTAGCTAATTTATTTATTTTATAGACAAGGTTAATAATAATTTACTCAGTATCATTAATTATTTTCATCCCCATCATCATAAATCATAATACATAGTATTTTTTTAGATAATATTCTATAAGAGAGGGTAAATATAAAATTGATATACTATAAAATATTTGGGTGTTACATTCTCTAATGCCTTAAAATTTTCATCATGACACTTATAAATTTCATGAAAAATTTTATAAGATAATAATTGAAAAATTATTTTAGGGAAACTCGTATTGAAAATAGAGTTCATAAAATATCTACTTAATTAGAGGGAAAGGAAAATGTTAAGGTCATCCCAAAATAATGAATTCCCACTTTATAACATTATTTTGAAGTCAAAATATCGACATAGAAGAATTATTTATCCAAAATTGTTTAATTGAGTCTCCAAGAGAACATTGTCATTAGAAACATAACAAACAGAAAACCAAAAATCTTATGATCAAATAAAAGAACATAGATTCCATAGAATTAAATGTTTATAGATAAAATATTTGATACCAAACTATTTTTTCTAGAGTTCTGGGATTATTTTATTTTGGGATATGTACATGGGAATGTAAACATACTTCATTAATTTCTATATAATAGCCATTATATCATCACATCATTATTCTTTGGTTTATTTTAAAATAATCCATTACAACTAGTTATTAATGTTCAAGATGAATTTTCTATTCCTGAAGAACTCTTAAGGAACCATATGGTCCATAATTCATTCCATCAATATCTATATGTTTACATAACCAAGAAGGTTATAACATGTTATTAATGAAAAATAATTTCCAATGAGTATCATGTTCCATTCTCAATTTAATTAATCTTAATACTCATATAAAACATGTATACCCACATTCAAAAACTAAAAATTTAGTAGGTCACAAAATTTCAAAAATCAACATATCATTTGATTTCCCTATAAAATATATTTCTGATTTGTCACATAAAAAATATGTGAAAATCGTTATATTCTTTAAAAATTTATGAAAACATGAATGCTTCCAAGTTTAAAATATCATCTAGTCAAATACATTCCTTAAACCATAACGTGTACTAATCCATACCTTGATTTCATAAACCATAAAATTGCAAACCAATATATTTTTCATGAATAAATTCCCTATAAAACTTCCCTAATAGATATTATCTCAGCATCAAGAACACAATAGGGGTTATATTTCCCTCAACCATGTATTTTACCAAATTAACCACATGTTACTAAATCACATTTATCTGAGTACTAGGGTACATATTCATTAAAATACATTATGAATTATTACTATAGTTTAATACTTATATATTTCATTTTTATTACCCCTGGAATATAAAAACATGATTTTCAAATAAAAAATAAATGTATTAAACATTTCTCTTCATCTAATGTAGTATCATATGATTGAACACAATCTTTTATCATCTTTTGGGGTACATTTAATTGACGTTCAAGGAACTTATTTTCATAGTTTACAATCTATTTATAGTTGAAGCATTACACATTGGGAAAAATTAACTTACCCATTAAATGAAAAGCTTGTTAACATTTTTCTCAGCACATATAGAATAATCATTTTACATTTATTTTAATGCAATGGTGTTTCGTTCCACTATTATAACTTGTGGGAAATTTCATATTTCTATCAATTGTATTACCCATATTCTTATATTTAGTAATATTGTTCTCATGCTTCCCTCTAAAGCCATGAAATAAATAGAAATGATTTTTTCATTATAATTTCATAATATGTCATTAAATGATGATAATGTTTGAGAGACTTCTTCCCTTTTAAATAATGGATTAAGGCTATAAAATATATGGTCTTTATTACTCATTGGATCATGTGCATTGATGAAGATCCTATTATTTCAACTAGGATACATAAATAAAAATATTCATACACTAAATTAGGTTTCAAATCATAATGCATACTTTAAAAAAAGGAATACATATAACATAAATTTAATTTGTTATGCATATATAATCACATAATCATAAAAAATGTTTTCTTCTAGGATATATTTACTTTAAATCCATCATAATGGTTCCCAAATAGAATATAAAATATCTTAAGCATATATATTATGTGTTTCAAACTAGGTGTGCATCAAGGCTCTTGGTCATGTACTAGGTTATGTCGTGTCCAGCCCAACGCACCGAGTTAGATCTTTTTCCTCTATTTATATATGCACCAAAACGACATCCACTTTCAGTATCCATATAAGGATATATGGAGAGGATGACCCTAATAATCACTATCTTAAAATAAATCTAGGAATTTATTCTATTATTATACCCTATATCTATATTATGATTGTGTCCAATAAAAAATGTTTTCTAAATATAGTTCTAATGGTGTACACTAAAATTCATCTGGCACTGTCTATACCAATCTCGATACCATTATCATGGAATTGGTGGATGTTTTTTTAATGTATTATATATATAAGGGACCAAATCACCAATAATTATACATTTTAGTAATATTGAATAAAATATATACATACATGGTTCCCATATTACATCAGTATACAAACATGTAGCATAACAAAAAATTAATCTTCATCCCCATAATTATTCAATTATTTTATCTTCAGAACATGAGGAAGTAAAAAATTGATAGGGGTGAGCTAAAATTATCATTAATGGTTATAAATAGAGGAAAATTGAGTGAATAATAAGTGAATAAAAATCTATTTGGTTTATTCTATATGGAACGATGAATAATTGATAGAAATATGCCATTAATAAACAAATAATGAAAATGGATCAAAATATTTATTATAGTGAAAATCATTTGGATAATGATAAATGAAATCTGAATAAGGAGAATGATTTATTATTGGAATGAATTTATCTCAAGCAAGAACCAAGATACCATCGTTGAGGTTCATCTCTATGTGTAGATATTTATCTTGTATTGGTTGGAATCAAACACATTGGGTTAGTCGCTAACTATTTAGTCTCATTAGACATTTAGATGCATCAAGAGGATATAACGGGCCCAAACATCAATCCACTTAAAAAAAATCATCATACATAGATAAAGATAATTTTAAATGAGGAGATTGAGAAATTATTGAGCATAATAATCATTAAAATTCTAAACTATTTCATTCCACTTAGAAAAAATTAAATTATAATACATCAAAAGGAATAACATTGAAATAAATATTGAATATCATAATAATAATATGACCCATAATATGATATTTCAAGGTCACTAAAAGACCCACCCATAATTAATAATTTCTTAATAATGAATATACCTCAAATGAGTAAAAATGAGATGATAAAACCCCATTTTAACTATGAAAGTAATATTTCTTTTGTAAAATCATATTTATTCATCAGAAAATCAGAATGTAAACATATATATTACAATAATGAATAAAAATGAAAAATTAAATTATGTTTTATGAATTAATGATTTCTAATTTAGGTGAATAAATATAAAAAAATTAAGAAATAATTGAAATGAGTCACTTTAATGTTGTTTAGAGAAAATATTAATGAGTCATTAAAACGAAGAAATGAATAATTAATTATACTAAACTAGAAATTAATAATTTGTTTTTAAATGATAAAATTAGTGATTTTATAAAAATAATGGAAGCTTATAAAATATAGATAATGGTACATGAAAATGGGCACGAAATTGGGAAGTTACCTTTAATCAAGCCTTCTTAATGAAAAAATGGAAACAAAATCTTTATAAAAGATGTATTTCTCATCAATGAAAGAATATTTATATAGGTTAATATCATTGGAACATAAAAATAGGATTTATAATGTCTACCTAATAATAATTAAGAATTACATTGGGGTAAGGGGAGAGAAAACATACCCTGATTAAAAAATAGATGTTCTAGTTGTTTCCCTTACCACTTTGTAATCAATATAATCATTTCAAAAAAATATTATAAAAAAAATATCCTTACATACAATTAAGATAAATTGGTTCATGATATTTTATATAAAATGGAAGTACAAATACACCACACAAAATAAATAATTTGTTAAAATGGTAAATCTCTGAGAAATAAATGTGTTATTAGAAATCCCTATCATTTTGTATGAATGTGTTCAAAACATGTTATTAATGTCATTGATAACAAGATAAAATTGACTAATTAATGTATTTGGAAACATTTTGGAATTTATTTAATTTATTCTAAATTTATTAATTTTAATTTATCTATATTTTTGGAATTATAAAATAAAATTTTATCATTTGGGAGAATTTATTTCATTGGTTTTAATGGTCTGTTTACCTGTAAACATGTTTGGAAAATCTTGTAATAAGATTATATGTGTCTAGAAATGGATTTTTTTATTAATGAATGACCATAATATTAAATGGTAATATATTTGATTATTTTATATGGTATGGGGATGACTCATTAGATAAAATGTTAGTGATTTTTATTTAAATTATTTTTATGTTTTTTTGATGATCACGAACAAGTATTGTCTTCAAAATTAACTCTATGTATATTTAGTAGTTCCATAATCTCATGTAAAGTTTAACAAAAAAGTTATAGTATATTTTAACCATAAAATATATTTCATGACCTTCATTGAAGGTTGAATTGAAAAATGAAAACTTTTCAAATAGAAAGGAGGTAAATCGACACCTCATAGATGATGTTTTCATTTTTAGAATAATACGGGGAAGAGAAGGAGTTTCATGATAGAATTTAAATTAACATAATAAAATTCAGTTATGTATAATATATTGGAGTCTTAATGTTACTTTTAATAGAATTTTTTAGAATATAAAAATAATTAAATATAAAAAAAATAAAAAATAAAATAGAACAAAAAAAGATTTACCTTTTAAATTCCTTAGCTCTATAACAAACTTATGGAAACTGATTTACATATTGTGTTGAGTAAAAGGGATCATGGACGTGGGGGAGATGTTTGGTATGTTTTTGGGTTTAAAACGGAATATATTAATATATTTTGTTGTCTGAGGATAAAAGGATATGAGGGGTAGTTTTTATAGTGTAGGAGATGGGTGTTTTGTTATTAGTGTAATCATGATTTTATTATTTTGGCTCATGAAATGAAAATTTAAGTATTAAATGAACGAATAATGTATGTAGTGTGTGTGATTTACAAACAATACTACTTAAAATATCCTTACATTATCTATGAAATTAAAATTCGAGTCTTTGGCATATACTATCAATTATCATATATTACAATTCACAAAAAATCAAATATTTTAGAAAAATCCCGAAAATTCACCATTATAATTTTATAATATGTATATTTAAAAAATTACCTCTATTTTATGAAAATAATTTTCTAAATTTGAAAAAATTAAATTTTTATTAAAATCATCAATTATTAGAAAAATACTATTTTAATATTATAAATGATTTTATAGCACATTGAAAAAATAGATTAGATAACGTAATATAATCTTATAATAACAAAAAACAAGATATTTACTTACAAATCTATCTTATAAAAATATATATATACTTTTAAATCATTATATTACTAATAAAATTGTAAATAACCATTTCTATTTCACAAAAATACAGAAAATTAATGTATAATTTTTAACACATTTATTTACATATTTCTTGATATAAAATTATTATATTTTCATTCATGAGAGACGTGAATTTAATTCATAAAGTTATCGGTGAAGTTAGTACTCTATTGGCCATATTACTATTCCTAATTGTCACATTATTATTTTAATGATCATATTATTATTCATCAAAAATGAATTTTATCAGAATAATAAAAAAATAGCCAACATAAATTTTGATATTACTCAATGAGAAATAATATTTATTTTTTAAAATATATTTATAAATATATCAAAATTTAGTTTTAAGAAAACTGCTCCAAGAAAAAGTTTTTAAGATGGATTTTTAGAAAAAATACAAATATGTTTAAAATTGGTTTTATACTTATATTAGGACTATCAAACATATTGAATTAATTTGAAAATATTATTGAACATATATATATCATCAATATCCTTTACTAATTAGTAATTAATTTTTTAATTTAATTTTTGTAATAAAAATAGTTTTTATATAAATACATTTTGTTGTTTCAATAGATTTTCGTTTATAATTAATGTGTTACTAATCAATAAATTATAAAAACATTTGTAATTATATTTTAAACAATATCATTCATTTCTAATATTCCCAAAATCTTAAATCATATAATTTAATCATTTTTTAATCCTGTATTCCATTGATGAAGTCAAATTTTAAAGAGACACAACATAACGTTTGGGGGTGTAACAAAAAATTGTACAACATCTACCATAAGATAATATATGTGTCGCATGTATTAAATGATAGACTTTTTTTCTTGTAACACAATACACACACAGTGATTTCATATAACAAATTATATAATTATATTTTCATGAAATTAAAATTATATAAAATATTAAATTAATTCTAAAAAAGATTATTTCAAAAGATATCAGAATGTTAGTGTCTACCCCTCTAAAAATGATTTTACCTTGAATTTAATTTTTATTATAAATGTTTAATACATGAATTTTTCATTCATGTAAAGACACATCTAAAAAATTAATACTAAAAAGTCCTTTTAAAAATAAAATAGGGAAACATAAAGGATGCCGCGAGAAACACATCAATAGTTTCCCACATTAGAGAGCATAGTTGGGAAGTGAAAAAGGGGACATTAAAGAGAAATATAACAATCATGTTTTGATTAAGATTAATAAGGAACATTATTAAGATAATTCTAAACATCGTAAAGCCATCAAATTTTGATGATCTATGTCAATATTTGAATCATGGGAAATGAAAATACTTTGATTAAATATTTTATTTCAAGGTGGTTTTTTCTAAAGTTGTATAATATCAGCCTTCAATTATCTATGTATCAATTTCATCTTCATGACCTAATTTAATAAATAAAGGTAAATTTTTCATTCTTGATGTAGTAACAGATCATGATATTTCTCGGTTAGGATCCATGTATCACCGAGAGAGGTAGGGATTAATTAGTGATATATTTTTCTTTTATGTTTCCTTCATTTTGAAATAACCTTTGTCTCCTGTTAAAGAGTTCCTTCCATTATAGCCACAATAAAAACACACATCCACAAGAACACACTATTTTCATGATTCAAAAAATCATAAGAGTATCTACATCCATGGTATATTATAGAAACAATCCAATACCATACAATCCATAATAAAACAATATTTTTATATAGAATAAAATGAATACGATACAACCTTTCAGTCATGTAGAAACTTGTAAAAAAATAGTCAATAGTGTGTGGACCCTCATAGTATATATATGTAAAATCCATGTTTTAGTAATTCTTAATCAGATTTTATAGTTTAATGTTTCTAAAAAATTATTCTATTTCCTACCCAGAAGTGGGTAAGAAATACATTGCATGAAACTTACTACTTCTGTTGATCTCAAATATTTCACGCACCCTTTTAGGTATCTTGTGCATACCATTTATACTTCGTGCGCAATATTTGAATGATGTTTTGAAACACTTGTACTGAATAACATCAATATTGCACGCAAATCACTTCTTTTGGATAACTTGTCCTTCTTATGTTCTACTATACTTATTTCTCACAAATCACTTTACATAAAATTCATCCATGAAACCGATATTAAGATTTCACTAAGTTTTGATTTTATAATATTATTGGGGGTATCTTCTTATTTATAGGTATCACTGACCCATGTGCACAAAAACCCTGACGTGTCCCACAAGATCCTGTTGCATTTTGAAAAAAACCATTTGACATCGAATTGGGTACATATGTCTCTTTCACACCAACCTCATCTTTTCATCACTTCTTTAATCTTTCATACACTTCATGCCTTTTCCATTTTTTGACGTTCTAACCTTGAATCATTCCTTCTGTGAAAATATTATAAACACCCTTCTATATTGAGCAAAGAAACCAATCATTTGCATGGGTATTTCTTTTTCCAGATTTTGATTTTTTATTCTTGAAACTCCTCTTACACGCAACATTTGAATCCATATTCAAACACATTTAGCATAATCCTATTTTCAACATAATTTACTAAAACTTCCCTATCTTCCAGAAAAATCATTCATTCCATCTAAAATTGAATTTCAATGGAATAAGAATTTCTCCCCCTTTTAATCATAAGGCATACATCAGAAGTTCTTCAAACATATAAAATTTTGGAAATACAAAAGACCAAGGCATCGAGTGTTTTACCCATACATTTACAATGTGATATGATTTATCCTATTTTAAAACAAAATACATCACTCTCCAAAATAAAACTCCTCAAAAATCCTCTTCCATTCAACTGGGTCCCAATAGATCCTGATATCCTTGATAGGTCATCCCATCTCTCATCAGTTACCATCACCAAAAAGTGGTTAGAATATTTTATCCAATATGCATAAATCCTTATATGGTTTGATAATATATTAATCCCACCAAATTCATTGGACATTTAACATAATGTTTCCCTAAATGTTTCACCCTTTATATTATTCTAATGATGAAAATACAAAAAAATTATAAATAAAGACAATAAATAATTTAAACATTCATCCCCCATATATCCCAATGAAGCTCATGGATGTCACATTCCAAAATTATTCAATACACTTATCATATATTCTATTAAAAAAATATATAAGATAAATTAAAATAAATACTTTTTAAAAACATGCATTCACCTTAATCTAGATATTATTGTATATATTATTGAAATGAATGATGTTGAAAAGATCATCCATGATAGTATAGATCATATTATCAAAAAATAATTTATCATTTTGAGATAAAAAATAATCTAAATTTTACATTATCCAAATCAATCATCTATTTATCCATGATAAAAACAACTGTCTGGAAATCCTGAGTGTAATAAGGTTTGCCTTTTATTTTTTCAAAATATTACATTTCCATTAATTCATTTTTATATTCCTTCATCAAAAAATTTGAAAATATTATTATAAACATTTTAAATGAACACATACACTAAACTATCCTATATCCTTCATAATTTATGAATTCAAATAAATAATCAGTTGAATACATCCATTCTATTGATTGTAATAAAAATAATCCTTCATAAAATAGATGTAAATTCATAGGTGAGGGTATTGAGTATGAAAATTTTGATTTTCTCTATTGATAGTGCATTGAAATCCATGAAATTTGTTCAGTCTATAAACCTTTTTCAAGCATAGATACCATATTACCCTCCATTATATGCATTCCTCGGGGTTCTTTTTCCCTTATTCTTGACATGTAGGAAAGATAATGTACTTTCATCAAGTTTCCTTACCATGTGAATCTTAATAAAAGTTTATCGTCCAGTTTTTTATGTGTTATGAATATCCCCTAAGATAAATTTTTTAATTAAATATTATTATTGGTGTTTCAACATAATCACAATATCATTCTCTCCAATGATCTACCCATTTGAATGATCATCAAAAAAATTACCATCACATTCAACATTAATATAGATGTTTATTGTTTCCTCCATTGACTAAAAGTAGATTATGTTGTGTCACCATTAGTTATCATAAAATAAAACTACATAATCTTGAATAAAAACTTATATGATGTCCACATTTGGAAACCTAATCTAATAATGAAACCTTATGATTAGCCTAGGATATATAAATCAGAATCCGAAAAAAAATCATTCATGATGGTTCATGATGTGCTTGTTAACTTACAAATCATATCCCCTAAGGATGTCAAACCAGGTGTGAAAAAATCTCATTTTCAATTACTATGTTACACATGATTCAAACCTAATTCACATTTTCGAAGTTGTTACCCTTATGTAAATATGTGATAAAGAAACATCCACTTGAAATATCTCGATAGGGATATGATACTAGGAATCCACTCTCTCAACTATTTATTAAAAATCTAGGACATTATCCTATAATGTTTTTATCCTTAAACTATCATTAAAGATTTCACAATAAATATATTTATAAATATGATTAGGGATATAACTAAGGTTATTTAATCCTAATATTTAAATGTTAAATAAACCTTTACTCTAATAACAACTATAAAAACCAATTCATAAATTACAAAATCATTTCATTATTGGTTTATTTTGTTTCTCCATGATGAACAAACCATATATTCATTAGGTGGAAAATTTTCTTCAACAGGTTTGTTAAGAATTCAGTATTTTTTTTAACCCTTTCGATCCATCCAAAGAGTTAATTTACTATGGATATCATTGGTGATTATAGTATTCCAAAACACTAATGAGGGTTTCTATATTATTTCCTTTTAATTTACTATTTCTTGAATTCATGGTGCATTATAAAATAGACTGCTAATTAGAATAATGTTTAATATGATGTCTTGGTTTGTTTTAGAAAGTTTTTTCGTAACTATAAAAGGTTTCTATTTTTATTAATTGTTCTAAATTAAATATAAAATGTTATATAGATGTAAATTGATATTTTATGCATCATACAAGTTAGATAAAATTACAAAAATGGTTTTTTATAATAATTTTTTCAGGTTTTATCTTGATGTGATTTTAAATATTGCCTCAATTATTGGTTTATCTAGTATTCATAATTTATCAAGTGGTATTACTCTTTTATAAGGATAAATTGGGATTCCCTTTAGTTTTTTATTCATGAATATTGAGAAAAAACATTTTTTTGAATGGGGTTTTTATTAAATATTCTTTTGAAAATGGATTTCGAAACATATATGTCATATTTGATAAACAAATTCTCAGGTTTCACATTATGATGTGTTTATTGAATGATTTATTTTATGATATTGGTGAGAACAATTTCCATGATAATGGAATTTTACTAATTCATGTGATGGTTTTTTTTATTTTAATTCATGATATACATATGGATTGTTGATGTGTCTAAAATTCGTATGGGGTATTAGAAGGAATTGATCATGTTGTTGGCCATTGTAATAATTCATTTTCATGTGATGAAATTTTTTAGTTCATGGTTTTCCCCCATTAATAATTCCATGAAGAAATTTAGGATACTATGTGGGAAGTAGAGGAAATATTATATGAATTTTTACATTTACACATTGTCAAGTTTATCTTGTTTGTTTGTAGTACCTGGCTAGTAGGGGTTCACTTATGTTACTACTTAAGAGTGATTTGGTTCATGGATGTGTCACCATTAGCTTACATAAATTAGTTTTACATTTTTCTGTCTTCTACTATTCCATTAGTCCCTTCGGTGGTTCTGTATCCTATGCATCATATGTTATGATTTACATTTATCATTGTCTTGCAGGATGTTAATTTATTGGATATAATTTATTAATGTATTGATCCTCTTTAATTTTTTAATTATTTTTTTCTGGATTCATTTAATCTATTTATTATAATAATTTAATAATATCTATGGTTGTGTTATCATTATTGTTTCCCTTGTTATCTTTCATAACATTGGTTAGGGTGTGTGAAATATTTTTTTTGGAAAAAGGGTGGAAATGGACTGATAGGGATAGTTTTATTAAAATTAAATATATAATAGTTTTAAACATGTGATGATTGGTAATGAAAAGTTTAATTCTATAAAATTATATGAATGGTTTTTAAGTAGGAAATTATTTTCTAAAACATATTTATTAAAAAAAATTCTAAACAATATTCCTTGATAAAATACATTACAATTGTTTTTTTACTCTGAAATCATATAATGGAAGTTGAACTCATATTTTTTACATACTTTTCAAACTATATATCATGGTATCATTTATAAAATGAATAATATTGAATTATACTTATATCCTAATGGCTTCACCACACACCCTACATACTCTAATTGGTGAGTGTGTAGTCATTAGGTATTGTTTGGGTTTTATCAAGTATTATATTGTGGATTGTACATAGTTTCCTATTATATGGGCATTGTATTATTTTTGGTATAATTTTGGTGGATTAATGGTCAAATAGAGATTCTAATCAGACCTTAATTTCTATGGAATCGGTTGGATCACATGTTTCTCAACCACATTGGTAAACTATTCTTTTCTAGTCCGAATACAGAATAATTTTGAATTATTTATTTTAATTCTTGTTTATTTATTTAGATTTATTTCTAAAAATTTATATTTGTTTGTATATTTATTTATATTCCATGTTTTTACATCAGTATAAGAGTCCATGATAGTGAAATCAACCCCAATGATTATATTAGTAACCTTAATGCTTGTTCTCAGCACATGTGGATTAATGTTTCTGATTAGTTGTGTCATGGGTTGTCTTAGGTGCTAATTTGGATGGAAGCTCGAACCATTTTGTATCAAAATTATATTAAATAACTCGGTTTCCTTAAAGGGGTATAGGTTATTGAGACTCATCTTATTTTTATTTTTCGGTTCAGTGGTTGAAAGGAGATACTATGAACTATAATTTGTTTTTTGTCTGTGGATTTTCATGGACATCTCATCTGTGTGTCAAAACACAAGATTCCAATTATGATTGAGAGAATACATTTATTATTTGAGGTTATGGTTGTTTTTCATTTAAAAATATTACTCAAAATTAAACTTACTATGAGTAGTATGATGTTTTTGGGATATTATTTAGATGATTATTCACTATGGAGAAAAATTTGTAGGAATTTAGAGGGTGAAAAGATAAATAACATGGTATATCCAATCATGAAATGGTTATGGAGACTATCCTTTTTAACTTTTATTGAAACTCACATGGTTACTGAAAAATATGACTAACCATGAATCCAAACCCTGTATAGAGAAAGATGTTTTAAAATTTTGTTGTTTTTTCATTTAATTCGTTTGGATTATTCTTTGATTAGTGGTGTCATTATAGTAATTTTATTTGAAATTGGGATGATGACCTTAATTTGGTTTCATTGATATTTTGTTTCCTTTTGTGTATTTTTTGGGTGTTATTGTATATTTTATAGAATTACAATATAAATATTTATTATATTTATTTTGAATTTGAAGGTGGTTTATTTTAGTTTTTTAGGATGTTTTAAAATGTTCACCCATGTAAGAACTTGAATGTGAAGAAGGGAATAGCTCTTTGGTTTTTACCTTGTAATTCTAGATATTTCATTCCATTATCATTCCTTAACTAGACTCATGTCGGTGTGGTAGATAAATTTCATTTTTATAATCATGTAGCATTGATGAGACTTCATGAATTTATATCCTTAATTATTTTTTAGTGGTAAAAGAACCCATGAAGAGATTTAGTGAAAATCTAAGGGTTGATAAATATAAATCATTAAATACACTTTTATACCCTTTTGGTGATTTAATCTATTCTATTATTTGATTTATTGGGATTGTTTTTTCATATCCCACTATTAATTACCAATCATTTTATGATCTATATTTTGGACACAATAATGCTTTCATTATCTAATAGTTTTGTCCTAATGAAGTGAGATTTTAAAAAGAGATTACATTTTTGGATATCCTCCTGGATGATCAATTAGGGAATGTTGATATTGAACAATCACTAGTTTGATATCTTTATCTCAAAAGTGAGCTATCAATTATTTGAAGAGGTCTTTGTTATTTTATAGTTTCCTTCATCTGGAACATCACTCTTCATAGTTTCATATTTTCTTGACTTCCAATACATTTGTGGTTTATAAGTCCATTATCATTAAAGGTGTTATAACAGGTAAACCTGATATGTGGTATATATGGATCCACATTTTATCAATTAAGGTTGATATGTGTAATTAGATGAGTAATGAAGAATATAATAAAGAAAAGAAGCTATCTCATCAAACCAAAATTTTCATTTTATTAAAGGAAAATTCATTAGTATGTTTCTAGATCAGGATGTATAGATTTTTTATGAATATATGTCCATCATCTATAATGACATATAATCAATGTGTTAGTTCTAGTCTCATTAATAGGTTTGATGAGAAGGCCAAGAATATAGATAAAAATATGTTGACCTATCTTAAATGTAGTCAGTTTTTAATATTGTCTCTTCTATTTTAGAGTTTGAAGTTGTGAATTGTTTTTGGGATCTTTCAATTTAATATTTTTCCCATGCATCATCCCATATTTTTAATAGATTAAATTATATATATGATGTATAAAAAGATTGATGAAATTATTTTTGTATATTTTGAGATATTTAGGTCTTGTTATTTAATGAATTTTTCTATTCTAGGCTTGGTGTAGAAATATTTACGATATTTGATAAATGGATGACATGGTCATTCCATGGGTATGATCTATATTTATAGGTTTAATATCTATTTTTAGGGATGTTTTTTTAGAGATACATGTCATGGAATTTATTTTAATATAAATTTATGTGGTTTTCCATTAATTTAGCCATGATTTTCAATCTACATAATATTTTTACATGAGTTTGGGACCAATCCATTCCATGTATAACCATATAAAATTTGGGTTTTCACTCTCATATCATTGACTTTATTTCTATTTATGTCTAGGTCTAATAAAAATTATGTAATTTTAAATCATGTTTTGTTTTGTGGTGTATTGATTACAGTTTTGAGGTAATTATAATCTTGTCTCTTTGGTTATGATCTTCGTTTTGGTTATTTTTCTTCAGTTAGTCACTATTATTTATAAATTATTTATTCTGTGTAGACCTATTCTATGTCTCGATGCTCTTTCCATGTTTTAAAAATAATAATTATTTGGGTTCCATTTTTTGGGGTGCATAATCATTTATCCCACTGACCTAAGATGATTTGGTGGATGTGTTTTTAATTTTATTAATAATGGTTGATTTTTGGATTTTTGAGGATCTACAGATTTCTGGTGGATATCTTGATGATCTTCATTTAAATTTATATAATAGTAGATTCTATCCCAATATAATATTTTATTGTCTCTCCATATTCATTTAGCAACGAATATTCTATTTTAAGAGTCCTATAACATTTATGGTTGGTTATTTAAGAATCATTAAATATTGATTATTCTATATAATAGGTAATTCAAGTCCCATTTTAATGGTATAGGGGTTTGCAATATCTATAGTAATAGAATATGAATTATATCGTATGTTTTCTATGCAATAATGATTTCCCATTGTTACCAATGACTTTTTAGGGGTATAATGTCAAATGTTTGGGAGTTTTTTACAACTAAAACTGTCGCATTAATTGTACAAATCTAGTGGAATATTTACTTAATGGTTTTGAGGTGTTTCAGTTTAATATTTTCAATTTTTAGTTGATTTTATAGCGGTTAAAAGTAAGGAATAATATTTAGAAACAAAAAAGTATAAATTGTTTCCTTATGAACTGATGAAATGTAGGACTTGCATGTTTTATCCATGACTATAGATATCAAGTGACAATACTGAGAGTTTATGGGGACTCATGTAGTGGACAATGTATGGTTTGTGCACAGTTTTGAAAACCATGAGTGAAAATTATTCTCTGGGCCAAGTTTGGTGTATTTTTTCATCTTCACCATATTTTTTCTTGGTTTATTTCTTTTTTTATATATGTTCATCTAAAATTATTGTAAATATTGGGCTTAATGTATTGATTACAGTTTTTTTTGGAATTGGGGATTTTCGTTTGAAATTCATGTGATCCATCTTAAGAGTTCATTTCTCATTGATTTCATCGACAATTTCAATATTACACTATATTTGTTTTTTTCCAAATTTCATTCAGTTTAATATAATATTTCTAAAAAATCATGATTCTTTAGAAATGTTTTTGTAAATTTTTCAAAATGATCATGATATATAGTTTTTTATAATCTTTTTACAAAATATATCTTGGTTTTGATATGTATTAATGTTTGGAATTTCATATTTAAATTGGTACAAGGTGTAGTTTGGTATGTTATTTACATTACATGTTTGATAAAATGAAAAAATTTGTTTATATAAGAAAAACTCTTCTTCAATATTATTTGATAAAAATATTATTTTCCAAGTCAAGTTTAACATTTATTTTAGTGGTCTTCTTGATTTTACAAAATGACACATTCTCACAAGATAAATTGATTTTCCATTAGGTTTCTATGTGAGGATAAAAATGGTCGGTTGGCCTTTTTTATGTTTTGATTTATTTATTTTTAGTTTTGAATATTTTATCCCATTTTCTTATTTCTGATTTTATGTTAATCCACATGATGGATATTTGGGATGTGATGCATGATATTTTTATGGTATATGGTTTTCTTTTAGGTAAATATCTGATATGGGAATGATGTTACTATGGTGTTGAACTTCAGGATTTGTTGTTGTTATGTGATGACTTTTTTATTTTGATGCTGGCTTGCATTAATAGTTCCATAAGGAAATAAAGGATACTATGTTGGATTTTTTGGGATGATTCATTGAATGTTTTAATTTAAAAATTGTTTATTCATCCTTGGTAGTCTGTAATACCTATCCATGGGGTCTCACTGATGCGAAAAATATTATTAATTTGGTTAAATGATGTTTGAATGTTATCTAACATGATATAGGTCCACCATTATGTTTCATATACTATATGGATAGTCCAATTAGTGTTGCCTCGTGAAATGTATTATATGTTATGAAATTTATTATTTATTATAATTTGGGATGATTATTTATTAGATAAAATTTGATGATTTATTGATTTTATTACAGTTCAGGATTGATGTGAATAGCTTCATTGAAGTCATATATTGATATTTTTATGATATTATACCATTTTGTTTCAAATATTTTATCATTGTTTCCCTTATATCCCATAGTTTGGTTGGGTAGAATATTTTAACGAAAATGGGGAACTGGAATAAATGTGATTGTTTTGATGGAAATGATTTTGAAACACATAAAACCATTTCTGTATTTCATTATAAAAATTTTACTCTTTATATGTGTTTTAATGGATTTAAAATTGGATTTTTTTTTGGTAAAACCACTTCTTGTATTCATTTTAAAATGCGTTTCCTTAAGAAAATTCAAGACCTAGATTTTTTGTTCTATTATTTCAAGTAATTGAAAATGAAATCATATTTATTTACATTATTTTAATATGATCAGTTGTTTATCTTTTATATATATATGTAAATTGAATTGTTTTGGTATCTTACTGGATTCGACTAACACCCAACAGACTCATGTTTATTTGTATTAGCTCTTCATTTTTACATGTTATTATTTAGGTATTAGTTTTTCAGTTGGATGTTGTGTTTCATTATTTGTAAAGGAGATAATTTTAGGGATTATTTTTGTATCTTGTCTACAACATTGATATGGTGATTCGATATTTGGTTTTTATGGAATCATATGGATAGAGTTTTTTATTATCTATATTAGACTCTTATCCTTTTTCATTCATCTTTCGTTGTAGTTTTATGTTCTTTAATTAAATTTTTTCTTAAATATTGAGATGTCTTCTGTGTAATTTATCTTTTTTCCTTATATTTATATTTCATATATAGAATTTTATCTTTGGGGTTTTAAGGTCGAAACCAGTCTAAAGGGTTTTATTGATACCCTAGATTATTTTTATTAGAAAGGCGTATTATAGAATCTTATCAAGTATATGGAAGGTTGGTTCAGGTACATTTTTTCTTTAGAACCCAATTTGTTTCGTTCCACAAAAACATTAATGTTAAATATGGATAACTTTTGGAAATATCTCTAAAAGGTACACCACGAAACATCATGATCATTTGTACGTAAACAATCTTGAACACTTCCACCTTGTCAATGTCAATAATATGAAGGAGATGTTATGGTTTCCAATATTAATCAATGATCACCCAAATCACATACATCCTATAACATCCCAAGTAAGTAATGAATAATAGATATTTTTATCTATGTCTATTAATGATTAAGATACTGTTTTAGAGGCTTAAAATGAAAATAAATACAATCTTATGCATGAAATACACTAATATTCTTAAAATATTGTTTTACTGCCTTTTAATGGAAAACCATTTTTGAATCTATATTTTGACAATTTTATAAACTATATTTGTCAAAATAAACTTATTATTTATGATTGGGACATCAAAATTTACCTTGTGTGAATTTTTGGTATTTTTCTGACAATGTTCAATTTTTAATGAATAGTGAAAAAATACTGCATTTTACATCAAAACTGTTTTTTTAATCTAATTTATTTATATGATTATATTATGTTTTGAATTGGTTTTAAAGTGAAATTAGAATATATTTTTACCATTTTATCCAATGGTGGTCATTGGAATCAATATCACTTTGAAATTAGACTTAAACTCGTGTCAATATTTTGATACTTATTGTTTTGTAAAAACACGCTATTTGCTCTGGCAGCGGGAATTAATTATTGAATTAATTAATGTGACTTATATGATTTGAATTTTGTAAAATGGACTTCATTTTTTGAATTCGGAATATCAAATATAGGTTAGGGTGAATTTTTGGTAATTTTCTGAAAAACTACAATTTTCGATGAATAGTGAAACCACTAAGTGGTAATCAAGCAAACTGATTTTTCAGTTAAATGAAAGTTTACCACTAATGTGTATTGAATTTTGAAAATCCGAAATACATGGTTGTAATTAAGAAGTAAAATGTGGTTCAATGAGATTATAATAATTTTTTGGTGAATAGTAACTTATTCAGTTCTTTATCGCGATTAGTGGTAATTAGGGTAGTTTAAGGTATAAATAATTCATTAATAATAGGAAATGACCTAGACACATGTCCCAACCTTATTGGTTGTGTCATGGACGACCAAGAAAATCCATGGGTCAACTTGGGGACCCCATGGAGACACTTTGGTTTGGAAATGACATAAATAACTTTTTATTAAATGTTAAAGTAAAAATGACACAAACAAGAGATGTTTTACGAAAAGAATTTTTACATGGGGTTATAAAGATCAGATATTTGATTATAAATAGTCATTGGAAATATAAAAAGATTTCCTACACCATAGTATTTTTTTATGATTTTTAGACATTAAATAAATTAAATTATTTATGACATAATAATGATGCAGCGATGACATCATTATTTGACGATTTAAATAAAATGGAAAGACAATGTAACATCTATGAACTACACATGTCCAAAACATATTGGATGGGTGGATTTCGAACCTTTATCACCTTATCCACGAATTATATCAATGTGGGACCTTTTAAAACCGAAACACATTTTCAAATAAAGTAATATTTCTTTACTTTCCAAAAGTGCCCCTCCTCTCCTCTTATAAAAGGCCCCCACCTCTACCTCATTTCACACACTCCTCAAGCCTTTGGTTCGGCCAAACCCTGCCCATTTACTCTCTCCAAATCCCTCTCCTCATCCTATAAGATTACCTCTGGGCAGAATCCTTTCAAAGGAAGCCTTTAGGCTCAAATCAAAAGGAGTTACACTTTTAAAGGTAATTCATTCTCTCATGTTCGTTTGTTTTATTTTGCTTCTCCAACCCCCTAAACTCTTTTTATTTACTTATTTTGTAACAACACCAGTATCTTCAATATACAAGGATGTTGTTATAATATTTATTTGAGCTACACTCTCACACAACTACATCAAATGGTTAAAGAACATACGGTTTCCGTGGTGGCGAAATTATGCCTCCCAAAACGATGATTGTTCAATACTCATTTAACACCTTCAAAGGTGGCCATTATGATGTCACTATTTTTAAATATGATATATAATATGTTTATGTTTTCATTAAGCTTCTGTTTTTTTTTCATTTTGGGCATACCTTTATGGTTTCCATTATGGGTAAACACGATATCTTCATTTTAGGAAGTGCGGACTACTGCCCCCTGAAAGTGATTTGATTCGTTAATACCATATGTGGGATGTGTAAAGGATAAAGTTAATGATATTATATATGTTATTATACTGGAATTATAATATACTCTTATATCATTATGATTCCATTCCAGAAAATAAGAAATAGAAATGGAAGTAGCGTTCATGCGTACATACGGCTTACCGTCTCCATGAACGGTACATTTCATTTCTTACTTCTAAATGTGATGTAATATTATAAATACATGTATATGATGAATATATATGATATATATGTTATCCAAATCATTAATATCATTCTGGATATAATGAACCTTTGACCAAATTAACAACATGTAAGTGTAAGAAGTCTATTTTTGACTTAAGAACCAAATACCGACAAAATGAACACTATTAACTTAAATGATTACATGATGTTCATAACATGGTATAAAAGGAATAATGAACTTGAAAAGGATTCATAAGCAAGTAGAGATTAACTCAAGTTTATTATTCAGGAGATTAAAGAACGGTCGGGTCAAGTCGGATACAAGGTATGGGACTTCGTCTCAATCTCCATCCATTGAGGCATATTTTATTTTATACACAAATTTCTTTTATACGGTGTATAAACCCCTTTGACTTTTACGTTTATTCAAAAGGAATCTTTTTTATATGAAGAGTTTACTAAACGACAAAAGGGAATGTTTTTGTCGTACGTATGCGGCGACAACGACTTCTCCGCCGTCGTGACTGTTATTTGAGTTTCGGCTTCCTCTACAAGCCATACCTTCTTTTTAAAAGATAAATAAATACCATGTTTTACTTTTCTTTTATTTTAGTATTGAAAATGGTTTTCATAATGTTTTTTTATCAATGTGTTGTATTGATATCTCGTGATGGAAATTTGGAAATTTTATGTTTCCTTTATGCATGTTTTATGTGATATGATTATGTTATGGTTCTTGGGCATTATTATGAAGACGGGTGGTTCCGTGATAAACTAAGGGCGGGTGAGCCCGTTATAGCTCTCCAATGCATTGGGTAGCATGAAGGAGTGAAACGTTAAGGTTTATCCGAATAGATTTTAGGGAATATACTGTGATGGGTATTCAAAACGTAACCAAGAGGGTTACTCCCTACGTAAGAATGTTATGAATGCCTGAAGTTACCATTATGTCTTATGATTTCTCTGATTTATTCATGATTTTATGAGGTATGTTAAGGTGCCTATGTTTTATGGGTAAAGTATGATTTCATTCTTATGTATATATGAACTCATGTTTCCTTTCCATGTTTTTTTTATAACCCATACTGAGTTTTTATGCTCATCCCAAGTTTTTGAAATGTTTTTCACAGGTCAAGGGAAAGGTACATGATATGATGATAGTGTCAAGGAAGTGTAAAGAAATAATCCATGTTTTATTTTAAATGTGTTTCCATTAATGGGAATGAATAATACTATCTTTATGTAACCACTTTGTTAATATGTGGAATGTAATGCAAGTTTTATGATCTAATTCTCTAAAACTCTAAACCCGAAAAGATCCTAAATGTGTAATCTTGTAATAACTCAAGATTAAGAAAGGTTTAAGGCTGGGGCCTTGTAGTTGGTATCCAAGGTCGGTTTAGATAACTTTAGGAGTTATAATTCTATTAAATGATTACCCAAATATATATATATATATATTTTTAAATGATATAGCATTTAAAGATTACCATGTTGCTTCATCTAAGACATGTTTATTCAGAATGGTTTTCCGCAGAGGAAACAGGGAAGCAGTGCTAGGAAGGCATACAGAATGAAATAACCTTCCGAATCAGCATCTAGAAATGGTCGGAATTGGAACTGAACAGTTTGTGGCTGTAATGGCGCAGTTGACTCAAGCGATAAATGGTGGTGGTATCCATGCATGAGATCAGCCAGATCAACCACAGAGGAACATGTCAGTGGTAGAACATTTCATGAGGCAACATCCCCCATCATTCAGAGGATCATCTGACCCTGTGCTAGCTGAAGGGTGGATTAAAGCACTGGAGAAGATTTTCAATGTCATGGGGTGTTCAGACAATCAAAAGGTTAGTCTTGCTATTTACCGTTTGGAGGGTGAGGCAGATCAGTGGTGGTCGATGGTTAAAAATATCAGGGACGCTGATGAGATTGATGCTCTTTACTGGGATGAATTCAAAGGTATGTTTCTTGAGAAGCATTTTCCTAAGGCTGTTCGACTTAGGATAGAAAAACAATTCTTGTAATTTATGCAAGAGGAAGACTCAGTGGCTACCTATGAAGAAAGGTTCACTCGATTGGCAAGGTATGCTCCAAATTTTATCCGAGACCTTGATAGTAAAATCAATCGTTTTTACTCTGGATTAAAGCCAAAATATCGAAGGGCATTAGCTTCTTGTGAGTTTAAAAGTTATGAAAAGCTTGTTCTATGTGCTGAGAAGGTGGAAATGGAGTTTTCCGATGACCATGTTTTCTATAACAACCAGCAGAAGAAGAGACAGAGGTGGCAGGATAAAGGTAAGAATTCTTTAAAAAAGTCTGATGGTAAGAGAACTAAGTTTCCAGTTTGTGATAAATGTGGAAAAAGGCATGCTGGGGAATGTCTTCTGAATTCTGGGAAGTGCTATCGATGTGGTAAGATGGGACATAAGGCTCGTGATTGCACTGAAAAGGATCAAGGTGAAGGTAAGAACAAATTTGATTTACAGTTAGTGAAATGTTATAAGTGCAATGAGATGGGTCACTATGCAAACGAGTGTCTGACAAGGAGCTTGAGTGATGGGAAATAGTTAGAGTACAAGCAGAAAGGGATGGTGAAATCCTTTGCAACTACTTCAGCAGATGTCGGGCCATCAAATGAAGTTGTATCAGTTACTTTGTTTGTTTTTTCAGATTATGCCAGTGTGTTGTTTGATTCAGGGTCTACACATTATTTCATCTCTGAAACCTTTTATAGTAAAATGGGAATACCATCTCAAGAAATGACTCCTGAAGTTTTGGTAAAAACACCTGGGGGGAATGTTGAGGAAAAAAGAATTTATAAGAATCTTCCTATCCTTATCTGTGGAAAGAACCTACTTGAAAACCTTATTGTTCTACCTCTAGTAGAGTTTGATGTTATCCTGGGTATGGATTGGTTCTCTATTTACCATGCTAAGATTGACTGTAGAGCTAAAGAAGTTTCTTTTCAGAAAGACTTTTAGTTTGTTTACAACAATGAACCCTTACTTTTTATAACATATCAAGAGGCCGAGAAACATGTAAAAGATGGAAATGAATGTTACCTTGCACACATCGTTGAAAATAAAGGAACTGTTCAGATTAATGATGTGCCAGTGGTAAATGAGTATCCTGATGTTTTTCCTGATGAGTTGCCTGGAATAATACCAGATCGGGAAGTTGTGTTTACTGTTGACTTAGTTCCTGATGCTAAGCCAATTTCAAAACCCCCTTATCGAATGTCACAAATTGAACTTTTAGAGTTGAAGGAGAAATTGCAAGATTTATTAGAGAAAGGTTTCATTAGACCTAGCACATCACGATGGGGTGCTCCTGTTTTATTTGTTAAAAAGAAAGATGGTTCTATGAGACGTTGCATTGATTATAGAGCCTTGAATAATATCACTGTTAAGAACAAATATCCTTTGCCTCATATCGATGATTTGTTTTATCAGCTCCAGGGAGCTCAGTTTTTTTCAAAGATTGACTTGAGATCGGGGTACCATCAGCTGAAGGTAAAGGAGGCAGATATTCCGAAGACCGCATTCTGTACGAGATATGGCCATTATGAATTTGTAGTAATGCCTTTTGGGCTAACCAATGCACCTGCTGTATTCATGGACATAATGAATATAATTTTCCATGAGTTCTTGGATAAGTTTGTGGTGGTTTTCATTGATGATATTTTGGTGTTTTCTAAAAGTAAAGAGGAGCATGAAAGACATTTAAGGGTTATCTTGCAAAACTTAAAAGAAAAGAAATTGTATGGGAAATTCAGCAAGTGTGAGTTTTGGTTGCAACAAATTTCTTTCCTTGGTCACATTGTTTCTAAAGATGGAATAATTGTTGATCCTGCAAAAAACAAGTTGTGGAAGAATGGCCAAGACCCACAAATGTAACCGATATTCGTAGCTTCCTTGGTTTGGCGGGCTATTACCGAAGGTTTGTTAGAAATTTTTCACGGTTATCTAGTCCAATGACAAAGCTAACTCGGAAGGGTGTTAAGTTTATCTGGACAAAAGAATGTGATGATTGTTTTCAAGAATTGAAAAGAAGATTGGTGAATGATTCAGTTTTGGAACTACCTTCCAGGAATGGTGAGTTTGTTATATACAGTGATGCTTCATTGAAAGGACTTGGTTGCGTCCTAATGCATAATGATCAGGAAATTGCTTATGCTTCACGACAGTTGAAAACTCATGAGGTAAATTACCCTACACATGATTTGGAATTAGCTGCTGTTGTTTTTGCTTTTAAAATTTGGAGGCATCATTTGTATGGAGTAAAGTGTGAAATATATACCGATCACAGAAGTTTAAAGTATATATTCACTCAGAAAGAGTTAAACATGAGACAAAGGAGATGGTTGGAATTAATCAAGGATTATGATTGTACAATTCATTACCATCCGGGAAAAGAAAATAAAGTGACTGATGCTTTGAGTTGAAAAAGTAATGCCTCATTAATAATGTTGCGTTTGGAACGTGATCCTTTGGTTAAGGATTTGATGAACTTTGGCATAGAAGTTGTTGGTGCAGGAAGTCCTTCTGTTTTGTTTCCGGTATCAGTGAGATCTTCTCTATCAGATAGAATCAAGCAAGCACAGAAGCAAGATAGTGAGTTGCAGAAAAAAGTAGAGCTGGTTCAGAAAGGTAAGTTGCCTGAATTCAACATTGATAATGATTGCGTTTTGAGATTTGGGAAGAGATTGTGTGTGCCTTGTGATTCACAGTTGAAGAGAGAGTTGTAATGTGAAGCTCATAGTTCTCCGTTTTCAGTTCATCCGGGAAGTACTAAGATGTATAGAGATCTGCGGGAGTATTACTGGTGGGATGGAATGAAAAGAGATATTGCTGATTTTACTGTGAAGGGTTTGACTTGTCAGCAGGTTAAAGCAGAGCAGCAGTTACCGAAAGGGATGCTTCAGCCTTTACCAGTGCTAGAGTGGAAATGGGAGAATATATCCATGGACTTTGTTGTTGGATTACCGAAGACATCTCGAGGTAATAATGCAATCTGGGTTATTGTTGATCGCTTGACCAAATCTGCTCATTTCCTTGCTATACGAGATACTTTCTCTCTTGATCAACTTTCCCATTTGTATCTTAAAGAGATAGTCAGGTTACATGGAGTTCCTCTCTCCATTGTATCAGATCATGATCCCAGGTTTACTTCTAACTTTTGGAAAGGCCTTCAGAAGTCGTTGGGTACTGAATTAAATTTTAGTACAGCTTTTCATCCTCAATCAGATGGGCAGTCAGAATTAACAATTCAGACATTGGAGGATATGCTACGAGCTTGTTCTATGGATTATCAGGGAAGTTGGGACCAACATCTTTCTTTGGTTGAGTTTTCATATAATAACAGTTTTCATTCCAGTATACAGATGGCAACATTTCAGGCATTATATGGGAAGCGGTGTCGAACTCCAGCTTTCTGGGATGAAGTGGGTGAAAGAAATTTGATGGGACCAGAATTGGTAGAAGAGATGGCAGAAAAAGTTCAGCTGATTCAGAAACACATGAGAACAGCTCAGAGCAGGCATAAGAGTTATGCGGATAACCGGAGGAAGGATCAATCTTTCGAGGTAGGTGATCATGTTTTTCTCAAGGTTTCTCCTTGGAAAAGTGTGATGAGATTTGGTAAGAAAGGAAAGTTGAGTCCAAGGTTCATTGGACCATACGAAATTATGGAGAGAGTTGGATCAGTTGCATACCGAGTGGATTTACCTCCGATTTTATCTCAGGTACACAATGTTTTTCACGTTTCGATGTTGAGAAATTATATCCCAGATCCATCTCATATTTTGAGTCCAGAGGTAGTTCAGCTGGAAGAGAACCTATCTTATGAGGAACAACCGGTCCAGATTCTTGACCACAGGGAGAAAGTGTTATGAAATAAGGTGATTAAGCAGGTAAAGGTTTTGTGGAAAAACCACATGATTGAAGAGGCAACATGGGAATCTGAAAATGCAATGAGGGATAAGTACCCCCATTTATTCGATAAGTAAATAAATTGCGGGGACACAATTTTCTAAAGGGGGGAAGGATGTAACATCCCAAGTAAGTAATGAATAATAGATATTTTTATCTATGTCTATTAATGATTATGATAGTGTTTTAGATCCTTAAAATGAAAATAAATACAATCTTATGCATGAAATACACTAATATTCTTAAAAGATTGTTTTACTGCCTTTTAATGGAAAACCATTTTTGAATCTATATTTTGACAATTTTATAAACTATGTTTGTCCAAATAAACGTATTCTTTATGATTGGGACATCAACATTTACCTTGTGTGAATTTTTTGTATTTTTCTCACAATGTTCATTTTTTAATGAATAGTGAAAAAATACTGCATTTTACATCAAAACTGTTTTTTTTAATCTAATTTATTTATATGATTAGATTATGTTTTGAATTGGTTTTGAAGTGAAATTAGAATATATTTTTACCATTTTATCCAATGGTGGTCATTGGAATCAATTTCACTTAGAAATTAGACTTAAACTGGTGTCAATATTTTGATACTTATTGTTTTGTAAAAACACGCTATTTGCTCTGGCAGCGGGAATTAATTATTGAATTAATTAATGTGACTTATATGATTTGAATTTTATAAAATGGACTTCATTTTTTAATTCGGAATATCAAATATATCTTAGGGTAAATTTTTGATAATTTTCTGAAAAACTTCAATTTTTTATGAATAGTGAAACCACTCAGTGGTAATCAAGCAAACTGATTTTTCAGTTAAATGAAAGTTTACCACTAATGTGTATTGAATTTTTAAAATCGGACATACATGGTTTTCATTAAGAAGTAAAATGTGGTTCAATGAGATTATAATAATTTTTTGGTGAATAGTAACTTATTAAGTTCTTAATCGCGATTAGTGGTAATTAGGGTAGTTTAAGGTATAAATAATGCTTTAATAATAGGAAATGACCTAGACACATGTCCCAACCTTATTGGTTGTGTCATGGCCGACCAAGAAAAGCCATGGGTCAACTTGGGGATCCCATGGAGACACTTTGGTTTGGAAATGACATAAATAACTTTTTATTAAATGTTAAAGTAAAAATGACACAAACAAGAGATGTTTTACGAAAACAATTTTTACATGGAGTTATAAAGATCAGATATTTGATTATAAATAGTCATTGGAAAGCTAAAAATATTTCCTACACCATAGTATTTTTTTATGATTTTTAGACATTAAATAAATTAAATTATTTATGACATAATAATGATGCAGCGATGACATCATTATTTGACGATTTAAATAAAATGGAAAGACAATGTACAATCTATGAACTACACATGTCCAAAACTTATTGGATGGGTGGATTTCGAACTCTTATCACCTTATCCACGAATTCTATCAATTTGGGACCTTTGAAAACCGAAACACATTTTCAAATAAAGTAATATTTCTTTACTTTCCAAAAGTGCCCCTCCCCTCCTCTTATAAAAGGCCCCCACCTCTACCTCATTTCACACACTCCTCAAGCCTTTGGCTCGTCCAAACCCTGCCCATTTACTCTCTCCACATCCCTCTCCTCATCCTAGAAGATTACCTTTGGGCAGAATCCTTCCAAAGGAAGCCTTTAGGCTCAAATCAAAAGGAGTTACACTTTTAAAGGTAATTCATTCTCTCATGTTCATTTGTTTTATTTTCCTTCTCCAACCCCCTAAAATCTTTTTATTTACTTATTTTGTAATAAAACCAGTATCTTCAATATACAAGGATGTTGTTATAATATTTATTTGAGCTACAATCTCACACAACTACATCAAATGGTTAAAGAACATACGGTTTCCGTGGATGGCGAAATTCTGCCTCCCAAAACGATGATTGTTCAATACTCATTTAACACCTTCATAGGTGGCCATTATGATGTCACTATTTTTATATATGATATATAATATGTTTATGTTTTCCTTAAGAATCTGTTTTTTTTTCATTTTGGGCATACCTTTATGGTTTCCATTATGGGTAAACACGATATCTTCATTTTAGGAAGTGCGGACTACCGCCCCCTGAAAGTGATTTGATTCGTTAATACCATATGTGGGATGTGTAAAGGATAAATTTAATGATATTATATATGTTATTATACTGGAATTATAATATACTCTTATATCATTATGATTCCATTGCAGAAAATATGAAATATAAATGGAAGTAGCGTTCATGCGTACGTACGACTTACCGTCTCCATGAACGGTGCATTTCATTTCATACCTCTAAATGTGATGTAATATTATAAATACATGTATATGATGAATATATATGATATATATGTTATCCAAATCATTAATATCATTCTGGATATAATGAACCTTTGACCAAATTAACAACATATAAGTGTAAGAAGTCTATTTTTGACTTAAGAACCAAATACCGACAAAATGAACACTATTAACTTAAATGATTACATGATGTTCATAACATGGTATAAAAGGAATAATGAACATGAAAAAGATTCATAAGCAAGTATAGATTAACTCAAGTTTATTATTCAGGAGATTAAAGAACGGTCGGGTCAAGTCGGATACGAGGTATGGGACTTCGTCTCAATCTCCTTTCATTGAGGCATATTTTATTTTATACACAACTTTCTTTTATACTGTGTATAAACCCCTTTGACTTTTACGTTTATTCAAAAGGAATCTTTTTTATACGAAGAGTTTACTAAAAGACAAAAGGGAATGTTTTTGTCGTACGTATGCGGCGACAACGACTTCTCCGCCGTCGTGACCGTTATTTGAGTTTCGGCTTCCTCTACAAGCCATACCTTCTTTTTAAAAGAAAAATAAATACAATGTTTTACTTTTCTTTTATTTTACTATTGAAAATGGTTTTCATAATGTTTTTATATCAATGTGTTGTATTGATATCTCGTGATTGAAATGTGGAAATTTTATGTTTTCTTTATGCATGTTTTATGTGATATGATTATGTTATGGTTCTTGGGCATTATTATGAAGACGGGTGGTTCCGTGATAAACTAAGGGCGGGTGAGCCCGTTATAGCTCTCCAATGCATTGGGTAATGCGAAGGAGTGAACCGTTAAGGTTTCTCCGAAGAGATTTTAGGTAATATACTGTGATGGGTATTCCAAACGTAACCAAGAGGGTTACTCCCTACGTAAGAATGTTATGAATGCCTCATGTTACCTTTATGTATTATGATTTCTATGATTTATTCATGATTTTATGAGGTATGTTAAAGTGCCTATGTTTTATGGGTCAATTATGATTTCATTCTTTTGTATATATGAAATCATGTTTCCTTTCCATGTTTTTTTATAACCCATACTAAGTTTTTATGCTCATCCCAAGTTTTTGAAATGTTTTTCACAGGTCAAGGGAAAGGTACATGATATGATGATAGTGTCAAGGAAGTGTTAAGAAATAATCCATGTTTTATTTTAAATGTGTTTCCATTGATGGGAATGAAGAATACTATCTTTATGTAACCACTTTGTTTATATGTGGAATGTAATGCATGTTTTATGATCTAATTCTCTAAAACTCTAAACCCAAAAAGATCCTCAATGTGTAATCTTGTAATAACTCAAGATTAAGCAAGGTTTAAGGCTGGGGCCTTATACATCCTTCTTGGATATCATGGTTGACTACTGATGGTTTCTATAGAAATATTATTCCACTTCTATAAAAAAATGTGCAAGTGTCTCAAAAATCAAATAGGTCTATTGTATTCTTATATAATCATGTAGATATTAATGATTCATGAAATGAAGTCCTCAATTAAAAGAATCATCCCTGGCCACCTATAACAGAGTCTCAGATCATGATCTATCGTGGTACTCTAATGTTATATAAACTAACCCGACTATAGAAATATATCCAATAAATATTTCCCTAGATATTTCATGATGTCCAAATTTCCTTGAAAAAAAAGAACTAATAGTAGACATATACAAAACACACATGGTCTCCGCACAAGTAAGTATTTTACAAAAAAGATGGAAATTAATTTCTCTTACTTATTTAAGCTAAATATAATAATTAAATGACCATACATCCTTTAAATATTCTCATATTTCCTAATAAAAAACCTCATACAATTTATACCACATCTTAGAAAAAATAATCATTATAAACCTTTAATCAGGTGATTTCATCGTGGATTAAGTTATTATCATCCTACTCAATTCATAGATAACCACTTTCAAATATCTATGTGTATATGAAATATAAAAATCACATCTCTGACGATACTAAATCAATCATCATTGTATATTTTTTATAATCCATTGAGTAAAAATATACATTAATAACTTATGATTTAAACAAACTATATATATCTCCACAAAGACATGGTTGTTCCCTGTATTGAATGTATTAAACATTACGTTTAACTCAAGGTTATATATATTATATATCAAATAATGGTGCAGTAACTAGTGAGATACAAAGGTTAATATATATTTATACTGATATATAAATACCCCAATTTTATATCTATGACATTAGATTAAACATAATATAACACACCATATTCTTGATAAATAATTACTAGAGAAGAAGATTACATCACTATAAGTTCCTCAATAGATCTTGGAAATTTTTCATTTGACACAAAAATAATTGACATTTTTATTCAAATTATTTATATGAGATAGGAAGTTAGAGAAATCCTAAAAAACAAATATAAATAAAATTTTACTCACTTTATTTTCTAAACATCAAAGATATTTTTGGATTTATTCCAAACATCACTACCAGAATATTTTTATTCTTCATTATGATTCACCTCACTGATATAACACCTCCATGTAACCACACTTAATAGATAAAAAATTCACATTTATAATTTTCTCTATAGATATTATGTGCCCTCAAGATTATATGGGTTATACTTTTATAGTTATAATGTTCCTCCTCTAACTTGTATTAAGAAAACATATCATCCATGAAAAAATAAATCAAAAGTGTTGGATATTTGATGAATTATATTTTTCCATAATTATGTAAATAATCATTTTAAATTAGTTGGATAGGATTACTGAACTAGAAACTCGAAATAATAATAATGGATCCAAATTTTTTTTGTTTTTATATCCACATCAAAAACACATACTAGTTCATACTCGGATAAAATTTAAATCATATAAAATCATTATTCACGTAAGAGTTATTCAAATATAAAATCAATCATATGAATTGGGTATTTATCCTACACAGTAAACTGATTAATATTTTAGTAATCCAAAAAATAGAGGGCCTTGAGATTAATTATTTAAAAAGATAATTTGAAATACCATAGTTTAAACATGAGGATGAATAAATTCCATAAAATCAAGTTCGGAATTAAATTTTTTTATCTATGTTAACTTATTAGGTTCAATCCAATATGATATTATTCAAATAGAAATTATTCTATGGATAATGTCAATAGTGAACTCGACCTCTCTTTTAGGTGGTAAACAATAAATATCACATGGATTGACTATTGGTACACTCTCACCACTATAAGAATTATAAATTTCAAATTTTGATCAATGGTATATAGAAATAACTATGACATATGGGAAGAATTCATTCTATTATAAGGAATAAAAAACTACTATTCTTGGTCTATGATACTATACACCCAAATTTTCTTTAAGGAATTCATTTATAGATATAAATTGAAACTCATCTATAGTGTCAATTGATATGTTATATAACATTGAAAATCCAATACATAGAAGTAATATGATCAATGGTACAAATATAAAAATATTTAAAATCCCTTAAAACGTTAATGCCACAATCATCTCATAACATATTTGACATTTGAAAAATGTTTCTTTTTATTTTCAAAAGGCTTAGAAATATTCCACATGAACAAAATAATATTTTAACCAATTATGCAAACAAAAATAATCATATAAAATATGATAGAAAAAGATATACCAATATATTTATATATAGGCCTATAAAACAAATAATAAAAATTATATTCATAGATTTTCTAATCCTACTTTCGAATCCTCTAATAGATATTCTACTATAAAAATATATCATATAAATATCATATTTGATATTTCTTAATGATATTATTTTACCCCGTGGAATGAAAGTAAAATACCATAATATTTGGATCATCAAAATTAACCTATGATCTTTTGGTATGAGGGAGTATAGCTCTATAATCATGGGAAATTCTTCTACAAAATGCATATTCTGGCCAAATTATCCAAAATTATGGCATGTATTGGGTTCAATTGGAGTGTTAAGATTAGAAGGAATATGTATCCCCTACTAATGTCTAACTATAATATGTTATTGTATGTAATCCGATAAAACTGGTCCCAATGTACACTAATCACCCTTAAACTTCTTTTTCTAGGTTGATGACATAACTTGTATCACTCCTATTACAATGGAATCTCTTATTATGATCACCAAACTAGTTATGTGTGATACATACATAGATTATTTATTAACAACTTATTAAAATATTAGTTTTCATAATTGAATTAGTATCAATAAAATATAATCACGTAATCCCACCTTCTAACTTTGGGTTTTAATTTAGTAATTTCAATCAATATCGGGTGATAAGTGAAATAACTCAATGAAATAGGTTAGAGACCCATAAATTTCAACCCATGATTTCAAGAATATTAGTGGGGAAAATCACATTATAATACTCTCAATTCTAAAATACTTAAAATATTATATAAATCATTATCATTTAGCAATTATGTTCCTAGGTTCCCTAGTCACCACAAATGATAAGTACACTATTCTAATTAAATTATGAACTATAATCCACCATTAATACATCATTCATAACACCTTCCCAAACCAAATACTATATTTTTTGGCCAACTATAATAACCAAGGAAATATTAAGATAAATGACATACCTGTCTTAATAATATAAATTAATTCTTGTCCAATGTAATGGACTTTATTAAAAATAGCCATTCATTTCAAGAAATTAAAAAATTAATTATTTTAAATGGATCCAAAGTAATTTTTTCTAATTGTGTTATAAATTATATTATTTTTCCATTTTAATAATAAATATACATAAATTTGGAAGAATAATATTTTTATACCTAAAAGTGATTTTTTCTAAGAACTGGGTTTTCATTGTATTTTTTAGTTTTAGTTTTAATTTTAGTTCATATAATTCTATGTATTAATAAAATATTAAATGTATTAATGATTTATAATTATATTTATTAATGTGATTTAATAATTATATATCATTTTTTGTTCATAATGTTTTTTAAAAATGGTATAAATCTATTATTTAAGTATGATTCAAACTTATTTACCTATTGTTAAAAAAAATGATAGTGGTTAAAATGAACTAAATACTTATGTAAATAATATCTTATGGATATATTTAACCCATAATGAATATAATTTTTTTAAATTTCCCATTTAGTATTAATATTTCTCATGTAAAAAATTAATATTTATTTATTATGATTAAAACTACCTAGTGTGTCATCTCCCCCACATATGAAATTACACACTATCTCATATGCTATCCACTCTATAGGAGAATTATGATTTCCAAAATAAATTAACAATATACTTTAATTAAATACCTAACCATTTCATTAATTCCTTGGTTTGATCAAATATCTAAATTTGATGGATTTTCATTTAGATATAAAGAGGTTTTCGAGGAAGAGGTTTAATTAATATTTGCACTTTTTTAATTTAATTTATTCATCTACATAATTCAAACATTTTCTAATAATTAAAAAATATTACATATACATAAAATTATTTACGTAATTTTTATAACCTGTTTCTATGTAATCTTCAATCAAATGGGAAACAAAACTCTTATTCATGTGTGTGGAAGATTACTGCTTCGTTAATCAATGTACTTTATTTCCCATCACCACCAACAAGGATAATTATTATGGTGATATTTATATACATATATATATATATATATATTATTCATTGAATTATTAATATTTTTTGTAGATAATATATCTTCTATTTTATTATCATTCCATCCAATGAAAAATGGAAATTTCATTCATGCGTTTGTGTGGATATTACACCCATGAAAATCATTTATTAATTATTTATCACTATATAACATATTTAGTATATATATGTGTATTTAAATATGAGATATTATATTTTTGGGATAGTAGAATTTTTGAATGATAAAATTATACTTAACATAATTCTTCCAAATCTATTGAAAAATGAAAAAGAAACTAAAGTGTACGTACAACCTACTGTCATCGTGATTCTAACCTATTTTATTTTTCATAACCATATTTTATGGAGGGTTTTTAAAGTATAATTAAAATATAAAAATGATGATGATTATATTATTATTGTTCAATTATTTATGCAATAATTTCTTCTTTAATAATAATAAACCTTTTAAAATCATTTTAAATATATGAGCCAAATATCATCAAATAATTTGACATGAACATAAATAAACATGTAATTGAATATAGCATTGAATCATATGAAATGAAAAATTTTAATATGAATATCTTCTAAAAAATTTAATAATTAACTGAATTTTGTAATTTTGGAAGGTAAATAGAGTTTGGGATAGTTTATACTTGATATATTGGACATTGTAACTATAAATTTTAAATCTAGATTGAACTTTTTTTAGAATATATATTTTTGTAATTTTTTCTATCCATGTCCACATTAATAATAAAATATAGTTGTTTTTATATATAAATAAAATAATTAAAAAGGAAATATTTAATATCTTCTGAAAATCATTCAATGTTTTTGAAAATAAATATTTATAAATATATAAATTGATTATTTTGACATTCATTACAAAAATGAAAAAAAAATATTCAAATGCACACTAATTGTTTTGATTTTTCCACCACATTTACCATTAAATGATGTTTTTATTCCCTTTTAATATTTAATGGTTTATCCAAAGAAAAATACTTTATCCCCAGTTTATATATATTTTATTTTTGAAAAAAGGTTTCATACATTGTAATGGTTTTTTAATGTTTGAAATTCTTTCACACATGTATTTAAAAGAGTTTTTAATGGGAATTATGGTGAAAATGTGTGGAAATAAAATTTTATATATATTATATGGTTCTAATATTTATAGTAGATTAAAAGATTGGCATATACAACTATTAGGAGGGGTTTCCCCTATATATCTCTTTAATGAATTCGGAAATGTTGCTTTCTATCAAAGGTAACCAAGATGGAGTTAAATGAGGATGTTTCTTTTATGGATTAAACTGGGATCCACATAATTCTAATGTGGATTATTATCACAATTTCTTAGTTAACTAGAAGGGATTTTATTTTTCTACAATGGGTTTTAAAGGATCTATTTATGATAAATGTGTGAGTTTTGAGTGTCGATATGATTCATTAAATACTAATTTAATATTAGGATAAAAGTAATCATTTAATGGTTTTTAATTTTTATAGTAGGACAATAGAATTTTTAATTTTATGTCCGTTACTGAGCTATTTTTTAACTTCAAACATTTTTTATAAAAAATCCTAGGCTTAAAGGGTATATTGGAAAATCGTATATTTCAATTTTAAAATAATTAGTATTTTTTATGAAATTAAATTGGTCATTATTTCTATGGAAATGTACAGTAGGAAAAATAAATACTAAGATGATGTTTCAAATTTTTGGTGTATGATATTCAATTATGGATAATATTTTAATTCTCAAAAACCAAATTCCTAAAAATCATTGTGAATGTAAGAAAACTTATTTCTAATAATAAATTGATCTTTTAGATTGAATAATGGAAAAACATTATATTAATTAAGACCACCAATAAAGGTTCTACTACTTGATTAAACCATGGAATATGTCTCACTACATCTTATCCTTGAGTAAGAATTTATTTTCAAAGAGTCACTATATAATAAATACAATAGGAATAATCTAGTTTTCCAAAGGGAAAATATTTTAATCTACAATAGTGTATCAAGAGTCTATATTAAATCCATTAAATTTTTATAATTTAATTAATATAGAGATTCCCTAAATTCAAGGAAAAACTATTGAAAGGAATATTTTTATATTAAAAACCCAAAGTCATGTTTATCTAAATTAACTATATTATTAATATAAATCATGATAAAAATCCTTGACCACACAGGTTAACTTCTGTTTAAAGAGAGAAGTGTGTTGTTCTAGGACCAATCCACCCATACTACTTGAATTCAGATGGTCCAACACATATATTACAAATTCCCTAAAATAAATCATGGAAGTGTCATCACAATTTTAAATGGGTACTAAATCTGATAATATTATCTAACGAACAATTTGGTTTAAAATTACACACCCCCTTATCTAACTCCCCATAGGGTTCTGATCTATAAAAAACCAAAATATTTCTCATGGGAAACTGAGGGAAGAAAATCAGATAACGAAAACAATGAAAATAAATATACAAGATAAGTAAAAGTTAAATACAAAATGGTATTCCTTAATTAATAACTAATAAAAAACCATGTATCCATGTGCCTTAATATCACCACTAACCGATCACTCAAATAAAGAGACAACATTTATGAGACTTGTGACATACATGACACTAATCATTTTATATGTTTCATTTGTAACTAGAATTTTATTATCTAAAAGTTGTGTATAGATTGATATGAAATGACATACATGATTCCACAATAAATATATAAAATGTATATCATCAAGAAACTAATAACATTTGATTTAATAAAAACCATGTTTATTGTGAAATTATAATAAAAAATATTTTAATTCAAACAACCTTTACTTTTCATTATAACAATATATATTTAAATATAGGAGAATATGAATATAAAAATATGTTATAAATAAATTTTATTGATCTAAAGAAACTATATATTAAAAGAAAATCATGTGAGAAACTAAACATGATAAAATATCACCATGTAATAAAACTGAACCCATGATCGAATCTAGATTATGAGAATACATTCTAGGATATGAGAAGGAAATATATGCACTTCATACAATGATTTATACCGATATTGAGTTATGAAAAATTAAAATTTTATCATATGAATAATCACATGTGGTTCCTCAAACACTATGCTTTTAAAATTCACATAACCCAATGCACCATGGGTACCCAATGTGCTATGTTTTCCCAAACATTTAATTAAATTAATGAACAAATTTAATTAATCATTTTCAAAAGAAAATATTCACTGAAACTATTATAAATAATTCATTTTAGATTTAAATTCATCTTGATTCCTTCCATTTAACAAAACTAGTGTATACATCTATTTTTTAAAAAATATTTATTAATAACAAATATGAATTTACCCTGAAAAACTATTTATTTATACAAAATAAATCATTTTTATAATGCTAACTAATGGAATTTATAAAAAATATTTAGTAATTATTATGATAAAACAATTTGATAGAGACACATATCTCAACAATTGTGTAAAATCTAATCAAAATTGAAAATGAAGATTTCAAATGATTATATCTATTCCAAAAAATACTAGATCTATAGGAAACATCATCAGTTCCACATAAAAATAACTAGATCTGAAAATTATATATCAATTTGGTTCCCAAAACATTAAGATAATTAGATATCATTAAATTATTTAGAACTAGGGGAGAATAACATATAAATAACCTATCACCCCCAAAACAAATGGGAATCAACAATGATCTATGGATAAACACCACTAGTGCATCAGAGAGAGGATAAGTCAACATAAATAAATATTATGGTGGTTTTATAAGTTAAAAGTTCCCATAGAAATTGTATAAATTCACAATTTTTATTATCATGAATGTTACTCTTATATAGGTAATATGGATAGAAAAATAGTGTAATAACTATTAATAATATTATACCCCTTGAAATCTAAATCACAAGGATACCAAGGAAATTAAACATCTCCAATTAATAAATGCTCAAGTTTATTGACATCCCGGAGAAAATAACCCCAAAACTGATGTAGTTTTTTTGGAAACACTCATTGTTGTAAATAATATGATAAATACCACTATATATATTATAGATCTATTCTATATAGGTCCTGTACAATTACACCAAAACGTACACCTAGATAGTTTTTTTCATATAAAACAATTTTGGATCTCTCACTCTTGAGATCCTATATAACCATATAAATTTTAAACTAATAATAAACATAAACAAAATTATAACCAAAATAGTGTCACATGATTTATCAATATGAAAAAATGTGTATTTAGTTTGAAATTTTACTTCATCATTATTAATGGATAAAATAATGATTTTTTGTGAAATAATTTTTTTTATAATGTCAATCTCTTACGTTGATATGTTATTCAGTTGTATAAAAACATAAACTAAATTTTCATTAATGTAATTGATTTTGGATGATATAATTGAATAATATTATAGGTTTTCTCATCTATTTAAATATATGTAAATGATTATATTTTATTTGATAATGGATATCATTCATGTAAAACAATTGTTATTGAAAAAGAAACATTAATAATAATTTTCTATTATGATAAAATGAATTTATTGGGAGATAAAAATGTAAATCCATAGGTAAAATACCTATAAAATATTCAATATGGGAAACTTGTGGGCCTTAACTACACCTCCCCATATATCAATTGTTTCATTTTGGTAGTGAGGTCTAAAATAATCTATTATGGAGACTATAACTTTGTACCATAGACATCTATAAATACTAAATTACTAATAAAAATCCACTAAAAATAATTATGCTATATATAAACAACAAAACAATATTTTTACAAAAAAATAATATATAATGATATGATACCATTTTCTAATAGACCACTCACTTTGAAAAATAGATTAAAAATAAATAATCAAAAGAGTAAAATGATATCCCATTTATCCCCAAATATCACTTAATCCAAGTCTCTAGTACATATTAAGATCTTCCCACCTAATCTAATACAAAATTAATGTTAAATACTAAAAAACATCACAAGGTTTGCACATGAAAAAGGGTTCTTATGCAAGCTACGATAAATGAATTAGAAGGATATTACCATGTCCCAATAGAGATTTAATATTTTTAAAATAAGATATTACATGAATTTAGATGAATTATTATTAAATTACACCTACAATATTGGGAAAATACAGGTTTATTGTCATTAGAGACTAGTTATAAACTCATATAATTTGTTAAAACATCTTCAACATCTCTCATAATGAACTTACATTTAGTTATCTTCATAAACATACCCTATGTCAATCCATTCTTCTAAACATATGGAAATGAAACATTAGAGTGGGAGAGATAAAATTCAATGTAAGGATAAAAAGGAGATACATAAGCATAACATGAAAACAAGGGAATGATAACTTAAGCATAACATCAGAAAACTATATCATATATATCAATAATATAAAATGTGAGTCATGGAATAAGTATTACTTGTCCATTAGACAGTAATCAATGGATTTCATAAAATAGGATCATTTAGAGCATAAAATTTGAATGGGATGAAGATTAATGGAATATATATATATAGTAATATTAATTATTATGTTTGGGATCACCATAAATAAAATCATTAAATGAGAATATTGGGTTAACTACATGTGTATCTATGTTGGGCATGTTATAAGCCCCCCCCCCCCCCACCCCGTAACATCATTCATGATTCAGATGACCTCTTTTGTACCATTTGATATTATATACTACTAATCTCTATCTAATTAATTGGTAAGAAGTTTATGTCCCAATTATCAAATAATCAAAAAATTCATGTGGAAAAAATTCATAAAACATTCATTATATCCAAACTAATTAAAGGAAATGGGTTTTGTAAAAACCTTCTTTATAGAATAACCTATAAATAATATATGGCATTCATAAAAATCATATCCTCATAAACATTAACTATTATGAAAGAGAATATTAAGGGTATCAATGGATAATAACCACAATAATTTATAAGGTTCATCAAATGATATCATCATTTAGGGAGAATTATTTTGAAAGATAACATGGATGATTTTTTATGGAAAATAACATTTAAATAGAACATAATTTTAAAAACTAATTATTCCTAAAAAATTTAAAAAACCATTTTATTGAAAATAAAATTTAAAACCTATAATTTATTCTATATAAAATTTTCTAGACCTGAAGTTTTAAAATAAAATTCAGGTTGTACAATTTAAACAAAATATATATTTCAAATATTATGTGAAACCCAATCATGGTTTAATTTTTAAAATGACATGAAAATTATATTTAAAAAATTTCATAAAATGTATTTAATGGGTAAAAATGTAAATAATTTATCATCTTGATAATTTCAAATCAATTTTCAAACATAAATTATTAAAAATGGTTTCACAAGAAAAATATATTTTTAAATACGGAGATAAATAAATATAATTTTTCTAAAAAACATTCATTGGAACCTGTGATTACATAAAGAGATGAAAATATAATAAAACAAGTAATTATTGAGATATAACCATAGTATAACTATAAAAATTAGTTTATTGAGAAAATAAACAACATAATAAATAATTTGATTTATAATCATTTTCAACACAAATAAATTATGAAATTGTAACGTAAAACTCACAAAAATTTGGTAACATTCTACTATAATCCCCATGATAGAATAAAATGAAATTGAATTTATAATATCAATAAAATCATTATATTAATGATATAACATGTAAAAGTGTATTTATATACACCATATAGATTATGATAGGTTCATACCATAACATAGTTCTCCAAGATGGCAATTTGAGACAACATTCCCTTACCACTTTGGTAACATTTGAATGGTAAAAACCATAAATGAATGATACTAAACAGTATATTTAATTTCAAATAATTTTCATGTTTGTCATTATAAAATATATTCATTATAATTATATACAACACATAAAATAAATATGTGGATAATATGTCATGTGACTCATAGATGTAAAAAGTGAGAAAGAAACATATTACCTAATGTATCAAATTAAGTCATTCATGTTCAAACCTCATTTATATTAAATATTGATTATAATAAATATATTATATAACCATAGTTTAATATATAATAACTTATTTCAATTAATTATTCTATTTTATTACTATTTTTATATGAATTCCTTATTAAAATATACTTTTGAGTAATAACCACATATATTTTTTATTATGCTTTCGATTTTTATTTTTGGTCCTCTTACATTTCTCATGGATCCATCATCTCTAAAATGATAATAATGTAATAAATATCATATATATTTAGTAAATATATATTTATAGTGTTCCTTAAATCAAATACATCATTCATGGATGTAGTAGGCTGTACATAAGAATGACCATTGTTTCCATTTTATTGATGAATTGAAATAAAGGTAAATAATATATTACCATTATATAAATTTCATTTTTTCATATATTTTATTCATGATCTTAAAAACATCAGTATTTAATCCCATTTAAATAATGAACCTATGACATTGTTTTAGGAGAATTTATCCCACTGTACACCCTAGAGCAATTTTTGTTTTCACACACAATTGAATGTTTAATGGTAGGTGTGGTATAAAAGATCAAAAATTATAATGAAATAGTAAATATAATATTGATAAAATAAACACATTATTATAACTAATGGTGTGAGTTTGATTTTGAAACATTTATTACATCAGTTCATGAGGAAATAGTTTACTGTACATAATAATGATGATTTCATTGCAAATATTATTGAATAAGAAATTACTTTAGTTTATTACAATAAATTTAGACATATAATTATATTTATTATAATAATTTTATTATATCATCATTATTTATAAATAAATTAAAACAGTTGATCAATAAAAAAATCTCATTCAAGATTATCAAGTCTTATTCGAATAACAACTTTTGGTTTTCAAAAAAATCAATCATATGATAGATTTATAAAAGAACAATTATTATAGAATTATATAATGAAATAATTTAATTGATTTTGTTCGATATTGTCTGATCAAAAATTGTTGAATGGTTTTAATAATAATGGAGTGGGGAATTTTTTTATATGATTGGTGAGTGGAAAACTCGTATGTTTTGGTAATGGAAAAGGTGAAACAAATTTTTATTAAAAAAATGATCCGAAATTGAGTATTCTAGATTCTAATAAATGATATGGTATACATATTTCCATTAAATATATTTTAAACAAATTTCTAGTTTATTGTAACCTTAATCATTTTACTTTAAATGTTAGTAAAACCATATTTACCATAACTAAAGTAAGTAAGTTTTAATTCTTTTACTATTAATTATGATCAATAACATATTTTAACATATTATATATCATAGAATATGATTATTACAGAAATAGAATACAATTTTTTAGATTCCATTCTCATAATTGAATAGTTAATTTTAAATTCATCCTACAGATGCAACCAAAAATGTGAGTGTTGAAAGAGAAAATGTTCAAAAGTGTACAATGGTTTTATTTAAAAAAAACTTATTATTATTACTATTTCATAAATTATATTGATAGATATATTGTTGGAATAATTTTAAATTAAATGGAATTTAAATTTTAAATTAATTTTTTATTTAATTTAATCAAAAAAGATGTTTTTAGTTAAAATTCAAAAACATCAGTTTTAGAAATTGGATCTTCTGATAAAATTCAAAAAAAATTACAATATGATATGGTTATAAGATTATTACTATAGATATGAATGTTATTTTTTTCAATTAAATTTTTAATATTTTCCAAGAATTAGTTTTAATTAGAACTGCTCATATAGGGTGAAAATATATTATATAGAATATTAATGTTTTTAAGAGTAATATATTATTATTCTTATATATTATATAGAACTAATTAGATCAATTTGTGGAATTTTATGAATATATAATATTTAAATTTCGTTAAAACCATTCACAAATTTTTTTATGTTTAACATCTTGAGATAAAATGTGTTTTTTCACAAAAAACAGTTTTTAGAGAAATATTTCCATTAATTTAAAATGTTTTTTTTTATTTTCAGTTAATCAGTCTACAGAATAAATTATTCTATATTGTGTAAAAAATATATTTTAATAATTTAGTTAATTGTATTCATTCTTTCCATTCTAATTGCTATGTTATATCTATCATATAATAATATTTTTATCATATTTCACTTATTTTTTAAACTCATTAATGAATTAATTGTATGATAAACACCGTGTTATAGGTAATAAAATATATTAAACATTCTAATTAATTTTAATAAAAAAATATTTTAAATATTCTCTAGATGTTATATTCTTCCACCTGTAAAATCAATTTCCCAATTGAAATTTGAATGAGTCATTAAAGTATTAAATTTTATGAATAAAATTATAGAAACACACATTGTAAACATTGTTAACAAAAAATCCTAATAAAAAAGTGTAAGGTGTGTGTGAAAGTTATCTAGAATAAAAAACAATGGTTAAAAATAGTATAAAATATTTAGGATGTGAAACAATGTTCATTGAATAGAAAATTAACATCCCAAAATTGATTCTGTTTGACATATAACATGGTGAGGAGAATTTTAATGACCAAAAATCTCTAGAACAAAGATTCATGTAAAATTTAATTGACATCATAAATAATTACGATAACAGAAAAATATTTTATTTCAAGATCCTTCATCCAGTTTTGGTGATTTTCTTTTCCATCAATAGATAGTGTATATGAAAATATACAATCTTCATATTTTGTTATTTTATAAGAAAATATTCATCCATTCATTATGACATGATTAAGTTTTATATGATATATTATTCTTTATGATAAATTAAATACATTTTTGAATATTTAATAAATCCACAATAGACTCGTAATTTATTCCATGTAACTCTAATAAAATATACTATCATTGGTTATCAAATATGGATTGACCATCATATGGTACAGAAATATGTTAATATCTAAAACCTCATCCAATTTTCATCTAAAACCATTCCATTAATGGATAACCTTACAACCCTTCAAAAAATATAATTTTTCAAATAAGGTAATTAAATTTTACAAAATAATCATAACATTAATCTAGTATATATCATAAATTAGATCTTGATTGTTAGATACTATACATGTGAACATGGTCATCTTATGTTCTCTTGAAATGTGGTAATAACATTAACTACAATAAAACTTATTTAAATAAAAAATAATTACTAATTAATTTCATATGGCATAATTTATTTTATAGTATCTTTAATTAATAAAAATATATAAACTCCATAAATGATAGTATAAAAAAACTTTCTCAACAAATAATTAATCAATTCCATGTAATTTAGTAGTATACAATATTTATATTAATTTCCAACATCTTTTTATCCCAAAATTATTATCTCATAATCCTAATAAATTATGTACTCTCATACATTACTAAAAATCCAACCTTTCCATTAAATCACTTATCTAATCAATATTATATTTTTTTATATTTTTAAAAATCAATTACTAAACAAAATATACTAAGAAATCCTTACACATTTCACGACTCATATAAAATAATAGTAGGATTGAAATAAATTAATATTTCATTAATCTCACTTACATATCACCTTTTTACCTAATATTCATCATCATCTTCCTTAATATGACTTTCATTTCATTAGTCATTCATAGTCTCCTCGTCATTAGCAATATAACCACTAATTGTTCATCTGTGTAAATTCTCTTGATGAGAATCCCCCTTATAAAACTTATTATCATAAATATCATGCTTTATGTATTTAGAACATTCAAAAGTTATTCAAAAAAATTGATACCATTATTAGAATCCATTTTTTCAATAAAACTATTCATATTTCATTTTCATTTAATCAATTTTGGTTCTCTTCCACACCAAAAGCATCACCTCAAACCTCTGAGTGGCTCTAGAGAGATTCTTCCCACATCCACGACCTATATGAAACCGAATCCTCATTCCTCTATTGTATCCACTTCCTTGACTCTTAAGAAACTCTATAACTCTCTTTATTGGTGAATCATATATTTCTTCATGGTGAATGTTATTATTCATGTTCTGCTATAAATTATTATGAATAATCATGATATCCATCACCCTATTTATTTTTCCATTTTTTTAATCAATAGAAATGTTTCCATCACATTCAATGTTATCTTTATTTCCTTAGGTTCCATCCATTGAATAAAAATAGTATACTATAATAAACAATAATCATAGTGGGGAATGACATGATCATGAAAAATTCATTATTTGGTGTGTAGATAATTACATCTTAATTTTTATCTATGAAAATATATGTTTAACCTAGGTCATTTATAGTCATTGTATATTTCAATCCTTATTTATGGTTTGTAATTATGTTTCCAATTTCCATAGAATATCCCTCAAGTGTTTCTAAATATTTATAAAGATTGGTCCATTGTCATGAACCTAGTGAAAATACAGTGGAACTGAATGTTCCATTTTCTGTGTTATTACACCTATGAACATTTGTGCCAAATCCACATGCACATGTTTTATTGGGAAATGTATTTAATTTCATGTAATCCATATTCCCTATACAATTATTATAATTCTATATAATTTCTTAAACATTTACTCATGATTTTACTTCTCCATAGAGATATATTTAGACATATCCAAAAATATATCTCTAGGGATATCACTAAAGTAATAAAAATATAGTTTCTCTGGGAACCCCTAACATATAATATAATACCAACTATAGTGACCCAAGATTTTCAAACAAATATATTAAATTATTTTAGATAAATATTCAATACATTTCCAAAACACATAATCTTTATTACCATAATAATGTATTGTATTTTAAGACTGTGTATAAAATCTTATAAGTTGGTGAATTGTTCTCAACATATTTCCTAATGATCGTCCCTTTTATTACCCTTCAAAACATAAAATACATAAAACTAGTCATCATAAACAAGGGAAAAGAAACATAATATTGGGTAATATTATATAGTCAGTAATGTAAAAAAGGGGGATACATAATCATAACATTAAAATAATGATATAAGAGCATTATAATAAGCCATGATAACCATACTATATATATCACGGATATGAATCATGATTCGGGGTATAAATATTGTATCTTAATACAATATGAATTATAAGGTAATGAATGAAATTGATACATGAGAGTGTTCAATTAGAATATGATATAGATTTTGGGCATACATATAATACTAGAAATTATAATGTCAATTATACTCACCATGAAATTCAATGTATTTTAGGATTTGCATAATAACTTGTGTATATACCGTAGCCATGGTTTGACCTACCTTTTACGTTATTCAGACATGGGAATCCTAAAGTTCACACATTGAGATTATAGAACACTAATAAATAAATAATACATTGTATTGATATATTGTTCCCACCCATCACATAATCCAAAAATTTATGTGACACATGATCCTTGATAATTAATGATATTAGAACCCATGAATGGAATTGGTATTACAAAACATTTCATTGTAGCGTATCCAATATAAATTATATGGGATTTATATAGATCTCTCAAACAAAAATGAAGTTCATTATATTAATGTATAAGAATGGTATCTTTGGATCATATCCCTAAAAAAAATTATGTAACATCATTTAATATTATCTTATATGGATAATGATTTTGAAATATTACTTGGAACAATTCATGAGGGAAATAAATTTTATTATAAAAATAATTTTTAAATTCAAAAAACTATAAGATATAAAAAAAATTATTAAAAAACATTAAAATAATATGATGTAATCATTCGATCATTAGTCATTTATGTTAATGGAAAATATTATTCATTTAATATTATTTATAACAAAGATGAAATTAAAATACTATGTATAATCCCATCGAGAATTCCTTTCAACAATAACATGAATATTCATTTTAATATTTTTAGAAAATATAAAATTTATTTAAATTTCATTAATTAATCCTATTGATAATTTTAAAAAAATATGAAAGCATTTTTTATGAAACATGGTTTTAGAAAAAATAAAGGGTTTTAACATAGGATAAAATTAAATATTATTTTTCATAAAAACATTAGTTTGTAATATTGTTTACATGAATATAATAAAATGATGGGAAAAATTATTATTCTGAAATAGCAATGGGATAATAATATTATTGTGTTTTTTGGGAGATATATCTTAAGATTTCATCGTTGGATGTATAAGCATAAACAATGCCTATAATGATTAGATTGTAACGAAAAACATGTACGAATTTAGTACATCTAATTCACAATCCCAAAGAAGGAATAAAATTAAATGAATCTAATAACATATTTATATTATTTATATTCATCATATAACCTGTTAAAAGGTTATTAGATGCACCTAATATAATAATATTGGTTCAAAAGATAACATAGGTCTCCAAGAATGAAATTTGAGACAAAGATATGTTATTTCATCAGTAAAAGTTGAATAATAAACAATATGAAAGAGAGATCCAGAAATAGATATTTAAATCTTATTTTTCATAATATTATTCATGAAATATAATCCTAGAAATAACATGCACCAAAAAATGAAATTGGTGGTGAACAATGCATGTGTCTCGTAGAAGTAAAATGAGATGTGTAAAACTCATTCATACAAATCTGAAAAATATGTATAATAAATATATTTTTATTATAAATCTATTAAATAACCATATTAATAAATATCATATAATTTATGATTTCATTTTTACCTTTTATTAATAATCTAATAACAGTTCCTTGTTATGATCAACTTTCATTAATAAATACTTTGTTTTATTTATATATTCTGGGTTTTATGTTTTACCTGTTACATTGATAATTAATAAAAAATTTGGATATTATTATAAATTATAGAAATATCAAATATATTCTTTATAATTTAATTTAGGGGGATACATGAATTAAATACTTTATTCATGGAGATGGAAATATGTACTTACACGTGAACATTTTTTCAGTTTTTCCAATGGAAAGAAAGAATGAAAGGAATAATATATATTATCATTCCATATTAAAAATAATTTTATATAAATATCATATTTTTATTACAACCAACCATATTACCTTATACTAAATAATCAAAAATTATCATTACCTAATGAGGCGATGATCCATCGTACTCATAAACAACATTATCATATTCCCACAAAATGGAAAGTATGAAGATATATTTTTTATAAAGTAATTATATAATTATAGTAATATCATAAATAATATAAATAAAAATTTATTCAATAATTATTACCATCCATGGGTGGTTCTAATGGAAAATTAATTACATTAGTTCATGCGGCGGTAGTCCTCCACACACACGAAAGATGATTCTATGACCCATTTGATGGAATAATATACAGTAATAGGTTATTACATGACATATTAACATCTCATCATACATAATATTGTGAATTATTATATAATGACAGTTTAATACTATGTGAAAGAGGTGGATAAAGAAATAAAAATGATAATTGAAAATTTTTATCTTGTATTTCGGTAACCTCATTAGGATTTCAACCAACGAAATATTAGGATGAATTTATGAATAAATAATGGTTCTACGATGAGATTCTGGAATTTTAATACTGAATTTGGAGTAATTAGATTATGAAATATTTTGTAAATGTTTCATGAATAGAGTAGTTTTTATGGCCTTTTATAAGTCTGGTGAGTGGAACACATGAAATCATTGGAAAATGAAAAGTTTTACACACATTTCACTAACGAAACAGGGTTACAAAATAGATTATTAAAAATAATTTAACATTATAGGGTAAAAATATATCTTTAAAATAGATAGTATAAATGTGTTTATATAATTTTATCACTTATCATCTTAGTATAACCACTAAGTAAACCCATTTTTACCTTAATAATGATAAATAATTTTTATTATACTTTATATTCATTCATTTCAAAAATAATCATAAAGTTATTAAATTTTATAAATTATTATAACTAAAAATTGGGAATAAATTTCTCTAAATTAATTAACTATAAGTGGTAACTTTTTAATTAAAAAATATCCCTTACATGAGATGAAAAATCAGGACTTCAAAGGTGAAATGTTCTAAAGTATACAATGATTTTATATCCAAAATCAGTAATAAAATTACTGAAATGAAATATATTAGATTTATATAAATATCTCAAGTTTAATAAATTTCTATTCATATAATATTTAAAATATAATTTATCTATGTTAATAATTTAACTGAAATAGCATTTTTAAAATGAAAATAACGATATTTAACTATTCATCAAAAAATTATTATTTTTTAAAAAATATAAAAAACTAAACATGAGATAATTTTTATACTATTATTTCAAAAATAATGTTATTTTTGAAATAAATTTTCAAAATTTTAAAGAATTATATTTAAGCATATGTGTAGTGAAAATGAGACAAAATTTATTTTTTTATAAATATAGTTTTTCAGAATAAAATTGAAAGTATTCTCATCTATTAGCTAAAAAACATATAATATTAATGATAAAATATTGTTTGAATATATTTATATATAATTAAGCAAAACCAGTTTGTTTAAATTCATGTGGAAAAAATATTTTTCAAAAAAAAATGTTTTATAATGAATGATATCCTTTTATAAAATTGCTTTTTATTATTTTAATTATTAATAAATTTATATCCAACAAAACAGTTTCATGAATAAGTTAGGTGAGTGGCACACTTGTATGTTTTGGGGAAGGAAATGGTGTGCCAACATTTTTATAAAAACGGATCCAAAAGGGGGTATTTATGATCCTTATACATGATAGGGTCGACATTGTGTCCATAAAATATATTTTTTAAAAATTTCTAGGTCAATATAACCCTTATCATTTTAGATTAAACCTCAGTAAACCCATATTTACCTTCAATATAGTAAATAGATATTGATTATTATACTATTTATTTTGGTCAATAACATATTTTAACATATTACATACAGTAAATTATTATTATTTCAAAAATAGAATTAATTATTTTAGATTTTATTCATATAAATGAAAATTTTTAATTTCAATTTAATCCTAAAGATGCAAAAAAAAAGTGGAATTTGAAAGAGAGAATGTTTAAAAATGTGAGAATTGTTTATTGAAAAATAATTATTAAATTATCATAAATTATATTGATAGATATAAATTTGAAATAATTTTACTTAAAACCCGATTTATATTATAATTTATCTTTATAATCAATTAAAATTATATAGATGTTTTTAGTTAAAATTAAAAAAAATTCAATATTCAAAAAAATTATTCTTCTCATAAAAATAACTGTAATACATCATGATATATTTATAATAATAATAATTCAGATAAGAAGGTTATTTTTTTCAAATAAAATTTCAATATTTCCCAATAATTTGTTTTAAAAATAACTATACAAAAAAACTGATAAAAATGTTTGGTAGAATAATATTGTTATTAAGTGTAAAATTGTATTTAATCTTATCACTTATATGGAAAAAAATAAGATCATTCTATAACATTTCATGAATATATAAAATTTAAATATCATTAAAACCATTCCCAAATTTGTTTTGTTTAACTTATTAAGGAAACACATGAATTTTCACAAAAATAGAGTTTTCAATGAAATATTTCAATTATATTACAATGTTTTTTTATTTTCATTTTCATTAAATTATCCTACAAAGATATACTTTTATAAAATTTTATAAACCATATATTTTAGTAATTTAGTTATTCATATTCATACTTACGATTAAAATGGCTATGTGATATCAATCATATGATAAAATTTTAATCGTAATTCAAATCATTGAAAACTCATTATTTAATTAAATGCATGATAAAAATCATGATACATGTAATAAAATATATTAAAAATATTGAATTAATTTGAATAAACAATATTATACCATTTTTCTAGCTACTACATTCTACACCCGGTAAAATTAATTTCTTTCTTGAAATCATTCTCTTTCATCAATGGATCAACATATCCGAATAATATTATAGAAACATACTTTGAAAAAAGTGTTAATAAAAAAACCTATTTAAACTAAGGAAGAGATATGTGAAAGTTATCTATAATAAAAAAATAATGTTTATAAATAATATAACATAGTTAGGATGTGAAAAAATGTTCATAGAAGTGAAAATTAATACCCAAAAGATGATAGAGCTTTATATATAACATGGTGAGGATAAAGTTAATGACAAAAAATTATTAATCCAAAGAGGCATGTTAAATTTCATGGATATAATCGTAAATGATGAGAATAGAAAAAAAAATTATTTGATGATCATTCTATAATTTTTTCTGAATTTATTTTACATTTTGACATAGAATATATGAAAATATAATTACATGATATTTTTTAATTTCATAATAATAATTTAATCCTTTTGTTTTGACATGTTTAATATCCACATGATAGCTTACAATTTGAGATGAATTGTTTTCATTTTTAATGAATTAATAAATCCATAAAATAATAATAATTTATTCCTTCTACCGCTAGTAAAAAAATGGATATCATTAGTTATCAAAAATAGATTAACCTTGATATGGTAGAGTAATATGGTAATATCTGAAACCTTATCTAATTTTCATCGTAAACTATTTTGTAAACAAATAAACAAATAACCCCTAAAAAATTATAATTTTTCAAATAATGTAATTAAATTTATAAAAATCAACTTAACAATAATCTCTTATAAATCATAATGTAGTTCTTGATTGTCAGATACCGATCATGTGAATAACTTCATATTGTATTCTATTGAAGCGCAGATAGAAAATTAACGAACAATAAAACCTGATTGAAATAAAAAATGATTTCTAATTATTGTCATATGACATAGACTATTCGATAAATTAATTAATTCAGAAAGATATTTAATATCTATAAAAGATATCATAAACAACTTCTTCAACATATCATTAATCATTTCATTGTTAATCATTACTATAAAATATACATATTAATTTATGACATCTATTTATCGTAAATTCATTAACCCAAAATCATAAAAATGTATGTACTATAATCCATTGTTTAAAATATCCCTTTTCCATTAAATTTATTTTCAAATCTATAGTAATTGTTTAATATATTTTTAAAAATTATTTACAAAAAAAATTACACATAGAAATCCTTTTTCATTTTATGACTCAAAAAATATAATACTATAATTTCAGAAATTTAGTGTTTCATTAATCCCACTTACATCTCAAATATTTAACCGATATTTATCATCAAATTCAGTAATACCACTTTCCATTCATATGTCATCCGTATTCTTTTCATCATTAGAAATATGACCATTACTTGTACATCCCTTCTAATTCAAATGATGATAATAACCCTTATGACCATGATTATGATTTTTCACATACATTACATGTTTTGGTCATTCAAAAGTTATTGAAAACATATTTAGGACATTATTTTCATCCATTTTTTCAATCAAACTTTTCATTTTCCCTTCTCATTTTATAAATTTGTCTCCTTTTCCACAAAAAACATCAACTCAAAACACTCTGTCATTCCTTTGAGTTATTCTTCCCAAATTCATAACCTATATGAAATTTAATCCATATTCCTCTATGGTATCCACTTCCTTATCTATATGGGATCTCGTTCAATATCTTATTTGGTGAGTATAAGAGTTTTTTATGGTGAATGTCATTATTCATGTTCTATTGTTAATGATTATGAATAATCACAACAAGCATAACACTATTCCTCATCCCATTTTTCTAATCATCATATACATTTCCATATCATTCAATAGATTCTTCATTCCTTTAGGTTACATCCATTGACTAATACCAAAATGAATATTGTACAAAACAATAATCATAATGGGGAATGACATAATACTGAAGATTAATTATTTGATATCTAGATAATAGAACTTTATTTTTTTCTATGAAAACATAGGAATAACTTGTGGAACTTATATTCATCATCTATTTAAATACTTCATAATTGTTTATAATTAGATTTTGAATTTACAAAGAATATCCCCCAATAGTTTCAAAATAGTTGTGCAGAATTGCCCTTTGTTATTAACTAGATGAAAATATAGTCGAACTCAATATTTCTTTTTTAGTGTTATTTTTACTAGGATCATTTGTGCCAAACCCACATCCAATTTTTGTATCCAGAAAAGTTTGCAATTTCATATAATCCTCATTCCCTATGCATTATCAAAATTCTGTGAAATTTTCTAAAACATTGAATAATTTATAGACTTATACATATAGACATATTTTTTACATATCATAAGATATATCACATGACATGTCACTAAAGTATTAAAATTCTAGTTTCTAAATGAAAACCTAATATATACTGTAATACCAAGAATAGTGACCTAGTATTTCAAAAAATGTAATTAAATATTTTTAGATAAATATTCAATACATTTCCAAAACATAATCATAATGACCATAATTATTTATTGTATTTTAAAACTGGGTACAAAATATTCTAATTTGGTGAATTTTCCTCAACGTATCTCATAAATATATTCCCCTTTATTAATCATCAAAATATAAAATAAATAAAAACATTCTCTATTACCATGGAAAATGAAAAATAAGATAGGTTAATCTCATATGGTCATTAATGGAAAAAGGGGGATACATAATCATAAGATGAAGATAAGGGTATAAAAACATTATAATAAGAAATTAAAACCATACCATGTATATTGAAGATCAAAATCATGAGTCGTGATATAAATATTAGATGATAGTAGTACATTAATCATAAGGTAATCCATGAACATGATCAATAAGAGTGTACAATTGGCATATGATATTGATTTTGGGAATACATATAATCATATAAATTCTTATGTCAAGGATACCCACCAAGATATTAACAAAATTTTAGTCTATGTATATTAATATGTGTGCATACCTTCGAATTTGGATGCCTACTGTGTACCCTCTTTCAGACATGGGATAACCTCAAGTTCACTATTTGAGATCATAGAACAATAATCTATACACAATATATTAGATGGATTTATAGTTCCCACCAATAACAAAATCCTTAAATATTTGTGACACATGATCATTTAAAATTCATAATATTAAAACCCTTTAATGTAATGGGTTTCATAAAACATTTTATCATTTCATACCCAATGGATATTACATTAGATTTATACACATATCTAAAAAACTGAATTTATTTAATGTATTAATAATAATTGCATCCTTATATAATATCCCTAAAAATTCATAATTAACATCAAATTATATCATCTTATATGGATAATGATTTTGAAATGTTACAAGAAAATATTCATGGGGGAAATAAATTTTATTATAAGAAGAATTTTTTAATATAACAAATCATATGATATATTAAAAATTACTTCCATTGAAAATAAACTTGAAATATTATAGTTTAATCATCCGATCATTGATTATTTATGATTGTGGAAAGTATTTTTCATTTCATATTGGTTTTAAAAAAGATTACTTTGACATATTCAGTATAATCTGATTGAGCATTAATTTCAATAATTACCTTATTATTCCTTCTAATATTTTTTGAAATTATATTTTTTTTGCTAATTTCCTTAATTATTCCTTTTGATAATTTTAAATAAGTTTGAAAGAATCTTTTATAAATCCTGGTTTTGCAAAACAAATATAAGGTTTCATCATTGGGGAAAAATAATTATAAATTTTTATAAAAATATTATTTTGTAATATTGATAACAACAATATAGTAAAATTTTGGGAAAACAATTATTATTGTGAAATAACCAAGACACTAAGAAATTCATGTTTTTTCAGGGAGATATATATTAAGATTTAATCATTGGAATCTTAATTATAAACAATCCAAATAAAGATGATATTTTATCATAAAACCTGTACAAATTTAGTACATTTGAATCAAAATCCCCAGGGAGGAATAATATTAAATGAATTTAATAAAATATTTAAATAAAATATATTCATTATATCCCTTGTGAAAAGGTTAGTATATACACATAATTGGAGAATATTGGTCCATAACATAACATAGGTCTCCAAGAAGGATATTTTAGAAAAAGATACATTAATTCTTTGGAAACATTTGAACTATAAACAACATTAAATAAGGATCCAAAAATGGATATGTAAATCGGAATTTTAATTATACGATTCATGAAATCAAATCATGAGAATTATTTTCACCACAAAAATGAAATAGGTTGTCAACAATTCATACGTCTCATAGAATTAAAAAATAGATACTGAAATCCATTACCTTATGTGTAAAACACTTTCATAAAAATATGAAACTGTTATATAATAATTTTATGTTAATTATAAATCTATTAAATAAAAAAATTAATAAATATCTTGTAATTTGTGATTTCATTATGACCTTTTATTAATAGTATAATAAGAATTACTTGTTATGGTCATATTTTTTTAATAACCACTTTTTTGTGTATATATTCTGTTTATTATTTTTTATCTATTACATTGATCACTCATCCAAAATTTACATATTGTTATAAATTATAATAATATCATATATATATTATATAATTTAATTTATATAGATAAAAAAATAAAATACGTCATTCATGGAGAGGGTAAGCTGTATGTACACATGAGAATAGTTTCAACTTTTCCAAAATAAAGAAATAATGAAAGGAAATTAATATATTATCAAACCATATTAATAATAATTTCTTATATATCAAATTTTTTCATTAATACCATCCTTAATAACTTTTATAAAATAATTAATAAATCCCATCGCATAACAAGGCGATGGTCCATTGTACACATAAGCAACATTATCATATTCCCTCAAAATGGAAAGTATGGATATTTGTTTGATAAATTAATTATATAATTTTAATAATATCATAAATAAAATATATAAAAATTTAATCAATCTTTATTACCATAAATTATAGGTTCTAATGTTAAAACAATAACATTAGATCATGAGGTGGTAGTCCACCATACACATGAATGATGATTCTATAACCAATTTGATGGAAGATGATATGTTAATTGGTTATTACATGACATAATTGTAACTCATTATATATATTACATTTATTTATTATATAATCATGGTTTAATATGATGTGAAGAAGGTGTATGAAGATATAAAAATGCTCATTGAAATATTTTACCTTTTATTCGGGTAACAACATTTGGTTTTGACCCAATGAATTCATAGGATAAATTTATGAAAGAATAATACTTATATTATGATAATTTGGAAATATTTAACTGGATTTGGAAGATATTTGATGAAGAAAAATTGTTTTATGGTGTTTTTAATAGAAGAGAGTGTATAGCCTTTTATAAATCTATTGAGTGGCACACATGTAATCATTTGAAAAAAAATATGTAGGCATATTTCACTCATGGAATAGGCTTTAAAAATGAATTATTAGAAAGATTAATAAATTATATGATAAACATATCTCAATAAAATATACATTAAACATGTTCTGATGCCATTTTGGAACTTATCATCTCAATTTAACTACCTGGTAAATTCATTTTTTACATTAATATTGATATATAATTTTTACTATTTTTAATATTCATTCGGGTAAAAAATAAACATGACTTTATTTTATTATATAAATTATTCAGATTAAATATGTGGAATCTATTTCTATAAATTTCATAAGAATAATTGGTAAATTTTAATTGAAAACATATCCCATGGATGCGATAAGAAAGTAATATATTAAAGGAAAGATATTCAAAATATTAAAAGGTTATTATTTCAAAAAATAAATATTAAAATTACTAAAATGGGTTATATTGGAAAATGTTACATATATCTAAATGAATAAATTTTAATTCAAAAACTACTTAAAATATAATTTATATATATACATAATTTAAACAAAATGGATTTTTTATATTAAAATTATTGATTTTTAGCTATTAATCAAAAAATTATAATAAACTAACCCTTAGATAATTTGGATACCATTTATTCAAAAATTAAATTAATTTTTTAAAATTAATATTCCAAATATTCCAAATTTATTTTTAAACATAAGTGTGCTTAAAATGCGGAAAAACTACTTTTATATAAATATAGTTATTTTAGAATAAAAATGAAATTATTCTAATATAATGTCTACAAAACACCAAATAGTAATGTTAAATATTCTTTGAATATATATATATATATCATTAAAATAATGAGTCAAAAGTGGTTTCTTTATTTTACTGAGGTAAAAAAAATTCATAATAATTGTTTACTAGATTATGGTATCCTTTTATCAATTTTTTTTGTTATTTTCATTATTAATTAATTTTTATCAATTTAAATAGATTCATATATATATATATGAGTGTAATAAATCTATTTTCATAATTTAATTAATACTACTCATGACCAGCTATATAATGTCTATGTGATAATTTTCATATAAAAACATTTTATTAACCTGACGCATTGTCTTTAAACATAGTGTTGAGTGTAATGTGAGATAAACTACATTTTAATTTCTAATGAAAATTATCAAAAGAATAAATTTATTGGAAAAAAATTCAAAAAATATATTCATGTTATAGTCTCATATATATAATAATTCATAATAATGTGTATTATCAAGTGAAGTAAAAAAACAAATATAGTTATAAGAAAACATGTGTATTAGGCATCGAATGCTAACCATGTCACCAAATCACCAGAATATATATTCTCAGTCATTTATGAAGAAGCTGAATCCTCATGGAAAAAAATGCAAACCCATATTTGATCCCATTTGGTCTAGATTTATTCAAAATCTAGACACATACTTAATGATGCATGGTGGGGTGTCTTATTACGTCTTAAACACTACCATACACTTGAGAAAGGGCCTCATTACAATCCACAATCGAACATCACCTCGTTCATTGTAACCATACCACCACCATCAAACATATATGAAGGTTCACATATCAATTAATTTTTCAACAGACTAACCACATCACCCCAAATTGGGTGGTTATCATCACTATGAAACATCCAATAAGAGACCAATGGTCTGAATCAAGATTTAAAACCTCTCATATAAATAAACCATAACCATAGGGTAGTGTCTTGTGTCCATGTATCATAAAATGAAACACATATAAAAATTTATTATTATAGTATCACCCCAACTGACCTCTTTCACAAGATGAGGAACACTATTAAAAGGTTTATCCAATTTCAAATCACACATCTAACTGACCATATGTTGGAATCATAACATCCAAACACATATAAATTAAAAACCACATCATATCTAGGTATTGATGTTGGCCCATCATCCATCTTATTGATATTTGGATTAGTCTCCATTTCAAATCAGTCACATTTTCTAAACTACCCCCTCAGGGAGCATCCCATCATTATTCAAATGACTCAATAGAGAATATAACATTATGATATTACCATAAAAATCCTTTATATATAATCGCCATATTTCAATTATTGAAAAATCCAAACCAATTTTTTACAAGGTGTGTCCCATGGCTATCAACGTGAAAATATCTACAAACATAGCATCATATCCAAGTATATATACTCTAAAACTCCCAATAAGGGTGATATTTACTCACAACCTAGAAAAAAGTAATTAAAAACATATCATTGTCTATTTAAATTTAGAGGACACAATCCTCAATAATTTTTTCCCAACACATTTATATCATGTTGAAACTCTTGATATCCTCATCCTTCTAGTGATGGAATATACTAGGTTCTACAAACCCAACCCGATGTCTTATATTTATCATTGTCATACACTTATCACCCAATGATGACTCATAATCCAAGAATCCTTACATGATCTTGTAAAATATTTGTTATTAAATTTTATATTTAACTCAAAACATTAACACTATATCACTCTAACAATATAAATTACCCTGAAAAACACAATTATCTATTTGTAAATTGAGTTCCATTTCATATGAATAAATTATCATAAACTATTTCTTAGTCACATATCAGAAATCCCTTAAATATCTCTTAATAACATTGTCTATATGAAACAATCCAGGACAAACCACATATAATATTAATGGGGTTATCACTATTATTGTCAAAATTTGTGTGATTCTCCCCTCATGGGGTTTTCCTCATTCATGTATGAGATATATGACGCCCTCTCCATTAACCAGCAACAATAATCTAGTTGTGACATCACAACTAGCTTAGTAATCTATCTGAGGATATTTTCAAATCATATCAGGCACAGTTTTATAATTGGAAGATAAAATATCAAATATCAAATTATTCCACATAGTGACCTTTTTATGGGTGCACCCCAGACAAAAAACATTCAACGTATTCCTTGGTCTACCTCTAAATTTTTAAAAACGTAAAAACCTATGATTTTATACCCCATAAAATAATTTTATCTTCAATGGATTATTTCACCTGAATCATCAAAATAATGTGATAGATAAATAATTTTTATATAATTTTATAGTATTTCTAAAATTAATTCAATTTTATGGTTATTATATTTAGTTTAATACAACCAAATTTTTTTATAGGTTTTACCTTATATTTTTATTTTACTATAAATTACATTGGTAAGAACTTGTTAATAACAACAAAACTAAAATTTTATAATATAAAAAATAACTTAAAAAAGAATTAAAAAATGTTTCAAAAACGAGTCAAAATAAGTGATAGAGGTATTATTGTCCTTATATAACAAAAAAATAAGTCATTTCACACATTTGTAACCATTAAACCATAAATGTTTTCATTTCATTTTTGAAAAATAGTGTGTGTTCACAGAAATTTCTTTTTAATCCCTTATAGGAGAAGATCACATCCACCCACTATATATTACACACAACTTATATATTTCCACAAAACTAGTAATAATTTAGCTCACCTATAGTTCCCATTAATATATTAAATGCTCTGATCGACATAGGTTGTCATATCACCTTAATTTATATGGAGACATTCAAAAGAATGTTCAAGAATCCAAAGCATGTATTACTTAATCATTATCCATTGGTTCTTAATATTAATATTCCAAACATACCATAATCATAGTAATATAATTTTCCACATATTGTTAGAATATGTTTTTATTATATTAATAGATTAACCCTTGTGTGTTCCCTTCCATCCATAATAAGAAACAAAATAACACCAATCTTTTGTTTGTGCATACTACCACCTCCATGAAGCAATGTTATTCGTTTTTCACCACCGCCTCTCTCTACTAGTAACAAGTATGTAATTTTAGAGTATATTATACCAATATAAGATAATTTAATTTAAAATTTGAAACATTATATTCCACATTCATTCCAACACATGCATTGGTAATTGAAAATGATAATAATGTATTGTATAGACTAATACATCTATTAAATAAATATTATAAAATTTAATATATATTTTTATTAATTATTAAAAAATAGTAAAATATAATATATAATCATAAAAAATAATATAATAATAATTATTATTTTGTAATTAAATAATTTAAAAATGATAAATTTTACAACCATAATCACCCATCGAATAATAGAATTTTCATTTTGGGTGGGTTTAACCACTTATTTTTATAATGCTAAAAAATCCAATATTTTAATACTACAAGAACTGAAATGAATACATTATTATAATTTCATTTCCATACAATTTTTTTTGTTTTTAGAGGTTATATAATGTATTTAACTTATTATTCAAATATCCTTTTAGGTTGCTAAAATTCTTGATATAAACCAAAAGTAATTTAATTTTAAGGAATAATAACTAAAAAACATGAGGAATGAGATACAAAAAATATAATTTATTATTAGTTCCTTATTAAATAAACTACAATTAAATTGTATGTATAAAAATAATATCCTTTTATGGGTACTAAAATTGATATCATAAATATTTAAATAATCAAATAAAGTAACAACCACATGATGGTAAAAGTTATATGTAAATAACTAATGTATTCATAATAAATGACTACAAATATCTTAAATAAACAGTAATGTATGTGAACAATTTTGTGTAATATTATATTATGATATTTATATTTTTTATATAGGTTTTTAGACTACATTTCACTATGTGGGAAAACAAGGTATGGGTGTCACGTCTCATATTTAATTTCATAAGATATTTTTTTTATTATAAGACATTTTTAGTTTATAATGATGAATTTAATTCAAATTTAATAACATCTATTATGATTCTATAATTATAAATTGTATTAAATTTTTTATCTCAAGTCATGTCGATTAATAGTATTCAATATATGGTTCCTAATGTATTAGGATTTTCCTTGTTTCATTTTCAAATACCATAGACATTATTTAAATTTTCCACACTAATTTATTTTATATGATTTGTTGACTTCCAAATTTTATTCCTGTTTGAAAATAAACTCCATTTTAAAATGTTTTATTACCTTTTTAATGATATTTCACACACAATCTATTTCAACTTATTTTATCAATAATATTAGGGGTTTTTAGATATTCTCATTATCAAATGAATATTTTCATTGATAGAAAACATATCTTGGGAATTTAGACAAATTCATCTCATGAAACAATCATTGTATTCTTCACTTTTCATTATTGGGGTTTTATATGAGTAATAATTTTTTTATTTTTCCCCATTAGATTATTATTTACTCATTGTATGGAAATTGACCCTACATCTTCCTTTTGGTTGGGAATCCACATCTTCCATGATAAAATTCAATTTATTATTTAAAAAATTTCATTATCAACCCATTAATATTATTTAAGGTAATTATGTAATATTTTTAATTTTTTATAATGTTATAAAAATAATTTTTATTTTTTTAGTGTTAGTTTATGTGATAAACAATTAAAAAATCATCATTTTTTTTCTCCATGAAAACACATTTTCACAACCTTTTCATCTTATATGAATCATTCTCTCTATGTTTTTTTGGTGCTTCAAAGAAATTGCCCTTCTCCTAGTTTTGTAATACATTTATTTAAAAATTATTTTAAATTATCAAAGTTATTTATTCCTTCTAGTGTGAGGTTTTTTCAAAAAAGTATCATTAATTTTTTACATCTATCCTTTCAGGATTTGATATATTTTAGGCTCACTCAAGAATATTTTTAAATTATTAACGTAAAAGATATTTATTGGGATAGAAAATTAAGTGTTCTTTTATGTCATTAAAATTATCCATGACATCCATTTTTATCATAACATTCTTCTTTCAATTGGTATTATTTTCCATTAGTCTCCTTTTTTATTTTAATATTTTATTTCTCATTTCATTGACTAAAGGGTGTTCACCATGTTCTTATACACAGATTGATCAAGAATGTGTTTTGACATAACTATATTCCATTTAATTATATTTTATAAATATAATAATCTCTTATTTTTAGTTTGAAGTGTATTTATTTATATTTCTATTGAATATCCTTGGATAACTAGTAATTCTCCACATGAGTATCATGATATGATAATTGGTGGAATTATGAATGATTTCCTTATGTGATTCCATATTAAAATAATATGAGACCTATTTCTTGAGATGGATTTTTATAATATGTGTAATTATTTATTTTATGTGGCATTATTATGTGTTCTTGATGATGGGTGGGGTCATATATCAGCCTCCAATGCATCAGTTCACCATGACATCATATACTTTTTTAAGGAATATACATAATGGTTTTGTTCACATATGCATTAGAATGTTTATTTTATGCACTAATATTTTATTTATATTATATTTTAGTTCAAATAAGAATGGTTATAATGAATTATTAAATTTTTTCTAATTATAATTATTATTCTTCCACCTTCCTTTTTTTCTATATTTTAAAAAAATATTACATTCCTCATTTTTCCAATTTTATAATATATTTAACACTTTTATGTCGTCAAAATAATTGTTCTAGGTTTTATGATATATCATTTCTGGGTATAACTGTATGAATTGTCTACTTATTCCCACATACTCACATTATTCACAATTATTATAATTGATTTCTATTTTCAACATGTATCAATGATGTGCATCTATGCCCACATGTTTCTTAGGAATTTATTTAAATGGGTTATGAATAAATGAAACATGTATGAGGTTTTATGAGGAGTATGAAGTTTAGATAATGTTTTAATGATATTTATTACATCTTTTGGAATAATATATTTATTATATAGTGGGGGAAAAAATTAGATAAAAAATACATTAATTTTATAAATATTTTTTTACTAATATATTAACACTTTTAATATATAATATCATGGTAATATGTTTTAATTCCTTATTTTATTTATCTTTATTTAATTATAGGATCATAAAATTTAGGATTTTATATTTTGTATCATATAATGGTTAAAATAATTTAATTGATTATGATCCTATGGTTTTAGGCTAATTTCAGAGTTAGAAATGTCATCAATTTTTTAAAAGATAATTTTGATCAAAATTTAAAGGGTTTATATACCCTTTTAAATTAGTTGTGTTAGCATTGAATATTTTATATTTTTTGGGATTTAATATAAGATATCATTATTAAGTATAAGTGGTATGTCAATATATTGGATACCATCCTAAATATTTGTTGAGGTTTTGAGTGTGACGTTTTATGAGAAATAAAGAACATTTTCTATATAATAAATGTTGATATAGGATCGAGAAGAGATTTATATAGGTGTAATACCTTTAACAATAGAGTATGAGTTATGATCATAAGCAGAACATTATGTATGATATAGAGTCCTAACTGCTCACCATGTTTCACAATCCCAAGGGGTATGTTAAGTTGAATAACATTTCCATTTTAACCTATTATGATGTATTTGATTATAATGATATCTAATGAAGATATAAAAAATAATATTAAAATTACCATATATTATAAGGTATTAAAAAATGTTAGTCATATGTTGAATACAATGTATAATATATTGAAAATAATTCTTTTAGAGGGGATAAATATTTAAAACTATGTTTTCAAATTCACATTTTCAATAATGTCGTAACAATTTTTGTTTTTGTATTTGGTTGAAATATGATCATGAAAATAAATATGATAAATGTATGTATCTAGAAAACATTATTTATTATCACTGAATAAGGGAGTGAGAATAAATGGTTGAGAATATTCTTATATCACAATTTAGATGGAATCATATGTTCTAAATATCATTAATGTTATTTTCATTGGTATCTTAATATAAAATAAATCATGAACCCTCAATTATTCTCTTTATTGAGTGATATATATCTGTGGAATTATAGTATATTAAAAAAGATATAAGTATAACATGATTCATTTCATGATTTTTCAATGGAAAATTTTCATTAAAGGATTTCAAACCGATATTAAAAGTATCAATACCATTAAATTTAAATTAATAATATATATATATTTAGGATCGCTATTAAAGAATATGGGATTGAGTTTCAGAAAACAAATAGATATAACATATGCCTGATGTAGATAAAATAACGTGTTTATTGATTTTTAGAAAGAAAGCTAGATAGTACTGGAAACCTTATGGTTGATAATTTATTCATTATATTGATTGTGAAGTTCATATCAATTTTTTTGTATTGGGTTATATGTTGAATAGTGTGTGATTTAATAATCTAGAAATTAGTGTTATCTAAGGGTTAATGATACGGTTAATTTTAAGAAGAATATATGAATTCATTGTGGTGTAATATGATGGATACTAAGATGTTTTGGCAATGGAATATTTTAGAAAATATATGATTCTGGTATTTACATACATGGATCTATGAATTTTTTAATGATTAATATTGTATAAGAAAAGATAAGTAACTACATATAGAAAAAGCGTTAATATTATATGTCATATTAGATTTTATTTCCTAAATGTTAAATATGTTAAGGATACGCTCAGAACTATTCTTGACCGAGTAATAATTAAAATTTAGAAAAATTTATTTATTCAGGGGGTTGAATGTAACAACCCCACATTATAAACCCATTAAATTAATACAATCGTGAATAACTTGTATGAAACATAACACTGAGATAATTCAACTCCTAGATTAGATTAATGTTGACAAATTAAAATAATAAGAATATTATAATAATTATTATATAAAACGATAATATTGAATTAAATTAATTTTGTATTATTATTTTTATTTGACTAATATTTTAAAATGTATTCTATAAGAAGAACAAATAAAAATTTTATAGTATTTTACAATAATAATTTATATTCATCAAATATAATTTTTCATTAAAATTTTTAATATATTTATCCATAAACCAATATATCAATATTAAATTATTTACAAATTTACAGTAAATAATATTAAAGACATATAATTTTTAAAATGGATATTTTATAATAATTCGTGTCTTATTTTATATATAGAAATTTTCATTTAAAAAATAAATTTACATTTATTAGAAATTTAGTTTGAGAAAATAACTTATGTTTCATATTAATAATGTCAATATTAGGTTTCTATTAATTTTTCTAATTTATTAAAATAACATATTTTTATGTTATTATTGAATTAATACAGATTTTTAAAATATTAAAACATTAATAATGTTTTCATTTCACTAGAACGAGTTAGTTATTTTCAAGAATTTTATCAATAAATATTATATTTATATAGTTACATATGTATTTTAATATCACTATATAGATTTATTAATCAAATGTGGGGTATCTTGGAAACATAAGTAATTTTTTCTCAAAAAATGATCATTTTTTTCTTATTTTAAGTTTTTTTCAACATATTGATATATTAAATATATAAAAATGGATATAATAATTATGATGCGAGTTATAACATTATATAATAAATTCAATTTCATTTTTTAGTCATTAATGTAATATTACTATGAGTAATGTTATTGAACATGACAATTGAATAAAATATATTTATAAATAATTATTCTATTTAATATTATGTAAATATTATATAATAAAAAAAATAAACCTTTGACAAAATAAATTAATATAAATTTTAAAAATATATATAAATATATTATCATTCCATAAAATTTTAATAAATAATAAATAACATAAAGAATAATAGATTTTAAAAATATTTTTTATACAAAACATTTTTTAAGTATAAGTAATATCATAATTTAAAACTATCTTATATATTATTTATAAATTTTATTGGATTATATAGTAAATGAATTTTTTCATAACACCCCTTATTTTGTAAGATGCGTCACATTTTACTTTTAATCAAATATATATTACTTTAGTAAAAAATAGTTACCCACCAAAAAACAAAATTTTATAATTTAAAACGCAGGTTGAAAATACCATGAAATGTGTTCAAAACATGTGTCACAATTAGTGGTAGAGGATTTATATAATAAATGTGATGAAATACTTTGGGATTTCATTCTATTTTGAATCATTGGAATCCAATTAATTTAAAAAACTACTATGATCTTTATTTGTTTCCTTCAAAAACAGGCTGATCATTTACCACAATACAACCACTTCCATAAAATTCTTTAACTTAGACAACAGAATTGGATCCCTAAAATAACGATTAATATTGGATTCACCTACATGAAATTCCCCTAAAAAATTAACCCATCCAACATATAAATAAAATTACATTCTCCCCTCTAAAATAACACACTTGGTTGGATAATTTAATTTAACATCAAAATCTAAATATAAATTCTTAGTCATGTAAATTTAATTCTTTGGCGAGCCTTCAGAATCTATGAGGAACCAGACTAAAAATAGATCCAAAAATTGATATCTCATTAAGGCTATAAAAAAACATTATATATACATCATTGTACTACTCTATGAATATATGGTGTTCTATTTCACACCCCACATCCTAACACAATAAAAAAGATACTACATATGAATTTATTTGAATTGAATTTCTATAACCCATCTGATGGTCATTATTACAAACAAACACTATATTACAGCTCTACTCAACGCAAAACACTGCACACTTACAAATAAAATAATTAATAACACATGAATAATTCACACAATAGATATGAGAGATTAAGTCATATTGTGTTCAGGAGGTTGAATGAAATACCTTGTAGAATGATGATGCTTAATAATTAACTCACAACTTGTGAATACATCTAGAGGACGCATCAGACGAACAACTAGTGTAGAGAACAAAAGGGGAACTGGATCTCTCTCCACCTTGATCCCAAGGTAAAAGGATTATATGGATACGACAAATAAGTTAGACAATATTAAATAAAAAAATGAATTTTATGTTATAGAAGATAATAATATTTTATAGTAGACTGTATATCTTCCCTTTCATAAAAAATAATACTTAGAATGATTTTTTACAAATTTTCCATCTCTTTCATTATTGTAAATGACTTCAACAACAATGTTTAAACCACTCCCTGATGGCACTGTCATGACACATCAAATTGATAATGTTTTTAATGTTTATTTATAGTCTATGAAATACCCTACGTCATCTATCAAGAAGCATTGATATTTTTTGAGTGTGTATTTTTATTAATAAGAACAAAAGAGGGGGTGGTTTTGAAAACAGTTTCAAGGAAGTAACTTAATTTAAAGATTTATAAATTTGTAAGCCCAAGTGGATTGTGAAAAATGTGAGATAATTTAGTGATCATTGCTAAGTTACTATGGAACATGTAGAGTTTCTCATTCTCAATTGATTATTCAGTTCTTTGTAATCCTTTGGTTGAGGGATGACCAAGATCATGGTTCCCCTCATTCCTCATAAAATGATGCACAAAGAACCACCCATTCACTTAAAAATCATGGTTTAATGGTTTGTAATTTACACATTGAGTGAGGGATACCAAATAACACTGAAATCTCATTTATGTGTGAGAAAAAGGGGATTCTTTTGTGGCTCATTCGGAACAACCCAATATTCCAACTTGAATCTCAACCCAATCGGTATTGAAATCCAAAATGTATAACATAATGAAACAAAATAAATTCATTCATAGAATAAGAATACAATGATTGAACTTATGTGAAATAATTCAACCACAAATTAAACCAAACTTGTAGAATATATTTTTTTGGAAATCCCTCTTCAATTCTGTATCTCCCTCACAATGATCACACACCATTTAGCATGACATCAGGTAGGTGGAGGAAGCTTGGGTGGAACTCCTTCTTCATTATTGATCTCGTTATGAAGATAGGGGCCTCCAGAACTTCAAGGATGACGAGGATACTTTTCTAGGAATATTAAATTGAAGAGCTTCTTTTCTGGTTCAAACATTCATATTAGGATCCCAAGCATCCATTTTATAGGCAAAATGGAAGGTGGTTTTGGGCACACTGATTGTGTAAAACCACTTGGTCCATAATTTTTTACCACATGATATTTGAATATAATTTGTAAAAAACTAAAATGTATTATCCCCACATGATAGCTATCTTCACCAAATATTTTACTCCATTTGGACAATCGTAGCTCATTATATTGACATATTACTGAATTCCACTTTTGACTTTGTGCATATTCAGTGTATTGGACACATCAGTTCAGATGTCCCCCATAGTAGATGCATTGGGAATGGGTTCGTTGAGATGAAAAGTATAATATTAAATATTGCACCAAACAAAAAAAATTCAGCCCATTTGGATGCACAGTTTAATAGACATGTGTAGATTAATCCACTAGATTGATTGGATCCTACGTTGTTTTGCCCATTTTTCTTGGACTTCATCATGGGTTCTCCAAATCACCTCCACCTTCATTGAAATTATCAAAACATGAAACATTTACCATTTTAACAGTGATAAAAATAAAATAATTGAATAAAAAATGATGTAAATTTTATTATTATATTTTAATTTTACAATAAAAATTCAGTTTAATACAATGGTGTACGGTTGAAAATGAGACAGTGAATCGTTGTACGATCACACCCCCACACCTAAAAATTTTCACTCTTGGGAAAATTCATATTTCCAAAAATTATGCATGTAGATATTTCCAAATTCATAAATATTTAACAGTCAATGGATATAAATTCCCCATAGAAATGTGATAAATGAAAAAATCACACCAATGAGTTATTCTCAATGATCATTGAAAAAGATGGCTCAAAAATTGTATCTAAATGAAATTTCAAGAGATGAATGATACCAATAAAAGACAATAATTCAAAATTTTATAATTTAAAAAATTCTCCACGTTTGTGTGTGTAAAATATTTCATGTTGTTTTTCCACATTCTATTTAGTAAATATATGTTATTTCAATAATTTTCTACTTACATGATCAAAGGTTGAGGAAGAGTGTTTTTGGACCTAACCAATATACAACCCATTTTTTAGGGCGTACAATAGTCGGATAACAGTTATACACACATAGGTCATTCTGGTACATTAATGAAATAGATATGATAAAGAACGAACATATGTAAACATGATTTCGTAATGTAATAAAAAAGAAAACTAACTTATATTTACATTTAATTAATTTGACATTTTCATACATTATGGTTGGGTGAAAAGTTGTGCGGAGAAATTAAGGGACATAATTTTTTTATAAACTATTCAAACAAATGGAACCATTATTCTCAAAGTTTTAAAAATGATAGAACCATTATATCATTGAAAAACTACCAAATTTCATAAAAAGACACACCACAATATTTAATTCTTCTATAAATGCACATTTCATCAAAAAAATTGAAATCTAAAAAAACATGAAATATATAAATTCAACATGCATTTTAATTTACTTCCATGATTAAACAATCATTATTTCACACGATAAAGTGGTCATAAAAATGTAATAATTCGGCACCAAGGTGAGTGGGAGGGAAAGGGGTGGAGGTATAAATATTATTCAGAAAGATAATAATAGAAAAAGAAGAAATGTGACGAAAATTCCTAACTAACCCCAGAATAACCCCTCCCCCCGCACCTAGAGTGTGAAGAGTCCCCACTATAATAAAATAGAATTTGTTAAGGAAGTATAAAACATGGTGGGTTTTATTCGTATTCTACTTCTTTAACATTGAGTTCCTCCATTGGGGACTCTGGAAGGGCTTTGTGGAAGTGCTTTAGCCGCTCCCCATTGACAGTGAAGGTTTTCTTGGTTTCTCTATTCTGAACCTGCACAACACTAAATGGAGAGACATTAGTAACAGTGTATGGTGCAATCTAGTGGGAAAAAATCTTACCTAGATGCAACTTCAGTCTTATATTATAGAGTGGGATCTTCTGCCAAATGTGGAACTGATGATGAAGGATGAGACAGTCGTGGGAAGCCTTGGTTCACTCCTTATAAATCATGGAGATCTCATATGCATCTCTACACATTTCCTCCCACTATTGAATTTGTAATTTCCTATGAGGACATGCACCAAAAAATATGGAATTTCATTTTTTTAAATGGCATAGTAGGCCTGATACACAATCTCAAAAGGTCTGTGACATATATTTCCAACACACAAGCTGATAGGGTGACATTCCAATTGGAGTTTTGAAAGAAGTATAGTAGGCCAATAATAAATCATCAAGTCGAAGACTCCAATATTTTCTATTGGGTTAAACCTTTTTTCAAGAATTTGATTTACCTATCTATTTGACACATCGTCTTCACCATTGTTCCTGTGGGTTTTATGTAGTAGACACTCTATGACCGACCCCATACCGACGAAAAAGTGATTGCACTGTTCGGTTGTAGAAATGAGAACCCTGGTCACTAATGATAAACCTAGGTAATCAAAAACTACAAAAATATTTGAGTTCTGAAAAATTCATCAACTATTTTAGAATTTTCTATCCTTGTCACTCGGGCCACTACCCATTTTGACGCATAATCGACCGCCATAAAAATGTACAAGTAGCCAAATAAATTGTAAAAATAAACCTGTAAATTCAATGCCGCAAACATAAAAAATGCCATGAAAATGAAATAGCCATTGGGGTATTTCATTTATTTTATTAACATTCCCCCTTCATTGATAATAATGAAAAGAATTCCAAATTCATGGGATTCCCAAAAAATTATTATTCATAAGAGACAAAAATCAAGGAACTTACGAGTAGTCTGTTGGGGACCAAATTGTCCCCCACAACCAAGAGTGGTAGAATCTAAGGATAGACTGAAACTCACTATCAGGAACACAATGCCTAAAGACACGATCACTACATGTACGCCAGAGTTAGGGGTCATCCCAAATGTACCAACATGACTCGGGTTTTAGACCACTAGTTCTTTTTATTGAAATTAGTAGGAATGCAATATGCTACCAAAGAATTTATAATTTCATCAAAAAAAGGAATAGATTATTTTACTCGGTACAATTTCTCATTACGAAACATATCATTTATAAGAATATACGGGGATGAGTCAATGTGCGAGGATGGGGGAATCCTACGGATATGGTTAACCACCACATTCTCTTTTTCCTTTTTATCGATAATTTCTATATCAAATTCTTGAAGGAGTAGCATCCATCCAATGAGATGTGGTTGGGATCCCGGTTCCTTAAGAAGATACCAAAGGGAGGCATTGTCTGAGAACACAGTGACTTTAGACCAGAAAATGTATGAACTGAATTTTTCAAAGGTAAAAACAATGTCTATGAATTCTTTTACAGGTTTGGTGTAGTTTTTTTGGGTAGGGTCAAAAGTACATGAGGCATAGGTAATGACATATGGATCTTGATCGACCATTTATGACATGACTTCCACAACAGCATAGTTAGAGGCATCACACATGATCTCAAATGGTAATTACCGTTGAGGTAGTTGGATTATCAGGGGTGATGTGAGACTCTATTTTAACTTCTTCAATACATCCTCACATTCTTTATCAAAAACAAATTCTTTTACTTTTTGTAGTAATCGAGAGAGTGGGAGTTCAATCATACTAAATTCATGAATGAATCGATGGTAAAATCCATCATGACCTAGGAATGACTGAACATCCCATACATTTTTGGGAAATGGTAAGGAACAAATGACATCCACTTTTGATTAATATACTAGGATACCATCCCCAAAATGACATTCCACAAAAAAAAAATACCTTGTCGCAACATTATATTTCATTTCTCATAATTTAATACGATATTATTTTCAATACAGTGATGTCGGACTGAACCAAGACTACCTAAACATTCATCAAAAGTGGATCCATAAATATTTAAATAATCCATGAATACTTCAATGCAATTATCTAGGTAATACAAAAAAATACTGACCATGCATCGATGGAATGTACCTGGAGCATTGCACAGACCAAATGGAAACCTCTTATATGGAAATGTTCCAAACGTACTAGCGAAGGTAGTCATTTATTGGTCCTAAGGGGAAATATGGATCTGAAAGTGTCTAGAATACCCATCAAGGAAATAGTACAGGGACACACCTGTAATCCACTCTTGCATTTGGTCAATGAATGGTAAAGGTAAATGGTCTTTCCTAGTGTTTTTGTTAAGTCTGCAATAGTCTACCCAGACACACCAACTATTCTGCACATGAGTTGGAACCTATTCCTTGTTTTCATTTTCAATTATTGTAAGGCCATTTTTTAGGAACTACTTAAAAGGGAATGACCCATTGTTTGTTAGTGATGGGATAATTTATTCCAATAGACAATAATCTATTTACCTCATTTATTTACAACTTCTAAGAGGATTAGGTTCAGTCGACATTGTGCATACCTCACTATTTTATCCTTATAATTTAATAAAATATTATGTTTACCAATTGATGTGATAATACCAAAAATTTCATCTTGTTTCCATCACAATTATTTTTTATACTCCCTAAAAAGTTCAAGTAGTTTCAATGCATGCATTGGAGTGAGTGAACTAGCAATGATGACAGGCAACTTGTTTCCATTATCAAGATATGAATATTTTGAATCTTGAGGAATTTTGTTTAACTCCAATTCTGGTGTATTTTATATTTATGGGAGTGTGTGTGAAAGTAATAGGTCACTAATATCATCTAACCACTCATTGGTATCATCCTAAGCTGAGGAATGAGCTTTTACATGTTTATATGATTCATCGAAGGTCATTGGATCTTCAGTGTTCAAGAAATTTTCAATCAATAAACATGAATGTAATTTTTCTAGACAACTACAACAATAAATGCAAGATTCATTACCAAGAAGTTCAATCATGGATGAAAACTCTGATAGGGTATCGGGAGAATGAAAATATAAATTTTTAGAATAAGCATGTACATAAATTGAATTTACTGAGAGAGATAAATGTTCTTCAGAGGGGTTCATCATTGAATCATGGATGTTGAAATGGAATATGTCACCACCAAATTCCATAAATAATGTAAAATTATGGACATTAATTATGGTTTTGGTAGTTTTCAAGAAGGTTCTCCCCAATAAAATTGGGGCATTTTCATTCAACCTATCATCCTATATTTTGATCACATAAAAGTTAATGGGAAAAATTAAAATTTTATCCCTCACAAAGACATCCTCTAACACATCAGAGGGGTGTGCATACTCCAATTATCTAGTTGAACAACAATTGCAGTGGTATTTAGTTCCCCAGCCTATAATGTAGAGTATATTGACTGAGGAATCAAATTTATTGAAGAACCTAATTCAACAATAGAATTAGAAAAAAATACTCCCCTATAGTGCACGAAATTGAGAATGTTCCAGGATCATTGCACATTGAGGGAATTTATTTCTATATCAATTCAGAAGAATTCCTCCCCAATGTCACCTTCTCATCACCTCGAATCCTTCTTTCCTTGTGTACACTTCTCTATTAGAAACTTTGTGTATTATGGTATTCGATTCATGGCATCAATCAAGGGAAGTTTTTCTTACAAATTTTTTAATGTTTCCAATATTTCCCTATCTATATCAGTTTCCTTTTGTTTTCTTGGTTGGGTGTCAATTTTGGAAAATGGAAGAGGAATGGTTTTGATAAGGGACTCATCGACATAAACACTCTATCCTTTAGAAGTACCTCTCTTAGGAAATGTATGTTCTTCATTTGGATCATTTTTAGTAGTGGTTTGGTTGATGGTTTCCTCATGAAAGGATGACTCTATTGGAGGGTTCATTTGTCTTTAGAGATGTTTCCCACTCCTATGGTTGATGGAATTAACATTTCCTTTACCCCTCGGGTTAAATACTGGTTGAGAGGTTAGTTTATGTGACCCATGACTTTTAATTTACCCCCATAAAGTAAGCTATTTGTCCTAATTGGGTTTTCAGGTATGGTATGGAAGCTTTGTTGGTTTTTTGTAATTGGAGATTGTTGGCAGCCATATGTTTCATCATATATTTGAGGCTAGGCTCGAGTTTGGGAGGGAGAAGTTGGAATGGCCTTTGGGGTGGTTGAGGTTTTCTGGATGGTGGTAGTGGATGAATACTCTGAACCTGTTGGTTCCATGGTTGTTGAGGTTGGTTTGAATACCCCCTTTCCTATAATCATGTTTTTTAATCCTCCTAGAGTTTTTAGGATAGTATGGTTCTTTCCTAAAGGGTTGGTTATAGGGGCGTCCTTGGAAGATTTCCTCCCAACTCTCAGAAGTTTCTCTCAATTGGGGACATTGGTCGGAAAAATGGGTGTCATAAGAAAAGATTACACAGTTGATGGGAGAAGGAGATTGAGATTTCCCTTTAGAGATATTGAGTTTTCATAAAATTCTACTTACCTCTTCAAACATTTTTTCCACCTTCTTTTCAAATTAAGTACTTTGCACCTCATATAAACCCTTAATGGGTACGCTGGAACTAGAACTGAACTTTTGAGTGTTTTGTGCCATGTTCTCGATCAAGGATCTTGCAGAAATTGGGGTCTTATCCACTAGTGCACCACCTGCAGTAGCATCAATCATATTTCTATCAATAGGGAATAATCATTCATAAAAATACCGAATTAAAATTATTTTTCTTATTTGGTGGTGTGGGAAATTTGAACAAAACCTTTTAAAGAGTTCCCAATATTCATGGAGTGTTTACCCTTGTGATTTTCTTATACCACATATTTCTTTTCTTATAGTTGCAGAGTGAGAGGCTGGGAAATAATTTTCAAGAAAAAGGTGATTCATGTCTGCCTAGCAACCTACTGGGGAATTAACTTAATAAAGCCAGACTTTTGTAGTGTCTTATACTAAAAAATAAAATTCCCTTCACATTACTTGGTCTTAATCTACATTAGTAGGTTTTAATGTTGAAATAATAGTATGAAATAATTTTAAGAGATTGTGTGTATCCTCTTTAGGAAGTCCATGGAATCTGGGTAATAGATAAATTAAACCAGATTTTAGTTAAAAATTGGGTGCATCGCCTTGTAATTGAATTTATGTGGGCTGAATATCAACATTAGGTGAGGTTAGTTATTTTAGTTCTCTACAATTTTCATCCATGTTATACAAGTTTATTTCAATTTTGGTATCATTTATAGAAGATGATGAATGGTGAATAAGATTTTCAATGTGTTGGGTGTCCTTCTTCAATGTGTTGTCTTTTGTGTCTCTCTGTCATTGATGTAGGGTCCTTTCCATTTCGGGTTTGAAAGGTGATAAATTTTTTGGAGTAGAATGTATCATGCACAAAACATACACAAAAAATATATTAGAACAAAAATGGATTGAAATGGTCCAAGTGAAAACAAATAAATATTCACAAAAATTACAAAAACCTAATAAAAACATGCACTAAAAACCAAAACGCTCCTCGAAAATGGCGTCAAAATTTGACATTTATATCATGACACGTCAAATTGATTTTGTTTTTAAGGTTGATGTATATTCTATGTCATACCCTAGGTCATCTCTCAAGGAAATTTTATAGGTTTTTTAGTGTTTATTTTGAATAATAAGAACAAAATTGGGGGTCGTTTTGAACACAGTTTCGAGGTAAATTAATTTAAAGAGTTATAAATTTGAAAGAAAAAGTGGATTGTGAAAATTATAAGATAATTAAGAGATAATTGCTAATTTACAACAAAACATAAAGAGTTCCTCATTCTCAATTGATTATTAGGTTATGTTGTAATCCTTTGGTTGAGTAATGACCAAAATCTTGGATCCCCTCATTCCTCTTAAAATGATGCAAAAAAAACCACCCCTTGACTCAGTAACAGTGTTGTCAAAGTTTATAATTCTAGAATAGAGTGAGGTATACCAAATAATACTTAAATCTCATGTATGTGTGAGAGAAAGAGGATTTTTTTTCTTCCCAATTGGAACAACCCATAATTCCCACTTGAATCTAAACCCAATCGGTACTCAAATGAGAAATGGTTCACTAAATTAAAAGAAATGAATGAATTCAGAGAAGAATCATTTAAAGATTGAACATACGTGAAATAATTCACACAAAAATTACATAAAACCATTATAATATAAGGTTTTGGACCTCTCTCTTCATGTGTATAGCTCCCTCACAATGATCACACATCTTTTAGCTAGACATCGGGAGGAGGGGGATGCTCGGGTGGAACTCCTTCTTCATTATTGATAACCCTATGGGGATAGGGGCATATAGAACTTCAAATATGATGATGAGATTCCTCCAGAACTCCAAAATTGTCAAAATTCTCTTTTGGTTTTAGCGTTCAAGTGAGGATCCTAAGAATCAATTTTATAGGAAAAGTATAATGTGGTTTTGGGCACACAGATTGTGTAAAACCACATGGACCATGGATTTCGAAAACTTTATAGTTGAATATCAATTTGGAAAAAACTAAAACGTTGTATCCAAACCATCATGGTATCTATATTAAATGTTTGGTGATATTTGGAAAATCCTAGCTCGAGATATAGACATATTACAGAACTCCACTTTTGACATTTCCATATTCTGTGTCTTGGACAGATCAGTTAAGATGGACCCATAGAAGCCGAATCGATATTGGGTTCTTTAAGAACAAATGTATCCTATTAAATATTGGACCGGTCCAAAAAATTCATCCCATTTTTATGCACAATATAATAGAATTGTGAAAATTAATTCACTACTGTGCTTGGATCCTGTGCTGTTTGGCCCGTTTTTCATGGACTTCATTATGGGTCCTCTAAATCACCTCCACCTTCAATGAAATTATAAAAATAAGTATCATTTACATTTTTAACAGTGATAAAAAAAATTATTGAATCAAACATGAAGTTCATTTTGTAATTATATTTGTAATTTACAATATAAATTTTGTTTAATACAATGATGTAAGGGTGAAAATGAGATAATGAATCATGGTACGATCACTCCCCCTGATGGTGGGGAAAATCACTAGGTTTTCCTTAACCATCTTCCTTTCCTCTGAATAAAAGGGATAATTTTTTCCCTAACACAGATAGGTAATCTTATGAAACTATTACATATGTGAAATATTATTGATTTGAAATCTAATAAAATGATGAACCCTATGAATGATTAGACACAATTAATATTGATACCCATGATACTTGTAGTAAAAAAACAAAGTAGAAATTATTAATGGGGGCCTAGAATGGATATCCACTAGGAGATAGGAGGAATAAATTATTTTTGTTAAACACTAAGATAACTGAAATATCAACAAATGGGACACTAATAATTTACCACAAATACCCATACTTCATGAGGAACACTACTAGATTCCTTTTGAAAATACACATGCTAAGCATGAATCCTCTCAGTAATCTCATCCTTCAACTAAAAATATTGGAATATAGGAAATATAAATATAATGAACACATAACATATAATAAAAATACACACCTCCTCCATGAATAGATCTCCAAAATTGTCATCAGGAAAAAAAATTATGGGTGAATAGAAGAAGGTGCCATAACAGGATACTGAGTTCCCACACACTAATCCTTCACCATGGATGATAGAGTACATACAACTTCTTCACATCCATAATCATCAATTAATATGTATTTGAATGAAACTATCATTGAATTTCATCCCAGTAATCAACTTCCTCATATCAGTCAATGTAATTCAAGAAATTCTAACACAATGTTACTCCCCTCGTCTAACTATCATTCAAAAGTACCATATATTGTTCCCTATAATGGATCAAACCAAGTGGGATATCAATAACCTAAAACCATTTTTCTTTCACCAGAGAATATGTTATCTATCCTTATATGTCTAATACCTGATGTCAAGACTAAAAAACATCATTCACCATGCCATGGCCTCAGTTTCTAGTTCGACCATCCTATATTCAACCAGAATAGTTTTTTGAAACTCAACAACAAGAACCCTAACAAAAAAATGAATAGATGAAGTCTTTATGAAAAAACAAAAACTCCAAATCATTGTATCATAATACTTAATTATCTAATTTACTTGATATGTTTAATTTATTTCCCAATATCATCCCTAATTAAATCCCTAGATTAATTAAAACATAATTCATGTACATCTCTTAGGTCTATAAACATAATATTGCATCATTTACCCAATTAATTCAATAATCATAGATTCATTATATCAGAACATATATTAATTTAATATCCCTTATTCTATTTGTTCATCCTAGCCAATGTCAGACACATGGTTCAACTAGTATTATTTCTCTTTTAACCCATGAAATCCACCTTTGTGAACAACCCCAATATCCACACTAACCCCCAAACAAAAAAACCAATACAACTATATAATAACCTACCATAGTTAAAACCCCTCCTAGAACTGTGGTAATGATAAGATTAGCCCCCACAATCTACCACAGATATTCCATGATCTATAAACATGAATTTCTTGTATTGGAAATACATATGAGATGCATTACAATCATACAAACAAACACACGGAGGGATATATATATATATAATTAATACCTAGTTAACCAAAAAATATACATTATTATAAAAAAAATACCCTCATTAATCAATCAATTCATTTCTATTTCTTAAAAAGATAAATAAAAAATAATATACAAAAAAATACATTTGGAATTGAATCAATTTCAAAACAAAACCTATGATTTGGTACTGCACGACCCAGACACAAAAATGACCCAAAAATTTTAAAAACATTATTTTATATGTATATAAGTTATAATATCAAGTATGAATAGTAGGTTCATACTAATATTGAAAAAATAAAATGATGAAGAGTTATATTAATTCATGAGTGAAAAAATAAGATATCCCAAAATAATCTACTATACCAAATATCACCCAGCTACACTATTTATCACTCTATAATTATCACATCCATGTTTAATAACATGATATAAAAATTATTTAATGTCAAAAACCCCATAACCTCTTCCCGCCAATTTTCCACTATCATGATCAAATGTGATATTACATGTTCTCACTCCATTAAAAAATTGATGTGGTTGTGGTTTTAACCCTTCCAACCCCATCATCCTACATGGTACAATGTACTATGTTATTATAAATTCATCCATAACAAAATTTAATTGTACTATAGTATCATAAATTCACCCATAAAACAACCAAAATCCTATTTAATGAGTCATAAAAATTATCCCTGTCATTATATATTATATATGACATCTTACATATCTAGTACAATAGGTTATCATGATCTATATAGACAAAATCATTTTTCCCTCCTCCTATCATGAATGAACCCCACCATATCTAAAATCACCTAAAATATAAAAAATACTCTTCACCCTGGTTATTTGGTGGTGCATGGGAAAATATTATCTATCTACCCCTCCCCATTATCCATAATGTTAGGGGAAGGCCTCACATTAAAAATAATGTGTGTGTTGATAATGATATCAATCTATGGTGGGTGAAAAGAGAAAACACAAGAAAACACATCGTATATATATATACACACACGTTGAAACTAATAAAATTTAATTGTACCTATTATTAAATCATCATAACTATACATAATCAACTTTATACTAAAAAATACAACACACTATAAACATTTCCAACTAGGACACATTTACCAACCCATTTACCCATATGAAGTATTTATTATAAACATTTCCAATGGAGGAATCTATCAGAACTTAATAAAAATTTAAAATCCATCGCCACTAATATATAAACCAATGATATTTAGATAATTACATAACATATTTTTTGAATAATTTTTATTATTTTATATAAATAATCACATGAAAATAATAATAATTTCGCTTCTTTGGAAACATGGAAACATAAACAATGGTAAATACGTGAGTTATATATTCTCTAAAACATTTCTTCAAAATAAGAACCCATATTTAAAAAATCATATATTGTACATATATTCATAATTTAGGGAAAATAATCACAAGAATTTGGTGAGATCAGATGATTACTAATAGTAATAAAGGGAGATACATAAGCATAATAAGATCCTAAAAGTATGTTAAATAGAGGATATCAATTTAAAAAAAACAATACCCTGCTTATCAATGTTCATAATCCTTGGTGATGAATGATTTGTTGGAAATTCAAAAGACACGAATAATAATAGATTTAGACTACAAGATCCATAAGAGAAAAATATTAGAATAGTATTAAATTTTTTTTGGCATGCACATAATCATATAAAATAATTTCCATATTACATACATTCACTACCAAGTCCATTATAGTTGAATATTAACCATAATGAACTAAGTTCACTCCACATTTTAACCCTTTAAATACTAAACAAAATTCTCTTCATGTGGAATCCCAATCTATCTCATTAGATATTAATCACTACACAACTCATTATATGAATATGTAGCTCCCACATATCATATAATTTAATCATAATTACATATTCCATAAGATCATAAATTGTCACCATAACATAACCTATGAAATGAAATGGGTATCATATACATTAATTATGTCATAAAATGTGGAAAATATATAGGTTTCATAATCATTTTATCATAACATAACCCATATAAAGAGGCGTGTTTCAAACTAATTTCTTTAAGGTAAAAAACATCAAAGAGAAATGGGTTCCCTAAATAATATTCCATCAAAACACAAACCATTCCAAGAGAAAATATGAATGGTATATTTACATCATATCTGTAGAAATCAATACATAATGTAAAATCATGTTACCATTTTATTAGGTACTCCCTTATCTATATTAGGGATTCCCCCTAAATTTAGATTGGAAGGATACCTATAATGCGGAAGTAATATATTTGTTGGACTTTAAACATTACAATCCGTTTCTATAGGATGTAGCAATATTTCACACAGTGTAACTGGGTTACTCATCATGAAATGTCTGTTGGGTACAAGATGTGAAAGGGGATTCAAACTATGAAATATTATGCATTGGGAATGGTGGTTTCATGTTGTGGATGTTTTAAATATTATATTCTTAATCTGAGGTGATGGGATATTCATGTTTATTAACTAGTGTGAACTTCACGCCATGCTTGGGAGTTTCATACTGTGAAAGGGACCACATCTAGTTTTAAAACACATGCATGGATATTTTGCATGATATTTTAATTATCAACTCATTTAACCTCATACCATTGTATCTACTAAGCATGTTCTTGGTTCTACACTCCTTATAGATCAACCCATTCAATATTGGATATCTGCTGAAGTTGTGGTGAATATCTTTCATTAATCAACCTTTTTGCTTCTTCATTACTTTTGATAACAGTTGCACCCAAGAATTGTAGTATTGGATCTATTGATATATGGTTTATGTTCCTTCTTGTGCTATTCTAGATTAGTTTTGAGATCATATTCCTAATTTCATTTCATAGTTATATTTTTTGTGATATACATTCATTCATATGGGTCTTTGATAACATTTTTGGGTTTTGTGAATTTCAGATTCAATTATAGGTGTGTATGACCTGAGGATTCAGTTATGTGGTTCCATATCGATCTTATAAAATTGGATCTTATTGATTTTATTTATAAACTGATTCATAATGAATTATTGGAATTATTGTTTTTTTATTTTGAAAAGATTATTCAATTAAAAATGTTTAAATTATGGTTAATGAAAAATGGTATTGGATAGGGGTATTTTCAAAGCACTGAAATAGACATTGCAATGGTTTTGAAATGGTTTTCCAAACATTGAAATGAATTCTGAAAAATAGTTCATGGGTTCCCTTTGGTACATAAGTAGAATGTTTAGCTTGGTGACATCATCCTTTTTTTTATTATCAAGGTGGCTTGTATTGGGGGTTTCATCAATATCCTGGGCCTTTTGAACTAGGGGACTGATATTGACCTCATTTGGGGGGTTTACTCATGTGGTATTAGTCAACTTCCTAAGATTGATGTTCATGTAATTATTTTGTGCACATTATTTTTATGTTATGATTATTCTACGGGCATGATGTATAATATTCCTTATTGTTTTGATACATGTTATGATGTTTATTATTTCTTGTATTTTTGAGTTACCCAAGTTATGCATGTATATGAATGTGACGATCATATGAAAAAAAGATTTGAAATTTATATGTCTTATTTTTTAGAACTATGGATAAAGGGAGATTTTTACCATGTTTTTATATAAACAATTTACTACTTATCATTCCATGATTTTACCGAATATGTGAATATAGAAATTGTTACACCGAAACTAGATAAAGAACAGCTGGTTGGGATACTACTGAGCCTATTATATCACACATTATGAACCTATTTGGTTGTGTATAGACCTATTCTCATATTATAGTGTAGGGAAAGGAATGAATCCATAGTGAGGTGGTGAGGGTCATTTCAGCTGGTTAGGTAGCTAATAGTGGGATAGTGGGAGTTTTCCCAGAAATCAGTTGGAGTAGATATTTGGATTGGGTCCTTTTCAATTAGACTAATACTTTAGAGTTTTTTTGTTTACATTTTTTCCTAAAATTTTATAATATATATATATTTTTCATATTTTACTATTAATATTTGTTTTCTACATAAATGCCAGGTTTTTTTATTAGGTTAGGATAAATAGTTTCCTCTATTGTGTTGTTCAATGCCCGACTGCTTGTCGCTAGCCCCTAGGTATTTGGAATGCCCTTCGGGTATATAACAGAATGGGTTGGGTGTTGTGTTCGAGGGAAACCCATGTTGGTTCATTAAAATTAGGTACCATATAAGGATTTTACAAAGGGTTCCATGTCTTGTAACATCAGTTGGACTAGAGATAGGATTTCTTTCTTGACCTGTATACTGTGATAAGTGATTAGAAAAATAAAATTGTAACGAGACTCAGGTTTCCATAGGATGTTGGGATGTGTGTCTTTAGTATTGTGTTTTTTTCTAAATTATGAGTTTCTTCTTACAGGTTTTGTAATTTAAATCAATACTTGTTCTATTTTCTGATCATTATTATGTTTTGGTGTGCTATAGTATGTCTCTGAGACGTCATCCACATGTTACAAAAGAAGGTGCATCTAATTAACCTCAAAGTAATCCTCCAATTAATATTAATTTTATTGATACTATCATACAGGTAGTCCATATTGTTTACTAGGATTTGCCACTAGTTCGGAACACAATGGTTTAGGTATATCTATGATCTAAAGTAGAGATAAATCAATCAAATAAGTTAATTAATGAGAATCCAACGTCCTTTAAAGAAATTATAGAAGATCAAGATGAGGAGGATTGGGTGGACTGGATTGATCAAATTTTCAAATTTCTGGAGAACCTATAAACATCATTGTGATGTTTACGGTGTTCAGACACGTGTGTTCTAGCAAGATATTGTGGAATTCTATAGTGTGTGGAGAATGAAATGTGTAATGGGATTGTAATGGTTTCAAAACCCGATTCTTATATTTTTTTCCATGAGTTTCTATTGTTTGAAATTTGTCTTTACTTCCTATAATTTAAATAGAAAGAGTGGTCTCTATTGGCATACACTATAATTTTACTGTGTTTTCTTATTTTCTTGAGGAAACGGTGAAGAATTAAAGATGGAGGCTCAGAATTATCTATACGGTTTTAAGCTCGATATTATAAACCAAGTATTTGTTGTGAAATATTCTACCTATGCTGATACGGTTGATAGATCTATGATGGAAGAAACAAATATGGCACTCAAGGATTGACTTTCCACCTCTTCTCTTCCATTAAGTTGTAGCTCCATTGGAACACATGTTTAGTAGAGGAAGTGGAAAGATCACCACTGGAGTAGTGGAGGTGGGTCTTAGTAGAGGGACTCCTCTTTAACAACTATCGTAGTGGTTAATGTGCCTCTAACTTATTATATGTGCATCAATGTCAAAAATAGATTACTTTCCTTTCTTATTCATTGGAATTCTTGTAAAAATTGTGGATGTGTTGGCCACTTACATCATTTCTGTCATGATATGAATAAACCTTGTTATGATCAGGACTTTTTGGCACTAAAGGCTACTATGGAATATTCATATTTTTTTTATGATTATAAGGCCCTAGACACAGGCCTCAGGACTAATTCTTTTCATGTAAAATTCTATTTTTCAATTGAATTCGATGTTGGTCCCACAATAGTGAGAGTTTCCATAATTATTTTATATTTATATGTATTTTATTTATTCTATAATATTCCCTGACAATATTTTATATCCTTACATTGTTTTCATATTCTCAATCATAAAATAAAACTATTTCCCTTTCAAATATAGTTAGTTCATCCTCTTGGAAGGAGAAACGCCTATGGATTCAGGTGTCCTTCTTGTTCACAAATGATAGAAGATACATCGTTGGTTTGTGATAATCCCATTCTTGATCTATTTCAAATTCACATAATCATCATAATTTATTGGTTGTCACTCATTATATTGAGGTTGAATGATCTCATTGGCTTGTATCATTTCATGCTATCGATGGGAGCTATCTTTAGTATCAAGGGGAGTGGGACACATGGTTAGGTCATGTAGGACCTTCCCACCCCATGATCAGTAGTTTATTGGTTGTTGATTCATTAGATCCCTATTATGTTTCATTTATTGATGATGATTCGGTTGTTGTTAAAGACATTCCTATCATCTTCTCAGATGATATCTCTGGTCATTCTCTAGAGAGAGAGGAAGATTTTACAATTTATCTAGTTCTAGGTATGGATTAAATATAAATAATATCATATCTTATAGAACTAGTAGAGATGAAGAAAATAAGATTCAGTTGGACGACCTGTTGGAAAAAGGATTCATTTCCATAGATTTTTTCCTTGGGAAGCCCCTATTCTATTTTCTAGGAAATAAAATGGTTCAATTTGGTCTTGTGTGGACTATTGGAAGTTGTACAGTTTAAAGGTTATGAAAAAATATCATTTGACTCATTAGGATGATTTCTTTGATCAGTTGAAGGGAAAAAGTGGGTTTTATTGATTGATCTTTGGTCGGGTTGTCATCAGCTTAGAGTTTGGGAGTCTAACTTACTAAAGACAACATTTTGGAGAATGAATGGCCATTATGTATATCTCGTGATGAATTTTTTCCTGGATATCACTCCTATTGATTTTATGGGCCTGATGAATCATATATATCTTCCATATCATGAAAATATTTTGGAAGCATTCATGGATGATATTCTTCTTTATTCAAAATCTAATCATGATCATGACCACCATCTGTATTTGGTTCTAGAAAATATGACAAGTTACCATTTGTATGAAAAAAATTGAAATGTAGTTTATATATTTTTTAAGTGACTTTCTTGGGAATAAAATTGGTAATATTGGCTTGTTTGTTGAACTAGAGAAGGTAATGGTTGTTTTTTCATTTAAGAAGCCACATAATTTCATTGAAATAAGAAGATTCCTTTGAATTTTTGGATACAACTGAATATTCATCAAGGATTCTTCTAAGATGGAATCACATTTTATTAAACTTAATAGTAATGTGGTGAAACTACCATGTGATGTGATGTGTCTGTATTTTTCATATGAATAGAAATTAATTATGACATAAGATCCTACTCTAATCATAGCTAATATCGGTAAGGGGTGTGTGGTGTTTTCAAATTCTTTGAGTGGTGTTTTATGATGTTTGGTGATTCAGAATGATCAGGTGCTCTCTTAAACACTCGTTATCCCTTACCATAGGAAAATAATTAACCTAATCATGATATAGAAATTTTCATTCATGAATATACATAAATTATGGAATCATTATCATTTTGGGGAAAGTTTCACAATATTATATAATCATAATAGGTTGAGTTATATCTTTTCTCAAAATTACATTAATCTCAAGTAGAGAAGATTGGTATAATACCTTCAAACATTTGACATCAGTATCGCCTATATAATATAGAATGGAAATATTATTATAGAAACTCATAGTAGGAATGTACATTCACTGGCTTTTCTAGAATCAAAGGAAGATTATAACATTATGGGGATATTCACTCAATTTCAAAAACATGATAATGTGGATGTTTCATAAATGGTTCTAACCATGTTTGAGTTATCATAATCTACCATAGATTCAAATTCATAAATTTATAAGAATGATGATGTGTTTCAGAAGACTCAAGAAAGACTTTATGATGGGGAGTTCATTTTGAGTTGGTCTCTTTCTTTATATGGAAATCTTCACTTTGAGAAAATAGTATTTATCCCATCATCTATGAAGAGTTTAGTCTTATTAGATTTTCATATAAATCCATGGGATCCTCCAGGAACTAAGACGATGTATTATGACATGCGGGGATGATTCGGGTGGCATGGTATGAAGCGTGACAACATGGAAATTTATCTCGCTATAATATCTGGAAATGGATAAAGGGAGAGAACATGAAACATTCTATTTTTATTCATCCTCTTATGATCATGATCTGTAATTGTGATGAGGTATCCACTGATTTTTCAGTGGTATTACCATGATCTATTCAAGGGAAAAATGATATCTGCGTGGTTATTGATCATTTAACAAACTCTTCTTGTTTCTTTCAGATCAAAGACATCACTAATGTTGAAAATCTGGGTAAGCTGTATGTGCATGATATTGTGAGGATACATGGGAGTCCTTCTTCCATTGATTCAAATATAGATCCCATTTTCCCATGAGGTTCTGAAGGAGTCTTCATGAGGCAATGATAACTCAAGTCATGTTGAGAACAGCTTACCATCCATATAAAGAAGGTCAAATAGAGCGAGTAATTCCAATTATGTAGGATATGTCTCGTGCCAATGTCTTGGATTTTGGAGGATCTTTAGATATCCATTTTGGACTGGTTGAGTTTGTCTACAAAAAAAATTTATCAATCATCAATAATTTTTGGATTCCTTTTAAATGATGTATCAATTCCCATGTAGATCACCTTTTTTTAGCTAAGGTGGAATAATTTTTTTTAGTCTGACAATGTTTGGTTGTTGAGATGATAGCAAATATTCTAGATGAATGATGGAATATGATAATTGCCTTGATCTAAAAAAAATTATATGTATTAATAGTGTCAAACATTGGAGTTTCCATAGTTGAATAGATTGTTTTCAATGTTTCTCTTCTGTTGGGTAACCTATGACTTCGAAAGAAGGGAATGTAGGCTCCGACATATGTTGTATAAGGTCCTAACCTTAAAAAATTACTTAGAATTGATTTAGAAAAATAATTCACATTGAGGAACTTTTCAGGATTAGAGTTTTAGAGAATTAGGACATAATTATTATAGTTCAAAAGATTACAAAGTAGACACTTCTAATCAGTTTACATTTTCTTCATAAAATGAAAACTTTTGAAAAAAAGAGTCATGTCTAGTTCCAGGTTTTAGACAACATGACTTTTCCTTGATCCCATCCTTAACCCTATTCATCAATAAGTCCTATGAAAAAACATTTCAAAACATTGGATGAGCATAAAAAGCTCAGTAACGGTTATAAAACAAAGAAGGAAAACATTAGTTTAAAAATACATACCAAACTGAAACTCTTTTACAAACATCATGAAATCCTAATATTTATGAATAACACATAGAAACCATAAAACACAAGGGTAACTTGTGGAATCCATATCATAATTACATTTTAGCTATCATAGCTACATATGGAGTTACTTTGGAATACCCATCATATTTAAATCCTCTAATCTCATAGGAGAAACATCCACATTTACCTCCATCACATTACCCAATGCATTGGAAAGCTATCTCGGGCTCACCCGCCTTAGTTTTTTCATGGAACCACCCGTATATGTAAACGATGCCCAAGAATCATAACATGTCTGTAACACATAAATCAAACATAAAAGAAAGATAAAATTTCCACATTTCAATCACCATATATAATTTAAATATATTGACATAACAAATACATTATCAAAACCATTTTCAATACCAAAATACATAAAAAAGTATAGGGTAATTATTTTCCTTTTAAAAATATTATGGCTTGTTAAGGTAGCCAAAGATCAAATAATACACGTGCGGCGGAAAGGTCATTGTCACCGCTTACTTTAAAAAGAAACATTCTTTTTTGTCTTTTTCTAAAACTCCTCGTAGAAAAAATTCCCTTTGAATGAAATGAAATGTCATAGGTGTTTATACATCGTATAAAAGAAAATCATGTATTAAAACAAAATATGCCTCAATGAAAGGAGATTGAGACGAATTCCCTTACCTCATGTCCGAATTGACCCATTCATTCTTTAATATCCTGAATAATAAACAAATGATAATTTATTCTTGATTAAATACCTTTTTCAAGATTATTATTCTTTTTATATCACATATTACCATGTTATAAACATTACGTAATCATTTAAGTTAATAGCATTTATTTTTTTTTGATATTTGGTACTTGAGTCAAAAATGAACACCATATAGTTACAAGTTTATCACATGGTCAAAATTTCATTATATCCATAATTATATTTATGATTTAGATATCATAAATATCATATTTACCTATTATACACATGTTTTTGTAATAGTACATAACATTTGGAGGTAATAAATGAAATTCAATGTTCATGGAAACGGTAAGTCGTGCGCACGCATGAACGCTACTTCCATTTCTATTTTTTATATTAATGGAATGAAAACTTAATGATAAATATGTATATTATAATTCTTGTATTATATCATATAATATAATTAAATCCACCCTTTATACATCCCACATATGGAATGAACGCGTCATATCCCTTTGAAGGGTGGTAGTCTGCACTTCCTCAAATGAAATTATCACATTTACCCATTATGGAAACCATAAAGGTATTCTATAAATGGAAAATACAAAAGAATAAAAAAAAATAAACATAGTATATATCATATATAAATAAATTTCCATCATAATGTCCACCATAAGTGGTGGTAGGAGATAATCGAATAATTATCGTTTCCTGAGGCGTTAGTTTGCCATCCATAGAAATAGTATATTCTTCACCAATTAGATGGAGGTGTGTGAAATTGTAGTTTTAATAATTCTCATAAAAAAATACTAGTATATTTAATATTGTGATGATGTTATAAAAGAAATGAATAAAAATAGTTTAGGGGTTAGAGAAGGACAATAAAAGAAAATAAGTTAAGAGAAAATGTTACCTTTAATCAGGTTAACTGCTTTTGTTTGGAACAAAAAGGGGTTGTTGAAGTGCCTTCAGCCTAAGGTAAGGCTTCTAGGTGGAAGAGCGGGACATATAGAGCTTAATTGTGTAGAGGCTGGATGAGAAAAATGGCTTGAGAGGTGTGAAGAATAGGATAGAAATGATCTCCTTTTATAAGGGGGAGGAGGGGCACTTTAGGAAAGTTTCAAATTTTTATTTTATTATTTAATGATATTCAGTTTATAAAAGTCCAAAAATCATTAGAGTCGATGATAAGATGACTAATGGTCGAAATAAAATATATCAAACAATAATTGGACAGGTTGTAGGTGATGTTTTAATATTAATAATCTTTTTTAATTAAATTATTTATTAATGAGGTAAACACTGCATCATTATTGTGTCATAAATAATTTAATTTATTCGATTTCTAAAAATTATAAAACAAATACCATGATGTATAAAATCATTTTATATTTCGAAATAATATTTATAGTAAAAAAATTGACTTATATAACCCCAAGTAAAAATTGATTCACTAAAAGAGTTTTGTTTATGTCATTTTTTCTTTTACATTAAGTTAATTTATCTAAAGTGTCATTATCATTCCAACATGGATCAATGGGGTCCCAAAATAAACCCAAATACTCCCAGGTTCGTTAATGACTCAACCAATATGTTTTGGAAAAGTGTTAAGGTAATTTTGAATTATTATAATATTGTTTTTATCTTGAATTACCCTATTTATCTTTAACTGCGGTAAAAAAAGTCAACAGATACTATTTACAAAATAATTTTATCTTATTGAACCATATTTTACTTACTAAAATCGACCATGTATGTTGGATTTTATAAATTCAATTCATAAAAGTGTTAAATTTAATTTAAATGAAAATGTTACTTTATTAACAACTACTATGTGGTTTCACTATTTATCTAAAATTGATGTTTTTTAGAAAAAATACCGAAAATTCAGCCAAAGAAATATTTCATATTATGATTTCAAAGATGATGTATATTTTTTCAAATTAAAAACAAAGAAGTGGCATTAATTAATTTAAAATTAATTTCCATTGTTAAAATAAATAGCTTGTTTTTAAAACACAATAACTATCAAAATATTGATACTTGTTTAAGTCAAATTTCAAAGTGAAATTAATTCCATTAAACAAAATTGGATTAAATGGTAAATATAGTTTCTAATTAAACATAAAAATACATTAAAAATATAATCTAACCATATAAATAAATTAGATTAAAACAAATTTTTGAATTAAAATACAATATTTATCTCTATTCAATAAAGATGAACATTATCGGATAAACTCCAAAAATTTACACAATGTAAATATTGATGTCCCAATTCTAGAGAAGAATTTTATTTGGTCAAATATAATGTATTTATGTGACCAAAACTAGATTTAATGACGGTTCACCATTAGAAGCCAGTAAATCGGCTTTTTAATGTAAATTATGCTTAGAATTAGATTCATTCTTATTTAAATCCTTTAGATTTTATTGGATAAATTTCAATACATTTAACAAACATGTATAATAATATTGTAGTTAATTCTGTTCATTCCCACCAATACAACGTCTAGAAGTTAACTACCATTTAAAATAATAATATTATATTATTAGTGTGCAACGTAAGATATCAACGAAACTCGTTGTGGCGTATCGAGTACGCTATTGAACATAGAAAACCCTTTAATGTAAAATTAATGTTTACCTGACAAATATTAATAAATATGAAATATGTCTTATTCTTTATTTACCTAATATGATACGTACTTCACCCCTTTTTGGAATTGCATCCTCGCAATTTTACATATCAAAATAAGTGGGGGTATTTATCCTCATATCATTTTTAGATTCTAACATTGCCTCTTCAACCATATAGTTTTTCCACAAAACCTTTACCTGGTGAATTACCTTATTCCGCAACACTTTCTCTCTTCGGTCAAGACTATGGACTGCTTGTTCTTTATAAGATATATTCTCTTCCAACTGAACTATCTCTCGAATCAAAACATGAGATGGATCTGGATATACTTTCTCAATATCGAAACATGAAAAACATTACGTACCTTGGATAATCTTTGAGTTAATGTCACTCTGTATGCAACTGATCTAACTTTCTCCAAGATTTAATAAGGTCCAATGATCCTCAGACTCAACTTTCCCTTCTTACCAAAATACATCACACTTTTCCCTGGAGAAACATTGAGAAAGACACGATCAACTACCTCAAAAGAAAGATCCTTCCTAGATATTCTCATGTTCTTTTGAATCAACTGAACTTTATCCTCCCTCTCTTATACCAATTCTAGTCCCATCAGACTCAGTTCACCTACTTCATCCCAAAAAGCTGGAGTTCGACAACGCTTTCCATATAATTCCTCAAATGGAGCCATCTGTATACTAGAATGAAAACCGTTCTTATATGAAAATTCAACCAAAGTAAGATGTTGGTCCCAACTACCCTGATAATCCAATGAGCAAGAACGTAACATATACTCCAATGTGTGAATTGTTCATTTTGATTTCCCAACTGATTGAGGCTGAAAATCTATACTAAAATTTTATTCAGTACCCAATGAATTCTGAAGGCCTTTCCAAAATTTAGAAGTAAACCTGGGATAACAATCAAATACAATGGAGAGGGGAACTCCATGCAACCTAATTATATCATTAATATACAACCGAGCGAGTTTATCTTGAGGCAAAGTATCTCCAATAGGAAGGAAACGATCAGATTTTGTCAATTGTTCAACTATAACCCAAATTTCATTATTACCTCAAAATGTCTTTGGTAATCCCACAACAATGTCCAGGGATATAATTTTCCATATCCACTCTGGCACCGGTAAAGTCTGAAGCATCCCTTTCAATAACTATCGCTCTGCTTTAAACGTCTTACAATTCAAACACTTCACATTAAAATCAGCAATATCTCTATTCATTCCATCCCACCAGTAATACTCCCAACGATCTTCATACATCTTAATATTACTAAGATGAACTGAAAATAGAGAACCATGGGCCTCACATAACAACTTATTCTTCAACTGTGAATCACCAGGGACACATAATATCTTCCCAAACCTCAAAACACAATCATTATCAACTTTGAAATCCGGAAACATACCATTCTCAACCAACTCTACCTTTTTCTATAACTCACAATATTTTTTATGCGCTTGCTATATATTGTCTGATAGAGATGATTTCACTAACACCTGACACAAAATAGAATAATTTCCTGCACCAACAAATTCTATGCCAATGATCTTCAAATAAAAAATAAAAGGATATCATTCCAAATTTAGCATGGTTAATGATACATTACTTTTCCAACTCAATGCACCAGCCACTTTATTGGATTTTCCCAGATGGTAATAGATTGTGAAATCAATATGTTTGATTAATTCAGCCATCTCCTCTGTCTCATGTTCAATTATTTCTGAGTGAATATATACTTTAAACTTTTGTAGATAGTATATATTTCAAATTTTACTCCATAAAAATGATACCTCCAAATTTTTAAAGGAAAAACAACAATAGCTAAGTCCAAATCATGTGTAGGGTAATGTAACTCATGTGGTTTCAACAAACATGAAGCATAAGCAATTACCCGATCATTCTACATTATGACACAACCAAGTCCTTTCAATAATGCATCACTATAGATAAAAAACTTACCGTTTCTCGATGGAAGTTCCAAAATTGGAGCATTCACTAATATTCTATTCAATTCATAAAAACAATAATCACATTATTTTTTCCAAATGTACATAACACCTTTTCGAGTTAACTTAGTCATTGGACAAGATAACCATGAATAAGTCTCAACAAACCTCCAATAATAACCTTCCAAACCAAGAAAACTATGGATCTCAGTTATATTTGTTGGCCTTGACTATTCTTCAACAAATTTTGTTTTAGTAGGATCAATAGTTAGGCAATTTTTTGAAACAATGTGACCAAGGAATGAAATTTGTTGTAACTAAAAATTACACTTCCTGAATTTCCCAAACAGTTTCTTTTCTTTTAAGGTTTGCACGGAAACCCTTAAATGACTATAATATTACTATTTAATTTTATAATAAACCAAAATATCATCAATGAACACAACCGCAAAATTATCCATGAACTCACGGAAAATTCTATTCATAAGATCCTTGAACACAGCAGGTACATTGGTTAACGAAAAAGTCATAAATAAAAATTCAAAATGGCCATATCTAGTATTAAATGCGGTCTTCAGAATGTCTTCTTCCTTTACATTCAACTGATAGTACCCCGGTCTAAAGTTAATCATCGAAAAATACTGAGATCCATGGAGCTGATCAAACAAATCATCAATATGAGGCAAATGATACTTTTTCTTAATAGTGATGTTATTCAATGCTCTATAATACATGAAAATTCTCATTGAACAATCGTTCTATTTAACAAAAAAGACAAGAGAAACCTGTGGTGATGTTCTAGTTCGAATGAAACCTCTATCTAATAACTCATGCAATTGCTTCTTTAACACAAAATGTTTAATTTGAATCATTCGATAAGGGTTTTTGAAATTGTCTTAGCATCAGGAAGTAAGTCAATAGAAATTTCAACATCTCTATCATGTATAATACCAGGAAACTCATTAGGAAAAGCATCAAGGTACCCGTTTACCACTAGAACATCATTAATATCAACACTTCATTTATTTTCAACAGTATGAGGAAGGTAACATTAATTTCTATCTTTTACTAGTTTCTCATCTTCTTGATATGTTATAAAAATCAAGGGTTCATTCTTGTACACAAATTAAAAATCATTCTGAAAAGAAACCTCTTTATCCATTTTTTCAATCATAGCATGATAAATAAAAAGCTAATCCAAACCAAAAATAACATCAAACTCTACTAAAGGTAAAACCATAATGTTTGCATGTTGATTCTTTACACACACAAGGACAAGAATGTTCTAATGTTTTTTTGTCACAAAATTTCCTCCATGTGTTTTTACCGAAAGTTCTGTATTCATATCTTGAGACGGAATTCCAAATTCACTAGAAAAATTATAAGAAATGAAAGAGTGTGTAAACCCTAAATCAAATACCACATTGGCATAATCTGGACACTCAAACAATGTACCTTGTTCTAATTATTTTGATGGACCAACATCTACTCATGTAGATGCAAATGATTTCACCACCCCTTTCTGCTTGTAGTATTGATGCTTTACCTCAGTTGAGTTTTTCGATGAACACTCATTTGCATATTGACCCATTTCATTGCACTTAAAACATTTAACTGACTCCAAATCAGATTTTGTATTACCATTACCCTGCTCTTTTTCAGTGCAATTATGAGCCTTATGTCTCATTTTACCACATCAGTTGCACTTTCCAGAATTAAAAAGACATTCCCCACCATGATTTTTACCGCAATTTTCACAAACTGTAAACTCTATGTTTCTTAACATCTGAATTTTTTGATGATTTCTTCCCTTTATCTTGCCACCTCAATCTCTTATTCTGTTGTTTTTCAAAGAACTCCTGATCATCAGCAAACTCCATTTCCACCTTCTTCACACAACGAAGAAGTTTTTTATAACTTTTGAACTCACGAAGAGATATTTTTCTTCGATACGTTGGCTTTAAGCATGAGTAAAAATTGTAGATTTTACTTTCAAGATCTCATATGAAATTTAAAGCATACCTTGCCAGTCGAGTAAATTTTTCTTCATAAGCAGCCACCAATTCATCCTCCTACCTTAATTCCAAGAATTGTTTTTCCTTTCTAAGATGAACCACCTTAAGAAAATGTTTCTCAAGAATCATACATTGGAATTCATCCCAATCGATAACATCAATCTCCTCACTATCCCTGATCTTTTCCACCATCGACCACAACTGATCAACATCACCTTAAAAATGATATATAGTGAGACTAACCTTTTGATGTTCTGAATAACCCATTACATCAAAAATCATCTCTGGTTCATTAATCCACCATTCAGTTAGAATAGGGTCATATTCTTTTCTAAATGATGGGGGTTGTCACCTTATGAAATGCTCCACTACTGACATGTTCATCTGTGGTTGATCTGGCTGATCTCGTGCATGGATACCACCACCATATGTAGCCTGAGTCAAATGTTCCATCACTCCAACAAACTGTTCAGTTCTGATTCCGACCATATCGAGTTGTTGATTTGGAAGGTTGTCTTCCTCCTGATGTCATCCTTACATAGTTTCCATGTTTCCTCTGTGAAAAACAATTTTGAACAAAGAATTATCTTAGGAGAAACAAGATGGTAATCTTTAAATGCTATATTATTTAAATATTAACATAAATTACTATATCGATATTAATTTAACAATACCCTAAATCATAAATTTTTCTAAACTGACCTTTGATAACAACTATAAGGACCCGACCTTAAAACATTATATAATAATGAATTAAATGAATAATTTACATTGACAATATTTTTAGTTTTACAGTTTTAGAGAATTAGGACAAAATTATTACATTTCAAAAGATTACAAAGTAGATACTTCTACTCAGTGTCCATTTTTTAATAAAATAAAATATCTTTAAAAAAATTGTCATGTATAGTTCCATGTTTTATATAGCATGCCTTTTTTTTGATCCCAAACATGACCCTATTCATCTTTAAGTCCTGTGAAAAACATTTCAAAACATGGGATGAGCATAAAAAGCTTTGTAAGGGTTATAAAACGAAGAAAGAAAACATTAGTTCATAAATACATAAAAAATAAACTCTTTTTCTTACCTCATGAAATCATAATATTTATGAATAACACATAGAAATCATAAAACATAATAGTAACTTGTGGCATTCATAACAAACATACATTTTAGCTATCACAGCTATATAGGGAGTTACATTGGAATACCCATCACAGTATATTCTCTAAATATCTTAAGAGTTCATCCATGTTTACCTCCGTCACGTTACCCAAATCATTGTAGATCTATCTTGGTCACACCCACCCTAGATTTATCACGGAACCACCCGTATACATAAACAATTCCCAATTATCATAACATGTTCGTAACACCTAAAAAAACATAAAATAAAGATAAAATTTCCACATTTCAACCACCATATATCATTTAAATATATTGACATAACAAATCCATTATCAAAACAATTTTCAATACCAAAATACTTAAAAAAGTATATGGTATTTATTTTCCTTTTATAAATATTATGGATTTTTAAGGAAGCCAAAGATCAAATAATACTCACGGCAGTGGAAAGGTCATTTTCACCGATTACATTAAAAAGAAACATTCAATTTTGTCAGTTAGAAAAACGCCTCATAGAAAAAGATTCCCTTGTAATGAAATGAAAATAAAAAGGTCTTTATACAGTGTATAAAAGAAAATCATGTATTAAAAGAAAATATGCCTCAATAAAAGGAGATTGAGACGAAGTCCCTTATCTCTTGTCCGACTTGACCCGTTCGTTCTTTAATATCATGAATAACAAACTAATGTTAATTTATACTTTCTTAAGAACCTTTTTCAATTTTATTATTCCTTTTATATCACTTATTACCATGTTATAAAAATTACGTTATCATTTATGTTAATAACGTTTGTTTTGTCGACATTTGGTACTTGAGTCAAAAATTAACACCATATAGTTACAAGTTGTTCACATGGTCAAAATTTTATTATATCCATAATGATATTAATGATTTAGATATCATATATATCATATATAACTGGTATATAACATGTATTTATAACAGTACATATCATATGTAGGGGAGAAATGAATTTCACCATTCTTGGAGACGGTAAGTCGTACGTACGCATGGACGCTAATTCCATTTTTATATATTATTTTAATGGAATTAAAATATAATGATACATAGGTATATTATAATTCCAGTATAATATCATATAATATATTTAAATCCATCTTTTATACCTCCCACGTATGGCATGAATGAGTCATATCACTTTGAGGGGGTGGTAGTCCGCACTTCCTCAAATGAAATTATCGTGTTTAACCATTATGGTAACCATAAAGGTATGCTATAAATGGAAAATAAAAAAGAATAAAGAAAACATAATCATGATATATATAATATATAAATATAGTGACATCATAATGTCCAACATGAGAGGTGGTATGAGATAATCGAACAATCATTGTTTGGTGAGGTGTTAATTTTTCATCCACAGAAACAATATGTTCTTCACCCATTAGATAGAGGTGTGTATAATTGTAGATAAGTTAATACTCATAAAAACATACAAGTATATTGAAGATACTGGTGTTGTTATAAAATAATGGAATAAAAAGATTTTAGGGGTTGTATAAGTAAAATAAAATAAAATAAGTTAAGAGAAATTGTTACCTTTAATTTGGGTAACTTCCTTTGGCTTGAACAAAAATGGTTTGTTGATTTTCCTTCATCCTAAGGTAAGGATTATAGGTAGAATAGATGGATGTAGAGAGCTTAATTGGGCAGAGTCTGGATGAACCAAATGTCTTGAAAACTATGACGAATTGGATATAAATGGTAACCTTTTATAAGGGGGAGGAGGGGCTCTTTTGGAAAGTGTTAAAATATTATTTTATTATATAATGATATTCATTTGTAATGGTCCAAAAATCATTAAAGTAGAATATAAGATGACTAATGGTCGAAATAAAATCATCCAATAATAATTGGACAGGTTTTGATGTTATTTTAATATTAATAATCTTATTTAATTAAATGATTTTTTAATGAGGTAAACCCTACATCATTATGGTGTCATAAATAATTTAATTTATTCAATGTCTAAAAATAATAAAAAAATACTATGATTTAGGAAATATTTTTATATTTTTAAATAATATTTATAGTAAAAAATATGACTTATATAACCCCATGTAAAAATTGATTTACTAAAAGTGTTTTTTATGTCATTTCTTCCTTTACAATAAGTTAATTTAACTCAAGTTTCATTATCACTCCCAAGTGACTCAATGGGGACCCAAAATCGGCCCAAAATATGACTATGGTCATAAATAACTCATCAAATATAGTTTGGATAAGTGTTAAGGTAATTTTAAATTATTATAATATTCTTTTTACCTTGAATTTCCAAATTTACCTTTAACCGCGGTAACAAAAGTCAAGGGTTACTATTCACAAAAAATTATTTTCATCTTATTGAACCACATTTTACATACTAATAAAAACCATGTATTTTATATTTTAGAAATTAAATTCATAAAAATGGTAAATTTCATTTAAATGAAAAAGTCTGTTTTTTAACTACTACTAAGTGGTTTCACTATTCATCAAAAATTGATGTCTTTCAGAAAAATACCAAAAATTCATCCTAAGATTTATTTGATATTACAAATTCAAATATGGTATCTATATTTCAAATTCCAAAACAAATAAGTTTATTTAATTAATTTAAAATTAATTCGTGTGGTTAAAACAAATACCGTGTTTTTAAGAAACAATAACTATCAAAAGATTGGTACTTGTTTAAGCCCAACTAATTCCACTAACCAAAATTGGTTTAAATGGTAAATATATATTCTAATTACACTTTAAAACCAATTAAAAAGATAATCTTACCATATAAATAAATTAGATTAAAACACAGTTTTGAATTAACATACAATATTTTTCACTATTCATTAAAAATGATATTTATCGGAAAAATTCAAAAAATTTATACAAAAGTAAATTTTGATGTACCCATTCTAAATAAGGATTTTATTTGGCCAAATATAATATATTAATGTGACAAAAACTATATTTAAAGAGGGTTCTCCATTAAAAGGTTGTAAATCGGCCTTTTAATGTAAATTATGCTTAGAATTAGATTCATTCACATTTTAAGCCTCTAACTTTTATTGAATAAATTTCAATACATTTAAAAAACATTTATAATTATATTGTAGTTAATTTTGTTCATTCCCGACAATACAATGTCTAGGAGTTAACTACCATTTAAAATAATAATATTATATTATTAGTGTGCAACATAAGATTTCAAAGGAACTCGTTGTTGCGTATCTGGTACGCTATAAAACTTAGATACCCATTTAAAGTAAAATTTATGTTTATTTCACAAATTTTAATAAATATAAAATATGTATTATTCATTATTTAACTGTTATGTTACATGTTTGACCATTTGAGGTCACTTAGCAGCTCATGAAAGTTTATTATCAGTTAGAATTTCTAATTAACATGACAGTTATTCAAGATTTATTCCATATATATGATATCAATAAGTATCATCCTAATCCCTATCATGTTCTGAGTTTGGAACGAAATTGAATTATAGTCATGTGTTTTTCTTTTAGAGAAACTAATTGATATTTTTGACCCTTATGTGAATTCTTTTATCGGGATATTGATTCTATTGTTCATAGTTCTATAGAAATAAGGAACAGATAATCATGAGACATGGAAATGTGAAAGATTGATAATAGAATAGTGTCCTCATAAATCTCTAAGGATTACATATTACACATGACTTCATAGTGATAGAAATTCATTTTTTTTGGAGACTTTATAACACCACATTTCCATTTTATCTTTTATTCCCCTAACCTTATTGTGGTTTTCCCCTCATTTTTGATTTGGAGGATACCTATAATGGTGTGTTCAGATATTTTTTTTACATTCAACATTATGAAACCATTACAATGGGATGAAAATATATTCCATTCCATTTAATGGGGTTAAATGTCATGAAATCTCTACTTGGTACAATCCATGAAAGGGTATTCTTGTTGGGGAATATAACACGTTGTGAATAGTGGAATCACATGAGGAATATTTTAAATAATGTATTTCTAATTTGAGTTAATGTGGTTTTTAGATTTCTTATCTATTGTGGACTTCGCGTCCTGAATGCGAGTTTCAAGCTATGAAATTCGTCACGTTTAGATTTAAAACAAGCGCTATGCTGTTTTCTCTGTCCATTATGTATATAATCCCTCACCCCTAACCCAGTGTAACTATTATTATTTTAATATAGACACATCTCCTCCTAGATTAATCCATTCATTGTAGGACCTCCATTGTGGTTGTGGTATATCTCTTCAGGTAAGCTACCATTTGGGTTATTCATTTATTTTTATCATGGTAACTCTATAATATTGTGGTATCATCTTAGTTGATCTATGTTGGATGTTGATTTTATCATATTTTATATATGTTGTGAAATTCTGTTCTGTAGTCCATTTCATGGTTATTTTAGGTATGACAGACATCTGTTCTAAAGGGACTTCATTAACAATGTTGGGTTTCATTGATTTGGGAATCCATTACGGGAGTGTGCGACCTGATCTTTGCGGTTTCTGGTTCCATCTATAGCATATGATAATGGTGTGTATTTTTTTCATTATAAACTAATTTATAATGATTGATTAGAAGTTTTTTTGTGAGTTGAAAATATTTCTCAATGAAAAACGTGTTTTCCTTTGTTATTTACATGTGGAATTGAAAAGGGGTATTTTTGAAGAATTGATATAAGATTTGAAATGTATGTGAAATGGTTTTCAAATCATTGAAATGAATTGTGAAATCGAGTGCATGGGATTCCTAGAATACATATTTGTAATGATATGATCGAAGATATCATCCATGGTTTTGTAACTATCAAGGATTTTTTTCTTATGTCTATACTATGTTTCCTAGGCCTATTGTTCTAGTGGACTAATATTGACATCATTGGTGGATTTAATTAGGGTGTATTCTTCTTTATCCTATGCTCATTGTTGAAGCAAATGGTTTGTTATATTATTTGTTATAGTATAAGTATTTTACAGCCTGGACCTATAGTCATCCTTTGTGTTTTGATGCATTCTCATCTAGATTGTATTGCTTGGATTTTAGTTTTAGCATTGATATAAATTTTTATGATTATGAAAAATGATATAGATCATGTTATTTGAAATATATATGCCTTATATTGTTTAAAACGTTGTGAAAAAGGGAGATGATATCCATCATTTCAATAAAAAATCATTACTACTTTACTTTCCATGTTTTTACATAAGATTATAATACATGAATTATTATATAGAGAAATGATATGGAACAACTAGGTGGGATCCTACTGAGCCAGTTAAATCACATTTTATGCACCTACTATGTAGTGTGTATAAATTTGATAACAATATAGTTCAAGGAAAGTCAATGTGAAGATGTGTGGTGGTGAGCTTTATTTCTTCCAATTGGGTATCTTGTTGTGATATGGAAGGAGTTTTCAATGACATCATTTGGAGTAGTTTTTTATCTTTCGTCTTTTGTAGTTCTACTTGTACTTTTGAGTTTTTAGCTACATTTTTTGTTTTCAATTTCTACTGTTTTCTTACCGCTATGTAATATATATCTTGTTTTCCCTCTGATGTTTTTTATTTGTAAATATATTCCATATGATTGATTGGGTGAGGTGAAATTGATATCTCTATTGTGTTGTTCAATACCTGGGTTCTTGTCTCCAGCTCATGGGGATCAGGAATTCTCTTCAGATATGTAATTAAATGGATCAGGTGTCAGGATGAAGGAAACTAAGGTTTGTTCATTATATGTAATATCAATGTATTACATCATTAATGGAAAATAATTTTGAAATTAAAATTTAAAACATTTAATTGGGAAAACAAAACTTCCCATTGTTAATAAATCATTTTAAGGCATAAAACATTATGAAAACAACTTCATATGAAAACAATCAGGAATATATAATAATTAATATTAAAAGTGATTATTGACCATGATGTCAAGAAATTATGTTTATGTGGTACTTTTTACGAAAAATATTCCTTTATCATTTTTGGTAAAAGATAAAAAAACATTATTTTGGAAAAAGAAATGATGATTAGTTTTAAAAAATTATAATAATTTTTCATAGGTAAAAAGTTATCTTGAAAACAATAATATATTAATAAATCATTTTTTTATTACATTTTTAGAAAACAATGTTTTTGATGAAATCAAAGCTTTCAAACGAAGGGATAAATCAAGTGAACTTTTCATGAAAGAATTCTCTTAATAATAATATGTACAAGAGAGTGGAAAATAGTACCATTAATAAAATATATCATGAATAACCTCAGTGGAAGAAATTATTAATAAATCTTGAGATTTATATCCCAAGGATTTAATATTTGAGACTTAATCATATACAATCATGATAAATGATGAGATTGTAAAAATATATATTTAATATATTGGTAATATTGAATCAAAATAATCTTGGTGGGAAACAATTAAATGAAAATTAATATATCATGAGTATAAAAAAATTATTGATAATATATATCAATGGGGATATAAATACACCTCATTATAGAATATTGGTTCATAACATAACATACATCAATAAAAAAGAAAATTGGGATAAAATATCATATGTTATGTCTTGAAATCAATTATATTAATTCAAACATCTTATATAATAAAGATAATAATATTATAAATCTATCAAGGAACCATATTCATATATATATATAATACCATTTTTTAATTCTTTATGACCTTTTATTACCCTTTAATTATTCATTCCATGTGAAAATTGTGTTTTAGGAAATGAGTTCATTGTTATTTATAAATAATGATTTTTTATGTTTTTTATTCTATTACATTGGTCATAATTTCATCATCTCTAAAACGATAACCATGTTGCAATAATAATAAGTATTCATTAAATATGTATTAATAGTAATCCAAAAAAATTGGGGATTTGGAATTAAATACATCATTTTTGGAGTAGGTTGGCCATCTATATTGGTGAATGTTATTTTTTTCATTTTCTTTTTTGTTTCGAATGAATTTATAGTTAATGATATATTATAATTACATAATCATATATATTTAATATATATCATATATATGTTTATGTACATCTTTAATACATTCTATATAATGTGTGAATGAATCACATCACTTCAGGTGGCGGTATTCCGCCATCCACATTAATGATGCTATCATATTCCAATTATATGTATTTCATTATATTATGGATGGTATAAAAACTCCAAAATCATAACAACATATTAAAAATTATATATATAATATTAATACATCATTACTCCCATCCTTGAAATTTGGTAATGAAGAAATGGTTGACATTGGTTCAGGAGGGGGTAATCTGCCATTCCAATGAATGATAATTTCATAACAAATTTAAGGGAAGTGTGTGTAGTTGTTTTTCATAATATTATCATAAATACACAATATAATATGTAATTTAATATGGTTAATTTATAATCATGGTATAAAAATAATTTAAGGGTTTGGGAGAAGAAACCAAATAATACTTCTAGTTGATTAACGTTACTTCTTATTCAGTTATCATCCTTGGGATTGCAATGAAATACATCATAGACTGGATATGTTTTAACAATAATTATTCTTAGATGAGGGTATGGGGTTTTGAATGTTACAAGGTCATGTATTGGACAAAATAATTTGGGTTAAATGTGTGAATAAGAGTGTATAGGGGGTGTCCTTTTATAATTGGGGACATGAGATACTTGTTATTTTTTAAAATAATTTAGTGCTCCCACATTTTTCATATTATAAAAGGGTAAAAAATGGACCAGTATCAAACATAATATGTTTAATGGTATATATACTTCCATTAAATTGTTTTTTGGAAATTTTACATGTTAATTATACCCTTATCATTTTAGTTTAATCACCTTATAATCAAAATTTTCCCCTAATAATAGTAATTAATTGGCACATAATTCATTATTTATATTATTCAAAAAATATGTATTATTAGTTATAAATTATAAATTATGATTATTTCATATATGGTATAAATTTTGTCAAATTCTATTCTTTTAATTACAAAAAATTAATTAAATATTTATCTTGTATAAGAGATGAGACAACTTGTTTTTAAATAAAAGAATCAGAAGTTTACTAAGTTTTAATATATAGTTTTTTATGAAACTTATTTCAACTACCAACATGTGATTAATATATTTATATATAAAGTAATTTTAATTTTAAATAAAATTATAATATAATTTATCATCATAAATAAATTAAAAAATTGATAAATTTCAAATAATATTTAGTATTTTTCACTATTCATCAAAAAAAATGAAACCATTTAAAAATAATCTGAATATTCTCCCTAATATAATTTAGAAATGAAGAATTTAAAAATTTATTTTATTTTATAAAATTACATTCTAAATAAGTACGAAATTATTTTTATTATTGTTCACAAAGTAAAATAAAACCCTTTTCTTTGGGAAAGTAATATTTTGAGACATATAAAACCATATTGAAAATTATGTATTTCATTATCAATATGTTCAATTTTTGTAAAACCATAGTCATTAATAATTAAAAATAATTTATTAAAATTAATATCTCATATTGTAATTCCTATATTATAATTGTTTTTTTTAATTAATATATCTTGTTTTTATTTAAACTCAGTGGCCTGTGTAAAATAAGTTGATTCACTGTTGAATATAGGGTGAGCTTAACCTTGTTTATTATAGAAGCTGAAAATGTAATATCTTGTAACATAATCCATAAAATGAGTTTAATTTATTAAAATAGTAATAATTCATAAAAAATTGTGTGTCATTCTATCTCAGAATAAAAAGAGATTAACTCCACAATTTCATCATTCTGATACAAAAAATGGGGATTCTATTATCTCAAAATATACTTATGTACCCATGTAACATTCTCAATCTATTGGTTTCACTAGAAAACCATTAGAATTTGTGTGATCATGTTTCATTAAAAATATCTTATATGATCCAAAATATCCATTAGTTATTATTCATGAGAATGATCTTACTCTAATGGTATGACCACTATGTTCAATAAATATGATGGTTCAAGTATGTACTTGCTAGGAATAGATACAAGGAACAAATCAGAGACATGAGAATGGTTTGGGGGAAACTCCATGATATAGTATAAAATCCTTAAATGATCATGAATTTCAAATGTATGTATATACCTAGGGATTTGATTCCATATCATCCTGAATCACAACACCTTATTTCATGAAAAAAATCCTTGAAACTCTATAACAACAACTTCAATTCCCATGTTACAATGGTCATTGATAGCAAAAAATTTCTACCAAATTTTATCTATAATGATTTTTATTTAATGGATTAAAACTTATCAAACAGTTATTTTAATATCTCAAGTCTGAAAATATTTCATTCTTTAATTCCATTCCAGAATATTGGAGCTCTATATTTATTTCCAAAGAGGGATTCATAAGGATCCATTAGAATTCTTTGGTAAAATAAATTGTTATAAAATACCCAACAAGATTAGGTATTTTATCCCAAAAACCATTGAAATCCAAAGAAGAATATATCAATGTATCCTCTAGGTTTTGAAAAATTCATTATGAATGAAAATATGTGTAAGGATGATTGGATATACTAAAACACAACCCCATATCAAGTGCATGAAAAAGACCAAAAACGAACATTAAGGTTATCCTAAAATACCAATAAAATATAGTGGAATGTGGTACTCCATGAAACCTTTACACATACAAAATTTATATCATATAAATAAAATATAAATTAAATTATACTCTAATAGCGATGTAGTGTGTTAACATAGTAAAGTGATTGACTACCACCGATATAGAATAGTTCACATTTGAGGTTTTGGGGAGTCAAATGAGAAAGTCAATGGTGATCTTCTACCATTTTTTATATGGTATGGATAATGGATACAACATAACATTATAAAATAGTTATTTCAACATTAACATGATGACATACAAAGCATCATGATACAGAATCAGTGATATATCTCTTCTTCCAATCGATCTAGAAGTATTCATTCAAATTTCTATACATATTTATACTTCTAGAATGAATACAGAATTATGAACTATGTTATTTCAATAAAACAACTTCTTTATGAGTATTATTGAATGAACCAATGCTTGTTTCTTGAAAATTTTCATTTCATCATCATCAATGATAAACATAGGAACATTTCTGGCCTTATTTTGCAGATCCACATCATCTTTCTTCAGCACTTTAATCTTAACTTCAATAGGTGGTGGAACATTTAATTGAGGATGTTAGTATTTTTTCCCTTTATTTAAGATTTCCTTTTCCATACATTCAAAATCAAAAAATATTGGTTATTTTTTATCCTCATCATTAATATCCAACCATGATTCTTTCAACTCAAAGCATCATCCACCTAATTATATTTCCAAGGGCTGTAATGTATTGACAAGTAACAATCAGTAATATTATGTTACTATATTCTTTGTTACATATTCAAATACATATGCAAGAATATTTAATTTTGACTTCTGTGATCTGTATATATATAACACTATTCTCCATATTGATAAATTATCCAAATCATTAATTCAATAATTACTATAACATACAACAAATCATGAGTTGGGTGACTTTTCTAACAAAACATTTGATTTCATGAGGCATAATCAATAATCTTTTTATTATTTATTAGAGCACATCCTAATAATTTCTTGGATTTATCACAATATATTACAATTCCTTATCTAATATAGTGTATTGTTTGAACAAGTGCTCTGACATAACTTCTCTTTACTTCCATGAAATTTTCATCACATTCATCTGACCATAGGAACTTCTCTCCCTTCCGAGTTATATTTTTATATCACTTATTAATCATGATAAAATATGAAAACATAGTCTATCATATCTAGTTTAAATAAGAAAAATATATATTTCATTCACCATGGTTGGTCTGGGAAACATTTAATAGAATCATTCTTTAATGGATCAACTAATATACATGCTCTAGAGATTATGTGCCCAATAATTGTGTACTTTTATAGTAAAAATAAAATAATTGAAAAAATTTCATATATTTTATCTTTTTTGGTTTTTTAGTACGAAACTCAAGTGATCCTCAGGCACTTACTTGAACATTGAGTAGAAAAGAATGTCATCTCTAATGACTACGACAAAATGGTCACATTAATATCTAAATACACTATTAATTAAATCCATAATGAATGAATCAAGAATTATCAATAACTAAAATAGTAACTATATATTCATTCCTTCCATACCTTGCAGAGAATAATTTATTATTTATATCCTCTTTCCAGACCTGAAATTGATGATATATATGAAGACATTCAATCTTGAAAAATTAATGACCTCTCTGTATTTAATCAACAAAATTATCATTGCGGTGTATAAGATAATCCTTATCTATCATGATCTTGTTCAACTCTCTATAGTAAATATATATTTGTGTTAACTGTATTTATTTTTAGAAAAAATAACAAGTGTATTAAATGGTGACAATCATGTATTAATGAATCCCTTCTCAATGTTAACATGGAGTTTATACATTATTTCTGGAAACTCATTTGAGGCCATTTATATGGAGACTATGAAATTATTCTGTAACTAGGTACGAGTTCTATCGATAACCATATATCATGTTTTGTGGAATATTTTGAAATTAATCAAGTGATATATCAAAAAATTCCTATATAATAGTAATGCATTAGATCCCTTTTTTATACAACCATCTGAGAAAAACATCACCTCTAAATTGGAATTCTGACTCATTCAATGGATGTAATCTCTTTTAAGAGTTCGTAATTTTCATCAAAAAGATTAAATATCATATATATTTTTATAATATATATTGTTACATCCCACATACAATAATTTTTATAGGATTTATATAGATATATGTATTCCTTTCCTCAAATAACATTAAATTCGACTAGAGGAAGAATGAAAAAAATAGATGTAAGCACATTCAATCCAAATTTAACCATACAAGAATAATATGCCTGACATATGATCATTGTACCATTAAGGGTTTTCACTACTAATTCTAAACGTAATAATATTTGAGGCATACTCGTACCCTTATTAAATTCTTGTCTTCTAAAAGAATGAAAAGATCAAATGTAAAATAATACATTTTCAATTATATAGTGGATAATAAGTGTACCTTTCTCCATGTCATTATTGCAACCCTAGTCAAAAATATTGTTCTCATGAGACTTAACCATGTTTTTTATAAGATGTTTCCTACATCGATTGACATAATTAACCCTAGGGTTTGGGAAATGGTTAGTGTAATCCTTATTCTCCTTAAATATGAATCAATAAATTTGTCTAGGTTTAGTATATCTATATTTATCACAATCTAAATTAATAGATTTTTAATTCCATAAAATAAAAAATCGATTACCATATGAACATTCTTTCCCAATATAAAACATATAGTTATACCACTAACACAATATCTTATATGCTTATTCTAAAATAGTGAGAAATAAGGGAATCCCATCATCTTCTCTGCATTGTCTTTATGTTTTCCATTTAACTCCATCTAACTTTTCTTTTCAAAACCATGAGATTGATATGAAATTAAAACGTACATTTCCACATTATTAATACATAAAGATATCAATTCCTGCCTACTAAATTATTTTATATATAACTCTTTTGAAATACATGAATTTAATTTATAAATGAATTAAAAAACATTTCATTTTGATTGGATGATAATTATAGTAGCATTCCTCATAAATAATATAAAATATTCCTCATAGGTAACAATTAATTTATCAACATTTTTTAAGCTCAAGGAACTAATTATCAATCTTTATATAAATAATATGATGATATTACATATTTAGAAATATGTTTATAAACTCATCCCATTATGTAGAGTATATTTTATTAATATTGACACATACTCTTGATAATTTTCAACCATTAATTAGGTTGAACTTCAAAATTGTAGAAAACCAAAATAACCTTTTCATGTTTTGAACATTAGAGACTGAAAATTACCTTATCAGTGGTAATTTTAAATTTCTCAGAAACAAAAAATTTGTATTTACACTAAATAAAGGCACGTTTTTTCTCTTGAATGACTCCACATAATGTTATTCCCCCATTTTTTAATTTTGAAATCCAACTTGATTCATAGTTTGAGATAGTGTCCTTGGAATAGAAATGATATTTTTTCATACTAGCTCCAATAACATACAGACTGTAATTTAGAAAATAAATTATTTTTCTACAACAATCAACATTAAAAATATTCTATTGGGATCTATCCATTTAATGAAACCCAACAACATAGTGTAAAAACAAAAATCATGATGGGGAACCACATAATAATAAATAATCACAACTGGGATGCACAAATGATGACACCTTATTCTTTAATATATGAATTCCTATGATTGTCTTTAGTTATTCATAGTCATCTAGTTTTTACATTCTCTATGATTGTCTGAAAATTGTTTTTGAATTCCCAATTCATTTCTACTAGCAGTGTGAACTATGTCTGCATCAAGGCATGTGGTCATGAGATAGTTCCCAATCTAGTCTAGATCAATACAATGGTTTTATATTTGATACCTCTAGGTAAAATAATGATATAATCACATACACTTTTATTATCCTGATAGGGATATATTTCTAGGAAATCACTCTCTCTATCATTTCCAATAAATCCATGGGAATTGGGTATATAATAAATCATTCTTGAACTTATACATCGAATGGTGATATTGGAACTCACTATGTTTTTCTCATCCTAGTTCCCAAAGGTTAACTAAAATTATTAATTAAATCCACCCATAGTGACAAAATAATTTCATACATAAACATTGCATGATTTTTTAATCATATTTAATGTTTTACATAAACAAACACCTACAAATCATAATAGTTTAGTGCCTTTGAAAACTAGGAAAAATAAAAACATGTCTATAATGAGATCCATCATCTCTAACTACATTCCTTGTCACAAGAACCCTTCATAGATATATAATAAAATATATATGTATTAATGAACTACTGAATTGAATAATTAAAAAATGGTGAGACCAATTACACAGTAAGAGTAATAAAGGGGGATACATTAGATTAATAAGATTATAAGGATTTGATAACCTGATTATAATCATTTGAAAACCATACCTAGGATATCAAAGACCATAATCATGTTTCATGGAATAAATATAGGAAATTAATAATATATGAATCATAAAGGAATAAAAAGTCATGATCCATGAAAGAATAAAAATGGAATAAGTCATCGAATTTATGCCAGACACATAATCATAAAAAATTAATTCCATATTAGTAAATGTTTACTACCAAGACCCCCATAGTTGATAAAGTATATTACTAAACTGAGTATGAACCCATTCCTTCTAAGTCTTACTAAACCAAGTTCACTCACTATTACTACTCTTTCACTATTGAACTGGGAATAATTACATATCCAATATTTTTCATGTCATGTGATATAAACAATTACACAATTCATTATAAGTAGATATATGTTATACCTACAACATTATTAAATATTAAATATTTGTGGCACAAGATCATAATAATGCATCATATCATAGAACATGAAATGAAATGGGTTTGACAAACATTCATTTTGTCATAACCTATAATAAATAGGCATGTTTAATACTAATTTCCTCATTTTATAACATGTAGGAATAAGTGGGTTTTATTATAATATATTCATGGTATATCCCATAGATGATAAATGAGTTTCGTAAACATCATCCCAAAAAAACCATTCAGATAAATAATATGAATTCTATCCTATGATAATATCACTTGTAAGTAACACTCCTCAACAATGGATTTCATCTAAGATGCAAAATATTTTAAAATAGATCCTTTAAAACATTACTATGGGAAAATATATTTCTACATTGAAAAATGATTTTTAGAATAGAAAATATATTGGAAACATTATTCGTTGAATATATTCTTGAAATGTATCATTGATTGTATGAGGAAATTTTTTTCCTTGATGTCCAAAAATTTATTTCATGTCTTACTTTTCAATGTGATTATTCCTTTCACGTTTTCATAAAAAAGCCAACTAGGAACTGGTTGGGAAAATGATATGATGATTCCATTCAAAAAAATTGTAAAAATTAAAACAAGGGTAAAAATGTTATTTAAAAACTATAAAATATTTGTAAAAATTTTATGAAAAAATTTATATAGTAAACATACTTTTGGATGAAAATAAACTATCTAGAAAAATAGACAAATAGTTTTATATTAAGAAAACAGAATTTTCTTGATAATATTAGGTGCCACTTAGTAGAAAAATGGTACCATTAATTGATTGTTTCAATAAATAATAGATGATATGATGTTTTGTATAATTTTTTAGATTTATATCAGTATTTTTCAACATTGGTGAAATAGTCATAGAAAATACTGATAAAATATTAGATTATAAAATAAAATCATTTAAACTTTGGTAACACGGAATCATAGGCCCCGTGAAGGAATAACATAAAATGAATCATTAAATATCATTAGGAAGAATATATTCATGATATTACATGTAAAAAGGAATGTATATAAAATTCATGGAATAATATATGTGCATAAATTAATGTACATCTCAAACAAGGCCAATTGAGAAAAAAAAAATCATACCTTAAGTCTTGACTTCTTTCATACTCATTTAATCAACTCGTGTAGTTATTATTTGTTTATAATAAATCTATAATAGAACCACACTAATATATATAATACTGTATTATATTTTAATGGCCATTAATTACACATTTATTATGGAATCCTTGTTAAAGGTACATTTTTCGTAACTACTTTTTTTATTATAGGTTTTCATTTCTCATATTGTTGGTCATATTATTTTTTCATGATTAGATAATATCCATAATGATAACCATTACATAAATATTATATATATTCAGTATATATATATATATAGTTATCCATAAAATTTATTGATTGGGAAAAAATACTCCATTTCTGGAGACAGTAGGCCATACATATACATGAATCACTATTTTCATTTTATAGTCGGTTTGAATGAAAAAAATTAATTGATGTATTATAATTACATAATAATTTCAATTTAAATAATATCAAATATTTTTCAAAACCCCATCCTTAATATATTTTATGTAAACCATTAATGAAATACATCAATTCGTGAGGTCAAAATCTTTTATGCAGTAAAAGACACTATATTATTTCCACAAAATTGAATGAACGATGTAACGCATGATATAAAAATATCGAAAACATAATGAAATAATAAATATCATATAAATCAAAAATGAACTTCTAACTCATCATTATAATAACCTAGAAAGGTGGTAATGGAGAAATTGATGACATCTGGTCATGTTGTGGTAGATTTCTATACACATGAATATTGATTTCTTACCCAATTTGAAGGATGATTTGTGATGTTTTAGGTTATACCTTTAACATACAAATACCATATCATATTGAATAAAATATTTTTATTAAATAATCATGATATAAAAAAAGTTAAGGTGGTGGGGTTTAAATAAAACAAAAAAACATTTTGATGAATGTTACCTCTTCTTCATGTGTCCTCTCTAGGTATGGACAAAAAGTATTCCTATTATCAATTTCATAATATATTATGGATTATTGGATGAGTGAATGTATTTTGTGGTGTTATTTGGCATTGTATTTTCTAATACACATAGGTTTTAAGGTTTGAAGAAGAGAGGATATGGGTTTTCTTTTTATAACTAGGGGAGAGGACATACTTGTTATTTTGGAAAAGACTTATGTGCTCCCATTTTTTTAATATTTCACAACAGGCATCGTTTGATCCTTCAAAAACATATGTAGTTTAATGGTTTAAATAAAGAAATAAAATACATTTTTGATAAGTTTATTGGATAATTTTAACTATATAATTTTAGTATAGCCCCTGGTAATGAATTTTTAACCTTAACAGTGGTAATTAATGATAATTGCATTCACTATTCATTATTCAATTTTTTTGTGTCAATCTTAAAAATTATAATTTTTTCCATTCCAAATATGGAAACCATTTTTCCAAATTTAATTCGCATGCTTTGAAAAAAGTTATATAAAGATAAATCCACCATATGTGACGAGAAAACTTGTTTTAAAGTGAAAATTATCATATATATACAATGGTTTTCTACAAAAAAAATCAGTATGATAATGATTAAAATAACCTAAATTGGATTGATATATATATAATTAACCTAATTATACATTTTAAAATAAAAAATATAAATAAAATACAAAAATGTAATTTTAAATTACATTTTTTATTTTTAACTCATCAGTAAGATATTAAAATTTTCATAAAAATAATACAATTTTATCCTATGATAATTTTGAATATATGGTTTAAAATGTTTTTTAAATTTTAAAAATTCTATTTCTAAATTTTTCAAAATTTAATTTTATTATTTTACACAAAAATAAATAAAAATAATATTTTTCCAAAAATACTATTATCAATCCTATAGAGGTTATACCAAAAATATGTACTATATTTTAAATATTACACTTTTACTTAAAAACTTTATAATAAATGTTAAAAAGTATTTATTACAATTCATATCACTATTTTTAATGGATATATTATAAAACACATGTTTAAAAAAATATATCATGGTTTTGTTATAATATAGTGTTGCATGTAACACATGTTAAACCTGTGAAGCATAAAGTATAAGATTATAATTATTTTTAATACACGCCTAACATCATTGTTAGTGTAACAAAATCCATAAATAAAATTTTTTTTGATGATAAAATAAAAACTCATAAAAACTCATGGATTTACAACAAAATACATTACATTCATTATGATTTCAAATCAATATTTAACAGTAGACCACTTTTAGATAAATATCCTCTAATATTTTTATTCATAATTACTAATTATATTATGATAATGTAATGAATCTATAACTCATCAAAACAAACTAAATCGTTATCTCAAAAAGGAATGTAGTTCTGATTTTCTAACAATATAATGGAATCCAAATCCATATTATAAAAATCACACTAATAGACCATATATAATATTGAACCACCCATATTGAGTTATTCCATAATTTTATTCATTGTACCTGTTAATATAGTCTTCTGGATTATTAATTGATGTTTTTGGAGGAATAATATGGAGAGGATAAATATTACATTACTAAAAATATATAGGAACATATTACACTGTAAATTTAGGTTTTATGATTTCAATTGTTTGGAGGTACATGTTCACCATGTAAAAGACATTAAGATTGAAATATGGTTTTAGACCATAAAATTGAGTTTCCTAGAAAAATGAATGAGGAGGTGGATATTTTACTATATTTGACACTCAATGAATTTACAACATGAAATAATATTTCATGCCTTAAATAGTTTGGACCTAGTGATTTTTTTTGTTATTGAATGTGGTTGTAAAAATCATATCCTAATATTTTACATTCTCATGACTTATAATATTTTCTAGGAATGTTTTTGAGAACACCAACCTCTAATATATGATTTAAATGATTATATGAGAATTTGTAATGGAATTAAATGTTAGGATATCCTTTATCTTTATATTCTTAGACCTACGTGGATTTTCTTCTATGGAACAATAAATAATTGTGTGAGAATACATATATGGGAATATATTCATATTTTTATATCTTTAAGGGATTTTGAATAGAAAGATCATGATTTTCTCAATGTTTTGAATCTTTCTGCATCATTTTTTATATTTATATTGAGGTAAGAGGATTATACCTCAATGAACTGTTACAGAACATTTCACATGATGTTAGATAAATGTGTTCTAATAATTTTTTGGAAATATATTATGATATTTAATTTGAAAACTGATGTTTGATGTGATTTCAAATGTGAAGGATTCAAAAGATATGGTTTTAGTTTAAATAATTTTTTTTATAAATATTGAATAAAGTTATTGGTGTGGTTTCATGTTCATGTAGAATGGATAATGGGAAAATGTTCTACTATTATGTGATTTAATAGGTGAATTATGGGTATAAGTGACATAATCAAATAATTCAAAAAGGGAATAATTGGTTAATAGATTACTCGCAACTCACAAATATTGTGAGGTCCAGGGTTACACAAATAAGGTCTTTATGTGTGGAAACAGATGTTATGAGAACAATAAAAATGGAAATAAAATTGTAATAAATATTTTATTATATTGAATATTATTATTATTATTAAATAAAATATTTATCTACATATCTTTTAAATTATATAAAATGTTCTAACCCATTAATTTCCTAATAGATTTTATTGGTATGTGTTTGGAGATATCATACAGAGGGATATATAGAACACATTTTTTTTAAAATTAGTTTGTTTTATGATGACATCGACCTAGATACATTGAAGGACCATGTTTTATACATATCATGTTGTAATCCATGACTTACTTTTTTTGGATTCTGATGCTGGAGTTGTATAGTGTATTCATCATCACCTAGGATGGTTCCACATTGGTCATAATGACTTTTTATTGTGATTCTAATCCTAGATCCTTTATTTAGTATCTTTCTTTACTATGATAGTTTTATTTATTTTTATTTCATGAAGATATGTGGTCTTTTATGAATCATTATAATATTGATTATTTATTATTTAGTTCTTTCACATGGTTTTATCATTAAATAGAAAATAGTCCTCCAATGTCTCTTAATACCATTCAAAATAATTTATTATATTTGGTGTACTAATGATGACACTGACGTTTGGTATTGATTTACTTATTCGTAATAGATTTGGTATTAGAGGTGTGTTAAAATGACATCAGTTATATTTGTCCCTCTTTGTAGGTTTGAAGCAAAGAGACAAGACTATTAGATGGAAACATTTCTTCCACAAAAGACATAGTTATCCTTTTGAGGATGAACACTGAGATACTAGGATGTTTGGGTACAATGATGTCTATGAAATAGCTATGAATGTTGGAATCTCATCTTCACAGTTTTAGTTTATGATTGTTTCAAAGTATGCATTGATACTGAGGATTCACAATTTGTCTATTTTTTTTGATATTTCGTTAAATGGTTGAAAAAATCAAGAAAACTACAGATTTTAGAAAATGATTAAAATTAATTTTTTTTGGTATTTGAAATCATAAGGATGGTTTTAAAAAAACATTAAAAAATTATCCTTAAGATTGCGATGGTGATTAATTCATAGTTTATTTATACTAATAGAAATGGAACATGGGTTACACAATATGAATCATTAGGAAGATGCTTCCTAAAATGGGGTTTCACCTAAACCACTAGTGATCCAATAACTGTTGTAGTGTATTTCAATCTAATTTAAAGCTATTAAAAAGTGAATAAAAATAATGATATAATAAAATTAGAACATTTAGTATAGTTCCCAAATAAAACCCACATGGTTTCCAAGTACATTGGGAACCAAAAAATGTCAAATGTTGTCATAACCAAATGAGTATTATCATTTTTGTTGAAACATTAAAAGATTTAAATATTAATGTATCAATATATAAATTTGAATTATTTTCATAATAATGGGGGGATTTAATTTTCAATGATAAATATTATCATGGGCTATTTTGGGATTAGTTTGAGGACTTATTAAATAAAAATTCTACCTATACATATTAAAAATAATAATAACTGTGGATTGCTTAATCTTGATGAAATTAAATATGATTATGATGGATTAAGAAGAACGTTTTATAAACATAGTTTTTTTAAATATAGAAATAGCTTAAATTTTCTACATCAAGGTGTATATTTTTGAGTTTTTATTTCAATTAGAGATCCAATCCCATATATTATTCCTCTACTGTAGATATTATACATAGTTGGTTAATATTATACAACATAAAGAAAGTGATATTTTGAGGAATCCTGCTACATGTTTCATGTTTATTTCCCCAACAATGGGTGGGAAATATAATTTTATAAATAAAAAAATAGATACATATATTCCATGGCATTTGTTTCACCTCAAACATATCCTAATGAGATAGTAAAAATACATAAATAATACATTTATAATGAAGGATATTTCTAGTCTTGGTTTAATGGGCATATGACTGATAAAATCAATACACTACTAAAATATATCAAACAAACAAAATGATAATGGATTTTAATATGTGTTTTCATAAACAGAAGTAACCATTTGGAGAAACATTTGAAACTGGTCCTTATGTATCATAAGATCAAACTAAACCTTCTAATTATACTTGCATGCGTCAATAGACATTGGTGATCCATGATGATTCTAAGAACTCTTTTATTTTTTAGTCAACAATATTAAATAGAATAAAAAAATCTGATGATAGAGAGAGATTTATATGTAGCATAGTTGGATATTTCAGTTGAGAAACCATGTCATTTTATAATACAAATTAATATTATTTTTTAAACACCACTCTTATTCATGTCTTGATTGATACATGTGTATCACATTATATACATAATTATTCACTGATTAAAAAATTTGGAAGATATTTTGATAAGATACCTTATGTCATGACTATCTAGAAAACCCTTTGAAAGTGGGGGTGATGATTATTTAAGTTTCCATCATGTTCCCTTACCATATATGTATTGTAGTTTATCTACGAGTTAATGCTCAGGGAAATGGATTCCTCTTATTTTTTCTTTGTAATTAACTAGATGAATCAACTTAAATCCCATATCATTGGTACACATGGAGGTTAATGATTACTTCCCTAGAAATATTCATTCACCATTAAATTGTTTTTTAATATAAATTCATATATACAAGGACCATTAGGGGGAGTCTACGGAACCATCTCTAGATAGTTAGTTATAAGGAAATTGGCCTCAATAGATAAATCATTGAATCAGACTCTTCTTGATATAGTCGATCAATTACTGAATTCCTTTTAGAATTAATTTCTAGGTTTCCAACATAAAAAGAAATCAAATTTACTATTTATCTACACATAGTAATGAGCCTTATATCACTATTGTATTATAGAATGGATCTGAACAAGTAACAAGAATTAAAGTTTCAAGTAGGAGAGTAATAAATTTAATGATATATTAGACTCTATATATCAACTTGGGTTGATATTATTTTATTCCTAAAGGTAGAATATGGTACTATTTTCATTCTTGTGTATTATTAAATATTGAATCAGGTAATTATAAAACAAATTGGTACACTCCTCCCTAAATAGATTATCTAGTAGATTAATTTAATTTAATTAATTGGTTCTCTAAAATTTGTCTCATCTTAGGTTATCATCATTTTAGTTTTTGAATTGTGGGTATTCTAAAAATATCATTTTAGTGTCATTATACTCATCATTAATATGTTTTAATTCCTTTGGTTGTGATTAATGTTGTAATTTTTTCACCTCTTTGATGATCTTTAACATCATTAGGTACCCTAATTCTATTATTGTGTAATGTTTTTTTTGAAAAATTATGGTTTTTTATAGAGACTAGATGACCACAAGAAGTACATGAATATTTTATTTATTACATTGTGGGATTATCACTATATTTATATTTTCTATAAGTGAATCATTAAGATCATAGAACACCATTTCCTTATGTAGTTAATTTTCAAAGAATGAATACCATTTTACCATGGAATGATAGAAGAAGGAACCTCATGGAATACATATAAATATGTTTTTAGGTGCATATATTTATAGGATTAGCAATATATAGTCACTAATTTGTTTATTTAGGAATTAAATTACCCATGTAACCTTTGACAAGAAAATGTGTTCTATTCATATAGAATGATAAAGGTTAGAAATGTTTTTTTATCTAAAAACTCATCTCACCTAAACTCCCCACTTTATCATTCTTGAATCATGAAACAAATATATGATCTATTTTGATACGTCTACATAAGGTCTTTTTATTTTTTCATATAATAATAAAAAAATTTGGAATATTGTTTTATATAGTTATTCTTATATGAGAAGAATTATCTTATTCAAGACCTGGAATTATATATTATTTTAAAAGATATAAAAATATTGTTGTAATACCTCATTGATGAAAAATAAATGTTCTCAATAATAATTATAATTTTAAATAATTCATTTATATGAATTTCATAATCTAAAGGAAATCATGATGTACGGTGAACCACTAGATGTTCAATTTTGACAAGTTATACACACAAAAAAGTAAATTTTATAAAAGAGTCATTGAGTCGATAAGTGTATAGTGATGTGGTCTGGGAAGATCAAGAGAAATTAAAGATTATAATAATGATTACTTATACGAATTTAGACTATGATAATTTGGGAGTAAATTTAGCTTTAATTCTAGCTTGTATAATTATGGATATGATAACAATTAAAAAATTTTCTCAAAAAGAAAATTCTGATTGTATCACCCTTTGTTCAAACAATAATGGTTGGAAGACATCAGAATACTAGACAGAGGAAAGAAAATAATTACTATTATTTTAGAATTAATCATTTTTTCTTATTCATATAATTAACACATCTTTTTTGGTGACCAACAATAAAAATTGGTTATTCGACATGGTGTCAACGTGGTAATGAAATCATATTTCCATTATGTTGATATGAAACACGAGATTCAAGACTATGTGATCTGATTTCAAACATGTCAATAAGAAAATATATATAGTCAACAACCAACTAGTTTGTTCTAGTCTATGCCTATACCTATATTGAATAGGGATAAAATTTTGATTTATTTTTCCTATAGAAACTAATAATGTTATGTAATCATGATGTTATGTTAGTAGTAGATGACTGACTCGATATGGAATAACACATTAACCCTATCACTTAATCAAACATGGTTTACAGAATGAAAAATTATGTAATAGAAAAGTAGTTAGGTTACATAGATGTATAATTTTTATTGTGTCTTATAGAGTCTACATATTTACATCCTGATTTTGGGGATCGTTATAATAGGCTCTTGGAATTCAATTGAAAATGATAATAGGATATCATCTGTGGGTAGATGGGTAATAATAATACCCGACTAAAATATAAGAATAAATGATTAGATCTTCTGTGATGTACTTTTTTTGATGGTCGGTTCAAATTCCATTATTTAAATCCTACAATGACAACAGTTTTTAGGATAAAATATATATTCCACAATGTGAGTCTTTATGTTCATCACTTTTTTATTCACCATTATATTGGGTTCAAATATGGTAGACATCAATGATTGAAAATTTTCATGTCCATGAGAACAAATAGAAAATCCAAATCAACTTGTAAGTGTGTGTATATGATGAAAAATAGCGAGATTTAATATTTTGATAATCATTACCAATCATTATCTTTTGATATTAGTGTAACTATTTTATTCAATGCATAATTTAATCTTGTTCATTGATGCTTGGGGAAAAAGTGGGTTAGTTCGGCGATATTTATTAGGGAATGCCAATATTGTGTAAGATCCAACCATTTTTTATAAACAATTCACAAGATTTTTTAGAGGTATTATTTTTCTTTTTTGGGGGAATATATTTTTGGGTAATTTTTTGGGGATATTTTTGATGAAAATTATTGAATTTTGGAAGGATATGGGAAATTAATCGATTGGCACAATATTTACCCAAAAATCCCCCCCCCATTACTGATAATTGTCTAAACCAAAAAATAGGGGATTCACAAAACTGGTGCATGGTTTATCAAATAATAATACCTATTAGTAGAAACCATGAAACCCAAAGAATAGGTGCATGGATAAGGAGAACGGTTATTGTAAATCATGGGCTCATATCAGAAAACCATATATATGTGGTTTTAATCCCATGAAAATTTAATTTTAATTTTTGGAACCCCCTATTTTAACCCATACACGACCCTAAAAAGCCCCAAAACATGCAACCTCAATTTTGGAGGCTCATTGATGAATTCAATTCCCACCCAAACTCTATTTTTTTGGGAATCAAAGGGAGGATTGATGATCTCCACCATCCCAGGTAATTGGTCATTTATGATTAGATCTCTCTATCCCACTCTTTCCCTCCCACTCTTCCAAGATAAAAGAAGAATTTTAATAAAAAAATCTTGATCTAGATCAAGGCCTGTTATATCATCATTCTTTTAATCATTGATCAAGTCTTGAAACCTAGATCATGTTCTTCACCATGTTCTTGATCATTCCATTTGAATTGGTGGATTATTTGTTGATGATAATATTTAACAATTTGGGAGGTAGGTGGTATATACTTCAAATACTAAAGTCTTCTTTGAAATTATGTGTATGCGATTGAATAATTTCTATTTTATTTTTATCAATTGAATTGTTGATCGAATTATTTAATTTAGAGAATTAACTAATATATGGAAATGTTCAAAATTAGGATCATGGGATTACATATTTTGAATTACAATTTTTTGAATTAATTATGATGGAATTGTGATTGTTGAATTAGATAATTAATTTTTGAATTTATTATGGAATATTCAATTTGATAATACTTATTAATTAATTGTTGAATTAATTAATGGGAGTGGAGTTATTAATTAATTATAGTCCTTATTATGATGAACCGAATTTATTGAGTTGCAACAATTTATTGATGAAATAATTGGGATATTAAATTTATCGACTATGGATTAAATAGTTTATTAAATAATTAGTGTCGGTAATGTGATTTTTTAATTGGGGAATTAATTAATGAGATTGATGAAATTACTTAATTGATAAATTAATTAATGAAAGTAATTTCACTAGTTAATTATTGAAATAAATTAAGGGATTGATGTGATTAATTAATTGATTAATTAATTGATTAATTAATTAATTGAAGAAATGTGTGTATTTAATTGCTGAATTAAATAATGGGAATAGTGGAATTAATTAATTTAAGTATTAATTACTGGGGGAAATGTGATTATTTGATTATTGATTTAAATTATGGGATAGAGGTGATAAATTAAATAAATTAATTAATTGGATTGATATAGACAATTAATAATAAAATTAATTGAAATGATAAAATGTGATTAATTAGTTTTGGAATTAATTAATTAAATTGACATGACCAATTTGTTATTAAATTAACTGAAGGGATTTAATGTATTTATTTTGATATTTAAATAATTAATGAAATTGAGAATAATAATTAATTAGTGAATTAATTGATGGAGTATGTGTGAATATGAACAATTAAGTTGGGAAATAATTGAAGGGATTTAATGTGATTGGTTAAATGTGGAATTAATTAATGGATTGGAAATAACTAATTAATTGTGGAATTAATTAATAAAAATTTTTGTGTTGAATAAATTGAATGAATTAGTTAATTTAATGTTGTATTATTTATGTGAAATTGATATTTCTGAATTGACATAATAAATCATTGAGTTAATTATATGATATTATAGTTTTTCATTTGAAATAATTAATTGTGAATATTTATAGGATAATGAGATTATGAGTCAGAATAATTGATTGTTGAGTTAATTATCTAATGTGACTAATTAATTAATGTTATTGATATGATTTTTTAGTTCTTAATTTAATCATTATTATTGATATGATTATTTAATTTTTTAATTAACTTGAGGAAATTATTTGATAATGTAATTTTGCAATGAACTAATGTTATTGATGTGATAAATAAATTATTGAATTAATTAATTTTATTGAATGGATTACATATTTCTTATTCTAACTATATGAATTTATATTACAATTAATTATTGAATTAAATAATAATATTAAAGATATTAGTTAATTATTGATTTTACTAATGGAATTGTTGTGTGAAACTTAGTTTTTGAAATGATAATTGAATTTTCAAGATAATTAATTGTTGAATTATTTATTTATCGATGAATGGTAACATGGTCATTATATTGTGAAGTTATTAAAGGTTAAATGTTCATTTACTTGTGAAATATAGAATAAGAACATGTTCATTAAATTTTATAAGGTATGAATGGTACCATGGGAATTAAATTATGAATTAATGATTGGGAACATGGTCTTCTATTTTATGTATTATGAATTGTAACATGAACATTCATGTATAAATTCAAGAATGGTGACAATAACATTTGGATATATGATATCCCAATGGGATACATTGGGCTCCAGCTATAACACCACATGTTTTTAAAAAAACAAATCAAATGAATGGAAATTTGTTTTATGTATATATTTATAACTTGACTTTAAAAACAATATTGTTACTTTTATGTTTTGTATTTTAAAAAATGATCATCTAAAATTTTATTCTGTAAGATATTTATAGACTGATGGAACCAAGATGTTATTTGATGAATAGTAACATCCCATTATGAATAGTAATATGAATAGTAATAGGACCCTATTGAATAGTAAATTGATTTATTACTTTATTTTCATAAGGAATTAAGATAATGACGTCTTGGTTAATTTTTCAATGTTATATAAAATAATTTATATAATTAAAATTGTTAATTCATGAATTAAGTGTGATTTTATTAAAAATTAAATTAACAATATTTAGAAAACAATTTTCAAAAAGTGATTTTAATTCTTGAATTATAATCATTGATAAATGGTTTGGGAGATCTTTTGGGATTTTTATTAAATTCATGAATTTTATATAAATTGTGAAGTATTGTAAAATACCGTATATTCAAATTATTAATAAAATACACTATTTGGGACATCATAATTGATGTAAAGAAACATGGTTTGAACTGAAATTCCATTATTAGTATATGGGGTTGCAAGAAGTAAAAAATTCATAGTCTTGAGAAAAAATATTATAATAATGATTAAAATAATTTTAAATACCACCTCTCCCCCACTATTAATACCACCTTCATTCCCATCTTCCAACCACACCAATCGTGCCCTGAACATTTACTAATTTCTACCAAATTTCCTCCCCAATATCCTTTCCCATGTCCAAGACCTGTTGGTCTCACTTGAAGACCAAAATCAAAGGCCTTAGGAAGGATCTCAAGGAGAAGAAATCAAGAGGTAAACATCCTCTTTTGTTTCTTTCTTTTAATTCACTTTATGTTATTATTTTTAATTTCATTTGGATTTTGTGGGGATTTTTCATTTCAGATCCCCCTTACTATATATATAATGAATGAATGTTGAGATACCGCTTTTCTCTTTTCAATATATTTTATGAAATTTTATGTGACGTCGTTAGGGTTCAAAAATATCGTAAGGGATTTCTCTATGGTTCATTTATTTTGAGTTACATTATTTTTTTCATTCCTCATCTCCTATTATAAAAGTGAAATAAAAGCTCCAGAAATATTTTATATTCTATATGTTCTCATTTTCATGGAAAATTAATCATTATTTTTCTTCTTTTATCCCACTTATTCAAGGAATAAAAACATTGTTTTTCATGTGTGTAATTCAACGACGTCGTGGAAGATGTGATTTCAATTTGTATTAATTCTAACATATACTGTCATGAAACCATTTTTATGGTTGAACCTGATTATAATATATTCATTTTGTCTCATCCATGGTTCTGGAATCCTTATCTACACATGTTTTAAATTTATAAAATCAATTGAGGTCATTATAATCAAAGAGCCACTAAAATTATCTAAACGATCACAGTTAATGTTTTAACTTATAAATCGCCCTCATTTCAGAATTAATAATGATAAATTTTATAATTAATGGTTATGGAAATATGTAACTACCATTCTATTATTATTTTTGAGTTCCAGTCCTAATCAACAAGAATATTTATCATGAACAGATCATGGAAATCATATAATGAATGCACCTGACACAAGATAAATAACAAAATATTTATAATAAATGTATCGAATTCTAATGTTAAATGATCATATAAGGTTTTATAAACATGAATATTTTAATTAAGATATTAATTACAATCTTTTAAATAGTATATAAGATGTTTAAACACAATTGAAGTCAGAAGAACCCAAGGTAAGGTAATTCTTAACCCAATTTCTATTCTTTTGGTTTAGCTTCTTGTTTATTCTTTATATGGTGTTAAGATTATTGGTGTGATTACTTTTTTTTATATTATGTTGAAATATGAGTATTTATAGTCTATAAATATATCCATTCCATTCTATTAATATAGTCTCCATTATAATTTAAGGCCTTTTATTTTCAAAAATCCTTTCAATACTCTCTTTAATAAATATCAAAAGGATTGGTTTTTATGTGTATGGAATGATTGGGTTTTCCTAATTTCATGATATTTTATTACCATGATATGTTCCATGGAAATTATTTATGTTGGTTTGAGACCAATATAGCTCAAGATATGTTGGTTTGACCCCATTATAGCTCACGATATAACGGGTGAGCCCAATTATAGCTCTCCAATGAATTAGGTACTCTAGAGATGGAAGTTGGAAAAACAATTATTCCATGTGTAAGGGTGAATGTAAGAGTGATATTGTAATTATTTCTTAAGGAAAATACATGGGTTTTCTATGCATATCAGTTTCTATGATTATGGGTTTTAATGGTTTGTATGTTATCAGTTGGATAACAATTTCTATCTTTATAGCCCTTATTAAGTTTTGTACTCTTCCCATATTTTTTAATATTTTTTACAGGATATATAGATGAGTATGACTAATAAGGGAGTTCTGATGAATGATATGAATATTTTTCAACGAAATAATTTTATCTTGTTTTATTGTTTTTTTACATTGAAAAAATGGATATTGTTTTTAAAAGTATCATATTTTTATGATTGTGGTATGTTATGTATGTATGATATCCTAACTCTCTAAAACTCTAAACCCAAAATGATCCTCATTGTGTAATAAATGTATTTTATTGAGTAAAATTAAATATTATATAACATTTTAAGGTGGGGTCCTTATAATTGGTATCAAAAGATGGTTTTGATAACTTTAGGGGTTTGGATTATAATAAAATAATACCATAAATGAATTTTACTCTACAAAAATTTGAAAGGTTATAGAATTTAATGATTAATTTATTTCTTTATCTAAGTTATGTTTGTACAGAATGGGTTTTCATTGATGAAATAAGAAAGCTGACGTAGGAAGGCACCAAGAGGCTGATGTCTGTCCGAATCTGTAGCCCAAAATAGAGAGAATCAGAACCGAGTAGTTTTTGACTGAAATGGCTCAGTTGAATCAAGAAATAAATTGTTGTTGTATTCATGCTGGATAGTAACATTATCTACAATGAATAATCATGACTTTTAAAAATCATTTTATGCGGCAACATCCTCCCTCATTTAGTGAAACTGTAAGTCCAGTGATGGTTGAAGAATGTATCAATGCTCTAAAAAAGATATTTCATGTCATGGGAAGTTTGCAAAATTAAAAGGTAAAACTATCAATTTATCTTTTGGATGGTGAATTTGATCAATGATGGTCTCTGGTTAAGAATATGAGAGAGAGAGAGAGAGAGATGAACTTGACAGTCTGGAATGGGATGATTTTAAGAGTATTTCACTCGAAAAATATTCTCCCAATACTATTTGACTCAAAATAGAGAAACAATTATTGGAAATGGAGTAGAATGGTGAAGATTATATGGAAGAATATTAAACCAATTTTATAGGACTCTCTAGGTATGTAATAGATTTTACATGGGATTTTGAAACTAAAATTAATAGATTTTACTCTGGTTTGAAAACAAAATTTACAGAGTGATTTGGCAACAAAAGTGTTTAAAATCTATTAGAAGCTTTTTCATTATGTGAAAAAGTTGAGGCGTAGTTAGATAACACATATGTTCCTTGTGAGGACAAGAATAAGAAGCAATCAGGTTGGAAGGAAATGGGGAAGAACTCATTAATGATGTTTAGTGGTAAGAAAATGAATTTCCCTTCTTTTCAAATGTGTGGTAAAAGGCATCATGGTTAATATCTTGTCAATTCAGGGAAATTCTACATATGTGGAATGTTTCTACACATGTCTTGTGAGTGCAATGAAAATGATCTGAAAATTAAAGAGATGTTGATGGTGAGATGCAATAGCTGTAATGAATTGGGTCATTTTGCTAATGTTTGTCCAAATCTAGTTACTCAAGCAGGGAATCAACAATATTCGAAGAAGAAGTGTTTGATAAAATCATTTGCAACCACTTCAGATGATGTTGAGCCTTCAAATGAGGTGGTATCAGGTACGTTTATTGTTTTTATAGATTTCACAAAATTATTGTTTGATTCATGGTATACAAATTCCTTCATTACTGAGAAATTTTTGGAAAAATTTGGAATTCAACCTCAACAATTGAAACCATATATCTTAGTAAAAATACATGGAGAAAATATTGTCACAAAAAGAAATTATAAGAATCTTCATATCCTTGTATATTGAATGATTTTACCTAAAAACCTTTCTATTTTTTAAGTAGCATTTGATGTTATTCATGGTATTGAATGGTGTTTTTTATCATTCTATGATAGATTGTAGAGAAACAGAAGTTGTTTTTCAGAATGAATTTTATTTTTTGTACACGAATGAACCCATACCATTAATAACATATCAGGAAAGTAATAAAACTAAAAAATTATGGAAATTAAAGTTCGCTTTATCATATTTTTTAATATTAAAGAACTATCCATATTAATGATGTAATAGTGCTAGATAAATACATGTATGTTTTTTAGATGATTTGAATGGTGTTATTCCTAACCGAGAGGTTGAGTTTACTATTTACTTTGTTATTAATTCAATGCCAATTTCTAAACCTCCTTATTGAATAGACCAAATAAATCTTCTAGAATTTTAAATTCAGGTCAAAAAATTATTATATAAAGTCTTCATCAGACCCATCACTATTTCATGGGGCGCTCTGATCTAGTCTATTAAGAAAAAAGATAGTTCAATGAGACTTTTCATTGATAATAGATCCATTAATAAATTTACTATTAAAAACAGGTATCCTTTTCCTCATATAAATTATAATATTTATCAGCTCCACGGAGCGTAGGATTTTTCGAAGGTTTACCCAAGGTCGTGGTACAATCAGTTGAAAGTATAGGATGTAGAAATCCTGATGGTTTTGTTCAGTACAAGATATAGTCATTATGAATTTTTATTTATGCATTTACAGTTAACATATGAACATTATTTATTCATGGATCTTGTGAATAGAATTTTTCTCGAGTTTTTGGATAATTTTTTGGTTGTGTTTATTGATGACATTCTGGTATATTATAGAAGTAAAGAGGAGCATGAAAAACATCTAAGGGTTTTTTTAAAACATAAAAAAACTTTAATGGAAACTTTAGGAAGTGTTATTTTTTGTTCCAATATATTTCATTTCATGGGAACATTATAAATAAGAATGGAATAATAGTAGATCCTTCCAAAAAAAATTGTGGCTGATGAAACGAAAAGACTTGATAACGTTACTAAGATTCATATTTTTCAAGGATTGGTAGGTTATTATCGATGGTTTGTTAATAACATTGCACGATTATCTAGCACAATAACTATGTTCATATGAAAATGGGTTACATATGTTTGGATAGAAGAATGTGACGTTTGTCTTCAGAAATTAAAGAATATATTGGTGAATTCTCTAGTTTTTTCCTTTCCTTCTCGAAATGGTGAGTTTTTCATCTACAATAATGCTTCATTGAAGGTACATGGTTGTGTTCTCATTCAACATGATCATGTATTTTATTATCCATCAAGACAACTAAAACCCCATCATTTAAATTATCCAACACATTATTTGGAATTGGATGTTGTGGTTCTTGCATTGAAAATTTAATGGTACCATTTATACAGAGCCAAATGTCAAATATATAATAATTTGATTAATTATTTCCTATAAGTTGTTAGTGCAGGGAATACATTTGCTTTGATTTAGGTTTCAATGTAGTCATCATTATCATGTGGGATTTCTAAAAATTTTATCATTATGATATGGTGGATAATCAGTGGGAAAGTGGAATGGTGTACCATATCCTTGATTTTAATGATATTACATTACCTCACCTTCATTGTTTGGTGGGAATTCTATGGTAAGACAGACATGGTTATGATGTTTCTGGTTTGTTTTATTGTTTTCTAGCTAGGGAATTAGTAATATTCATTCAGATGTTCATAAGAGACTTTGGTTTTTTCTGTGTATATTTGAATACTCACCCTGTGTATATAAACTACATTCATGTTTCTATGAGTATTTAATGAACATTTTTAGAACCTACTAGCTCCGGTCTTGATATTTGTTGTGTAACTTCTTTACTTTACTTTTGGTATTTACATTGGAGACTTTTTATTTGTAACATATCTACTTTATGGATTCATATGCTCTGGTTTTGGGGTACCATTCCAAACTTTTCTTGGAGTATTTTGGTGGAATAACCATCATATCCCACGATCATGTTTTCCTATAAAGGGTAATGCCTCTCATTGAGTGATAATTGTATTCCATTGGTGTTAGTCCACAAACTGTGTCTTGTTGGAGGTGGGGCTCTTCGGGTAATTGTCTCTATTTATCAATTATCATCCGCTTGATGAATATATTTAATGTGTGGGGTCATACCTAGCACGAATGAGGTCACTTGAGGGACAAATTTTTGGAACATGTGTGTGGAACCAAGGTCTAAAGTTTACTAAACAAAATCAAAATTTTTTTATTTTCATTTTCTTTTATATTAGAATTCAGAAAAGGTAGACAAGAGACTATGAATAGTTGGACCTTTTTTAGTATATCTTTCATTTGATTAGTTAACCCATGTATAGTGGAGAATCCAATTATCCATTTTCGGACTGTTTTTCCTATTGTATTATATTATTGTTGAATATTATTTAACCTTAGGTGATCTTTTTTTCTGTGATTTGATTGTTTTTTATGGTTATATGATATTTTACTTGTTTTCTAGAATGGCATGAGAGTTGACTTGTATGCATCATTATTGGAACTCGGGATTTTAATGTGATGTGCATCAATTATTGGGATTCATAGGAAATCATGATATGGGTCATTTGTTGAACATGAATGTTTTTACATTCATTGAAATTTCTACTAATAAAAGTGTCTAATGTGTAAATAAAAGAGTTTGGGAAATGACACCGGATGAAAATAAATGTGTGTAAAATGATAAAATGGAATAATTGGAATGGTTTTACCCTTGTTAACAATGACCTATATGTAGGATTTATTTGGTAGGGAGAATTCCCTAATTTCAGAACATGGTTACATATTTTTTTAGATTCAACCTATTTTTAGATCATATTGTTAGATTTTGGAGGGTTGGGTAGCCCAATATTTTTGAATAGTTATTGTTTTCTTGTAGTGGTAGGTATCATTACTTATGGGGGGTTTTGGTTGTGGTGTACTTTTAATTAATGATGATCATGACCCATACCTTTACATCATCGAATGTATGCTATCAAATATCTATCTTTACACCTAGAAACCAAAATTTCTTTTGGTTGGATATGGGGCCCCTTATAGGTTTTACTTATGAAGCTAAATATGTGGAGTTGGATTATGGTAGGTATGACCTCAATAAATTAATAATTGTTAATCTGTAAAAAGAGTCGTTAAATTCCATATTGAAAGCCATGAGGGGTTTAAAGGTGGTTGATGTACATCCTAAAAATAAGGTATTGAGGGAAAGGCTGAGTGCCAAAATTGGATGGTATTCATCTGCTTTTTTGTAAAATTGGTATTGGAAAGACATCGAGTATTTTTTGGATGAGGTTGAGCTTGATATTAATGTATCATTTGAGTATCATCTAAGAGGTGTGATAGATTATAGTGAAAAGGTGTTGTGGGGAACTATTGTGCTTATATTTTTTGTATTGTGAAAGAATGGCGGTGTTCAAAAGGAATATTGAGAGGGAGATGATGATATAAGGTCTTTGTGTCCCGATCCTTTTGACATAGAATCTTAGAGATTCTTGGGAATAGAGCATGAGGAAGATAAATTATAAGGTGGAGATAATGTTAGATATTGAACGTTATTTATTGATATATAACATTCTCATTTAGAGGTTTTCATTAATTATTTTGATTATATCATGTTTTAGTTATTAATTGGGTAGTTTTTTTGTGAATATTTAAAATTTTGGAAGGAAATAGGATAGTTCACGGTTGGTGTATGGTTTTCCAAAACTGTGCTTTCCATCCCAACAAACTATGTGAACTCAAATAGATGTGAATAACATTGATTGTGTATAGTGTGTCAGATAATGCACCATATTATGAGAAACTAATCCACCCACCCTAGAAGAGGCACATGGTTAAGGCATGTGGTTAGAGGAATCCATGCGCCCTGAGAAGAAAACTGTTTGTACATGATTTTAACCCCTAAAAAATTATATTTTTATATTCCAAACCCATTATTTTAACACATCTCCAACCACCAACTCACAAGAAAATTATATATTTCAATTTGGGAGGCTTCTAGATGAATTTTGAGCCCTCCAAACCTTTGTTCATTGTGAATCAAATGGTGGGTTAAATATCTACACTATATTGGGTAACTGGCACCACACCAATTAAATCTATCTCTATCTTATTCTTCTATTCCTATATAAAAATGTATTTTTATCAAATATTGGTTCTAGATCTAGATATACGTTTTTTATATCTTTATTTGTAAAATATTGGATATATATTTTCGATCTAGAGTATTTTTTTTGTCACATTATTGATCATTATAATTGAAATTTGGGTATATCTATTGGAAATAATTTTTTATTTCTCTTCTGGTAGGAGATATATAATTGAAATAATCAAATATCAATTTCAATTCTATCTATGTAGTTGTATAAGTTCTATATTATGATTATATATTTCATTATTGATCAAAATAATTAATCTGGTGGGTTAATAAATTAAGGGAAATGTTTAAATTAGGGATATTGGGAATATATATTCTGAATAATTTTGGTTGAATTTATTATTATGGAATTGGTATTTTTGAATTCGATGACTAACAGTTGATTTAATAATGAGATATTGAGTGTGTGTACATTGATTAACAAACTAGATAATTAATTAAATGGATTAGTTTAATAACCCATAAATTCTGTATAATTTCTTACAATTATATGGAATTCTTTTAAAACCACAAAATCTGACAGTGCACAAATCTGAGGCCCAGAGTGCCCTGAATGACCTGTCTATGTTTTGTTAAGCTATAATTAGCTTGCCTAAGAAGTTTTCTAGAAAAGGTGGAATAACTCTTAAATGGTTACTCAGATCAGAAATTTGAGGGCACCATTATGCTCAGGATTGATATTTTACTATATGCCCGAAAAAATATTAGTCGAATCAAGCTCCTATGAAAAAACTGGAAATTGGCATAACCATAAATAAAATAATAAAATAATGTTATTTTATTATTCAAATGATTATAAATCACAAATGGTAAATCGAAGTAAAAATCTGAGACCACCACTGAAATCATGAAGGTATGATTTCTTTTGGAGGATACTAACATTGGTTGGTTCATATAATGACCCATACTTTACATACATTGTTAATACTTCAAAATTGAAGTACACTTAGTACAACATATTACAAAACCATGAAAGAACCGTATATGTATAATGTCTTTAGAAACTGGGAAACATAAACAACTAGTTCATAAATCATCTATGTTGTCTCCCATTTATTTTACCATATCTAGAGTCCCTTTTTGTCTTATCCTACTTAATAACCTTCTTCCTGACCTGGGGAAAGAAAACATACAAAATGGTGAGCTCAAATTCTCACTAAGGGTAAACAAAAGAAATATCAAACATATCATATTTATAAGAAAATAACATTTTGAAAATCTTATCCTGCAAAAGAGATCATAACATTGGATAAATCATAGAAGTGAAATGTAATTCCAATAATCATAACTTAAAACATGAAAATTTGTGGCATACACACATATTCATAGAAAATCATCTCTTAGTAGTCAAGACTCATTTCCAAGACTCTCTTAGCGGACAAAGTCCTTTTCTGAACCGAGTTCACTCCTCGATTCAGTCCCGTTTCACTGAACCGGTTTAACCTTCCATTCCAGCCATGTCTATATCATGAGATATAAATCATACCCAATGCATTGGAGGGAGATATAGGTCCCACCCATCTCATAATGATACCATTCTTATGTGTGCCACAAAATCATAAATCATACATCATTGTATAACCCATGTAATAAAAATGGGATTCTTAAACATCGTGACATCATAAAACAATTCATATATGATAAAGGAATTCATAAAAATAATTCCATCACAACATAATAAAATCAATTTAACAATAGGGATAGAAACAGAACCCTATATTATCTTAGATGGAAAATAATTTTTATAAAACACTTGAACTCCATTCTTGAGGAAAATATCCTTTCTACTTCAAAAACATTTTTCCTTTCATAACATGTCATTCAATTTTAAACTAAAATAAGTTGATTAAAAATAAACCTTAAAACATGTAAAGGAAGCTTCATGTAAATAATGTTCTGAAAATCCATTCATGCCGTATAAGTTAAAAAAACATTCTTCTCGTACTTTGGCTGGAAAAGTCAAAAAGTACCTTGTACGGAAAACGACAAAGGATTCCTTTCATATCATTTACTAAAATCTCACGGAAGGGTATAATAGGATTTAAACAATTTTAGGTGGATGTAAATAATATTAAATATTGAGGAAACATGGATATGGATGATAAATATTCCCCCAGTAATTACCAATGTATAAACAATCTCGGATAAAAATGAGATTGCGCGATTTTCCCTTACCTTAGGTCTGATTTGCATCGTAATTGTCCGAACCTCCTGTATAATGATTTACATAATGTCATTGACTTATTCCAGATTCATTCTCATTTTTATGATATCATATATGGTCATATTATTAGCTTCTTATTAGTAATATTTCATTGCTACTTGTTATTCGAGTGTTTATTACTTTTTGTTCTTATGCGTGGTTTGTCGAATAAACTCTTATTCTTATTTTTAGGTTATAGATACCTCATTTATAGAATGTTATTAGTGTAATATATATCATATATATTCACTCAATTCATTTATGTAATCATTATGCAATGAAAATCATGTAGAACGAGTCGCATCACATCGTGGAGACGGTATTCCCTACGTACGCACGAGAGATTATATCGTTCCCATGATCGTGGAATTGTATTGGAGTGTATGTATACTATTTCAGAATAAATATCAATTTAAAATAATCATATATATTTATTCTTTACACCATTATACCCATCCATGTAAGGTGGTGGTGGAAAATAGTTTACACCACGGTGTGGAGACGGTATTCTGTACGTACGCACGCGCGGTGATTTTGTTTTCCATAGGATGGATAGATGGTGAAATAGGGTTGTTTCATACATATAATTACATATCAGTATATGAGTGATACTGATGTTATTAATTCATAATTAAACAACTAAATAATATGAAGTGGAAGAAGAAATAAAGGTGAAAGAATCGGTAACGCACATTACCTCTTCTTTGAAGCACCTCTTTGAGACCTCCTTTTAGGGCACTAAAATTGGTCTTTGAAGAAGAAAGGAAACTTTGGAAAAACTAAATATACTATTTTATTATAAAGTCATATTCGGTTTTAAATAGCACAAAATTGATTTATTTCTAAGATAAGGTGGATCTGGGTCGAAATCCTCTCATCCAATAGAATTTAAACAATTTTAGGTTTATATTTTAACCTTATCATTTAGATTTAACTTTAAGATAAATAATTTTACTTTTATAGTGTCTTCTTGTTTTCTTACACTATAAGGTTAATAAACATACTATGAAAATCCAAACGAACCCCAAGTTTTTTATTATTAAAATATACACTACTAGAAATATAGGTTTTCCCAATGGATATATACCAACGGTTTTCTTAAACTGTTGGTGTATATGAGTATACCAAGCATATACCAACGGTTTTTCAAAAACCATTGGTAAAGGTATGTAGAGGTGATGTTATACCAACGGTTTTTGAAAAACCGTTGGTAAAAGTGTGTTTGTGAGGAAGATATAAAAACGGTTTCGAAAAACCGTTGGTAAACGTTTTTTTTGATGAAGATATACCGACGCTTTTGTAAAACCGTTGGTAAAAGTGAGTTTTTGAAGGGCTTTACCAATGGTTTTTTAAAACCATTGGTAAAGTTTTTCATTCCCAACGGTTTAAAACCGTTGGGAAAGATTTCCCAGAAATAGACAGGGCCTAGGCTCCCCCATTCCAAGTGACTGGAGCCCTAAACCAAAGTAGAGAAGTGGGATTCTCTTTACCCTACTGTCCAAATCATTCCATCTTCAAAATTTCCCAGATTATCATTTGTAATCTGTAAGTTATACTTTCATTTTAATGTTATATATCTTCTGTTTTTATTTTATGTTTTCAATTGGGTGAAGAGGTGAATTGGGATTCTGTTTACCCTACTGCGAAATTCCTTCATTCTGACCCATCTTCAAAATTTCTTAGTTCTACATTTCCTGTAAGTGATACTTTTATTTTAATTATCTACATCTACTGTTTTGGTTTTCTCTTTATATTTGGGTGTTTATGAATTTAGTTTTCTATTTGATTTGGGTGCGTGTGTTGAGCTTTGATAGTGGCACACATATAGTGATAATAGAATGAGTTTGGCCTATTGGGATAAGTAATAAAGTGAATCAAATTTGATTCAAAATGAATTGTGTGTTAATATCATCCAAAAATTTTCTGTTTTTAAAAGTCTTGGTATTTCTAGGAATTCTGTGTTAATATCATTCATATTACACATGATTCACATCATGGTAAGAATGTGTGATGATGTTGTTGAGATTAGAGAGAAAACTCATACACTCTTGGTTGTTTATAGTGGCATGGTTATTCATGAGTGATAATTGGCTTCCTAAGATGATTGTACTAATAAATCATTTAGGGTCAATTAAATATGTTTCTCAATGTACATTGTATATTATGTCTCTTTCTTGGACAATACTCACTTTTATGATGGTGGGGTGCTTTTCACTAGCCATGCAGGCATGTGTAGTCATCCATAACAATTTTAGATTTGGTTTTATTGATGTGAAACTTTGTTTTTTGTTTTTCTCTTTTGATTTGGTAGAAATGAGAGGTCTGTGGAAATTAATCATGGTTGTGGGTGGTAATTTAGGATTTAAGATAGTATGCCTTCATTTTCCTAGATATATCCAATAATATCATTGATTTATGTTTAGTATGATTATCTTTGACAAATGATGTAGTTTAATAATTTTTTATTAATGGTTGTAATAGTGACTACATGGGGATGTCCAGGTGTTGGGGGATGGGGTGTCTAGGTGGAGGGGGGCTGTCCAGGTGGTTGTCCGAGGGGTGGGGGCTGTCCGGGGTGAGTGGGGGCTGTCCGAGGGATGGGGGGCTGTCTGGGGTGAGTGGGGAGCTATCCGAGGGGTGGTGGGTTGTCCAGGTGGTTGTACACGTTAATCTCACCTCAACATTTTAAGTGAAAACAAATATTGGCATACGGAAAATAAACCAATCGCATTTGGATTGTGTTTATAATTTAGTAAAATGATCCATTGGTCATTTTTGATGTGTACGAGTCTACGCCGCCTCATTCTAAGGCACTGTTTGGCCGATAGCACTCTAAGTGTCTCACTTTTGTTTAAAATGAACACTGTTTTAAGTAAAAATAACTGACATACAGAAAACTGACCAAATGTATTCAGATTGTGTTGATACTTTAACAGAAAGATCCATGAGACATTTGTGATGTGTAAGAGTCAACCCCACATCAATTCGAGCTGTGGTGTGGCTGGAACCACTCAAACCATGTAACTTTTATTTCAAATGCACAACATTTTAAGTGAAAACAACTACTGGCATATGGAAAACTGACCAAACTCATTATAATTGTGTTGATACATTAGGAAAATGATCCATGGGAAATTTTTGACTTGTATAAGTCAACCCCACCTCAATCCGAGGCACATTGTGGCCTAAATCACTCAAAGAGTCTCTCTTTTGTTTAAAATGGAAACTATTTTAAGTAAAAATAACTGACATACGGAAAACCAACCAAACTTATTTGGATTGTGTTGATAATTTATAAAAACGAATCATGGGACATTTGTGACGTGTAGGAGTAAAACCAACATCGATTCAAGGCGCGGTGTGGCTGGAACCACTCAAAGTGTCTAATTTTTATTTGAAATGAACAACATTTTAAGTGAAAGCAACTACTGGAATACAGAAAACTGACCAAATGCATTGGGATTGTGTTGATACATTAGGAAAATGATAAATGTGTCATTTTTGATGTGTAAGAGTCAAAAAAACATCAATCTGAGGCACAGTGTGGCCGGTACCACTGAAAGTGTCTCACCTTTGTTTAAAATGGACTTCATTTTAAGTGAAAACAAAAACTGACATACGGAAAACTGACCAAATGCATTTGGATTCTATTGAAACTGTAGAAAAATGATCCATGGGTCATATGTCACATGTATGAGTTAACCCAGTCTCAATCCGAGTTGTGGTGTGGCTAGTACCACTCAAGGTGTCTCTCTTTTGTTTAAAATGGAATAAATTTTATGTGAAAACAAATACTAACATACGGAAAACTGACCAAATGCATTCAGATTCTATTGAAACAATAGAAAAATGATCTATGGGTCATATATGACATGTATGAGTCAACCTTTCCTCAATCTGAGTCTCGGTGTGGCCGGCACCACTCAAAGTGTCTCTATTTTGTTTAAAATTGACTTAATTTTAAGTGAAAACAATAACTGACATACAGAATACCGACCAAACACATTCATAATCTGTTGAAACTTTAGGAAAAGGATCCATGGGTCATATGTGATGTTTAAAACTCAACCGCGCCTCAATCCGAGTCACGGTGTGGCCGGAACCACCCAAAGTGTCTCTCATATGTTTAAAACAGACAACATTTTAAGTACATACGGAAAACCGACCAAATAGATTCTTATTGTGTTGATACATTATCACAAGGATCCATTGCTCATATGTGACATGTACAATTTGACCCCTCCTCAATCTGAGGCGCGGTGTGGCTGGTACCACTCAAAGTGTCTCTCTTTTGTTTAAAATAGATTAATTTTAAGTAAAAACAACAACTGACATACGGAAAACTGACCAAATGCATTCAGATTCTATTTAAAATTTAGCACAACCATCTATGGGTCATATATGACAGGTACGAGTCAACCCCGCCTCAATCAGAGTCACGGTGTGGCCGTCACCACTTATAGTTTCTCTCTTTTGTTTAAAATAGATTTAATTTTAAGTGAAAACAACAACTGACATACGGAAAACCGACCAAACACATTCATAATTTGTTCAAACTTTAGGAAAAGGATCCATGGGTCATATGTGATGTGTAAAAGTCAACCGCGCCTCAATCCGAGTCACTGTGTGGATGAAACCACCCAAAGTGTCTCTCTTATGTTTAAAACGGACAACATTTTAAGTACTTACGGAAAACTGACCAAATGGATTCTAATTGAGTTGATACTTTATCACAATGATCCATGGATCTTATGTGATGTGTACGAGTTGAACTTGCCTCAATTTGAGGCGCAGTGTGGCTGGTACCACTCAAGGTGTCTCTCTTTTGTTTAAAATGGATTTCATTTTAAGTAAAAACAACAACTGACATACGGAAAACTGACCAAATGCATTCAGATTCTGTTGAAAATTTAGCACAACGATCCATGGGTCATATATAACATGTACGAGTCAACCCCCCCCACCTCAATCTGAGTCACGGTGTGGCCATCATCACTCAAAGTGTCTCTCTTTTGTTTAAAATAGAATTAATTTTAAGTGAAAACAACAGGTGACTTACGGAAAACCGACCAAACACATTCATAATTTGTTGAAACTTTAGTAAAAGGATCCATGGGTCATATTTGACGTGTACGAGTTGACCCCACCTCAATCTGAGGCATGATGTGGCTTATACCTCTCAAAGTGTCTCTATTTTGTTTAAAATGGAATTAATTTTAAGTGAAAACAACAACTGACATACGGAAAACTGATCAAACGCATTCGGATTGTGTTGATACTTTAGAAAAAGGATAAATGGGTAATATTTAATGTGTATGAGTCAATCCTGCCACAATCCGGGGGGGGGGATGTTCTGGTGGCTGTACGAGTTAATCTCGCCTCAACATTTTAAGTGAAAACAATTACTCGCATACGGAAAATAGAACAAACGCATTTGGATTGTGGTTATAATTTAGGAATACAATCCATGGGTCATTTTTGATGTGTAAGAGTCAACCATGCCTCATTCCAAGGCACGGTGTGGCCGACACCACTCAAAGTGTCTCTCTTTTGTTTAAAATAGACTTAATTTTAAGTGAAAATAACAACTGGCATACAGAAAACCTATCAAACGAATTCAGAATCTGTTGAAACATTAGGACGAGGATACACGGGTCATATGTGATGTGTATAGGTCAGTTTCGCCTCAATATGAGTCATGGTGTGGCCGGAACCACCCAAAGTGTCTCTCTTATGTTTAAAATGAACAACATTTTAAGTACATATGGAAAACCAACCAAACAGATTCTTATTGTGTTGATACATTATCACAAGGATCCTTGGTTAATATGTGATGTGTAAGATTTGACCCCACATCAATCTGAGGTGCAGTATGGTTGGTACCACTCAAAGTGTCTCTCATTTGTTTAAAATGGACTTAATTTTAAGTGAAAACAACAACTAACATACACAAAACTGACCAAATGCATTCGAATTCGGTTGAAAATTTAGCACAATGATATATGGGTCATATATGATGTGTACGAGTCAACCCTGCCTCAATCTGATTCACAGTGTGGCCGACACCACTCAAAGTGTCTCTCTTTTGTTTAAAATAGACTTAATTTTAAGTAAAAAAATTAATTGACATACGGAAAACCGACCAAACGCATTCATATTCTATTGAAACTTTAGGAAAAGGATCCATGGGTCATATTTGACGTGTAAAACTCAACCGTGTCTCAATTCGAGTCACGGTGTGGATGGAACCACCCAAAGTGTCTCTCTTAAGTATAAAATGGACAACATATTAAGTACATACGGAAAACCAACCAAACAGATTCTGATTGTGTTGATAATTTATCACAATGATCCATGTCTCATATGTGACGTGTACAAGTGGACCCCGCCTCAATCCGAGGCATGGTGTGGCCAGTACCACTCATAGTTTCCCTCTTTTGTTTAAAATGGACTTAATTTTAAATGAAAACAACAACTGAAATATGGAAAACCAATCAAACACATTCAGATTGTGTTTATACTTTAGAAAAAGGATACATGGGTCATATGTGACCTGTACGAGTCAATCTAGCCTCAATCTGAGGTGCGGTGTGGCCGATACCACTCAATGTATCCCTCTTTTGTTTAAAATGGACTTAATTTTAAGTTAAAACAACAACTGGCATACGAAAAACCAACCAAACGCATTCGAAATCTATTGAAACTTTAGAAAAACAATAAATGGGTCATTTTTGATGTGTAAGAGTCAGTTCTGCCTCAATATGAGGAACGATGTGGTTGGTACCACTCAATGTGTCTCACTTTTATTTGAAATGGACTTGATTTAAAGTGAAAACAACAATTGGCATATGTAAAATCGATCAAACGCATTCGGATTGTGTTAATACTTTAGAAAAACGATACATGGACCATTTTTGACATGTAGAAGTCAACTCCATCTTAATCCGAGACATGGTGTGGCCGGTACCACTCAAAGTGTCTCACTTTTATTTAAAAAGGACATAATTTTAAGTTAAAACAACAACTTGCATACAGAAAATGGACCAAACTCTTTCAGATTGTATTGATAATTTAGGACAATTATACATGTTCCATTGGTGACAAGTACGAGTCAACCACACCTCCATCTAAGGAATGGTGTGACCGGTATCACTCTATGTGTCTCTCTTTTATTTGAAATGGACATGATTTTAAGTGAAAAAAACATGCATATAGAAAACTAACAAAACTCTTTCAGATTTTATTGATACTTTAGGACAACGATACATGTGTATGTTGTGATGTGTATGAGTCAACCCCGCCTCCATCTGAGACACGGTGTGATCAGTATCACTCTAAGTGTCTCACTTTTTTTTGAAATGAACAACATTTTAAGTGAAACCAACAACTAACATATGAAAAAATAATCATAGGTATTTGGATTGTGATGATACTTTAGGACAATGATACATTGGTCATTTTTTATGTGTATGAGTCAACCCCACCTCAATCTGAGGTACGATGTGGTGGAATCCTACATTGACCAATAGATCGCACCATACTTTTACCATTTAGTGTTCATAGCCTTAAAAAAATTAATATTATTCTAACGAAGTTCAAAAAACATACAATTCCATTCTTCTAGACCATCACAAGTTGAACTCGTGATCATTTCAGTTCTTCCTAAATTTTAAATCAAATAATGAGCTCTATACTTTACTCCTTTTGTAAGCACAAAGGAACCATGGGTAAGTTTCCCAACCCCATTTTCAAATTTAGATTCATAACCACCATTGAACCATGGGTAAGTTTCCATACCCCATTTTGAGTTGTTGAAATTGTTATTCAACTCCACTGGATTATTCTTTTCATATGAAGATTGAAATAGGGAATTGTAGTACACCATATGGTTGGAAGAGTTTGATGGTTTTATGTGTTTTTTTTGTGTTATTACAGGTGTTTGTATGCTGTTTTAATACTCTGCACTAGTTCTGGTGCTTTTTATGCAGGTGGGGGTGCTGGTGCAATGGTGGTGGTGATGTGCAATGGTTCTGGAAATACACAATACCAACGGTTTGAAACCGTTGGTATAGTATTCCATCTTCAATATATACCAACGGTTCTCTTGAACCGTTGGTAAAAAACACTATACCAATGGTTGTAAACCATTGGTACACCCTAAAAGTGTATGTTCGAATTGTTTTAGAACCGTTGGAGTAGAGATTTACCAATGGTTTCAATGGAACTGTTGGTATAGGTTTGGGATAGAGTTATATACCAATGTTTTTTAAAAACCGTTGGGAAAACATTCCACCAAATTGGCAGTAGTTGATGCTCTCCCCCATTCGTGATCCAGAGCCCTAAACGGGAGCGCTTGGGTGATTTTGGAGGCGATTTTGGAGGTTTATCGGGTTCTCTTCCTCCATCCCATCCAAGGATGAGGTATTTTCGTAGTTTTTAGTTTCGATTTTGATGTGGGATGAGACCAATTTCTATTCTCATATTCCAGCTGAATTTCTGTTCCAGCCCAATTTATGTTTCCATTCATTATTTACATTCCATGCATATTCCAGCCCATATAGATTTCATTAGACAGTTGTCTAATTTTTTTATGTTCCTTTCATGTTTCATTACCAAGAAATTTTTATTATATGTTATAAAATTCAATCACATGTTTAGTTTTAACATTCATTGTTACTTTATTATCTTGTTTTAATAATTTATATTAATATTCTTTTCATATATTCCATCATTGAGTGTTTTTACTTGTGAAATAGAATTCCAAGATCATTTTACTTCATAGTTATTATTTAGATTTCAAAGTGTTTTATTTTTCATGTTAACTTTATTAAAAAGTTTTGGGGACTAATTAAAGTTATTAGATTCCAATTTCCATGCTTTTATGCTTGTTAAGAATTAAATGAAATATGATGGTTGTAATTAAATGAAAGTCAAAGTCCAATTTTTATCATGTATGGGTGATTAATAAATTGGAATGTGATGAACAATATAATTGAACCATTGTTGATGCACATTATATACCAAAATGTTATTGAATAAAAGTTATTCTTGTGAATTTAATTACATCATAGATAAAAATGGTTGTGGTTATATGAGAGATACCTCTGATGGTTCTTTGATCATTGTTTTATGGAAAATGAATGGTTTAGGTCCGGTATTAATTGTAGCTTCCAGTGAGACCATTTTAGTATAAGGGGAAATGAGATTATGATCTACAATGGGGGTGATTGAGTTGGTAGAGACCAAACATTGTTTGTTCCTTGTGTTCAAGAACCATAAATAGAGTGTTCCAATTAGGTGGTCATCAGTAAAGACGTAGGTAAGATTTCCAAGTCATGTTTCATGAAGTTGAATATGTGGTGCTATAGTGGTTTTGGATTGTTTGAGGTGCTCTTACTGTATTATAAACCCTCATTTGTTCCATATTCATTTAAATTGATTTAATATCATTTTTTTCACACACACCATTATATCCTATCAAATTATATTTATAGTGTATTTTCATTTGTATGGTGTTAAATATTTTAGTAAATGTCCATACTAGCTTCTTTTATGTGTTCTAGGGGTTTAGACTAATGACAGGGCTGCATGATTATTGTGCGGGTATTCTTTTCATATAAATATATCTATACACCCCGACCCCCTTGAACAACCTGACTACCCCCACAGACAGCCCGCCCACCTGGACACCCCGACCCCCTTAGACAGCCCCCACCCCCTGGACACCTCCGACCTCCCGGACGGCCCCACCACCCCCTAGACACCCCGCACCCCCTGGACACGCCACACCCCCCTTGGATAGTCCCGCCACGCCCATGATCCTCATCCTACTCCTCATGCTGATCTACTTGAAGATGTTAAAGTATAAAACCCATATACTCCCAACAAGACCCTTATGGATTTTGTATTCCTTGATCCACTTCCAATATCTTACTGGTCAATCCTTGAATATAGGCATTAGAAATTTTGTATCTTATTTTCTTATATACACTGTATTTTTTTGTATTTATTAATATGATTCTCATATAGAGTAATGTGTCAGTTATGCTTTTATATAGAGTAAACAATTGTCATTTATGTAAATATTTTTTTGATTAAACTTTAATATTATTGAATTGCCTTGAAATGACTTATTGCGATTTTTTTACAGAATGGATAGAAGTTGGATGTACGAAACTGATCGGATTTCAACCGATTTTCAAAATAATTTGAAAAGATTTCTAGATTTTTCATTTGAAAAGGCTTCAGATAGTGGTCGCATACACTGCCCATGTTTTAATTGTGTTGGAAGACCTTGGTTGGGGCATGAAGCAGTTAGCTATCATATAACCAAATATGGTTTCCAAACAAACTATTATGTGTGGTATCACAATGGAGAGAAAATGGAATCTCAAAATGTTGATGATCCAAATGATAGGACTGAATAAGAGAGTTTGATATATGACCGGTTTCCATTTATCCGACATCATGAGTAGGAAAGGATGTCCAGCCAACAAGATTTTGATACAAGAACACATGATGCGTCCAATGAAAATGATCATGTTGATAGGGTGAAAAAATTGAATGATGATGTGACGACTCCAGTATATCGGCAATGTGATAAAATGAAAAAGTTGTAATTTTTAATCCGATTGTTTCATGGGAAAACTATGTATGGGAATTAAAATACTACAATTGATAACATTCTTAACTTCTTGAAGGACATACTTCCAGATGATGCAGATATTCTCTCAAACCACTATATGGCATGGAAGTTGGTTGACGAACTTGGATTCTCAAAAAAAAATCATGCTTGCCCGAATGATTGCAGCTTATTTTGGGAAGAAACTGCTAAAAGAAATGATAATATAAATGGTGGAACCTCCCGATGGAATCCAAAAGATGATGGAACACCATCTCATGTGCCACAAAAAGTAATGTGGCACTTTCCATTGATCCCCAGTTTATAGAACCATTTCATGTCTGATGAAATATCCGTAAAAATGCGATGGCATGACACCAAGAGAAAAAAGAATAAAGATGAGTTTGTTCACCCTACAGATGGATTTTCATGGAAAATATTTGATGCTTGATATACTGAATTTGCAGCTGACGTGTGTAATGTGAGACTGGGTCTTTCATGTGACAGTTTTAAGCCATTTGGGAAGATGTTTACTTCGCACAGCACATGGCCAGTTTTCATACACATTTATAACTCCCCCTTGGTTGTGTATGAAAAAGGATTACACTTTCTTGAGTTTACTGATATCTGGACCTTCTGAACCCGGCAATGATATAGATGTATACAAGCAACCTTTAATAAAAGAGTTGAAACTTCTTTGGGATGTGGGTGTGCCCACATACGATGCATGTTCGAAAGACATATTTCAGATGCGTGTTGCACTTTTGTGGACTATCAATGATTTTCCTTCTTATGCAATGATTTCTGGATGGAGCACAAAAGGAAAATTTTCATTTCCTGTTTGTATGAAGAATACTCGATCGAGAAGACTGAAATATCATCGTAGTTTAAGTTTTATGGGACATCAACGATTCTTTCCAATGAACCATCCATATAGAAACAATCGTCAAAGATTTGACAATACCATGGAGAATGACGATCCACCTCAGCGTATGTCTGGAACTGATGTGCTTAATGAATTGAATGATTTCAGTTATTCATTTGGGAAGAGTGTAATGAAATCTAGAAAGAGGAAAAATGTTTCCAATGATACCTGTTACAATTGGAAGAAGAAGAGTATATTCTTTGAGTTTTCATATTGGTAAACCAACTTGTTACGTCATTGCTTAGACGTAATGCACATTGAAAAGAATATATGTGAAATGTTGCTTTCGATTCTTCTAAATTTCAAGGGGAAGACAAAATATGATTTACGATCTCGGCGCAACTTGGTAGATTGGGGGATCAGACCATAATTGCATCCTGTCTATATCAGTGAAATAAATGGCAAGTTCCATGTGCTTCTTATGTGATGACTCCTGCTGAAAAAATTCATTTATGGAAGTGCTAGAGACTATTAAAGTTCCTGATGGCTATTCAAGAAATATATCAAAATAGGTCAACAGAAAAGAGTTCAAGTTGAGATCATTGAAGACTCATGATTATCACGTCCTTTTGCATGATTTGATTCCAATAGAAATCCATTATCTCTTGTCCAATAATGTTAGAGTCTCAGTTATTTGGTTGTGCTATTTGTTTAGAGATATTTGTGATAAGAGGTTTTCCAAATCCCTCGTGCAAAAACTGTTGGAAGAGACACCATTAATTTTGTGTGAGTTAGAGAAAATATTCCCTCCATAATTTTTTACATGCATGTTGCATCTAACAGTTCATCTTCCGACTGAAATACTTCTTGGAGGACCTGTTTCTTTCCGTTGGATGTATCCAACTGAAAGAAACATGTGCACATTGAAATAATATGTTCGGAACAGGAATTATCCCAAAGGTTCTATTGTGAACGGTTACTTGGCTCAAGAATGTATGCATTTCTACTCAATGTATTTTTCTGATCATACTACGAGAATAAACAGACCAATGAGAAATGAAGAAGAACAGTATGGGAAAATTGAACCCAGTTTTCCATCACTTCCTCAGATAGGAGGAATTCTGGGATCATATACATTGACAACATTAAGCCTTGAAGAGTGAGAGATGGCACATCGCACAGTGTTGTTCAATTCTGATTTGTTCGATGAGTATATCAAGTAAGTTAATTGTACATGTATCTGTTATCTTATCTATTGTAATTTTAAATATTTTTTAAACTATTATTATTTTTATCTACAGAGAATATAATGAATTGATATATAGAAAGCATCGTTCTTTATATTTGAGAAAGAATGAGAGTTTGCATAGCAAAGGGTTTTCTTCTTGGTTGAAATTGAAGGTAAAAATATTTCTGTAATAACTAAATAAAAATAATATTTAATTAAGTTTACTATTTGTTTATATTTCAGGTATCGAGTTTGCCTACAGACTCTGTTTCTGAGGAAATAAGAGCTTTGGATTTTGGTCATAATACCATGGTTCGTGCTTGAAAATTAGTTGTGATCAATGGATACAAATTTATTATCACTGAACAAGCAAGAAACATGAGAACACAGCATAATGGTGTTATGCTAACTACCACAACAGACTATTATGCTAGTTCATCGGACACTAGACCTCGTTCTGAAAATGATGCTTATTATGGTGTCGTGGAGAAAATTATAATTTTGGATTATTACTCACATGGTCGATTCACGATGATGAAATGTCAATGGATTGATTCAATGATGAGGCAAGGCACCTTTATTGATGATTGTGGATTTCGAGTTATTGACATGACTCGCACTCTTGCCACCGATGAACCATATGTATTGGCATCAATGGTGAAACAAGTTTTTTATGTCAAAGATCATCGTCATCCTAAATTAGGTGTAATTATTGAAGTAAATCCCAGACAAGTTTTTGATGATGGTGATGATGAAGTTGACACTATCCCTACTGAAATTGGAAGCAATCCGTTTACTACTTATGATGACCCCAACAGATCAATTGTCAGAGTTGATTGTGAACCCGAATTTGTGGTGGGAAATATATAGAATCATACAGTCGTGTTCTCACCTACATGTTTCACCTACATCATTCAGTGTGTGTATCCTAGTACTTACCTTCATAACACCATAAATCTTCTGTTTCATTATGTTCTTTTTATCATAAGGGTTTTTCTATATTTTGTTTTTTGGGTTACACAATAGTTATCTGTTTCTAATTACTTCCATACTTGTTTTCATTGCAGGAAATGACACCCAATGAAGAGAGGCGGCGGAAAAAGATGACAGATAATAATCGTCGCATGGTACAGATGGGTGTTCCTCCACTCATCCCTATTGTGAGTATTTTATTTCAAATATAAATATTTCAATAACTCATAATATCATGTGTTTACTTTTCTGTCAAACTTATTTTCAGGATCCACCCCTTAGACGACAGATATCTGATGAGGAGCCTGATGTTACTCCTAGTAGAGAGGTTGGTGGTAGGAGGGAGGGTAGTGTTAGAGATGGATGATCATCTAGTGGTTCCGGTACTGAGGCCAGTGGTACGAGGGCTCGTGGGGAGAGAGTTAGACGACCCAATACCAGATACGTATCTTCTACGCCCTATTTTGATCATGGCGTGTCTTCAGGGACATATGAGATATTTAGACCTCCGATGTTTACACTACCAGCTGGCCAAACATCTATGCCATCATCTTTTGCTTCTGGTTCTTTATCTCCAGGCTATTATATTCCACCTTCTTCGACTCCTACTGCGACACAGTATGTGGCTGAGGAGCATACACTGAGGGACACTCCACCTGTACAAGATACTCCTTCAGCTTCTGCACCCATTGATCCGACTACCACATGTATATTTATATAACTCAATCAAATTTTTATACCAAAATTTATTTTTATTATAACTTGTATTGATATTATTTTTCTTTAATAACAGATTCTTCTACAGATAGGAGGCGGGGGAGGGGGAGTACTTTCTTGTGTGTGGTATAGAACCGCCAGACACAGTTGATGGTTGAATACAATGTTGATGGACAAATAATTGAGAAATCTGGGCAGCAATGTCGGGGTTTTTTGGTGACGCTAGCCAAATACTCCGATATCATTCTGGTCAGCCCTCTCTCTTGGAGACATCTGCCACCCGAAGTCAAGGATAACGCATGGGCACAAATATGGGTAAAAAATATATTGGATTTAATGTAGTATATTTTTTTATTTAAATGAACTAATCAATTTAGTTTCAGCTTCGGTTTAACTTCCCTGATGGCGAAGGTGCACGACCAGCGCGTTTAAAAGAGCTAGGAGAGCTTTGGAGAGCTTATAAGCATGAGTTGTATGTTGGATGGTGTGATAGAGTGGGCACGGAGTCAGAGACATTACCTATCATGGATGACTTCCTGATAGAGCAATATCGCCCAATGATTACACATTGGGCGACTGCCAAATTTAAGGTATTAATCTCATTTGAATTATTTAAATGATATTTTTCATGTTTTTCATTAATATAATCTTATTAATTATTAATCATTATTTAGGAATATTCTAAAAAAACAAAAAAAACATTGATTCAAAGAAATACCTCTACACTTTGGGGCGCACAACTATGGCAGATCATGAGAGGCAGTAGGTACCATATAGTTGTTTATAATATTTCTTTAGGACTTTCCCTTTTTAGTGAATCCTACTTAAATTATGTGATTTATTGAATAATGAATATATGATTATACTTTCACTTTATAATGTTTCAATGTCATTACAGAAGCACAATATGAATATTGAAGGACGTATCCCTCGAGCAAATTTTTTTTTCTCGAGTAGAATAAAAAAAGATGGAACTACAGTAAATGAACCGACCCAAGAGAAGATTGTATGCTCTAATTTGTTTATTTCAATGTTTAATATCTAATTTGAAATTTAATAATCTATTAGTATTTTTTACAGGCTGCTTTAGAGTCTCTTGATGCCCAGGAGCCTGACAATTTTGGGCCACACGATCATTTATATCAGGTTTTGGGAGATGAGAACTCTGGTCGAGTACGCTGCCGACCTGGTAAGAATATAGTTCCGACGAGGTATTGGTCGTCTCCAGGTATCCATTCTAGTACCACCTAGTTGGAATAGTTCAAGGAGCATGCAAGACAGTCTGATAAAAGGGACACAGAGTTGGAAGTACAAGTTCAAACAAGAGACAGAGAATTTCTGAAACCGATGAAAGAATTATCTTCATCACTTCCACCAGAGGCTAGTGCGGCTTGTCAGAAATTTATGTTGTCGATGGGTGCATCATCCAATGCACCAGGCGGCAGCTCTAGTGGCGATCGAGATGATGACGTTCCTGGTGATGACGTGGATGCTGAAGAGGAAGAGGGCGAGGATGAGGATGTGGACGAGGGCGAGGATGGGGCCGAGGGCGAGGATGGGGCCGAGGGCGAGGATGATGCCGAGGATGAGGATGAGGCTGACGATGATCTTGGGGACGATGACGAGGACGACGACGAGGACAGAGATGGCGGTGAGGATGAGGCTGATGATGATAGTGGTGATGGTGATGGTGATCAGAGGCAGATTGATCCATTACATTTTTGAATTCTGTATAACTCTTTATTTTTGAACATGGTTTTCCACTTTGGGGTTTTCCTCTGCTTCATAGGGACATTGTATTCGGATTCTGTTTTTTGCACTTGATTCTTATTGTATGATTAGTCTACTACCTAGACCTTTAGTATTCCTTGGTACTGTGATACTCATTTATCTATTTTGTTTTACTTAGTTTTCTTAGTTATCCATGTATTTAATGTTTATGCATGTGGAAAATGATATGGAAAATGTGCTTTGAAGTAGTGGCCGACACCACTCAAAGTGTCTAACTTTTGTTTGAAATGGACAGGATTTTAAGTGAAAAAAACAGATGGCATATGGAAAACACACCAAAAGCATTCGGATTCTGTTTAAACTATAGCACAACGATCCATGGGTCATATGTGACGTGTATGAGTGAACCCCGCCTCAATCCGAAGGCCGGTGTGGCCGGTACCACTCAAAGTGTCTTTCTTTTGTTTAAAATGGATGCACATTTAAGTAAAAAAACCACATACGGAAAATGGACCAAACGCATTCAGATACTGTTGATACATTAGTAAATGTATCCATGGGTCATGTGTGGTGTGTAGGAGTCATCCCCGCCTCAATCCGAGGCGCGGTGTGGCCGGTACCACTCAAAGTGTCTTTCTTTTGTTTAAAATGGATGCGCTTTTAAGTAAAAAAACCATATACGGAAAACCTACCAAATGCAGTCGAATACTGTTGATACTTTAGGAAATGTATTCAATGGTCATTTGTGACGTGTACGAGTCAACCCCGCCTCAATCCGAGGTGCGGTGTGCCCGACACCACTCAAAGTATCTAACTTTTATTTGAAATGAACATGATTTTAAGTGAAAACAAAAACTGGCATACGGAAAACCGACCCAACACATTCGGAATCTATTGAAACTTTAGGACAACGATCCATGGGACATATGTGACGTGTAAGAGTCAACCTTGCCTCAATCCGAGGGATGGTGTGACAGGGACCACTCAAAATGTCTTTCTTTTTTTTAAAATGGATGCGCTTTTAAGTAAAAAAAACAACATACGGAAAACCGACCAAACGCTTTCGGATTCTATTGAAACCATAGGAAAATGATCCATGGGTCATTTGTGACATGTACGAGTCAACCCCACCTCAATCCGAGGCACGGTGTGGCCGGCACCACTCAAAGTGTGTCACATTTCATTGAAATGGACAACAGTTTAAGTTAAAACAACAACTGACATACGGAAAATAGACCCAAGGAATTCGGATATTGTTGATACTTTAGGACATGTATCCATCGGTCATTTGTGACGTGTAAGAGTCAACTCCACCTCAATCCGAGCTGCGGTGTGTCCGGTACCACTCAAAGTGTCTAACATTTCATTGAAATGGACAACAGTTTAAGTAAAAACAACAACTGACATACGGAAAACCAACCAAACGCATTCGCATTCTATTGAAACTGTAGGAAAACGATCCATGGGTCATATGTGACATGTACGAGTCAAACTTGCCTCAATCTGAGGGCCGGTGTGGCTGGAACATCTCAAAGTGTCTTTCTTTTGTTTAAAATGGATGCACATTTAAGTAAAAAAACGACATACAGAAAATCGACCAAACACTTTCGGATTCTGTTGAAACTTTAGGAAAATGATTTATGGGTCATTTGTGACGTGTACGAGTCAACCCCACCTCAATTCGAGGCGCGGTGTGGACGACACCACTCAAAGTGTCTAACTTTTATTTGAGATGGATAGGATTTTAAGTGAAAACAACAACTGGCATACGGAAAACCGACCAAACGCATTCGGATAATATGGAAACATTAGTACAACGATCCATGGGTCATATGTGACGTGTACGAGTCAACCCCGCCTCAATCCGAGGGCCGGTGTGGCCAAGACCACTCAAAGTTTGTCACTTTTCATTGAAATGGACAACGGTTTAAGTTAAAACAACTGCCATACGGAAAATGGACCAAAGTTATTCGAATACTATTGATACTTTAGGACATGTATACATGGGTCATATGTGACGTCTATGAGTCAACACCGCCTCAATGTGGGGGCCGGTGTGGCCGGGACCACTCAAAGTGTCTTTATTTTGTTTAAAATGGATGTGCTTTTAAGTAAAAAAACCACATACGGAAAACTGACCAAACGCAGTCGGATACTGTTGATACTTTAGTACATGTATCCATTTGTCATTTTTGATGTGTACGAGTCAACCTCGCCTCAATCCGAGGCGCGGTGTGGCCGACACCACTCAAAGTGTCTAACTTTTATTTGAAATGAACATGATTTTAAGTGAAAACAACAACTGGAATACAGAAGACTGACCCAACGCATTCAGATTCTGTTGAAACATTAGTACAATGATCCATGGGTCATATGTGACGTGTAAGAGTCAACCTTGCCTCAATACAAGGGACGGTGTGGCCAGGACCGCTCAATGTGTCTTTCTTTTTTTTAAATGTATGCGCTTTTAAGTAAAAAAACAACATACGGAAAACTGACCAAACGCTTTCGAATTCTATTGAAACTTTAGGAAAATTATACATGGGTCTTTTGTGACGTGTACAAGTCAACCCCGCCTCAATCCGAGGTGCGGTGTGGCCAGAACCACTCAAAGTGTATCACTTTTCTTTGAAATGGACAACAGTTTAAGTTAAAACAACAACTGACATACGGAAAATAGACCAAAGGCATTCAGATACTATTGATACTTTAGGACATGTATCCATGGGTCATTTGTGACATATATGAGTCAACTCCGCCTTAATATGAGGTGCAGTGTGGACGACACCACTCAAAGTCTCTCTTTTATTTCAAAAGGAAATCATTTTAAGTGGATAAAACTGAAATTTACACTCATCAATGATAGTCGCAAACTCTTTTTCATGAGTTGGGTAGTTTCACTCATGGGGTCATAAGTGACGAGACTCCTATGAAAATATATTTTCACCATATATTATAAAAAATACAATTTCAATGAAAAATCCATCACAAATCCTTACATACCCAAACCTAGTATCACAAAAAAAATGGGATTTGAGTCAATTTGAATGTCTTATTCTACTCTAATAGGTATTTATCAAACTATTCTGCATATTATAATTTGATGGGTGAGGTGAATTAACACTAGATGATTGTTGTCATATGTGTTTTTTTAGGCTATTTTAGGTGTTTTTTATACTGTTTGAAGTCTGTATGTGGCTTTTGTGATATTTTTTATGCAGGTGAATAGTGGAGGGTATACTGGAGGGCTGTTGTGCACTGTTTTTTATGCAGGTGTATGGTAGGGCTTCTGGAGGGATTTTGGGGACTCCAGTGCAACAGCTCTGGGAAACTCTTTACCAACGGTTTTGAACTGTTGGTAAAGCCTTTTCCAGAATTTTGGGAAAATCATTACCAACGGTTCAGAACCGTTGGTAAAGCTTTTTCCAGAATTCTGGAAAAACTTATACCAACAGTTCTCAACCGTTGGTAAAGATTTTTCCATAATTCTGGAAAACCTTATACCAACGGTTCTGAACCATTGGTAAAGCGTTTCCCAGAATTCTCAAACACCTATACCAATGGTTTAAATGAAACCGTTGGTATAGGGCTTTCCTCACGGCTAACTAGCCAACAGTTTGGAAAACCGTTGGTATACCCTATACCAACGGTTTTCCAGCCTATACCAACGGTTTTCCAGTCTATACCAACAGTTATAAACCTTTGGTATAGCCTACTTTTCCAGTAGTGATATAACCTTATCTTAGTCATTTGGCCGAACCTTAGATTTGTAGGAATAAAATAACAATTAATAATATAATATTTGTTTTAAAAACTATTTTATGTAAATTTTGACACTATTTGGTAATTGATTTTTGTGAAAATCATAAAAGAAAAGTTAGTTCGAGAAAATTTAATTAAATCAATACTAACATGTCAAATTAACATAAAAAATTATTGGAATTCATAAAAAGTCTCAAATTACATTTATTTGGATATTTATAACATCAATTATGTCAATATTTTATTAATAAGATAATAAAAGCATCATCATTGTGTCATATATAAATTTACGTATTTATTGTCTAAAAATTATAAATAAAATACCATTATGTAGGAAATATTTTTAACTTTCGAATGAATATTTATAGTCTAATTTATCTTATGTATAACCTTATATTAAAAATTATTTACTTATTAAACTTTGATTTTAACTATTTTAACCCTTCTTTAAATAAATTAATAATAAATGTCCTAATCTAATCCAAGTGTTCCTAAATGGTAATATTTTATTCCTAAGGTTGTTTTTGGTCTAATTACACTTATCCAATAGAATTAGTACATGTTTTATGGTAATAATAATATAATTTTTACCCTTAATTGCCCTATTTACTTTTAACCGTGGTAAAAAAAAGTAAAAAGTTAGTATTCTCCAAAAAATATTTTTATATCATTGAACCAAATTTTACTTTCTAACATCAACCGTGTCTCTCGGATTTTTCAAATTCCATTCACAAATGTGGTAAAATTAAGTTTTATGTAAATTTGAAAATTCTCCTAGGAGGTGGGTAAAAGGCGGTGAAAAGTTCAATAAAAGTTTTATATATTATTATAAAATTACTCCAATTAATTGCATTGAACATATATAGGTATTATGTATCAATTTTTACCTAAAATAAATTGAAATTAAATGAATAATTATTTCAAGAAAAAGTTGGTTTTTAAATAGTAACCTAGTGTTTTCAGTATTCATCAAAAATTGAATGTTTTCAGACAAATACAAAAATTTCACCCTAGGCTAATTTTGATATTCTGAATCCAAAAATGAAGTCCATTTTAAAAAATAAAATTTAAAAAATTTCAAAAAGTGGTTATTAATATTCATAACGGCTAGTTTTAATAATATTTTAATAGCATAACATTGTTTAGTGAAACTCGGTATTGCGTACGATGCAAGCTGTCAAGGAAGGTAGCGATTGCATGTAAAACAAGCCAAGATAGTGTTGTGTGTAGTGAAAGATTCCTTTGATAATTTATATTAAATAATAACAAAATATTTCTTATAAAATTCTCGGGTGTTACATTTTACCCCCCTTATAATGAATTTCGCCCTCGAAATTCATCACTTTGTAACAAATAGATGAGGATACCTCTCCCTCAACATATCCTAAAGCTCCCATGTGGCTTCTTCTAATTTTTGGTTCCTCCATAAAACTTTGACCAAGCGAGTGGTCTTGTTCCGTAGGACTTTTTAACTATGATCGATAATCTCTATCGGTTGTTCTTCATAAGAAAGATCGTGTTCCAGTGGTACAACTTTTGAGCTGAGTACATGTGATGGATCAGGTATTTACTTTCTAGGGATAGATACATTGAACACATCGTGAACTTGAGAGAGATTCGGTGGAAGCACCAATCGGTAAGCTACCTTCCCAACACGATCCAGTATTTCGAAAGGACCGATATACCTAGGGCTTAGCTTTCACTTATTTCCAAATCTCATTACTCTCTTCCAAGGAGATATTCGTAAGAACACTTTATCACCCACTTCAAACTCTAAGTCTTTTCTTCGGTTGTCGGCATAACCTTTTTGTCGACTCTGAGCTGCTCTAATGTGTTGTTGAATAGATATGGCATTTTCTGCCATCTCATCAACAAGATCAGGTCTTAATAGCTTTCTTTCCTCAAATTCATCCTAGCAAGTTGGAGTCCTACATTTCTTTCTATAGAGAGATTCATAAGGAGCCATCTGAATACTGGAGTGAAAGCTATTATTATATGAAAATTCCACCAAATGTAGGTGTTGATATCAACCAGCTTTGAAATCCATAGAGCAAGCTCTTAACATATCTTCTAGAGTTTGAATTGTCCTCTCAGACTGACCGTCTGTCTGAGGATGATAAGCAGTAATAAAACTCAACTATGTATCCAAAGTATTCTTAAGACTTTTCCAGAACATTGAGGTAAACCTCAGATTCCAATCAGATATAATAGAAAGTGGTACTCCGTGCAATCTTACCACTTCGTTTACATATATCTTGGCAAGCTGATCTAGAGAGAAATCCTCTCTAATAGAGATGAATTGTGCCGACTTTGTAAGATGATCAACTATGACCCAGATAGCATTATTACCTTTCAATGTTTTAGGATGTCCAGTGACAAAATCCATAGTGATGTTTTCCCATTTCCATTCAAGTATGGGTAATGGTTGTAACATCCCCTTAGACTTATGTCTCTCAGCTTTAACTTGCTGACAAACCAAGCATCGAGAGACATATTCAGCAACATCTCTTTTCATGCCATACCACCAGAAGTACTCTTTCAGGTCCCTATACATCTTCATGCTTCCAAGATGAATAGAGAATGAAGAACTATGAGCCTCATCCGGCATCTCCTTCTTTAATATGGGGATGGGAGGAACACAAACCTGATTCCAGAACATTATTATCCCATAACATTCCAGGTTGAATTCTGGAACATTTCTCACATTCTTTTGTATCTCTATATCTTCTTTCTGTGCCTCTTTAATCTTCACATGTATAGATGGTTGAACATTCATTTGAGAAAGATAAGATTTTTCCCCTTCCATTATAATTCCAAGATCCAGCCTTTGTAAATCCATAAATATTGGATCTTTTGTGTCCTCATCATGGATAAGCTAGCATGGTCTTATCGACTTAATGCATCTGTCACCTTGTTTCCTTTCCCAGGGTGGTAATGAATTGAGTAGTTGTAATCCTTAATCAGCTCCAACCATCTTCTTTGGCGCATATTCAACTCATTTTGTGTGAAAATATACTTTAAACTTTTATGATCTGTATAAATGTCACACCTTTCTCCATAAAGATAATGCCTCTAAATCTTTAACGCAAATATTACCGCAGCTAACTCCAAATCATGAGTTGGGTAATTTTTCTCATGTATTTTCAACATTCGTGAGGCATAAGCTATCACCATATCATTTTTCATATTTACACACCCCAATCCTTTCTTGGATGCATCACTATAGATCACAAACCTTTCTTCACTATAAGGCTGTGTGAGCACAGGTGCACTGGATAACCTTCTTTTCAACTCCATGAAATTCTATTCACATTCCTCCGTCCAAACAAACATAACTCCTTTCTAAGTCAACTTGGTGAGTGGATTATATAATCATGAAAAATCATCACCAAACGTCGGTAATATCCATCCAAACAAAGAAAACTTCGGATCATTGTTACTTTTGTTGGTCTCGGCCATCTTTCGATTACCTCGGTTTTTGCTGGATCCACAGATATCCCCTATTTTGAGATTATGTGACCATATAATGCATCTTTTTGAAGCCAAAATTCACACTTGGTAAATTTGGCATAAAGCTTCTCCTTTCTCAGGGTCATCAATACAATTCTCAAGTAATCTTCATGTTCTTTCTTGCTCTTTGAATAGACAAGAATATCGTCTATAAAGACTACCACACACTGAGCAAGATAGTCTCTAAAGACTCTATTAATTAGATCGATGAATATAGCAGGGGAATTAGTAAGACCAAATGGAATCACTATAAATTCATAGTGTCCATACCTTGTACGGAAAGACATCTTTGAATATCCTCTCTTTTGACCCTTAATTGATGATACCCTAAACGAAGATCAATCTTGGAAAAGTATTGAGCTCTGCGTAGTTGTTCAAATAATTCATGAATGCGTGGGAGAGGATATTTGTTCTTGATAGTGATCTTGTTAAGTTCTCGATAATCAATGCAGAGTCTCATTGATCCATATTTCTTCTTAACAAACAGAACAGGTGCTCCCCAAGGTAACGCACTAGGGCATATGAACCCCTTTTCAAGATTCTCTTGGAGTTGCTTCTTCAATTCTTGCAACTCAATTGGGGCCATTCTATAAGGTGTATTTGAAACAGGTAAAGCACCCGGTATGAGTTCTATTGAAAACTCAACTTCACGATTTGGTGGAAGGCCCAGTAATTCCTCCATAAAGACATCATCAAACTCCCATACAATGGGAATATTCTTAATCTTGAGTTTCTCACTAACCATACAAACTCATATTATATCATCAAACTAGTTCTAATACCATCATTACATTACATTAATGATAATATTTCAAAAAAATACTTATGTTTGATTATCCACATTAATGAATAATTACTACCTCACATTGAATTATGGTTTCCATAAATTACCCATATCTAACAACAATACTATAATCATATTTGGACTACATTTTCACATGTTTTAATAAAAAAAATTCAAATAGAAAACATCCATTGATTCTCTAAATAACATAAAATAAAAAGTTGTTTCTTCTAATCAATTAAATAACCATAATAGAACAACTAAAAATTTTTATTCCTGAGACACTATTGATTCACTTTCTTGTTTTTGTAATATAACTAAAGACATTGATAATAAATTTCTCAAACAAATTTAAAAACATAAACATTACTCTCTTCAAGGATATTATTAGAAAGAAATATATGTAAATACATAATAGATTTTATATTCCATGTAATATTAATCTCTAAATTTTAATAGAGTTTGGGGAACATGAGATGAGATAAGGAAATTCAAGATGTTATGTGATAGATAATATGTGAATCATCATCAAATAGTGATTCCCAAACCATTATTTACCCACCTATTGAGATCATAAAGTCCACTATATGTGTAACCTTGAATGGATGAGAGATTCTCTTTGACTGAGGAAACACCCTACATTTGTTGCACTAATGTCATTTACCACTTCCAAGATGGATGTGGCCTATAATTGTTTGACTTTATTTCATCAAGAAATCATAAAACCTACATACTCCATATAACCACATTACATAATGGTAATATATTTACTACATGAATTTTTTAGTGTAATATGATAATCAACTTTGACCAAGATTTTGTTTTTATTATTTTCATTCTAAACCATATAATCTAACCATTTAAAGAAAAAAATCAATTCAATCTCCTTATATTTTTTATTTATCATCACATCAAATAAATATAGACACCATTATATATTTGATTAATTTTGTTATCAAGTGTGAAGTGATAACATCTCCCCCAAGAAACATATTTCTATTTACAAACCCAGGACCTAATTCCTCACCACCTCACCATTTGTGCTGAAAAGACAACGTTTGATTAAACTACTAACCCTCTAGTTAATGAAAATATCCCATGACATACATGTCTCATTCCACTAGTGGGTTGTGGACAACATCATCTGAATGATTGATGGAATAATTTGGTTGTCTAATTCCTTTCATCAATTTTGTTTTATATTTCATATTTATATATACCCTATATATTATATTCTTCTAAAACATGATAAAAAATTATATATATGATAGAGAATTTGGTTCAAAATATCTACTATACAGAAACTAAGATGACATCATTGAATATTATTATATCATTTTCAAACTATTTTTCAAAAAATGATCATAATTATAATACCAATTACCAGTTTTTGGAAAAAAATACATCTATATTTTTATTCTCAAAAATTTCCAAACATCAGCAATAATAGAATATGATTTCATAAAGAATCATAAACTTGATTAAATTTAATTTAAATTTCTCAAATATGAGGCATTTATATGTTCTTCCATTCAGAACCCATATTCATAAAAACTTATTTTTTCTATTTTTGCCCTATTCTTATCATGATTAACTAGGTGATAGTATAATTTAATGATTGTGAAAAACATTAATACTAATAGTATAAAAAATATGTTCCCATCATGTTTTTAAGAAAATTTTTTCTCAATGAGATTAATTTATGTTAATGAAATATTTTTCATTTTATATATTGTAAATAAATATGACATTTATAAAAAATATTATTTTGAATAAAAAATATCTATTTTGATAGGAGTTAATGAATATAGAACTTATAAGATTGGATAATCAAAAAGATTGTAAATATTGTATTATTATGAGAGTATTATCAAATTATTGTAATGGGATGGTAAAAATTATAATATTTTATAATGAATCATATCTATAATGTGATTTTTTTCTACATTAAATTATAGTACCCCATGGAAAATTAAATACTACATATAATATATTCAAATATAAAGCACATTTTTTTTAAATTTAATAGTCCAAAATTATATTTTAGTTGTTATCATAATTAAATTATTATATTTCAAAACAGATTTGATAAATTTTCATTCATAAATTAAATATTTTTCATAATAAATGTTATATAGAAATAATAATATAGTAAAATTAATTATCAATGGTTTCTTTCAGAATTTCTTTTAAATATTATTAATGATTTTTTATTTTATAGTAATATTTAAAAACATAAAAAAATTATATTACAAATTTTAACTAATATTTGAGAATAAAAAAATCACTATAACATTCTTAACCATTTTCTTATCATGAAATGATGATCATGATGAAATGAGTGCGTATGAAATTGTCTCCCTTTCAAAAATTATTAAAAATTAAAAATTTCAATCTTAAAAGATATAACATTGTATGTTTCTCTCTTTTAAATGGTTAAAGTATTGAAACATTAAATAAAAAAAGAGTATTATGTAACTTTTTATAGTGGTTTTTAGAAAAAGGATAACCTATTCTACTCCACCATCACTCTCCCTACATTTTTGGATTTTTCATTATTCATGTCTTTTTATCAGGAGACCGCTTTAATTTTTCACCTAAATGTACTTCTTTTTAAAATGAGGATTTTATCAAGCCTCTACACAAGGCGAAATACAGTCTTTAAAACTATCATAAGAACAATACCCAGTGAGAAATAATGAATAACATTCGAGAGATTCATTAACGTAGCATATAGATATAGTTACCAAAGTTTAAAAATTTATAGTTATTCCTTGAATTTAATATTTCAATAAATTTTTTACCACAGTAAAAAACTAAAAATTCTAATATAATGTGTTCAAAAAATTCAACAGTATCTATATCCACATTTTAATAGCACCTGTAAAAATTCATAATCATAGTATAAAAACAAGTATGTATCAAAAGTGTATTTTTATAATTGTTAGTGAACTATATTTTATAAAATAATAGATTGGAAAAATATATAAAAAAATTTATGTGTTCGTGATATAAATTTTAATGGATTTGAATATCAAATTCTTGACAATCACACAGAATCATTAGTAAAGAAACATATATATTTATCATGGAAGACTTATCAATATTATTGTACATCGAATAATTGAAATTAAAATTATCATAACTTTATGAATAAAAAAATATCATGGATAATTAAAATAATAAAAAATATAATTTTTTAATTTTTACTGAATTAAAAGGTATGATAAAGTCACTAAATAAATTTAAACTTCATAATAATCAACATATTTAATTTTTTATCATAAAAATTAAATGAAATTCATAAATTTACTTAGAAATAAAAATGAATCAATCCATTAATTTGTAAATATTAATATAGTCCTTGAGATGATTTATTGAAAAATTGACATTGGGAAAAAATAAAATAAGTCAGTAGATAATCTATATTTTAAATTCCATTGGTGGATAGATCAATAAGGGGATCATTCTGCATGTGATTGATTTTAAAATTATTGTGGAGAGCGTATAGAAAATTCCAGATGTATTTTTATAGAATGAAATTGTATATAAAAATAACACATTCTAAATGAGGGCTATATCACTTATCTGAGGTTTCATTCATGAGGTTCATCAAAAATTTTGGTTCCTTAAGATTAAGATCATCATAAAAGTAAGGTTATAAATGTGATTTTTAACACAAAAGATGGGTTAATGTAGCCTCCAACAATAATTATTAAAAGTTCCTGTTAAAAAATTAGGATTTATAAAGATGTTATTTAGACAAATATAATTAACAAAACTGACCAAATCCATCATGAATTAAAGTAATAGTATTAATAATATAATTAAAATATAAAAAAAATTTGCAATTAATGTAACTCTATTGGTGAAACTATTGAGGATTTTTATGATCATTAAAATAATTCAAAAAAAATTTCTTATTGAAATTAATATCTCAAATACTTTTATTCCCATAACATTATGAGATTTGGGTGATTGTATGTTTTATAGTAATTTAGGGGAATGTGAATGATACTCGAGTTTAGAATATAGTTACGAGTTGGTTATCATGGATTGTGTCACAACCCGACCCAATGGGGCTCGAGCCGTGACTCCCCAAGACCGCCTCCAATAGGCCAGGGGCTGGTGTCCATCGCCGAGTAGGCTATCACACACATGGGATGCATTAGACTAAGGTACATGTAAACACGCTCCCGCAAACACCTCCATGCAATAGTGCAGAGATATAGAAAACTGAAAAGTAAATGCATGCATACAATCTATCCCAAACCAGAGTGAAAGTACAAAAGGGAAAAACATGGCCCACCAAAAGAAAACTACAAAGCACGTCCAACTTTCTCTGAAGAAGGGGAACGCTGCCACACACCCACCGGAAAGCTCCCTCGGCACCGCTCCGGTAAACACCCCGGTCAGTCTCGCTCACTAAGCTCCGCCTACTCCGGGTCCTCCTGGGACTCCGTCGAAAGGCATGTGGTCTACAAAAGACACAAACATGTGCGAGAAAAGACCTTGTAGGGGTGAGTATAAACATAATCAGTAGGCACCCAAAAAACCCAAAAACCAAAGGGAGCAACTGAAATGAAAAAGTCTGCTCAACCCAACCAGAGAGAACCCAGACGATAGAGAAACTCCATCCCGTGACCATCCTCGGCTAAACACAACTAGTCATCTCATCTTAGGGGTAATCCCATACATACACCTTGAACAATTCCAGATACAGTCTGCTCACGCCACAGAGCCACAAGAGGTACCGACCTCATCGCCAACAACTGTCCACAACTTGGAGAGTACACTCCACGAACATTATCCTCCTAGATGACACACGCCCGAGAGATACACTCCATTGTGTCCCAAGAAAATATCTCAGATGCTCAACCGAGAGATCACGCTCGTCGGATAACATCACTGAGGAATCCTCGCTGAAACAACAGAACCACAAAACTCCTCGGATAGAGGATCGATCCTAGGGTCCTCTAGGGGATACCAGAACTCACTCCGGTATATGAATCTCACAGACAGGGGATCACTCCCAGGGTCCTCTAGGGGATACCACGGACCAATTTGGCTTACGTAGTTCTCACAGATAGGGGATCACACCTAGGATCTGTTGGGGGATACCACAACCCGATCTGGCGCTCGAAAGAATCACATCACTCAGATAGAGAATCATCTCCCATATAAAGGTGGTCACGAAGTTACCAGAACCCTACCTTTTATAACTCGTGATGTAGGGGATCGAATTGACGATCCCGCAACCCTACCGATACCACACACTGAGTAGGGGATCACATAACCAACGATACCGCAACCCTACTATACACCTCATGCTGAGTAGGGGATCGTATACCTGACGATGCCCCAACCCCACTGAGCAAGGACCACTGTGTAGGGGATCCTTTTCCTGATGATGCCACAAACCCTACGGGGTTAACCTGCTAGATAGGGGATCACCGCCTGTGAATAAGCGGTCACAGCGATACCAAGAACCCGATCTATGGATAATATGCTAGAGGATCCCAATCTGGGACCACCGGAGGGATTCCACCACTCTAAAAGTTTAATCATCCCATTGAGAGGATCACAAACCTATATGAAGGTTGTAATGCCACACGAACCCTCGTGGGAACGAACCAAGGGAGTATCCTCAACCACTTCTGGTCCAAAATGTCGCTAACCCGAGCGACCCGCAACTACACCACACTGCGCACCTCCAAGGCCAAAACCGAGGCCACCATTGCGATCTACGCGATAAAACGCGCAGGATAGGCTCCTTACACGCCCGAAATAGAGCAACGGCGATAAATCCACTATTCACCATAGCTAGCTCGTGTGGGGCCAACACAACGGTCCCGAAACCCAACGAGCAGACCATACCATGTTGATCCCCTCATAAAAACAAGAGTAATCGACTACTCACTCGATCGAAATGGACACCCGGTGAAAAAAGTACTATTCACCGAAGCCATCTCGGGTGGGGCCCACGCCTTGATCCCGAAACACATCGAGTGGTTCACACCATTGCGATCCTCTCGGAATAACACACAAGATCGACTACTCATCTTCCAAAATCGGACTACGGGTGCGAAAGCTGCGTTTCTCCGCAAATGTCAAAACCTGGCCTCATGGGGTCCGCACCCCGATCTCGGTCCCAACACCCGAAATCTATCTCCAAAAGTACGTCTTACCGTCAGGATCACAATTCCAATGAAGGCATGTCAATCGAATACTCCGGGAAAACGTTACGACCGGTCATGTCGGATAATAATTAAAATATTATTATTCTCCAACATTTCGTGGCCCCGGGCCATGGACCCAATCCGAAAAAAATTCCCGAAGCTATCCCAAAAAGGTCTGCCTCGATCCAAGTGTCGTGTTGCCGCAGACGGTACACGAAACAGACTTCTGGTTTGTGAGATACAGTGGTTTCCGTAAAAGCCTGGCTCGCCGTCCCTCTACCGCTGGCCCTGCCGGAGCCGCCGCGCCACCTCGCCGGACCACCGCGCCAGAGCGCCGCCGCCTCGCCGGACTGCCGTAGCTCGCCGGAAACCCGCTGGAATCGGCCCGCTTCGCCGGAGAACTTCCGCGGACCACCGAGAGCTCCCCAGTGGTCCATTTTTCGATCCAAAAGAAACTGCGCGACCCTCGGGACCTCTACTACATTGCTACGGGTTCGATTTGAAGAAAAAATGCAGTAGAAATGGGATCAAGGATTAAAACTCAAACCGCCTACCTCGCAGGCAAAACACCGACGTTCTGTCTTAGATCCGCGCTCCAGAGCTTCCGATGCACGCTCCTGGAACGTCCGCCGTCGAATTCCGAGCTCGAGGGCGCTTCTTTTACTCGATTCTGCAGTTCGGCGGTGAAGAACGGCGAAGAACGCCGAGAGGAACGATAAAGGGCGGTGTTGATATTTATATCAGCCGCCCGCCGGCGCCAAACCTGCCTCGGACCTGACGCCCGATGCGAATAAAGGTAAGGACACCCCTAGGGTAAACATGTTGTTCGAAACGCAACTTCGGACTTAGATTTGTGATCTGAGACTCCGTTCAGAAGTTATTTGAGCCGACGCTCGTACACTAACTTCTACATTTATTTACGAAAACTCCCCTGGTGGCGTTTCTCACAACAGTCCCGCGCTCGCAAAGTTTATACCTCGCATAGGGTAAACGGCATGTTCCTGACGCAACAGTGCCCTCAGATTCCCGATATGAGCTACCGTTTAGGAGATATCACACCCTCGCCACTTGCATAGTAAAACAAATAGTTAATATTTTTATAAAATTAATTTCGGGCACACCGAGCCTCAGAATCGTACGCCGTCTTCGCACCTTTCTCTGGAATTTTTCGTAGAAATATTTCAATGTCTGACAGGGCCAGGAAACCGAGTCTCTACATCCCCCCCCCCCCCCCTTAGAACTTCCCGTCCCTGAAAATCCCTAATAAGCATGAGGAAAGCGACTAGACTCTCAACTGGGTCTCCCACACCAGCGAGTTCACCCACAAACACCCCTGCCCGAACGCATAAGTCAGAGGGACTCATCCATCACAGCTCAACACTATCCGCTTTGGGCAGCACTGACTCACCCACACGGTTTTAATCGCTTCACAAAAACACGTCTCGGTGGGGGAAGGATCTCTCTTCCTCACGCATTCTAAGCATACAGAACAACACCCACACATGGTCTTACCAATGCCCTGAACAAAACTCGAGCAAGCAACAGAAATGAAGGGTACCTCTCAACAGTGTCTATCAAACTACTGTAGAAAGTAGAAAAGACACAAGGCATACCTCTAACCATTCGCGGTGCCTCGGGGTCAATAGCCTCCAGGGCATGCAGCTATCATCACCCCCGGCCACCAGCTCCCTGAGCTTGGTGTGGACCTCCTGGGGGTGGGGGTGGTGGCATCTGGTACCGCCTACCCCCTCCTCCTGCTACACCCGCTTCGCCGCCACGTCTGCTTCCCTTCGGACCTCCTTGCTCGAGACGCTCCCTCTGCCAAGGCGGTCCATCGACCGACTTCCTCTCAGAAGCACGAAGGGTCGGACAATCTCTAGAAATATGTCCCCGACCATCGCAAGCATAACACCGCCTCTCCTGTGGCTTACCAAAACTGGCATGTGAGCCCTGTGATCCCTGAGCCTCAGATCCTCCATCCTGGGGTCATCTCTTGAAACGTCGGCCACATCCAGACCCCTGAGTCTTTTGTTGGCTACCAGATGCTGACGTCTCATCTCTCACATTCTCAGCACTAACAGGGGGAATCTACTCAGCCAGAAAGCTCTCCACCACCAAAGCTCGCTCCAGCACTCCAGCATAGGTGGGTAGACACAAATAAACCACACCTGCTCGGATGTCCCTGCGTAAGCCCTTCTTGAAGGTTTGAGGCCTAAAGAACGGGTCTCGAACCATATCCGGGAGTAGCGCGACTGGTCTATAAACCTTGCTGAGTACTCTGACACAGTCATGTCCTCCTACCGAAGCTGCAAGAGCTCCTCGATCCGCATTGACCTCAGCGTCACCAGATAGAACTCCTCCCTGAAAAGCCGCTCAAACTCTTCCCATGTGAGAATCTCCTCATCATGGGATTGCATCACCAGGATCCACCATCGCCCGACGGAACCATGCAGAAGGCTCGCCACTAGGACCACCATCTGATCTGGAGGTGTCCTCACTGGGCAGAAAACTCGGGTGACTGCCTCAATCCATTCATTAGTTGCCTAGGGATCTGGATCACCCTGGAACCTCAGAGGTCACTGCCTCTGGAACTCGTGCAGTGCACTCAGCATGTATGCAACCTCGTCCTGCACTGCCGGCACAACCAACTGCTCGACAGGTGGTGGCTCAACTGGAAAACCAACTTGAGGTGAAACCTTAGAACCTGTGCCATGGTCCACAGCTTCTACACGGGGCTGATCGTCACCACAATCCTGCTGCGGAACCCTCACTGGCTGTCGTCGTGGCGACATCCTGAAAAACATTCAAGATGCACCACAGTCAAAGAGTATATCTGAAGAGTTGACTTGAGAAGGACAAGGAAAACCCAAAACCCAGTCCTATATGATGCATTTACCATTATGTCCCTGTGACCAGTGCATGAATGTCCCGAGTCGAAAGGCAGGTTATCAGAGTCCTGGTGTACGGATACGTCGTCTGCCGCACCAACACTGCAGTCTCTGGCCTGAAAGCCAAACTCAAAACACCTTAACACTGCCGCTATGAAACCCAAACCAAACTCACAGCTAGACCAGCTACGCTCTGAGATCCGAAAGGTGGAACCTCCTCTGATACCACTCTGTCATGACCCGACCCAATGGGGGTCGGGCCGCAACTCCCCAAGCCTTCCTCCAATAGGCCAGGGGCTGGCATCTAGTGCCGAGTAGGCTATCACACAAATGGGAGGCATTAGACTAAGGTACCTATACACACGCACCCAAAAACACCTCCATGAAATAGTGTAGAGATATAGAAAACTAAAAAGTAAATGCATGCATACAATCTATCCCAAACCAGAGTGCAACAGAAAAAGTAAAAAATGGCAAAACATGGCCCACCAAAAGAAAAATACAAAGCGCGTCCAACCTGCTCTGATGAAGGGGAACGCTGCCACACACCCACGGGAAAGCTCCCTCGGCACTGCTCTGGTAAACACCCCGGTCAGTCTCGCTCACTAAGCTCCGCCTACTCTGGGTCCTCCTGGGACGCCGTCGAAAGGCATGTGGTCTGTACAAGACAAAAACATGTGCCGGCAAAGCCCGTGTAGGGGTGAGTATAAACATACTTAGTAGGCATCCCAAAAACACCAAAACCAATGGGAGAAACTGAAAGGCAACAGTCCACTAAACCCAGCCAGAGGGAACCCAGACGAGGGAGAAACTCCATCCCATGACCATCCTCAGCTAAACACAACTAGTCAGCTCAGCTCAGGTACATGCCCATATATACACCTTGAACAATTCCAGATACAGTCAGCTCACGCCACAAAGACACAAGATGTACCGACCTCATCGCCAGCAACTGTCCACAACTAGGAGAGTGAACTCCATGAAGATTGTCATCCCAGATGACACACGCACGAGAGATACACTCCATTGGGTCCTAAGAAAACTTCTCAGATGCTCACCCGAGAGATCACGCTCGTCGGATATCATCAATGAGGAAACCTCGCTGAAACAACAGAACCACCAAAATCCTCGGATAGGGAATCTCTCCTAGGGTCTGCTAGGGGATACCAGAACCCACTCCGGTATATGAATCTCACAGATTGGGGATCACTCCCAGGGTCCGCTGGGGGATACCATGACCCAATCTGGCTTACATAGTTCTCACAGATAGGGGATCACACCTAGGATCCGCTGGGGGATACCACAACCCGATCTGGCGCTTGAAAGAAGCACATCATTTAGATTGTAGAGACCCGTATCTTGACGTACATGGACATTACATTACATTTTCGGAATACTTAGTACATAATAAAAACACACACACAAGGATCGTAATAGTTTAGTGTCTTTGGAAACTCGGAACGTAATCTTCTAATCGTGGTGAATGATCTTCAATATCTCCCATAAAGATCTTCCCTTTTTTTACCTAAAACCTTTCTTTATATCCTGGGGAAAAGAAAACATAAAAGGGTGAGCTCAAATGCTCAGCAAGGGCAAATAAAGGAAATAAAAATCATATCATATCTTTATGAAAATCAAAACCTGCAAAAGAGATCATAATATCTTAGCATGGAATAAATCATAGAAGTGAAAATGAGATCCCCATAATCATAACATAAATCTTGAAACTTTGTGGCATGCACACATAATCATGGAAAATCATTTCTTGTTAGTCATGACTCATTGCCAAGACTATCTTAGTGGACAAAGTCCATTTCTGAACCGAGTTCACACCTCGTTTCAGTCCTGTATCACCGACCCGAAATAACCTTCCGTTCCAGCCATGTCTATCTCATGAGATATAAAATATTTACCCAATGCATTGGAGGGAGATATAGGTCCCACCCATCTTATAATGAATCCTTTCTTATGTGTGCCACATAATCATAAAACATACATCATCGCATAACACATGTAACAAAAATGGGATTCTTGAAACATCATGACATCATAAATCAATTCATATAAGATAAAGGAATTCATAAAAATAATTCCATCACAACATGATCAAATCAATGTAATAATAGGGATAAAAACAGAACCCTTTATTATCTTAGATGGAAAATAATTTTGATAAAACACTTGAACTTTAATCTTGAGGAAAATATCCTTTCTTCTTCAAAAACATTTTTCCTTTCATAACATGTCATACAAATTTAAAATAAAAGAAGTTGATTAAAAATAAACTTGAAAACTTGTAAAGGAATCTTCTTGGAAATAATGTTTTAAAAATCCATTCATTCCGTATAAGTTAAAAAAAACATTCTTCGTACTTTTGTCAGAAAAGTCAAAAAGTACCTCGTATGACAAAAGATTCCATTCATAGATATTACTAAAAACTCACCGAAGGGTAAAAATGGATTTAAACAATTGTAGGTGGATGTAAATAATATTACATATTGATGAAACATGGATGTGGATGATAAAATACACCCCAGTAATTACCAAAGTAAAAACAATCTCGGATAAAAGTGAGATTGTGATATTTCCCTTACCTTAGGTCCGATTAGCTTTGTATGTGTCCGAAGCTCCTGTATAATGGTTTAAATAATGTTATTGACTTATTCCAGAATCATAAATATTGATATGATATCATATATGGTCATATTCTTAGCTTCTTGTTAGTAATATTTCATTGTTACTTGTTACTCGGGTCTTTATTGCCTTTTGTTCTTATGCGTGTTTTGCCGAATACATTCTTATTCTTCTTTTAAGGTTATAGATACCTTATATCCAGAATGGTATTAGTGTAACATATATCATATTTATTCATTCAATTCATTTATATAATTACTATGTAATGATGATCATGTAGAACGAGTCGCATCACATCGTGGAGACGGTATTCCGTACGTACGCACGAGTGATGATATCGTTCCTATGATCGTGGAACTGTATTGGAGTATATATATATTATTTCGGTATCAATATTAATTTATAATAATCATAAATAGTTACTCATTACACCAGTATACCCATCCTTGTAAAGTGATGGTGGAAAAATAGATTACAACACGGCGTGGAGACAGTATTCCGTACGTACGCACGCGCGGTGGTTTCTTTTTCCGTAGGATGGATAGATGGTGAAATAGGGTTGTTTCATACTTATAATAACATATCAGTATATGAGTGATACTGATGTTATTACTTCATAATGAAACAACCTAAGAAGAAAAAGTGGAAGAAGAAATAAAGATGAAAGAATTGGTAACGGTAATTACCTCTTCTTTGAAGCGCCTCTTTGAGACCTCCTCTTAGGGCACTACAATTGGTCTTTGAGGAAGACCAGAACCTCTAGGATGTTTCTAGGGAAGTGGAGAAGAGATTTTGGCAGGGGTTGGCCGAGCTTGAGTGCTCAAATTGGTGTGAGGAGGAGGGGGAGGAGGTGCCCTTTTATAAGGGAGGAGAGGGGCACCTTAGGAATATCTCAAAATATTATTTTATATTATAGTCAAAATCGATTTATAATGGCTCCAAAGGGTCTTATTTCGAAGATAAGGTGGGGATGGGTCGAAATCCTATCAACCAATAAGATTTAGACAAGTTTAGGGTATTATTTTAACCTTATCAATTAGATTTAACTCTAAGTTAAATAATTTAACTTTTACCATGTCTTTTTGTTTTCTTTCACTATATGGTTAATAAACATACTATAACATGCCAAACGAACCCCAAATTGTTTATTATTAATATATATATATCCTTATCTAAGTCATTTGGTCTAACCTTAGATTTGTAGGAATAAAATAACAATTAATAATATAATATTTGATTTAAAAACTATTTTGTGTCAATTTTGACACTATTTGATATATGATTTTTGTGAAAGTCATAACAGAATTATATGTTCGAACCAAGTTGATTAAATCAACATTAATATATCATAGTAACCTAGAAAATTAGTGGAATTCATAAAAAGTCTTAAATTACATTTATTTTGGTATTTATATTATCAATTATGTCAATATTTCATTAATAAGATAATTACTGCATCATCTTTGTGTCATAAATAAATTAAATTATTTGATGTCTAAAAATTAAAAATAAAATACCATCATGTAGGAACTCTTTTTAGCTTTCTAATGAATATTTAAAATCTAATTTATCTTATGTATAACCCCATATTATAAATGATTTACTTATTAAACTTTGATTTTAACTATTTTAACCCTTCTTTAAATAAATTAATAATAAATGTCCTAATCTAATCCAAGTGGACCTAAATGGTCATATTTTATTCCAAAGTTTGTTTTTGGTCGCATTACACTTGTCCAATAGAATTAGGACATGTGTTAGGGTAATATTAATATCATATTTACCCTTAGTTACCCAATTCACTATTAACCGCGGTTAAAAAAGTAAAAAGTTACTATTCACCAAAAAATTATTTTCATCTCATTGAACCACATTTTAGTCCTTGATATTAACCGTGTCTCTCGGATTTTCGAAATTCCATTCACAGAAGCGGTAAAATTAAGTTTTATGGAAAACCCAGTTTTTAACCTACCACTTAGTGGTTTCACTATTCATCAAAAATTGAAAGTTTTCAGAAAAATACCAAAATTTCACCCTAGGCTAATTTCGATATTCTGAGTCCAAAAATGAAGTCCATTTTGAAAAATAAAATTTATAAAATTTCAAAAAGTGATTATTACTATTCATAACGGCTAGTTTTAATAGCATATCATTGTTTAGTGAAACTCGGTATTGCGTATTACACACGCTATCGAGGAAGGTCGTGATTGCGTGTAATGAAAAGCAAGTCAAGGATGTGTGTTGTGCAAGCTCCTTTTGGTGTAGCGTACAACACAAGACTTTAATAAAATTAAAAAGAATATTTTTTTATAAAATCTTGGGCTGTTACATTCTACCCCCCTTAAAATGAATTTCGCCCTCGAAATTCGTCGGGGTTATAAATGGTTTACTATTCGAAAGTTTCTTTAATAGAAACCCACATCGTAAAAAGGAATATCAAAACCAATCTTTAAAAACAAAAGTATGAAACGTAACGGTTACCCAAATAAACTAATCATTGGGTTTCCACATAAGTGAAAATATGGATATGGAAGAGAAATCTAACCATCATGTTCTGATGGAGAGTGGTAGAGAACATGGCTATGGAAAAGCCAGTAATCACAAAGCCATAAATTTGTGACGATCTAGGGTACCATCTAATTCATCAGATATAAGGGCATTAGGACAACATTTTTGGTTTTCAAGATCATTTCCCTAAAGTTGAAGAATTTGAATTAGAATAAATACTTACTTTATTTTGGTACAATCTCACTATTGTTCGTGCCTTGAACAATTTCCACTTCATCTCTTATATAAATGAAGTTGAATTTGTTATTCATGAAGTGTTAGCAGATCATGTGAGATTAATCATATATGGTTCCTAAAATGGACTTATACTTCATATATCATACTGCTTAATATAATAAAACTAGTTTCTTCTAAACAGGGACTTCCTGTAGGTCAGTGGTAGGCGATAAAGGCCAGTCGCACTTCGGTTGTGGGTTCGATTCCCACAGCCTTGTTCGAAGCGATGGGTTGTCGCCCGTCCTGCAGGTTGTCCTTTTTCCAAAACTATATAACATCCCATCAATAATATCGAAAAAACAAACAATACTAACTTATGTCCAACATAATCCATTCCAATCTTTTAGGCTTATCCATAATACTGCAGTCGACTCTCATAATATAGTGAAAATGATTACCAGAGATTTAACACCATCATCGATCCCCATATATCATAAGATATGTTTTGTTGGTCACATTCCAAACATTCAAAGTCCTTAATCGTGTATTCTCTTGAATACCTTAGTGAAAACATGAATGCAGTTAAAAGTTAACACTTTTCACATACCGAAATCCTCAAAATTCTATATACTCAAACCATGATATCACTTAGTCCTTATATCAATCATGAGCTCATGAATACTATCAAACATTTAATTTTCTCCTTATCCCTTCATTATGCGCATATCATATACATTCCAAAAATATCTGAATAACCTTTCATGGATACTGGTAACATTAATCATACACTTTCAAAACACAAGGAAAGACAACAGTGTAACAATCCATAGATGTCTCTTTATTCCATAGTAGCATGAGATTACTTATACAAAATTACACATGATAAACATGTAATCATTCCACTACATTCTCAAACCATTGACCGAGCTTCAAAAAAAATTTCATCTCACATATCATTTGTAGTCTCTTCATCATCATCCACATAAATACTACCCATATGACCATACTGATTCTCTTCATGAGTCTTTCCCTTAGGGCATTTGTTTTCATAATGTCCATACATTCCACATTTAAAACACTTAACCATTTTTGATGTCGTAGCAATACCATTATCCTCATCCATGGTGTTAACCGACCCTTTTCCTTTGCACTTACTTGCTTTGTGTCCTTCTTTTCCACACCCAAAGCATCTTCCAGTTCCCTTGAAACATTCTCCTTGATGCCTCTTCCCACATGATTTACATGAGGGAAATTGAACTTTCTTTCCTCTGTGGTCATCATGAAACTCCATCTTTCTCTTATTAGCTGAGTCAGGAAACTTACCAAATTTTACTTTATTGATCATATTATGAGATTGCTGATTCGGCATAATAATGATTTTTGGACTTCCAAATCCCATTTCATTTGGTTTCTCATGAAGAATATCATTCCATTGTCCATCATATCCTCCATTATCATGAATCATCTTGTTTCCAGCCATTTTCTAAAACCCAAAAAGAATAGTGTGAGAGGCAAAATAATGCTAGGGAAAACAACATAGTAAAGGGGGAGTACCCTTAATATCTAACATCTTAGGTTAAATTCTAAGATCGGTATCGTAGTTCTAGGATTATATCCTATACGTATACGTATCCTTAGGGACATCCCTAGACATACCTTAGAAATATCTCTAGGGATCTCACTAATGTTTTCGCATCCTAGTTTCCAAAGGTTGACTAAACCTTTCCTCTGATACCAAATGTAGAGACCCGTATCTTGACGTACATGGATATTACATTACATTTTCGGAATACTTAGTACATAACAAAAACACACACACAAGGATCGTAATAGTTTAGTGTCTTTGGAAACTCGGAACGTAATCTTCTAATCGTGGTGAATGATCTTCAATATCTCCCATAAAGATCTTCCCTTTTTTTTACCTAAAACCATTCTTTATATCCTGGGGAAAAAGAAAACATAAAATGGTGAGCTCAAATGCTCAGCAAGGGCAAATAAAGGAAATAAAAATCATATCATATCTTTATGAAAATCAAAACCTGCAAAAGAGATCATAATATCTTAACATGGAATAAATCATAGAAGTGAAAATGAGATCCCCATAATCATAAAATAAATCTTGAAACTTTGTGGCATGCACACATAATCATGGAAAATCATTTCTTGTTAGTCATGACTCATTGCCAAGACTATCTTAGTGGACAAAGTCCATTTCTGAACCGAGTTCACTCCTCGTTTCAGTCCTATATCACTGACCCGAAATAACCTTCCGTTCCAGCCATGTCTATCTCATGAGATATAAAATCTTTACCCAATGCATTGGAGGGAGATATAGGTCACACCCATCTTATAATGAATCCTTTCTTATGTGTTCCACATAATCATAAAACATACATCATCGCATAACACATGTAACAAAAATGGGATTCTTGAAACATCATGACATCATAAATCAATTCATATAAGATAAAGGAATTCATAAAAATAATTCCATCACAACATGATCAAATCAATGTAATAATAGGGATAAAAACAGAACCCTTTATTATCTTAGATGGAAAATAATTTTGATAAAACACTTGAACTCCATTCTTGAGGAAAATATCCTTTCTTCTTCAAAAAACTTTTTCCTTTCATAACATGTCATACAAATTTAAAATAAAAGAAGTTGATTAAAAATAAACTTGAAAACTTGTAAAGGAAGCTTCTTGGAAATAATGTTTTAAAAATCCATTCATTCCGTATAAGTTAATAAAAACATTCTTCGTACTTTTGTCAGAAAAGTCAAAAAGTGCCTCGTATGACAAAAGATTCCTTTCATAGATATTACTAAAAACTCAACGAAGGGTAAAAATGGATTTAAACAATTGTAGGTGGATGGAAATAATATTACATATTGATGAAACATGGATGTGGATGATAAAATACACCCCAGTAATTACCAAAGTAAAAACAATCTCGGATAAAAGTGAGATTGTGATATTTCCATTACCTTAGGTCCGATTAGCTTTGTATGTGTCCGAAGCTCCTGTATAATGGTTTAAATAATGTTATTGACTTATTCCAGAATCATACATATTGATATGATATCATATATGGTCATATTCTTAGCTTCTTGTTAGTAATATTTCATTGTTACTTGTTACTCGGGTCTTTATTGCCTTTTGTTCTTATGCGTGTTTTTCCGAATACATTCTTATTATTCTTTTAAGGTTATAGATACCTTATATCGAGAATGGTATTAGTGTAACATATATCATATTTATTCATTCAATTCATTTATATAATTACTATGTAATGATGATCATGTAGAACGAGTCGCATCACATCGTGGAGACGGTATTCCGTACGTACGCATGAGTGATGATATCGTTCCTATGATCGTGGAACTGTATTGGAGTATATATATATTATTTCAGTATCAATATTACTTTATAATAATCATAAATAGTTACTCATTACACCATTATACCCATCCTTGTAAAGTGATGGTGGAAAAATAGATTACACCACGGCGTGGAGACGGTATTCCGTACGTACGCACGCGCGGTGGTTTCTTTTTCCGTAGGATGGATAGATGGTGAAATAGGGTTGTTTCATACTTATAATAACATATCAGTATATGAGTGATACTGATGTTATTACTTCATAATGAAACAACCTAAGAAGAAGAAGTGTAAGAAGAAATAAAGATGAAAGAATTGGTAACGGTAATTACCTCTTCTTTGAAGCGCCTCTTTGAGACCTCCTCTTAGGGCACTAAAATTGGTCTTTGAGGAAGACCAGAACCTCTAGTATGTTTCTAGGGAAGTGGAGAAGAGATTTTGGCAGGGGTTGGCCGAGCATGAGTGCTCAAATTGGTGTGAGGAGGAGGGGGAGGAGGTGCCCTTTTATAAGGGAGGAGAGGGGCACCTTAGGAATATCTCAAAATATTATTTTATATTAAAGTCAAAATCGGTTTATAATGGCTCCAAAGGGTCTTATTTCGAAGATAACGTGGGTATGGGTCGAAATCCTATCAACCAATAAGATTTAGACAAGTTTAGGGTATTATTTTAACCTTATCAATTAGATTTAACTCTAAGTTAAATAATTTAACTTTTACCATGTCTTTTTGTTTTCTTTCAATATATGGTTAATAAACATACTATAACATGCCAAACGAACCCCAAATTGTTTATTATTAATATATATATCCTTATCTAAGTCATGTGGCCGAACCTTAGATTTTTAGGAATAAAATAACAATTAATAATATAATATTTGATTTAAAAACTATTTTGTGTCAATTTTGACACTATTTGATATATGATTTTTGTGAAAGTCATAGCAGAATTATATGTTCGAACCAAGTTGATTAAATCAACATTAATATATCATAGTAACCTATAAAATTAGTGGAATTCATAAAAAGTCTTAAATTACATTTATTTTGGTATTTATATTATCAATTATGTCAATATTTCATTAATAAGATAATTACTTCATCATCTTTGTGTCATAAATAAATTAAATTATTTGATGTCTAAAAATTACAAATAAAATACCACCATGTAGGAAATCTTTTTAGCTTTCTAATTAATATTTACAATCGAATTTATCTTATGTATTACCCCATATTATAAATGATTTACTTATTAAACTTTGATTTTAACTATTTTAACCCTTCTTTAAATAAATTAATAATAAATGTCCTAATCTAATCCAAGTGGACCTAAATGGTCATATTTTATTCCTAAGTTTGTTTTTGGTCGAATTACACTTGTCCAATAGAATTAGGACATGTGTTAGGGTAATATTAATATCATATTTACCCTTAGTTACCCAATTTACTATTAACCGCGGTAAAAAAAGTAAAAAGTTACTATTCACCAAAAAATTATTTTCATCTCATTGAACCACATTTTAGTCCTTGATATTAACCATGTCTCTCGGATTTTCGAAATTCCATTCACAGAAGCGGTAAAATTATGTTTTATGGAAAATTCAGTTTTTAACCTACCACTTAGTGGTTTCACTATTCATCAAAAATTGAAAGTTTTCAGAAAAATACCAAAATTTCACCCTAGGCTAATTTCGATATTCTGAGTCCAAAAATGAAGTCCATTTTGAAAAATAAAATTTATAAAATTTCAAAAAGTGATTATTACTATTCATAACGGCTAGTTTTAATAGCATATCATTGTTTAGTGAAACTCGGTATTGCGTATTACACACGCTATCGAGGAAGGTCGTGATTGCGTGTAATGCAAAGCAAGTCAAGGATGCGTGTTGTGCAAGCTCCTTTTGGTGTAGCGTACAACACAAGACTTTAATAAAATTAAAAAGAATATTTTTTTATAAAATCTTGGGTTGTTACATAGATAGAGGATCATCGCCCATATAAAGGTGGTCATGATGATACCGGAACCCTACCTGGTATAACTCGTGATGTAGGGGATCGAATCGACGATGTCGCAACCCTACAGGTACCACGCGCTGAGTAGGGGATCACATAACCAACGATACTACAACCTTACCATACACCTCATGCTGAGTAGGGAAACTTATACCCGACGATGCCACAACCCCACTGAGCACGGCCCACTGCATAGGGGATCATATTCTCGATTATGCCACAAACCCTACGGGGTTAACCTGCTAGATAGGGGATCGTCGATCGTGAATAAGCGGTTACAACGATACCAAGAACCCGATCTAGGGAAAAGATGCTAGTGGATCCCGCTCCGGGCCCACCGGAGGGATGCCACAACTCTACCAGTTTAAACATCCCATCGAGAGGATCACAAAACTATATGAAGGTTGTGATGTCGCACGAACCCTCTTGGGAATGAACCAAGGGAGTACCCTCAACCACTACTGGTCCAAAACATCACTAACCCGAGCGACCCACAACAACGCCACACTACGCACCTCCAAGGCCAAAACTGAGGCCACCATCGCGATCTGCGCGGAAAAACGCACAGGATAGGCCATTTACTCGCCCGAAACGGAGCACCGGTGAAAAAGGCACCATTCACCATAGCTTTCTCATGCGGGGCCCACACAACGATCCTGAAACCCATCGAGCGGACCATTCCACAGTGATCCCCCCAGAAAAACAAGCGGAATCGACTACTCGCTCGTCCGAAACTGACACCCGGTGAAGAAGGTACTATTCACCGAAGCCAGCTCGGGTAGGGCCCATGACTCAATCCCGAAACACATCGAGTGGTTCACACCATTGCGATCCTCTTAGAAAAACACACATGATCGACTACTCATCTACCAAAATCGGACTCCTGGTGCGAATGCAGAGTTTCTCCGCTAACGTCAAAACCCGGCCTCATGGGGCCTGCACCCTGATCTCAGTCCCAACACCCGAAATCTATCTCAAAATGTATGTCGTACCATCAGGATCACAATTCCACTAACGGCATGTCAATCGGACACTCCCGGAAAAAGTTACGGCCGGTCATGTCGAATAATAATTAAATTATTAATATTCTCCGGCGTTTCGTGACCCCGGGCCATGGACCCGGCCCAAAAAAAAATTCTCGAACCTATCCCAAAAAGGTCCACCTCGATCCAAGGGTCTTGTTGCCGTAGATGGCACGCGAAACAGAATTCTGGTTTGCGAGATACAGTGGTTTCCGTAAAATCCTTGCTCGCCGGCCCTCCACCGCTGGCCCTGCCGGAGCCACCGTGCCACCTCACTGGACCACTGCGTTGGTGTCACCGCACCACCAAGCCAGAGTGCTGCCGCTTCGCCATAGCGCCGTCGCTCGCCGGAAACCCGCCGGAATCGGCCCCCCTCGCCGGAAAACTTCCACAGACCGTCGGGAGCTCCTCGGGGGTCCTTTTTTTGATCCAGATGCAACTGTGCGACCCTCAGGACCTCTACTACACTGCTACGAGTTCGATTTGAAGAAAAAATGCAGCAGAAATGGGATCAAGGATTAAAACTCAAACTGCCTACCTCGCGGGCGAAACACTGACGTTCTGTCTTAGATACGCGCTCCAGAGCTTCCGTTGCGCGCTCCTGGAACGTCCGCCATCAAATTCCGAGCTTGTGGGCGCTTTGTTTGCTCAATTCGGTGGTTCGGTGGTGAAGAACGATGAAGAACACCGAGAGGAACGATAAAGGGGGTGGGGTTGCTGATATTTATATCAGTCGCCCGCCGGCGTGAAAACCCGCCTCGGACCCGACGCCCGACCCGAATAAAGTTAAGGTCACCCCTAGGGTAAACGCATCGTTCGGAACGCAATGGAAGACTCATATTTACGATCCGAGACTCCGTTCAGAAGTTATTTGAGCCAACGTTCACACACTAACTTCTCTATTTATTTACGAAAATGCCCCTGGTGGCGTTTCTCACCACAGGCCTGCGCCCGCAAGGTTTATACCTCACCTAGGGTAAACAGCATGATTCGGACGCAACCCTGCCCTGAGATTCCCGATCTGAGCTACTGTTAAAGAGATATCACACCCCCGCCACGTGCATAGTAAAAAAAATACTTAATATTTTTATAAAATTAATTTCGGGCACACCGGGTCTCAGAATCGCACGTCGTCTTCACGCCTAGCTCTGAAATTTTTCTTAGAAATATTCCAAACTCTGACAGGGACATAAACCCAAGTCACTAAAGATTGGAACTTAATATTATTGAGGGATAGTTTTGATTTTGATGGATCTCCTAGAATTTCATTTAGCATTTCTATTTAAAGGATGATTTATTGGATTTGTATGTGGTCCACCATGGTTAGTATTGGTTTTCATCGGATTGTCACATAACATAGATATAGTTTTTGGATTGAGTTATTTTGAAAAATGAAGACTTATTAAATGTTAATGGCTCTTACAATATTTCCCTTATTGATTTACTATTCATATTATGAGGCTATATTTCATTATGTGACCATCCATAAAAGGGGTAATTCCAAATATTATCTACATAGTGTGGACATGTACCTCATAGTTCCTGGATGGGGTTCAAGGTTTCTGTCCTGGAATTGCGTCGACGGTTGACAGTGCTGTTGGGCCTGTCTCTAAGCTTCGAGATCTGATCTTTGGCTTTGGATCGACCGACGTTGACTCCGTTTCAAGCACCAGCGACCTCGTCTCTCCTGGCTGGCTTCGGGATCCCTCTTCGGCGTTGGTTTATGTCGGATCTATGTGGTCTGGTTCTGGGATACCTGCTCGGGGTCGGTTTCCCCTCCAGATCCGGATTCTTTTCATGGATTTGGGAGCTTGGTCTCGTGCTTGGTGTTCTCGGTGACAACGTTGGCATTCCCCAGTCCTTTGGATCTCATCGCGGCTGCGGTGGACTCGCCGTAATCTTTTGGGTTTTTGCTGCTAGCTTCGATGAAGCCTTGTGCTCATAGACGGCTTGTCATTCACCTCTGAGTTTTCAGCCCGGCTTCATCTTGGCTCGATGCCAGATTTGGTGTGCTCTGGTGTGCTTTGGTTCGGTTCCAGTTGCAAGGAGGGGGGAGGCTCTGTGTTTTGATTTTCTTGGCTACTGCTAGTTTTGGGGGCTTCTCTTCAATGCTGCTTCTATTTCGCTGATGTGGGTGAGTTGGGTTGAATGTGTTGGTGGTTGCTTGTGGTTGATTTCAAGGAGGTGCTTCTGCTAGCGGTTGTTCGTGGTGATGGGTGAAGGAGGAACGACCGAGTTTTATGCGGAGCAGGGTGCAACATCAGGGCGGCCTGATCTGTTACGGTTAAATGGTGATGTGGTGATGGTGAAGTGATGGTGAAATGGTGATGTGGTGGGCTCCCTTGATGGTGAAGTCTATGTTGGTGAATCTGTTGAAATGTTGGCAATGGTGGATCTCTCCAGTTGTGAGATTTCTGAAGTGTTCGATGTTGTTGTTTTGAGTTGATATGTAATTGTCTCTTTTTTTGGAAGTGTTGACTGGGTTTGGGAAAGATGTCCGCCCTCATCCCTACCTTGATTGCTGTAAATTTTAATTTCTTTTTAATAAATAGTTAGAGGTTCTTGCCTGTGACTGAACATTCCTTGTATATATTGATCCTTGGACTCCAAATATCTAGTATACATTTATTTAAAGTGTTTTTTATGTTATTCCTCTTTAATTTCCTACTTTTTAATAATTTTGTACGGATATAGAAGGTGGTTAAGATGTTTTTTTATTATTTTGGATGATGCCATACAATTTGATTGGTATTCCATTGCTTTTCTCGAATTCTCTTTTTTGAATTGGTCCCATTTATCATCCATCCCTAAAATAATTCCTCCACATCATATTATAATTTTTAGCTTTCTGTTAAGAAATTAAATAACACTCATCAATATTTTGTAAAATGAAGATCTTTCATGATTTTAAGTTCATTGTTCGGATGTAATCGATTAGTCAAATGATGATATTGATCTAAACATAAATAAATTGTTGGGAAGAGGATTTTTATCATGTGTTTACATATTTCCATGATATATTTATTTAGCATGATAATACGTAATTATACTTGGTTGTTTTACATGGTGAGTGAGCAGCATTGAGATTGCGAGATAGATGACCTGATACACTCTCTTTGTTCAACAACATGTTCACTGAATCATTACAAGGATTCTTTAAAATAATTACTTGAGATCTCCAATTATGATTTACCATGTATATATTTTATGATCCCACCAACATTTAGAAAATTTATATTAGATTTCCTATATGATTTTGGGGATGGAGTTTTATATTATTAGTATGGATCTTGGAATTGGCATCATATTTGATGTCTAGGAATTTCATTTTTATTATTTATAAACTTGTATTTTAGTGAGATATCATTGATTTTTTATTAAAATTTTATTTATTTTATTATATAATATGGATTTTATAAGTAGGTTTATTTTAAGATTGTTGGGATATTAGTGGTTAATTAATATTATTTTAATTATTTATTCCATTAGTTGATGTCAATAAAAATTTACCTATTAGTGGTGCAAGTTGGAGTTCACTCACATCCCTATGAATAACCATGATGAGTCCATTTGGATGACGTTGATGAAATATCGGGGTAATTAAATTTTTCTAGATATAAGAAGGGATTTTTAGATTTGAACCGGTCATGATATTATGGGTTTTAGGTTAATAATGTCAGCTGAACGTAGTCAGTGTCATTAGAATAAGTGATTGAATAAGAAAACAGATTTTAGGGCTACCTTAAATATAATGAAATGACATTAATATAAATGAATATCTTAAGTGAAGTAAAAAAAATTCTTGGATAGATATATTGGAATTAAACATTTATACCAATTGATTATGTTTTTGGTTGAATTTAGGGTAATTGTTTAAAAAAATTAAGGAGTCTAATTAAGTGTAATATAATATAATTACATTTATCATCATAAATTTTTTTATTTTTTCATATTGAGATTCATAATATCCATTGATAATTCATGGTTTTTGATGGAGAGGTGTAGTAGGATAACCTAGTTGTGTATAGTATAATCGACCCATCTGTTGAGGATTTCTTTGGAGGAAGACATTGTGTGAGTCATTCTGTCAGGGAATGGTGAGTTATGAGGGAAGAATCTCTTATACCGTGAAATAGACAATTTTTTTAGAATTTGAAGATTATCTTTAGCTTGATATGTTCCAAATATGACTATCAGATACCCCTAAATATTTTTCTGACATTAGAGAAAATAAATAATTATTAGATCTTATATCTAATTGAGCATATGAAAGAAAGTATTACCTATTATTATTTTCAATTGTATTTCCAATTTTTTTTGATATTCAATGAAGTGGTCCTATAAGGGGTTTTTGTATCTATCCCTTTAATATATACCTGATTTTTCATGGTCTTGAGATCCAACATATGAGCCACCTTCAAATTACATATATTTTTTTTCCTAGTGAATAGATAACAGACCACATTTTGGAGGAGGTCTCGTGTCATTTTTATTGACATATAGTCTTCCCACTATCATGAAATATTTATTGGGAGGTAAATAATAATTAAAAGGTAATTGAGAGTATGTATTAATATGTAGTATTATCTCAAAAGTGGATTCATTATATCTCTTTAAGGTGTCGGTTTGTTGCCGGTGCATTTAAAATTTTAGGGTAATCGAGTTTCTGATAAATGGTGAATCAATAATAAAAATTCTATTCCTCTTATATCAATAGGGATATCTCTTTGTTTTTCCAATATCAGAGTTTTACAAAGTTTGATTTGACTACACGATATTTAGGCATTCCAAATCTATTTCATCAACTATTCGAGGGGCCAAACATATCATTGTTTATTATATTTTTCATCATCCCTAGAATATTTAGTATACCAAGTGGATCCGTAAACATTAGTTATAATAGGCCCATATTCCTCAATTTATATATGGATTTTTTAAAATATGACCCAATTTTTAACTTATCAGAAGGTAAATATGGATGAGTTTGGCCAAGTAGGTGGTATTCAATAGTAACGAATAACAGATGGATATGGAAAATTTTTTATACAGGTTTTGTTTTAATAAATTAAAGAGACTATCGATGGTATTATCTTTAAATTTATATCCTTGTAATATTAGTTTTTAAATATATGAAATATTTTAGCTTTATTACACCTTTATTTATCTACTCTATTTGACTAGTGGGGGGAGCTTTCAAGTTCTCTGGGTAATTTTGGTTCCAATTAGTGGTTAGGATAATATGGAGGTAACATATGAATAACAAACATAAATAATACATCAATTTACTTGAATATTCAATACATAACATTGGTATACATGCCTAATTACCATATTGGATTAGTGTATTTAGATCCCGGATTCTTAATCAACTGATTTATTATATGTTTATTAATATATCACAAAAATAGTATTATGTTAGTACCCATCTATAATTTTCATACATAGATTCCCCCATAAAAACTTGGGTATGGTAATGAATTGAAATGGTGGTCACAAATGATTAGTTAGCATAAAAATTAGAGACATTAATCCAAAAAGATAATAATATGATCATATGTGTTTGATAACATAATCAGTTTTATGTTATAAATCTAAAAATTTCATATCTAGAAAGTATTATATAAAAAAAATTTATATCCAATGGCATCATTAACAAAGATTTCAAAGTAATAATAAAGATTAAGGTGTCATAACATGGGGATATGGAATAATATAAATTGTAAATCATAATATTTTGAATATAGTTATTAGAAATAATGTCCTCTACTAACACAGTGGTTATAGATAGATGTGATAATACTCATGAATCACTATATAAACATTTAAATTCAAATATATCTAGATGCATCTATTTTAGAGAGTGTCTAAAAATAAGAATAATCATTAATAAAAATGTGAATATTAATTTCTAAATCATGTGTATATTTATAATCATCATCACATTTAACACAAGTAACAAAAAATAATTGTTTTTATTGATGAAAATATCATTAAAAGATCATGAGAACATTTATTGAGGATGATTAAAAAATTTTAAATCATATAACTTAAATAAAAAAATATTAAAAAAATTTGATAAAAATTTACCATGAAATTAATTTTTGGATTTATTTAAGGGTTATTAAATAATAAGAATACTCATGATATCTAAAAAGATATTTAGTGAGGTATATGTAAAAAATATGTATTTTGTTCCAAACATTGATTAAAAATACCTAGTTTAGAGAACAACAAGTAGATTACTTTTAAAACATTTTATGAAAACTCAAATATGATTAAAAATTTATTCCTTCAATAATTATATATTATTGAATCAAATCATGAGTTTGTTTCAAATAAAATATGGATGTGGGAGAATAATATTCCTAATTGGAGATGAATTAAAGATAATTTTTATTAAAAACATCTCCTCGGTCATTTTATTGGACAATGAGAGGTGAATAAAATGAAATAAAAATGAAAAGCAGATATAAAACTAGAGTAGAAGAAAATATTCTAGTATTAAAAGATAAGGATCTTATAATTTCCATTACAGTTAATTTAACATAAACAAACATGAAAAAATGAGATTTTAAGATAAAATGCATTTAGAAATATATATTTTTAATAATATATCTAGAAATACAAAAACTTTTAAATTATTTTGAATTAATATTATCTTATTAAAATGAGTCATAAAATAAGTTATTTTTTGTTATATTGACTACAAAAAAGATACTGGTTAACTCATTTGATGAACTTGTCTGAATTATAACATTTATACCTATATATAGTAATATTTTATGATATAACATGTTAAATGGGTATTATATGCCCCTAATAAACATAAATAGGTTCTTAACATCAAACATCTCCCAGAGATACTATTTTGGGATGGAGAACTGTTAAACTATGTTGTAATTGATTTGTGTATATTATATACAACTATGTAAAAAATTTATATTTATCATAATTCTATATAATAAAAATATACATTATTATGATATCATAATTGATGGATATATAACATTACAATACTCATATACTAATAATTATTTATTAAAATCCTTTCATATAGGTGTGAACTATTTCATTTTTCATTAATGTCTCATTTTGGAAGTTCATATACATTCACTATGATCATTAATACATAATAAAAAATATATTAATACTTATATATATTTCATATATATTCATTATATTTATGTTACATACTATCTATAAAAAATAGATATTTAAAATTGAAACATATCACCAAAGGAGGTGGAAGTCTGTATATATTCATAATGGATACTTCCATTTTCTAAGGAAATCATGAGATGAAATTAGATTACCTTTATTATTATATAAATTTATTCAATGAAAAATATCATTAAATATTAAATAAATACATCATTATAAGCATCCATGTGATGTCGTAATGGAAAATTAATCATACCGCTTCATTGTGGTGGTAGTCCAGACGTATGTACAAGTGATGCATTCATTTCCAATTTGATAGTACTAAGGTGTTATATTATAATACCATAAAAATTATGGAATATTATTATGTTTATAATAAATTAGTAAACATTTTAGTATGAATTAAATAGATTTAGTGGTGGAATAACATGAAATTAACATTGAAATAATCCAGTAAGATGATTACCTCCTCTTCTATAGTCCACGTTGGCTTACAAGAAACACATATGTTGGATGGTTACAGGGGAAAATAAGCTCTAGGATTAATATAATGATCATATAAATGTATTAGGTGTTTACTTTTTATGATATAGTAAAAAATCTTTTGTAATAATATAGAATAAGATATTCCATTTTATATGCGTGGGAAATAACACCAATGGAATTACTTAAAATAATTAATTTTAAAATTTATTTTAATAATGTGATGTGACAATAAAAAGAAATAATTTATAATTAAAGACATTGTATGATCAATATAACTTCATATGATAAAATCCATTCGTGTTTCTGTTTCATGCTAAACATTAGATTTTTAACCCCCTTGTCAACCCTTATTATCCCTAACTATTGTTACACATTTAAGGAATTTAAGGGCACAAAATTTACATCGATGTTAATAACTAAATTAAAATGATTGAATAATGAAATTTACAAAAATTTATCATGCCAAATTTTTTATGTCAATATTTTTTATTTTAATTTATTTAATAAAATATTTTTAAATTATGTATCTCTAACTTTATTTTTTGGGGTTATTCATTTTATTTTAGTTCAATGACATAAATACTATAATGGAAGAAAAATATAAATATGGTTAATATTAATTATATATTATTAATTACTATTAAATTTATGTAATACAAAAATTCATCAAAAAAGAATTAATTTTATTGTTTCCAAAATCCTTTATCGTGATTTCACTTCTATATGCAAGATAATTTTACTGGTGTTTTGAAACTATTTTGTGTAATCACAACAACAACAAAAATTTAAATTAAATTGTCATCTTTCAAATAATTTATTAATTTTCAGTTAAATATTTTATATTCACTCATAACATATTTATATCTCTATAAGAACAATTAAGAGAAATATAAATCAAGAGAGTGTTATTTTATATTTATTTAATTTTTAAAAAAATAAATATTTTGTAAAAAAATAAATCTGGAAAATAAATATTAATATTTACATTTATATAGGGATTTCATAAAATGGAACTAATCATATAAGATTAAACTTGGTTTTAAAAAATTAAAAGTCTTTATCTTCTATTTTTAATCTATTTTTACCCTTTCTAACTTGACAATTCTTAACTATAATTACTATTAATATTGGAAAAAATAAAATGGACCAACTTATGAAATTTAAACCCCCTGATTCCAAATGTTTAATATATTTTCCCATATTGAATTTATATGTGTGGTGTACATAAATTAATATAATAATGTTTAAAATGAAATGAAAATATTATTTTCATATGAAAGTAGTTTTAATCTAAAAAAGTGATATTTTACAAAAAATCAATTATAATGTTGGATAATATAAAATTATTATATATTTTCATACTAAATATTAGATATTTTATGTTAATATAAATTTAAAATCATAATGGAACATCTAAATGACTTTATATAATGAAAATAAATAACAATTATTACAAAAACAATGTTTTCCACTCTTCACCAAATAAATAAATGGAAAATCATCATGTTTCTATCTAAAGAAAGATTGAGAATATATGGTAAATTCATGTAGTATATGCCTGAAATATAAAAACACTCCATAACTAAGGATTATCTTGGTTCCCCCATCATGGATGGTAGAACCAATATGGCAATTTTAGAGATATTATAAATAGAATCAGAGGTTGTGCTGGTAATTTGTAGAATCATTTTTTTACATGGTGGTAGGACAAAATTGATTAATATAATTTTAAAATTTATCAAAATGAACTTATTTTCATACCTTTTATAACCCACGTGAATTATCAACAAGATTTATAAAATACTGTTGTAATACTTATATTATTCTAACCCAAGAGGGAGATGTAATGGGGCGTCATTGAAGTGGATGGGGATACGACTCGATGAGAGATGAATCAATTTACGTTGTGGCATGAGATCCATGAAATCCATGAATGATAATATTGCCTAGGATAATATCAAGGGGCATTCATAACTTGTGAGATTCATGTGTACTAGATATAGGTATAACTAATGATAATTTATAGAAGAATAGAAAAGGAAGTTTAACCAAGTGGGATGTATGTCTTGATGTTGGAGATATTGAAGGATGAGCTGGGATAAGTTGTATGATGTGACAATATTTGCTACATCATGTATAACTATGTTGTTTTCAACCACCTATTCTTTCCTGGGTTTCCATTATTTGATATTTCTTTATGATACGTGATAATTTTCCCATGTTTCATCAATATGACCCTTGATGAGGATAAATAAGTCCCTATACAGAATTTTTTTTTGGTGAATGAAACATATTGGGGTTTTTTAAATCTATGTCTTGTTTCGATTATAGTAATAACTATTTTCATTATTTATTGAAATCCAAGAGAAATATGGTCTAGAAAATATGATCTGGTGAAAATAGATCCCTTTGATAATTATTTTTTCATTTTGGAATTATATGAATAATGATGTCAGTATGATAGAAAATATTCAAAAAATGGGCATCTGGTTGGCTTTGCCTTGTCATTATTGTAATTCTACCAGCTCTTAATCAAATTTTAAGATCTTATTTTAATTATACTTGGATCATTATTTTTTGAGTTCTTTAGGGATTTCATGTGGTTATCGATTCAAGAGAATTTCATTATGTTGTGTATATCGTCTTAGTTCCAAGGTACTGGATAGACTAAAAATTTTGTGAAAATATAGTATATGATATGTCCAGTTATGTGTTTTGTTGTCTAGGATACCATGATTTTTATTTGGGATCATTGAAGAGAATATAATTTAAACATGTAGGTTTAAGTGAATTATTTGGTGACTGAGATTCATATCTTATTTATATGCGGGGAAAATTAGTTTCATTAATGGTGGTCATCCCTGGAATAACTTTGCAAAAATGGGAATAGGTTATATTGGTATGTGGAGGTGAGTAAAATGGATTCCACCATGCTCGGGGTTTAGATGAGTGTGGATGGTTCATGTGATCATGGGGTTATGTCAGGCATGGTCTAGTTTGAGACAACATGGGAAAAATATTTCTTGATTTATATACTTGTTATAGCACATGCCATTCCATCATGGGGGTAGAAACATCCACGGATAGTAGACTCTAGCTTTGTAACCTTTATAATCTTTTGGATTCAATTATTGAACTGAATTCTCGAGTTCTTGATTATTTTCTTTGAAAGAAAACAAAAAATATATGGTAAATTTCTTATATCATTAGGAAATGTAGAAGGATAATTGGACAAGACATTGAGGTTAGTCACATTGTAAAATAAGTTGATTTTTCATAGCATTCCTTTTCAATCCATGCATGTTTTACCAAAATAATTACCATCTATCATTATATTTTACCAATTCCACGTGAGATTAAGAATATTTTCCATTATGGTGCCCTTATCCTTCACCACATTCACCCCTTGATCCCACATCCAATGTTCATTACAATTATTAAAAAAGTAAAATTTTGGTGGCTCTCATTTTTCAAAGTTAATATACAATTAAATATTTTTTAAAAATTCCCAAAAAAATAAACCCAAATATAGGAGAATAATGTTTATTTAAAAAATTAATTTCATATTCTCAATTAGAATTTTTAAAAATGGTATAAATTAATAATAATTTCTTCACATTAAATGATTATAAATTGATCATTTATTTATTAATAACTAATCAACACATTTGAATTAAGTGTAACATTTCCATGTATGTTTTCTAGTATGGTGTATCCCTTTTACATTTCTAATTTAATTTCATGGTTATAATAATAAAATTTAAATAAGTGTATTTGTATAGAATGTCCAATTTTATGGAAGCATGATATTGTGGGATAATAATTATATTAAGAAACAAATTCCTTAAAAATGAAATCTCATAGTTTTCCATGAAGTATAGATAAATGTCATTATTGTGATATTTTAACTTGGACTGGTGAATTTCCTAGGGGTTTATTTCTACTATAGATACATAACTTTGAATTCAATCTTAACATTTCCTACTTTTATTCTATATGAGTGGTAATTGATTTCAATTTGAGGACTGTTGAGTTCTATGATTAATAGGTCCATCATATGCTCTTAGTTGGTGATTATGTCATCGAATGGGTTGTTTGTGGTTGGAGAAGTTACAAACTACTGTAAACCCAAATTATTTGATTCGGTAGATTTTCATGTGGTTATTTCCCCAATAAATAGGGATGTATTTTTATATGTTTTGATAAATATAGTGGTAACCCAACCCCATAAATTAGATTTAAATTCCAGGATAGAGTTCCATTTATTTTTTCCCATATTTTTTATATATCCATGTCAGATTGAACTATTTCTGTTATTGGAGTTACAGATCTAGATTTATCATTAGATTTATAAGTGTTTAATTTTTCCCAGTGTATCTCGAGGTGGGGGGTCTCATGTAGTTTTCAAATAATGCGGGTGGACTATTAAGGCTAGGTATAAACTAATAGGGATTGAACTAGGTGAATGTACATTAAAATTTATATATTTATTGTACATATGATATTTTTGAAAAAATAATCACAGTTGTTTGTATTTATTGATTTATATATGGTTTGGATATCATTGGATGATACTAAAAGAGGGGAATATTCGTAAGAGGGATTTCAGATACTATTTAAAGCACTATGAGTATGTGGTTATGTCATTTTGTATAAAATAATTCCAATATGTTTCCAAAGGAATCATTAACATTGTATTCTATAAATTTTTATATTTTTTTGTAGCAGTGTTCATCACTGATATTAGTGTAATTTAATGATTATATGAGGATTATGTAGTAAATGTTAGGTAAATATTGAATGCACTTCAACCCCACCAACTATGTAAATTATTTTGATGAATAGGTATTCAATATTTATGGTTCATGTAATAAATCATTTAGATACATATTAGACTATGATGTTCGACCACTCAATGTTTGAGCCAGTTTGTTTTTATGGATCTCCAAATGATTTTGTAGTACACTATAAATATTCTTCCTTTCATACTACTATTAGAGGTTTTTTTACATTTAACTCGATTTGATTCCCCATTTTGAGATTTAACTAGGAAGTAATAGGTATTATTATGGAATAATTAGTATCAATAATTTATCAAATAAATTAGGTATTTGTTGATTTGATCCCTTATCATTATTTTATCCAAGGAAGAAATTATGTTTATACAATTTATTGAAACCTTCTATCTCAGTTTTTTTATTTATTCACCTAATAGATATTATGAATTTCATAAATTCAATGTAATACCATTTTATAAAAATAAATAGAAAATGAAATGTGTTAATAGATGAGGCCATACAATCACTTTGTCTATTACACCATAAAGAAGCAAATAAGGGACATCAAATATTATAACCCAATAGATTTGCAGTATCATCATCATCGTATTAATATGATTGTTATTATAAGGTTCCCTGAGATATCGTAACCATTTTTTGACTTCAAATGTGAATATTATTTCTATGATTTCTATTCCTGGGGATGTATATGTTGGAAGCATTCATCTTCCACAAAAAATATTTTCCCCCTTACACAGTGTCGGAATAAAGGAATCTTTTCTTTTATATTAATTTTCTATATCTTCCTAGTTTCTATGAACATCCATTTTTTTCCCATAATTTATTGATTTTTATATGTTTATAGAGCTTCTCATTATTACATGGTTTGGAATGATCCTTATTTTCAAGAGAAATGAACTATGAACAAGGATCATTTAAAATGATTCTCCAAGTTTAACTATTCCCTCCCTTCCTAAACCCTTATTTATAGAGACTCACTCCTCGATTTCATGTCATGGGGGTCTTTTAAAATTTCCATAGCGACCAATGTAACTTGATTTGTCGTATGTAAATAGTATTCAAACATTCATGAATAACTATCACTGATATTCTCTTTACCACTGTTAGGACAATATTATTTTCCACCAACAAAAAAACACATTATACAGAACATTACACCTCCTTGATTTCCTTTTAAATTGAATCTAAATATTCCATTTCAATGTATAGAATGATAAAATCACATTTATATGATTAATATCCTTGACATGAACACTAATATTATAGTCATGGTATAAATCTAGTAGCCTATCATGTTTTACTTTTAGATAGAATTCGTCATCCTATAAAAGGACGGTATCATATGGTTCTATTCATTTATATTTCCATAAGGGAAAAAAATCTAAATATGATTTTGATCTGGTGATGTCTATTTATTCACTAATTTTATATTGACTATACTTCATCTGATGGATTTTTTTGTCTTCATGGATCTCATGTTCATGATGAATATTATCTCTTATTTGTAATTGAATTTTTATTAGAGGTGATGGGTGGATTTCTTATAGGACAATAACGTTGATATATTATACACCCAATGGAATATGAATGTAGTTAAAGAAGTAATGGGGGAGAATGTTATATAGATCTATCATGTTAGAATCTATAAATATTAGGTTAGTTTTAAAGTATCATATAAGGATCTATTTTGATGCAGGGAATGTCAATTTATGCTTACTCTTATCTCATAATATATTGGAATACTCCATGAATCATCATGTGGAAGAGCCTCAATGTGTAGACTCATAGGTAATTCGAAGGTGGGACCTTGCTATTCAAAATAATTCTTTATATGGGTTTATGGGGTAATATTTACATTATATATTTTTAAGGTAATTTATTTACACTATTGGAATATGTTAGTAGGTTCTCTATGAGGTCCATATCTCAGTAGTTGTCATGTATCCTAAAAAATAAAATATGTTCCTTTATTTGAAGGAATATGTGAATATTATGAATATTGTATTCCAAAATCAATGGTCAACTTACTTAATTTTCACAAGATAAAAGCCATCAGATCTCAAAGGAATGAATAGTTTTGTTGTTAGGTTAAACTAGATATAAATTCGATTCTTTATTTACATATGAAAAAATAAAATACTACACAATGAATGTAAATATTCACCATCCTTAATCTCTCTCACTGGGTCCTTATTCATATTTAGGGTAATGGAAAAAATAAGGACATATCATATATTTAATAAGGGTTTCATATAGTGGATGAAATCATAAATCAGTATGTGACACTAAATATGGAATTGTAAATAAATCAGAATACATTTCTATGAATTAATAATTTTATCCAAAAAAATGAATCCATTGAAATTATCAGTGAAATAATATCATAGAAAATATTTTATGAATTATCAATGAAAGTAATAATTAATATTTGACATCATGATCTCATACATCATGATATTTTGATCTTTAAGAACATACACTAATACATTTTTTATGATGAGTAGGTATACCATAATAAATTAATATTAATATAATAATTCTTCTCATGAGATATGTAGATGAATCAATGGGATTTAAAATTTTATCCCCCATGCATCACTTCATTCCAACATATTCCCTATATAATTAATTATCAACTTAATTCATAAATAATATGCCCCATTCATAAATTTATTTATTGGGTACAACATTCGAATTAGCAATAATTCCCAAATAAATGAAATATCATTCAAAGTAAAACCTAAAATTTAAAAATGTTATATGTTTTTTTAAATAATGATATCCTTGATAATGAATATATATATATTTAAAGAAAATTTAATTTCTATCAACCCTAAGAAAAATAATATTTTAAAGGAATTAATATGACTAAACTACTTTTCAATAATGTTAATGTCAATACTATCCCAAATCAAAATGATCCTAAACAATCTAGATAAATAGAAATGATGGTAAACATACAAAGTACCCATAGTGGATTACAAGGGAAATAATGTTTTGTAATTATTGATGATTATAACTATAATAAAAATTATTAAAAATATTCTTCATAAAAATACCATTTTCAATTTGAAAATCATATTTGAAAAAAAATAACTCTATAAGGTAATTATATCAATTTTCATGAAAAAATTACCTTTTAATCATGTAATGAATGTTTAAAATCATTGAGTGGCCATGATAGTGGGAAATTTTGTTCATTATTAGTACGTTAATAAATTTTTTTAATTAAAATTTGTAAAAATTTATTAAATACTTTTTTTAGAAAATAAGACAAATATTATATTTAAAACGTTAGATAAAATCAGATAATCTCTAATAAATATACAAATATTTCATATCAAATAATAAAATATTACTAATTTTTTTTTAGAAATTATGGATTTGGAAGAAGAAGGATATTTGACAAGTGAGAGAAATAATTTTTGATTTACGTAAAATAATTTTTTTTGTCCGTTTAATTAATAAAGCGGTTAAATATGTTCTATAACATGAGAATGTTTTGAATAATAAGAGTAGAACAAAATAAAGTGGTTTCTGATATAGTGATCAAATAATTTCGTTTAATGTAAATTTAATCATAAATAAACACCATTAATATGAGACTAAACCATAAACTCATCCCCAATTAAAAAGTTTGAATTCATAATCCTTAAAAAGCATTGAATTAAGATAAATTAGTGAAAATTCTGAATAAATATTTATTCAGGTTAAATAACTCAAAGTTGCATTACATAAACCATATTAATTTTAATAGGTCGATATAATTTAAAATATATCAATGTAATTATTATTAAGATGAGATCTCTAACATATATTATATTGTTTGTGTATGAATTAATCAACAGATTGATTATGGGCATCAAATCTAAATCCACATGAAATAGAATAAATACAATATAATATAATAAATATTAATTACATACATAATCGTATACTACCATCTATATTAATGATGTAAAATAACATAATGAAAAAAATTGAATTATAAAATATATTTCTAATTTGTAACATTAAACTAAAAACCCATTGGAAAAAATAATTTGATTTGGAATGTAAAATAACATAAATTATTTAGGATTAAATATATAATATATAAAATGGTTATTTATACACCCTATAATTTAAATTGGTGAATAAAATATAAATAATCTACAAAGAATTGAAATTGAGAGGGGTGCATGTACCTCACATTTTCCATTAGAGGAACATGATTTATCTTCCATTCTATTCATTTTAAACATAATAATAATTTATGATTGATATTATTTAAAATTTATAATATAATATATGATATCTATATAAATTCTTAAATCTTGATCCTTAATAATATTTTGTTACTACCATTGTCTCAGGTGTTAACTTCATAGTTTTATCATGCTTGTTTTATCATTTATTGTTCATGTTAATAAAAAATAGATCCACAATATCTATAATTATTATTAATTTAATTAATATTTTATTTATTAATTGTATTAAAATTTTAAAATCATTCTTAAAAATTAAATATGGAATAACTTTATAAAGATGGTAGCTTATACAAACATACATGCGATGATATCATTTATTTAATAGGTGAATGATTAACGTATTAGATTATATATTAATTTCCCAGAATTAATATCATTTCATAAGAATAAACATTACTCCTTATTTCCATCATTATTGATATCCAAGTTAATGGGATATGGAAAAAATAATATCGTTTTGTGACGTATTGGTCTTCAGTATACCCAATTTAACTATTATTCATTTATTTGTGGAGGTGGAGATGGATAGATATATTCCCAAAAAAATATTGTATTTCAATATATGGAATATAGTAATGTAATTATATTTCCATTTTTTATACATAATTTAAGGTGATAAAAGGAGGATAGAAAAGTAGTAGATCAGTGAAAAAGATTAGTATCACTTAGGGAAACCATTTTTTGACCACTTATTTAGGACCATACGATTAGTCTTTAAAGAAGAGTAGACCCTCTATAAAGTAAATAAGGATGTTTTTGAAAGATTTTTTTAGGTTTCATAGGAGAAAAATGGATTGATATGTATGAAAATGTTTGGTTCATGGTTCCCTTTTATAAAATAGTAGGAGTTTCATATTTAAAAATATGAAAAACTCTTTAGAAATTAGAAATCAATACCTCAAAAAGATACTCTAAAATTGATAAATAATAGATTCTATGGGATTTATGTTGTCTCTATAACTTGAATAATGAAAACATATTTTAAATATTTTATTCCCTTATCCTCTAATTTGTACTATTTCAGTGTTCACCATTGTGGGAATGTAATGTATTGTAATTTCAATATATTTTTATGGGGTAATAAATGGCTTATTTTTGAGACCAGACATTGATATGGAATGCCATTCCTAGGTCTAATGTTTTTAGAATAAGTGGTTGAAATATATTAAATATATTATATAGAACACGCATGTAGATTTATTCTAAAAGATTAATAACTAATGAACATTTTCCACGATTAAAAATATTAGGGCACCATTGAATTTTGAATTTGTGGTTTACCCTTGGAACGAATTAAGACAACTCATCACAGGTCATTTCTCCAGAAGTAATCATGGGCATGAAAATGGATAAAATTATTATATAAAATTATTTTTTTTATCAATGGATATTTAGCCATTAAAATTACTATTATGAAGGTATCCAGGTGATTACTGCAAGTGCCTATTAATGAAGAGGACCCTTGGAGAGTTCATCAGTGACTTCCCTCAAGTGATCAATGATGAAATTACTGATCCATGTTCGATGCACAACAGATTCATCAGATCTGACTGATGATGATGAAAAAACATCTTTCTTCATCAAATATTCAAATTAATTGAGGTAGGGATTATGATTTTAATTTTTTATTCTCTAATAATTTCTTCTATGATGAACATGGAATAATCAACAAATATATTAATCTATGTATCAATCTTTTTGTAGTATGGGTAATATTACTGGGGTTTTGTTCAGATAATTACTTATATTTATTGATTTCGTCTTTTTTTCTAACACAGAAAGATTGAGATTGACATACACATTGATCAAGGTTCATTCCTCATATCTGTTATCTTGTTTTCTCTAATAGTTCATAATTTTTAATGGGTGTTCTTCATTTGGTCCATGTCTTAAAAAATCACAAACAATCGTTCATTTTGCACCCTAATCTCATAGAAATGATATTATATCATAGATATTGGATCAACATGACATGAAGGTGATTTCATAATTGAATCAATGAAGAATCAGATGATGGTTGATACTTAATTTCTTGTTTCTCAGTGTGCATTGAATAATGGAAATGATCTTGTTATCCTAGTGAAATGAGGGATCAAATCTTGTGAATTCGGCATTAGAACGACTCTAAGATGCTCGATCTACAATTTTTTAGAAATGATACTACTATATTGAAAGACGTAACATAAGTTAGGATGCACTAATAAATAATTTGGGAATATTAAAAATCCTAGATATCAAAGAATGTAAACCAAATCTACATGTTATGTGCCCTGATCACCCCCCTAGAGCGATGACTAAGGTTTTTGGGAGAATATTGGTATCACACAATGAGTCTTGTCCTATAAGTAATGTGACCATTCCCTAGAGAAACTATGTGTACCATGGAAGGTAAGATGACATAGTATAAGGTCCACAAGTTACAGAAAACTGTGTACTCCCCAACATAGACATGTGATGGACTGAGTACACGGGATAACCCCTGTACTAGTACACAGACATGGGTACATGGTATGATGTTTTGTACTGGAAAACGGGTAGATTACCCATGATTCTTATACAGTGTTTAATAAAATACAGAAATGGATTGATGGAACTGCACATTTACATGGGAAGGCCATGGGTTCATGGGATACAGTGTGTGACCCCAAATACATAGTGTGTACTCTTTTAGACATTAAAAAGAGCTCTTATCCATAGTGTATTTGACAAATATTGTTAGGGTTCATTTCCCTTTTTCCATTCCAAGAATATTTGTATGGAATCAATCCTACTCCTATTATAATGATCCCTTTAGTAGGACTTCTTAGATTGAGTCATTATAATCCCTCCAAGAGTCCCATAGTGAGATCCTCTATTAATCTTCATCACATATGTCGAGTTCTTTGGTATCGACCTGACAAACAATATGTGATCGCTAATCCTCTATTTAGCAGGTTAAATTAGATTGAGTTTATTGGTATCACCAATGTACCTAACATAGATAGTCATATTTGTATAGTATTATATTTATAATATCATTATGTTCTTCTCATGATGATACCAAACTAGTATAACCTCTCAAAAAAACATCATTACTATAATCAGACTCAGGGTTCTATCCTCCATTATGAGTGATTTGTGAAATCGTCAAGCAGGAAGACCAGGCTTGTATACTATGTTCATGAAATTCCTCATTATATGGCTCTTTATTAAGTATATATTTATATTCAGGTTATATATGTTTTAGAAATATACATATATAGAGGTGAAAACATTTGTTCTTTAATGATTTATGGTATCAGGTGTCCAATGAAGTATTCTAATTTTTCACCAATGTGTGAGATTTTCCCGCACATGTGATGTATTTTTTAGACGATCGAACTTTTCAATAAGTCCTAGGAAAACCAGAGCTAGATAGTGCTTAGTGAGACTAGAGAGTCCAAGGTGTGTTCCTAGGGATTTTAGATTGTAGTGTAATTACCTTCACATTTTTGTTAAACATGTGTTACAGATGATCTGTGGTGGGATTGTATTTGAGAATATTTTCTTCACATTACATCCTATCATTCTCTAGTTGTAGGATTTAGATGTATGAATGCAAGAGTTTTTAGTCATTTTTTACATTCCAGCATTATCCAATCATGGATATGTGTGTGGATCTATAGTTATATATGCTATGTCCTACAATGTTCTAGTTATTCCTTATGGATTATAATATTTAGACATTGTCCTTTTAGAGGCGGGATTAGGGTGAAACCGAGTGTTCCTCTCTATAATGGGTCATGAAAAATAAGTATTTTTATACTATTTAATTCATATATCAATCATAAAAATAGTACTAGATATTATCTAATTTACACCCACTAATTATTAATATAAAATCAAATTTATCAAAAAAAATACTATGTGGGGAAATAAACTAACCCAAGGGAATGTAACACGCATAGTCCACATCTAACATTATCTATGGTGTCAGTTCATTCAAACTGAAGGGTAACAATATTACAAATAAGAAAAAAATGGGATTATAAATGAAAAACGGGTAAAATATTATAATGTATTTCATTATAATCTATCTATTTCATATTTATAATATATGTAAATATATATAAACTTTTTTTATAGAATATTTCATTAATTTAATTTTTTTCACTATTTAATTATTTCTAATTTAAATACATAATGATGAAAATGATATGAGAATATATTCTATTAAACAAACTAGTACAAAATAATTACCTGTAAAATTATTTTCTTACCATAAATCATCCCAGATAGATTACATTAATGGGGTTTTAACATCATTTACATTATGTTTTCTACAATTTTCACAAGCTATGTTAAAACAATATATATAATATTAAACGAAGCTATATAATCACTAAAAATTAAAACTAAAAAAACATCCAAAAAATAATCATGTTATACAAAAAATAGGATTGATATCAGTTCACCACTTATTTGTATCCTTATGAGAATATTTAATGTATATTAAAAGAATATATAATGAGATTTTGTCTTGTTCATTACATAAATTTTTATATATGAAACAATCATGTAATTGTGTTATATAAATAATTTAATCACTATCCTATGGTGATAAGGATTGATATTCATACATGTAATAATAATTTCAATGAAAAACGGTGGCTTTATCACTAAGTTTTAACCTAAGAAATTATGATTTACACTTTTACCATTATGAAAAATTCCATTAAAATTTTTAATATTCATAATGCAGAAATTAATTTGATATATATAATATTATAAATTATTTTCATTAAAAATGTAAAATAATGTTAATAAATTTCATAGTAATAAGTGGTGTAATAAAATTTCATAATAATCTCGCAATGCGTAGCGAAAAATAGTGTTCTGCAAAAAACATTTTTCATGGAAAATATGATTTTATATTATCTCTATGACTTGTATTATTAATTATATTATTTTAAATTAATACAATTGGATTTATAATCTATACATTTCATTTGATTCATTCATGATTATTGGTCATTTTATTTAATTAATAACGTGGAATGATATGAATCTAAAAAAATTTAATGAAAAATGAATGTTTATGCCTAAAAATAATATTATCCAAAATCCTACATAAACATGATTAGAATGTAAATAATCATCATAAATATATCTAAATAGTAATTTGTTGTACTTGTAAATAAAATAAAAATAATCATGGGTCTATTAAATTTCTTAATTTGGTGAGATGAAATGAATTTAGTTTGAAAAAATTTATTATTCACTCTTCACTAAAAACCAAATATTTTCAAGAATAAATCCAAAAACATCACCATAAGAAAATATTTATAGACTTATTTCAAAATGGATATTAATTTTCACCATCAAAGTTTCTTAAATTTTCTTTAAATAATTATACTATTTTCTTACAAATATAGGTAAACATTATTTTAAAAAATTGTATTTATTGAAAAATATGTTAACATTACTAAATAAATATTTATTATTATCAATTAATTTGTATTTATAAGAAATTTTATATAAATATAATAATTAATTTGGTCAAGACCCGTCCCCCAGGGCCCATGTCGTGACTACCCCAAGCCTACCATCCAAAGGCCAGGGGTAGGTGAGTAGCACTGAAGGAGTATTCTTGAAAACTAGGAAGGAATTTCCTTTATAACCTATAACACACAAAACCAAGCACACATCATGATACAATCTCAAGTAAACTAAATAATAAACAGAGTGAGTACAGTTAGTAAAAGGGGCCAGAATAAAAGCCCAACTAGAAATTAAAAAGAAAACTAGAATGTATAAGATGGATGATTTGTGAAAAGTAGCTCTTGGATTTTCCACCAACAATCCTACCTAAATGGTATGTACAACACACAAATGGTAATCTCTGTGGTTCTCCTCGTCTAACGTCCACATCCGAGCCACCTCCAGTACTTGTACTTTCGTACCCAGTTAGCACTGTCTGTCGTCTGCACCAAACACAAAAGGGTGCGGGCATAGCCCATACAGGGGTGAGTATAACGATACTCAGTAGGGACCACGATACCCTCAAGGTCTCAAAAAATACACTAAAGATAAACCACGCAACACGAAATCATCTTAAAACCCTACTTATGTATATTCCCATACATGTACCTAACTTATCCAGTATACCCATCTCAATCATGAGGAAAACACATAGTCCAACTCAAAGCCCAAATCTAAACTATTCCACAAAGGAAGTAAAACCTCAAAGGCATGTACCACATTGGTGCACCACATACTAGAATACCACCAAGGTATTAATATGAAGGAAAGTACCACAAGGTACATAAATAGCTAACACCAGGTATAACTTAAGTGAAATAGTAGATATGAGTAGATATAACTATTGATTCATCATACTCTATTATGAGGAAGACCCACGGAGGATCGCTAATCATCATCAGACCCCCATTGGATCTCTAGGTGCTGATCCACACAGGATTGCTCGGTGCTGACCCAGAGAGTTTCTCTCAGTGCTGACCCACACAGGATCTCTCAGTGTCAAGCCACACATGAACTCTATGTGCTGACCCACACATGATTACAAGGGACTGACCCACACAGGATCGCTCGGGTATTCCATCATGTAATCCTAGATCATTTCCATGTGGGGACCTCAATCTCAGACCCATGAAGGATCTCTTCCTCAAGTCACAGCCAGCTAATGGCTTCCCGTGCTAAGCATGCTTGTCTCTAGGAGGGTCTTCTCCACAAGCCAATGGTCGATAATCTAATATCCATGAAGTACCACGTAGAAGTATCCAAAAGGACCGCCACATCATAGGGTTATTAATGAAATAGATGTTGCGTCAATCGGATGCCCGGTCTGTGAATTATTAGCCTTTTTGTCTCGAGGGACCAGTTGGATTCGTGCTCGATCCAACCTGATTGTTCCTAAACTTTATCGAAATCTTCAGTGGAGTATACCAAAGGGACCATCTCACTCCTTGTTTTCCAGCACCATAGAAGGTTTGTTATGTTGACACCTGATGCCAATGATATGGGCGAAAATGCGTAAATAGGTCGAATGACACTTCATGCCCATGACTCATTATTATGTGACGCTTCTTTGGGTATAATTTGGTAGCCTGTTTTGGGCAGAGTTTTTTCGAATGACACTTCACAAGGCCCGGCGGCCTTGCTGCGCCGCCCCGCGACTCCCAGTGGCATCGCTTCCCCGATGCCCTCCATAGCACCCGAGGCCCTCCATGGCCCCCTCACAGCCTCTATTCCCCCCCACGGCCCCTTGCGGCCGTCACGCCGCTGTTAGGGTAGGCCTCAAGCGTGGGCCGAGCTGGGTCGGACCTAGAAGTTCGGGAAGGAGACGATGTCGTTGGAAATACATGGACGTCGGTGAAGTCGGAATTTCCTCGATCATCGGTTCATTGATGTTGAAGATGTTCCTCATCAACGACTGTCTCGATGAAGAATTCGGAGTCGAAGTCGGCATTCTTCATTGGGGTTATTCTTTGGAGAGTTTTCTCCCAAGGCTCTTTCCTCCAAATTCCACCAAAATGAAGAGCTATCCAAAATAATAGATTGTGTTATCTATTAAGTTTTTTGTAATAATTTTAAATTTGGTTTACTTATTTAATTGAGTTGTTAAAATTAATTAAAGGGGGGTGGAACCATTAAATATCTGAAGCTTAAGAGGATTCTCCCCATTAAGAGTGGAGCTCAAGGGGGTTTAAGTCTTGGGTGGTCCCCACCACCATAACCCACATATGAGGTAATGAATGTTTGGTCCCCACCACCATAACATATGTTGAGAGGCTTTAGATCAGGTGGTCCCCACCTCTCAACATCAACATGGGAGTTCCAATGAAAAATAAAATAAATTGTTACACAATTTTATTTGATTTTATTCTTTCACGGAAAACCAATAAATTTAATATTCACCCTCGACCAACTGCCTTTAAGGTGAAAGTCTTCTTTAGTGAATATCATCACTGCATGTTCAACAGTGACCTCATAATTCAATTCTGAGAACAGGTTCAAAAGTTACAAAAACTCACTCGCACGTTTACTGAACTTACCTAAAAAGAAGTTCAAAAATTTATTCTGGGCACACCAGGTCTCAGAATCACGTACCATCAATTTTCACAGACTGGAAAAATTCCCAAATATTTAAAAAAAAGCATGGAAATATTATCTCTTTACAAATTTATTCATATTAATACCATATAAAAAAATTTCTAACATTTAATTTTCATGGGTAAATAATATATTTTTTGAGCCTTTTTGTCTCGGTTCTGCGTGTTGTATATACAATCTACCACAATGTTCTTCATTTAAATTAATTTAGTTTTAAATAATCAACAACATTAAGAAATTGTGTCCTAATAATTTTTATCGTTCACATTGAAATAAAGGGTTTCATATATTATGATATCTTTGAAAAAAACCCTCATCGTAAAATTGTTAAACAAAACATCATCTTAAACGTGGGAAAGGGAAATATGAATCTTGTCTAGTATAACATAGAAATTGTGAATTCCAAATATTTAAAAAGAGCCAAATCATGTTATTATAATATATAAAATTATATACCTATATTATAAGTGAATTTAACTCCTGTATAATTTATGATACATTTCATTTTAAATAAATTCAATAGCTTTGATAGCTTATGAAACATGAATCCATAAATCTTAATGAATCGTAATATAATACACCATTATAAAAAAGACATTAATTTGGTGAGTATGAAAATGGATAAAAAAATTATGAAAATTGTAAAATTTACACATGTATATAATAAATTATTTGGTTTTCTCTTTATAATAAATACACTGATAACCATAAGAAATAATAAAGTTCTTTCAAAAAGAAACATTTTCCAAAACTACGTTATGTAACATTTTTTCCACATAATTTAAAATTAATACGTAACACTTTTTAAATAGGATATTTTATATAATTTAATCCATTTTAAATAAACATATAGATTTTATTATATTTTAATATTGTTGGTTTTTTTTCTAATATTATTTTTTAGTGAATATTAAAAAAAACCCTTTTTAAGTAACATATATTTTAAAAAAAATCCTCTATTTTTTATCTTATAATAAAAATATGTAATACACATTTATCTTAAATCCAATTAATTACATTTAATTAATATTTATAAATAATTTTAGAATAAGATTATTTGTAAGCCTTCTAAATCATTTTTTATGAAAATTTCTTTATAGTGTATAATGTTTATACATTTTTAATAATTAAATTAACTCATAATTATGAATGATTTAATAAAATTTTTAGATTATATACCTATAAATATAAATTTAAATTCATATAATTATTACTACTTTTCATTTAGTTGATATATAATCAAAATTTCTGAAGAATTTTATTTCGGGAAAAACTAGTTATTGAAAAATCAATAGGTATAATATAATATTAAAATATTGTGATTCTATATAATTAATTTTTAAAATAGTAAAAATTATAAACTATGGTTAAGGTAAATAAAGACTTACTTGGGTGTTAAACTAAAATGATAGGGGTTAAAATGACCTGAAAAATTTATAAATACATTTTTATTGTAATATTTAGAACTTATAAAGATATAGTATTTAAAATTATAAAAATTTTACCATTTTCATGATACAGATGTGGCTCTAAATCATTTTTTTTAAATTACAAGTTTTCCTATCCCACAGTTATAAATGCCACCCCCACTAGTCTCCATTCCAAAAACATTGAGACATTTTGGTTCAAAACATACATTCCCAAAACATCACTACATTCCCACCCACATCACAGAACCCTTGTATTTGTTATAAATCCATCTATGGATGGATTTAGTTAATTCCAAAATAATTATAATAAGAGGTAATTTTATAAACCGAGAATTTAATTTTAAATCATTTTACACCTCCTTCATATTATATTTAATAATACAGATATAACATCCTTAATATATTAAATATACTGATATATTTTTCTCTTAATGGAGAGACCTACAGCTATATCCTCCTCTATAAATGGTAAATTTAATGGTTGATCATGCGTAGGGTGGACTACAGCCCTACGAACCAACATAACTCATTTTTTATCACCAGTTCCCACTTATGCATATAATTATTATATATACTATCTATTATATAATTATACTTATATTATTATAATATCATATATACCTTCTTAAATTTGTTTCCATATACAATATGAGAACATCACTCGTGTGTATAACCAACTACCACCTCACCAAGATATGTGATTCATTTTTCACGGATGCATTAAATTGATAGAAATAATGATTAGTTTCATATTTATATATTTTTTTAATGAAATAATAATAAATATAGAAAACATACTTATCATTTACATTTTTACCATATCATGTATTGAATAAATGATTTTTTTCTTCATCTATATAGGAGACTACCACCTCATGATGTGATGTGATTCATTTTTTAAATCTTCACATGGATGTTATGTGTTGATTTTTTTTAAATACAAAATATCATTATAATGATAAAATCATAATACATGAAATATATAAATTCACATAACTTATTTCTAACACAATCGTTGAAAAATTAAAATTTTACTTAGGTGTATATATGGACTACAATATCCATGAATGTAATATAGTTCATTTTTCATAACCACATTTTGGGGTTAGTTTAAAAAGTATACATTATGTATAAAAATTATTACTATGTCATAGTTATAATTTTTGAAATGATGAATTAATAATGTATTTATCTACATAGACATTCTAAAGTCAGTCTAGATATATGAGTTATTTATCATTAAAATGTCTAATGCTATGTTTTTTGGACAAGTAATTGAATGTGACATGGGAACAATTAAAATAAAATGAATAATAAAAAATAAAATGGTATATAAAAAGGTAACTAATTTTTATTATTCACAGATATATATAATGGACATTAAAAACCAAGGTTGAGGTAATGGGTCCTTCAAACCCACATTTTTCATGTTATAATCATTCTATTTATAAAATTATATATCGATTTACAAAGGTAGAGAATGTTTATAAATATTATATATATCTATCTCACATGGATACTTAGCTTGTATACAATTATATTCATAGTTTAATACATTGCTGATGACCATCTCTCAAATTCATTATTTATAAAAACTATTTTCATTATGTTACGAGATAAAAGTTGGTCATCCTTTTTTTGGGGTAATTATAATGTTTTTTAAAAATGATTTATATCATTGTGTGTCAAAAATATACATGTATATAAAATTAATTTTAATAGTGAGAATTTTATTATATTTCCCTCCAATGATTTTATAAGTATTTTAGTACCATGAGATGTCTTTTATGGTATTTGGGAGTGATTATAATCCATTATAGGACTATCTCTACCCTGTAATGTTTTCTTTATAGTTAACTTTGAATTATATTTATTTTATGTTCTATATCATTTCAAAATTCCCATGATTCCATGACCATATGATACCACACTCTTTATGTTATGTTTAAACTTCATTACACATGTGATTTCTCTTTTATGATATCAAGTTATACATTAGACAGAAATTTAATTCTTTCATATCATATGTATCACATCACTCAGATTTTTTAAGATCTTTCATTTAATTGGGTATTCTGAAGGAAATTCCATTTAATTTTAGGATGTGAAATGTAGTTTAGGATATCATTATAGATAATAAATTAAGGATTCCATGCTTTTGTTTCAATTGATATATATTGTACTGTGTATTCTAAAGACTATAATACATTATGATCCTTGTGTTCTACTTATTTGATATTAATGTTTATGAACCATGTAATAATATTTGTAAAAGGCATATGATGCTATATAACTAGGATTTAATGTTTTTGAACATTATTTGTAATTGAAAATGTGGAAATTGAACAATTTCATAAATAATTATAGAGAGTCTTAAGGATCATTGATCATAAAAAATTTAATGATCATGAGAAAGTTAATGACAAAAAAATCATAAATCTATGATGTGATAAAAGATCATTAATTCCTTGGAAATTAAGTTAATATGATACCATTTTAGTTTCTATATAATTTTACTAGAATTTAGATATTCTTATTATATCATGAATGACAACATACATAATTATAATTAATTGATATATTCTTATTTCATTAACAAAATTTAGTCCATCTTTTTGCATTCTGTTATTTCCCACTTCATTTATTACTCTGTGAGATGAATATCCATGGTGAAATTATTTTATTCATAATAAAGTAAAATTATCAATTAGATAATTATATAATCTATAAATAATAACATGATATTCCCCTTGTATTTATTTAAATTAAAATTGTTAGAATAATGAAACATATTTCCCAAATTAAATATGACTACTTTAATATCCAAAATTCATTAATAAAAACAATAGTCTAGTAAAGATTATTTCTAAAATGAATAATATTATATCCAAATAACCTCAATAACCTCCACATGAAATATTTTTCTAACGACAATGATATCTTATATCATTAAACATACATATCAAAAAAAAGATAATAGAGTACATCAAAAATAATAATTTATATCAACCATAATGGATATATATATCTCAAACAGATAAAATAGATATTAAAATAACATTAATTACCTAAAAAGTAAAACTATATGGTTTTATAAAATGTTTCCCAATATCAACATAATAATTAACCATATAATGGTTTAAATAAATACTAAATTACACTAACTGGCACTTCATGTATTCTAGTGACATACACAATACCCATGTCGACCATAATTTTTTTGGTTTATGACCCTTGACCATGCCAGATGTGATGGTTTGTCACACAACATGTGCGTTATCGATTTTATAATACTATATTTATATAATTCTTATAAAATTAATGAGAATATTATTATTATCCTAAAAGAATTATTTTAAACATCAAATAACTTTCAAACCAATACATCTTTCGATATGAATTTTTTTATAAAATAAAATAATAATATATATCTATTATTACCATGACATCAATGATTATATTAACGCAAAAGTTTTTAAATAACCTCAATATTTTCACACAAAAATATAAATGCATTAGTAGAAAATAACCATATCACTAAAACAAATGTAATACATAAGTGGCATGTATCCCTCAACCATTAATTAAAACATTCTAAATGTATACAAGGTACTTACATCACATAAAACCTTATAAGGGGTATTTGTTCCTTTAAAATTATAATCATATTTATTCTTATTAACCCATGATGTTTCATATAAAGGTTAAACTGTATTCATATTAACCATAATCAATGTTTTATAGGATATCTTTCTTCTAAAATGCTTTATAAAGTTTTATAAAGAAAACATGAATTATTAGAATCATATACCTAAGTAAAGTCAAACCAGGTACACTATGAGGCCCATTTTCAAGTATTAGGTGACATTGGAGTCATATCTAAATGCTACCTTTTTGAAATAGTTTCCTCTAGGTACAAATATTCTCAAACTACCTAACATGTAATACAAAAAGAGGGATATAATTTCTTAGAAAAAATAGATAATATCTTCCTAATAAAAAAATATGATGTTTTTCTATACATATAATCAAATTCCATCAAATGGTTGTGTTTCCTAATATAAAATATCATAAACCAGGTTCCCAAGTTATTTAATAGACCTTATATGATGCCAAATTTAAATATCCCAACTCTAGTAGCCCAAAATCAGTTTTTACATTATTATATACTCATAAAATACAACGAGTCTCATCATAAAAGCATGAATTTTTTTAGTCTAGGTAAACAATATATATACATAATTATTTCATTACATTTGAAAAAATAAATTAAAATATCACATAACTAAATATTATGGATCCTTGAAATCATTAAAATATTTATTATTCATATCAAAATGTAAAATAATGAGAATAAGGGTGATCTTAGATGATTTGTAAGTGTTACATATAGAGAAATATATCATTAATCAATAAATAATAATCAATAAGGAATGTTAAACAACTGAAAAAACATGCCATTTAATTAATATTTTTATAAAAAAAGTATTCATTGATAATATCAACTAAATAATATAATGGATAATAATGACTCAAAAATCAATGAAGGAAATAATTGCTATTTAATTTCATGATCACCAACATCTGAATATTTATATAGTAATGAGGTTATTCCCATAATGTTTAACTAATTGGAAGGTATACACTAAGTACACATTTAATACAAGCATACTAATTTGTCTCATGTGACATGTTGATGCATTGATTGGCTATATGCTTTTGTCCCCCACCTATCGTAGTGATTTAAATGCATTCCTATTATATCAATTGTTTAATTTATTTCTTATTCAATTATTCTTATCAAAATAAATATTTATTCACTAATACAAATTAATAATAATTCCATGTTAAATTGAATAACATTCATAGTAAAACACCTAATGAGGAAATGATTTATAGTTTAATAAATTTTATAATACATTATTAATAATATTTATATTTATGGGAATTTAATTTTTAATGATAATTATAAATCCATTGTTTCATTTGAATGTTAATGACTGGAAAAATATTCAAGAATGTGATTTTTAATTCTTTCCCAAGTCTAACTAATCAAAAAAAATATAGAGAAAGAATAATTATAGAATAAATAAAAAATAAACATGTTAGACTACCATAAAAATAATGGGTTGTTTTCATTGATTAATATAAATATATATATAATATCATTAATAACATAATTGATAAAAATACCCATTAAAAATTGAATCTCACTTTTTAAATGTAAAATTTTCTGGAATATTTTTCTAATAGTATTCTTTTAAAAATGATGATGTAAGCCTGTGAGGGTTTCTTAAAATCATTGATATGTATTGGAATTAAGGAATTAATTTCATTCCTTTTATATTGAATCAAATATTCCATTTACATTTCGGTGAAAAAATCAATAAGTGCCTTTTTTAGAAAATGTAAAAAACAATCTACTTATTAAAATTTATAATCCAATCAGTGGTAAAAATTAAATAATAAATTGATAGAGTGTTATTGAAAATATTTTTCAAAACATTTTTATAAAAAATGAATTTGGAAGAAAACTATTTTCATACAGAGATAGAAATAAAGTGGATTTTAATATAAAAATATATATCAACTAGATCAAGTAAAATAGAGAGGAATATAGAAATATTACATGAATTCATCATGAATAAATAGAGGAAATAAATTTAATGGATCTTTTATATAATGATCAAATAATTTCCATAGATGTAAATTCAGGAATAAACAATACCAATTGAAATATGATTGAACCATAAACCCTTACCATATTGGATATTTTTGAATCACAACCCCCTTGAAAGTCTATACATGAAATATATGGTTTAATATCCTAGAAAAGTAATTATTCACGTTAAATAAATCATTGTTCATTCTATATGCCACGTAAATGTGAATAGGTGGATATTAACAAATGTCAATCAATGGAATGATATAGGCATGAAATATCTTTTAAAAGACCATACCATTTATGTAATAATTACTTTATGAATTGATTATGTGTATGAAATTTATATATTAATAATTAAATAAAATATAAAACATATATTATTCTCATTCCATAAAACACATAATCATACTCTATCAAATAAAATTTATGAATTAATATTGTCCAGTGAAAATAAATTGTGTTCTGAAATTCTATACTGCTTAGAAATAGTCATGTCATTTCTGCTTTAATGATATTATAAAAATTTATACTTCAAATACCATTAATTTTTCAGTATTGGTGATATAAATTGAAAATGGGGAAGTATAAATACCATATATAATAAATTTTGGTAAAAAAAAATTATCCCTTAATGAAAGAAAATTGATATAGAATCCCTTACCAAACATTTCCCTTCAGCATAAAATTATTTAACCACTAGTATAATGGTTTTAAACATGTAATTAATTTTTTTTCTAAAACCATATTCAAATATATAACATATTATCACCCAATCGTTAATAATATTTCTTTATTAGTATTATTTTGGTTGTTATCATATTTCTTTGTTTTTCTCATCCATGCTTTTTTATTGTTGTTCTGGTTCTTGTGTATATGATATTGTCATATCGTCTAGAAATTAATATTAATTTTATAATTATAAATTTTTTTTTGGATTCCATTTTATAATCATTCATGAAATTTGAATATGGAAAATGAACGAAGTCACTTCATGGAGACAATTGGTCATGCATACACATGAGATACAATATGATTTTCATTATAGGGGATGTTATAAAGAATTGGATGATATATTATTTTTATAGAATTAATATAATGTAATATTTAGTATATATTTTCATTATTTCGATAATAATTACTATCCATATGACTCGGTGATGGAAAAAAAATTACATCAGTTCAGGTGGTGGTAGTCTTCCATACACACGGACAATAAATTTGTATTCGATTTGATGGTGGAGGATATAGATAAATATTATTGCACAAATTGATTAATATATCAGTCTATGGTTTCTAATTTAATATAAATTTCAAATTTCAATTGATTAATTGAATATAAAAAAATAAAGGAATAAAAAAATAGCTGGTTGAAAATAATTACCTTTGATTAGAGAAAGCTATTTTCGATTTCCCATTAATTTCCCTAGGATTTTAATTTTTTGTAATAAAATCACCTATACAATTTGTATAGGTTTATTGGGTAGTGATTTTGATAGGGTTTTTTCAGATAAAATGATTCATAAGTGTTAGGAAGCGAGGGAAGGGATGCTTATTTATAATTTAGAAGTGGTATATTTTAAATACCCAAAACTATTAAATAATTGGAAGTAGAATTCCCCCAATGTTCATAAAAAATTGACACATAACTTATTTTTATATGTAATGGGTGATCTATACCTCCAATAAAAAAATATAAACATTTTTTAAACACGATATTCCATTATCATTTTACTTTTACCATTCATGTTTTCACAATGGTAATTAGTTTTTTTTAAAAATAGTAATTTATCTATTATGATTATAATTAAATATAAATTATTTTATAATTTTGAACCACTGATTACAAAGATGAAAACTATCGTATAAAAAATCAATTTTATTGGTAAATCTATTTTAACACAATTGACTACAATGCACAAAACCACATTTAACCATAACCACAATAACAATTTTTTCAATATGAAAGGGTTATAATTTTACTTATAAAATAAAAAATGGAAAAAAGTATAATGGATGAAATCAAAGATTATTTATAATCATACTAATTATATATTATTTTTTAGTATTTTTGAATTATTTAATATAATATTATTTGAAGTAAAATATCATTATTTTTATTTTTGACAATATTAATATAATATAGAGTTTAATTCAATAATATAATTATTATTTTTCAATATAGTATATTTCCCCTACAATAATACAAAATTATTTACTAAAAAACTATTTTGGAAACATAATTATTACAAAATAAATTAAATTTTAATGTTTGTAAAATCATTTCCTTTATATTTATATATTCCACACAACCAATGTGTTAGTGTTTTATTAGTATTTATGGTAACTATATAATCATATAAAATTAAAATTAAATTAAAATAATGGAAATAATTTAATTATAATAAAAAATTTCTATAATAATAGTTGACCAATTATTTGTATCTTAATGAAAACATATATGCGATATTTATTATAATTATAGTGACATTTTTTGGTTTCATTGCATAAATTATTATATGGGCCACCATAATGGAAAAGTTTCCCAAAACTAATAAAATAACAAGAATAAATAAATAATTTAATAAATACATAAATAAAAATATCTTTGAAAAAATTCCTAATCACTTAATATTAACATAGGATAATCTGGTTAAGCCTTTTGACATATTGACCAATTTTATTTTGTGTTTTTACTATTCATAATGAGAAAAATTAAATTGTATTTGTTAGATACTATAAATAATTTTGATTTTAAATATGTTATAAAATATTTTAAATTCAATCAAATTAAGTGCTATAAATTCATTTTATATTAATTCCTTATAAACGAGGTAAAAATGCTTTTATGGAAAAGACATATTTCTTAGAAAATGTGTTTTTATATTAAATGAATGAATAGTAATATATATTATATGAATTTAAATTCATTTATATTGAAATATTATCTATAAATATAATTTATATAAGTCTATATTCATTGTTATATTAGTTAATTTAAATTTAGCATCATTATTCACTTATAAACAATTTTCATAAAAATATATTTTTATGTGTAGAAATAATAATTTCAAAAAATTTAATTTAAACATGAGAAAATTTTAATGAATTATATTATATATATGTAAATAATATTTATTTTATTTTCAAAATAAAATTCATGTAATAATGGTTCATACAAATTAATTTACTTATTGAAAATATGTTATATTTTTTCTAACAGTTATAATTTTCACTTTTCACTGAAAAAATAAATATTTTCATGAAAAAATACGAAATTTTTACCCTTAAGATAAATTTTATTTATGATTAAAAAATATGTATTATTTAATTAAATTATTATAATATGTATACTAAATATTAAATATGTGATTTTCTTTCCATGTGAAGTAAAAATTAATTTTTACAAAAATGAATTATTTGAAAATTAAATTGACTTTAATAAAAAAAATTAGTTATTATTATTAATAAATACTGATATAATGTTACCATTATATATAATAATTTTTTTTTACAAATTCATACCTATAAATTTAGTTTTTTTGTTAAAAATGTCATATTTAAATAATATATTTCACAACTCATTTAATATCACTATTTTTCCGTATACACTATCGAGCACAGTGTTCTTATTTGAAATTTTCATAATGTTGTTGCTTTACTTTTGTAGATAGTGATGAATTGTTTGGTAGTGGATTTCATGTAATTATTATTAATGTCATAGTTGTAAAATTTATAGAATCATGCTCTATGCAAGTAGCAACTATAACAACTCTAGATTTTATTATTTTTTTCTCTATAAAGATATACAACAGTATAAAACATGTTTTATAAGAAGGACCAATCTAAAATGAAACAATATTATTTTTTATTTATATAAAAATAGGAAAATTAATTCAATCCATTTTATTTGTGTTTATTAATAGAAGAAACTGAATTATTAAATATATATAGATAATTAAATATAATGGTTGTTTTTGAAAAAATTACTTTGTTCATATTATTCATTAAAAACAATAATACTTGATTTTCTCTTTTCATGTAGTGTAAATGTTACTCAAGATTACTATATATATTATTTCTAAATTATGATGTGATAAAAATGTAATATTTTTTGATTAATTCTTGTTTCTTATTGTTTTATATAATTTAATAAAAAGAACAACGTGTATTTTACAGTTCTATTTTTCTATAAAAATATTTTTTTTTATAATTATTATTTTATTTAGATGTTAAATTACAAAATTTTAAAATAGCAATTTACGAAAATTATATTTTTTTTATTCATCCTAAAAATATTAGATTATAATTTTTTGCATATATTTCAAATATTCTTATTATGAGAATGATGAAAAATATCAACTTAAATTTACTACGAATATTATGACATTTTTAGCATAAGATTTTGTATTGTAAATTTTAGAATCCCATTTCATGTAAAAAATATAAATATTATAAGAAGCATTTACAATTTAAAAATACTTATTTTTTGGTTACAAATATATGTTATATATTTTGGAACATAAGTTGCACTATTCGCAAAACTGTTTCTAATAAATTTTAAATTTATTATTTTAAAATAGATTCTTATCACATTTAGATTCATATATAATAATGTGTATTTATTTTTTAAAATTATAATTCATATATTATTCAATAAATACTACCTTTTATACAAAAAATGAATTACTAAGGTCGAATTTTTTTACAATAGTAAAATCTAAAAGTGTAAAAAGCATTATCCATTGGGGTTGAAGGCCGAACAAGTTAAACAATATTTCCTAATTCTTTTTACGAGGTTTCAATTAACTTAATAGTATCATGTCTCTATTATTTTCATTTTTTGAGTCTCCTTGAGTTTTGAAACATGTGGACACATTTTATAATGATGAAATAATTACAAAAATTCCATTATCTGCACTAATAAATTAACCACTAACCATCCCTTAAAGGCCATAATATTTTACTATTTTCTATAGAAAATATACATTTTTTACTTCCCCTACAACCCTTTTCCACATCCTCATGATTATGTTTTAAAAAATCATTACAAATCCACCATTTATAGGTATCCATTTATATGAAAACTGCATTTATCAATGTTAGTTTAAATATTATTCTATTTCATTTAACTTGTAAACTAATATTCCAAATATATTTTTATCATTAAAAATATATTAAATAAATATTTTTTATAATTAATTTTTTTAATCTATGGTATCAATCATTAACAACTTTTACCCTTTTCTATTAATAATAAAAAATTCATCATCTTTCTATTTATGTAGACTACAACCTCCTAGAAGCGATATATTCTGTTTTTAGCGACACCCATATTAACTAGTAATGAGGTTTGAATTGATGAATAAATTTGAAATGAATAATATAATTATTTTTAAGATAAATATTATAATCCACCTACTTTCCCCCCCCCCCATTCATTGAGAAGTGATAACATTGATTGTCTCTACCTATTGAAGACCACCTCTAAAAGGATGTATATCTCATTTTTCATCTACTTTATCTCATATTTAGTAACATAAAATAAAATAAAATTCAACATATTAATAATTTATAAATATTATCATTATACTTATCTATAAATTATATTAAGAAAAAATAAACACCCTTCATATCCATAGTCCCCAATTTATTAATATATGTTAAAGTTTGGGTTGCTTAATGAAACTATATTATGAATGAAATGAATAATAATCTTGTAATACTGAGGGAAAAATAAATTATTGTATTCTTAGGAATAAATTTTAAAATAATTTATTCCATATTGTTCAATAAAGTAAAAATTATCATTAAAACATCTTTTTAGAATTCCACTTTTTCATTCTAATGATAACCAAAACAAGTTCATTATCAACTTTATAGTCCCAAACCATATACATGATTACTGTAAAATGAAAATTATATTTATGCCATTAATGGAAAAAATTATTATCATATCTTTAACAATTTGAGATGGTTTAATTTGTATTAAAGGAAGTAGAATCAACGTCAATATTATAAAATGTGCACAAAAAATTGAAATTTCTACCACCCAATGGTAAATGTAAGTCATAATTGATTAATATATTCATAAATAATGATTATTAATAATATATAAAATATTAAAATATAACAATATGGTTTTATATTATGAGATTTATATTTTTTATGAGATTATATCATGTTTTACTAATCAGTATTTATGGTATGAGGATATTTGTGACTCCAATTATTTTATTTAGTCATTATGATTTATTTTTTACTATGGTTTTATGAAGTAGTTTTATTCCATTTAATTATGATATAAATAATTCTTCTATATCTAGAAAAATTTATAATTTTATTTCATATATTTTTTTATGAATTTAAATCTAAAAAATTATTTCATTTTTTAGAATAATTCTCATCTACTATAAAGTTGGCATCCCCTCCTTGTCCATGTTTAACATTCCTAGAAATGTTATCTTTTTTATATGGATACCCATTATTTTATATCTTATCACACCTCTCTATTTCACTTCATAATAATTGAAAACAAATTACCCTTTTTGTTATGTCTATTTTCACCAATGGTATTCAATATATTAAAAAGGTTTTCTATATATTGAGATTAAAATGTTTTATTTCCCATAAAACATTACATTTGATAAGAATAACAAACATTTAGTGATTTTTTTTTCACAAATCATCTTATAAATAAATTTTTATTATGTTTTCACATTATACATATTTTAATGAATTTCTAATGTTAATTTTAAATTCATCATTTCTTAAAATTTGAAAAAATAAGAAATTTTTCGTAGTTTAACAACAACTATCCATCTTATCTCTAATAGATTATTTCCTAAAAACAATTTTTTGTATATATTATTTACAATGTTGTTTTAATTTTATATTTTTTCTGTGAATTTATTTTAGGCATCAACCATTGATATTCATGTGGTTAATTTTATTTATTGAATGTTGAAATGTAGTAGAACACATTTTTTATTCTATGGGTTCTTTATGATGTAATGAATGATTCCCATTCCCTTCCCATATAATTTCATTAAATATTGAATGATTGATATTTTATATCACACATATGTATAAATGATTATATTTTGGGACCTATATCTCTCTCAAATGAGTTGTTTAGGTTTTTTTATTTTCCAAGATAATAAAATAGGTACATATATAGATTTGGTCACAACCTAATGAAAAGACAAGGTTTTATTTTTAGAATACATAAATCATGGAATGCATGAATTTTATTCATATCATAAATCATGTACATGAATGGAGTTTTTTTTACAACTTAACAGTAAACATGCATGGACATTCTTCAATATGATTTTTTCTAGTACCTATATTAATAACATAACTCCTTTCAATGATACGATTTAGTTCCATTGAAACATCTTATGTAAAATTCCCATGATTAGTCAACATGTAATATGTTAATTTTCGAAAAAAAAATTATATGGTACATATTTATTCAGTAGAGAATAAAATTTGTTTTATCTTTAAATATATTGAACTGTTATTGTTTAACATTATTTTAAATAAGTAACTTCTCCCTTTATTATTTTTTTACCGTATCAATATGATCTAACTAGTTATGAAATGTTGATGATATTATATCTTATATAGTATTTGAGCTCAAAATTTTATTATGTTTTCATTATTTAGGTCAGGATTATGATTATAACTTATTAGAATTCTATATTTGATAGATCCCAACTTAAAAATATCTATATTTAATAAAATGTTATTTAGGATAAAATGAAATATAATGTTATATTTTCTATGAGTAAGACATTTTGAGGTCAAATTTTACATGTAATAATCCTATAATATTTCTATTTTAGGGTACATCACTCATGTTACCTAATTTTGGTATTAGTAATGGTGTTATCCTAATGGAACCATGTTAATTTTTTTTGTAGAAATCTAACCTTCTCATAAATAAATTTTACTACATATTATACGTATATTCAATGTACAAAATAATGATCCACGTAGGAATTGTTTAGTTGTAGTTCCTTTGAAAAAAAAGATGCATAATAAAATGGTTCATAAGTGAGACACCTCATATCCCACAATTTAATTCATAACTAGAACCATTTATATACATTTCATACATTATACCATTAATCATATCCATGGGAATCGAAACAAAATAAATGGTCATATCACATGACTAATAAAAAAAATTAATATATCAATAAAACAAGATAATATGGGTATGATAACATGAGGTTAATAGGTGAAAATCATAGCCAACATATCACAGATCATAAACATGATTCATTTCATAAATCAAGAATGTTAATAAGACATACATCATAAAGAATCAAATGAAATGATCTATAATAGAATAACATTGTCATAAGAAATAATCTTATAAATACACATTTGTGTATTATTTTTTATGAGGATACCCACCAAGAAAATCATATATAATTTGATTAGGATAATGACCCATGTATCCACATTGGCCTTCAGTTATCCTATCATGTACCTTATTTGGTTCTTGGGATAACCTCACATGCACCCCCTTTCGGTCTTGGAATAACCACGCATGTACCCCATTTTGATCTTAGTATAACCTCCTGTGTAACCTTGTTTGGGACTGGGATAAACTCATATGTACTCTATGATCTCATTTAACATTAATCACTACCCAATACATTAGAGGTCGATATAGGTCTAACCTGTCACATGATGAAAATTATACTTACATGTGACACAATATTATAATGTATCCATCATATCAGATCCCATGAAATTAAATGTTTTTCATAATCATTTAAACATTTCCTCAATGAATAACTTGTGGATAAGGAAGAGGTTTTTATAAACATTTTATATTAGAATAATTCATGGATGAGAGAAAATAGTCATAATAATATTAATATCATATACGAAAATTATATAAATAAATATTAGTAATGGTATAATTTGACTATAACTACAGTAAAGCATAAGTAACATCCACAGAGGTCGCCATAGATGAAAAGTGTTTTTTAAAGATGAATTTCAACATTCCTTGATGAAAATAACCTTTCTTGAAAAATATGTTTTTTTTATTAAAAATTAATAAAATAATTGAAAATACATTTCATTTAAAATATAATTGAATAATTACACATTAGTAAAAATATAAAACAATGGTCAGGGAAAGTTAAATTAGTCTCCATTCAATAAATATTTATATAATGTGTCATTTAAAATTTTATGTAAAAGAAAAATGAGCCTTGTTTGTAATGTTAATTGAATATTACATTAAATAAATTATAAAAAATATAGAATGGATAACCATTTTTTTATAAATAATTTATCGAATTTAGATGATGTTTTTAGAATTTTTTTTAGAAATCATGGATCTGTAAAAAATGGTTTTTAAAAAAATCAAAAAATAATGATGAATTTTTTAAAATACAGTATTTTCATATACATTATCAATAAATATAGGGAAATTAAGGTAAAACATTCATTGTATCTAATGAAAGATAAGATAAGAAAAAACCTGAGTGTATTGAGATATATATCATATTTTTCACCATTAAAAGAAAAATTTGGAGCAATCTAGATAAATGATGAGATTACGAAAACAAATCTCTTACGATATAATATATTTGAAACATAATATGTATTAAGTAATAAAAAACCAAAACATATAATATCGTTAGAATAAATAAATTTATTACATTAAATGTCACAATAGATGTAAATAAACCACATAAAAGAAGATAGTTGTATAACATAACTTATATCTCCATGAATGAAAATATAGACAAAAACCCATTACTGATTTTTTTTATTTTGAATTATAACCCCCATGAAATAGATAATAAAACGAATATATAAATACCAATAATTTCTAGGATAAATATCATAAAAGTTAATCATGGGTAGTATATACACCACATAAAATAAATTGTTGGCGAATATGGAATGTGTCTCACAAAAGTAACTGATGAGATGGAAATCCCTTACCTTAAGTATTGACATCCTTCATACATGTTAGATACTATTTTATAATAAATAAATTTTTATTATAAATATATTATATATAATAATTTATATATATCATAACATATATTATTTTCTTATGACTATTTGTTACCCATTTATAAACAAATCCATTTTAGAGTCATGTTTCAGCTAAGCACTAGATTGTTTTTCATATATTATTAGATTTTTAATTTTAGATATTATAACATTAATCATGGATGTGTTATATCCATAATTTCAATAATTATATAAATACCACCCATATTTATTATATATGAAGTTATAGTAATCCGTAAAATTTAGAGATAGAATGCGACATACACTGTTCATTGATATGGTAAGTCGTAGTCCACCGTACACATGAATGGCATTATTTTGTTGCCACCGAATATAAAGTAATGACAAAACTGTGATATTAAATAATATTTATTTCATAATTATTATATATAAACATAAAATCCATCAATATTTCTAGTCGTGATAGGTGGTGATTGAACTTAATAACATTGGTTTTCAAATTGTAGTTCATCGTAGACTTGAATGATTATTTCATAATCCATTTTATAGAATAAGAGAAGGATATATGTCATAAACATAATATAAAATCATTAATTTATATTTAACATATTGAGGTTTTTATATCTTTATGTTTTAGTATAAACAATAGTTGGTGGAGAAATAAATAATATAAAATAAATTTTTGGGGATGTTCCCTATTCTATAGAATTGTTTTACATAGAATTCCTTACAAGGATGTATTTTTAAAAACCAATTTATTTTATAATGATAGTAGATAACTAATAAATTAATTTGGGTAGGCCTTGTTCATCCCAATCTATTTTGGAATATTGTAGATGAGGAGAGATGGGGAGGGATTTTATATGTGAGGTAAGTGTCAAACATTTAATTTCATTAAGATAAAAACGTGTTCCTAAAATTTTGACATTCCAAAAATATCTATTTAGATTTTATGATTTTTATAATGGGATTTCATTAGTGTAAATTTGATTTTTTTTTAATTTACAAGTTCAGTCAACTGATTTCATGATCTTATGTACTTAATTCTAGGAGTCCTTTTGTCCCATTGACATATTATTTACTTGGATTTTATGTATTTGAAATTATATTAGGGTTTCTTGAGAGAATAGGGTATTGAAGGGCCTAGAGAAATAATTCACGAAAGCATAAATTATGGTACATGTTTTGGGAAAAAATGTGGGGTCTTCTAGGAGTAATCATGTATCCCTCCAAATGTACTAATCACTCTTTTTCAAATCGTGCTCGAGCGGTGAAAGACCCTGCAAAAAAACTATATATTTTCTGGAAAAGGGGGTTCACACAAATTGGATAACCTTGTACCATGACCATACATGTGTGGTTCTTACGTCGACTGAGCCACACAGTTGGTGCACAGTTTTTCAAATCATGGTTCTAATCCCTATGGGTCATCTAAGGTTGATAGATTACAAATCTATCATTCACATGTTTCTCTTATTCATCTTCATTTTCATCCATTTAATATGGATAGAAAGATCTACTCTCCCTTCTTCTCTCTCACATAGTCTTAGAGAAAAATACTTCATCAGAATTCTAATTTACCCTTTGTTGATCTCATTGTAACCATATTAGTAAGCATGTCAACTAGATATATTTTGATAATCTTTTCACCCTTCATATAAAGAAGTATATTTAATCCATTTGACCCTATTTTATATGTGTTCATCTAAAAACATAATCTCACTCAATTCAAATTTTCATATAGGATGATATCAGATGTCTCAGTGGATTCTTTTATAAGTTAGGTGGTTCCAATATTAATTTTTATCCATGTTGTTTTACAAATTTCATTGATTAGAGAAAATCTAGGATTACTGAGTGATACCCTATGTAAATAACATTTTCCCTTTAATGTAATTACTTTTTTATATGAGATACCATGGAAATTATCTTCATCCAAGTTTATAGATTAAATAATTTTACAAATTCTTAACCTTCAGTGGAGTAATTTGGGACATTGAATTTAAACTAATTAAAAAATTTATATTTATGTAAACAGTTCCATGATAACATTGGGCATGGACTTGTTTACATAATGATAGGTTGATCCCTGCGATAGGGGGGATGTTGTCCTCATGTTGGGTGAGTCCCAACACACTCTTACACGCATATATATATATATATGATGTGAATAATATGATGAGTGAAATGTTCATTGGATTGAGGCTATGTAATCATCTGGTTGAGGGGTAGGCCCTAAGAATTTGATCTAGTGATGACCATCAAGATGAGGGGAATGATATTAGGGGCCCAAGGTAATGTGAAGATGTTTATTAGTTACTATTTATGTTATTTTTGATCGCCATATATTGGATTAATCATTTTTTGGATTCATGTGAACATAGATATAACTAAGATGATGAGGGGGTATTGACCACTCATGTGGGTAGATGCCATTATTGTTTGTAGCTTAGGATGGTGTTGACCATCAGTGAGGTCAAAGGTATATTTGATAGAAATCCATGTGGATGATGACAATCCATATATTGTGAGTGTTTATAATGTAAGATAGGGGTTAAGGATTTCCATATAATTTGTGTTCGATCTTCTAGGACACATGGCTAATGGATCTATTTGTTATTATAGATATTAGTTGTTGAGATGTTAGTGATAATGTTTAACGGGAATACATTATTCAGCCATAGAAATTTTAACTCTAAGATGATGATGTTTTCATAGCTAAGGACATAGGGACCATATACTTGTTGGGCATGACTTTTTGAACACTGGTGATATGGTTGAAGAAGATACATATTAGTTGGAAATAGTGATAGTGGTACTTTTATAGGAGGCACCTGCAGACTCTCATGCTTGTTACTCTTTAGGGGATGGCTTGGGACTTATGATAAAGATCACTTGATCTAATATGATAATTATAAAGTCACATCCTTTATTACACATTTATGAATGGGAAAACGTGCTATATCAGTAATAGTCTAGGTAAGTTATTTCTTCATTGTGGATTTTAATAATAAGGTAATAAAAAAAATTGTGCATGAGATTCCATTATTTTATAATTGAATATATTATTTACCATGGATGTATGAAATAAAAACATTGGTGATGGAAAACTGATATTTATTCCAACAGACTACATGGGTAATGTCGGATACTTGTAGACTTTATTCTTTTACGATCCATTAAGGGAATGATCTCCAGGGATTGACCATTGTTTTATGGTTGTAATTATTTCATTGGATGGATGATGAGGGACCATGACGATTTTTACATCAGTAGGATTTTATTTTTGAGTTCTCTTTTTATTCTTATATGTTTATTATATAAACATACTAATGGATATCCATAGTAGAAAAACTTATTTTCTATTTTGTATGTTCCACTCAAGCATGTTATGATGAGTCTATAAATGGTAAGTTGGATCATGTTTATTAATGATGTTTTTGTCTTTTCATTAACCATATTTTGTGGGTTTCTGGTCCAAATTCTATGTGGTCATTCTTATGTTGTGTTATATACATATATTCCATTACTATTATCACCACCGATGGGTATGTTCTCCCCATTATCACCTCATTTACACCCTCATTAATAGTCTATAGTCATTTACATGTGGGGAGGATCACATATTTCATATGTGGCCAACCTGTCTAGAGCACTATTTATGTGGGAAAATGGGTTGGGGTTCTAGAAGTTATATCCGACCAGTTTTCTTTACCTTTTCTATGTCTTCCTATGAGGGTTATGGTAGATTGGGTCCTTGTATAAAGTCATAACATGGTTTAGATATCATACTTGAGTTCCTAAAGCCCCTTCCACAGGGGACATACCTTGTTTCAATTTGATGAGAATTATTTTCATTCTTTTATAATTTATAATGGACCTTATTTACTCCTTCAGTGCTACACATGGGTGTGATGGTGTCTATTTTATCGATTTTTTTCCTTGGATTGGTATGCTAGGGAGGTGAGATTATTTTTTATGGTCTTTCAATCCCATAAATTTTTTTATTGTGATTTTCATATGGAATATTTTTTTCACTAGGATGGTAGTGTTTTTTATATTCGTATCAAAGGAAGATAAACAATGTTATCCTACTAATCCTCTCTTTATGTAATTGTACTCATCCTCCCCCAAATGTTTGTTTTAATAAGGTTTGTTTTTAATGTAATGTGATGATAATAATTCTATATATTGTACAACATATGTTATGAGTAGGTAGGGGTGACGATATGGGGTGATATTCTTAATGTGTCAACAAAGGAATCCAAATAGTGTTTTCATAATATCTTTTCTTTAGTTTATATGTACACATATAACTTGTATTACTTGTGATGTTATATCCCATTATGGGAAGGCGAAGGGCTTCAAGGCTAGCTTATAAGAGATGTGGGACTCTAATTGGGGTAGTATAGGGGCCATGAGGTTAGGTTACATGTGATAACTTCCATTGATATTGGTAGGTACGGAACCATAACACTGAACATCTTATGACATTTTGTGGTATGAGAGTGTATGGGTGGTGAGATTACTAGCCTATTATTTCATTCCCAATTAGAGATATATATGTGTATTTTTATAGTTATATGACCATGGAATAGGTATTCAGTAGGATTCCACATAGCAATATGGGACGAAGCATCATGAGGTCCTTGATATGGTGTCTCAAGAGATTGCATGGGTTAAGGCCCTTGGTGGTGGGGATTTTTCCACTCAGGGAGAGGATGATCCTAAGTTGTAGGTATAAACATAGGTACATGAACAAGTATAGGTGGGATAGCCATAAGATATGGTATATTTTGAGAAAATTAATCACTAGTATCTCAGGGTAATCCGAATTTAGTTTATCCTCGGTATTGATAGGTGATCGTAGTGAGTTATCCATATATAGAATATATGACTAAAACATTTCAATCACATACCCTACCGCTATTTCTTGGGATTGTGGACCATATTTTGGATGAGGACTAGATCGAGGCTATTCAAAGGAAATTTTACAATCTCAAGACACCTCCAATATAGAAGATGAATATGGAGATGTACATTTTTATAGGACCAGAAAAACACTTGTCAAATGTAAAGGTACGAGATGGTAGACATGGGGGGACTATCTTGGAATGACGTCAAGGCCATGATACTAGAGAATTTTTTTCCAGAGATGTAGAGGTCCAATATAGCCTATGAGTTCTTGAATATCGGGTAGGTGGAAACATTAGTTAGGGAATACAAGATTAAATTCACACAGTTTTTACTATTTACAGCTTATATAGTGAGTAAATAAATCTATGATATTCATAGTTTATAGGATAGCATACAAAATTCCATGAATGTATAGGACTATATAATCACATTGAAATCTATTTCAGTGGTGGACAACCCAGAACTATTAGGATATAGGAACTAGAGGGAGAAGTCTTATTCAAGTCAGGTAATTTCATTATGTGTTATTAGTGGCGGTGCATCGGGTTTCCAGAAGAGAGGACATGATAGATTCACATTCAGAAAATCGAGTTAGATATTCAATAAGACCACTTATGAGTGGGTCTTTTGAAATTTTCTATCAATGAAAGAAACATAGAAATATATAAACATATTGAGAGAGAAATCTACATTAGTTTTTTAGAATGTGGCCAAATTCAGAATCTCAATAAGTTATCCACGAATCCATCATTGTTATATATGAGATAGAAACTAGGTAAGACTCATGAATTTGATGTATTATTCAGAGTGATACTATGAGAAGGAATCAAGGATTATGTTGTATGTATAGTTCGTGGAAGAGATATTGGGAGCCATAAGTGGGGGACGTGGTTGGTAGGTGGTGTAGCTTTGTAGGGAGGCCGGTCTTGAGGTATATAAAATTTAGGGGAGATTCTCACACTGTTTCTACTAGGTACTAAGCTCTGTGGGAAGATTATAAAGGTTATATGTAAGTTATATGTTTCACATGATTCTTTTTTTATTTTGGTATTTGATTGGTTTTGGTGAACAAGGTTCATATATATTGATTTTGGACTAAATAGGAACTGACTATTAGGTTGGAATCATCACTATTGGGTGGTATATATATATAAACACGTGTGTGTGTGTGTCTGATAGGTATCTAGAAAAATGTTTTATTATTATAATTTATTGATTTGGGGCCTATATGTGGCATATAAGAATCTATGAATCGACTTGATTTGGGTTAATATGAAGTGAATTATCATTGGGAATATTTTTTTTCAATACATATATTTATATGATGAATGGTATTTATTAGGATCTATTAAGATTTAGGATTCTCAGCAACTTTAGAGATGTAGAACCTCATATATGTCATGTGATAATTTTCACCATGTGGGAATTTGATGAGACATGGATGCTGATGCATTTCAGATGTGACATAGACTGGTTGTTAGTTCCTATTGAGTTGTATGTGTAATGATGCTTCACGGGTTGGGGAGAAATTGAGTCAAGGGATGGTTTGTGGAACGTTATTTATTCTTGAGTTTTTGGTGAGGACGTGATTGTGGTATGTAACTCATACGGTGTGGATCTCCTTGAGATATTTTTTATGTGACCTATTGATATGTGTAGATCAAATGATCAAAAAATAAATAGTTATATTGGGTACCATCATCAAGTTATTCTAGATAGTTTGTTGATAGTTTATATTAAGATAGGGAAATTATATCATCCCCTGTTTTTGGAACACGGTGGCTTTTTGGTAATTTTTTTATTTTGTGGAGGGACCAATTATCATTATGTTTTTTGGATTTTAATTCAAGGGAACCTTCGACCCAATTACAAAATTTATGTTTTTTATGGTTTAGATGGTGTCTTGTGTTTTGGGTGAGTTTTTGGTGTAATGGTAACCGAAACTCAATATAGGGGAAACAACGATTGAGGAACATGGTTAGGAAAAATTAGTCAGCCTTCGAAAAGTAACTATTCTTCATTATAGACATATGGAGCATGTTTCTTCAAACCATTTTAGAGGGAGACACTACGATGTGAGAACTATAATATTTTAAAATGAGTGTAATAACATATTTTGTGCATGGTTTAGAAAATCATGCACATTGACCATGCTTATGTGGTTATTAGGAAGGGGTACTCACATCATTGTTAAACTATTAACCCAATCATGTGGCCAAACTATGTGGTTCACTTAAAGAGGAGAACATAATGAACTACCCCTACACCTATTTCCCTTATTCTTTCACCTTTCTCCTTCATTACACACAAATAGAAGTATATTTCACAGCTTTTTATCTATCAATAAATATTTGATACAAATCATTCATCTAAGCTCATGTCAGAGCATTGTTGGTGCCATTCGAACAACTTCGACAAGACCTTCAATATGATAGATTTTGTATATATTTTCTCTTTCCATAATGTAAGATAAATTATCTAAAAAGGTTTCACACAATTGTTTTAGAAATTCATATAAAATGATTATTTATCTAGATTCAAATTGATTTAGATGTTGATTTTAGGTGAGTGAACAGCTACTTGTATAAGGTTTTTGGTTCCTATGTTTCTGTTTGTAATTTTGGTTTTATGGCAGTGCCTTCTTGAGAATTCCATTCGGATGGTCAAAAGTGACATAATAAAATAAATTCATGTCCATTAAATTAATTAAATATTGATAAAAGATTAAATGGGAATTATCTTTCATTATACAGATGGATCGAGCTAGGCTAGAGGTTCAAAAAATTTGGAAGGCTAGGCTAGCTTATTAAATTTTTATTAATTAAAATGTTTATTGTGATGGGAATAATTTAATTGCAACATTGGGTATGGTCTAGTTTACATGAAGAATTGTTGATCACCACGTTTGGGGTGACATGGTCATTAAGTGAGTCAAGGACCAAGATATATATATATATATATGGGTTATGTGGATCACAGGTTAGGAGATATGTTCATCATATTGAGATGATTTAATCATCAGGATGAGGGCTTTACTCACATTATTTGATATGTTGGTATATATTGGGATGAGAGACAAGGTCATAGGTGAATTAGCTGCAAGGATAATTTGTGTAGGGCACTATATTTTTGATTCCCACTCTTCGTGTGTTAGATGATGCACCATTGGATTCATGACAATGTTGATAAGACTCAGATGGTGAGGTGGTTTTGGCCACTCATGTGGTTAGGGAACTACATTATTTTCATCTTAGGATGATGTTGACCATGAGGTATGCTGGAGGTTATTTTCATATAAAACTACATGTATGGTGAGGATCCATTGATGTATTATGTTTAGACCATCAGATTTTGGATTAGGCATGCCATAATATTTGAGGCTAATTAGAAAAAATAATTAGAGGATAGATATCATTGTTACTGAGGACATTGACTATTGAGTTGATGGTGATTATGTTTTGGGGGGGCATAAATTTTTTTTCTTCAGGATGATAGGCTTCTAGTAAATGGTGGTTTTTAGAGATGATGTATGAGGGACCATGTACTAGTTTCATGTACCTTTGTAGATGATGGAAACATTTTTGATGGCACATGGTGTCAGTTGGCATAAGTTATTGGTTATACTTTTACATATGTTTTTTGAGGGGTATTTAGATTTTTACTCAGCATGGGATGGTGTGTAAATTGTACTAACGATCCTCCCCAATACAATTATACATACGTTGGAACATGTTGCATGAAATTTTATTTAACATGGGGCATACGGTATATAAGATATTTTCGAAGTACGTAAACTCTTTGATGAGGGTTTTGATAATAACATAATCAAATATTTATTAATTTTTCACGTATTTCAATTATTTAATATTATAGCACCTACATTATCTTGGATGTAAGATAAGAACATGTTAGTGGTATCCTTATTATGTTTTTCTCAAACCCTACATGGGTCATTCCAGAAACATGTAGACTTTATTCTTTTTTGATTATGTATGGGACCTAGATCCAATGATGGACCTTAGTGGAAAGATATGACCTCTTCCATGGGATAGATAATAAGGGGACCGTAATGGTTCTCAGATCCACATGAATTTATAATAGTGTTTACTTTTTCTAGAATGATTATTATAAATATGTACTAATGGTTGAGCATTGGAGACCCTTAAATTTTTCTATTTAATAAGACCTACAATGAAATATTTTTATGTGTCTAGAATATTTTTTTTGATAATGTTGATTATTATTTATATTAATTGTTTATGCTCAATCAATAGTGATTTTCTAGTTCTACTGATATATAGTCTTTCTTATATAGTGTTTTCCACTGATAAACCTTTACTATTATTACCAATAGAGTCTAATTACTACTCAAGAACACCTATTTAAACCATCGACTCTATTTGGCTTCCTCTGCATATAGGGAGGCATGATTAAAGCCGAGTGGCCTACCAAACTTATGCACTGTTTATGTGGAAATATGGGTTGGGGTGATACACTCCGAAAAATTAAATTTCCAAACCTAGAAGATATACGGTCTAAAATGCACATCCAATGGGTTTTGAACACATTTTGTGTCCTTTTAAAAAATTACATTTTTATCTTAACGATATGCTAAACCCATTTTTTACTTTAACCTCGGTAAATAATATTTATTGTTTTTACAATTAATTATCATCAAAAATTAATTTAACATATTATATAATATAAATTTTAATTATTCAAAATATGGAATACATTTTTTCATATTCTATTCATATAAGAGGAAATTTTTAATTTAAAATCAATTCTGTAGACATGACCGTAATGTGGGATTTCAAAGAAAAATGGAAAAATGTTTACATTGTTTGTATATCAAAATTAAATCTAATATTAATTAAATTTATCTGAATAATTTTAATAGATATGTAATTGGATTACTGTAAGTTTTATAACCATATTAATACATTTCATATGATTTTAATGGTTTTAAATAAATGAAATTTCATAAAAAATTCCAGTATTTCCCTATATTCAATGTCAAATTTATCATTTCAAAAAATCTTATGAAATTTACACCAAGATAATACTTATTGAATATTTTAAAAATGAAGTTTATTTTATCAAATTAATTTTAATGAAATTTGTAAATATTAATATTAATATTTTTTCACAAAATAAAACAAAATTGTATTTTGAGAAAATTGTATTTTCAAAACGTATATGGACTTTTATAAAAATGTTAAATTTTTTAATAAATATGATATTTTTATATAAAATCATTATGAATAATTTTAAAATAATTAGGTGTTATTATTTTTAAAACTATTTTTGATGAATAGATTATAACAGACACTTTTAAATAATAATATTAAAAATATATCACAGATTTAATAAAATATGTTTTGTATGTAATTCATTATAAAAGGATGGGTGTTTATAATATAAGCATTACATAAGGTCGTATGTAATTGAAAATATTATAAGGATTAAATTATTTGAAAAAAGGGGTTTATAGAATCTCAGGGTGTTACCTTCGACCCACATTAAGATGAATGTATACCTTGAATTTCATCACTTTGGTAAGAAAAATGAAGGATACTTGTACATAATATCATCATAAGGTTCCTACATAACCTCATAAAACTATTTTAGTTTCCACAGAACATTGACTACATGAATTTTATTATTTCATAGATCATTGTTTGATCAATTCCAAATCTCTATCAGTTGATCCTCATAAGAAATATCATACTCCAATGGTATAACCACTCAGTTCAATTCATTTCGTAGATTATGTATGTACTTCAAAAAAATATATACATGGAACACATCATGATCCAAATTGTGGTTCAGTAGAAGGTGTAATCAATATTCCACCATCCTGATATAAATAATAATTTCAAATATAATGATATACCAAGTTTTTTGATTTCAATTATATCGTATGAAGAATTCCAATCTTTGGTTGTTATTAGATCAATTTTCACATCATCTTTTACTATAATAAATGATTATGAATTTTTTATTACCAAAGCACTAAGATATCATATAATTCAAAATATAATTATATGTCATTCATTCTATCTCTAGTTTTTTTTAAAAAAAAATTATAAATATTTTTCTAATATGGATAAATCTTTATATAGTGGAGAAATACATTAATCACTAAAACCTCACACAATTTTGAACTTAAACAATTTCATAAATGAATATCCTTAGGTCCCATAAAAAATACTCAAAGTCAATAATTTATAAATAAGCTTACTAAATTTATAAAATTAAATTATAATTAACCCCCTAATAACATTATGTATCTCTTATTTTTCAAAAAAAAAATATATGAATAACATTATCCTGAATTCTATTGAAACATGGTCATAACCTGAATTTTAATAAAACAATTAGGAAAAAAACATTATTTCTTGTTTTTTAAATAAAACACAAATTATTCAATATATTATTTAAATCCAAAAATGTTTAAAATATATCTTTGATAGTATAAACAACGTTCAAAAAATCATTAATCAATTCCAAAGTAATTATTACTATCAACTTTAGGTTATCCATCTAAATAATATATCTGTCGCAAAATCACAATCTCATCCTTAAGAACATAGTATGGGGTACCATTACCTTAATCATATTTTTCATCAAATATCACTTTTCAATTAAATCATTTTTTTAATTCATCATCACCCTTTAAAATGTTCTTTAATAACCACTATGAAAAGAATAATATGAATTCATAATATATTTCAAAATTCATGAATTCCAATATATAAAAACTTCATTCATTCTATATCATTCCTAAAAAATTAAATAACCATCAATATCATATTATTTTGTACGGGTTTCCTTTGATATTTCAATTTTCAGCCTGTTCATCTTTAACAACAAATCCTTTACTTGTATCACATTAAAAAACCTCTTATAGTAATTTCCCCCAAGGAAATTAATTTTTATAATTCCCAAACATTGGGAAATTAAGACATTCAACTATTGACGATTCATAGGTGAAACTATTATTCTAATGAATTTCTTAACTGATATTTTCATTTTCCCTTGTCTATCTCTTATACTATGTACTTATTCTATACATAGAAAAAGAATTCTCATTCATTTTGGACTTTTTTGGAAGTTATTATTCACATATTCATGACATAGAGGAAATTGAGTCTTCTTTCCTCCACCATATCCACTTCCTAAACAATCAAAAATCTGTACCCTTCTCTTCTATGGTGAGTCTTTGATATGGTAAATATTTATTTTTGTATTCATAATTTAGGATAATTGATTATGAACAATCATTTTATCCTTCATCTGATTTAGCATTCCATTTGGATGATCATAAAGATATTTTCAATCACATTTAATATTTATCCAATTCCATTTTGATTCGCTTAACATAATAAAACACCAAATCATATTGTGAATAAAAATAATCATTGTGGTTAACAACATAATCATAACAAATTATATATATGATGTCTAATTCAGGAAACCTACTATTCAATCAATGACACCTTAGGCTTAACATAGGTCATTAACGGTCATTGTTTATTTCAATCCATCAAGAAGTTTCATAAAGAGGTTGTGAATTTCTAGTGCATGTCCCCCTAGAGTATCAAACCAGGTGTTCAAAAAAGATTGTTCTTGTGTACTATGCAATGATGAAGTCCATATATGTATGTATATATATGATATTATAATCATTAGTTTTGAAATTAAGAATTAAGAATAGATTTATAAAATTATTATTATTTTAAATTTTATTTTATAAAACTATGAATTATATTTAAATATTTAAATTATTTTCATTAATTGTTGATATTATATTTCATACAAATATTATTTTTATAATGATTTTATGATTATATTATTTTTGGAATCATATAATTATATTATAAAAAACAAATTTCCTATATGGGTCAAAACGGGGGGTTGATTCAATATAGGGTATTACTGGTCTATTTGAGTCATGTTGTAGAGAGGATAGAGTAGAGGGGGTATTTGGGTTAAGGTCGAGTCATGTACTAAAGTGAGCTAAGTGAGAGCATGACTGTGAAGATCATCCACTAGTGAGGTTCGATTCAATCACAGGGAGGATTGGGTGCCATTTGGAATTTTTGAGCAGGTTCAGCTACGAATGAGCTTCGGCTGAGCTTCATAGAAGCCTTTCATTTGTATTTATGGTTCCCATATCCTGGATATCTCGATCTAGATCCAGATCTGAGGAACTCATATCTTCTTTGAACTACAATGTTATGTGTGCATTTTCTTTTTGTAGGTGTCTGGTTTTCTTTATTATCCATCAATATTTATCATTTATGAGGATTAATTATTGATTTTTTTTTTGATTTTTGTGATTATGAACATAGACATGTTGTGTGTGGATCATTGTTTACATAAAATATCATATTTTGGAACATTTTAACAGGAATATATTAGTATTTTCACTAGATATCTTTTGATTTTTATTTCGATGAATATATTATACTAAAACATGAATTAATTAAATAATATTTACTATTCTAGGCTTTAATTTCAAGCCTCATGTTGTTTTTTTATGTTCCCTTCTATTCAGTGATTTAATATAAATAATTATATATATCACTATACAGAGGATATTAGAGCTATAAAATTCATAGAAAATGTAAAATTCTAAACCATTGTAATTCCCTTTTTGTTTTCACAATTTTGAAAAAGAAGAATGTATTCTTATATATTTCAAGTAAGAAGACATTTTATTTAAATGATTTTTGTTCTATGTTTATCAAAAATATTTTCTGAAAATATTATGTAAAGGAGTTAATATAATTTATTTTCTCAGTGGTTTGATTTTAATTATAAATAATTTTTTTCAAGTTATAATTTATGTTTTCGTGGGGAATTTATGGGTTGTAAATTTTTTTTTAAAGAAAGTATATTTATTTTTACATGGTTATTTATTTAATTAAGAGGGATTTTATTTTTTGAAAAAATATTCCCATAATTTCTTTTTGAAAATAATATTTCTTATATATATTTATTTTGTATGAGATTTCTCAATTATTATAATTATTTTCTATTTTAGAAATCATTTTGAATTTATTTTAAATAGATATTTTTATTTTCAAATTTAAAATAAATGATTTTGAAAGGGATTTTTACTTATCAAATTTATGATCTAATTTGAAATCATGTGTCTATTATTGGAGTTTTTTTATTTTATATATATTTTTGTTTAAATATGATAATATCTATATTATATATTTCATTGTATGTACGTATAAAAGAATGAAATTTTTATAAACATGTTTATAAATTTATCTTTCTGTTTCTATAGAATTCACTTATAATATTAATCATGTATTCATGTTATGTGGACATTAAGGCCATTGGATTTGCATATAGTCTTGCCTATGTGTTATTCATAACAAATACATACCGTGAATTCATAATAAATTTTTGACATCAATTTTTAAATTTAATGTTTAAGTAGTAGATGACTTCATGTTTAAAATTTTTTATTGAAAATGTTTCTTTTATAATATTAATTTTGGAACATAATTTTATTTTTTATTTTTTTAATAAAAGATAAATATATATGCATTTTTAGATCAAGTGTGCATTTATTTTATTATTTATTTTATTTATGAATTAATATAAGGATATTTATTTCAAGAATGGAATTTCCCAAACATCAATATTGATATTTTCAAGGAAATTATTATTATATGTGAAAAAGAATATTATATTATTTTAATGACAATATTTTTTTGGATGTCTTTTTGAAATTTTCATGGGTCAGGATTGAGAATGGAATATCCATCAAATTATTTTTAAATAATTGGAACTAGTATATTATGTGATGTTATAGAAAAAGAACCCATATGTCCTCAGGGAATTATGTTTCATATGAGTTATGACTAGCAGCCATGTGGCATTCATTATGGTTTTAAAAGTATCATAAGTGACCCATTGGAAATTATTATTTTTAATGGAGAAATAAACAACACCTTTTAAAATAAATTTATTTTGATAAAATAATAGTTTTTAATATATACACATATATATTCAAATATTTTGGAAAACCTAATTTTATGTATATAAAATTTTCAATGAAAATATTTTAAATGTTTCATTAATATATTCAAAACCCCTTATTTGGTATATTAAATGTTTAAAACTTTTTAAAATAAATTTTAACAAGAATATTTAATGTTCTCTAAAGAAGTTTATTTTTCTTACTGATCTAGCGCAAGAATTGTAATTTTTTCAGCTCTGATAAAAATGTAAGTCTTTTCTATTATTTAGATCCTAGATTGGAAAAGGGTCCTAGATTGAGAAATGTGTTGTGTAATTATTCAATTAATTTTTATAAAAAAATTACACACCATGTTTTATCACAGAATCTTCATGCACATGCTCAGAGATTTATGAATGGTATTAGAGACACGGTCAATAAAACAGTGTAGTTTATATTTTTTTGATAGATTCTAGAATTATAGAATTTCTAGTTTTCCTTATTTATAAACATGGAAACTCAAAATTGTTTTTACTATGATGAAATAATTATGAGAATAAAGTTTTATAATGGGGGAATAATTTAGAACCCTAAAAAGATAGTGACTTGTTTTTATAACTTTAAAACAAATATGTTATGAAAAATAATAATTCAAAATAAATATTTTAATTTATCTAATCATGAGATTATTATATAAATATTATTATATATAATTATATTGTATTGAAATTAATCTTATGACATAAATATGTTTTAAAAATATTTTAATATGAATATTATTATAAAAATAATTTGATTAACCGAATTTATTTTTATCAAAAGGTTATTTGATAACATAGTTTAAATTAATAAATATCAATAAACAATATATATTTACTATTTCATTTATTTTGATAAATACTAAATTATGTTACCTATATTCTCCCTTTTAATATTCATATTTTAATATATTCTTACTATGATAATAATTATTTAATATTAAATAATTAATACTTATAATCAAATATAATTAATGTGGTTTTAGAAAAAAAATTTGAAATGATATATATATATATATGAAATTGTAATGATTAGTTTTGAAATTATGTATTAATATTATATTCATAAAATTATTACTATTTTAAATTTTATTTTATCAAACATTGAATTTTATTTATGTATTATACTTATTTTTATTAATAAGATGAAATTATGTTTCATACATATATTATTTTTATATAAAATTTTTGATATCATTCTTTTTTTAAATCATATAATGATATTATAAAAACCAAATTCTTTATATTTCTCTAAAAATGGTGGATGAATCGAGTATATGGTATCAGTGTTCCGTTCGAGTCGCACAACATGGGTGATCAAGTAGAGGGGGTCTTTATGTTGTGGTTGATCCGAGAATTGGTGTGGACTCAGGGAAAGCATGATTGTGAAGATTGGCCACTAGATAGGTAAGATTCAAATAGATGGAGGATCATGTGCTGACATGGGTGTATGTGTCGATTCAGCCACTCGTGAGTGTGAATTGTGCTTCGTTGAATCCATTCATCTGAAATTAGGGTTCTCAATGCATTGAGATCTAGATCTAGATTCAGATCTAGGGGTCTCATGTCATTTTTGACCTCGAATGGTATGCATTTATTTTTGTTTTCCAGGTGTCCAATTTTTTTCATTTTCTATTGATTTTATTCATTTTTGTGGTAAAATTATTTTTTTCTGCTTTTATTTTAGTAATATGAAAATAAGACATATTTTCTGTGGACCATTGATTGATTCTTATATCATGTTTTGGTAATATTGAAATAAATCATTCAATTTTTAAATTGGTTGTGTGTCTATTTTTCTTCTAATGAATAGATTACACTGAATGATGAATCACACAAATAATATTTTATTTGCTTGGCATGCTCTACAAGTCTCGTGTCACTATTTTAATATCCTTATTATTCAGAAATTTTTTAATATATAATTATATATATATGACTACACCGAGGATATTATCGATATAACATCCATAGAAAATGTAATCTTTTAAAATGTTTTTGATCCATGTGTGTGTTCATGAAGTAGCATAATAAGAATGTATTATTCAAAATTTCAGGTCAGGAATAATTTTATTTAATTGATTTATGTTTTATGTGTATATAAATTAACTTATGAAAATATGATATATGGGAGATTATATAAAGTATTTTTTTAGTGATCAAATATTAATTATAATGAATTATTTTATGGTTATAATTTATGATTGTGTAAGGGATTAATAGTATTTAAATTTATTATGAAAGGTTTTATATTAATCATTAATGAGTAATTTATTTCATTTTAAGAGAGTTTATTTTTATTTCAAAATTTTATTGTAATATTTTTATCATGAAAATTAATGTTCTTATACATATTTATATTTTAGTAGATTTTTTATTTATGAAAATTATATATTATTTTAGAACTCATATCAAATTTGTTGAAATTAGATATTTTTATTTATGAAATAAGAAAATATGATTTCTAATGCATTTTTACTTATTAAATATATAATATAATTTCAATTCAAATTTTTGTTGCAAGAGTTATTTTTATTTTTTTGGTGTCTGGTTTAAATATGATATTATGTGTAATATAAATTTTATGGTATATAATTTAAAAAAAATTAATTGTTTATTGACATGTTTATAATTATTTGGTCATGTTTCTAAATAATGTTCATTGAAAATTAAAAACTCTATCATGTAATATTGAAATTAAGGAAATTGAATTTTCATATAGTCACAACCATGTGTTATACATAACATCGACATAATTTTCATTAATAAAAAATTCATAACATCAATTTAAATATTAAGGATTACAATAGAAATTATTAAGTACATTGATTTTATTGTGTTTTAAAATATTTTATTCAGAATGATTCTTTTATAATTTTATGTGAAAAACATAATTATTTATTATTTAAGATTTATTCTTGAAAAAAAAAATTATTTATTTTTATATCAACTGTGAATTTATTTCATTATTTTTTATGATTTATTAATGAGGATAGTTATTTCAAGCATTGGATTATATGAAAAATAGTTTGGAAATTCTCAAGAAACTATTTATGAAATTTAAAATGCAATATTATTTAGATTTAAATAAAATAATTTTTTGTATTTATTTTTGAATTGTATTTTATTTATGATTGAGAATAGAAGGACCACCAAATGCTTTTTCAAAAATTATTACTATTATGTTATGTGATTTTATGGTGGGTGAGCCTATAAGACTTAAAGAAAATACGTTATATATGAGATATGACTAGTGGATTTCTGGATTTTATTATTTTCTTCCATTAACTTAAATAACCAAATGAAAATTATTATTTTCACTAGAGTTATCCCAATGATCTTTTCAAACATAATTATTTTGAGAAATTATTGGTTTTGTAATATATATATATATATATATATATATATATATATATACGTTCCAATGTTTTGGAAATAAATATTTTATGTATATAAATTATTCAAATAAAATGTTTTTAATATTTTATTCATAATGTTAAGACCTTTTAACAGGAATATTAAATAATCTTTATTTTAAAAAAAAAATCACAGGGTTATTAGAGTTTTCTAAAATCATTTGTCTTGCTTCTGAAGCTAGTGCATGCATTATCTTTCTTGTCTGTATTATTTTATTTTTCTCAGATCTGATAAAAATGTAAGGTATGTTTATTCTCAGGAACCACGGCTTATAAATGGCCCTCGATTGAGTAATGTGTTGTATAATTATTTTTTTACTTTTTATAAAAAAATTATAGAACATGTTTTATCACTCAATCTGAAAGCACTAGCTCGGGGATTTATAATGAAATTTATTCCTATAAACTAAATTGGATTCATAGATATATAATGTAACTAATATTAATTTTTTAAAAATATTATAATAACCTTTATATTTTTGAAAACATAGAAATAATTGAAAATTATTAATTAAAATAAGTATTTCTAACTCTTCACTGAAAATTTTATCTTTTCATAAAATTATTAAAAATTAAATCTAATTTAATTTTTACATTAATAATTCAAAAAATAAATTGTATTTTACTTAATTACATTTTATAAATTCAGTAGAAATTATTTTTATTATTTGTTCACACAATGCAATAAATACATATTTTTTAAAAATAGTATTTCCAAAACGTTTACAGACTTTTATAAAAAATAATTAATTTTTAAACAATTTGTTTTATTTCTATAAAAAAGATAAAATTTATATTTTAAATATATTTATTAATACTCATGCAAACATATTTAATAGATATGTTAACACGGTCACTTGTAATTATATTATAAATAATATATTATTGTTTGTTAATACTCATTGTCTCATGTAATGCATGTTAAACTCAATGTTTAATATTACAAAAGCCAATCTTGATTTTGAAAGTAATAGAAAATGATGAAAATAATATATTCCATTGATAATATATATTTCAAAAAAACATGGGGTGTTATAGATATGATAGATAATACATTGATTGTCATAATGTAATCCTACCTAGATGTGAAACAAATTGAGAATCCTTTTAATAATTTCAAACCAGCTACAAAATATTATGATTAATAATATGATCATAGTTTATTTCCTACATAATCCAAAGAACGAAAGGATATATTTTCATGTAATTTTGGATTAAAAATGGTGAAGGAAATACTTTTCAATTTCAAATATGTGAAAAATATAGGAAGAGACACCATAGAAAATTTTCTACATGGATAGGGGAATTTTTTTGTGTGTGTTAAAGGATGGAATTTGTAAATTTATTGATGAGGAAAAATGAAGTGATCAGTGCACATGGGGAAACGATAATTGGGTAATTTATTAGATACCCTTAATAGTTCAATGTATTGTAGTTGGTGAAATTCAGTATTAAAAATATTGATTGCCTCATGAAAGGGATCACACAGATGATAGGAACCAACAAGTTCTAAGACAATAGGAAACCTATACTTCCAAAACTACAAATGTGGGTTCTGAAAATGATATGCAATGAGGAGTATTGATCATAAACTCAAGAAGATTAAATGTTTTATTCTTCCTTTTCAACCAAATCCACTCTATATAAAAAAATAAAATCTAAACCATTATAACAATATGTTAAAATATTGATAACAAATTTATGGGGTATGAATATTGTATCATAAATATATAACTCACCTATAATAAATTTTTATAATAAGTTTTCCCTAAAAAATATTATTAAACATTCTTTAGGAAAATTTAATTTCATATTAGTCATTGATTGGATTCATTGACATAAGGCCATGAAACTTCAATGATAGAAAAATCATATCTTCAAATAATCCCATTGTGATTTATTAATTCCATTCAAACTATATATTCCCTATGAAATAATTTTCTAATTATGTCAGGGTATATAAAAAAATTGATAAAATGAAATACTAAAAATTAGATATATTCATTTTATTAGGGAAAATATAATTTTACTAGTCATATTAAGGATAATAAAGAAGAAACCTCTTTAGAAAATAAATATTGAATAGTTTCTATGTTATAGACTCCCATAAAATTTTATTTGTTTTAAATATTTCTATTTTGAGGAAGAAAATTATTTAAGGGGGGTTCTAATGGCCTGAGATTTTATTATATGTTCTCTATATGTAAATATAACATTGAACAGTATATTCTAAAAACACCACTAAACTAAAATGAAACAATGATATATTTCATTTAGATAAAAATATAAACAATAAAACAATATCATCAAATTAACTGTAATGAAAATGTGTAATTGAATTATGATATATATAGTTTATTTTCTATAAATTTAGTTACTTCATTTTGATGTTTTAATTCAATTTTACAAAAAATGAACATTAATGTGATTTAAATTTTATTAAAAAAACTATGTACAATATTACAAAATGATGATATTAATAAAATTTAATATTTATTGATTATTGTTACTTTTATTAATGTTTTATAATAATTAATAATAAGAACATAATGTATTTTAAGAATTTTCTTTACTATAAAAAGATATTTTCATTATATTTAGTGATTTTATTTGAAGTTTATATTGATAAATTTTAGAACATTCTTTAAGAAGAAATTTATATAATCTATATGTTTAACATTAAATAATTATCTAATTTTAAATTTCATGGATTTTTATGAAACACTGGATTTTTATGATAATAAAGAAAAACATCATGTTAGAAATACTTTCATTTTAAATAATTTATTTTTTTATTAATATAACATGAAAATTTATGTAAAAAGTTTTTATAATGAGGGTTAATTATTTTTTAGAGACATAAAAATTTTAAACATATTTTTTTATAATTATAGAATTATATTTGATATTTTAAAATATAAGTTATCACATTCAATAAAAAATTACATAATACATTATAAATGCTAAATTATAAAATTAATTTTTTCACATTTAGAAAGTGAATATAATAAAATGTATTTTAGGATAAAAATATTTTTTATTGTGTAAAAAGGTGCATTTGAATTTATTTTTTCATAAAAAAGGGATTCACATTGATAACAATTTATTAGAGGGGAAAAAATTGGTAAAAAGATTTTAATATTGATGTAAAACCCCTATCATTTTAAAAACATGGTATTATTTTATTAATTATAGTGTCGATAGACAATGATTTATCGCCAATCCATTTCTACATTATATATTCTTCTTATCATGTGATTAATGGGATCTCATTATATTATGATGATATAATTACAAAAATTTCATTCTTAACAATTAATAAATGTGAATAACACCAAACTTTTATAACCACTTGTTGATTCAGTCTCCACATTAAAATATTACATAATTCCTTCCCATATATTCTTATACTACTTATTTTAGCTTTTGGTCACATGATTTTATCTCAATCCCACCATTTCAATGGATACATCTAAACAACTCATGTTCTCTACATGAGTACTAATCCATTATATGTACATTCTTTCCTATATTGATTTTTGAAATATAATTTTATCAATCCTGTAATATAAAATAAATATCATTAAATATTTATTTTTTAAGGTAAAAACAATAAACCAATTTTATTTTTTTTCTATTAACATTAATGAAAACATCTTCTGTGTGTTTCTGCTAACAACCACCTCACTGAAGTGATGAATTCAATTTATCACCGATACTTATCTTATGAAGTTATAAAAATGTATTTTAATAATAAATGTGAAATATTTAATAAAGCTATATTTATGTACATAAAAATAAAAATCCACCTTTATTCCCTCACATCCTTTTAGAAGAAAAAAAACGTTTATAGTGTTTTTTGTGGAATACAACCTCCAGGAAGTAATATATATATTTTTAAATCTAGTATGATAATTTTTTAATAATTTTTCTTAAAATATAGTTAATAAAAAATATCTATATAATATCATTGTTATTATTTAAGAATGAGTTTATGACAAAATAAATTACTATAATAACTATAGTCAGTTATCGAATATATTACGTTCTTATCGGGGTCCATTTAATCACTTGTATGAACAATGTAATATATTATTATCATGGATGAGTAATTAAGTATTAATAATGGTAATATTTTACATCAATGAGTAAATAATTAATGTTTTATATTTTTATAATTGTATCATTATCATTTAAACTGGTTTTTAAAATGCAACCTTTTGGTTCAATAAAACTCTCTAAATAAATGCACCTCACAGATTTTATAATTAGATACCATATCCATGATTACCGTTTAATAAAAAAAAGTAATTCAGAAGTTAATGAAAATTAATTATTCCCATAACTAAAATATTATTTTTAAAATGAACATGTATTAAATTAAGGAGGATCAATATCTAAAATATAAACTATCCAAAAAATAATCAATATTTCGAACACCCCATGGTAAAAGTAAGTCATAATTGATAACTATATTTTTAATAAAATATTATAAATAAATAATATTGAATTTAAAATATAATAAAAAATTTATGAAATATGTGATGAATATAGATATTTTTTATAGAAATTTAGCGAAAATTTATCTTTGTAGGATTTAAAATAAGTGGTTCTTCTTAGCTCGACTAATTTTCATGGGTCATTACGATTCATTTTTTCTTATATATCTACCAGATGGTTTTCATCATTTAAAAGATGATACTATAATGAAGAATCTATATATTTAATTTCATATTATTAATTCACATAATTACCATGGTTAAATTTTTTCTCGAAAGTATTTCATTTTATAGAATAATTCAAATCAGTTTTAATAATTGTGTCCCCACCTTGTCCATATTTCCCTCTATTGTCAATGTACACATTCTATGTGGAAACCTAATTATGTGTTATCATAGTGGACCTTCATATTTTCACTCACTTGTTTTTAAAAAAATTATTGTTTTACCCTTTTTACAATGTCTATTTAAAATAATTGTTTTTCAAATTATCCAACATGTTTTACATCCTTCAATCATATAATATTTATATTTTACACCAAATTTAATTTTGATTAAAAATACCTTATTAGATGTTATTTTTTAAAAAATTATCTTTAAAGATAAATTTATTTACATTTTTTCTTATCACCTTTTTGAAAATGACATTCATAATGTGGTATGTATATTCTTCTTTTTGGAAATTCCTAGAATGATTTCTAAAAACACTTTTACAGTTTAAATACCATTTTCATCAATACATATATTGGATTTTTTCGTTTAAACATAATTTATATGAATAAACATATAACTATTCATATTAAATAATCTTTTAGGGTGATTAAAATTTTGTTATCAACCATTAACAATCATGAGAAAATAAAATTTGCGATATCATTTATAAATATTGGGAAAAAATTCTTTTATTCCATGGGATCATTATAATATAAAGAATTAAACACATCATCATACCATGTGTTTTTAATATTTTTGGATGATTTATATATTATGGAGTACATATTTTTGGATGATTATAGGAGGGATACTATATCACCCTTTAATGGATTGGTTATAGTTTTACATATCATTAGAAATTAAAGTGTAAACATGGTTGGATTGTTTTAAAATGTAATGAATGGACCTACATAAATTGGATAATAATATAAATCATGTTAATTCATCGATTTTTTTAAATCATATATCATATATATTCATGTATTTTTTTACAACATAGAGTGTAGAAAAGCGTGGATTGTTTCAAATGGATGTGGGTGAAAATTCTTGGTTTTGTTCATTGTAGCACTTTTTCTTCTTATTATTCTATGATAACACATTTATATGATATTATTTACTATCAAGACATGTTAGTATATCTGATACCTATAATCATTCACTATATACCATGTTTTTTTTCTCAAACTCATAATAATAAAGTGCTCAGTGTATCATAATTGTAAACCATGAGGGGGTGAATAAGTGTACACAACTTTCTACCAATATTCATTTCTTTTATCTTGATGCTTTTAATTTGGACCTATACACATTTTATAATAAATGAATAATTTATATTTACAAACAAAAATATACCACTTTAAAGAAAAAAAATAAATAAAACATAACACAATATTTTGACAAGTTTCTCCCCCATTTTGGGTCACTACGTCCATGTTGTGTTTGAGATGATCTGAGACCTAGATTCTCCACTATGAAATCAATCAAAAATTAAAATTGTATTGGTAAAATATCACCAAAAAGTAATGGATGATATGTATGAAAAATTTTCAAAATAATAATTCCATCAAATAAGTGCTTCAAAAATATTACAAAAACACAATGAGGAATATTGAACAATATTCAAGCTTACACTCCAACACTAAACTAATCATCCTCTTTGTGCCACAAAAATTAACAAATTTTGAAAATTTTCAAATCATCTAAAACTCTATGACTACCATTAAATATATTCAATCTAAATTTTTTTTAAGTCATCTCATTATACATTAAACAATTTTAGAAGATAAAACATCTAATTCAACTCTCTACAATAACAAAATGAACAACTAAATGTTTATCAATAAACTAAAACTTGTATTCTTCTTTGATTCACTAAAAATTATTTCTCTAAATAAACTAAGTTATCACAAACATCAGTATAATGTGTTCTCTATGTATGCAGTTGTTATCATCACATGAAAAGATTTAATGAATTTCATTCTTCACATAACATATGTGTATTTATTATTCAATAATAAATGCACAACACTATGTATCCGTTTTATGTTCAATATACAAATACACAATGTTTACATATTTATGAAAAAAAATATTGTGTGATAATATTTATAGAATCTATTTTTATACATTTTTCAAATCAAAATGATCAGGTCTTCAAATTTCATGCAAATATCACAGAGGAAGAATATAGACAAACACTTCCACTCTTTATTTCACAAATTACAAATCTCAATTTTATTGATGAATGTGTGTTCTCACATGAATTGTAATTCCATGTTCCAGAAATAAACATTTATTGAGATTATGTGCACCAAATTATGAACTTTTTTCATTCATAAATCATATTTTATGATAATATATATTCCACTTATTAAATTTGAAAGTATATTCACAAATGAAATGAACCAAGAAAGTAATGAATAACCACAATTTATAATGTTACTTGTCAATGTCATCATGCGTATACACACATAGTTCACTTTTCCATCACATAACATAAAGTCTCATTAAAGGGTGTGTGGCCTGGTCAAATCATGTGACATTATTCTTTCTCAAATCACATGTTTGGCCTCATGCCTTCATTGCACAATGCTTATAAAATCACAACGTGTTAGCGTAAAAAATCCTAGAATCGACTAATCTGTCACATTATGATATTCAGAAAAATTAAATCTACTTTTCAAAATACATATCATCGAAATTTAATGTTTACCATGAGAGTATCATTTTTTGTGAATAATTGTTTTTGATACTATTAAATCATTAGTGGGATATGATAAGCCTATTTCTTCTACTACTAAGAATAATACTTCACTAAATGGAGTGTATATTTTCACAAATTAGTGGTACATAAAAATATTCTCACAAACAGTATGATCATGTGTAATAATAATATGATTATCAGAATGATTATTAGAACCATTTTCATTGAAAAACTCTTGAGTGTGTAATTCACATATCAATAAGACCACATAATTCTTCTTCATAACAAAATGAATTTGAACATATATATACCTTTCAAAAACTGTATAGGATCAAAAATAGTGTTCCAAATGACTCTCTCAAATATGAAAACATCATTGAAAATAAATAAGATAACATATTAGGGTATTCATAGGAAACAAACATCATCTCTAAACATTCCAGAATAATGAAAAAACACATTTATATCATATCATTCATACACTTCCTTATTTATAATAGATAATAATCACCCTAAAATACATAATATTTACCACACTATATTTTTTTAGTTTTAACATCAATTGGTGATGAAAATTAATAATAATTTCGTATAATTGATTTTAAACCATATGGATGATGAATAAATGATGACAAGCTTTAGATCGATCTTCGTTCAACATTACTACATAGAGATCCCAATTGATGAAAAAGAATCTTGGGTAAGGTATGAAGATGAAAGAAGAATTAAATTTATATCAGATGGAACATAAAAATTGTTGGGATGGATTAAAATATTCTAATGAAGCTAAGAAGCTGGATATTCATCATTACAAAGGAGCTTCTAAAGCAAAAATACGCTTGGATGACTTGCTAGAGACGATGTCGCATAGCATGGATTATATTAATTATAAAATAAGAAAATTAGATAATAGGGATAGTATGGTAGAATGACTCGTGAAATCAATCAATATAATCAAATGATCACAAATCCATTGGTTCTGAAGAGTATGAAGGCTAGAATTTTTATAAAAAATACAAATTGTATACATAGAATAATTATATGTAATATAGTGAAATAAATTCCTTTCTACAATGAAATAAAAAACCAACTTAATATTCAAAAGCATCATTCCAAAAATAAATCATTCCTCATGCCCCGTCCTATTAAAATGATGTTAGTAATGTGTAAATCTAAAATAACAAAATAATCATTTTTTTTAAAAGATCATACCATCTGTACAATCATCTCATTTTAAATGTTTCTTCATTTGAATCAACTCATCCCATAAAAACACCTTTCACAAGTAGTACATAATTCTCAATAACAATCAAACAGGAGACCACCAACCTTCATAAACCATTTTTCAAACAATTATATAATTCTAATGAACAATCAAATGGAAGAGAATATAGAATTAAAATAATGTAAATCACTATAACATTTAATTTTCATTAATCACTTCTATTGAAAAAAATTAAATCACAAATATCAATTTAATAAAATTGGGTTCTTTAATCTCCGCCTATGGATTTCTTTTTCAATACCCATTTTACTTTAAAATTATACAATTCTATCGTTACGGGACAATAAAATAACAAATAATAGTATGTGAAAGTAATTATCTCATTTCATTATATAACTATAATTTTTTTCTTCTTTTATTATTTAATATACTCATTTCAAAATATATGACACATATCATAAAATCAAAGTGATCATCATATTAAAAGGAAATCAATACCTTTTAATTGAAATGAGCCATTAATTAATTATTTCTAGGTCTATGTGGTCTAACCCAATGTAAAAAACATGAGTGATCAATTTATACAAAAAATATATCAATAAATCTTTTAAAATATGATACCAACAGTGAATCCTTCTTTGTAGAGTTTTTCAAAATTTCAGTAATCAGAAAAAAAAATATAAACAAAATTTAATTAAAATAATTAACTTATCCTTTTATGAGTCCATATTTCAGTTTCCATCATGATATTTTTTTTCTCCCCATTCTAATTTATAATTTGGATTCATATATAGATATAGGAACCTAAATCAATATTTAAAAGCATCTATTTCTAGAATTTAAATCATCTAAAAAATATCTTAATAGAATTTCAAATATTTAATGAAAGTTGTTGAGATATTAAACTTAGATATTTTTTAATATTTTCTCCCCTATCTGGGATGAGTTTCATTTATTTTATTAATCAGGGAATAAATTATTCAAAAAAATATTTAAAAAAAAATTAATAGAAATTGAAATAATGAAATCCATGATTGATAGCCTCCTAAAAACTGTATAACATTAAATGACTCATTTCATCGAGACTATCCCTGAATATATGCATCTCCATCAATGCCCTGTATAAATGAAATAGGAACAAAATATACATAGGAATAAGGGCATTCAACAATTATTATTTAGTTTTTGAAATACGGATGATATTTATGTTGCAACCTATAAACTCTTTTCTTTTCAGTACCAGATTCATAAAAACTCTTCAGTATTTCTCATAATTTTACTTTAACATTTTATCATTTTAAGGACAGAATAGAATTTAGGATATCTTCAAAATTCATCTTTGAAATAATTTGATTTTTATCATTAGTAATTAGTTCATTTTCATTCTTATGTTCCCTCTGCAAATTTTTATCCAATTATAGTTTATCTATACCTAATACTGAATACTCTTACAGTATGTGCTCAAACATGTTATTGTGTGTAGAATCTTTTTTCACAGAATTATTTTTAACATTATATTCCATCGTTGCTTCTCCTTTTTTCATCATGAGTTCTATTTGTTCAGGAACCCTTGTCATTCATTTATCAACAATATGCCCAAAAAAAATTTACCTTCCACAAAAATATCTAGTAATAATAGGATTATTCTGTTAGAGAACCTATCATGAAATTTAAATTTTTCATTTGAATTTTCACGCAAAAAATAAATTTTTTTATTTTTTTCTAATATTAATTTCCTTTTTGGGTTATGTATGCTTCCACTAAAATATTGATTTATAACATGTTTCCAAAGAACTATTATAGGGAATCTTCTTCTATAATACAATAATATTTTCATTGATATGAAATTTATTATATCAAATCATTTTATGTTTATCTTTATTCACAATTTTTATAAAATTATTCTCCTATTTATAACACATTTCTTATTTTTCTTCTTTTTCAATTTTCCACTGAATTTCTTGGGGTCTTTAATTCATATAATCTTTTTCATAGTGTGTAGTTGGAATATACTGAAACTCATTATAACTATGACCACTTCTAATGTAATTATAACATATGACTTCAAGACAATCAAATATAACCATTTTTGATAGAATCTTCTCCATATATAGATTTTTCTTTATGTTTTCTATAATTATCATCACATCTGATCTAACCTCCCTTAATAATGGACTTCTATAATTATCATAAAGAAGAATCTTATACAAACATTCTGTACCTCATTGCTCAAATTTCAAACAACACTAACATTATCTAACAAATATTAATTTATTCTTATATTTTATGACATATCATGTTTGGATATTTTATTGCATTTGATAATATGATTACTCATATGAGCTCTTTTTGGTGGAAAAGAATTCATAATTTTATTCAAATCCACCTTTGATGAAATTGTGGATTAATCCTTAGTCTTGTTTATCTTTGTTTGACCATAATTAATTATAGAACATGTTCCTGTGGATGAAAAAATATTAGTAAAAAATAGAAACTTCTATAATAGGGGTTCCCTATTTCAATGAGCATGCAAAATATTTACCTTTACATAATATCAAACTCGTTTTTCCACATGAGTGTGTCATATATGATGCCAGACTCATTATATAATTTCCCTTGATAGATTTTCTGATATAATCATTTTCTGATGATTCCTCTTTGAGTTTTATAACATTATTAAAATGGACCTCCAACTCAAGATATTTCATATTTTGATAATTCTTTTGATATTTAAATGATTTCACCATATCATCAAATTATTTCTAGAAATTATTTATTTGTGTTTCCATTGGATTTCTAAAATTTATATCGATTTCAGGAAACATCATGTTGAGGATATTTTTCTCATCTTCATAAGCTTGGATTTTTTTCTTCCAATTGACTCTTTATTTTCTAGACTAGATCATCATACTATTTACTTACCTATAGTAATGAATTATTCAACTCCTTAATTCTCATTGTCTCAACCTCCAGTTGGGAATCATTGACATTAATATTGTTCTCAATATTTTCTCAAATGCACATATCACTTAAGTGTAAAAAATCATAGTTATATCCTCATAACAAATATTACTTTTTAATTATTCTATATTCAAAGTATGTCATTAATTGTAATGAAATATAGATTGTTATTTTCTTAGATCAGTTTTATATCTCATCCTTGTCATTGATTTCCAATATAGATTAATTAATTTTCATTTTGTCTTTATGAAAGTAATCAATTATAGGTATCATATTTGTAATAACATTCTCATATAAATATTTTTCATAGATATTTCATTATGTTTATTCTTTAATGCATGAGAAATATTTATTGCGAATATATAAAGATTATTATTATTAATCAATAAATTATTGAAAAGTATAAATCTTTGAAATATGTTTGTCAAATCCTAATACATATGCACAACTTTATTCTCATGTGAATACTCTAAATAATATGGTAATTTGATTAAAGAACATATCATAGTGATAAATTGAGTCAGAACATTCTTCAGATAATATTTTTTCAGAATAATTTTTTTTTACTGAGATAATAAATTCTTCTCCATCACCTCTTCAGCAATAATCTTTTAAATGATCTATATCATCTAATTTAACATATAATATAGATAGAATACCATTCTTACTATATTCAGTTTTTGATCAACCATCTTTATTCTTCAAATTTTTTCTCAACATTTGTGTATCTTTATTCAATCTTTTATTCACCATTTTTTCTATAAATCTTATTTAGAAACTAAAAGACATAGGAAATTCGTCATTTTTCTTATAAAATTGTATTACTTCTTTAAATTAATAGATTAAGTTCATTTATATCGGTCACAAACAACTGGGGAAATTATATATATTCAACAAGATACGTAACATATGCTCTGATACTAATTGCATTTCCCAATGGATAATAGAGGTACACTAAATGAGAGGTTGGATAAGTATACCCATGTTTTTATTAATTTTCATTAATTTTATCTTAAAACTTTTAATTTTAAACTATTTGTCGGTTATAGTGAAAGAATAATTACAATTTAAAAACAGAAATAAACCACATGCAATTCATTACGTAAATGAAGAAAAAAATAGTATTTTTACAATACTATCATCTAATTTGAGTGTTTACATCCTTATTGTGTTTGGTATGATCTGAAACTCAAATATTCTACTATGAAATCAATCAACAATTATAAGTGGGTCTCCCAGGTATCACCCTAAAACCATGATGGGTAGGTATGAACCATTTCCCAAATTATACAAGCATCCCACCAATGTTATTTATACTAGTATCCTACAAGAGATATTTATACCAGAATCCAAGTAGAGTTTCACAAACACAATGAGAATGATGATAATATATTTAAGATACCACTACAATAGGAAATGTATCACTATATTAGGTACACTGACATAAACAGATTTTGTTGTTTCTCAATTAAATAGAACCTCTACAACTTACACTAAATATTATAAAAAACAGTGTATGAATTTGGATCAATATAATTTTCCGGAATTATAGTTGAAAAACCCTCCAATTTAACACATTTTAATATCATAATGAACAAATGAGGATGTATCAATAAACTTCATGTTGTCTTTTTTTTACTCACTAAAAAATATTGCTTCAGCTACACTAAATTATTACACACATGAATATAATGTATTACCCAAACATATATATCTCAATTTCAAATCCAAAAATTTAATTCATGTCATTTTTTACAATATTTAGGTGTATTCATTGTGCAAAAATAAATTCACAATACTATGAATTCTTTTGATCTTCTCTAGGAAAATAATTAATGATTTACTTATCATGAAAACCAAATATTTTATGCGGTATTATTCATAGAATAATTTAGTTTAATTTTCATAAATCGAAATTATTATGTCTGAAACATTCTCATAATTTTAACAATGTATGCCCACTAATTCTTTCAAAAATTAAACAAATTTGTTATACTAATTTATTGAAGTTCTCACAATGATGTGAATTCCATGTACCATGCATATACATTGATCGACAGTATGTGAAAAACATTCTATACAATTTTTTTATTAAATCATGGCATATGCAAATACCTATCACTTATTAAACATACAAGTACGTTAACATATGAATCAAACTAATCATGTACTACATAACATATATGTATGATGTTAATTTTAAAATTATTCACGTGAATACATGCACATAGTTCACTTATCCTACACACAACACAATCTCTCAATGAAGAGTATGGGGGATTCCCAAATCAAATGAGACTGTTCTTTCTCATATCATATGCATGACCTGATTCCTTCTATAAGTAAACAAAGAACATAACATGTGCAGTGGAATCTTTATGCCCGAACAAATACACGATGCATCTTTTTATACATGGTACTCCTTTTCAGAAGTATTGTAGTATTAAAAAACTTCATTGCACAACACATAAAAAATCACAGTGAGTAATTGTTACTCAAACAAGATTTCCCAAGTATATTACAGTAATATCCACATAAAAATCAATTGTAATCCCCAAAACAATGCTCACAAAATATTAATGTTCTTCACTAGAGTATCATTTTATTAGAATAATGATTTGAGAGACTATTAAACCACGAGTGTGATATGCTAAGCCTATATCTTCTTAATGTAAGATAAATAAATGAAAAAACTTAGTGTATGTTTTAACTGATTCGTGGTTCATCAAAATGTTTGTCAAAATCAGATGATCATGCATAAAAATACTATTCATATCTAATAGTTTCACATAACCATGTTCTTTTCAAAACTCTTTGAGTGTGATTTATATACTAATAAGAAGAAAAATTATTCTTATTCACGCATACAATGTTGCATGGATCTATACATTAAATGAACTAAACATGATAAAAAAACTCTATAAAATGACTCTATCAAATTTGAAAATAGCTTTAACAATTAAAAGGAGTGAATGTTACAATATTTATAGGCAACAAACATGATATCTATGACTTAAATAATCCTGTAAACTCACTTGTTTATCATATCATTTATTCACTTTATACTTTTAAAGAGATCATATTCACCAGAAAATACATCATTTTCTTCACACTTTATTTTGGTGGTTTGATCTTAGATTTGTGATCAAATCAAATCAACATTTAATTTCAATATATTTTTACCCTTAAGAATTATGAATTAATGATGAGAAATTTAGATCAAGATTCAGTCGATGGCACTGCATGGAGATCTCCATTGAAAAATAGGACTCTATGGTGTGGGTCGAGGATGAAGATGAAAATTAATGGATATAAGATAGCATGAAAACATCAACTAGATGGATAAGAATCCTCAAATTAAGAAAAAGATCTCAACTATAATCCTTGTAATGTTTCTTCCAAATCAAAAAACTCTTATGATGGTTTGGTGGGGAAGATGTCATGTAGCGTTGATAAGATGACTGAGAATATAATATGATCATATCGCAAGGCGAGGAAGACCACGCATCTCATAAAATCAATCAATATAATAGGATAGTCATAAATCATTTTTAATTAATGATCAGGAAGGCTATAAATTTGTTTATTAAAAATAATATTATATACATGGAAAAAAATTATGTAATATAGGGAAATATAAATCCTTCTTCAATTAAATTCCAAATATAGATAATTTTCAAAATAACCTTATAGAAAATAAATCTTTATTCATAGACCATACTATCAAAAAAATGTTATCAATGTGTAGTACTAAAATAACCAATGAAACAAGTTTTTGGAACTTCATACCATCTCTAAAATCTTATCAATTAAAATATTTCTTTATCTAATGAATCTCTTCCAAGAAAAACATATTTACCAACTAGCAGGTAATTTTCCAGCACAATCCAATAGTAGAACATCCATACTTCCAACTCTTTTAGAAATTATAGAATTAAATTTTCTTCAATCAATTATGTTAAAAAAAATTTCAAGAAAAATATCACTTTAATCAATTTTTTTCATCACTAACATGGTAATTGTATTTCTAATTGAGATTATTTTCCTTTTATTATTAATTTACTTTTTTTTTAAATTTTCCATATTTCTTTTCTCTCGCAACCATTTTTTCTAATGTACTTATGAAATAATCATTGATGAAATTTTTATGTGATTTTACACTTGTTATGATTTTTATCTTTCCCCTTTATTCTATTTTCATTCACAAGGATATAAATTGAATATATATTATGAGTTGTATAAGTTGATTTATAATGTTTCTAAATTATGAGGAAATTTTAAAAAGTGTAATAAAATAAAATTTCTTATGTGGATGGTACAAAAATAAAAAAACATTCTTTTCATAGGATTTTGTGACTTCTATGAGATATAATCATGTGTTATGGAATTGATTTGTAATAATTATATGTTCATCATTGATAACTTTAGAAGAAACCATTTGATATTCATGATTTTTAATGGTTGGAAATATAGGTAGTGTTTTTCAATGGTTTTTTATGAACCATAGAAGAGTTGATGCAATTATAGTGATCATGGTATATTTGAAAGAGTTGCCTCACTTCATAGTTTTCAATGTTTAGAGAGACATGGAGGCTTTATCAATGAAGTATATGAATTATGTAGTCTCGGTTCATGGAGTATTGATGGTTATCATCCTATATCATAATAATAATACTGATAATTTGTTTTAGCAGGTCTCTATCATGATTTTGGTTCTCAGCTACTAATCACACCACAACTCACTATTTCATTTTCACCCTAATTCATTGTGATAAACTATTTATCTATTTAAAATTAAAATGATATTAACAAATTCTAATTAATGTTTGATTAAATTATTTTGTTTTTGTCACTTTTATAAGGTATAAGTTAACATGTTTTGATAATTTCATGGATATTGGAGGTGACATTAGGGTCCATGATGAAGATCATGAAAAATGTGACCAACTACACTGGATCTAAGAAGAGTAGTGGACTTAACCGCACACATCTACAAAATTGTGCCTCCAAGCGGGATGATATTTAATGGTAGGGTCATAATTTCAATGGGTTTCATTAAATATAAAAAATTCCTAGCCTCATTGTTCCATCTAGTATCCCCTTTGGACAGATCTGTCTCACACATCAAATCTGCACATAGTCAAATATATTGTTCTGTAATATGTCAGTATCTCAAGATTTAGGGGTCCAAATGAAGCCAAAAATTTGGTGTAGATAATAAATATGTGTGTAAACAACTTTTTAGGTTTTTAAAAAGTTATATAAGTATATATACCCTTCAAAAACAATCGTCTAAGTGGTTATACATAATATGTGTTCCCAAACCACCTTCCATGTTTCCTATAAAATGATACATTGGGAACCTCATATGGGAGTTTGTTCAGGAGGAAAAGCATTGAAAGTTTGGATTACCAAAGTATTTGTATCATTTTCTACAAAGTTATGGAGGCCCTTATCCTCATTGTGGAATCATGGATGAAGGAAAAGATCATTTCCAGCCTCGTCATCATCTCAATGGTGAGCTAAATGGCGGACAATCATTTTGAGGGAGTTTCACATACATGGGATAGAGTTATAAAAGTTTTAATTCTACTATTTTTTTGTAATGTGTGTGTTATGTATTTATATTATGTTTAATTTAATTTTTCTAATCATCTGAATATAATTCCTTTGTTATAATTACGTAAAACACTATTTCTTTCAACACCAATTGTGTTGAGATTTGAAGTGGTAATATTAGGTTGTTCTGATTAGAAAATATAGGAATCATTTTTCTATCACACATACAAAAGATTTTAGTATGATTTGGTGTTATGTTTTCGAGTTTTTAGAACCAACCCATGAAAAATGATTGTTGTGTCAAGGGGTGATTCTTTGAGCATCTTTTTAAGAGGCTAAAGGGAAGTTGAGATCATGATAACCATCAAACAAAGGATTACATTAAACCAATAAAACATTTTGAAAAATGAAATATCCATGATATGTAGTGAACATTAAATAATCATCTTCTCTCATAATTCTAGAAAACCACCTTTATTTATAAACTAGTAAACTGTTTAAATCTAGTCATTTTCAAAAAACTATTTTCAAACCCACCCCCTATATTTTTACTTTTTATTAAAAATTCTCACTATAAAACGCCATTCTCCCTGAGAGACGAACTAGGATCTTCCATGTTCTTTAATTCAACCTTAAAATATAAATCTATTTGACATTTCATGAAAACACGTTCAAATATTGGTGTCATTATTGGGGAGTAATTTTGTTTTTTGTATGTGTTTTCTTACAAATATTTTGTATTTTGTAATTATTTTGTCACTTAACTTCATTTTTTAGTTAATTTATAAAATTATACATTTCTAGGCCTTAGGAAGGATGTGATATTTGTCATGATATATCCTCTGGGTCATGTGTCGTGACTACCCTAAGCCCGCCATTCATTGGCCAGGGGTTGGTGACTAGCACTGAAAGGAATATCTTTAAAATGGGAAGGAATTTCCTTTAAACCTGTACAAACACATAGTCCAAGAACATGACAAGATAAAACCATGAATTAAAACTACAGTAGTAAATGTGTGTTTTGAAATTAAAGGGGCCGGAATGCAAGCCCAATAGAAAGATACAATAAAATAGGAAAATAGAAAATAACTCTTGAGATCATCCAGCATGAATCCTACCTGAATGCTAGGTACAACTCACCTCCCCATCTCTCCGAATCACCTAGTCACCTCTGTGTACTTCATCGTCCTGGATGCTATAGTCTAAGCTGAGTTACTCATCATCTGTACAAGACACAACAAGATGTGGGTGAAGCTCGTTCATGGGTGAGTATAACAATACTTCGTAGGGACCCTGATTCCCCCAAAGGACTCTATGAATTCCACAAAGGAAAACCACAAAGCATGATCTCAATCTAAAAACAAAAAGAAAAAGACTCAACTCAAACCATGTGTATATTATGTATAGAAGTATGGATTATTAGTTGTAGAGACAGATCATCATATTCTATCAAGGGTTCTACTACTGATCCACACAGGATCACTCGGTGCTGATCCGTAAAAGTTATCTATGGTATTGTCCACATAGGATCTCCAAGTGCGAATGCACACGAGATCATTAGGTTTTGATCCACACATGATCTCTAGGTTCTCATTCACATAGGATCTCAAGGTTCTGATCTACACAGGATCGTTATTCATTCTTCACGTCTCATCCTGCAACTATATTCCTACATATAGAACATTTGAGTTCAACAATATATGTTCCTCAAGATATCATTCTTCTCTCAACATCCATGATTTTTCAAAAAACAGTAACCCGAAGTACATCTATGTCATAAGGGTCCCATCACGACAGACGATAGGTCAATCGAACACCTGGTTTGTGACTTATAGAAATTTTAGTGCCGAGGGCCCAGTTGGATTCATGTTTGATCCTACCCAGTAATACTCCAACATTCCCCAAAACATAGGTATATTATCTCAAAAGGAATGTTGTGTCCCAAGGATTCCATCACCGTAGACGGTTCATCAAATGGACATATGGTTTGTGAGATATGGCCTTTTAAGTGTATCTTGGGGGAAAATGGTCTGGTTTCGGTCTGACCCAGTTATACCGAACCAACCCTACGTGGTTGGGGTCTGACACGAGTCTGACCCGGCCCGGCCTGCCTTGGCTAGGCGCGGTCCTCCAGTAGGGCAACCGCACGGGGGTCACTCCCCCTTCCCAAATGACTTTTCTATTTGGGTTGTGTAACGAGCGGTGCCACATGGAGCCACCTCAACTAGCAGTGGGACCCATAGGGCTTGGTTCCCCTTTGTCATAGCATTGAAGTCGCGTCCACCTCTCGTTCCATACAACGTAACGCCTCTCTCCACCAATTTGGTTGGATGAGGGTTGGGCGCCACGCACAGATGTCGAGCCATTGGAACATTTACGAGCCACCGGGTGAGCTCCGACTGTCCATTTTCCCCTCTGAACACACCTAATGGCCTCCCAGGTTGCTTCTATCATTGTGTGGCTCTCTGATTAGAATTTCTATTATGTTGGAAATTTATCTCCAAAGAACGAGACAAACACTGATGCAGTGGAGGGTCTGGGCCTTGTTCATTTGGCCCACACCCTCTACATTGGCATTATATGAAGTGGTTAATAAACAACTCATCAAAAACATATATTTAATCTCGTTCAGAACATACATGATACATCACAATTTTTTAGAACTCAGAAAGGAATCAATATCTCATGGATTTAAATACAAACAACCCCTACCTCGAGATCCATTGGGTGATGCTCTGGTTGTGGCGGGAGAATAGTCCTCTTTGGATTAAGTCAACAACGTTCATCAATCCCATATCATTTCCACCCAAATATACGTCCTCTGTCGGTGGAATAATCCATAGTACTTCGCCAGTGGTTCCTCACAGTAGTCTCCATAACCCAAACCTGATCCTCAATTAAATATAGGGGTAAAGGAGGTTAATTCAAGGTTATATTAATGACGATCATTAATGAATTAACCTCTTAATCTCTCAAAAGTTTGGTTACATACCGAAGCATCAATCCATTAAATGGATTTACAACCCATTGGTCCCACCACATTCTCTTAACAGGATGTAGGAAAATAAAATAATAATTTTTATGTTATTTTATTATCTCATTAAAAAGATATAAAAAACAAAATTTCTCTCCCAACGAACCATGGTCGAAGTTATGACCCCATAAGAGAATCTCTACACCGGGAGTTCAACAGTGCTCTCACCTTTTTAAATCCATGCACTAGTTCAATAGATTGAAAAGAACACCCACGCTTTTACTGAACGTACCTTAATAAAGATCAATATTTCATTCTAGGCACACCGAGCCTCATTATCAAGTTCTTTCAATTTTCACAGACTTTTAATAATTATAAATAATTTTAAAAAATATTATATAGAAGTTTAGGTTCTTTACATTTCCCCACCTTATGGATTTTTGTCCCCGAAAGCTACAACAAAACTGGGGGAACAAATAGGGATACTGAGCATGTATCTAAGCCTCCTGCTCCCATGTACTCTCATGGATTTTCTTGTGCTGACAATGAATTCGTACTAGAGGGATCGACCTCCATGAATGACCTACTATTTTCGATCCTCTTTCTCTATAGGGATCTCCACAAACATCCCCCCATCATCAATTTCTAGCTCTCCCCGGTCGATAACATGTGATATATCATGCACATACCTCCTCAACTCTGACACATGGAAACAATTATGCATATGGTGCATCTTTGGGGGAATATCTAGATGGTATGATACCTTTCCTAGTCTACTATGTATCTGGAATTGTCTAATGAACAACAGAGATAGCTTGCTTCCCCAACCAATCCTCAGTAATCCTCATCGGGGTGAGACTCGTAGGAAGACATGGTCTCCCTCCTCAAACTCTAAGTGTCTCTATCTCCTGCCGGCATAATACTTCTTCCTGATCTGTGCGGTCTTCATCCACTCATGGATGAGCTACACCTTCTATGTGGTAGCCTATATCAACTTTGGTCCCATAAGTGTTGACTCTCCTAGGTCTATCTAGCAAAGCGCTGATCTACAATGTTTCCCGTTGTTTTGTGGTGGGGGGACGTGATCAGATCATATTTATGATTAAAGGGAGTCTATACTATTTATTCATTTCCATTAGGTTCCCTATATTCATGGCTTCTCTTGGTATATAAAGGTTTTATTCATAGAGCCCTAAAATCCCAAAGGTTCTTGTATCCAATGATTCATTGACTTACTTTCCAAAGGAAGGTTCTATTTGGGTGATATGGAAAACAACACTTAAGAATTCACATTTGTCAAGAGGATGGGAAGTCGAGTACATCACACCCTTTTGGGGGGAATTCTTTCCTATTAGGAGACTCTCTTATAGATTTAAGACATGTTAAAATGTTTGCAAATATTTTGTTTATCCCCAATCATAGTATCCACCGATTTCACTAGATGAAAAGTCATGAGTATACGTAGTAATTAAAAACCTTCTATATAAAATTTTTACCACCCCTCATTGGATTAGAGATTCTGGGGAAGTTTGTATTTGTTCAGAGAGCACTGATCACAAGCCTTATAATTGGGTGCTTTAGAGTTTATTGTCATCCATGGGGGATAGATAGTGACTTGAGAGTCTGGATCAAAACCGTAATATGTGCTTCCTATGTATCTTTGTGAGAGGAATCAGAATCCATGTAGTTCAGTTCCACTTAATGGGACACATCACCTATTAACGTCACGTGACAAGGACCCAACCATAAATTTTAACATCATGTGGCAAGGATTTCTAGGCGACAAGTTCCATGTCATGGTTGGTGTGATATTTATGATGAAGCGGCCCATAGTAATTGAGGGAAATGATTTCATGGGCCCGGGTATGGTCTTTCTAGGTGCATGAGGACACAATCTGATAAGTTTTGATGGGTATTAGTCTTTGATGTTGGGATTGTGCCTCAGAGAGGTTTCCATCATATCCTAGTTGTTTGGGAATAACAGTTTATGTTGTCTGGAAGGTCTGAGATTACACGTGATAGTTTCCAATCAAGGTCATGATTGGCAGCCCATGTTGGTGTATGGTTGTGGATTACATGTGGTTGGTGGGCCGAGTTGGGATTGAACCTTAAGGAGGTGTCCTATGTTCCCTTATTTAGAGACAGAGATCAAAACCCATGTAACTCATTCTACTACTAAAATTTTATAGACGTCGTGACCATCATAAATCTCTAACCATGCATGAGTCATGCTCAGTGTGATAAAAAAGATATTGTGAAGGATTTGGAAAGCCAAACAAATATTACATACTAAGGGGTGATGAATTATATGATGGTAGATGGAGAGGACTGAGACAGAGAGACTTTAATTACCCCTGGTGTCAAGGAGGGAACAAAGGTAGAAGTCACATTCGCAGAGAACATGGTATGTTGGTAGAGGGAATAAGGCAATGAAGCTTCTCGTATGAAAGGGTAAAGGCTATTATCATCCTTCAAGGTTATTGTGGGGCATACACTAGGTGGGATTCCCTGTTAATCTCTTTGGGGAAGGGAAGAAGTGTTCACCACTGGCACTCATTAAATAGAAAATCAAGCAGGATCTCTCAATCTTAAAGAGTGGGGAGGCATAAATGTGCTACCGGGCTCTGACTCTGTACTACCGTGGTAATGTGTACCCAAGAATGCCCTTGATGTCTGTTCAAGGTATGGGTTAACCCCTTCATCTCCGCCTACCATGGGTATGTGACCTCAAGAGGGGGCGCTAATGTGCTTGAAGGATTCATCATGCCGGTCTAGTGGCATTGGGAGTGGCCTTGGCTTGATTCTGATGGATAGGCTTCTGAAGGGATTCGATTTGATTAGACTAATAGGAAGGGCCTTATCTGACTTGGGGAATGGAAAGGCCGAAAGCCTTGGAGGACCACATAACCATATGAGGAGTGGTGACCTCTACATAGGTACGTGCTATGCGGATGGAGAGGTCGTTCGTGTACTAGTGTGGTACTGGATTGAGGGGAATCCTGCCTACCAGAGTGGTACGCGGCTTCAGGATTTTCCTATGTACCAAATTTCTATGAGGCGTCGGAGGCTTCTAGAGTGACAATAGATGGGGGAAGAACTGGTGCGGGCTTCCCCTGCATAGGGGAATGCTATGTGGCATTCTGGATCGAATAAGGGGTATAGGCTCCCTGGTTTGCAGGTAATGCATCCGCGTAGGGGCTCAGGTTTACAACTCAACAATTTTTAGTTTCACTGTTTAGCAATTTATTTATGCATTATTTAGTTCTTCACAATTCTTCCCTAGTTTAAACATGTTGCTAGTTTGTGAATCTGAACATCATGGTACGTGAAATCCTAAGATCTTGAAAGACTCTTCCTTCTTCTAAAGTCTAATAACTTCCTTCAAAAAGCCTATGCCCATGAATCTGATCTTCAAAAAGTCAATCTCTTTCTTCTCCCCCTTGAAATCGTTTTATAGAGGGGGTAAATGGTTGTATATATGGACATGTGGCACAATTTGTGGAGGCCCATTACAGAAAACCCACCCTACGGATGACTTAGTCTATACGAGGCTCGCAGGGTATATTGAATGCACCGTGCCCGGGAACCAACTCAGTCCCAGGGGTGCTTCACGGTCGCATAGGGCTCTACCCCATTTCGCGAACAATATGGTGTGTTGTAGGATAGGGGTGGGGGTTCTTCCAGGCACATAGATAGTGTGGTTCACGGCTGCAGACTGGTCCGTCCTCACTCAGAGGAAATTTGGTTCGCACCTAGAGAGGATCTCCACCTCCAATTCATGAATGATAGTGTCCAAAAGAGGGTGATTCGCCGAACATGCTGTGTACCACTAATGAAGAACTGGTACGTGGACTGGTTATGTCATATACCATTTCTTCTGAACATTCTTCATATTTTTCCCAAATTACTAATGAAAATTGCGTAGAGTCTTCCACTAATTTTGAGGGTGTAATTTTCTCCTATTCTATGGAATGTTTATGACCCTATAAATTCCATTCATTAGAATGGGGTCTAATTGGAATGAAGAGAGGATATTTTGATATATAGTGGTCCGGAAACATGAGCAGTTTGCGATAGAGAGGTGGACCCAGTGGGGGACCACCCCAATATAAAGGGGTCCATGCGACTTGTCTTTTACTAGATTTTTTGGTGAAAAGATCTCTCATTCCCTACTTCCACACAACGCCTTTGAGAACCGCTTCTTCAGTGAACCAGCGTCAAATTCTATGAGGTGATCCTTTTTCATGCTCTCCCCTGTCTATGAAATAATTTCCAATCCATGAACTAAACACTAGAAACATTAAAGAGAAAGTCTCGGAGTGTCGTGTAGGGATAACGTAACATGGTTTAGTTGTCCGTGGACTGGAATTATCCTTCAAACGTTGATATTTTCCTTTTGAACTTCACTTTTGTTGTGAATAATGAGAACCCACATTGGGGCTTGTTACGTGGTCTGTTGGACTATGATTCATGGTCTAAGATTCTATAGACCTTGTCCACATACCACTGGTTCACAGAATATGGGCATTGAAAACCAACACAGGGGATAGAACGTGGGGCATACTATACAGACCCTTTGTCGAGCCTTTTAGAAATATATTGAATTTTCATGAATATTATCCTTTGGAAAAAACCTAGGTATGTTTTTGTAATGTAGGAAGAAAAAATGGTTCTTTCAGGAGCTGTTGTCGGGCCTATCACTAATCCCATTTTGGTTGTCGATCAATGACAAAATGATATGGCCATCTCTGTTGAAGATGAATTTTACATCACCCCCTTGCATCTATCCATATCCAATCCGCTTACTAAGACTCAATGAGAATACCCATTTTCCTATAGCCTACCTGCATACAGGTTTAGCCTATTATCTGATACATCGATCCCAACACATTCTCAATACAACCACCCTACGGCCTAGAAAATATCCAATACCATCCCAAGAGTTGTGATCTCGAATAGGAGAGGGATTATTCTATAGGAAACAACTATTGGGTCCGTGTTGAATCACATTCATGTGTCCCTAATAGGATAGTCACATCAACAGGATATATCAATTAATTATAATCAGGTCATTTCATACAATTCTATGGTCAATGAACAACATTTCTCATCCCCAGATCGATGTCTTCGATCTAAAGGTGCATTTATGTTTGATTGGAGGTGGCCCTTCTGGGATCTCCTGAGCTGTGAGGAGTTCCAACTGAAATTATGAAATTTGGGGTTGTATAAATATGTTTGGTTTTCCTAGACAAACACCCATCAGAGTAATGCACTTTCTACATAGCTCTTAAGTTGATGGAGCCCAGATACTAATACGTTCTTCTTAGTTCAAAGGGAAGTTGGCATCATCCTTTAGGACATCTCAATGATCTCATGAGTCCCCATAATCAGAGATATGTATGATGAATTATTTCCTCACCCTTATACATTGGATGATGAGGATATCACTCTACATTTGGTGAAACATCCCATATATCAATCCCAGAAATGATCCCAAGAGGTTTCTCCAAAATAGATCATCCCCTATCCAAATGGATTGAAGCCTTTTCCATGAACATCAAATCTATGATCCATCTGTTTAGGCCCACATCCTATCCCTCAATGGAAACCTCAGGGCACCTACTGGTCAAATCTGAAAGAGGTCTAATTCAACAGTTGGGGATGGGAGCTCTTTCCAAACATTGATCACCTTCTTCGACTGGAGGGATTCTTGGTTATGTTCTTGAGTGGCTAGTTATTTCCTTTACGTGAGTCCTGCACCGTACGAGTTTCCACCTTTGTCATGGTGGCATAGGTGGCCACTGAAAAATGCATCAACCTGGTCGTTCTGTTATTGGCCAGTATTTACTGATTACTCAGTCACATCAGTGAAGGGAAGCGGCCAAATCGGGTGGCCAACCCCTTCCAAATCCACTGGAGTTGGATAGGGGCACATGTGAAGAAATATTACACTTTTTTCAACCCCTTATAGATTTGAGGTCCCATACTCTAGCCATATCTCCAATGGATTGGGGGGATTATATTCGAGGTATGGGTTGGCCACGTTAAAGAATAAACATAAAATGGTCTAGAATAAGAACCAGCTATCAAGATGAATCACTGGTTACACAAACATTAATTTTAAGCCTTACCCCTCTCCGACTGGCCTAATTATGAATGTCAGATCATAGGACTTTACCTAGTGGGGAAAACACTTTTCCCTAAGGGATGGTATCTTAGTGGCTCACATACATGGGGAAAATATCAACGAAGGGTACGTTCCCTTTATATTGGGTCGTTAGTTTAGTTTTTTTCAAATTCTATATCCCCCTTCCATCAATGGCGATCATGAGAATCAATATCTGATGGTAGCATGACAATTTTGGCTGATGTTCACTTGAGTGTACACTAGTTTCGAGGCTATGACTCAAGATATTTTAGACCCTACACCTTTCCTTTGAAAAAACTACATCGACTCCTAGGTGCAGTCATACCGGGATGACCAGTTGAATATACTAGTGCCCATAATTCATAGCACCAAACCATCAAAGGGTAAGGGAAAATAAAAGGAGGATGTTATGCCAACGCGTCTAGGATGGGTTATCGGAAATCCCGTTGGCCCTGTTCCCCAGGGAATGTTATGAAACATCAGGGCGTCTCTTTTCATGTTATTGAAGCTGCTTTCATTGGTCATCCATTCATACACATTGATGCTACCATCTTGAGGGCTTTGCGGCAATGAGATGAGTTCAAAAATCAATTAAACATTCGTAGTAAATACCACCATGATCTATATAAAATAAATCCATTGTAGAGAAGTGTTTCTCAGTGGGAGGGGCTATATATTTTGTCCCACTCATATCTATTAAGATATGACCTAGAGAGTGTAAATCATTATATTCAATATCCCAAGGTTTACATAGATGCTCTTTGGGGTTACTCTGTGTCAACCCACTGGGTCTAAGCCATGTTACGGTTGGTGACTGATGAGGAGGAATATAGAAGTGATCATTATTCAGGGGTGATGATCATGATTCACCTTCTATTGCAATAGAGGAAAGGTAATTATCTTCATTACACTTTGAGTCCCAAAAATAGGAAATTCCCAAGAGTTCCTGAGAGGTGGTGGAACCCATGAATCATCCAGGACTAACGACACCTCTTCCGGATTTTTTTTTGCTACTCCAACCCTTGAGTTTGATCCCCCAAGGCTAGCCTTTCCTGTTATAGCTTCATTCTGAGATGCATGGAGGTTTTGGGATGACCTAAGGGGAAGTGGATCTGATGAAGAAGTCTATAATCTGCTTCAAGAGGCACCCTTCAAGATTCTAGGATTTGGAGTAGTTTTTTTCTCCTTCATATGTTTTCATTGAAGAAGATCTTGGTGAGGTACTCGCATGCTTAAAATAAATTGATGAATAATTTTACTCACATAATAACTGTAATCATGTGTCTAACCGACTCGCTCTAATAGTGATAAACTTTAAGCCATAGGATATTGAGGAAGAGGTCATCTTAAGTATATATAACCTACCATTTTCCTTCTTCATTGTGATAATTCTAACATATTATTTCTTGTCGTAGGATGTTGAGGAGTCTCAAGAGGTGATACCTTCCCCGAAGTACACCCCTCGGGGTACTGCAGTGCTGAGCATGCACCATCGGCTATGGGGAGTTGTTGGGTAAGGCTCTCATAGCATGACCGATGATGCGACCATTTCATACTCAACTAGGAAATTCCTTCTTACAGCTTCACCTAATGTCTAGGATGGGGATCCATCTCCTTAGAAAAACATGAATCATCAGTGGGAATCCCGACTATCAGAACATATTAGACATGGAATCATGGGTAATCACAATTCTTTATTTTCTGATTATCAAAACAGATTCTTTGACATTGACGGTTATTGACTATTTATGTACATTAGTGAAGATCCAATCAGGAATAAACTACACAAGTGGTTGTGGATCTTGTCCCCTTGATAATAGAAGAATTACCTGCAGCCACTTTTTCACATGGTGAGGGCTAGGGTCTTGTTAAGGAATCTGATGATATGGATATCCCTGTCTTGACTTCGACAACCATGAATTTGACGGAGGAGAGGAAAATGGGGGTTGATACTTCCACTGATTACATGGTCTTTATAATTGTAGGGGAAGATGAGCCACCATTTTTGATGACATCTGAAGTGAGAAAAATGAATTCATCACCCTAGGCCAGTAAAAATGATTCATATCTGACAGGGTCTGCTTCCCCAGATTTGATGGATCATGAACTAGTCGAAGAAGATATCGGAAAAAGGCTACTAACCTGGCTTCTGAAAACTTGGAGAGGGTTATCATCATGTTTAATGATGGAACAATTTCCACAAGCATAATTTTTTTAGGCAATTATCTGGGGACATCCTTGAATGATTCTTGTCTCAAGCACGGCCTTAGGTCTTGGGAACCTCCATGGGTCCCTGTTGCTCATTTACGGGATGACAACATAGAACCATCTTCCTCGAGTGGTAGTGGCAATGAAGATATTGAGGACAACAACCCATTATTTATTGGGGGTAAACATCTCAGTCTCGTTACCACTAACCTCATATTCTTCCCTTATATAATTAGTGGTTCTTGTCTGCTTTATTTTGTTTCTGGGATCTAGGGCCACAACTACAGGCATTGGCGATCATACCAATAACCCCAATCCCATCCTTGACCATAGATGGGGATGAGGATGTTGATACATCTGAATTTACGGTCAAGACTGGATTAGGAACCTCTCTGGTGACATTTATCTCTGAATATATTTTATTTTCTAGGAGTGATTTTGAGGATGATCAAGGGGACCTTTCCAACCTTCAACCTTCTCGTTGGAGGGCATGGAAAAGATATAGATGGTGATTACTAAAATTCTCATAGCTGATATGCCAGCCAAATTACTAAGACATCACAACCAGTTCATAGTGTTGGGATTCGACAACTTCGACTATCATGGCGTCTATGACATTATTAAACAGGTGGTCACTACCTGGGATAATGTCAGCAGACCTAAGTCTTGCCTTTCTACAATTGAAGTTGAAGCCTATCTCATCGCGACCCAACATATTCGTATGAAAGAAGCTCTTGATCATTCTGGGGAAGTCGCAAGGCTACAGTGTGATGTCCCAAGTAAAAACTCTCAAGTCAAGGCACTCAATCAAGAACTAGAGAAGGTGAGTTAAAAAAGGGAACAACTGATGCAAGTGTTGGAGCGACTGAGGTGAGAGTCAGCTGGTATCATACCTACAATTTATGAAGGTCAGTGGTAGGTATATGTGGAAATGAGAGAAAGTTAAAAGGTGGCACAGGAGGGCGATGTGTTGCTGGCAGATGTAGAGGCCGAGACATCCAACATGCAGAGTCTCCGTCAGGCTATCAATGATTCTCAACAAATAATGATACAACTTTTTGATTCTACCAAAAGACTCATATAGTAATCATGCCCTGGCGGAAGAGGATCCAGGTTGTGTAATCCCTTCATACCATTTTTGTAAAAGGAAAAAAGATTATTCTCTTAAATACTCTTCCACTATTTAATCATGTGATATGAAATAATTGAATTTTTTTGTATGAACAACAATTCACAGATCCTTAATTAATCATTGTTATGGAAAATCAAATTGAAATGAAAATAACCATCACAAAATTTTTCATCGATCTACCAATCCAGCGAGCATAGATTGACTATTTCTAGGGTTTTATAGGAAAACCATACAAACATTGTGCCACTTTCATTGATACCCTATTTTTTCCTAGGCCTATTTAGTGGGGACCTAGTGGGTATAGATCATCCTTTTCTTAGTCCACCCTTTGCGGGTTTTTTACCTTAACGGATTTGTGCCCTTGAGTATTTATTTCTCAATGTCTTTCTGAGGCCATACAAGGTGTAGGCCGGGCGAGATGATACTAGGATTTTTCCCGAGATTCCCTTTGTGGGTTTATGTAGTGGCAAGTTTCATACGTGTTTTTGTGAGCCATTTAAAGTCCTGAAAATAATAATTTCATTACTGATGTTTTAGGTCAGACTTATTTGAACAAATGTGGTAGGGCGAGGGCCCCGATGTGGTTTTTACTGATTATGGAAGCCTTAATACATATCAGACTTATATAGGAGGAATTTTTCACTCTGGTTAGAACAACATGAAGGGAATTACATGGGGAATATGAGCCATATGGGCATAAAATGGTAGGGATATCATCACCTAAGGAAGAATTGCCTTTGGAAGATGGTCCATGGGCCTCATTATGTAGAGTTACTGAGGGAATGGTATACATAGTCATACAATTGTGTCCTTAAGTCAATGAATATCCATTTCTAATGGTCGGGTAACTTCATGGATGTTCAGATTATGAAGAAAAATAGGGGTGGATCAAAGAAGGTTATGGAAACCACTAGGGGTATCCTAAAAGGGACATGGTGTCTAAAAGGTTTGGGGAGTTCCATATCAATCATGGATATGGATATAAAATCAATTTTACACATACTTGGCTGTCGTGAAGTAGGTTTGGTGCTTTATGTAGTTAATGTCATGCAATTGGGACATTCATTCAAGATGGAATGGATTTCCCTAGTTCTCAGGAATTTTACCAGAAATGGCCCACCATACTCCTACGTGATTGTGGAATGGTTTATAAACTATAGCATAGAGTGTTTTCGAATCCCATGATGTATATCAGTGCTCAAAGGCTAAGAGGAATATGTAAAGAATCATTTCCTATGGAAGACTCTCCTTTTGTAGATGGGCCATGGGAAACAATATGTAGATCCACTGGGGGCATGATATGCATTGTTGTGAAATGGTGTCCTTAGGTCAATGGTTATATTATTTCGATAGCTGGGAAACTCCAGGGAAAATGGGATTCATGACCACCAGGGGTGGTTTATCATATTTCAGTTCTTTTTGGTTATAGAGTATGATTCATGTAGTGGGTGAGTCACGATATGATAGAGGAATTTTAGGTTATGATATCATGGAAATGGGTTAATTGATCCCCCACACAAAGTTGTGAGACGATGATCCATGTTGGTCTTACCCATGCATTAAGGAAGAGAGAGAAGCCCCATTTCTTAGTTGAACCTGTGAAGAGTTTTTCCAAGACCATGAAGTTCAACGTCATGCAATAAGAATGGAGGGAATTTTTTTCATATAAATTCATGTAACTTGGTACATTTTTGAATGTTGAGGTACTTGGGTTTTTCAATTTATCTTCGTGGAATGAGGACATGTTCCATGAAATTTATCGTAATGCGGTAAGGATGCTTCTGTAAAGGTCACTCTTGATTAGAATGTAATCGGGTCTGAATACCCTGATATGTTCAAGATGTTGGAAGGAGGTATATAGTGTAAAATGTGATTCTTAGGCCTACTGGATTAGGAGATGTGGTGTGGGGGCTCTGAGGTTGGTTAGCATATGAAGATAGGAAGAGTGTCTCCTGAGGAAGACATTCCTTTAGTAGATGGGCTAGGGGAGATTAATATACAAAGTCACTGAGGTCATGGTATTCATGGTCATGAATAGGTGTATGTAGGTCGATTACCTTCCATCTATGATGGCCTTGGAGGTTTATGAGGTTCCATGATTATCTGGGTCATAGGGTTTGATGTATGGAAAGGGTATATCTGGTCTTGTTGGAGATGTTAGGTCATAGTTGTCCTTGAATATTAGGAAGTTTCATGAACTAATTTACCCTGTGTATGGGGTAATATTTTATTTTGTGTAGTTTAACATCATGTGGAAAATAATCTCTGCACTTATTTCCACATTCGTGGAGTTCGGACAATGTTGGATGATGCTACAGTTACCTATGGGATAATTGAATTAGGATGCTCTGGAATGCTCTAATAAGAAAGGGGGATGAAGGTTTAAACTTTAATACTAGGGTCTCTTGAATTAGGATATGTGGTTTGGGGGATCTAAGGTCGGTAAGTGTAGAAAGATAGGAAGAGTTTCTGGTGAGGAAGAATGGCCTTTGGTAGACGGACCAGAGGCATTAAATATTCAAAGTTGTTGGGGTAATGGAATGCATAGTCATGAAAAGGTTTCCACAGTTCGATGACCTTCCACTTCTGGTGGCCATGAATGATTATGAATATCTGGTATCACTCATGACATGGAGTCTGGAAGATGGGGAAAATGGATCTGAGCATACGAGAAACATCCATATTGCAATTTTCTGTTGGGTTAAAGCAGCACTAATCTGGTGTTATGTTATGGATTTTGACCATCATATGAATCATGGGTGGATACATAATCTTACCTAGTGGGGCCCCCAAGTAATGTATAGATGTGAAAGAGACAAAAATTTAAAGCATTTATCAAGAAATTTTTGGATCGAGAGATGTGATATAGGGGATCTGAGGCCGGAAAGTGTACGGAACTAGGAAGAGTGTCACTTGATGAATAATTGTCTTTGATAGACAGGACACGGGCAATCAATATGTAGAGCCACTAGGGACATGGTATGCATAGTCATGAAAAGTTTTCCGCAGTTCGATGACTTTCTACTTCTGATGGCCATGGGTGATTATGAAGATCTACAGTCACCTAGGTCATGGAGTCTAATGCATGGGAAGTATGTTTCCAAATGTGTAAGGGGTGATCCAGTCAAGGTTTACAATGTATCTTGGGAGGATTTTAAATTATACCATGCATTTTACTATCATATGGTAAGGATGATCTCCGTGCAGTTTATCGTCAAGCGGTAAAGTTGGGGAACATTTTTGATTCCATGTTGTTTAATGTCATGAAGTAAGGATAGTGTCAAACGGATGTGAAAAGGGATTCCATGCAGTTTAATTTCATTCATTAAGGACGCAGAATATTTTTTAGGGGGGTGGCTAGGCCAAGATATAGAAATCCCAGATTCACTACGTTTCCTGCAAGGTTAGGAATCAAGCCACACATAGTTCTCGGTGTATCACTCATCCTTTGTTAATGCGAGGGAACCTTTCCATAGTTACTAAGCCCGCATGAGTATTAATCATTGTGAGAAACAAGGAATGATGGGTATTTTCACCACATGGTGTGAAAAATGGTGTTTCGAAGGGATTTTATTTAAGGTGGTGGCTAGACCTGGATATAAGGTCATGGTGTCACTACATATTTGTTGAGGGAAAGAATCAAGAAACACGTAGCTCGCAAATCCCTTTTAATTAAAAGGGGATTTCTATTCAAATATGAATCATACGCAAGAGGGGTATTTTCCCATGGTGGCTGGGTGAGGATAAAGATATCTTGGAGTCGATACGTATCCTGAGAGGGCAGCAATGAACCTGTATTTAGTTCTTTAAAAACACTCTGTGTTCGTCTGGCATGTACATAGAGGAAAAGGTGCATTTTTTATTAGAGGTGGTTGGACAAGGATTAGGAACCCTGGTGTCGCTACAAATCCTGAAAGGCAGGATTCAAACCATACATAGTTCTTTGAACATGAAACAATAAATGAAAAATGTGGGGAGATCAATGGTTTTTTAGTTGGAGATGATTTCTTGATATGTAGTTTAATGTCATGAGACTAGGACATCCTCCTCTTAGTATAGGGTCATAGAGTTTGGACAGGCATGACACAATTTATTTTCATCTCGTAGGAATGAATTACCATGTAGTTTAACGTTATGCAGTAAAGTCAATGAGAATTTTTAATTTAACATCCTACAGATTAGATGATTTACTATGATGTTAATTTTCATGAATTAAGGATATCTTTATCTTAGTTTGGGGTCATGGATCTTAGACCTGTAGAAATTTCATCCAAATAGGGGCACATGATATGATTTTATAGTATAATCAATGTGAATAAGACTGGGATCATCTGGGGGCACCTCAAGAGAGAATATCTGGGACAGTTTGAAGTCACGTTATTAGGATTTTTGGCTCTTAGTTTAGGGTTATAGAGTTTGTATCAACATGACAAAGTTTATTGTCAGGTCACAAGGACAAATTATCGTGCAGTTTAACATTTTGCAGTAAGGAAGGGCTAATATGTTGTTTATTGTTGTGTAGTAAGGACATTCAAGGCCTAGCAGTTTAATGTCCAACAGCTTGGATGAGAACTACTCTTATGGTTACACGAAATATTTCTTCAGAAATATCACGTTCATAGGAGCAGTGGTGAGCATCTTGTCAATGGAGATCAGAGAATATGCTCCATTGGAGTAGACCGTGTGTATGACATTAGGTCCCTCTGACTTTGGCTCCAGCTTCAGTGTCTTCTTTCCTGGTATCATCGGGTTCTAGAGGACCGATACCAATTCTCCATCGAGAAAAGACCGAAGATGATATTTTTTATTAAAGGCTCGTATTGTCCAGTTCCGATATACTTCTAGGTGGTGCAAAGTATGAAACCGCTTCTCATCTAGTCACTCCAAATCATCAAGTCACTTTTATGCTTTCTCATCATCAGAAAGTTGATCAAAAATGGAAATAAAGAGTGAAACAAATTTGAGTTCAATGGGAAGAACTGCTTTTGTTCCATATACTAACGAGTATGGTGTAGTCTAGGTAATGGTGTGAGTTATGGTTAAATAATCCCACAAGGCATGAAAGAGTTTCTCTGTCCATGAATTATTTTCTTTGTCCACCATATTCTAGAGTATGTTAGATAGGGTCTTATTAAAGGCCTATATCTGTTTGATGGCCGCTGCATGGTAGTGGGCTGAACGGTTGGTCATGATACCAACTTCTTGTTATAGTTTCTCCAATTCTAAAGAGCAGAAGTTTGTGTCATTGTCCACCAGTATTGTATGAGGGACACCAAATCTAGTAATTATATTGTCTTTCACGTAGTTGAAAATGCTTCTCACCCGGACTTCTTTAAGGGTAGAGCTTCTGCCCATTTGAGAAAGAAGTCAATCGCTGTGAGAATATATTTGAATTGTTTGACTATGGAAGGAGGATATGGTCCACCAATTTCCATTTACCAGATGGTGAATGGCCAGGATAACATAGAATGGCGATGAAGCTCCGAGGTCTGATAAATGATATTGGCATGATTTTAGGAGTGACATTTTGAGGTAACATCCGTGCAATCTCTTACTATGGAGGGACAATAGTATCCAATCCTTCAGATCTGATGATAAATCTTGGATCTCGATTGGTGTAATCCACACACTCCATCACACACTTCATTAATGAAGGAATCAGTATCTTATCCATCAATGCATCTATGAAGGACTTCATCAAGGCCTCTTATCTGGAGGACCATATGCTATCTCGTGCCTCCATAGTGTACAAAATTGATTTCCCTTCTCTATATTTTCTCCCTTACAGCCCTGTTCGAGGGATGTTCTACCCTCTGAAGGTAGTTTTTAATGGGGGTCATCAAACTAGTATTAGGAGCATATGGCCTAGGTATAGGTTTGACTTCATCGATTTCTTTCATTTTAGTTTGAACAAATGGTAAGACCATTTGAAGGTGATTAATGCTGATAAATGTATCATCTCGGTCTGGGTCAGCTGGGGATATGGAAACATTGGATAATGCATTGTCTTGAGCATTCTATGATCAAAGAACATAGGCCAATGTTGGTTCTATGGGAAACTCTTTAATTTACCCTCAGACGTTGTCAACCTGGCGGATCAACTCCTCTTTCTTAATAGCATAGTCTTCATTGAATATCATGATGACCAGTTCTGAATCACCTTATTCTTTATTGTGTTGCACTTACTCTTAGAGTGCGAGATATTGACCTAAAATGAGGGCCTAGTATTCTACCTCATTCTTTTTTCATCCTTCTGAAAATAGTAAGGAATATGGAAAATCTTCTTGCTCAGGGGATTTGAGTATGATTCCTAGCCCCACCTTGTTAAACATGGGGTCTTCCATTCTTTTTACTGTCGAGATTTTGGATGCACCGTCAAAGTAAATTTCCCATGTTTGGGAATCCTTTTTCATAGAGAATACATCTTCATCAAGGTGTTATAAGTTTGATGAGGTGGTCTTTGTAGAAGAATGCACTACCAAAAAATCTTCCTATTCTAGGCCTTTGATATATTTCTGGGGCACAAACCGAATGTCAAACTATTGAAGGATGACTTCCCATCGGGATATGTGTCTAGTCAGTATTGGATGATTGAGGATGTACTTCAATGGATTACTGTGTGAGATAAGATGGACATCATGATGCTGTAGATAATGTCGCATCTTTTGAAACGTGAAGACCAGATCCAAATAGCTCTTATCGATATTTGATTATTCTGTCTTAGAATCAATCATGGATCAATTGATATAATAATGGTTGTTTTCACTGCTTTTGGAATTCTTTTGTGTGATTAAGGATGCTAGTAACAACTCAAAGGTAGTCACATATAGGATAAGTGTCCATCATTCAACTAGCAGCATGAGCACTGGTGGAATTAAGATGTACTGCTTGAGGCTGTTGAATGCCTCTTAGAAATCATCTGTCCATTGGTATGTGACTCTCTTCTTCAAAAACCCGGTAAATGACTGACATTTTCTTGCGAGGATGGCAATAAAATATCAGATATATTCCAAGTGTCCTTTGAGTCCTCTAACCTTAGTGAGGATGTAGGGAGGTTTTTGACCCCAAAATATGGCCTGAAAGGGAGGAACGAAAAAGATGGCCAGCGCGCTGCCTCGCGAAGCACCGCCGTGAAGCATCCCCGCGAAGCACCCACGCGAAGCGCCCCGACCATCGCGGCCTTGCGAAGCTCCTGAGGCGGTAATCCTCCGCGAACGCATTTGACGTTCACGAGCCGCTGTGAAGCTCCAGAGGTGGAAATCCTCCGTGATCGCATTTGACGTTCATGAGCCGCCGCGAAGCTCCAGAGGCAGTAATGCTCCGTGGATGATGTTGATGTTCGCGAGCGCGCCGCGAAGCACCGAAGGCGGCGTGCGAGTCCTGCATCGCGGCGCCCCTTCCCTATAAATACTGGACTCCTCCTGAGTCCCCGGGACGGACAAACCGACCTTTCGGCTTCTCCTCTCCCGAATCACGAAGCACTCTTTGCCCCGGGAATCATGAGCTCCGTGAGGTACTTCTACTTCGCGAGACGCATCTCCCTTGTCTCATCTTGATCCCCTCTTCCGAGAGGGATGCCCTTCGCGAAGCTCAAGGGAGTTCGCGAAGGAAGGGGATTCCCAAGGGAACCCGGGCAGCCGTGGAGTGTTTATGCTCCACGAAACACCCAACCCATGCTAGTGATCACTATGCTAAGGCAGGATCGCTACACATCGCGAAGCACACTGCTTCGCAGGACCCTACTTCGTGAGTCACCTCTCCTTCGCGAGGCAGTGCTCCGCGAACACTGTTCCACTTCATGAAGCACCTTCCACTCACACCAATGCCCCATGCTAAGGCCAAGGCACTCCACTTCGCGAAGAACACTCCTTTTCTTAGCGATTCCTCTTCTCGTGCGACCTTCCAGGTTTGCACGATGTGATTTCAAAGTCCCATGGACAATACCACCCGTAGCGTTGCTTCGCCAAATGCTTCTTCGCATAGGCACGCTAACGGCTATTGCTTCTTCGCATAGCCACGCTAACGTGGAACCCTTGATGGTTCGTTCCACAACCCCCCTTAACCATGGCATTACTGGTACCTCCCCTTCGCCAAGGACCAGAGGGTACAGGTTATGTATTTCCTAGGGGTGTGGAGTGAACCCACCTCGTCCGAGCTGGAGGACGTTAAACTGCCAAGCACCACGTCCTCAACACATGACGTTAAACTGTGACCCAACCTCGTCTGCCTCACGAAGGGTCCCCCCATCTTGAACATTCATTACACCACTCGTCTCCACGGGAATGGAATCACCCATACACAAGGGGTGATATCCTCCTTATTGGAGTGGCGTATGTTCGTAGGAGAAGGGCGACACTAGTTCCCCAACGGATGGCTGCACCTCTGCATCTCCATACTTCCCCACTACCAAGGTTAGTGGAGGGCGTGATAAGGAATGAGGCACCTCCCATCATTGGACCAAGGTCCATCTTCCCCGCGCTTTGTCGCACCATGGGCCTCCATCTTGGAGTAAGTCCCAACACCATGGGCCGACTAACGTGTAAGCCCCTCTTCGCTTCTCACGGATGCATCCTTCGCGACGTGATCGTCAGGTCCTTGCAACCTCTTGTTCCTCACACCGAGCATGACTCACGTGAGCATAGAGTGAGCACCGACCTTGACCCCTATCCCACAGCGAACTACGAGGACTTTTATCCATGTCAAGGCATGGTACGTAGGAAGCCTCCATGAGGTTCAAGCCCACCAGTCGTCTACTCACGTCGGGTCCCATTTCCATCCAGAATGACATTAAACTGCATTCACAGTGAACTACGAGGACTTTGATCCATGTCAAGGCATGGTACGTAGGAAGCCTCCATGAGGTTCAAGCCCACTCGTCGTCTACTCACGTCGGGTCCCATTTCCGTCTAGCACAACGTTAAACTGTAGTCTGGTCCAATGGCAAGCCGTTGCGACCCATCCCACCCGAACTACGAGGACTTTGATCTATTTCAAGGCATGGTACGTAGGAAGCCTCCATGAGGTTCAAGCCACATTGCTCGGTTGTTCGTTCACTTCAAGTTTCGTCCCCGTCCAGCATGACGTTAAACTGTATGTCCTCGTCCAGCATGACATTAAACTGTATGCCACCTTTCTTGTCCTGCATGACACTAAACTACACACCCATTCCCACCTGAACTACGAGGGATTTGATCCATTTCAAGGAATGGAACGTAGGAAGCCTTTCAGAGGTTCAAGCCCACCATTCATTAGACCAAGGTCCACCTTCACATCGGTTCACCGACAAAAACCCTGAACTACGAGGTCTTTGATCCATGTCAAGGCATGGTACGTAGGAAGCCTTCCAGAGGATCAAGCCCACCACTCATTGGACCAAGGTCTACTTTCACATCGGTTCGCCGACAAAGCCCCATTTGAACTACGAGGTCTTTGATCCATGTCAAGGCGTGGTACGTAGGAAGCCTCCACGAGGTTCAATCCCACCCATCATCCAATTCACGTCGTGTTCTACCTACGTCCAGCATGACGTTAAACCGCAATTACAGTCCGACGGCAAGCCGTTGCGACTAACCCGAACTACGAGGTCTTTGATCAATGTCAAGGCATGGTACGTAGGAAGCCTCCATGAGGTTCAAACCCACCATCCGGTCGTGCCGACCTCATTCATGTCGGTTCACCCTCGTCCCGCATGACGTTAAACTATATTCCCCAATCCGAACTACGAGGACTTTGATCCATGTCAAGGCATGGTACGTAGGAAGCCTCCCTAAGTTTCAAGCCCAACAATCATTGGCCCAAACCGTCTCCTAGTCGGTGTGCCAGGACCCCCATTTTCAGGCCCATCTCCCATCGGACCAAGGTCCCTCACTTACGCCGGTTTGCCGACACCCACCGCCCGTCGTTTATTCACGTCAGGGTTCACTATCGTCCTGCATTACGTTAAACTGTATTCCATCTTTTGAACTACGAGGACTTTGATCCATGTCAAGGCATGGTACGTAGGAAACCTTCCTATGGTTCAATCCCACCATTAGTGGACCCACGGGTCTACTTTCACGTCGGTACGCTGACGACGCCCATCAGACCAAGGTCCACCTTCACGTTGGTTCGCTGACGACATCCATCGGGCCAAGGTCCACCTTCATGTCGGTTTATTGGCACCATCCCGAACTACGCGGACATTGATTCCCTGCCACAGGGATACGTAGGAAGCCTCTTCAAGGTTCAAGCCCAACTTCACCATCGCCCCCTGCGATGGTCCCATTTCATTCCCCCTCCACTTCATTCATCAACCTATCACCCATCCCGATTCTCGCCCGGACTGTCTCATCCCGGTGACAGCATGTTGATACGCTCTTCTTCACAGCCATCCATGGTCTGGCCCCGGTATCGACATCCCTTCAAGGAGAATCCCTCAATCCGATCTACCCTAGCTAATGCTCTGGTTGGGTTGATCCGTCTCCGCTGGACGTTAAACTTGTTGAATACCCTGTGTTAAACACGGGAAGCTGAGGAAAACCTCAGATATGCGTCTATGACATATAATTCCATGCGTTCGATGTGGGATGCCTCAGGCTTCCACGCCCTCGAGAAGCCTTGTGACCAAGGATAACAGACAGACATGCCAGGTACCCCAGCATCCAGACACGCTACTGATGCCTCAACGTGACTACTCCCCTGACTGAAGGTTGCTGCCCTGATTGGACCCTTTGGAATGTCCCGACAGAAGTAGTTTAATTTACCGGAATCCATGGAAACATGGCACTGGGAAGAGTTTCATGAACTACGTATTAAATCTATGAGGGAGACCCGGACTAGGTGATGAGTTCTGAGGAGGAATCCACGGGAGGAAGAACCGACATCCCATCATCCCGTTTCGATCAAGGAGCAGACGTCCCTGAATAAGGAGCAAATGCCACCCGCCTTTGGAAAGCGGGAATGCGGGGCAACAAAAGCGCCGCGCGTCCTCCTCCGCGGACGGAACGGATGCGCGCGCGCGCCCCAGCGAAGGCGTCGGAAACAGAAATGGTGAACCCGACGTGAAATTCTTCTCCTCAATATGGAGATTAGTAGCATTCGAGAAACCAGTGGATTGACGTGTCACCGGATCCCTATATCCAGTGCCTGGTCCCGCCAAGAAAATAGCGGTCCTGTCGTGAAACTCACCGGAAGTCGGGGTAGTAGAACGTGGGGCACTCCATTCTGCAGCGTGTTGGCGTGGATCCTTCTTACAGACGTGGAGAATGGAAGGACGTGGGGGCACTGGCTGTCGATCATTTTCCTCTCAGTACTGATGAGTTGATCCCTTTGTTTCTCAGGAACCAGGTTGTTGTTACAGAGACACGGTCACCGTCCACTCCCCGCCCACGCAGGGGCAGGGGAAACACCGCCACGTCCACCCAACGTAGCACCGCTACCGCCATGATGGCCGCCACATCGCGGAATACGGGGCGCCCACGTCCCCTTTCCCCATTAGAGGTCATCCAGTGAAGGGTGATCAACAACCTCGTGCATAGATACGAGGAAGAAGGGGTCATCCCAACTCGGGATATGGCCCGCTTGGACCTGGAAGCCTCCAGGCCCCGCCGTCAACGCCGCCCTAACAGGCCGCGCAGGGATCACCTGCTCCCCACCCCAACGTTCAACCATTTCGGGAGCTTGTATCCGGAACGCCTTGACGACTCCTCACCTTACGCTGAAGAGGCGGGCGCCGTCTGGCTCAGCCCGCTCAGGGTCCCGACCCAAGGGCTCCAGGCGAGAGCTCCCGCCTGGCCGTGTCAGTGCCGCCGTCCGACCCCACAGGAAGAGCAGGCAGGCTACGTCCCTGCACCAGCTCGCCTGACCCGACGTCCGCGCCGGGCCCGGGCTGAGGATGCTCACCCAGGCGCGTCGACGTCGACAGCTACAGTGGCCCGAGCCACCGCCGACGTGCATCGTGAAGCCCCTGCATACACTGAGCAGGGGAACTCCTTCACCCCACCAGGATCAAGACCCCAACCGCCCCACGGGAAGGCTGGGTTGACTCTCCGGGTTGCAGGCCCAAGTGGTGATCGCCACGAGCTAACTCGCGGTAATGTCACCCTGTACGGAGGTCCTCCCCGTACCACTACTCCACAGAGTGTGGGCTTTCCCCACTCCGAACTTCGTCGTGGAGGCATGCCTCGTGCTACCCCCATCCCGAAGGAAGACCTGCCCCGCGGTAGTGACGCTCAGCGCGGAAACATTTCCCGCGCCCACCATATAGGGTATGGAGTCCATCCTCCTTCCCCCCGACCGCCAACCTCAACGCACCGTCCATCCGGTCCTTCTCCGACGTGGGGGCCCTCCCTACGTCCTCTCTGCAACCGGTGAAGGTCCTCCTCGCCCCAGCAACTCGAGGAGTGAAGTTCAGCCTCGCTCCACTCGCATCGATCATGGAGGTCCTCCCCATGCTCCTGCCGATTCCAATAGAGGTTCCGCCTATATGGGTGATTTTCATGGAGGTCCTCCCCATGTACCCTTCAACATTTTCCCCGGTGCCCCTCGCACCCCGGCTATCTCGAGTGGGGGCCCTCTCCGCCACGGCGCCAGCACCGCCCCGAGGCTGCCTGAGAGGAATCAACCCTATCCCGAAGAGCCACCCCGGGGCAGGAGAGAGGGTCGTCTCCGCCACAAGAAGAACCCTGGGAAGTCCCAGGTGGAGATCAAACATGCCCGCTTCTCCGACTTGGAAGCAGAATGCGATTCAAAGATGGAACCTTCTCCCCGATCCTCCGTATCAAGGACTGGGGCAGGAACCAGACGCGTTAGCCTCATTCTCCCGAAATTTGAGGTCCACCAGATTCCCATCTCCCTCCACAGGTACATCCAAGTGGAATAAATCATGGGAATTCCACAGGTCTTGACCGCACAATCACCGCCTTTGCCACCAGAAGCGCCCTCTACCTCTACCAGAGATCACGAAGAGTTATTTTGGGGGCCAACGATGGTAGAGAGACGACACGACCTGTCGCCAGTAGCCGCGGCTCCGGTTCCGGAAGCTGTGGTTATCAGCCCGTCGTATCGTGACATCGTGGCCAGGTCACCTCACTCTTCAGAGGATGGCCCAGAATTCGGCGTCCAGTCAGCTCGTTCGCTGTATTCTCCACCGCCGATCTTACTATTCCAGAGGTCCGCCTCGGTACTGCTACCGGTCCCTCAGCCGCCCCCGGTTGATGAGTGGGGAAACACAGGGCTAGACCCTGAGTCCGAGCCCAGGAGCTTCTGGAGTATTCTCGCAGCGGATTACTTCCTGGAAAAGTTCTGGCCGACGGCGGCGCTGATTTTTCGAGTACCGGAGTCTCTTACCCCTAAAGAAGTGGGGTGCTTTTGTCGAACCCTATGGGCGACACACTTCCGCCTTGTTACGAACGGGTGGTGTACCCCAGAAGTCGAGAGCACTTCGAAGAAATCGGCGAGCAGTGCCGCCTGATCGATGCGGCCGCACTCCTTGTGGCCCAGCACCCTGAGTCGCCAGGCCGCCAGAGCACCCTTCAACGAAAATGCATTCAGAGTTTTAATGCACTATGTCGCTCTCCTCTTCGACCCTATCCGACGGCAGCCCGATTCGCTATGCGACATCGAGGACATGCCCTCAAGGGGGGTCGCAGTTCACATGGTTGACGTTGTGGATAAGGAAGACGAGCTTGAATTCTTTGATGGAGACTTACCCCCCGAGGGCATACCGCCACTGCTGGACCCATCAGGGAGAGTTACTCGTCAGCAGAGGAACCTGCTAGGCCTCCCCGTGCCCACCGAGTCGCTGGTACTCGGTCGAAACACCGGCAAGGGTAAAGAGAACGTCAGAACAGTCAAGCACTCCGAACCGTCTGCCTCTGTGCAGAAAATGGACGAAGATCCCGAGAAGGCCACGTTACGCCAGCTGCTTGCTGAGAAAAAGAGGCTGGTCGATGAACTCTTGGCTGAGCGCACCGCAGAGCGGCGACCCAACTATGGTAATCCCCGGCCAGGGAAGCAGGGGCAGGAACAATTCCCCCCCCCCCCCCACCCCCGGTGAGATGCCTCCGGGAAACCTTGATGATGCTACTGCCATAGATAGAGTGGAAGACGGAACGTATGGAATGAGGGCGTGATATGTCTCGCCAAATCCCCCCGAGCGACGGAGCAATCTGAAGAATCCAGTCTGGGTTCCCCCAGTTTCCCCGCGGGTCGTCCAGCCAGTTGACCCACGAGCGGCCGAAGCTGTCTACCTTGTTGAAGAACCTGGAAATGCACTTGTGGTTAGGGATCCCTGTCAAGACAGGGACCCCCACCCGGATGATCTTATCGCGGCGCTCATAACCCGCCTCGAAGCGTTGGAAACGCGGTAGGTGGCGGTCCCACCGGATGGAAAGCATTATCCTACGTGGGTGGATGATATGCCCGCACCTCCGGGTTTTGGGAACCCCACTTTCTCTCCTTTTAACGGGACAGGGGAACCGCCGCAGCACTTGGCTCATTTTCCTTCCAGGTGTCGCGCCATGCTGGGGACCCTAGCTCCGCAAGAAGCCGCCAAGCTCCGATGTTTCGTACAGACATTGGAAGGTCCGGCTTTCGTCTGGTATATCCAGCTCCCTATCGGATCGGTGACCGGTTGGGAGGATCTTCGCCGACAGTTCTTATACCAGTTTAGCTCCACCACGCGAAAGACCAGCATTGCAGACCTCTTCAAGTGCAAGCAAAGGCTTGATGAGCAGGTTGCAGATTTCATTGCCCGGTGGAAGGGACATACGTATTCCCCCGATATGCCACTGACTCATGAGCAACTACTGACGATGTGTGTGGGGAACGTCAATAGAGAGATGGTACCCTCCCTGATCACCCAGAACTACCCTGGAGGGTTCAGAGATTTCTCAGATAAGGCTCAGCGCCTCGAGGAAGCCCTGCAACAGGCTAGTCAGGCACGTTTGTTGCCCCCTATGTTCCCAGCCAGGAGGACCTCCAGGGCTGAACCCACCGCGATGGCCCAAATAGAAGCCCCGTGGCAGCTGGAGTTACTGCCAGCGGCACCACCCCCGCAACCCCGCAGAGGTCCTCCACCTCAAGCACAGGCTCCTGTCCAGCAGCGGCCGCCTCAGAACCGACAGGTTCCCCCGCACAACGCGCCACCGCCACCTAGGTGAGACAATCAGGCGCCGACTCCTCGGCAGGCCCCTCCGGCCCCTCATTAGGGCCAGGCCCCCAGGGCCCCCTATCCGAAAAGAAGGTACCAGACTTATTCGTTCAACAAAAACCAGTTCCCTGGCTACTTTCGGAGTTCTATAGAGCAAGAGATTGTGCGTTTGCCTGAGTGCAGAAGGCCGGTAGAGGCGAATCTCACCGATCACCCCAACTACTGCCCTTATCATTGGATCCTGGGGAACACCCTCAACCATGATATGTGTTTAAAGACGGGCTTCAATACCAGGTCAACAACAACATAGTTAAGTTGGGCCCATCACCAGCGCAAGTGGAAGGTGTCTTTGTAGGATCAGAGATCGGCAGTGGCAGTGAAGGTGAGTGGCTGCAGGTCCCTAGCCACGGATCTCGGAAATACGACGAGTGGATGGCTCGAAAAACCGTCTTCTGTGCCCATGGAATCATCCGGGCACACCTGAAGTAGGTGGAACCTTCAGAAGAAGTAGATGGTGCCTCCACATCATCTTCACAGTCGGCCTCTTCCCAAAAGGGTAATCAGCGGCGACACAAGAAGAAGCAATGCGCACTGCCGGTGTCGTCGTCGTCCCGCACTCTCGGTGACTTTATGCCCCCTGAAATGGGGATTCCTCCCAGAATCCGCCCAGCGGTGGATGACTCCTCGAGTGACAGCCATGGGTACGCTTCGGTTAACACCGTGGAGCTGGTAAAGCCCTATATGACCCCCGACGAGGGGGAACGCCAGGCAGACCTCCCCAACGTTTCCAGCCGACGTCAACGTCAGCGGAGTCGCAACCACGCCGGTCATCGAGGTACGTCGGCAGGCACTTTCAGCCAAGTCGTGCACGCTACTGAGACCAGGCAGCAGGCTCATCGCAGATCTCAGCACGCGCAAACCCATCCAACACCCTCGGCTCTACCTCCACCGCCGTTCGTGCTACTGGATCGGGGGGAGCTGCCTCGTTCGTATCACAGTCAGTCTTGCCCGGCTACAGGCCAGACTCCGCTGTCCGATCCTAGTCAGGCGACTACTCTCCAGGCTTCTACTAGTAGGAAGCAAGATGTGCCCAGTACTAGCCGATCGCCGGTTTAACCAGCAGGACCCGCTATGCCTCCAATTGCTGAACGACCTCCTGTAAGCAAGGGTTCGTGTTTGGCACGAAAGTATGATGTTCTGAAGCACCTGGCCGGAATTTCGGTGAGGCTATCCATCCTTGAGTCCCTTCTCCTGTCATCTGAAATGCGTGAGGAACTTGCTGAGGCCCTAAGGAGCCCCCTCCAGTTTGAGACGGAGGTAGCAGCTGCAGAAGCCTCCCATACTGAGACGATTGAAAACGCCGAATGTCAGGCGGTTATCTCGTTCTCCGGTGAAGATGAGGACCCTCCTATACAGGGGCACATTCTCCCGCTGTATATCACTGTCCACTTCAATGGTGTGGAAGTCCATCGTTGCCTCGTCGACACAGGTTCCGGAATCAATCTAATTCCGACCCGGACGTTGCGAAAGCTGGGTCTGTCTGAATGTGATTTAACTCCCTCTGACCTCAGAATCCAGGGATACGACATGACAGAGCAAACCCCAGTCGGCAAGATCCGCCTGAAGACCCAGTTTGGTGGCTTAATTGTCAGCACCAAATTCATGGTTGTCTCTCAGGACACCGCCTATAACGCATTGATGGGTAGGCCATCGCTCCATCTGCATGCAGCGGTTCCTTCGTTGTATCACCAGTGCCTCAAGTACTCGCTCAACGGTCGAGTAGGCGTGCTCCAAGGAGACGCGTCCCCTTTCGCTTCTTGTGAGGCCCGCTATCTGGATGCAGGTTATTAGAAAAGTAAGGATAAGCAAATCCTAGTAAGCGAGGATGAACCCACCCCGGTCACAAGTGATCCCTGTGCAAGCATGGATGATGCCTACATCCTCCCGATCCACCGGTAGGAGGCTCAACGATCCCAAGCTCAACAGAGTGGGTCTGGGTATTGTCTTCATTACCCCGGTGCAAGTCGTCCTGCCATACTCGTTCCTGTTGTCAGAAGGCTGTACGAACAACGAGGCAGAGTACCAAGCTCTCATCACCGGCCTCGAGCTGGCCCTTGAGATCCATGTGCCTCATCTACATGTGAAGGGAGATTCCGAGATGGTAATCAAACATGTTAATGGCGACTACGTCGTCAGGAAGCCGGAGCTCGCACCGTTGCTGGAGTACACCCTCCGCATAATAGCCCAGTTCTCTTCTCAACCAGAGGTTACCCATGTCCCACGGTTGCAGAACGGCCAAGCAGACGCCCTGGCTGGCTTAGCAGTGTTGCTCGCGAAACCCGAGCAAGATGATTTGATCATACATGTGGCCCACCGGAGAGTCATTGCCCCCGTCACCCAGGAGGACCATGATAGCATGCGGGTAATTCATCTCACCATCGGACCCTCCATGTCAGGGGTCCCGGGTTCGTCAGACGCAGTGGTTGAAACCACCCCCGACTAGAGAGCACCTTTTGTCAAGTATCTCCAAAATGGTCACCTCCCGGTCGACCGGGCCGAGCGCGAGCGAATTAGATGTCGCGCTCTGCAATTTACCCTCCAGAGTGGCCCCAGTCTTGAACAGATACTTTATAAGTGGAGTTTTGATGGTGTCCTCCTCTGTTGCATCCAAGGATGGGATATACCTCAAGTTATGCAAGAGGTTCACGCCGGTTCCTGTGGCGCCCATCAAGCTGGGCCGAATCTGTCCCATCAAATCTGGGGGTTAGGGTACTTTTGGCCCTCTATGATCCACGATTGTATTGGATATGCCAAGAGATTCCACGCGTGCCAAGTACACGCCAACTTTTTGCATCGGCCGCCGGAGCCCCTACACCCCACCAAGTACTCTTGGCCGTTTGCGGTATGGGGGCTTGATGTAGTGGGACCGTATCCACCGGCAACAGCCCGCCAGTGTAGGTTCATCATGACTGCTACAGATTTCTTCTCCAAGTGGGTAGAAGCAGTTCCTCTCAAAGAGGTCACTGCCTGTTCCATCGTTGACTTTGTGAGATCCAATATTATCCACCGGTTTGGAGTCCCTCACGCCGTCCTCACCGATAACGGAACCAACTTCCGAGCAGCTGAATTGAAGAAATTGTATTCCAAGTATGACATCCGGTCGAACCATACGTCCCGCTACCACGCGCAGGCGAATGGACAGATCGAGGCGTTCAACAAGACCCTCTCTAACATTCTGCAGAAGATGGTCGGTCAGAACAAGAAAAGTTGGCCGGACAATCTCCCCAATGCCCTCTGGGCTTACTGGACGATGACTCGAAACTCTACCCAGGTGACCCCATCTTCCCTGGTGTATGGATCCAAGGCCGTCCTACCCATTGAGATCCAGTTTTCGTCGCTACGCACTGCAGTTTATGATCAACAGACATCAGATGAGGTAGCTGAGATCCATCTAGCTGAACTAGAAGCACTGGACGAGAACCAGCTTCGTGCCCTGCACAATCTAGAAAGGCATCAGGATAAGATAGCGAGGGCCTTCGACAAAAAGGTTCGTCTCCGCTCTTTTCTACAGGGCGACCTAGTACTGGCCCTTCGAGCACCAATGATTCCTGGTAGAAATCCACCCAAATTAGAACCCAAATGGGAAGGGCCTTATATCGTCCATAAGGTTTATCCCAATGGAGCATACTCCTTGGTGACCACGGATGGAGAGCGTATAACCCCTCCTACCAATGCTAAATTCCTCAAGCGATACTTTGCTTAGGGCGCAAAGGTCCAGCACGACCCTAAACTGCGAGATAGTCCCGACATCGAGTGCAGTGATTCATTTTGCCCCATCTAGAGGTGACAAACTTCACCCAGGTGGTGCTAGCGATCGGTCCCACGGCCCCGATTCCTCATAGGGGTGTACGGTGTGATGTGGGACTATGTCCTCATTCAAGTCGGGATCATGTACCATGCCTTACGCCCTCCCTTTACGAGGCCCAGCCTCAGGCCCCTTGGCCTTCTCGGGTCCTCGACCCTCGTCCTCATGTAAGACGTTAAACTGCAAACCAGTCAGGCCTTCCTGACTAATGCCTGGCCTTAGGCCCCTTGGCCTTTCTGGGCCACGGCCCAGGTCCCCTCTCCCAAGGAGGTTGCGCGGTGTGATATGGGGTTGTGCCCTCATTCACGTCGGGATCATGCACCATGCCGTACGCCCTCCCTTTACGAGGCCCAGCCTCAGGCCCCATGGCCTTCTCGGGTCCCCGACCCTCGTCCTCATGTAAGATGTTAAACTGCAAACCAGTCAGGCCTTCCTGATAGATGCCTGACCTTAGTCCCCTTGGCCTTTCCAGGCCACAGCCCAGGTCCCCTCTTACCCAGGGTGTACGGTGTGATGTGGGACTATGTCCTCATTCACGTCGGGATCATGTACCATGCCGTACGCCTCCCCTTACGAGGACCAGCCTCAGGCCCCTTGGCCTTTTCGGGTCCCCGACCCTCGTCCTCATTGCAAGACGTTAAACTACAAGTAGGTCAGGCCTTCCTGACCAATGCCTAACCATCAGGCCCCTTGGCCTTTTCGGGTCCCCGACCCTCGTCCTCATTGCAAGACGTTAAACTACAAGTAGGCCAGGCCTTCCTGACCAATGCCTAACCATCAGGCCCCTTGGCCTTTTCGGGCCACGACCCAGGTCCTCTCTTATGGGAGTGTACGGTGTGGTGTGGGACTACGTCCTCATTCACGTCGGCTTCATCGCCATACCGCACACCTCCCTTGTTTAGGGGTATATTTCTCCCCTTCTCGTCCCGTATGACGTTAAACTACATCTAGAGAACTACGTGTGGCTTGATTCCCATCCTCATGGGATACGTACGACCACCTGAATGTCCAAGATTCGGGTCCAGCCCCATCTCTCGGGAATCCTCATCCCATCCTGGCCCCTTGGCCTATCCTTCCTCCATGAGAGGATTATATGGTGTGGTGTGGGATTATGTCCTCATTCAAGACGGTCTCGTAATGACCACGCCATGTCCCCCCCCCCCCCTACTGAGTTGTTTCGTCGATCCCTCTTTCGGCGGTTCACCAATGTGCTTAAGAGTACTCTGGTTTATTACCTGGAACGCCAAGCTTTACTCGAACACGTCCGCACCCGCTTTCCAGGCTTTGTGTATCCATGTATCAGGGCTTTCATCATCTTTCACGCCCAGAGGGACCCCCAATAACGGCCTGGATACTACGCCCAAGGGCTCTGCTACTGTTACGGTCCAACGCCCCCGAGGGTTTCGGACAGCGAATCGATAAAATCCCACGTTGCGAATATGGTCAGTGGTCGATGCTCGTTTGTTGTTCCCACCTTAGGCTAACGCGATATGGACGCTGTGTTTCCACCATGGTTAACAGTTTTCCACTATCGCCACGCCAACCCATTAAGCCCAAAATTTCGGGTACACGATTCACACCCTTCATCACTTCATCATGTCCAAGTAGAGTCTCAGGACTCTTGGTACTTTTCCTCCATGCACGTCCGCATGTTGGGGGAACAAGCTGTGTCAAGGGTGTCCTTCTGGGCTCTCCGCCGACTCCCCTTTTATGGACACCCCAAGTATTGCGATAAGGATCTTCTCCCCTTGTTTCCCACACCGAGTTCATCTCACGTGGGATTAGGTATTGGGCTGACATATGTGCTTACTCTGGGAGTTGTCACCATCCACTGTCTGAGCTCTAAGACCATAAACTTAGATTCTCATCTGGAACTACGTTCAGCTTGATTCCTATCTTGATAGGATACGTAGGAATGCCCAGACCCCTTGTCTTTGGGTCCATCTTGTGTTCAGCTAATTCACCTCTCGGGTCCTTCCATTGGGACCCCGACCACGGGACCGCGTGGCGTGGGGTGGGACTACGTCCCCATTCACGTTGGGTTTGCAATAGTTGCACCACGCGCACCCCGTTCTGAGAGTTAGCCCTCCTATTCCTTGTCCCCCACGACATTAAAATGCACCCTTCAGAACTACGTGTGGCTTGATTCCCATCCTCATGGGATACGTAGGACCACCTGAACGTCTAGGATTTGGGTACAGCCCCACCTCTTGGAGATCTCCTGATTTCCCGGTCACCTAGGCTACTTCGTCTATCCCTCTCCAGGAAGGGGGATATGTAGGTATGATACAAGGTTTTGGGCACCGTGCCCCCTTCCCCCGGGAATCTTCCATCTCACGATCACCCTCAAGGTTGAGTCCCTTGACTCCTTGCATTGGTTCACCCATGTGTTAAGAGTACTCTGGTCTAGGACCAAGAGTTTCAGATTCAACTTGATCAAGTTCCTTCCACTTGTCAAGCTTCGTGTTCCCCTCCATTCGGGCTTCCATCACCTTTCCCACCCAAAGGGACCCCCAAGAACGGCCTGGATACTACGCCCTAGGGCTCTCATACCGTTACGGGCCAACTCCCCCGAGGGTTTTGGACAACAAATCGATAAAATCCAGCGTTGCGAATATGGTCAGCGGTCGATGCTCATTTGTTTGTCCCCATTTCAGGCCAACGCGACAGGATGCTATGTTGCGAACATGGTCAGCAGTAATCCTCTGTCATCACGCCAGCCCCTTCAGTCCTTGAATGTTGGTTGCATGATTCACATCATTTTCCACCCCATCATGTCCAGGTGGAATCTTGACACTTTTGGGGCTATCCCTCAGTGCACCTTTGCATGTCAGGGGGACAAAGCTGCAATATGGCGTCCTTCGGGGATCCCATGGTCCGAGCTCTAATGCCATAAACTAAGATCCATTCGGGACTACGTTCAACTTGATTCTCATCCTCATGGGATACGTAGGACCACCCAGACGCCCTGTCTCCAGGTATAACCCATTCAGGAAGCTAGTCTCTCCCCCTGTTTCACCTCTGTACAGGCCCCTCGGCCTAAGGTTTCCCTCTCCGAATGGCGTACAATTTGATGTGGGATCATGTCTCTGTCAAATGTGTTTTATAACACTGTTCACATTTCCCGCCTAGCATTGTCTCTGCTATGTCTGCGCTGCGTGACGATAAAATGCATGCTTGGTCCTATCATACGACCCTAAACTGTGACATTATCGTCCTGGCCGCACGACGAAAAACGGCACTGCATTGTGGTGACCTCGTTGTAGAGGACATCACGTTGGGTATTGGTCACGTGTCATGCCATTTGTCAACGCCCATCACGACTTGATCCTTGTGGTGACATCACGACCTACTACTCTAGGCCTGTCTCTTCACAAAAAAAACCATTCACCTTAATGAACGAACAAGATACATCAAATTCCGCTTCTTTTAGTGCAACGGCCACGCCCGCACTCCCCTTTTCCCCTGGCACTGGTATCTTACCATGTCACCATCTAGAACTACGTATGGATTGATTCTAATCCTTATGAGATACGTAGGAGGGCCCGGGCACTTCCCTGCGGGCCCAGCCTAACCTTTGTGTTCGGTCCCTCGACTCGAACATTTCCCCAGAGAACGCATGGTAAGTAGGGCTTAGGTCCTCCTTCACGTCGGGTCTTGACACCATGCGTCCCCTGCTCCCTTTACCCATTTATGATCTAAGGTCCATTCATAACTACGTATGGATTGATTCTCATCCTCATGAGATACGTAGGAGCGCCCGGGCACTTCCCCGCGGGCCCAGCCTAACTTTCGCTTTCGGTCCCTTACCAAAAACCTCTCCCAAGGAGGTTGCGCGGTGTGATATGGGGTTGTGCCCTCATTCACGTTGGGTTGTTCACCACGCCGTACACACCTCCTATTCCCATTCACAACAGGTGTTTGAGTTACTCCACCATGTTCCTCTTATGTCACTTCCCACCCATGGTCTGAATTCTACGACCCTAAACTAAGATCCCCCCAAGGGAATGGAATCTTATCCCTCTCTCTAATAAATTTCGTTGCCGTATTCAGATGTGTTTTGACAAAGAGCCCGAAGTGTGGGATTTTCACAGGGACATTCACATCGTCCCATGACAATGCTTCGTGAGCTCGCTATTTGGATCCTCGTCCTCTTCCACATCCAAAAGGACCCTCAGACGACATGGATACTAGGCTTAAGGGCTCTCCATGAATGCTGGACCTAAGGGCCCTTCAATCGTTTCGGGCCAACGCCCCTATAGATATTTGACAACATTTGTGACATGGTCCCGTGTTTGGAACATGGTCAACGGTCGACCCCCATTTGTCTCTCCCCATTCTAAGCTAACGCGACAGGATACTGCGTTGTGAATACGGTCAGCAGTTACCCTCCGTCGTCACTCCGCCATCATCGTGATCTGAATCTCGAGCACCATGATTCACACATTTCCACTTCCCCATGTTCAAGTGGAATTCCGTCATACTCGGATCTTTCTCTTCGCGCATCTAGGTGCGCCACAAGATCGTGTTAGTGTCACTGGTCCGGTATTCACCGAGCGTCCCTTTTCCCTATCCTACCCCTCTCTGTTTCGGGAAATTCCCACCACTACTGATTGTTTCCCACAGCGAGCACGACTCACGTGGGCTTAGTAGTTTTGGAGGGATGTGTACCAACACGGTCGGGCTACTCATCGTCCTGCATGACGTTAAAATGCGCTTTCAGAACTACGTATGGCTTGATTCCCATCCTCATGGGGTACGTAGGAATGCTCGGCCACTTTGCTTCGGGCCCAGCCCAATCCTCACTCTTGGTCCCTCGACCTGAAGAGTTTCCTCTGGGGGTATGTGGTGTGATTTGGACTCCAAGTCCACATTCACTTCGGTTTTATATCTACCGCGCCACACGCTTCCTTCCCTTTTATTCCACGTCCTATCGTATGACGTTAAACTACATGAGTCTATTTGTCCTCAACGAATGACATTAAACTATGGTTCTACCCTGAACAAGTTCAGGATTCCCCAAGATCCCACTGGGAAGTGACAGATCCCCTTGCCAGAGAGGCCCTATCCCAAAGAAGGAATGATCCATGATCAAACAAATGCGCCCATATGGCGTACTCCCACCACATTGGTGTAACTACATGAGTGTTGGATGCTGTTCGGACAGACCATCACTCCATATTCCACGCTTTGCGTGCCTCTTATTCGAACCCTCGTCCCCTTTCGTGTCTCACGGGACCCCCTAACGGCCTGGTCTCATGCCGCATCGGCTCACCTACCATCCTGGGCCAACGTTCCGGAAGACAGGTCATGTCTGGAAGGACCCCCTAACCATATATATTTTTGACCTATGGTCCGCCAACTGTCCTGGGCCAACGTCCCGAAGGATTGATCAACAACATTTGTGACATGGTCCCGTGTTTCGAACATCGTCAACGGTCGACCCTCATTTGTTGTTCCCATTACAGGCTAACGCAGTAAGGGTACTGCTTCTCCTCCAAGTTTAACGGTTGTCCCTTATTGTCATGCCATCCCCACAGTGTTCCGAATCTTGGGTATCGTGCTCTCCCGTCTCTCAGAAATCCGGACTGGTAATCCGAATCCCGGACATCGGGCTCGACCCACGTGGGCTTGGGGAATTGTCGCCAAACGTCCTGCAAACATTGTAAGGATGTAACAAGGTAATTCAACAGTGGAAATCGTGCGCACTACGGCATTCAAAACAAGGATAAAATTTTGAAGCACGAAAGTACCAGTAAAAGGTTTCTGGGTTTGTTACAATACCCGGGGGTCGACTCCCCCCATGGACAGGTTGACACCGTCAAAAGAGCGTTACAGCTCTGCCACCCGTTGGCTTGTGGCATCCAAGGCTTGCTGCCGCTGACCTAGCTCCCGCTCCTCCTCAGCAGCGGCGGGGCGCAGTTCGTCAGTCCTGGCTTTGGCCCTCTCTACGTCAGCTTGAACGACAGCCATCTTTCCAGAGGTCTGCCTCATATGCTCTTATGCCTCTACCAGCTGGGCCTTAAACCGTGAGACCGGCTCAGAGTGTGCATCAAGAGAGGCTGAAAGATCGTCTGCTCGGGTCTGCATCTGTTGAACCTCTCCTTCAGCCTCCTGGAGCTTCTTGATGTTGGTCACCTTCCTCCGCTGCCAGCCCATGTTGATCCCACGATCATGCTCCCAGATCTTCTCAGCCATAAGATCACGGATGAGTGTGTGAGGACGTTGGGAATCCACTCCCCCAACGCACAGTTCGTGCAACCGCAAGCGAAGCCTATCCATTTCAGCCAGCCATTGTGCTTGGGGAGTGTCCTTGATAAAGCGCGTGATCAGATTCCACGACCGGCGGTGGACTATGCTGTTGTCTTCCTCGTCGGAGGTCGTTTCGTCCCAGTCTGCGTGATTGGCAGGCTCGTACGTGGGGTACGCCCGCAGGAAATCCTCGGCAGGATCAACATCCGGTGTTGAATCCAGTATGACACATGGCACCGAAGCAGGCGTGACAAGACTGGGACCGACCGGTTGATCCTCTTCCTCGGAGTCCACCTCAATGATTTCGGGTACAACCCTACTGGTGGTCCCGCCAGTGATGATGTGCGTCGCAGCTTGAGAAGATGGCGGGACTATCGCCACCATTACCGGTATGCCCCTAGGAGGGACGCCACCAGACATCCCGACCAGTCTTGCCGCAGCAGCCCACGCCATTCGAAGAAATGTACGACAAAGAGGGACATAAACATTAGTTGGCATGGTCTACATGTGACAACGAGGAGACCAGTGGAGGAGACTTACGGAGATCGACCTCCGAGCGCTTCTCTTGAGCCAGTACTGACGGGACCCCGAGACGAGGCCCCCCGTATACTGTTGGAAGGTCTGGAGATTCCGAAGAAGCCACCTCAGGTGCTCTGGTCCCACCAGACCTGGAACTGGACGCAGCCATAGGCGCAGGTTCTGATGGTCCCGCATCATCACCCGCCAAGGAGCGAAAACGAGGCCTACGAACAAGTTCTTCATACATGGCTCAAACATTGGAGAGAATTCCATAGTGACCCAAGAAAATATCGTAAGGAGAGAAGTTCGGAATGCTACCTTGAGAGCCTCCGTGAAATCGTCGGATTCTGAGCCTCGGTCTCCGACCTCGCCCTCCTCCAGCGGGCTCCCTCCTCCAGCCTCATCCTCCCGAGAGGAGTCCTCTGATTCCTCCTGCAAGGGGAAGGGCTCCCTCAGATCGGCAGCCGATAACTGTGGGGGGACCGTCTAATTCAACAGTACCCTCACCCGGTCTGTCATTGGGTGAGGAACACCACTGGAGTGGACGTAATCCTACAGCTCCTCCAGGTACTGTTCTGCCTCCGCCGGAGACGCCATGAATCCAGCCCGAACTGGGCCTATGCCCGGTAGTTCCATCCCGAGGCGATTCAGGTGGGCCCATATCTTGGATGGGCTAAGGAATTGCCGGTTGACATCCCAAATGTCCCATGCTTCCGGGAAGACGGCATTCTCTGCCATGTCAATGTCACGCAGGCGCTTCCCCCGAGCCTGAGTGGATATCCTACGAAATCCCCTCGGTGGTCGCCCCTCCGGATGACCCTGCTCTTCCGAAATCACCGGATCCACCGCTGTTTCCATAACCTCGGCCGGTGCGGGTCTCTCCGCCATGGAATCCCCGCTACCGCGAGCGGCCCTAGCTGCCCTACGACCCCGACCTCGAGATAGAGGAGGCCCACCGTCACCGACCCGGATAGTTGGATGCTTCAGCATCTCCCCTGGGTAGGCAGCCTCCCAACTGATGGCGTACTCCTTCACCAATCCGAATGCGGCGGTGGATGGAGGCAATGCAATCCGCATCTTCCCATATTCCCGTGTGAACATGAGCCACAGCTGCCTCATCACACATGGGTTCTCCTCGTGACGCACCTCCCAGTAGACCTGCGGGGTCATCCGCTGGAGGCACCGGAACTGCCTCGCAAATCGATGCGGGGTGTACGGTTCACAGAGCGTCTCACGATCTATTCGTGCCACCAAAACTCCACCTCGGAAGGCCAGGAGGTAAGCCCGATGTTCTTTCGTTCCCCATCCGTAATCAGTAAGTATCCCCATAGGCAATGGGAAGGGGTGGAAGTTGAACTCATCCGCCCTCCACACCCAATTCAGCACTATTGGAACGGCCAGTTTGAACGGGAAGCTCCCAACCGCGTTCAGGATGGTGGGGCGGAAGTTCGATCCCGGCGGCGAAATGGGGTTTGGATACTCGTACATCCCCCTGATAAGCGCTGCGATCCACCCATACAGGAGGTGGAAGGGCCCGCATATCCTTGGCGGCTTCTGGCCCTCGCTAATATGCCGCAGAATTATGTACAGTTTGGTGAGCATCGGAATCGCCAGATTGATCTGCTTCCCCATGGCCAGCATCGACGCCATGATAAACGAGCTGGGTCGTACCCCCATGCTTGTATCTCTCAAAGGTAGGATCCAGCCACAGATGAGAGCCACGATGAACACCGTCAGCATGACTATCGGCTGTAATTCAGTGCTGACACTGAAACCCCAATTCTTCTATTGGCTGTCCTCCAAGACCCGCCAATACGAGTGCCCCTTGCCCCGTTTGGTCGCCCTTGGACAAGTTCAAGGCCTCGGAGAGAACTCTCGATTCTCTGGGAAATTCAGGAATCATTTGAACCATCTCCTGAAAAGTACATCCATCACTGCCTCCTGGTCCTCTCCGAGGACAAGTGCCATCAGCGCCGATGCCAGTCGCGGAATTTGCTCCGCATCCCCCCACGCGCTGACAACGGGGAGGAATTCGTCATACATGGCCCCCAAGATTGGGACCCCAGAAATCTGGTGGACATCCCACAGGCTGATGCCCACCTCCCCGTGATGCACGTGAAAAGTGTTGGTCCTAGATGACTATCTACTCAGAAACCCCAGCATTAGCTGCTTCGGTTGGTAAATGTGGAATTGGGAGGCCCATGCCGCCTCACACAACCCCACTCTCCTCAGCTCGGCCCCAAAATCCTCGCATGAGGCGCCTACCCAGTAGGCCCAGGCCCAGTCATCAGTAAAGTTGCCGCCCTGGCACAGGTCCCACTCATCGGACCATCCCTTCTTCGAATCTTGCAAAGCCTCCTTCAGCATGGTATGGTAGAGGGGAGGAGAAGTCTCCGGCTGCAGTGGCTTCGCGTCAATGTTGTTCACATGGTTGTGGAGACAATCAATGGTAACGGGTCTGAAGTCCTCCCATGCGTGACCATCGGCCGCCCTGAACCATCGATGCTGGCACGGTGTGCTCCTGAACCAGCAAGCTGGTTCGTCCCTACTCGCCTCAGGGATAAAGACGTCATCCCTCATCCCGAAGCCATACAATGGCAGTTTCTTGCACTACGGATAGTCCTTCTGACCCTCTGATAGAAAATCCGTCAAAGAAGTGTGGTCCGAGTGGCTTCGGATCATCTCCCCTAGGCCTGGACAGTTGGCCATCTCATCCCGATGAGCAGCATCTACAAGCACCCCCAATATATCTTCTTGATGGGCCATTTTAACTCTGGCCCTCAGAAAAGATTTTTTCAGCTGGATCGCGAAGCTTGACCGCGAAGCTGAATCGCGAAGCTGGATCACGAAGATCGGTCGCGAGACCAAGCTGCGAAGTCTGGCCAAGGCCGAAAAGCAGAGGTTCGCTTGGCGCGGACGCGGAGTCGGAGACCTGCGGTTCTCCGTGAAGCTCGATTCGCGGAGTACGCGGAGCTTCGCGAAGTCGAGAGCGCTAAACGACAAGGAACTCACGTGAAGACAAAATATTTTGACCCCCTATTTATAGGCGGCGACCCCGGAGCATCGCGGTGCGCCTCACCCATGCCGAGCATCGTGGCGCGTCCGGATCTGTGGCCCCAGTCAGCACCGCGGGCCCCCTTCGCGAAGCCGCTTCGCGAACCACCGACAATTTTGGCGATTTTCCCTTAGACTTAGACCCTTCGCCCTCCATGGCTCCAAGTCTGAGGGGGGAATTTGTTGACGCCAAAATATCGCTCGAAAGGGAGGAACAAAAAATAAGTTTGGCGCGCTGCCTCGCAAAGCACCGCCGCGAAGCACCCCCGTGAAGCACCCACGCGAGCGCCCCGACCATCGCGGCCTCGCGGAGCTCCTGAGGCGGTAATCCTCCGCGAACGCATTTGACGTTCGCGAGCCTCCACGAAGCTCCAGAGGCGGTAATCCTCCGCAAACGCATTTGACGTTCGTGAGCCGCCGCGAAGCTCCAGAGGAGGTAATGCTCCGCGGACGACGTTGACGTCTGCGAGCGCACCGCGAAGCACCGAAGGCTGCGCGCAAGTCCTGCTTCGCGACACCCCTTCCCTATAAATACTGGACTCCCCCTAAGTCCCCGGGACGGACAAACCGACCTTTCGGATTCTCCTCTACCGAATCGCGAAGCACTCTTTGCCCCGGGAATCATGAGCTACGCGAGGTACTTCTACTTCGCGAGACGCCTCTCCCTTGCCTCGTTTGGAGCCCCTCTTCCGAGAGGGATGCCCTTTGTGAAGCTCGAGGGCATTCGTGAAGGAAGGGGATTCCCAAGGGAACCCGGGCAGCCGCGGAGCGTTTATGATTCGCGAAACACCCAACCCATGCTAGTGATCCCTATGCTAAGGCAGGATCGCTACACATCATGAAGCACACTGCTTTGCAGGACCCTGCTTCGCGAGTCACCTCTCCTTCGTGAGGCAGTGCTCCGCGAACACTGTTCCACTTCACGAAGCACCTTCCACTCACACCTATGCCCCATGCTAAGGCCAAGGCACTCCACTTCGCGAAGCACACTCCTTTGCTTAGCGATTCCTCTTCCCGTGCGACCCTCCAGGTTTGCACGATGTGATTTCAAAGTCCCATAGACAATACCACCCGTAGCGTTGCTTTGCCTAATGCTTCTTCGCATAGGCACGCTAACGGCTATTTCTTCTTCGCATATCCACGCTAACGTGGACCCCTTGATGGTTCGTTCCACAACCCCCCTTAACCATGGCCTTACTGGTACCTTCCCTTCCCTAAGGACCAGAGGGTACCAGTTATGTAAGTCCTAGGGGCGTGGAGTGAACCCACCTCATCCGAGCTGCAGGACGTTAAACTTCCAAGCACCATGTCATCAACACATGACGTTAAACTGTGACCCAACCTCGTCTCCCTCACGAAGGGTCCCCCTAGCTCGAACATTCATTACACCACTCGTCTCCACGGGAATGGAATCACCCATCCACAAGGGATGATATCCTCTTTATTGGAGTGGCGTATGTTCGTAGTAGAAGGGCGGCCCTAGTTCCCCAATGGATGGCTGCACCTCTGCATCTCCGTACTTCCCCACTACCAAGGTTAGTAGATGGCGTGATAAGGAACAAGGCACCTCCCATCATTGGACCAAGGTCCATCTTCCCCGCGCTTTGTCGCACCATGGGCCTCCATCCTGGAGTAAGTCCCAGCCCCATGGGCCGCCTAATGCGTAAGCCCCTCTTCGCTTCTCACGGACTCATCCTTCGCGACGTGATCGTCAGGTCCTTGCAAACTCTGGTTTCTCACACCGAGCATGACTCACGTGAGATTAGAGTGAGCACCGACCCTGACCCCTATCCCACAACGAACTACGAGGACTTTGATCCATGTCAAGGCATGGTACGTAGGAAGCCTCCATGAGGTTCAAGCCCACCCATCGTCTAATCATGTTGGGTCCCATTTCTGTCCATCACGACGTTAAACTGCATTCCCAGCGAACTACGAGGACTTTGATCCATGTCAAGGAATGGTACGTAGGAAGCCTCCATGAGGTTCAAGCCCACCCATCGTCTACTCACGTCGGGTCCCATTTCCATCCAGCACGATGTTAAACTGCAGTCTGGTCCAATGGAAAGCCATTGCGACCCATCCCACCCGAACTACGAGGACTTTGATCCATTTCAAGGCATGGTACGTAGGAAGCCTCCATGATGTTCAAGCCACATTGCTCGGTTGTTCGTTCACGTTGAGTTTCGCCACCATCCAGCATGACGTTAAACTGCATGTCCTCGTCCAGCATGATGTTAAACTGTATGCCACCTTTCTTGTCCTACATGACACTAAACTGCACACCCATTCCCACCTGAACTACGAGATCTTTGATCCATGTCAAGGCATGGTACGTAGGAAGCCTTCCAGAGGTTCAATCCCACCATTCATTGGACCAAGGCCCACCTTCACGTCGGTTCGCCGACAAAAACCCTGAACTATGAGGTCTTTGATCCATGTGAAGGCATGGTACGTAGGAAGCCTTCCAGAGGTTCAAGCCCACCACTCATTGGACCAAAGTCCACTTTCACGTCGGTTCACCGACAAAGCCCCATTTGAACTATGAGGCCTTTGATCCATGTCAAGGCGTGGTACGTAGGAAGCCTCCATGAGTTTCAAGCCCACCCATCATCCAATTCACGTCGTGTTCTACCTACGTCCAGCACGACGTTAAACTGAAATTCCAGTCCGACGGCATGCCGTTGTGACTAACCCGAACTACGAGGTCTTTGATCCATGTCAAGGCATGGTACGTAGGAAGCCTCCATGAGGTTCAAACCCACCATCCATTCGTGCCGACCTCATTCACGTCAGTTCACCCTCGTCCCGCATGACGTTAAACTGTATTCCCCAATCCTAACTATGATGACTTTGATCCGTGTCAAGGCATGGTACGTAGGAATCCTCCCTGAGGTTCAAGCCCAACAATCATTGGCCCAAACCGTCTCCTAGTCGGTGTGCCAGGCCCCCCATTTTCAGGCCCATCTCCAATCGGACCAAGGTCCCTCACTTACGCCGGTTCGCCGACACCCACCGCTCGTCGTTTATTCACTTCAGGGTTCACTATCGTCCTGCATGACGTTAAACTGTATTCCATCCTTTGAACTATGAGGACTTTGATCCATGTCAAGGCATGGTACGTAAGAAACCTTCTTAAGGTTCAAGCCCACCATTAGTGGACCCACGAGTCTACTTTCACGTCGGTACACTGACGACGCCCATCAGACCAAGGTCCACCTTCACGTTGGTTCGCCGACGACATCCATCGGCCAAGGTCCACCTTCACGTCGGTTTACTGGCACCATCCAGAACTACGCAGACTTTGATTCCCTGCCACAGGGATACGTAGGAAGCCTCTTCAAGGTTCAAGCCCAACTTCACCATCGCCCCCTGCGATGGTCCCATTTCATTCCCCCTCCACTTCATTCATCAACCTATCACCCATCCCGATTCTCGCCCGGACTGTCTAATCCCGGTGAGACCATGTCGGTACGCTCTTCTTCACAGCCATCCATGGGCTGGCCCCGGTATCGACATCCCTTCAAGGAGAATCCCTCAATCCGATCTCCCCTAGCTAATGCTCTGGTTGGGTTGATCTGTCTCCACTGGACGTTAAACTTGCGGCATACCCTGTGTTAAACACGGGAAGCTGATGACAACCTCAGATATGCGACAATGGAATATAATTCCCCGCGTTCGATGTGGGATGCCCCGGGCTTCCACGCCCTCGAGAAGACTTGTGACCAAGGATAACAGACAGACATGCCAGGTACCCCAGCATCTAGACACGTTACTGATGCCTCAACGTGACTACTCCCCTGACTAAAGGATGCTACCCTGACTGGACCCTTTTGAATGTCCCGACAGAAGTAGTGTAATTAACCAGCGTCCATGGAAACATGGTACTGGGAAGAGTTTCACTAACTACGTATTAAATCTATGAGGGAGACCCGGACTAGGTGACGAGTTCTGAGGAGGAATCCGTAGCAGGAAGAACCGACATCCCATCATACCGTTTCGATCAAGGAGCAGACGTCCCTAAATAAGGAGTGAATGCTGCCCGCCTTTGGAAAGCGGGAATGCGGGGCAACAAAAGCGCCGCGCGTCCTCCTCCGCGGACGGAACGGATGCGCGTGCGCACCCCGGAGAAAGCGTCGTAAACAGAGCTGTAACAACAAGGATGTCATTTGTCTTCTCATGTTCGACATCTATGCCATGATGGAATATGATGAAGCCTAAAAATTTCCCTGAGGTATCCCTGAAGGTGCATTTCAAGGGGTTCATCTTCAGGTTGTGTTTCCAAAATTTTATAAAGATTGTTTCAAAGTCGGATAGGTGATCTGAGAACAATCATGATTTTATCACCACGTAATCAACATAACATTAAACAAACATCCTTAAGAATTGTTTGAAAATGCGTTTCAAAGAACATTGATATGTGGAAACATCATTTTTCAGACCAAAGGGCGTGACTATGTAGCAAAATACTATTTGGGGCCCTGATGGTAGTTTCTTCTTCATATTCTCAGGCCATTTTGATTTGATTATGTCCTCAATAATTTTCCATGAATAAAAGAGCATCATTTCCATATGTCACAATGATTAATATTTTAGTGATCAGGATCAGGAAATTGTCTTTGGGGAAGTTCCATTTGAGATCTATAAAATCGATGCAGACGCGGAACTGTCCATTCTTATTTTTGATGGGGACTATGTTGGAAAACCAGATGGTATATTGGACCTCCTTAATGAAGTCTTATTTTATGAGCTTTTCAACTTCAGCCTATATCTTGGATTCATATGTGGGGTGTGTTCTTCAGATGGATTTTTATAGCCTCGATGATCTTTTGGCAGGCCTAGGTGGTGTGTCGCCACCTCAGGATTGAGTTCTATATTTTCTATGTAATTCTAGGTGAAAATATCTCAATTCTTCCTCAAGAGGGAGGTATATGAATATTGTTCCTCAGAAAACATGGCTACACTAATGATAATGGGTCTTGAGTCTTCTTCGGTACCCAGGTTTGTTTTTCTGAGTTCATCAACAGTGGTAGAGATACCCTCATCAAATACTAGAGGGGAATCTCTAAGGCCCTCTTCCTCTTATTCCCCAAAATCTTCCTCCCCTACCCCTTATAATGGGGAGAGGGATCTTGATGTGGGATCTCGAGAGCTCATATTCAAGATGTTTCATGGGAGCTCTATGGTGGAAGTGACATCCTCTAACCCAATTGGTTGTGTGGAAACCTCTATAGAGGGAGAAGCATAGGGGTGACAAGAGTCTTTCCTTTCATCCGCTTCAGAGAGAGCGGCTTGGATATCTTGAGATTCCATGGAGGGGGTGTGGGCACCATTTCTCATGAAATGTTCCTTATATTGATGGTTTGAAGTTGCTTCTAGGTTTTCAGACTCAGCTATCATGAATGAGATCATGAGAATAACTAAATACGCATCAAGACTCAGATCCCAACTCTCAACATGGTTGATGGGAATCACGTACTCTTCATCGAGTTGCATTATGGTGTCATGAAGAACCATTTATAGACCGTTTTATGAGAGGAACCAATCAATACCATCGATTTCATATGTCATCCACTTTTACTCATAAAATATAGCATTGATTTTTTGTGATTTGAAGAACTCAGAAGTGGATTTATCAGTGTGAAACATCCTACCTTGTCCATTGATGGAATATTTGAGACAGTTGATGTAGGAGAAAGGAATGGACATGTGTTGATACATCTATGGACTTCCAAATAGGGTGTAGAATGTCATGTTTTTCCAAACCACTAGGTAATTTAAGTGGGCCACAAGGTCTCCGAAATGGGATCTGATCTTGATTTGTCCCACTGGCTTTGGTTCGCTCTTATCATAACTCAAGATATTTGTGGATGAGGGTGTGGTATTTTCCTTATTTTAGAACATCCTGTGAACTATTCTTAGTGGGAGAAGGTTGAAACTAGAGCCATTATCGATGAAGACTATCCAAACTTCAACAGAATTCGACATGGGGGAAACATTAGAGGTTTAATGTGTCCTTTCATGGTGTAATCTTCATCTTGATTGGTGAAGGAAATAATTGTGTTATATTTAGATAGGCTAGTCTCCATTCAATATATCTAGGTGCCTGTAAATTCAGCATAAAATTCTAGGGGGCTGACCAGGGATTCTTTGAATTCCTCCCTAAGGTCTGATGACACACTAAGGGAATCGAGGATTGACACCATGGCTCATAATGAGGCCAGTTGTTTTATGATATCATTTTTTTATATAGATCTCAGCTCCACTCCACTTGTGGCGCTCATTGACGGAAACATTAAGATATAGAGCATGAGATGGGGAGTGATCTATTTCAGGGGTAGGATTTGGTGGTGCTCTTGCATTCGGGGGACATGACCTGGTCAATTTACTTGTACGCACTGGGCGGCTAGACACATGTTCCTCCTCTGATGGGTACCATAGAGTAATTTGACCATAGTGGATACTCATCGTGGCATGGAAATATTCTCTCTCCCGGTGGGTCAGTTGTATAGATCTCCCACGAGTATCTGTGATATTGATGTTTTGAGCTGTGGTATAAACATAGTGTTGGTTTTGTCCATGGCTGTGTCAGCCCGGGTATCTGTTGCTTCTGTGATTCCTCCATCTGGTCCCCTGACCGGGTATCGGTAACTCAGGTTCATAAAAATACTCTTTTTCAGATAATGGTTTCATGAAATGGACGATGTTGATGAAACCTAATATTAGTTCCTTATTCGATGACAGATTAGCCTGGTTGGCTAACTCTGATGGTTCCGTTTGGTGGGTCAGTGCATGTTGTGTCAAGTCTAAGGGCATGAAATCCGAAAATGCCACAGCTAGAATTGGACCTATCATAGACCACTCCTCTAGTACATGTTTCTTCCCTCTCTATTTAGACCAAGATGACTGGATTTTAGAGGGTTTTGAGGCTCACGATGGTGGTTGTGCTGCATTGGGAGATGTTGGTGACACAGCCGGTTGGGGAAGTTGATCATAGAGTATGCTATGAGCTCGGTTGACCATCATCCAAGTCATGCAACCATAAAAGTCATTCAACATTTTGCTAACGACTTTCTGCCAATCCTCCTCCTCATCTGGTTCAGTGACAAAATGATATGCTACGTGTGCTAGGGGAGATCCTAGCTTGACCATCCCGGAGTCCACCATCCTTTGTAGTAGGTCCTCGAATACTATGAATTCTTGAATATTGTGTCCTAACATCTGACTATTGGGGAAATAATCTGTTCGGTTGTCGAGGCTGAATTCTTTTGGAATTCTTGGATTCGGTAAGTGGAACAAGTTTTAATTCATGGCATTAACAAAATAGTTGCAGAAATGGTCCTCTCAGAATGTGTAACCTCTATTCCTCTGTTCCTCAAATTGTTTTCTTATAGTTTCACTTTGATTGTCTCATCGAGGTGGAGGGATTCATTGATACACAGGAGGACCTTGAAGATTCGTTGGAGGATTAGGTGGTGGAGCAGGCATGGGGGATGACTTGAGTGTGATAGAGGATTATTCAGTTGTACCTGCTCTCTTTTCAGGAGCCCATGAGGCTATTCGGGAATTAAGGATAGTCTGCTGAAAGGAGTATTCGATTCTCTGGGAAATATCAGAGAAGTCCCGAAATCTGGTGGTGCATTTTACTGGTATGAGAAATTTTCTCAACTCATCTCATAGTTTGTCGATGCATATAGAAAGCATCTCATTCTAGAGTAGTGGAATGTTTAGAGAGTAGGTCATACACTTCCATCTGGTGATGAAGTATGATGCCCTCTCGATCTACCTCTTTTTTCAATTCATGAGGTCTCCAACGATCATCTTAGGTATTGTAGAGTTTAAGTGGAACATGAATTGCTACCAAATATCCTCCCATCCTTTTATTTAATGAGTTTGAAGACTTTTATACCAGATGATAGCCGAACCTTGTAAGGTTCACACGAAGCATTTGAGTTTCACGTTTTCTTTTTGGCCTAGATTTCCCATCATAGGGTTTCAATAAGACATGTAGTGCATCAAATTATTGTCCAAGATTCACGAGCCATTGAATATAGGGAATATAGAGCCCCCAAAATTCGGTGGAGGTGGTATATTTCTCACCCTGTCTGGGTAAGGCTTTCGCTCGGGCTATAATAGAGTACGCTAGTCTTCCATTACTTCTAATCGAGTTGTCAGTGATTCGATGGTGTTGGAAAGACCCTGGTTTACATTCGGTCGGACCTGATCTTGAACTGGTAGAGTCTAGGGTATTACCTGAGATTTTGGCTCGATTGGTACCCGAGGCACATCTCCCATCGTGGGTATATTCAGAGGATATAGATGTACTCACTCCAATAACTTCTTGAGTGAAGGGAATTCTTGGTATGATTTTGAATCCAAGTTCAGGTAGTTGTACGGGCCAGGTTCTATGCTGGATTGGGGCTCAGGCCTTGTTTCATTTTCTAGGGGAAATATTGTTTGTAGAGGAGCCCTTTCTAGAAGTGCGTACTGTGACTCATCTTGGGGAATGTATCCGGCAGGACAGTTTGTAACAATTGGGTCTCGGTGACAGCACAACCACCCCGCCTTAACATGGTCATCAGGTCCTGGCCCACCAGGTACCACCAATTTCCCCACAGACATGTGGTCCCCACACTGGGACCCACCCACATGCTTGAACGGGTCATCTGACTAATGATATACCCCCCCAGGCCAACACATGTCTTTTCTAGTGTGCTTTGTCATCTCTCACACAAACCCTAGGGAACATCCCATAAGGTCACCCATTGTGATCACTACTCCAGTTCAAACACGCTTAACTATGATGTTCTAATAAGATAGGATCCAAAAAAGGATGGTGCGCCTTTTTGACATGAGTCCAATAATTTATTCATTTAACGCTTTATCATTTTGGGATTTTACAATCACCCCCACCCCATTAGAGCACAATGTCCTCGTTGTGGGTGCTACATCTCAACCCAGGCAGTGCACCACACTTAAGGCAGGGTACCACCTCTGATACCAAATGTAACAACTGGGCCTCGGTGACAGCACATCCACCCAGCCTTAACATGGAAATCGGGTCCTAGCCCACCTGGTACCACCAATTTCCCCTCAGAAACGTGGTCCCCACCCTAGGACCCACCCACGTTCCTAAATAGGTCATCTGAGTAATGAAAACCCACACATGCCAACACATGTCCTTTCTAGTGTGCTTTGTCCTCACTCAAACCCACCCAAGGGAACTTCCTAGAAGGTCATCCATCTTAATCACTACTCCAGGTCAAGTGTGATTAACTATGAAGTTCTAATTAGATAGGCTACCGAAAAAGATTGTTCACCTTGTTGACATGAGTCATATCATTTATTCATTTAACCCTTTATCATTTGGGGATGTTACACGGTTCTTCTGAAGTATCTCAGCGTTAATCCTCTTTTATTACCTCATTTCCTCCTTCTACAGAGTGAAACTCTCTTCGAGAATGAGAGTCTCATTTTTATTGAGAGAAGAAGGCAGGTTGGGGACAACCTGGCCATTGTTTCTATCTCATTTGGAATCTCGTGGTGGAAGTTAAAGAAGATTTTCTAGAGTGGCCTGGTTCAGGGCATCTCATTTGTTTTGGATGTGCACGAATGCTGGCTCATTATGAATCAAAATATGGAGGAGCTGATTCACGATGTTGGTTGATTCTTAATATGGGGTGGAGTAGGTGTCATTTTTCTTTTTGAAAGATGACCATCCATGCCTCATACTGGTTTTCCCACTTATGTATTGAGATTGTCTTTCGTCTCTTGATGAAGGGTGACACGGAAGGATCATTGGTTCCACCATATGGAACACCTCTATCTTGGAGGGGATGATGTTTCAAAGGATGGGGTAGGAAAAAACCTTCTCTTCTAACAATCCACCACAATCAAGAGAATACTGATTCACTAGGTGAGGTTACTTTATATGAAAAAAATACCCCAGCCATGGGGGCTAGGGTTGGCTTTGTTACTTGGGCATTATGTCTCTTCCCTTTTTTTGTTCTTATGGGGGAATTTTTTTAAAAATTTCCCCCAGCCCTGCAGGCTGGGGTTGGACTTGTATTGCGGAAAAAGATACTGTTATCACTTTCTACCAGATCTTACATGCTCCCATTATAGGGTTAACTAGACCTGGGGTTGATTTAACCTATGAATTAATTCCCTCTATGGAGGAAAGCACTGATCACTGATTGGCATTTCTTAGGCGAGAAGCCTACCGGATATTTCTGATATCCAGATTCCAGAGTTCATGAATGGAATGCTCTTTTCGGCCCTGAATAGTTTGAGCCTTACAGAAGGCCCGTTTCTAACAAATTTGTAACCTATTATGAATAGATATTTAATATGATTGTCATCTTGAAGTGATGTCATTGCAAGACCTTATCATGAATGGGTTCTGTAGGATGAGATGTGAATTGAAATGCAGAGCTCCATTTTCTCTCTATCCGTGAATATGTACTTTAATCAGAGCGTTATCAATAAGGTGATATAATTTTTGTAGTGGATGGAGGTAGGTTAAATCAAGGCCTATTTGGGGCCTCTCGGATCGCAGTCGTCACGCCGAATGAAGGGCTTCTATGTGAATGTGGTGTAGGATCTCTCTTATTTCCTTGACATGATCTACATACCCTTTATATGGTAGGGTGTTTAATTTCAACAGGCAGTGGGTTTTCTAGATATTGGAGAAGATGTCATGTATTCTTTCATCTGACAACTTCCTTTGTATGTCGAACTGAGAGGTGGTTGTGGGGAAATTCATTACTGGTATATCATCATTGACAGGCCATTTCCTCAGGTGAAACATATCAGAATGTGCCTATTCCAGCGATTTATTTACATGATCAGCCTAGCTGGGATGCTCCGTGATAGTATGATCGAAGGTAGAGGTGTTGGTAGGGATTATATAATTATGTGTTCAGCTTCGAGGTGGCTTAAAGGATGAACGTGGTCTTGGACCGTCTGTAGATTGAAATAGTATGTCATTGATAGTTGACTAGGAATCTGGCATGATCGATTCCATCCTCTTTATTGCCTCAGCGTAGGAGGTCTTTTCAGTACTTGATTTAGTGGGTGGAGGACATTCCTGTCGATATGATATGTTACTATGGGGAGGACCTCCGTAGTTGGCGATGCAGTGATGAGGACTACCATCACATCTTGAAGTCCGAATGCAAAAACTTATTCTGTAGTGCATACCCTAGGGAGGACCTTTAGAGTGGACTGCTGCATGGGGAGGACCTTCTTGTTGTTCATGGCCATTGTGGGGAGGGCCTTCTCAATGGTTTTCTTGGTGGTGAGGACTACCACCATTGCGATAGTAGGGGGGAAACAAGCGGGGTACACTCTAGGGAGGCCCTTTAGAATGTACCACAATGAGAGGAGGGCCTTCTAGTTTCTTGATGTATTTGTTGGGAGTACCTCCTCCATCCATGCTATAATGGAGAGGAGTACCAATCAAACCTGACGCCTCACTCCATATATGAATTTTTCAGTTCATACACTGGCAAGGACCTTATGGACGAATTGCAGAAATGGGAGGACCTTCTGGATGCAGATATTCATTATGGGGAGGGCCTTCACAATAACTACCATCATGGTGACGATGACCATCATGTTTTGATGTTCAGTGTGCACCCATAGGAGGACCTTCATGACACACTTCTACAGGGGGAGGACCTTCTTTTTGGTTAAGGCCATTTCAGGGAGGACCTTCACAATGGTGGCCATGATGGCGAGGACCAACATCATCGCTTCCATGATGGTGAGGACTACCATCAGAGCTACCGTTATGGCAAAGACTACCATCAAAAACTATCGTAGAGATAATATTTGTGGGGAACACCATGGGGAGGACCTTAAGAATGTACCGCAACAAGGTGAGGTCCTTCTTGTTGCTTGACGTCTCTGTGGTGAAAACCTAATCTATTACATTGGTGAGGACAACCACCATTATCTGAATCCTAGATTTGTGAAATATCTTTGCAATGTAACCCATGTGAAGTGCCTTCAGGGCAGGCCATGACTTGGGGAGGACCTTATTGTCGTGATGAGATGTAACTGTAGGGAGGACCTCTACAGTTTCGACTATGATGGCAAGGACTACCATCATAATCTATGATCCCACAGCATGGAGAGTGTTTACAACGTATACCCTTGGGAGGACCACTAGGGAGGACCGCACAAAATGGAGTACCTTCTTACTGCTCGATCTTCTAGTCATGTAGAGGGATTCTGTGACTCACATATAAATATGGACTCTCATGATAGATCATTATATTTTCATGAGGGAGGCCCTCATTGGTGCTATGGGAGGACCTTCAAAGCCACCAATAGCGACATTGTGGGGAGTACCTTCGCATCTTCATATGCAACTCCCATAGTATGGAAATTGGTTAGCATGATTACAATCCCATGAGACATATTTAGTGAGGTTGTGAACCCCATATTCCAGTAGAGCGGAGTCATGGACTCACCATTTATTTTTGGCGTCCTTCAGTAAATTTGGGGTGCTCTCTTGTTGGAAGCATGGACTGTCTGCTATTGATAACGGCCATCACCTATGGTTCCCTATCTAATTGGGTCCTATGATGCTATTGAGATGTGCAGATAAAAATATTGAGTTTTTTAAGTGGTATATTTATACCCTGGATCATCCACCATGACGGACGGGTGTCCCCTAGTTGGAACGATTGAGTATGATCGACCCGGTTTCAAATGTATCATGAGATATTGCTGATGACCATCCTGGGAGGAAGTAGGGATGCCGATATGCTCTGAGGTTTCTATCTCGTCTCTTAGATGAGTCACCTCAATTAGGGAGATAATCTCAAAGGATTGAGTCCTTGATGTTTCTGCGGATGCAATTACATTCTATCTAGTCTGTAAGATATGATCTGAGATCGATACTTTCTCCACCATCATTTACGGTATATGTAGATAAAAATACTTGGATATAATGGGTATGAGGGCCTACTCTCCTATCAAAGTATGAATTTCTTGCTATGGCCTTGTACTGTTCAGTGGATACTGACGATTCTCTTATGTCGGGGAAGGTGAACGAGTTTGCCCTTTTGTTGGGATATTCTATCTTACTTCATCATTTTCTACCACATCAGGATGATTGAAATTAATTGTATCAATAGGGATATGTCCCAACATATTTTGGTGACCCAGAATATTGATCCGGTGGCCTTTATTGGTAGGGAGACGTGCCTGCCTGTTGATCGCCACTATATCGGGATGGTCGACGTCAAGAGAATTTTCATGGAGCTAGCCCTATAACCACTAGATTGCCACCATGGTTGGAAAGTGGGATTCGTGGTCCTAGGAAGGGAGAGTTGCCTACTGGGTAGGTGCTATCATGTATGAGTGATGGGCTTGATGAGGCCCAGCGGGGATCCGCGCCTGCTCTTATGTTGGTGCCATGTCGGGATGGTGGGATTTGGAAGAGCATATAGGTGAATGGGCCTTCCCGTGATATGTCCCTGTGTCTGGGTAGGGAATTTATTCATCTAGAATGAGGGTGATGACCTATTCCAAGTTGTATATTATACTCCCATGGTGGGTGGTCAGAGGTGTCGGAGCTCGGGGATCATGGGAGGGGATCCTCAAGGTGGTATCCTCTTCAGGGTGAGGATAAGAGGTCGCGACGTAGTTGTGCTGATGTCTTCCAGCGGGGGCCTTGAAGTGGAACCGCCTTCTAATGGGGATGAAGTAATTAGCATCGAACTCAACCACCTTTCTAAGATATGGGGGGTATTCATTGTCTCGATATAGGTACAGGAACCTGAAACAGTTTCAGATGACTACAAGGACTGCAAGGAGCATCTCCCTCAGTTGTTGTTGGGAAAGAAGCTGGTGACATAGTTGACTGAAGGGTGTAAAAATCCACCTCAACATTCGGTAGAGTACTGTTCAGGTGGTACTCTCAGATCAGTGTTTTTGTGACCCAGTGTTGAAGATGCTAGGTGAGCGACGAAGACCTCTGCTGATTGAGAGGGCAGGTCATTGCATTGATCAGTGTGCATGTCTATGAATTCCTTTACGATTCTATTAGATTTATGGATGATCTTCTTCATTCCTGTTAAACATTTGGGAAACACAAAAAGAAAAACCTGTCAATGTAGCATCTCATAATACCATGTTTAATTGATGGCCTTACATGGCCCTCCTTTTGAGCATGAATGGGGGAGTGAAGTGGGATTATTTCACCACATTTGTTGAAGGCTGATGGCCAAGTTCATTTTTTTGGTTGGAGAATAATCAAATGGACCGCCGAATATTAATCATCCATTTATTGTTATTTAGAGTTTCATACTAGGCTAAATCTGTCATGATGGTAAAAGATTTACCTTGGTTTCCCCATTTTGTTTCTTGGTGAGGGGATGTGATTAGTTATCATGTCATATTAAATGGATCCAGTGTCTGTTAATCATTTCCATTGGGATCCATATCTTCATAGCTCTCCTGGCCGTCAATGGGTTTATTGGCGGAGCCAGAAACACCCAATGGTTCTTATATCCAACAATATGTGGACCTTCTTTCCAAAGGTAGGTGCACATTGGGTGATATGAAAAAAAACTAATGAACTCAAATTGGTCGAGAGGATGAGAAATCGGGCTCTTCACACCATTTTGGGGGGAATTATTGAGTATTCCGGGACTATCTTATAGATTTATGATGTTTTTATATGTTCGTGAAACATTGGATTATACCTAAGCATTGTTTCCACAGAATACCCCATAATTGCAAGTCATGGGTATAAAAAGGGATTCAAGAACCATATATCCAAGGTTTTCCATCCCTTGTTGGATAATCGATTCTGGGGAATATTGAGTTTGTTCAGACTGAATTGATCACAAGCCTCATAATTGGGCATTTTGGAGTTTATTGTCATACAGGGGGGACAAAGAGTGACTTGAGTGTCGGGATAGAACCCATAATATGGGATTCCTATGTATACTTGTGAGAGGAATAATAATCCATGTAGTTAGGTGCCACTTAATATGAAACATCACCTTTTAAGGACATATGACAATGAACCAATTGTATAGTTTAACATCATGTGGAAAGGATGTCTAGTTGGTAGGTGCCAAGTCAAGGTTGGTTAGGGACGTACGCCGAAGAGGCCCATAGGAGACGAGGGAAATGATTTCCCAGGTCTGGGTATGGACCTTCAAGAGACATGAGGACACAATATGATAAGGATAGATGGGTATTAGACATGGATGTTGGTATTTCACCTCAGGGAAGTTTCCTATGTATACTGTTTGTATAGGAATCAAAGCCTACATTGTTTTCGAAGGTCAGGGCTTATACGTGATAGTTTCCTCTAAATGGTGTGATTGGAATCCCATGTTGGGGTATGGTTGGGGATTATATGTAGTTGGTGGCCCGAGTTGTGATTGATCCTCAAGGAGGTGTCTTATGTACCCTACTTAGGGAACAGAGATCAAAACCCATGTATATCATTCTACTGCCATCGTTTTATGGATGTCATGACCATCACAGATCTTTAAGTCCACATGAGTCATGCTCGGTTTGAGAAACAAGAAAATTTGAATGATTTCGAAGTCCACACGCTTTTTTATTACTAAGGGGAGATGAGGAAGATGATGGAAGAGAGAGAGGACCAAGATTGTGATAGTTTTAGTCCCCCTTGTTTCGAGGAGGGAATGAAGGTAAATGGTAGAAATATTGATATGGCGATGTAGGGAACAGAGCAATGAACCATCCCTGATAGAAGGGTAAAGGCTATTGTTGTCAAGAGGGGATGGTGTGGGGAATACTCTAGGAGGGATTTCCTATTACTATCCTCATGGGAGGAGAGAATTTCTCACCACTGGCACTCATTGAATGTAAAACCCAGTGGGATCCCTCAATCCCGAATTGTGGAGAGGCACAAAGGGTCTCCCATGCTCAAACTCTGGACTACCTTGGGAATGTGAACCCATGAATGCTTTGGATGTCCGTTCAAGGGATGGGGTGACCCATTCGTCTCTGCCTACTATGGGTATGTGAACTCAGAAGGTCACACTAATGATTCTAATAGTATCAGCATGCCAGTCATGTGGCTTTGGTAGAGGCCCTTACTTGATGATTATGGATAGGCTATTGAATAGATTCTTGAGGATTGGACTAAATTGGAAGTTCCATATCTAACTTGGGGAATGGAAACACTGATGGACGTGGAAGACCACATAACAATATGAAGAGTGGTGCCCTTCATGCAGGTATATGCGACGCAGATGGAGAGGACATCTGCATACCTGTGGGGTATGCAGACTAAGGGAAATACCACGTACCGATGTGGTACACAGCTTCAGGTTTGGTCCGCATACCAAATCGGTATGCGGCGCCGGAATCCACTCGAGCAGCAGCGGCCGAGGGTAGTGCTTGAAAGGGCTTCATTTGTATATGGGGGTGCTACGTGGCCCGATGGATCGAAGAAGGGGCATAGGCTCCCTAGTTTGCGGGGAGTGAATCTGTGTAACGGCCATGGTTCACGATTCACCAATTTTTTCGTCTGTGGTTTACCAATTTTTTAATATGTTATTTAGTTCTCCACATTTAGTCCCCAGTTTATACCTGTTTTGGTTCACAAATTGGAACTTCGTTGTATGTGAAATCCTTTACTACCAAAATCCTCTTCCTTCTCAAAAAGTTTGATTCCTTCCAACAAAAATCTGATCGCCAGGAATCTAATCATAAAAAAGAAGATATCTTTCTTCTCAGCCTTGACATCCTTTTATATAGGGGGAGGGTAAAGTGTTGTATCTATGGTCATGCATCACCTTTTGTGGAGGCCCATGACAGAATACATGGCCTACAGATGACTTAGTCATCCCAAGGTTCGTGAGGTATATTGAATGCACCTTATCGGCGAACCAACACAATCACGAGGGGGGGTGCTTCCTAGTCATGTAGGGCACTGCCTCCGTTTCTCAAATGATGTAGTGTGTGGCGGGGAGGTGGGGGGGGGGTACTCTTAGCTCATGACTGGCATGGTTCATGGATGCGGAATGGTCTGACCTCACTCAGCATCCATTTTGGTTCGCACCAATGTAGGAGCTTCACCTCCATTCCATGAATGATAGTGTCCGTAGGAGGGAGGTTCGTCGAATCGGCCGTGTACCACTGATTATGAAATAGTATGTGGACTGGTTATTTCCATTACCATTTCTTTTGGACATCCTTCATATTTTTTCCAAATGACTGATGAAAATTGGGCAGATTCGTCCACTGATTTTAAGGGACTTTTTTCCTTCCCTTCTATGGAATTTTCAGGACCCTACACCCATAAAAGGCCTCAAACGGAGCCATACTGAAGGTGGAGTGATAATTGTTGTAGTATGTGAACTCCACCAGTGGCAGGTGGTCCTCCCAACTACATCCAAAATCAAAAACACAAGCACGAAGTATGTCCCTGAGTGACTGTATATTCGGCTCCATCTAAACATTTTTCTAATGATGCAAGGTGGTTCTCAGGCGTAGCTGAGTCCCAAACGCCTCCTCTAATCCCTTCCACAAGCCAGATGTAAAACGAGTGTCGTGATCTATGACGATCATCGATGGAAACTTGTGAATTCATAAAATCTATTCTATGTAGAGATGTCCCAACCTCTCTATTGATCCCTTCTCATGGATGGGTAGGTAGTAGAATGACTTAGGGAATCAATCAATTATGACCCATATGGAATCATGGCCCCTAGACGTACATGGTAGACCCGTCATGAAGTCCATGGATATACCATCCCACTCCCACTATGGTTCCTCAAGTGGCTAAGCTATGTTTTCTGTTTCCTGATGCTCGGCCTTCACATGCTGATAAGTGAGGAATCATGATACAACCTCTACCACCACTTTCTTCATCCATGGCCACTGTTACAGATACTAGATTTCGTAGTATATCTTTTCCAGAACAATATGTACTTCCGAATGGGATGTATTGAACTCCCTCAACACCTCCTCCTAAAGAATTACTGGTACCATAGTTCATCCTCTAATGATTATTATGTGCTCCCCACCTTAAGAAAATACATCAGGAGCATGTCCCAAGGATTTCTGAGCATGTCGGGCCACAGAGTTTACATCCTCAAACGGTGCCTCACTAACTCTCTGAATAAGTGGGGGAGTAACTGTCATAGACTAAAGGTATGTTTCTTTATCTCTATCCAAAAAGGATATCTGAAACATGTCTAGCTACTCTGTCACCTCACTCAACACCTCTAGAACAGAACCCCTGATGAGTGCGTCTTCTACTATATTCCCCTTCCCAGGGGTGTAGGCTATCTGAAAGTCATAGTCCTGGAGGAACTATAGCCGTCATCGTTCTCTCAAGATCAGGTCCTTCTATGAGAATATATACCTATTACTCTTGTGATCATAGTAGATTGTAAAACATTCACCCATCAAGTAGTGTTCCCCATCTTTAATGCAAAGACCACTAGTTCTAACTTCATGTCATTGGTAGTATAGTTCTGTTCGTGTTGCCTAAACTATTGTTTTCCATAAGTGATTCATGTTCACACTTTCATTATGAAACAACATAGAATGATCTCTGATGCATCGTAGTAGACTACATAACCAACACCCCATTCTAGTAGCCTCATTATGGGGTCACTCATCAGCCTCTGCCTCGTCTCTTGAAAACTCTAATGGCATATCACCTTACACATGATGGGATGTCACTTCTTTGTCAAATATGAAAAGGGTGTCACAAAACTAGAAAAGTATGGTATAGATCTTCGGTAGTATCCATCCAATACAAGAAAACTACAGACCCTAGTCACACTCCTGGGTGTCTCCCAAGCAAGTATTGCCACTATCTTTGCCAGAACCACTGCAACTCCAGCCTTTATGATAACGTTCCCTAGTTAGTAGACTTCTTGGATCCAAAACTAGAACTTCATGAGAATTTCCGAAAGCTAGTGCTCTTGGAGTGTATCCAGAACTATTTTTAAGTTCATGTTGATGTCCTCCTTCGATGTTGAGTATATAAAGATGTTGTCAATGAAGACCCCCATTAAGATATTGAGGTATGACTGGAAGATCATGTTCCTAAGTCCCATGAACACTATCCGAGCGGTGGTCACACCGAAGGGCGTCACTAAGAAATTCTAATGGCCATACTGAAATTTGAAGGCTGTATTCAATATGTGTTCATCCCATACCCTGAGCTGGTGATATCCTGATCTGAGGTCTATCTTCAAAAACCCTTGATCCCCCTTTAGCTAGTCGAATAGATCATCAATACTTGGGAGTTGATACTTGTTCTTCACGGTCATATAGTTCATGCACCGATAGTCCCGACAAAGCCTCAAAATCCCATATTACTTCTTGGAAAATAGAATTGGGTATTACCATGGAGAAACATTGGGCCTTATGAACCCATTCCTCTGTATTTCCCCAAACTATACCCACAACTCACAAAGATCCATGGGGTCCATATGATATGATGGAATAGATATCGGTGTCATCCCTAAGTACATGTCAATGTAGAAGTCTAACTCTCTACAAGGTGGTAGTCTCCTATCATCATCTAAAAAGACATAATCATACTGGTCCTCCACTATAGGATAACTCAAACTCCTCTCATCAAAAGATCCAAAGGTAAGGCTAGCCAATTCATGAGTGATCGGCTGCACCCTCCTTCGAGAGTGTCCATCCTATGATGCAAGGGTTACTTTATCGATGAAAAAAAAATCATGGTCCCATACTCACAGAAACATCACACATTATGCATAAAATAGTTGTTATGAGCATGAACTATAGACAGTCAGTCCATAACAAAGATGACGTTGTAAGACCTCGACGCTGCTACTAAGAGATCCAAGTCGAAGCTCTTGCCTCCTAGAGTGAGATCACACTATCTCCACCAGTGTTTAATCATTGAATCTTCTCCCGTAGGAGTCTCAAATAGTAATGATCTAGCCAATGAGTCTTTCAAATTATCTGATCTCTGAACGAGTGTTGTGGAAATAAAAGAGTGACTAGAACTTGTGTTTATAAGAACTATATCTAGAGTGGAATAGAAACATATCATACCTCTAATAATCTCTGGAGCACTGTGGTCATAGACCACTTCCATATGAAGCTGAGATCGTACCATTCCACCTGCTCTCTATGGTCGAGATGGACCACCTGGGGGTTGTGGTTTTAGAACCTCAAACTGTTATTTGCTACCTACTGCATGACCTGCTCCTCTGATACGTCTACCTCCCTACAGACCCCCCTTGCCCAATCCTCGACTACTTCCTTGGTAGTCCCTAAGTCATATGATGATCGTATATAAGGGATGCCAGGTAGTCTCAAGCCATGTGTTCCTATCCGCAGTAAGAGTAACAATATTTAGTCATCAGAATACCTCCTCTGCCTCTAGAGCTCCACACACCCGACCCTACATCTTGGGTCGTCCAACAGAAGCACTATCCCACATGGACCTCTGTGTCATATGGCAAATGCCTACTTCAAATGACTCAACTACCTTTCGTCTGGTGGTGGCTCTCTCTGTCAATGCCTCCTCTCTTAATAAGTTCTCCTCCAATAATGCTCGCTCGAGCACTCCAGCCTGTGTCGGGATGTTGAGTGATATCATCGATGCTATGATCTCCCACTAGAGACCAAGATCAAAGGTCTGGGACCTAAAAATCTTTCGCATACCTTGACGATGGAGTAGCATGGGAGGTCAGAGAATATCATCGAGTACTGGGCCACTGATAGTATGTCATACTATATGTGTAGTAGATTTTGGATACGCACTGACCATAAAGTTGCTGGAACGAACTCCATGATGAAAAGGGACTCAAAGTACAACAAGAAAAGTGTCACATCCTCATGCATTTGGAGCATCAAACTCCGCCATCGCCCAACTGTTCCCCGAAATAGACTAGAATCTAGAATCACCATTTGATCTTCTAGTGTCTCAACTAAGAGAAACACATGTTCCACATCCTCGAGCATGTCCTTGGCTATTTAGGGATCTTTCCCAACATTAATCCCCCAAGGCCTATGTCCCTAGAACTCATACAATGTCCTCAGTTATTGTGCACTATCTTCCAGTATGGCTGGTGTAAAATTCTTTCCTCTGAGTGGTGGTGTTGCTAGTACACCACTCGATGGTGCCAACATAGTTAGAGGGCCATTCACTAAATAATTATTGCTTGGTGGGACATCATCATGTACTATCTATAGAATCATGGTTGGCTATCTTTTGCGGTGACATCATGAAAAAGAAAAAAGTCCACAATGGTAAAAAACTTGTACCCAATGAGCTGACTCAAAAGAGATCAAAATAAAGATATTCCAAAAACACACAAAATTAGTGTTTTCATGCATCTAGCCAGAAATTAGAATTCAGGGTCCTGGTATATAAATTCTTCCCCCACCGCACCATCATTAGACTTCCCAAACTGAAAAACTCACTCAAAACACTTAACACTATTCTTTCATTGGAATGAAAAGAGTCCTAGTTATTCCGTAGAACCTCCCTTTGATACAAAATTTTCACAACCCATCCCCCAGGGCTAGTTCCATGACTACCCGAAGCATGCCTTCTTTTGGCCAGGGGTTGGGTACTATCCCTGAAAAGGTGTATCCCTAAAACGGGAAGGAATTGACTTTAAACGTTCGCAAAAACATAGTACAAGAACACAAAAGTATGAAACCATGAAGTAAAACTACAGTAGTAAAATCTTGTACTAAAAGTAAAGGGGTCAGAATACAAGCCCAACAGAAAGATACAATACAACAGAAAATAGAAAACAGCTCATGAGATCATCCTCCAAGGATCCAATCAAAAGGGTAGGTACAACTCACCTCCAAAGCTATCCAAGTCATCTAGTCACCTCCGTGTATAGGTTGGTCCTAGTTCTTATTGTCTCAGCCGAGCTACTCATCATCTACACATGAAACAACTAGGTTCAGGCGAAACTCATAGTGGGGTGAGTATAAAAATACATAGTAGGGACCCCAAGACCCATGGAGGTCTCTCAAAATTATACAATGGAAAACCACAAAGCATGATCTCAATCACAATGTACAAAGAAAAAGACTCAAATCAAACCAAGTATAACATATGTACTAAATTAAAAAATGATTACTCATAGAGCTAGATCATCTTATTTGATAAAGGGTTATGCTTTTGATCCACAACAGATTGCTCGGTGCTGATCCACAAAGGATCGCTAGCTACAAATACACACAGGATCTCAAGGTGCAAATACACACAGGATCCCTAGGTGATGATCCATGCAGGCTCGCTAGGTGATGATGTACAGAGGATCTCTAGGTGATGATCCACACATGATCTCTAGGTTTTTATCCAAACAATATTTCTAGGTTCTGATCTACACATGATCTCTATTTATTCTTCACGTCTCAGCTAGCCACTAGATTATTTCACAAAGCAGGCTTGACTTCCATATTATCATCTCCTCAAGATATCGATTGTGTCTCATCTTCCAAGAAATTACACAAATGAGTAACCTAAAGGACCTATATGTCTTAAGGGTCCCAACATGATAGACGGCGCGTCATTCAGAGGCCATGTCTGTGACTTATAGGCATTTTAGTGTCAAGGGACCAGCTAGATTCGGGTTCGATCCAACCCGGTCATACTCTAACATTCTCTAAAACTCAGGTGTAGTATCATAAAAGTATCATATCATCCCAATAATATCAATGAAATATATAGTACTTCTAACATATGTATTCTTTGAGAGATACATCCTTTTAAGCCTATCTCGGCCGAATGTGATCCGGTTTCGGTCTGACTCATTAAGACAAACCTTACCCTCCCCATTTTGGGCTTACCGGACCTGGTTCTGGTCAACCCTAATCGATCCGGGTCCCACCAAGGTTTGACCCGGCCGAGCCCGAACCGGCTGGGCTAGCTTGGGTCGGCGGGGCTGTGGACAGGCCCACCGGGCGGCCCGACTTGATGGACGGCATGGTCTGTGAACTGGGTGACTATGCATGGGTTATCCCCCTTCTTGAATGGCTTTTCTGTTCGGATTATGTCACCAGTGGTGACCCGTGGTGCTGTCTCGGCTTGCAGCGGGACCCGCGGGGTACAGATCACCTTCACTTGGGCCACCTCTATTGGTACGCTAGTCTCTGCCTATGTGGCTGGCCAAGGGTCGGCCTCCCTCTACAGTCGTCGCGGCTTGATGTTGGGGCTACCCTCTACGGAACTCTGCCTGCAATCACCGTAGCCCGCCGAAGCCAAACACCTCCATCACATGCTGGTGCCATTCACTGGCGCTTCCATTCCTGTTCCATGCCGAAAATCTTTTGCGGGCCACCTAGTGAGCTATGGTGGTCTGTTTCCCCCTCTGAATGTGCCTACAGGCCTTCTGAGTTTCTTTCGTCACAACGTGACTCCTAGATTCGAATTGATTTCATGTTTAAAATTAGTCTCCGAAGAACCAAACAAACACCGAAGCGGTGGAGGGTCTGGGTCTTGTTCGTTTGGCATACCCCCCCCCCCCCCGCGTTAGCATTATACCAAGTGGTTAATAAACATCTCATGAAAATGATAAATTTAATCATGTTCCAAACTTCTGTGATTCAACATGCCATTAAATAATGCGTAATGTAAACAATATCTCATGAATCTAAATACAAACATCGCCTACCTTGAGATCTGTTGGGTGATGATACGGTTGTGGTGGGAGAAGAGTCCTCATTAGATGAAGTCATTGACGTTCATCGATCCCGGATCATTGCAACCCAATCTTCCATCCTCCCTCAGTAAAAGATGCCACAGTACATTGCCAGATGATTCTCACAGCTGTCTCAATAACCCAAACCCAAGCCGTAATTAAATTGAGGCAGAAAAGAGGTTGACACAATGACAGATTAATGAGGTTCATTAATGAATGAACCTCTTAATATATCAACAGTGTGGTTACATACCGAAGATTCATGCCATTAAATACCTTGACCACCCATCAGTCCCACCACCACCCCTCAACAGGAGATCGGAAAATAAAAAACCAATATTTTTGTTATTTTATTATTTCCTTTAAAGTCTGAAAAACTATCATTTTCTCCCGACCTACTATGGTCGATGTTAATCCCCCCTTAATAGAATCCCAGAATTGCGAGTTCAACAGTGACCTCAGATTTTTAATTCAAGAACTGGTTCAAAAGATATAAAAAGGTTCCCCTAAGATAACTAAAGTTACTTTAAAATAAGGTCAAAATTCCATTTCGGGCACACTAGGCCTCAGAATCAAGCACTGTCAATTTTCATAGACTAGTAATAATCCAAAATAATTTCAAAAGTAATTTTTATAGAATTTCCAAGTCTTTACAATACTCTTGAGTGTAACTAATTACATACAAACAAGAACTAGAGAAGATCATAGGTCATCGACACGAAGAATCACCAAAAAATCCATTTATAGAGGATCCACATATCATCAACACACTTATTGATCCTTCCTCTTATTCTTCTTGAACTGAAAGCAAAAATGAAATAAACATGCATAATATGTCTGAAAATAATCAGATATTCAAATAACAAACATATCCTGATATTTATATTCTACCCACATATATTCTATTACAATGTGTGGCCCCCAATTTTGAACATAAATTTTATTTAAATCATTTATTACCAAGATTCTATGGAATCACTATATAAGATCCACATAAGCACATAAAATTATTTCATATTGTTTATTCAACAATAAAACCTACAAATGTGGATAAAGAAAACAAAATGAAACAATAATTACCATTTTCATTAGAAGATTCTTTGAATGAATGGATGTATTAAGATAATTCACCAATGAGAGTTTGGGTAAACATGAAACTCCATTTTATTGAATGTTATTTCCAAGAATCTAAAACCACAACTATAAGGAATTATATTTGTGTGATAATAAATTCATAAGGGGAAATAATAAATTAATATCTGGAGATATTTAAGAGGTTATGTTTGAAGCTGTTAAGACAACTAAATAAGTGATCAAATTTTAATTCAATATTTTTATGAATGAATAACTACTGTAGATTGAAATATTATTGAGGCTGTTACTGGTGGTTAACTAGATGATAAGACCCATATTACTACAATAACCATACTTGAGAACATGGATCATAAACCTCATCAATTTGGTTCAAGATCTAATGTATGCATTCAAGGTTTCCATTAGGTGAAAAGCAATAAATTTGAAAAGAAGCCGGAAACGAAGCTCAAAGATGTATATACCCTTATTCAACATCTTTCTCTTTACCAGGGGAATTCCCAATCTCATCCTCTAATTCACTATAAAATATGATCTTATGAAAACTACTATTTTGACCATTTCCCCCAATTAAGAGAGACACGTGATATTTGGGAGGAATCATTCCAACCTACCCCAATAACCTAATGTTGATGCTCCTTTCGTCACAGAATCTAAAGATCGGAAAAGGGGAATATCTAAGCTCAAAGTGATTCAACCATTGAATAAAACATCAAAAATCGACAAAGGCATGAACAAAGGATCAAAAGAAACTACACCGCGCAAGTTATATCACTGTCGCGCAGGTACACTTGCGCGACGCCCTTGGTTGGGCAAGTGACTTGCGCGACCTAAGTGATAACCGCCCGGTAACCGCCCAGGGTCTTCTTTTTCCTATAAATAGACCCTGTGGGCCCCCCATTCGGGGAGGAGTTTTTTCCAGAAACTCAGATTGAAGCTCCCGATGCCCAAGTCTCTTCTCAAAGCTTCTGGATCACTTCTAAGGTAATTTCTTACCTAGAACGGAAGATCTAAAGAGAAGAAGGAAGGCCTAAGTGTTGAAACTCATCAACACTTGTGCACCGCCTTATTTTCTTCAATAGAACATGTGCGTCCCTTTTCTGGAAGAACCTCAAGAGGATTCTAAAGTGATTAATAAAGAGTCGCTCAAGTATTCTAATGCTGGTTAAAAATCGCGCAAGTACCCCTCATGTCGCGCAAATATACTTGCGCGACCAATACTTGCGTGCCGCCGCAATACTTGCGCGCCTTTCAAGACTTGCGCGCCCCTACCTTTTTGGGTGCCCATCTTTCCCATTTTACCCCTCTCAAGCCATTACACCTTTCCTTTTCAAGATTCAGTCTTCAAGACACTCTTCAAAGCCATTTATGGCATGATTTCTTAATTTGACTTCCTTATCTGAAAGGAATTATGTGGAATATCTCTCAAAACCTAGTGATTTAAATATCCTTTTGTCACTAAATATGGAATATTCATTCATTCAACCTCATCCTTTAAGATGAGAGAATCCTTAACTTGGGTCTCCTTTTTAGGAATAATCCCCAATTATAAGTCCTTTAATATGGGCATCTTCCTTAGGAGTAAGCCCCAAATTCTTAAAGTTCCCAAACTTGGGCATCCCCCTCAGGAGTAAGCCCCAAACCTTAATTCCTTAACTTGGGAATCCTTCTTAGGAGTAAGCCCCAATCATAATCCTTTAATCTGGGTATCCCCCTCAGGAGTAAGCCCCAAGTACCCAAATTTCTCTTTAACCAGTCCTAATTTACGTTTGATCTGGGATTCCTTCTTAGGAGTAAAACCCAGTTATCAATACTCTCCTAATTTGGGTTTCCTCTTCAGGAATAAGTCCCAAGTTAGAGTATTCAAATCTCCATGAAGCACATATACCTTTATGGACCCTATTCCTGGATTTTCTCCCTAAAGTAAATCCTCTGGGCAGTCATACATACATAAGCCCCAAACCATTTCTTATGATTGCATCTTTCATGGCACAATTGTCTAAATTTTACAAATACCTCTTGTTTCTCACACTGAGCATGCCTCACGTGAGTTTAGAGTGTAAAAGTAATTGTGACATCCTGCTTTGAGCCATCAATCATAAACATCACATCCTTATTCGAACTACGTCGGTTCTGATTCCTTTTTCAAAATAAAGGATAAGTAGGTAGCCCATCTATGGGTTCGATCCCAACTTTGAAGTAATTCATTGTCCTTCTGAATGATGATAAACTTCAAGTGCCCCACTGAGTGGCTTTAAAACCAGTCTGGTCATCATAATGACCAAGAGAATTTTATATAAATGTTTTGAAGGATACCATTGACCAAGAATCTCTAAATTGATACAGATGATTCTCTATTGATGAAGAACCTAAAATACATATAAAAGATTCTCTAAATTTCTTAAATATTTAATCATTGATTGTTAAACTGAAGGAAATCTCATTTTATACTTGGTAATGTGATAAGGATTCACGAACATAACTTAAATCTATAAAGAGAGTCCCGGAGTAGACAATAATTCCCCTCAAAAAGGTGTGATGTGTCCGACCTCCCATCCTCTCGACCAATGAAAATTCCTAAGCCTCATCAGTTCACAAGCTAATGAGCGCCTACCTTTGGAAAGTAGGTCCAAACGGATGTGGAATCATTGGATATTTCCGGTTCTACGAAAAAACCCGCTAGAAACCGATCGGAACGTTTGAATCTCCCATCCAGGAGGTCATCCCCGGATTCCGTGCGAAACAAAAAATGGTGAAACCGACGTGAATCCTTAACCAAGTTAAAGTGATGTTCTTCTTATTTGTTAGGCCCCTTGGGCCAACAAAGCAATCATTGACATGTGCTCATCCAAAAGATGTAGTGGCCGGATTCATATTGATTATGTCTGTTATATGGAACATGCACTCTTTTCTCAAGATCTTCTGCAAAATGGCTTTCCTTAAATTCAACCCTGTAAATACTGCTACTGTAAACACCTCTACTGTGAGGTCTACTGCTGTGAAAACCAATGCTGCTACTCCTGCTGGAACGTCGTCCGCTCTGAGGATGACATCACCAACTCAGCGTCTTCAACGCTGGGTTTCTAATGCACTGGTTAAGGAGTACCATCTCAACGGTACTATCCCAACTCTGGAGGCCGCTCGTCAAGCCCTCCAAGTTAACAACTCTACCTGGTCGTCCGGACAACGGCGGCCAGTGATCAAGAAGCAGACGGTGCTGACTACCATCTCCAACCGTTTCGGGTCGTTATCCCCGGAACGAAATTTTCATTCACTCCCTTACTCTGAGGAAGTGAATTAGAAGGTCCCACAGGGCCTTAATTCAAAAAGACAGGAGTCCTTCCTGAGGGCTCCCATAAACAATCGCCGCTAGACTAGTGCGGTAGTGCGCCCTCAACATGATGAGGGTACCGACTCCATGCATTCAGCTCAGGTTCCTCGAACCCGAGCAGGCAAGATGAACCGCCAGAGACGGAATCCGGTTAACAATTGGCAGGTTGTCATCCCTGCCATCTCTGGAGAAGTCCACCAACCTAACTTGGTGGCAAATAACGAGCAGGCACAATCGCCTATCTGTTTTAATTCCGCTGTCCAGCAGACTCGTCTGGCAGCATCACGCCAATCCCACCAGGAAATTCCGGCGGAGTACTATAGGTAGGAACATACACCTGCTTATACATCACCAGTTAGTCAGCAGGCTCGTCTGACTACATATGATGGATCTTGTCAACCGCATTTGGCGAAGTGTAATCAGCAGGCACATACACCTGATAATACTAATAAAGCATACCAACAGTCTCTCTTGGTAGCGCACAGAGAAGTCAGTTGGAAATCCCCAACGACAAACAGGAGGCAGACTCAACTCTCTGCCTCCACACTAGAGTACTGTCAGGATTCACTGACAGGAAAAGGAGGACAAGAGCAGGCACATACACCTACTCCAAACCCGGAATGGAAGTATATCCCCATTCCGGTGGCTGAAGTCACCAAACATATTTTATCAATGGTGAAAGAGCAGAAGCAAATTCCTGCTCATATTCTGGATGCTTGCCAGGATATCATAACAGCTTCAGGATCATCTCAGGGACAGACAGATAAATCTATCCATAGAAGTGGAGTGACACATCGACGATTCACTCCGGAACAGACACACACATCTCTTCCAGTCCAAGAGGGTCATGGGGCATACTTCCCCATATCATACGGACAACCACGTCAGGCACATACACCTGATTTGAGTGACGATCGTCAGCCTAACCTGACCCTCTTTCTTGATCAGGCACATACACCTGCTCAGAGTAACCACTTTCGTCAACAAGTGGTTTCTAAATCGAGTAAGAAGGAATCTAAGAAAACGATCTGCCCAGCACAGTCAGGAGATCAAAGGACAATCTATAACAAGGCCTTGCTCGATGATGGAGTTATTGAAGCCCTTAGACATTTATCTGTCGGAATTCAAGATTCTACTCCCTCAGTTCCCAATAACGGGAACATTAATTCTGAAGGTCTTCAATAGACACTTCCTCATGAAGGCATGCTTCATGAAAATTCAGCCAATCTTGAAGTTTCTTCTTCAGATGAGAGCCACAGGAACCCTCTGTGTGGTCAGAAGACCAAGGAGCAAGAGATCTCATCTTTTGCTGTAACCCATTATGGTGGTCCTCCGCATGATGATGAATTTTTCTGCAAAAGTCCTCTCCGTAGTAGTGATTCACATTGCCTGGAAAATACTCCAGTGGAAAATGTAGTGCCGAGAAAGCCCTCATATCTTGAGGCACTTGCAAATGCGAAACCAGTCATGCCTGATTCTTTATCGCTAACAAGTGAAATACTTTCTCAATCATAAGATATCCCAGGGTGTAGGTCATTCTCCGAACCACCCCTAAGTCATGCATCTTCTAGTTTGACCGATGATCTATCTACCAATCTTGTTGAATCCGATTAAGAAACAAGGAAACACCAACTCTGGTCAAAATAGGTAGAAGAATCTTCATTTAATGATAAAGAGGAAATGCCGAACATGAGGAAAAAACTGGAAAAAGGTGAAGTACCAGTCATGTTTTGGCCATTGGCTTACTCCCAGTATGACATTCCAAAGATGTTGACGGATGATGGAATCCATGATATTCGTCTCAACATATGGAAAACTCTTTGTCAATTAAAGAAGAAGGTATTATCTTATGATGAATATGAAAATCATCTTAAGATAATAGAAGTGCTACAACGTCAGATTGATTTGGCATCTCTATCAGTCTCTCGGTATCCGAAGGCTGAAAAACAACAGAGAACCCTTCAACGTTCATGCTTTGGCGCACTACGAAAATTGCGTCAGTTAATTTCCAATGCTCCATCTGATGTTCATATCAGAGGATGGTGTGTTCACGGAGCACTACATTTCACAGTTCTTTCCAGTAAGCAAAGCCCTCCGAAAATGGTCTCATGCAATGTTATTGCCCATGGCCGGCCACAGTCAATAGGCTTTGTTCATAATCAAAAGCTTTCTAAAGAACAGGCTTCAACTAGTTCTTCTCAAAATCAAGCATATAGAGAACAAGTTGTTGAATTTCTCCTACATCAAGTAGGCGAGAATATTGCACAAGCCTCTCGTATGGAGCAAACACATCACCAAATGACAGAAGTCTTGGAAATCATCCAACGGTCTGTTGAACCAGGTGATAAAAGTGGATACAGGTTAATGCATCCTGCTAATTTTTGAACTAAGATTCGCAAGATCAAGAGATATTTTAAGAAGATCTCAGACGTAGAATGTCAAGAGCCACCCCAGCTTGTCAGACTGGGGACTTCTCTAACCCAACCCTCAGAGTCAACAAATGGGATTCGAGGAGTTGAGCAGAATCAGCAGGAACATCCCCAGTTCACGAGACTGGGGACTCTTTCAAATCAGCAATCCCCTTCTCAGAGAATATCGGTCTTTTCTCGATTGGGGAAGAATCCCCAAGAGGAACGAAGATCCAAATTATCAGGAGATTCCCTCCAAATTATAGCTCGTCAAGAAATTCTTAAAGGATTGAATCAAAAAAAGGAAATGCCTCATCAAAGATATGAAAGAAGACAATATCACAGAAATGTTGATAGAAGGGATGCGATGCATCATGCATTAATCAATGTCATCATTGTCGTTGTTGTTAATCCACCAGAGGAGACTCACTCAGGGGACTCAGATGAGGAGCATCTTGCTCAAAAAAATGTACGCACCGATACAAATGAAGAAGGTGTACGTACACGAAGTCAAAGGATCACTCAGAACCTAGGTAATCTACTTCCCTCCCTCCAAAAGGTATCCAACAAAGGGAAGGGAAAAATCAGGTTACATATCCTTCCTCTGGAGAAGGTCAGTCGCTCTCGTTAGAGCAAAGGTTTGCACAACAGGAGGAAGAAATGAAAGAATTAAGAAGAATGAATGTAGAACTACTTCAGAGTAGTCTTATTCTTAAGAATGCTGAAGTTCGACAGCTGAAGGAATTTGTTGCAGTTACTTTGATGGATCAAGAATATCCTCCTTTATCAGTACACCCTCAGAGGTCTAATCCCGTGGGTCAAGTGAAACAACAGTTGGCAGTGCTACCATCAGTTGCAGCACCAACCACCACGTCTATCCAAGCTCCATTCATTGCACCTACCCAAAACCAAGTTCAACCTGATGTTTCTCAAAAGTTAATAAATACTATTGAGTCATTAACAGCTCGGTTAGAAACTATGGAAGGGAAACGGGCGCAAGTTCAACCTGAAAAGAAAGTTTAACCTGAATGGGTAGATTCAATTTCTCCTCCATCCAGTTTTGGAATCCCTGTTTTCCCTACTTTCAATGGGTCAGGAGACCCTGAACAACATTTGACACATTACATGTCTTGTTGTGATCCTATGATGGGAACTCCAGAACAGCAAGAAGCAGTGAAACTCAGATGCTTCATGCGAACCTTGCAAGGACCAGCTTTTGTCTGGTATACAAGCTTGCAATCCCAGTCAATCATAGGATGGGAGGATCTTCGGAAAAAATTCCTTCTTCAGTTCAGTTCAACTTTGCCAAAAACAACAGTTTTCGATCTTACAAACTGCAAGCAAAGGGAGAATGAAAGAGTATCTTATTTCATTGCTCGCTGGAAGGGATTAACATATTCCCTGAGTTTAGCACTCCCTCAGGAAGAACTATTGTCAATCTATGTGGAAAATTTGCATGATGAATTACGCACGCCCTTGATCCTTGTGAAATACAGAGGAGGGTTTCGAGACCTTACTTAAATCGCTTAGCAGATTGAAGATTCCCTTATACAGGCTAAGGTTAAATCTCGTGTAATTCCATCAGCTCCTGGAAGAAGAATGGGTAAAGCAGAAACTGCTACAGTTATGCTTAAACAAGCACCTATACATATTTCTACTTCAAAACCTTCATCTTCTTGAAGGACTCCACCTCCTGAACTCCAAAAACAAAGGCCGTTTCGTCCAAATGATCAAGGAGATCAAAGACGAAAACAATTTGAGGATATAAAAAGTAAAACATACTCTTTCTGAAGTGAGAAAGTTCCGGGTTACTTCATTTCAGCTCTGGGAAATAATTTGGTTCAATTACCAGTGCCCAAGAGGCCAAACAAGGAAGGAGATGAAGACTGTCCCAATTATTTTCCCTTTCATCAAATGTTGGGGCATCCCATCAAGGAGTGTTTTGTCTTTAAAGACCTCCTGAAAAAGATGGCCGACTTGGGACAAGTCAAATTGAAGGGTTCTTCAGCTCATGTAGTATGTGTTACCGCTATAGATCCAGAGGAAGGAGGCGAGTGGCAGGAAGTCAGAAGCAAAACTGCGCAAATATATGATGATTGGATGGTCAGAAAGACAATCAATCGGACCCATGCCATTTTGCGAACACAATTGAAGAAGCTATTTGTGTCTCCTACAAAAGCTACAGTGAAGCCTCCATCAAAATACAAATCCTCAAAAGGGCAGCGCAATTCAAAGAAGAAAGAGGAATCAAAAGAAGATGAGTATATATCGAGGCCTAAGTTGTCTTTTACTCTGGCAGATTTTATGCCATCTACTTCAAAGCAACGGGCACCGCCCCATCAAACGGCACAGCCTAAACAGGCTAGTCATGCAGGGTCTTTATCAGACGAAGAGTTAATCTTCGGTTCTGTTAATATGATTCAATTAACAGATCCATATTCCAGTCTTGATGATCCTGAATTTCTTGTATCAAATAAGGGAATCTGAGGATGTTCTAGAGGTTCAGGATACAGGGGAAGACGTGGATCTTTCCAAAGCCACTACTCCAATTCTACCTCTGCTAGCACTGTGTATGAAGTAGAAACTCGTGGTAGAGCCCTTCAGTGAGCTCAAAAAGAATAAGAAAGTTCTTCTGCCAATGGCCAACTCAGTTTTGGCACAGTTATTTTGGAAGACTGATTAAAGGTTCCATCTTCTTTATCTCAGCAAGTAAATGGATCTAATCAGTCTATTCTTCCAAAACCAAGGATGTTGCCAACTTCTATCCCAATACAAGATGCATCAGCTTCCAAAGCATCTGCTTCCAAGGTACCTGCTAAACCGCATATTCCTGTTGGGAAACGCCGACCTCTAGATCAAAAGTATGATATATTGAAACACTTGGCTCAAGTACCAGCCAAGTTATCAATTTTGGATGCTTTGAATCTGTCAAAAGATCTTTGGGAAGCACTCATCGAAGCTTTGTCAAGTCCTCAGGAGTTTGAAGCTGAAATTGCGGCAGTAGAAGTCTATCATATAGAGAATAATCCTGGAGAATTCCATGCAGTGATATATTTTACTGATAAAGATGAAGATGATGTTGGGAATGGGCACATAAAACCTTTGTACTTATCTGGGAAAGTCAATAGTGTAGATATCCGAAGAGTTTTCATTGACAATGGTTCAGGAGTCAACCTCATGCTCATTCGTACACTTCATCGATTGGGCCTCACGAAATCTGATTTATCTCCATCTACCATGATGTTACAAGGATATGATAAAAATGAACAAGAACCACTGGGCGAAGTTACACTCAGAAACCCAGTTTGGAGATCTTTATCCAATTCGGATTTCATGATTGTTGATCAAGACTCAGCTTTCAACGTCTTGATTGGAAGACCCTGGCTACATCAGCATGCGGCTATCCCTTCATCATACAATCAATGTCTCAAATACTATTTCAATGGTCAAGTTGGAACATTGTATGGTGATAAGGCCCCGTTCAAGACATGTGACTATAAATACATTGAGGCAGAATTTTATCACATGAAGGGAAGAGAAAAATCTACAATGAAGGAAATTACAAAAATTAATGCTCCATATGGTTTGGAGAAAATTCCAATAAATCCATTTACACATGTGAGTACAGATTATGTGTTACCTGTTAGTCAATTCGACAAAATAGGCCCAAATCAAAATACTCTTATGGAAAGATCCATAATGTCAATTACGGAAATTGAGCCAGACAACAGGGGAGAAATTGGTAACCTACCAAACAGTGATGAAAGCATAAGTGGTAACATTTTCATTTCATCTGCTGAAGTCCAACAAGTCTATACTTCGTCAATCAGGCTAGAAGAAGTTATAGCAACACTAGTGGTGAATATTGATGTCGATTCTCAATCCATCATCTCCTCTTTATTTCCCAAAGAAGGCCCTTTATCATCAATAGGGTCGGAAATGGAAGCTTCTTCTTAAAAATGTGAAAATTTTGATATCTCTTATGATCATGAAAATTTCGTTTTGTCATATACTATGCAAGTAGAAACAGAAGAAATAACACATGATGAAGAGGAAGAGGAAGATCTTAGAGATTCTCCTCCAGCATTTGAAGAGGGTATCTCTACCACTGTGGATGAACTCATAGAAATAAATCTGGGTACAGAGAAAGATCCACTCCCCACTTTAATTAGTGCGGCCATGACCCATGAAGATCAAGAGATGTATATTTATTTTCTAAAGTAAAATAAAGATATTTTCTCTTGGAACTATACAGAAATGTCTGGACTTCATCCGAATATTGCTACTCATCATTTGGGTTTACCAAACGAATATCGTGGATTTAAGCAAGCCGCGAGAAGAACACACCCAACTTATGCTTCCAAAAATTGAAGCTGAAGTGGATAAGATGATCAAAGATAACTTCTTCAGAGAATTTCAGTATCCCAAGTGGTTGGCTAATATTGTCCCTATAAAGAAAAAGAACGGACAAATTAGGGTTTGCATCGATTTCAGAGATCTTAATCGGTATTGTCCTAAAGATGATTTCCCAGTTCCGATTACAGAACTCTTAATTGATGTGACGGCTGGTTATGAAGTACTTTCCTTCATGGATGGATATTCCGGATATAATCAGATCCGATTGGCCCTAGAAGATGAGGAATCTACATCTTTCAGAGCCCCTCAAGGTGTGTTTTGTTACCGTGTGATGCCCTTTGGTTTAAAGAATGCAGGTGCAACATATCAACGCGCCATGCATCGTATCTTCAAACCGTTCTTAGGGAAGATTGTTGAGTGCTATGTGGATGATTTGGTAGTTAAATCCAAACAACATTCTAATCACTTGGCTGATTTGGAAGTCATATTCCACAAACTTCGACAACATAATTTGAAGATGAACCCCTTAAAATGTGCTTTTTGGGTAACCTCAGGAAAATTCCTCGGCTTTGTTGTACGCCATCGTGGTATTGAAGTCGATACCGAGAACACCAAATCAATCCTTGGTATGTAACCTCCTCAGAATTAGAAAGAATTAAGAGGACTTCAAGGACACTTAGCCTATATTCGGCGTTTCATCGCCAATTTGGCAGGCAAAAGTTTACCCTTTACCAAATTATTGAATAAAGGAGTCACTTACCAGTGGACTGAAGAATGTCAAGAAGCATTTGATGTTATCAAGAAATAACTCTTGAGTCCACCAGTACTCATGCCACCTGTCCAAGGTAGACCACTTATCCTCTATGTGACAGCTCTAGAGCGATCATTGGGTGCCTTTCTCGCTCAAAATAATGATGTTGGGAATGAAAATAGCCTCTACTATCTCAGAAGAACTATGCTTGAAGTAGAAACCCAGTATTCAAGTATTGAGAAGTGCTGCCTAGCATTAATCTTTGCAGTTCAGAAACTGAGACACTATCTGCAACATCACAAGGTCCAATTGGTATCTCGCAATAATCAGCTCAAATTCATCCTTAGTCGTCCAATGCTTACAGGACGTCTAGCAAGGTGGGCAGTTATTTTGCAGCAGTTCGACATTCAGTATGTATCTCAAAAGGCAATTAAGGGCCAAGCTCTGGATGATTTCCTGGCTGAACATCCTTCCATGGAAGACACGTCTTCAGATAATGAACTCCCTGATGAGGAAGATTTCTCTATTCAAGAGAGTCCTCAAACATGGGAAATGTATTTTGATGGTGCTTCCAGAAGTCCAACAGAAAAGAAAATGGAAAATCCTAAATTCAACAAAGTTGGTTTAGGAATTGTACTCATATCTCTAGATAAGGCATTGTTACCTTATTCCTTTTTATTGTGGGAAGGTGGTACTAATAATGAAGTCGAATACCAAGCTCTTATTACAGGCTTGGAGTTAGCGCTCCAAGAACGAATGAATCACTTAAAGGTGAAAGGTGATTCAGACCTGGTAATCAAACAAGTCAATGGGGATTATGCCATCAGAAAAGAAGAATTAATACCTTTGTATGATTACGTCAGAGATTTAATGGCGGAATTCCCTTCAGAACCGACATTTTCTTATGTCCCAAGATCACAAAATGATCAAGCTGATGCACTCGCTAATATAGCCACAGCTCTAACAGATCCAAATCGGGACGAGACAACCATCAGTATTTCCCACCGTCGTGCAATTTCACCTTATGTTCAATCCAGAACAGAGGAAATTAATGAAATTAGTCCCATTCCTGAACCGTATGGTCATACTACAGGATGGATGTCACCTATCAGGGAATACCTTCAAAATGGAACACTTCCACCTGATAGAGCCGAGAAAGAACAAATCCGGCGACGTGTGGTCAATTTTACTCATTATGATAGCCCAAACCACCTAGATAAAATTCTCTACAAACGTGGTTTTGATGGAGTTCTCTTCAAATGCATTGATGGTGAAGAGACAATGGCTGTCATGAAAGAAGTACATGCAGGAGTCTGTGGTGCCCACCAGTCTGGACATAGATTGTCTGATCAAATTCGAAGGCTTGGATACTTTTGGCCTTCAATAATACAAGATTGTGTTGATTTCACAAAGAAGTGTCATTCATGTCATGTACATGCCAACTTCATTCATCAACCTCCAGAGTTGCTTCATACAGCTAAATACTCATGGCCATTTTCCACATGGGGAATGGATGTGGTGGGACCTTACCCTTCTGCAACGGCTAAGCAGTTTAAGTACATTATTACTGCTACTGATTTCATTTCCAAATGGGCAGAGGCAGTACCTCTCAAAGAATTCAGTTCTAAATGCATTATTAGCTTCATCAAGTCTAACATCATTACTAGATTTGGTGTCCCTCATACCATATTGACGGACAACGGCACCAACTTCTGTTCTTCTGAGGTGAAGAAATTGTATCAAGAATACAACATTAAATCCAACCATTCATCTCGGTATCATGCGGCGGCCAATGGTCAAATAGAAGCCTTTAACAAGACTCTTTCAAATATATTGAAAAAGATGGTGGATAAAGATAAGATGTCATGGCCTGATAAACTCTTTCATGCTTTATGGGCTTATCGGACTACCACCCGCAATGCAACGGGGTCAACTCCATATTCATTGGTATATGGAACAGAAGCAGTCTTGCCAATTGAAGTTCAATTTCCCTCACTCAAAGTAGCCATTTGTGATCAGTTATCTACAGATGAGCAATCCCAAAAGAGATTGAATGAATTGGAACAGTTATATGAGAAAAGATTGTGCACTTTGCACCACTTGGAAATCTATCAGAATCGAATAGCATGAGCTTTTAACAAAAAAGTTCGTCTTCGTTCATTCATTCAGGGAGAATTGGTATTAGTTCTCAGAACACCAATGATACAAGGAAAGAATCATCCCAATCTTGAACCAAAATGGGAAGGACCTTATTCAATACATAGGGTTTACTCCAATGGAGCTTATTCGTTAATCTCAATGGATGGAGAACTCATAACGACTCCAACCAATGCCAGATTTCTGAAGAAATATTTTGTATAAACACAAAATATGGTCCCCAGAACCAAGATTCTTACAAGTGGTTCATACAACCCTTAGTCCAGTATGACTTTAAACTGCATCAGTAATGGTCCAATATGACCTTAAACTGCAACAACGTCCAACATGACGTTAAACTGTATAAAAGTCCCTTACGTCCGGAAAGACGTTAAACGATATAATCTCAAAGGTCCAGCATGACCTTAAACTGCATCATCCTTGGTCCATGAATATGACCATAAACTATTTGCAACTCCCTTATGTCCAACAAGACGTTAAACTGTGACATTCTAACTACATGACGCTAAACTGTATAAAAGTCCCTTATGTCCGGAAAGACGTTAAACTATATAATCTCAAAGGTCCAGCATGACATTAAACTGCACCATTCACGGTCCATGCATATGACCTTAAACTATTCGCACTTTCGTCCAACATGACGTTAAAATGGTACACTCTTTTGTCCTTACTGCATGACATTAAACTGCACAATCCCCCTTTCGTCCAATATGACGTTAAACTGTATTGTCCCCATAGTCCTAACTACATGACGCTAAACTGTACAGAAAATCCTTGATATGTCCTACATGACATTAAACTGTTATTTTGTCCCTGCTACATGGCACTAAACTATGCAGCACCAATAGTCCTAACTGCAAGACTTTAAACTGCATAGTCCCTGGATATGTCCTACATGACATTAAACTGTGCATCGTTAAGGTTGTTTTTACCTCTTGTTTCTCACACCGAGTATGACTCACGTGAGCTTAGAGAAAACCTCAACCATAACACTCTCTTTGGGCCCCTAACCATGTGTAAGTCCCAACAACATTTTTTGTTAGATCATTGTCCCCAAGAACAACTTGATCATTAATTCATTCTTTAATTGAACTACACGGACTTTGATCCTTTCCCTCCAGGCTGGGTATGTAGGCAACCTCCCAGGGTTCAAGCCCAAAAACAATCTCTTCACATCTGTTCACCACCATCTCATATGATGTCGATTCGTGAAACCGCACCTAGAATCAATATCTTTACATTGATTCACTTTCGTCCTTGTTATATGACGTTAAACTATGCAACACTTTTGTCCGGTACGACAATAAACTACAATATTCATTGATTTCCTCATTTGAGAGAGAACTATTATTAACATTGATTTTTCAATCATGGTTTTCATTTTCAAAAGACTACATGCATACATGGTAATGCCTAAACATTTTATCTCAGGTTAAACCATCATTGCACTAAATTCCCCTTTCATCCTTCACATGTACGAACCAAATTTGTACAAAGGGTAGTTCTAGAACTACGTGGGCTTGATTCCCATCATTATGGGATACATAGGAACGTTCGAGTATCCCTCAAATCCAGTCCCATGTCTTTTGGGCCTAACCCCAAATTTCACTTTCAGTTCCTTGGCTGAAAAGTCCTCATGAAAACACACACTGTGTATTCATTTTTATGGTCCAAACTCTATGACCCTAAACTAAGATCACTCATACTTTCGTCCTGCACGACGTTAAACTACATTTCAATAACTACGTATGGCTTGATTATCATTCTTATGAGATACGTAGTGAAGTCCAAAATTTCAATTCAAGACCCAGCCACAACATGATTATGGTTATCATTGACCTATGTATCTCTATATACATTGGACAACACCCATATTTATGTGTTATAATCCTAACCTTAAACATTTTCAGATCATCATAACCCCTTTCATGACTTCTAGACACAAAAATGTCAAACTTCTGAGAATTATTTTTGCTTGACTATGCAGCATGTGCCCATAGGTGGCCTTGCATAAACAGTCCACATAACAGACTTGTCAGCCAAAAGATGCTATTTATTTGACCATGCAGCCAATGCCCTTAGGTGGACCTGCATATTTCAACCCCCTAATGGGTTTTTTAAATAATGGTAAGTTCATTCTTGGGAAGAATGCCTCTTTTGTCCTTATTTGTCTTAAACGACAGTATGTAGGGATCCACAAAAAATAGCCATCCTTAACATATTTTTCCCATATCCTTTTTCATGATCTGAAAGTATTCAAGTCTATGGTTTATTCTTCCTCCCTACGTTTGGGTCAGACCTTTGTAGGAGTGATATTCATCTAGTTCTTCGATATTCTTGTTCAGAAATATCTTCTACATATTCAAGTACCTCTTTCCATACAACAAACTCTATACTTTAGAAAATTTGAATCTCCAGAAACTTTCACTGGCTTTTAGCACTAGGAAAGTAAATTTTTGAGAGTTCTTTTGCCTGACTATGCAGCACGTGCCCATAGGTGGCCTTGCATAAACAGACCACGTAACAGACTTGTCAGCCGAAAGATACTATTTATTTGACCATGCAGCCAATGCCCATAGGTGGCCCTGCATATTTCAACCCCCTAACGGGTTTTGTTAAATAATACTAACTTCATTCTTGGAAACTACTTCTTCTAATGCCTTTTAGCTCTTTTTCATATCATTCCTCAGATTCAAATATTCTTAAGCCATAGTTTACATATTTTATCTCATACTTGAGTATAGTAATATTTTTTCAGATAAATTTTCAAGGAATTGAATCAATTTTAATCCATTTTGGTCAAAGCTATTTCGACCTAAAACATTATCCCCTTTATGTTCGGCATGCATGACTTTAAACTGCCCACAAAAGACAAAGGAACTCTGAATAAAAGTCAAGTTCCAGCTCACTAAATATACATTTTTGTATGATTTAGGTAATATTGATCAATTAAAAGATTCAAAGTTTTTAGGGTTATTTCTAATAATCCTAGTAAAAATCAAACTATGCTTACTAGGCCCATTGTCTTAAGTAAATTTGAAGCAGGTAGTGAAAGAATGTAGGTACAAATGATTGAAGATGAAAGTGTTTTTTCATTGATACACAAGAGTTAGAAGGACATCCACAGACTGGAGTCTCTTCTCTTTTTCAAGAATTACAAGAGGCTTTCAACATAACACTTCATTTGATTTACGGAATCCCGAGCTTCATCATCAACCACTTGGAATTCATTCATTCAATTGGATACAATAAGAGATGCAGTGATACCAGCTCTTCTTGGAACAATTGTAAAAGGATGTTCTTGAGTGCAGTTTGAGAAAATTTTCTGCTGATCAAACAGTGACTCTGTTTCTGTCCAAGAGACTTGGAAAATGGATACATGGATTTGAGAATGAAGCATTGGAAGTAAAGAGCCATTTGGAGAGAGTACTCTTTTCAGATATTGCTCTAATACCATGTTTGTCTTCTCTCCACCAACCATTAGTGGAAAACATTTCAGCCAATGGGTTTTCCATTTTCATATCTGCAAGGAAATTACATGGAGGAAGAATTTGAAAGTTCACACCATTGTTGTTTCTCTTAATGCACAGCATAACCGAAATAGAGAAGTAGCAGTGCAGCTGCATCTCAGGTGTATAATTGTTTGCATTTGGAACATTGACTCCTTGCAGATGACCATGACCACACAAAGGCAGATGGATGCTCTGTGGAAAATTAGGATGATATTTCTTCAAGTACTTAGCCAAATCTGAGAGTGTGCTATTTCAGATATCATAGTAATCATGGCCAATAATGTTCATCATGTCATCAATCCGCTTGCTAGCCAGTTCATCAGCCGTTCCAATTCCTTTGGAAACCACTGAATCTGCAGAAAAGATAAATAAACTAACTCTTAAATGAAAAAAATGGCTAAGGCATTAAGGCACGCAAGTCTAAAACATGGCGCGCAAGTATTCATGTTCCGCGCTAGTTTTTGACGCGCAAGTGTAAACCGTGCAAGTACAAATACCTTTACAATAGCGCGACATCAAGGAAAACATTGGAAAACAGAGCACCTTGCGCAGCAAAGATACCATGCGCGACGAGAGCTCGAGAAGGTATGAAGTCCGGAAATCCGGATGCTTGTACAGAGGTGAGGCCATGCATTTATAGGCCAGGAGGCGTATCTCCACGCCGTACCCAGTGCGCTCAAGGCCTGCGCGATGCAAACTTGCGCGCCGCCCTCTGTGCCCTGAAGACTTGCGCGCCCCCTTTTCCTTTGGATGGATTCGATTTCCTCAGAGTCAAATCCTCATTTCTTTCTGGATCCAACTCTGGGGGGGGACTTTTGTTGACGCTCCTTTCGTCACAGAATCTAAAGATCGGAAAAGGGGAATATCTAAGCTCAATGTGATTCAAACTTTGAATAAAACATCAAATTCGACAAAGGCATGAACAAAGGATCAAAAGAAACTACATTGCGCAAGTTATATCACTGTCGCGCAAGTACACTTGCGCGACGCCCTTGGTCGCGCAAGTGACTTGCGCGACCTAAGTGATAACCGCCCGATAACCGCCCAGGGTCTTCTTTTTCCTATAAATAGACCCTATGGGCCCCCCATTCGGGGAGGATTTTTTTCCAGAAACTCATATTGAAGCTCCCGACACCCAAGTCTCTTCTCAAAGCTTCCGGAACACTTCTATGGTAATTTCTTAGCTAGAACGGAAGATCTAAAGAGAAGAAGGAAGGCCTAAGTGTTGAAACTCATCAACACTTGCGTGCCGCCTTATTTCCTTCAATAGAACTTGCGCATCCCTTTTCTGGAAGAACCTCAAGAGGATTATAAAGTGATTAAAAAGAGTCTCTCAAATATTCTAATGCTGGTTAAAAATCGCGCAAGTACCCCTCATGTCGCGCAAATATACCTGCGCGACCAATACTTGTGCGCCGCCGCAATACTTGCGCGCCTTTCAAGACTTGCATGCCCATACCTTTTTGGGTGCCCATCTTGCCCATTTTACCACTCTCAAGACATTACACCTTTCCTTTTCATGATTCAGTCTTCAAGACACTCTTCAAATCCATTTATGGCATGATTTCTTGATTTGAATTCCTTATCTGAAAGGAATTCTGTGGAATATCTCTCAAAACCTAGTGAATTAAATATCTTTATGTCACTAAATATGGAGTATTCATTCATTCAACCTCATCCTTTAAGATGAGAGAATCCTTAACTTGGGTCTCCTTTTCAGGAATAATCCCCAGTTATAAGTCCTTTAATATGGGAATCTTCCTTAGGAGTAAGCCCCAAATTCTTAAAGTTCCCAAACTTGGGCATCCCCCTCAGGAGTAATCCCCAAACCTTAATTCCTTAACTTGGGCATCCTTCTTAGGAGTAAGCCCCAATCATAATCCTTTAATCTGGGTATCCCCCTCAAGAGTAAGCCCCAAGTCCCCTATTTTTTCTTTAACCAGTCCTAATTTACGTTTGATCTGGGATTCCTTCTCAGGAGTAAATCCTAGTTATCAATCCTCTCCTAATTTGGGTTTCCTCTTCAGGAATAAGTCCCAAGTTAGAGTATTAAAATCTCCATGAAGCACATATAACTTTATGGACCATGTTCCTGGATTTTCTCCCTAAAGTAAATCCTCTGGGCAGTCATACATACATAAGCCCCAAACCATTTCTTATGATTGCATCTTTCATGAAACAATTGTCTAAATTTTACTAATACCTCTTGTTTCTCACACCGAGCATGACTCACGTGATCTTAGAGTGTAAAAGTAATTGTGACATCCTGCTTTGAGCCATCAATCATAAACATCATACCCTTATTCGAACTATGTGGGTTATGATTCCTTTTTCAAAATAAAGGATACGTAGGTAGCCCATATATGGGTTCGATCCCAACTCTGAAGTAATTCATTGTCCTTCTGAATGATGATAAACTTAAAGTGACCCACTGAGTGGCTTTAAAACTAGCCTGGTCATCATAATGACCAAGAGACTTTTATATAAATGTTATGAAGGATACCATTGACCAAGAATCTCTAAATAGATACAGATGATTCTCTATTTATGAAGAACCTCGAATACATATAAATGATTCTCTAAATTTCTTACATATTTAATCATTGATTGTTAAACTGAAGGAAAGCTCATTTTATACTTGGTAATGTAATAAGGATTCACGAACATAACTTAAATCTATAAAGAGAGTCCCGGAGTAGACAATAATTCCCCTCAAAAAGGTGTGATGAGTCTGACCTCCCATCATCTTGAACAATGAAAATTCCTAAGCCTCATCAGTCCACAAGCTAATGAGCGCCTACCTTTGGAAAGTAGGTCCAAACGGATGTGGAATCATTGGATGTTTCCAGTTCTACGAACAAACCCGCTAGAAACCGATCGGAACGTTTGAATCTCCCATCCAGGAGGTCATCCCGGATTCCGTGCGAAACACCTACCCATTAGGGATGAACCATGTTATTCATCCAACCCATGTTTGAAATAAAACTATGCATAAAAGAAAGGGGTTATTCAAACCAACCTCAATAAAATTGGAACCAACTAGGGTAGATTAGTCATCCACCCCCACCACCCATAAATACACAACCACCACAATGGCCTTTCCAACCACTCCCTCCAAAACCATTTCCTAGCATAGAATATATGATGAAACAGATGAATTTTAATAATCTCCAATTCTAAAAAACCACACAAGAATCCGTACACAACATAAAGCCCAAATTAGGCCATCTATCTAACTCTGTGGGGGAAAAATTGAAAGTCATGAGTCAGGTAAACTACCCTTTCAACAAATATTTAACCATATGGATAAGGTAAATGTTAGTTACATCACGCTTAGAAGTGGATCAAAAATTAAAATTCAATTGGACCAATCCAATAGAGTCATCCCTTTATGAGGAAACAACAAACCCAACCATTGTAAATGAACAAAATTCGGTAAAACGTTGTCATGAGAGAAGCCTTGGAAAAGGAAATAGTGTGTCTGTTCAAGAGGGGCATAGCCAAACCATTCCCCATCTATTTCCATGAATGGAAACCAGACTTAGGGAACAAAAATAAGCTGAACATGATTAGTACATGTTAGATACATTAAAAAAATTACAGGTTAGCATTCTATTGATTGAATTTATGAATCAAATTATAAGATACACCATGTTTATAATATATGATTTTGAGTCACTAAAGGTGAGTTCGAGGTGACAAAAAGGATACATTGTAGAGGAATATATCATCATTTATAGAGACATAACTTCCCACCAAATGAAAAATCCTAGAACATTATCGATTCCATACACCATAGGGGATTATAACGTTTTTCAATTCTATGCTTGATTTGGGTGCCTCAATAAATGTAATGCCTCGCTCCATTTACTATAGAATATATGTTATAGACCTAAATCCAAAAATAATTGTTTTCAACTCCCAAATCAAAGTACATCACACCTCATTGGTGTGTTAGATGATGTCTTTGTGAGGGTGAAAATTTTATTTTTTCATGTTTATTTTTATGTGCATAATTTGTAGGCTTGTAGGATGAATTGACATGCCCGAAATATATTTAGGATTACATTCCTATATTCTTCCAATAAAATAATTAATTTCCACAATGTTACATTACATATGGTGTTTGGTGGTGAAATTTTACACTTTAACATCCTTTATTCCATGAATCAACCATCAGATGAATAACCATCTCTCTATTAATTCAAATGATGTACTCCCTTTCCCAGAAAAGACATATTTTCATTCCACTTATCCCCTTATTGAGTTTTCATCCTTGATTGAAATTTTAGAAAACTAATCATGCATAGAATGAAATAGTTTCCTAGAAAAATGTCATTCATATTTGTTAATTGATGATATCATGAACACTAAGGATCACATAACCTTCGATGATACTTCTAAGATTGTAAAAGATAATTCCTCATATAAGGATGATATAATAATTAAGTTAGAAGAGATTATAGACCTATCACTTTCACAAACTATCCCATAAATTCAAAATCCCCTTGATTTGGAACTAAAAAAACTACCTAATGATATAAAATATTCCTATCTTTAGAATGGAAACATCTTTTCTATCATCATTCCTAGTTCACTTCCACTAGGCATAAATCTCGACTCCTTGATTTTTTTGGGAGTATAAACAATCCATGGGATTTAAAATTGTGGACATTACACGTATTATCACTTCAATTTGCACACATCATATGTTGTTAAATGATGAGGATAAAGTATTAAGGTAGGAACAATGTCAACTGGACCAAAACCTCTAATGTTTTATTAAGAAAAAGGTAACTAAATTATTGGATTATAAGATAATTTACCTCATCTCTGATAGCCAATTGTAAGTGTAGTAAAAGTGGTTAAAAAAAATTGGTCTTACAGTAGGAAAGAATGAAAATAAAGAATGTGTTCCAACTCATGTAAAGAATAGTTGTAAGGTCTGTATACACTATTGTCGATTAAACCAATATACTAGAAACTTATATTTCCAATTGAAATTAATTTACCAAATTCTATAGATCCTAGTAGGGAATTACTATTTTTTTTTCCTTGATGGGTATTCTGGATACTTTCAGATCCATATTTCTCCCAAGGATGAGAAAAAAGAAACGAATACATGCACCTTTGGAATATTTTCATATAGGAAGATGTCATTTGGTCTGTGCAATGCTCTAGGTAAATTCCAGTGATGCATGGATAGTATTTTTTCAGATTAACTGGGGAATTTCATTGATGTATTCTTGGATGATTTCATTATTTACGGCTCTTCTTTTGATGAATGTTTGAGTAATGTTGAATCAGTCCTATGTCACTATATTGAAAATAATATCATATTAAATTATGAGAAATTATATTTCATAGTGCGATATGGTATTGTTTTGGGACATGTCATTTATGGGGATGGTATCAATGTAGAATAATAAAAAATGGATGCCATTTCTTTGCTACCATTACCCAAAAATGTATGGGATCTGGGATCTTTTCTACATCACAATATATTTTATTATCATTTCGTTCACGATATTAGTAAAATTGTTCTCCCCCTATCCCGATTGATCCAGAAGAAAAATAATTTTTTCATAAAAAATGTGAGGAATTTTTTAATATGTTAAAATTTGGTATCACGTCACCTCTGGTAATCAAACCATGTAAGTGGTATTTACCATTTCATCACATGTGTGAATACTATAACTATGCATTTGGCGTAGTCTTATCACAAAAGGTCCAATAGAGTTCCACATGTAATGTCATATTCCTCATATACACTGGACTCCACCCAAGAAAAAAAATGAACAACTAAAAAATATTTTCCTTCCATTGTGTTGGAAGGGATAAATTTAAGTCATATCTTTTAGGGTTGAAAGTCAATGTGTTATCAGACCATGAAACACTCTTTTATCTCATTAATAAACCAAAATCCAAACCATGTATCATCCATGGATGATTTTCCTTTTTGAATTCAATTTAAAATTAGCGATAAAAAATGAGCAGTGAATGTGGTGTCTCACCATATCAGTTGGATCCACCAATCCATGGACACTGAGACATCCACACATTTTTTCAAAAATGAAATGTTTTTAGATGATAAATTGTACTGAGTCTAAGATGATATTATTACGTATGCCTAAATTTTAAATAATTTGGTAGCATCTTGTATTCAGGCTAATTTAAATTAAAATCAGCCAACCGCCTAAAAAATGAGGCTCCTTGGTTCATTTGGGATGACCCCTACCATTGGTGCATATTTAGTGATAAATAACTCATGTGTTTTGTTCCCAATATAATGTTTTAGTATTTTAATAGGTTATATCAAACTTTTTATTGTTGGGGACACTTTGGTCCCCAACAGACGGCTCACAAGATCCTTGATTCTGGTCGCTTTTAACTAACAGTTTTTAGGATGCCCATGATTTCTATAAATCATTTAATCACAATAAAATAATGGATATTGTATATAAAAGTAATGAAATTACTCAAAAAACCCTGATCTTCTATGAAATTATTTATGTTTGGTGCATTGAATTTATTTAACCATTCACCAATTGATTTGAAAATTTTTAAGTGCTTTTCTAAGTGGAATATGTTTCAAAATGGGTAGAGGAACGAGCTACAAGGAATAATGATTATAAGGAAACTTTGTAATTTTTTAGAACCCAAAAATTATATAGTTTTGGATTATCTAGGTTCATCGTCAATGAACATGGTTCTTGTTTTAGCAACTGAACAATGCAATCTATTTTGTGACGATATATGGCCAGTCATAGAGTGTCCACTACATATCACCCACATCCCAATGGTTATGACAAGGTGTCAAATAGAGAGTTAAAATATATATATTTTTAAAATAGTTCATCCTAATAGAAAATATTGGATTCATAGACTCGATGATTCATTATTGGATTACCATACTACTTTCAAAACTATAATTAGCTTGTCACCATTTTACCTATAGGTTGGATATAGTTGTCACCTACGTTTTGAGATAGAGAATATGGGCAACTGGGCCATTATAAAATCAAATTATACTCTTTCAAATGTATGTGTTGAAAAGTAGTTTCATATTATTGAGTTCAAGGAAATGTTTATAGATTCGTATGAGAACTCTATGATTTATAACGAGTGAACCATGGATAACCACGCCAATCGCATCATTCATTGTCAGTTCCACATTGGGAAAAAGGTCATCCTCTACAATTAAAGGATGATGTTCCATCCAGGTAAGATTCATTCATATTGGTTTGGTCCTTACATTGTCACTAATGTCTATCCATTTGGTGTTTTTCATGTTAAAAATAAATAAACCAAGAAAACCATCACAGAAAATTATGTCTGCTTAATTTTATATAGAAATGTTATTTTTTTATTCCTACATTATCATGGAATATAATTCCTTCTTAATTGTGTAAGTTATTGAAAATGCATGAAGAATTTTCATATTTCATATTTTTTAAAAGAAATTGAATGTGTCGTTCATAATATAAAATTGATTATGATGTTCAGGTTGAATTATGTTATATGTAAGACCCTAGGTCATCTCTCAATGAGTCTTTGTTGTTTACTATGTGAATTTTTTTATAAATGAACAAAAAAGGGGTGGCTTTAAAACCAATTTTATGAAAATAAATTGATTTAAATATATTAATAGTTGATAAATAATGGTTTTATTAGAATTATGAGAGGATTATGTCATTTCTTGTTCACAACATATCTTGGATATTTCATTTTTCAAAAAAATTTATATGGTTAGATTTATTCATTTGTTTTAGGGTTATCAGGATCTCAACATCCCTCTTGCCTCTTAAAATAATTCTCAAAGAATCTCCCCTTAACAAAAAAATCATGTTTTCAAGGATTTGTTATAAAATCAAGAAAAATGGAAACCAAATTATATATAATTCTTATCTATGTGTGAGATAAAGAGGATTATTTTCTTGTTTAATCGAAATGACACACAATTACCACATGAAATCTCAACCCAATTGGTGTTGAAAGAAAAAGTAATTCACTTAATTATAAAAAATGAATTATATTCAGACAAGAATCACATTAAAATTATACATATGTGAAATATTTAACACATAAATTACACAAAACTTATAGAATAAAAAGTTCTAATATTCCCTTCTAAAAATTTATCTTGCCATAGAGAGAAGGAGGAAGCTCAGGTGGATCTTCGCCTTCATCCTTCATCACCCTATGATTATAGGGTCATCCAATACATCATGGAGAAGAATAGTAATCCTTTGGTTATCCAAAATACCATATAATTTCCTTCTAGTAGAACTCCCAAATGAGGTGCCCAAGGTATAATTTTATAGGCAATGTGAAATGCTATTTTGGGCACCCTAATTGTGTTAAACTACTTGGATAATTTTTTCAGTGGGTAGAAAACCTCATTTGGAATTCATAAAAACTCAAAACCTCTTAACTATCCCCTCTAAATGTTTGGATTAATATAAACAGCTACATCTTGAGATATGGAATGATTACACAACACCACTTTTTTACTTCAGGATGATTCAGTGTGGGGATAAATCAGTCTAGATGGGCCACCCGATTGCCGAATGAGGCTTGGAATTCTTCATATACAATGTATCACATTTAATTTTGGAGAATACAAAAAAATATATGAACATTGGGTTTCATATTTTAGTATTATTTTGCGGTTGATTCCACTAATGTTCTTGGAACCTGTGCCGTTTGGCCCGTTTCTCTCAACCTCTATCATGGACCATCCAAATCCCCTCCACCTTAAATTAAATTATCCAAAAAACTTCCATTTTCCTTTTTAAAATTGATAATATCAAAATTATTTTTTAAAAAATAAAGATAAATCTTTTATTATTTTTAAAATTTCCATACAAAACTAGTTTAGTATAGTGGTGTAAGCATGAAAATGAAATAGTGAATCAGGGAGCGATCATACCCCGATACCTAAACATTTCCATACCTGGGAAAATATTATTTAAAAAAATTATTTATGTACATATTTTCAACTTCATAAATATTTTACATTCAATGAAAATTAAATTCTGGATATAAATGTGATCAAAAAAATCACACCGAGGAGTTATTCTCAGTGATCATGGAAAAAGACATATCAAAAATAGAATCAGAATGAAATTACAATAGATTCATGATACCAATCAAAGAAAATAATTCCAAATATAATCATGTCCTTATTTCAATATGGGTGTGTGTGAAAACTATTTCATTCATTTCATTCCACCTCTTATCTAGGAAATAGATGTTATTTTAAAAATTGTCTACTTACACGATCCATTTCACCAAACCATCCCTACATCCTTTAAAATCAAATTCCAAGACCAAATCACATAAGCATTACATGAATTAAAACCATGATCTCCCATTATAGATATCCCAATATTTTGTAAATTTCATCCCTCCCCTCATATATTTATTTTTTTTTTTAAAATCACTTGGAAAAAAATCTCACACTCTTCTCTCAACCCTATTTTCTTCTCCACAAGATGCTAATTGTAATAGTTATACCAATATAATGTTTCAAAGAATGGTTGTTTATCAATTTTCCATAACAAAATAAATTTATTTAATTTTATAAGAGTGTAAAACATTCGAATAATATGTACACATGCATAGATCAATCTGATCCAGTAATGAAGTAGATCAGATAAAGAACTAAAATAAAAAAATTAATTTCAGAAGGTAAGAAGAATTTTACCTAACAAATATTTACACTCTATTAAGTAAGAAATTTTCACACTTCTTGGTTGGGAGAAAAAGTGATTGTACAAATTAAGTGAAAAAAATTTCCTTTAACTTACTCATGGAAAGGGTAAAATTCTTGTCAAAGGTTTCAAAATGATACAACCATTTATATCATTGAAAATAATTCAAATTTCAAATGAAAGTCACTCCAAAGTATTCAATACATGTTTAAATGCACATTTCACCAGTTGTTTTAATGATTAAACAATATGAAATAAGTAAATTCCTCATTCATTTTCAATAAAATCCATGATAAGTGGGAACATTTTCCATGATAATGTTGGAAAAAAATAATAGTTTGGAACAAATTTGCGGTTGAAATGAGGGGGAGAGAAAGAGACAATACTATACAATATGTGAAAAGAGATAAAGAAATAAAGGTGATAAAAATTACAAACTAACCTAAGAATATATCCATCGACATCTCTATATTAAATTTAATTATTTGATGGATGGGTATATAGTAAAGAATATATATATGTTTGATTTTATGATTTTTTATCAAGCGATATATTTTAGGGGATCTTAGGTTAGTCACTTTACCATCATTGTGATTTAATATAAAACTATCATTAACTATTCTATTTTTATTATACAATTAAATGTTTTTGAATTAATAGTATTTTCAGTATATATAGTAATGGATTTTGGTTGGTAATTCGGCATCCCTTTGTTCATATTTTCTATAGATCATATTAAATATTATTAGGTCAATTTATGGGTAAATGGAAGAGGTGTAGTAATTTCATAAACCGTTTGTTGATTTGTCGAGAAGACCTATGTAGATTGAGATTTATGACTATGTTTTCTTATGGGTTTTCCTTCATCATGGGATGTAGTGGTTTCCCAACTCTATAAGATCACTCTCTATTTAATAAATCATTCTGAGTTGTTTCAGCAGTATTAGTGAATTTATTTATTTGTTAGTTTTCTCTCCCCAATTGTACCTGGTAAAAAATATGTTCTATATATAACAATATTTTTTATAAATTCATGATGACTAAGATTTCATTTTCGGGGGAATGTTAGAAATCAATAATTAAATGGAATTCATTGAATGAGTAGTTGATATTCATTATCATTGTGAGTTATTTCTATGTTTTTGGGTTATTCTTCAATTTTATGTCTTATTTAGTCATTCTAGAATGGGGAATAGTACATGGGATGTGGCTCATGATTTTATTCCAAGTATTGTGAGATATTTTGAGGTCTTCTTTACTGATTTTTCAGTATGATTGTTTTTTATAGAATATTCAAATATTGTTAATTCAAATGTTCATTTGAGTTATTTATAATTATGATGAAGTATACTTGGTTTTGGTGCTTTTTTATTTGAGATGTATCTCTCAATGGTTGTTATTGGGGGACATTTGTGGTGTTTAATTAATATTTGTTCAATTTTTTATTCAGGAGGAAGAATTTTTTAAGGTATTTATTTTAATTTCCCAAACCTTTCTAACCCATTACATTGGGATAATGTTTTCCATGTTTTCAATAGGATTATAAATTAGAGGAGTGTTATTAGATATAAATATTTGTCATGGATATGGATGATTTTCTATCATAGTTTTTGGATTTATGTGGATAGTTAAAGTGGAGGTATGTGAATATTGTTGGATTATTATGTAATGAAGGAGGATTCAAGGTCTATATGTGTGGCCACCAAATATAGTATTGGTACTAAGAGAAATGAAGTTTTGTGATGAAGTTAGTTGTGAAATTATTTATTTGTTTTTAGGGATATTTATATAGATGTTAAAAACTCTTATAATGTTTCCTTTTCAAATTTCATTATAATTACATGAGTTTCTTATTCATAGTTCTTCATGTCTTCAAAGAAGTGGAGTTTTTTAATGGGTGAGCTTTGTGTGACAGCCATTTTCATTTTGATCTGTTGTTGAGGGGTTGAGGTCTTTTTTTTCCTCCTTGAATAACATCACAACATAGTTGTCTAGGTTATTATATGACCTAACAGTGATCATATTGAACTGAAACTTTGATAGATCATTATATAAGGGTGATTTAGGGGTTTTATTGTATGATTTTATAGAGTATTTTGATTCCAAATGATCAAAAAATGATAATGATTGTACATGTCCAAATGCAATGTTTTTATCTATATATTATGAACTATCCCATTAAATTTCCAAAATGAACATTAATTTCTCCCAAACCATAGTGACAAGAGCTGTGCCTTTGGATACTCATGAACCCTTCTAAACGTTTTGATCATTGGATTCCCAAGATTTAGGTTCCTTTGATCTAATGATAGTTTCATCTTCATAAATTGTGTTTTATTTTTATTATATATTTAAGAAGGATATATAAGTATTATTTTTTGTCACATCTGATCATTTTGGGTCATTATTTTGATACAGAATGTAATTTCAGTCATGTTTTATGATTCCCATACATGATTTCATTATGGCGGGCATCAATCCAACTCATTGTTCCAATAAATTCAATATATGATACACTTTATGATGTAAGGTATTCATGAAATAACTATTACTTTCATTATAATATGAAACTAAAAATATTTTTCTTCCATTGGTTGCGTGTTAGGGATTAGAAAAATTAAGTTAATGAACCTTCCATTTTTTCATCGATGGAAAATGGGTTTTCAAATTTCTTTACTCACTTCAATGATATTATTCATATCATATATATATTTTTATTATACATGGATATATTACATGGCGATTGATCTTTGCAATATTTGGTTCATATATGATGTTATTTGTACTTGTTGCATTCAAAATTTCACAAAGATCCACAAGTGTTCTTATTCCATAATCTGATAAGATATATCATATATGACCCTATAGTGTATTCCTCTTATTCACACCCATATATATATAAGCTCATTATATGATTTCTAACTCATTTTTGGAGGTTGAGCATGATATTACTTGCATGTATTTTGGTACTAGTAGTGGAATTGTTTACTGGGAGTATTTTTAATATTTTTATTTGATTTTTTTTATTTTTCATACATATCATAAATTCTGGATTAATTTAGGATTTGGATTATTTTAATAATGGTTTTTATAAGTGGTTTTCTTATTATGATCTTAGGAAAAATGTTGGTATTTCCTATCATTTCCATGTTTTATACACTCACTACCATTTTCCTATCTAGATCCTATTATAGGTGGGATATATGTGCCACTTCCATCATCACTGTGGGCCCATGAGGGGTTCCTAGTGGGTGTGAGTCATGATACTCCTTTATAAAATTTAATTATTATGAAATGATATTTTTATAAAAGGTTAATCATTATGAATTAGTAATTACATTAGAATGTATTCTTATAAGATTCATGTGAGTCCCTTGAACTACGAGTCTAAACCATAGTACTAATTTTAAATTTATAAATCATGTGGGACGGTTTCCATTAAATTAAAATTAAATTATTCATGTTCATATTTTCCTAAAATCTAGCATGATGTGACAATTTATTTTAAAAACTTATAAAATATTTTTTTAAATACTTTTTTATTTTAACGGTTCCCCAGGTCAATGGTACATTTATTATATGTGTTTTATAATGGCATGAGGATATAGAGTTGTCCAAATATTATATTTTTTATACATGTCATAAAATATTTAATTTATTTATATTTAAATAAAATCATTTATAAATAGAATCATTATATATAATAAATGTATAAAATGCCTATAATTATTTATTTAAATTAATTAACTCACCAATTATATCATGAGTATCAAGTAAACAACATCCAAATGACCATACATGATTGATTATAAATTCATCAATTAAATACTTTTATATTTTTTTCTTTTACATTTAGATTCACATATATGGTTTGATTATGAAATAATATTGTAATGTGTCACTAGAAAACATTGAGAATATATAATAATGAAAAGGTATAAAAAGGATACTATTTTATGAGTAATGATTAAAAAAATGTCATGTTATTACCCAAGAACTATATCGTAACATATTTTTAAATGATAACCACACTTATGAAATTATAAAATATGTATAATCAACTAAATACCCATCTAGCAGTAATAAGATTGTGCTATACTCATATTGAATCACTTGAAAAGTAAAATGTTTTCTGGATCAACATCTTGTGCCTCCCTCATTGGGAATTGAATAAATATAATATCATAATATTAATAAAAATATAGAAAGGAACAAAAATCACATTTTTTAGTTACCTCATGGATTATACTACTAGATAATATAAATATTAAAGGTTTAATTATAGACATAACATGTATCAAAAAACATCATTACAAACCCCTCAATATTATTTAAAGTTATACCATAGGAAAATATGAATTTTCTTATCTTATATGGAAGAAAATATCATCCAACCATACCAAAGATAACTCTAAAATCATTATCATGTTAACATAACAACCAATATATGACTATAAAAAATACTGTCGTGATATAATATAGAAATAATTTCCTACAAATCACATAAAATGGTACAATATCATATATCATATTAATATATTGTTTTTTTAGTTTATACAAGTAAAAAATTAATCATATCTAACTAAATGTTACTCTGTCACCAAATAACAAATAATGTGAAAAATAAGATTTAATTTAATTCAATAGGAATATAACAACATTTTACAATATGAAAAACATAACACATCAAAAATTTCATCAGAACTCAATTATAAAAAATATAAACTTAAATTTATAGAAATAATCTTATATTATAGATTGAGAGAAAAAAATTATAAGAATTTTTTATTTTATATTTACAATCCATCAAAATTTGTATAATTACTTTAGAAATGTTCTATATAAATATTTAAAATTAGGTTAAAAATATGTAAAATTTTCATAACAAATTGAATTATTTGTATCCCCTTAAATATCAGTTTTTAATCCATATATATAATTCTATTGATATAATAATATATATTTAACCATTTAAAATATACATAAATAATTAAAATAATATTCATATAAATAATTTTGAAATTCAATCATATAAGCTATTCATTAGCAAAAAATACATCATATCAGAAGTTTCTATTTTATTTTTCCAAGTTTACAATAATTACTTATGATGGATAATTAGTAGTTAAAATAAAGACAAACACCATAAATATCCAAACCCACCGCATTAATATAACTAATAATTCATATTATCATTCATTAAATAAAAAAAATTAAAAAATATCTATATTTTTTAAAATATAATTATATTCATTTTACTAATAATTAAAATGTCACTTAATTTTAAGTTTTTTTCGGTTTTACATTTGGACATTAACATATTGACATCATCCAAGAGGCATAAAAATATTTTAATGGTAAATGAGTAATAATATGTCTACTAGGGTCCCTTATATCAAATCCATGGAAAAACTACTACATCTATCATAATGGTTAAAATGGATTGAAAACTTCAATTTTTTTAAGTTCTTCAAAAAATATTATGATATAAGTTTTCATCTAAACAATTCCATATTCTCCATAAAAATGTACCAATAAAGTATGATATACATACTTTTAATTCATGGAAGAAAACTTGTTTTATATATTTTATCTTTGGTATAATTGATGTGAGAGAAGTTAGAGAAAATATTTATGGAATAATTTTGGTGATTGAGTAGGACAAGATATGGAGGGGAGATATTTATTGGTGTCATTAATGGTAGAATTGCTAATATATATATATATATATAATTCATTAATGGGATAACCTCCCATAAATAAAATGAGTATTTTTGTAAAAAAATATTTTAACAAATTATTACAATAATCCATTTCATCTGTCAACATGGAAGATGTGTTACCTATATCATTCCATTTATTTGACATTTTCTATTAAGGTATTTCCACTAATGGGAACTGTATGGTAAGAATCATTCATAAGAAACCATCCCATTATATTATATTAAAATATATAAATGTATATTTATATTTATGTAAATATATATATATATGTCACGGTAGGATGAAAGGAAAAAATTTAGGTGTGTTGGTGTTTTCCTCCACTTATTATAGCTATTAGAATTTACATTGTAACTAAAGTGCATCAATGGATTCCACATCTTATTAATTTCTCACACTGTTATCTTTTTTATTAAGTTATTATTATATACATTTATATTAATTTTTGGTTATTTCAATATTTTATTTCCAGTATTTTTATTTTAATATTTATTAATATATTCACTATTTTTCTCTTATTCATGTCCCTCTTTGTCTCTTTTTATGTAGCTATATCAGTATAAATGTATGCTTTTATATATTTCTTCCAACATCATATATATTATTTCTCTTATTATTTGACAAATATTTTCAATGATGGGGAATTATTCTTGGTCACATAGTGTCTTTCTTCTCTTGTTTTTTTTATTTTTAGGTGGTGGGATTTTAATTTCATGCTTTTCCATTTGACTTGATTTTAATTTTGTTTATGGGGGTGGCATTGATTATAGGAATATGGGGTTTTGATTATGGTTATATATATAACATAGTTTATTTAAAAGTCTATTTGCGTGGTCTTCATTGGTATTCTACTCTATGATATTCTTTCTGTTTGGATATTCATTTTGGGGATTATTGTTTTATTATTAATCATGGGCTTATTTTAGGGGTTCTGATGATATTTTATCTTAAAATGCAAATTTTCCTCTTCTCCTATCATTTTATCCCAAAAAAGTGAGTCTAAGTGCTAGGGTAACTCTATCACACCGTGGTCTTCTATTCCATCGACATATTGACATAGAAAAACATTTTTATATAGATATTTATCCATTTTATCTTAGTAAAAGACATGTTGTTAGAATACATCTATTATTATTATGCTCACTACAATGAAGATGGAGAGTTAGTGGGTTTTATTAAATAATCAAGAAATAGTGGAAATATATTGGAATATCTTTCGTGATGTTAAATCTTCATTCTCATGAATGGAAATGGAAAATTCCCATGTAACATATTCATCTTATCAATGTTGGATAAACACCTTCTCTATTATTATTACAGGACTTTGTTGTTTACCCAATGATATAGGTCTCGTATCAATCGAGGTTATCGAGTGGCTGGGATAATCATCTTTTATCATCATCTTTAGATAATCTCTATAATTTGTGTGTTCCTCAATGATTTTGTTGATGAAATAAATATTTTTATTGAATTACCACTTGCATAACAATAGAGTATCTAGTCTCAGATGGTGGTGTTTGGTAGATTTCTCCTATGGGATACATTTTGGACTGTGATTAACAGTGTTTATCATATGTTTATTTAGTCACACACACATAGTAGTATTATCAATCCTGATACCTCCTTAAATACTTAATTTCATTATAACCTTTATTATGAATCCTATAGTAAATATAATGGTAAACAAATTAAAACATCATTTTTGAGTTTTAAGAATTTTAAATAATGAAAAAACTCACACACACCAATACATCGACCTATTAGACCTTTCCAATGACCCTTTTCCACAAAAATGGCTATTTCACCTCCTATTACTCACTTTTATAATAAATTTCCATGTGGGATTACACCCTAAGGTCCAAAGTCTTTTGGATACATGTACAAAATTATATATAAATTGTTTTTATTTTTTAATCAAAAAAACTAACTTGGGGGAGAAAGTTAGTATTTTGATAATAAGATAGATTCCCTTCATCCCACATGATTATAAACCCATTCCTATTTTATTACCACTAAAATGAAGGATTTCATTAGATATAAAATTATAAATATTATTTATGATTCATGGATTTTATACTAAATATTATAGTATTACAATGTTTAATTTGAATGAAAATTAGTTTCAATAATATGGTATTGATTGTTAATTAATATTCTTTTCATGTTGGGGATAATTCATATACATGTAAAAACATTGCACACTTGAAATCATTACAAATTTTCATATATACTATGAATATCTATAAATATACCTTACACCGTTCATATGTCAATAAGAGAAAATTTACATAATTGAAAAGTTTCCATTTTTATAATCATTACAATCATATTACAGTGCGTGTTATTTGTAGTTTAATTGTTAAAATATCTCAAAAGAACTATTATCTTGATGTCCAAAGGTCCTCAACCAGACCTCCACATATACATGAAGATCCAAACTTGTAATGAGAGTATATAAGAAGTTATGGGATACTATCATTAATGTATAAACACAAAAACAATATATATATATATTAATTACCATAAAATTTATACTATTTAAATGGATTTAAAATTATTATCTAATCATCAAAATTAATCAGTGTTGACATTTTATAATATTAATTATATAAATACACAACATACTAACATATTACACAAGTAATCTCCACTAATACCACTAAATATTGAACCTATATTAAAGAAACACTCAACAGAGACTCAATTATAAAACTCGAGCACATACATGGGCATATTTCCCAAATAACTATCTAGATACACTATATAAACATCATACAAATCATATCCCATATTTGTGAAACAAAATTATTTATGAATACATAATGATTCTCAGGAATGGTTTGAGTAAAAAAAATTTGGAATCCATAAATGAGGATCCCCATTGATACCATATTATGAATTCTATATATTCAATGATGATGAAAAATAGAACATAATCATTTGTATCATACCAATGTGTGCTAACCTGGCCACCATGACAAATGAACTCACCTTATCAGTCATTCAAAGAAGGAAGAGTAACATAGGATCAGGGAACCATCTATGTAAATAAGGATGTTATAGTGTGAAATATGTTAATTAGGTAGAATCATACAAAAAAAATTCAACACTATATAGTTAATGGAAAATTCCTCATTCAAGTAAAAAACAATCACATTACTACTCAAGGTGACTGATAGTTGTGGTAGTAGTTATCTGTGTCTGATGGATTTAATGAAAATACATTAATAGATAAAATTATGAAGGTTCATTATTTGTTGGTCAAGTTTTAATTTAGACAGATGTGGGTTGTTAAATCACCTATATTTTCATATTGACTCATATTCACCACATCACAGGTGATGTAAACTTATCATTCCCATATTTGTATGTATATTTTAGATTCCTTCACTAAAATAGGGGTTGTATGGGGAGTATATGGTTAACATCTCCCACTTATGTTATCTCAAGTTAGGGTTATTACGATATTTTATTATTTTAGGATTTTGGTTTTTATATATGTGTGTTTAATGTATTTAGAAAATTATATATATATATATATATATATATCTGTGTGTGTGTGTGTGTGTTAGCTATCATGGTTTTCTGGTCGATATGTGGATACCTAGTGGGGGACGAGCATGGTAGGAGGAGGTCATAAGAATGATGTCCCTTCGATTCACTTTTATCAATCATGTAAAGTCAGTGGTGTTTGGTTTTTATACAATATGTCAAACTAGATATCTCTTTATTTAAATTATATTGAATATAGTTATCTAGATATATCGATATAGTAATGTTCAAATAATATAATATCTATAGGTAGGGAATAAGAGTGTTCATATCATTGGATAAGTTTTTTTTGTGGGGTACCTAATTGAAATATTTTCATCTAGTAATATTATTATACCAAGTATTAAAATTCAAGAGCATTATATTGGGAGACGTTTGGGGATAGTTTTCCTATTATTGGAGAAATATTTTTTGGACACTCATTTAGCAATAAATTATTATGCATCCTATATATTTTCATCAGGGGTTTTTGGGATGATTATTCTATAAATGTGTGCATCATATACCAAATATATATATATATATATATCATTTTATAATTATGTAAATCATGGACCTGAATGTTATAGAATTCTTCCACATGACCAGTTGGAAATATGGAATCATGCATGCCTCACTATATACTTGAGGCTATCAACTAGTAGTGCGGGTTTTAGGTGGTTTAGTGTGGATATTACACCCTCTTAGTTAGAGTAGAATAATAGTAAAATATGGAGACAAATAACAGAATAATAATATCAAAATAAAGTATAATGTAAAAATAAAGATCACATGGAAAAAGAATATCCCAAAAATCCAGTATCATATCTAGAATGATGATATATCATTTGTATAACAATTTATGCAGGGAACCATGAAAGCATGAATGAAATACAATACATTTATCCAAAGAGAAAAGTCCCAAAAGACTATATCTAATATCATCAAGATCCATACATATATCTAATTCTTCCCTGATCCCATGATCTATGAAACTCAAGTATCAACCCTCAAGGTCTTTCCACTATCCCAACTAGTTTCAGTATAATTTTCATGGGTACCAACTATTTCCTGTATAGGGTGTCAGATAACCTCAGTAGGCTACCACCAATAGTGTTTACAAATATTTAGTCAGTGTATATGATATGTCAGTGTGCATGTAATAATGTTAAGTAGTAAATAAGCTATAAAGGTTTGTATATGGCTTCATAATGAAACCAGGATGATAGTTCCTACATTGGACAAAGCTGGGTCACCTCTAAACTAGAATCCATAAGTATATACATATATAAATTGTATATGCAGTGACATCTAAATCCATATATATAGATATTACTGAAATACTATACTCAAGGAATATGTAAGGCTTCTATAATAAGTAGTATGGGTATAATGAGTATAATGGGAATCCCTAATCGATATCATAGTAATAGTGGAACCCATGCTTAGTATCAAAGTAGCATAGTCGTCATGGACAATATCATATCCAGAAGGGTCGTCATGCCCATATATGACAACAATTTTCATTATTCTCGTATATTACAGTAAGGTTCATCATGATCATATGTTATAATCATTTGTGTCACCGTTCCCTATACCATAATCAGAATGACTATCATTCCCATATCAATAATGTAGAGAGGCCATTCCCATGTATCAAATTATTGGGTCACCATGCTCATATCACACTACTGGTACACCATACATGTATCACACAGTAGGGTATCAATGCCTCTATCACAATATATGGATTCCATACCCATATCACAGTATTTTTAGATCATATTCCATGAATGCAACATAATTTATAAGGGTATTTTTTCCCATTCATCATATTTGACAAGGTTCTCCAATCCCATAAATCAAAAGCTGCAATATGCATTCAAATGCATTACACATTTCCAACAGATATTTCATAATTATATACAATTTTTTTTATGAAAACGACATAACCATTATCCTATTAATTAAAGAGGTGCATTCATACCAATCACATCCATTCATTTAATTATTGATTAATACGGGTTTTATCAATGTTATACCGTATCCATTATCTATTTATAATATACCAGATAGAAGTTACTCAGAAAAAATGACGATGGATTGAAAATTAATACATTTATTATAATAAAGTGAAATTGACTAGTACACATTATGGGGATTCAACAATTGAAGTGGGACTAAGAGAATCATTAGGTTATCATTTAAGGATCCAATTAAAGATATGATCATTTTAGGGAAAATCACAATGATTCAAGTGTGTATAACAATAAGATATATTATAAATTTTCTCAACTATGATGGATAATTACATGACCACATACCTTATGAATATATATAACGAATCATCCACCATCAGCTTTCATTTTTGTCCAGATCTTGAAAGATAAGAAAAATGGATGGACTCCCTAAAAATTTGCCATATGAGAATGCACCTAAATAAATATATTGAGATAAAGGAAATGATAAAAGATGAAATATTAATGAAGATCTTACTGGCTCACATCAAAAAAGATAAATGGAAGTCAAATCGGAGTTTGGGAAAATGAATGACATCACTGACACATTTAGTCATCAACTGGGAAATCTTATTGTGTGTTATAATATGTGTGATGGGAAAAGAAAGGGGGTTTGTTATTTTAAAAATATATTTCAACCCTCCTTATTTTAAAAACATTCCTTGGACATTTAGATAGCTTGTAAATTCATTACACATCATGTAATTCTTGGGTATTGCCTATAGTATAAATCATTTACAAGCCATGAATTGACCTTACCAGGTCATTACACCTCTTGCATTGAATACATTCCGTGAATTAAAAATACACACCATTTATTTGGTTTTAAATAATATTTTAACCCAAACTTCCTTGTTGTCCCAAAATGGACCAACTAGCCAATGGGCCCGACATTATAGTCTATGCCCAGAAAAGAACCACAAAAAGGGATTCAATAGAAAATTAATAGCATCCATACCCAGTGTAATAAAATCAAAATCTCATAGTCTTTTACAAATAAATTAACTCCTACTCTAGTTTCCCTTTTTATGGTGGTATGATGTTATCTAAGAACAACATCATCCACAAAGCATGTGCATCGGCCTCCCACTCCCAATCCTTATCCAGTACCCGACCATGATACCATAACACTCATACTAATGGGATAGAATATCCTTAAAATAAAACCATGTATGGATAAATAATTTAAATATGATAGTTTTCAAAATAATAATCAATATGCATATTAACATCCATAAGATCAAAAATATGAGATTGGCCAGCATGATAATGTTGAAGTTGTGATATGTGGAAGACACTGTGAATGGAAAAATACCAATGAGTTAATGAAAACCAATACTCTACTAGATGTAATCTATCTAGGATCTCAAATTTCATAGTAATTTTTGGAAACAGCTTCCCTTGCCTCTATATTTTTATATACCTTTGTTTGGGTGATACTCACAAGAAAGCAAGATTCCAAACCTGAAACTCTATAGGTCATAGGTGATGACCGATATATGATTTCCTTCTATATTGAGCCGTATAAATCTTCTTTAAAATAACCTGAACATTCTATGAAGTCTCCTAACTAATATGAGGACCCAGTAGTTCCACCTCTCCCGCCTTTAACCATCCCATGGGTGGATGTAATGGGAATCTATATAGGTCCTCATAAGGGTATATTTGTATCATTAGAAGGTATCTATAATTTCATTCTAACATAATGAGATGCATATTATTCTCCAAAAAAATGTCTTAAATCAATGATGCAAGATCAGAACATTTTATCTAACTAATTTACCATCCGTTTTGAGTAGCCATCAGTTTGAGGGTTAATGGTTGCTCTCAGAAGAACATGTATATGCATAACATTATATAACCACATATTTGGGAGTGATGTGAAACAAGAATCCCTATTTTTAATGATAGAATTATTTTCCCTATGTTTCCATTTGATCTCATGTTTATATAGTCCTTAATGTAATCAACTAGGAATGTGTCTCAGATACGAAGGATGTGGAATATCTTTTTCACCTGATCCATGACTACCAAATATTCTCACTACATCAAAGTGACCAAGGAAATCTACCTACAAAATCCATTGGAACATATTCCAATTTCTATTTTGATATCAGAAATGGATTTAAAAATCTATATCGTTTCTTGTGATACACATTTAACTGCTAATAGGTGGAAAACCTTATGATAAAACTAGCAATATTATGACTCATCATTGGACACCAATACTTTCGATGCCTATCCTAATACATATTGTAAATACATGGGTGTACATCCCATTGAGAATATTTTGACTCTCGCATCAGATCTTGTTTAACATTTGTAGGGGCCCAGATATGCGAATGTATACATAGTATTTAATTAACATCTATAGACAAATTTGGATGTGGGTCCTCACTAGAAAATAGTTTCATAGGACCAATCCTTTTGGATCTAATAGAATCCTCATCTTCACTTCTAAAAAAGTAGAGTTCACTAATAGTGATTCAATTATAGACTTTACATGATGGTGATGAACCTCTATGTGCATATAATAAAAGAGATCATTAAGCATCCACTGACTACAGGACTTCTCAACTAAAAGTTTCTAAGTCATCCTTCTTAGAGGATCAACAATATCATTTCCATTCCCAAGTGTATTTTCTATCTTGAAGTCAAAGGATTTAAGGTATTCAAAACAACTTCTTTACCTAAGGATTATGTTACATTTTTTGAAAATATACCCAATTATTTTCTTCTTCATAAAAAATAAAAAATTATCTCCGAATAGTTAATTCCTCTAAAAACTCATGTCATGAAGAATTGCTTCAATCCTGGGATCAATTTTTGTGTAATTGTTCTCATGATACCTCTACTAGCATGACCCATAAGAAACAAAATGATCTTAAGGAATCATAACTAAACTTAGAATGATACGAGATGAATCAAAGTATAAGATATAGATCTTACCATCATCTGTATGAATCAAAATTAGTGCTAAATTAAATCCCCCTTTTAGATCCTCAATGTATTTCTCATAAGATTATGACCATTTTAACTCCACACCCATATTAGTCAATCCAACTATAGGATATTCTATGATTGAGATGTCCTACATGGAATTAATGTAGTAACTAGATATCCTAAAGAAACTCTATATTTAAAAGATGTTATTAGAATTATATAAGGTAACAATATCTATCACCATATCTAGGTCAACAAATACTCATACCTCTAAGAAACTATTACCCAATAAGTGATCCTTTTTTATTGATAGGTGACTTTTATGGAGCATAGAAAACAACAAGTGATATCTCATTGTATTAATTAAAATCTCAATATGAGTGCCATGGTTGATTTGAGTATGTGATTACAAAAATATGTCATCTATGAAAACAACCATAAATGAATCCATAGAATTTTGGAAAACCTATTCATTTAATTAAAAAATATTTCAAGTGAATTCAGGAGAATGATTGACATAAGTAGATACTCATATCAATTTTTTCGAAAAACAAAATTCGTATAAGGTATATATGCATGTCGAACATGAACCTGTTGATAACTATAGCACGTAACCCTAATCTAGAACAATCTGACTCATATGACCTATTAAAAGATATAATCTATATCAGCTAAGGTATAATAGATCGTACAGTGACCTGATTTGACATCTGATAATCAACCCAAATCCTGAGGGTTATGTCCACCTTCTTTGTGAAATGGAATAATGAAAACTAGGGATAAGAACATGACCATATAAAAAACATTCCCTCTAAACCATATTCATTTCACTATAACTCTTATAACTCATAACCACCATTCCCTTGAGCAGGGAATGACAATATTGAATCTCTAAGAACTATACCAATAATTAATTATACCTCTATCTCATTTTGAAATACAAAACATTATTCTAGGAAGGAATCCTTAAAATAATCAACTACATGAGGTACATTATCCTGATGAAATCCATGATCATCTATAAAATGTATAGAAATGACGACACTCACTCCACTAGTCCTAATATACTCTATCCCAACTATAACCTCCTTAAAATCCCATTCAACAATATGAATATAATTGTCACCCTCTGGAAATGTAAAGGACACACTCTAGTGATAACATTCCACATAACTGTTATAGATAACCAACCATTCCATTTCAACAATGAAATTAAAGACTATAAACATGATGATGAAGAGGATCCATATAGAATGACGACTTCTACATTTAGGGGGACTCCAATGCATTGGAATACAATCTAAGAACATATACCTAATGGTTTATCAATCATTAATATACCAGTATGGTACTCAACATGGATCTTATGTATATAATAAATAAATACATATATGAATGAGTGTGATTTACTTGTATATAATAAGGTAGAAACTATAATAGAGAAAATTAGAATTGTTCCTTTAATGGTACATGTATCGAAACACTAATCCTTATGGGAGGTTATATTTATCCTTTTCATAGTGGAGGAGCTCAAATAACTCATCGCCCACTTGGAAAAGATGGTAATATCCAAGAAAGATATTGAAGATTCCCCAAACGGTAGCAACCTCAACTCATAATAAAGTATCTAAGCCACAATGCCTTTTTTATGAAAACTAATCCTACAATGACCTGTGTGTTTGAACCAGATAAAAAAACATGAATGTTGAATCTCTATTTATTAGATGGTTTATATTAAAAATATATCTATTGAGTAGAAATATATGTGTTTTGGAACTTCAATTTATTGTTTTGGGATATGTTTTAATGCCCATTGGTGGCACCATGTGTTCTATCATGTTTTGGGAGCATCGATCTCTGAAACCTCACGTCATAAGAAACTAGTAGGGGTGAATGGTTAGTCTGAAACCATGTTTACCCTAGTAGCACAACGCGCATTGTTTTTCTTTTTATGAAATTAGTTAATTTAATTAAAAATATGTGGAAAATAAATTGGTAAAAATAAATAATATTTTTAGTATTAATAATAATATAGTATGTTAGGTCTCAAGACACCCTAAAGGGAGTCTCCTTCTATATGCCACGTAGTCCCCACAACCCTGTAGATCACAACCCCCACCCCCTTTGTGTTATCCTCTCTTTTCATCAATACACTAATATTTATTCATGTTTCTCATTCAATTCGTCAACGTATGGTCTCTATTTCTACCTTATTTCCTTTTTCTTCCAATTTTCCTTCTCCCATTACCTGATTTCAATTCTGTTGAACCCAAGGATTGGGATAACCCATATTTTCATTCATTCTTTTGATGTTAGAGTTTGTGAAGGGTGTCTCATTACCCGTTCATGTGTATTATAGAATCTACCAATATACGTGAGGTAGATGGGCACGATTTAGTTTTCGTTCAGTGGTTTAAGTTAGGATTTTCATCATTTCATTGTTGTTTCTCCATTAATAATTGGGGTTATTGTAATTTATGTGTTCATAGTGCTTTTCTGTAATTGGGTTGGCCTCACCATGGTGGTTTTGGCTTTCTATTGATACTTTTATAGAATTTGGTGGATCTTTGAGGCTTCATCTCATACAAATAGTTATATATAAATATATATCATCCATGTACATATTCCATCATGTAGATGGGAATATGTGTAGTGGGTGAAGGTATATATATATATATATATGACTTTATGTGTGTGAAAGTGTGGTTTTATTTTATATAGTTGCTGAATAAACTATTCTATGTCGATTTTTCATATTAGTCTTCTTTGAGGTAGGGTCCCTTTTAATTTCCTTAAAATTTAATTTTGAATTATTTATCTTCCTTTACACCTTTAATTAATGCTTTTACATGTATGTTAGTTTTTCTAAAATTATTTCACATGGTTAATTTGATATGAGGCTTAATTGAAAAAATGAATTGTTTTATATACATTGTCATTATTTAACAAAAAACCCCTCATGCAGAGGTGTTCTATCTTAAAGCTAAAAAGTAATGTTTATATATTATTTATTTATTATCATATTTCATTGGTGTTTCATTATGATTGAGGTTATGTATTGAATATGTTATGTTTTTATGACCATCATTGATATTCATAAATGTTATTGTCCTCCCTTGAGATGATTATTAATAAGCCAAAGTACCGTTAGTGCGTGAACATTCTTATAAAATCAATGGATTGTTTTATAAATTTTAATTTATAGTGTAGGTAATTTCCCATTTTTCAATTACCATTTCCATTTTACCTCTTTGAATCTTATAAATTAAAATTATATGTTTAGGCCAAGAGAATAAATTGGTAATGATAAATGTATTAAACTGAAATTACTAAAGGTGTGGTTAGTCCATGCCCCATATGTAATGGAATTTTATTGAAATTGATATATGAATTTTTTATGAAATGGATTGTAATAGATTTAGAAAACATTGTTCCATTTTTAAAAAGTTCAATTATATAATAAATCATATATGTAAATAGACCATCTTATTATTTGATAGACTTGGAATGAATTATAAAAAGGAAATTCCCATGCATGCATTTTCCCAATTTCAACTTTTTACCCTCTAAGTACTTTTTGAACCTTTAAAATGGAATTGTATTAACTAGTTTAATTAAATGACAAGAATTCAATGGAATATCTAGAAAGGATGGATTTACATCATTAATGATTTAAATGAATAAATAAGAATATGAATAATTAGTGTGGTTAGATTATGCCTCTAGATATGATTAAATAAACATGGTAAATGTAAAATGATTCAATGATATAACTTGAATATATTCAATTACACAACTCATGGACGTTGCATGCAATGAAAGGATATTATGTGGGTGTTCAAAACTAAGACACTCTTTATCTGATATTAGAAGATATATTATATTTGATATGTGTGATCACAACAACATACCACTATCCACAAAAAAATAAATTGCATAATTACTATTAAATTATTATTGTTCATTTCAACTCATCCCTTGGACCTATTTGGGTCTATAAGATGATTGATTCTGACCTATGGCCACCCGATTGGGGTTTTATCCTTAGATGTTATAAATATGTGTTCTGACTGATCTTAATCCCCTGTAAAAAATAGGAAAGATTGTTGATTTATGGCTTAGTATATTAAATTTAAATAGGAATAAATTGTGTAATTTTATATCATAGAATCACCTTGGATAATATTGATAAATATTTTTTTTAATTAACTTAGGATCTAATGATTTATTAAATAGGTTTGATATAATTATGATGATAATTAGGAACCTGGATTAATTAAATGATTTGGTTTGAAAGTTGATAAATTATATAAATTTACCATTGTGTCTTATGATGGAAAATCTAGTGTGTTTAATAATAAAATTATGATTTTTTATAAAATTTTCATTAATTTGATATCGATGTGACTGATACCTAAGGCATTAGTACAGTTTTTAATGTTGTGTTTCTCTAGATACAACTCATGTTTAATGTGAAATATTAGGTATTGGTGTATGATCTTCCATACCGCCTAAGGGAAAGATGCTCTGGTATGTGATTCTAGAAGGAATATTATAAGTTTATGTTGGTTATTCTAGGGAAACATGCATATTCACAAGATTAAGAAGGGTTATATTGTAGTTAGGCATAAGGGTGAGATTATAGTGATGCATGAGGGCTTGGTGCATGTTTTTGTTCCACATAGGGGGGTGCACTGGTATTAAATACTAGAGGGAACCCCATAGAATATGATAGATTCATGAGGGTGAGAGGAACAATCACACATTGCCTAAGGGAGAGATTATTGTTATTAATGAGGGTCAAATATTGATTAGATTGGGGGAAGGGTCATGTGATAATGGTATATTTTGAGTGAATCATCAATAGAAAGAGAATCCACCCCCAATTTGGGTGATCCATAATTATACATTATGATCTACCCATAGAAATAGATAAATGGAAGTTTGTGTTTTAGGTATATCCCTTAAGAATCCATTCAGAAACTAGAAGGGTTGTTGTTCATTTATTCATTATATCTTGTATATTTTTATACTATTAGAAGATCACTGTTGTATAAATTATTTCAAGTAATAGATTGGGTAAGACACTGTGGGTACTAACTTACTGAGGTTATTATCACACACCCTGATCAAGCACTATTTCTACTCGAGTAGATCTTTTTACTTGTAGGTATTTCGATTCATTTCATGTGTTGTGTTATGTATATGTGAACTAGTGAACACAAGACAATTCTCATTCCCCGGATGCAAGAGGAGATGAACTTTGGGATTTTCATTTAATTATTTATTTTATAATTCGTATACCTTGTAGTAACCCATGACATTACATGATTCATTATATGGAATTTTTGTAAACCCTTTTATTTTTATTCAGATATAATATAATAGTTTCATTACTTGTCATTAAGTTATTAACTACATTCACTATTATTTGTAGTTTATATGCTATTACACTACTGTGAAACTATAATCTAGAGGGTAAATTTTCCCTACCATACCACCAATATTCCCTCGATGTTAGACTATAACCTATGGAATATGGGGATGGGCGCTTAAGGCTATGTGACCTACTGGTCTGACCACAGTCTTAGTGATGAGTCTGGACAGGATGTTAAGAAGTTGTATGAGAGACTTTTTCTACTCTATTTAACTATTAAGGGTTGGTAAACTAGAGACTAATAATGCGTCACTTGTTGGTAAATATCCATGTATGGGACTGATCACCCCATGTATGGTAATCAACTATGTGTCTTGGTATGGGATTGTTATGTCTGATTTTTTTGTTACAATGTATATTATTTCACCTTGGTTGAATAGTTCACCTTTTAGTGCTTCTTGATTTATGATATTTATGGTATTATATCCTTGTCCTGGTATAACAAGGATTAAAAATTTCATTCATTATAAAACGTACATAGAAATTTACATGCTATTCATATGACATGCCATGTAGTTGAAAATGTAGGATTCTTACTAATTTGATTTGTGTTCCTTGAGTGTTATGTCATGCTTTGTTGAATTACATGCTTAGCTAATTATATGCTAAGTTTCCTAACAACAAAGCATGAATTATCTCTTTAGTATTCCTTGATTCTATGATTTCATCATGTCACCATGTGTTAGCTATTTGTAATAACATTCTCCTCTTGTATTTATATATATAATTGATGGATTGGGCTAAATGTAACTGGTTTCAATTAAAATGAGGTACAACTTCCAATCTATAATTTCTATGGGTTATTTATGGATTGGTAGATGTACACCCATATGATTGTACGATTGATGGTGAGAATATTGAGTTATGAAATGGTTTTAAATGAAATGGTTGTTCAACATTAAATTGAAATGAAATGGTTAACCATATAAATTCTCAAATAGTCCCAAGTATGTTATTTGGGGCATGGGTCTTATGGGATAGCCCTTTATGGGAGTTATGATTATTGAATAACTATGAAACGTCTATTGGGTTACATTATGAAGAACCCAGATTGGCATAGAGGGTCACAAGTAGGTCATCTAACATTATATAACATAAAAAAGAGTTGTTTTGTTACATTTCGTAATTAATATAGTATGTATATAAATGATTACTGTTAAAAATAATATGTGATACAACAAACCTCTTCTTTCCATTGGGGTGTTGGTTAGAAATTAGTTTTCTTGTGTTTTTGTTTTAAAATGTTACTTGTTGTTTTGGAATTAAAGTTTTTAGGGGTTTATTAACTTAAAGGTGAATAAATTTATTATATGGAACCATAGGTTTTGTCTTTTGTATAAACCCTTGTTAAAGGGTAGCTATAATTTTTCATTTTATGTTTCCCTTAAACAAAAACATGAGTGATTCCCATTGTCCATATTTTCATTTGAGAACGTGATTAAATAATAGAATTTTTATATATTTTCTATATTTTGTCATGGGCTAGTGTTGGGTTCAATTACAATGCTCTCGTAAGGGAATACATCATGCTAGGTTTCACCCCTGAGTTTAAATTCCTTACTAAATTAGGTAATAATTCGGATTCATGGTGCCATTTGAGTTCCATTGTCCCAACAATGACTATTTATTTCTAAACTAAACCACATTTCGGATGGATGATCATGTTTTCCATATACTAGTTATGGAGTGTGCATCGAGAAACGGTTTATTTTAGCTGCATTGACATCCCCATGGCATGGTTAGCTGCTTCCCAGTTCTATTGAACCATTATTTTATTCATCGATGGATGACACTGTATGTCATCAACCAGGATAATTCATTTTCACAATCTATCTAATACATGAATGAATTTCACGTAAAACCAATGAGTAGTATCCATGATGTGCTATTTTTTATAAAACCTTGAGTTATTCATCATTCATGTATGTGGTGACCCTTGAGTGTTAAATGGCATAACAATCAATATGAGTTCAATGAAATCGTTGATCCATGTGTTGTTGAGTGTTTTCTTCGGTCATATCGGGGGAAGAATTACTTTGTTATTAAAAGGAATCAATTGGTCCCAATATTGAGGATGACATTCCCAAAAGAATGGGTGTTTTACACACTGTTCAGGTTGTTCAGGCTTTCAATCCAAATGAATTGTATTGTGACATGGTGATCGTGATATAGAGGAGTAACCCATGTGAATTCAAGATGTTTTCTATATAACATTCTTATTATTGGTTGGTCTACCCCATCATTCTATTATGTGGAGACTCCTAGGGTGGGGAGTCTCATGTCACTTTTAGTGTTTATGTGGTGATTCATTCTAAATAGAATTATTTTTGTGTTGCTAGTGGTGTATGAAACCCTTGAGTAACACCATTGGTCATGGGTGGACATTGTTGGTTAATATTGAATAATCATGGAAATTCCTCTGTGGTAACAAATTGGTGATAGGTTAATGGATGTACGTCAATATATAAAGATGAGCTTCATGCATAAGAATTCAATCATTAGTCATTCTAAAAATATTCTTTGTAATCTTATAATCCTCTTAGTGTAATCTTATTTATGTTTGTCACATGACCCCCTCTCTTGAATTCATCCTTTATGTACTAAGATAGTGTCAGTCTTATGAAACGTTGATTCCTTAAAAGCTATTGTGACTTTTTGGGTGGTTTTCTCAGTGTTTCACATAGATTCATGGTTCTTATGAAGGCTTGGTTAGTACTGAGAGATACTCGTTCTCCCATGTTGGTACACCTTTTATGGACTATCAGACACCAGATGTTTCTTTTGACTTAACCTCTAGGTGGATGTTTCCCTAGGATTATTTAATGATCCGATATGGTTGTATTTTATTGTATCAAAATTACTCTCCTAGAATAGGGCATGGACTACCCAGGGTTAGTTACTTATACCCCTATGTTAATGAATCTAAGGAAATACTGGATATTTGTAAAGATTGGTGATTCTTAAATAACGGAATGTCAATGGAAGTAAGGCATATACTTGAGCGGATATTTTCATGGAGAATGAGATATTCCTAGGAATAAGGCTTCACATTTCATTTTTCAAAAAACTATCCATCTAAGCAAAGCATCCTACTGAATGATCATATGGAGTGGATTGACTTTATGTCTCTCATGATCAATGATGATTTCATTAAAGGATATTTTCTAGAACATTTTATGGTGAGAAGAGTGTAGATTGCGTTAGCCAATGCCATCAATGATGAGCAAGCTTGACCTGGCTAAATAAGTTCACTGAGGAACTGGTCATCTGACCATTTAGAAATCACACCAGAGCATCACTAGAATGTGTGAGGAATATTGCATGGTCCAGTTTGAAGGTGGCTATATCATGAATCATAAGTTTTTCCCTTTTTTAATGTTTAATATCCGTGGTTGGGAGTACCACATGTTAGTTGTTTCATGAGATTATGTAATATTCATGTTTATTGCTAAATGGGCTCAAATAAGAACCATATTAGTGTTTTGGTTGATTTTTTCTAATTGGATCATATCATAATGGATTATATGATACTTTCCTAATCGATGCATAGTGGTTCATTGGGAGTTTTCAAACACATCATTACAAAAAAAGTAATACATAATATTATAGGTCGGATGATGTTTTCATTGTTCCTGATGGCTTCTCGGGGACAAGATGTTCTATGGTGGGTAGGTTGTAATGACCTTCTTTTTGAACTGTATGAAAAAACAACGAAATTTGAATTGTTATTTTATTGTATAAGATGTTTTAGAAACCAAGCATCAGAGTGGAAGTCTGATAGTTACTACACATAAATGTATTTTTCATATATTTTATTAAAGGATTATGGGGTTAACCATGTGTTCTTACATGTTTCATGAGTGTCAGGTCTTTGAAACCTCAAGCCCGAAGAAGTTTTTTGGGGTGTGCAGTTAGTCTGAAATCTTGTAGCCCTATGCGAGTCATCGTGCAACATGTTCCCCTTTAAGAAAATAATTACATATACTAAAATTCAAAAGAAAATAAAATTTAATTAAAATAAATGGTGAAAAAATAAAGAATTTTTTTTAATAATTAGATTATTATTATTATTATTATTATTATGGTATTATGTGATGTCTTAAGAGACCTTGAAAGGGGTATTCATATTTCTTTCATTGTGTACCCCGCTCCTTGGTTGATACCCATAGGACGTGACCCCCACCCCCTTCCACACCCTTCTCTATACTCATCAATCCATCCAAATTTATTCATGATTCTCCTTCGATTCGTTAAGGTAAAGCCTCTACTTCCCCCATCCATACTTTTATGGCTGATTTTCCTTCTCTAATCTACTGATTTATACTCAGACAAATTCATGGATTTGGATAAATAGTATTTTTTGTTTTAATTTTGATGATAGGGTATGATATTGGTGTATCATGATAGATTCATGACTATTATTTCATCTACAACTGAATGTGAGGTTGATGGTTTTGATTTTGCTCTCTACCAATGGTTTAATGTGCGTTTTTTTACCACTATTTGTTGATGCTGCCTTAATCATTTTAGGAGTTTTTAATTTATGTGTTCTTGGTATAATTTGGTAAGTGTGTTGTCCTCACCGTGATGGTTCTAGCTTTCCTTCATCAATTTGAGTGTGTTTGGTGGATCCATGAAGACATTCACACATATACATTGTTATTTATGTATGTATGTATGTATATATATATATATATCTTCCATGTATTTATTCCCTAATGTCTTGGGGAATACGTTCATTTGGTTTATATATATATATATATATATAACTGTCTATGAATGTAAGTGTGGTGCAATATTGAGTGGCCAATAATTAAACTATTTAATATCATGTGTTCGTCTTGGTATTATTTAAGGTATAATCCCATTATTTTTTCCCTTTAATATATTTATGAATTAATTAATTTACATAAAACTTTTAATTAATGATTTTCCAGGTATCATTGTTTTTCTAAAATGAATTCCTTTAGTAAATTGGATATGGAGCTTAATTTAATAATTGAATTTTTTATAAACAATGTTATAATATAATAATAAAATCACTCCAGCTAAGGTGTGATGACTTCATGCTAAAATATAATGTATAAATATTATTTCTTCTTTGTCTTATTGCATTGGCGTTTCTTTGTGCTCGAGGTTATATTTTTAATATGTCATGTTTTGTGTACGGCTATATTTGACATTCATAAATGGAGTTATCCACCTTTGTCAAGATTTTTAATAATATGAAACAACTCTATTGTGTGACATGTCTTATATACTCAATTTCATGATTTATTAATTGGAATTACAACTATTGGTAATTTTACTTTTTCCAATGACATGTTTCATTTGATCTCTTTGAATCAAATAAATGTATTTTCTATGTTTATGAAAAAATAATATATCTATTATGGTAAAAAGATTTAAATGAAATGACAGAAGGTATGGTTAGACCACACCACTAATGTAAATATTCTTATTTAAATTCATATATGTAATTTTTAGGATATGGATTCTAATTGCATTAGAAAATTCAGTTCAATTTTTAATGTTTTTAACAAACCAAGGAACTATCTATGTTCATGGACCATCTAATAATTTGAAAGATATGGCATGATTTATAAAAATAGAATGTATATGTACACATTTTCCTTATTTCCACATGGTACCTTCTATGTATCACATGAACCTTAAAAAAGGAATTGTATTGGCATGTTTAATTGAATGACATTAATTTAATAGATTGGCTTGACATGATGGATTTCCTTCCTTAAATGTTTCAAATAAATTAATTTAAATGGGAATTATAGGGGTGGTACGACCACACATCATGTAATTATTAAATAATAACTGTTTATGTAAAATGTATCAATTATATGACTTGAATATATTCAACAACATGCATCATGGTGGTTCTATTCCTTGAATGTAATTGATGTGGGAGGCCTAAACAAAATCGATTTTTATCTGAAATGATTATTTATAGTATATGTGATATGTGAGATCCTGGAGGCATACTACTGTGCACAAAAAAAATTAAATTTAATAATACCTATTAAAAAGTAATTGATTATTTCAAAATATACCTTGGATATATTTGGTACTATTTGTAGGGATTTTCAGACCTGAAACTACCTTATTGGTATTCTAGTAATGGAAATTAATAAGATGTAGTATGTTTGAATTTAATGCCCTAAAATAAATTGGAGATATTTTTGATTGTTGTCTTTGACCATTAAATTGGAATAATGAAAAATTTCAGGATTTCTATTAGTATAACCATCTTGGATAATTTGGTTAATTATTATATAAATGAACATATGTTCGAATGATTAATTAAACATGTTTAATATTATTATGATGATAAATAATATCCTGGATTAATGAAATTAATTGGTTTAACATATTGTAATTTTTATAAATTAACCATTGTGTCTTATGATGATAAATATTGTATGATTGATACTATAATTGTGATTTTTCTTGCATTGATTTAGAGATTTTGGGATATCGATTTGATTGATATGTGAGGGTATGATATTATTCGACATGTTGGGTTTGTTTGGATATGACTTGTGTTTCTTGTGATCACTGAGGACTTGGTTCATGCTCATTTGTAATTCCTCAGGGATGGTTATCAATTACATGATGGATGATGGAAGATTATATGTTTCATAAGAGTCAAAAAGGATAGATGTACAATCACACGATTCTTGAGGGTGAGATTCTAGTTATACCAGAGGGTGATATTCCTATGATTCCTTAAGACATGGTGCATCTTTTCATACTGCCTAAGGGCTTGGCACACAAGTACTGAAAGCATGAGGTAAGAATCTTGTTGATGCTGAATTTTTTATATGGCATGGATTGAAATGATAAAATAACAAAAATTGTATTTGTGAGGGAGGGAGAAGCTTATACGACCCAAGAGGCAGGTGCACACAAGTTTCTAGAGTTGCACGCCAAAATCTCTCAAGAATGCAAATACTTGCGCGGGAAAAGCAAACTCATAGGCAGGATTCCATGGAAACCCACCCAAATCAACCAAAAGTTATAGAATGCATGTGATCGGAGTTGAGCGCAACAATTGTCTAGGCATGAAAAATCATGTGCTCCCAATGCAATGTTAATGGGACCCCGCGCGCTGGTGTGCTTGAAAATCAGTAACCGGACATGCGCAAACCCTTGCATGCCTGATGCGACATCAAACAGACATTTTCACGTGGTTCCCCTAGTGCACCACCTTCAAGGATTTCAGATATAAAACGAATCATCATCCATTCCCATCGATAATAAAGACAGAAGATGAAGTGATGCTTTGCTGCACAAAAGACACCTTTTTCCACGACCATGTGAAAAAAAAACTACGACATCAAGGTATTGGATTTTGTATGACAGGCCCCCCAATGGTCATCATTCGGGTGGGACCTCTTAGGCATGATCCTTGTCAATTTATTTTTAACCTATGTCATTTTCATGTAAAAGATCCCCCTTGCACTCAATAGTCCCCTGTATCGGGCCTATTTTTCGTGCACCCTTCTGGTTAGTGTGTGCCCTTCCGGTTTGCACGCGGTCGTTCTATCCTGCGCGCAACCTCTCATTTTGCATGAGAACATCTTTATGCACTCCATGTGCCTTCCTAACCTTAAGGCACCATGTCTAGTCCCCTGTTATGCGCAAAACACCTGTCATGCGCACCTTTCCCCCATACGACTCTCCAGGTTCACTCAATGTGATTTTAAAGTCCCTTGAGTTGTGCTTCCTATGGCGTTTCTTAGCCTTATTCTTCTTCGCATAGGCAGGATAACATTTATTACTTTATCACATAGAGACGCTAACAAGGACCCCTCAATGGATCACTCCATAACACCCACTATGCATGGCATTGTTGATGCATTCCCTTTCCAAAGGGTGGGTGGGTATTAGTTATGTAAGTCCTAGGGGTGCGGGGTGAACCCACCTCGTCCGAGCGGTAGGATGTTAAACTATGAAGCACCATCATACTTAGCACATGTTATTAAACTGTGACCTCACCCCATGCATTATACGTGGGGTTCCACATCTTGGAAAATCTCTATGCCTGCTCATCTCCAAGGGAGTGATATCTTCCTCACATGGAATGAAATTCTCTCTGCAACCGCAGTGTCTGTCCGTGGGGAAGGGAAACCACCTTGGTGTAAGCCCCTAGCCTTTCTTACAGGTGGTAGATTCCCTACTCCTAATCCTTTCTTCTGTGACAAAGATCCAAGAGGGGGGATGCACACCGAAACCCTCCTCTCTCCCGTTCCAAATCCATATCCTCTTGGGAATTATCGCCATCGGGCATCCATCATAGAGTAAGTCCCAGTCTCCATCTTCTTGGGCTGCTAACCACACGTATGACCCCATTTTATCTTTGGGCCACTAACCACATGTAATCCCCACTCCACTTCCCCTATATCCACAATTTGGGATGTGATCATCATGTCATTTCTACCTCTTGTTTCTCACACTGATCATGACTCATGTGGGCTTAGAGTAAGCGTCAACTATGACATCCTCTCTGGGAGGCTGAGAGTGTAAGCTCCACTCCATTCCAAACTATGCAGACTTTGATCCTTTCCATGAAAGGTACGTAGGAAGCCCTCCTGAGGTTCAGGCCCAACACCTACATGATCTGACCACTTCAAATCGGTTCACACCGTCCTGAACTACATGGAATTTAATCCTTTATAAGGCAAGGTATATAGGAAGCCTCCCTAGGGTTCAAGACCAACAACTACTTGGTCCCGACCATCTTCATGCCAATTCACCAACCCTTCCAAACTACACGGAATTTGATCTCTGTCTCCTAGCCAAGGTACGCAGGAAGCCTCATAGTGGTTCAAGCCCAACACCCATCGGATCCAACCACTTCATGTCATCTCATCCCTTTCTTGCATGACATTAAACTATACACCCTTTTATTATCCCATTTGAACTACGTAGACTTTGATCCTTGTCTCATAGGCAGGGAAAGTAGTAAGCCTCCATTAGGATCAACCCCATCTGGTGGTAAGACGTTGCGACCCATCTAGTGGTAAGACATTGTGACCCACCTAGAGGTAATCTGTTGTGACCCAGCCAGCCATAAGCCTTTTTTTCCCCAATCAGTGGTAAGCCGTTGATGTCCCCTTTATTAGGAATCACATTTCTGGTCTACTCCCAGGCATAATATAAAAATGAGTTTCTAACCATGCATAATCCCCAGTATATCATCGGGTCATGTTCCTCTACCTACACCCGGATTCTATCCCCCCATATTGAACTACATAGACTTGGACTCCCTACCATATGGATACGTAGGAAGAATCTTTGAGACTCAATCCCAACACAACCGTCACCCTTATGATGGTTCCATATCATTCTATATCTATTTATGTCAATAATCTATATCCATACTGATTCATACTCAGGCTTCCACATCCGGTTAATATCATTCCACCCACCCTCTCACTGCTCCTGGCAGCAATCGGGAAACTAACCATGTGTTAGCCCCAACATTGGTGTTCCCTCCGGAGATTGCACCGATTTGATACACTCTTGTTATCATTATGATTAGTCAGATCCATCTCCGCTATATGTGAAAATCACAGCATACCCCTTTTCAAACATAGGAAGCTGAGAAAATCATCAAAGACATTCCCATGTCATATAATTCCCTACATTCGACATGGGATGCCTTGGGCTTCCACGCCCTCGAGAAGTCCAATCATAAGGGGATGAAACCTAGATGTTCTAGTGTTATAGCATCCATACATACCAGTGATGTCCGACGTGACTAATCCCACGATCGAAGGGTACTTCCCTGACTTGAACCCATGGAATGACCTCACATAAGTAGTCTAATTAACCAGTGTCCATGAAGACGTGGCACTAGAAAGAGTTTCACAAAAAATGTCTTAATCATTAAGGGATACCTGAACATGGTAACAAAATCCAAGGAGGAATCCATAGAAGGAGGAACCGACATCCCATAATCCCATTTTTATTAATAATAAAATGTCACTATGTAAGAAAAGGATGTCTCCTACCATTGTAAAGAAGAAATGTGGGGCAATAGTCAGCGTGACCTTGTCCCCCATAGACGGATGTGCACGTGTTCCCCAGCGAAATAATCGGAAAAAGAAAGGTAGAACCTAACATGAAGTTTTCTCTGTATGGAGATTAGTATAATTATAGACATCAATGAATTAGCATGTCATCGGATCCAGTTATCTGGCGCTAGCTCCCATCAAGGAAATAGTGGGACTAGTGTGGAACTCTATAGAAGTTGGGTCAGTTAAAGCATTAGACATCCTAATCTGTGATGTTGTCAATGTGGATCCCTCTTACCAACCATGGATGATGGAATGGAGCTAGGGAAGAAGTCGTCGATTTCCTTTTCTATCATCACTAATGGGTTAATCTCGGTGTTTTCAAGGAACCAAGCTACTGCATTAGGAAACTGATCACCGCTAGCCCACTGACACAATGGTAGGGGAAATGTCATTGCTGAAATCCTACATGGACTCATTTCCCCTAGAATCCCCCACATCTCCAACTACTACATGTCTGCACCCCATCTCCCCGTCTGTATTCATTCAGTGAAGGGTGATCAATGACCTTTTCTATATGTACGAGGAGGAGGGGATTATCCCAACTCGGGATATGCCCCACTAGAATTTAGAATCCTCTTCACCTCATCACCACCATCTCCACCATGGTCCATGTAGGGATCCACTACTCCCCACTCCGACACACAACTATTTCTGGAGCCTGTCCCCAGAACGCTTCGACAACTCCCTCCCCTACGCCGATGAGGTGTAGGATGTCTGGGCCAGCCTGACCATGATACCGTTTCAGGGGCTCCCAAGGAGGGCTCCCACTAGGACGTGTCAACACTACCACCGAATCCCATGGGTTAAAGAGAAGGTAAGTTATGTGCCTGCACCACTGGCCACAGTCCGGATGACCCAACACCAGCGTCTGGCGCAGGACGAGAAGGATGCCAGCCAAGGGGCGTTAACGTCAACAACTACTGTGGACCGTGCCCCTGATAACATATACCATCAGTTACATATCTATAATACGAAGTGGAATGTAGATATCCAAACTAGATAGAGGCCCCAACCACTCCATGGGAAGATTGGGTCGAGTCTCCTGGTTGTAGGCGCTGGTAGCGTTCACCGCGGGCTGACCCGTGGCCACGAAACTTAGTACGGATGTCCCCCCCCGTATAGCAACCACTAATAACGAGGGTCCTCCCCACTACCAAGCTCGGTGTGGAGGTCTACCCCATGCCACCTTTAATCCAAACGCGGGTCCTCCCCACAATATTGACACTCATAACGGGAGTCTATCCCATGCTCATTACATCGGGTATGGACTTGTTCTTTCTACCATAGGCCGCTAGTGTGAAGATATTACACACCCTATCAATCTCCAGCGTGGGGGCATCCCCATGTCTTTACAACAATTGGCGAAGGTCCTCTTCTCCCTAGTAATCAGAGGAGTGAAGGTCAGCCTCTCTTCATCAACACCCTGTATGGAGGTCCTTCCCGTGTTCATCTGGACCAGTATGAGGATCCTCCTTGTTCTAATACTTCAAGGAAAAACCAGCATGGATTTCCTACCCATACTTCCACCAACTACGGTAGAGGTACTACCCACTCCACCACATCCCATGTAGATCCTATTCACTTGTCATCGAGTGGACATGGAAGCCCTCCCCATGTTCCTTTTGACATATGTCATGGTGCTCCTCACACTCAGGCTCATTTAGGCGGAAGCCCTCTTCTTCCTAGTACCAGTCCGGCGAAAAGACCTCCCCACACTAGGAATCTTTCCATTCCCAAAGAACCAGTCCGGGGTAGGAAGTTTGGTTGTCCCCTCCATAAGAAGAATGTCGATAAGATTCAAAATGATATTAAACTAGTTTGCTTCTTATATTTTGAGGTGGAAAATGATTCACCGATAGAACCCTCACCTCGGTCCTCCATATAAATATTCGGGGCAGGAACAAGGTGCATAATCCTCATACTTATTGAATGTGTGTTCTTCCAGATCCATTTATACCAATGTAAATACATCCAGGAGGACAAATACCTAGCTTCTCCTCATGGAATGATCCTGAAATCACCACCATCATCACAAGGAGCACTCTGTACCTCAACTAGATATCATAATGATTTATTTTGGGGACTGATGGTGAAAGATAAACAGTAGGGCCCTCTGATAGCATCCTTCATACCAACACCAGAAACCATGGTTTCTAACCCGTCTTGTCACGATGTGGTGGCCATGTCACTACACTCTTTGGAAGATAGGCCGAGATGCGGCAACTTATCAGCTCGCTCGTCGTATTCTCCACCAGCCAGCCTACCGCCCCAATGGTCTACCTCAGTACTGCTACCGGTTTCTCATCCACCTCTAGTTGATGAGTGGGAGAAACAGGGGCCAAGACCTGAGTCTGAGTCAAGGAGGTTTTGGTCCATTCTTGAAATGGACCATTTCCTTGAGATGTTTTGGCCAGTCGTGGCACTGAATTTCAGTGAACCAGAATTACTAACCTGGAATGTGGTCAAGTGTTTTCCCTAGACCCTCCAGGATAAACACATCCACCTTCATTATCATCAAGTGTATTTTCCCAAAATATTGGTGCATTTAGAAGACATTGGAAAACATTTCCTCCTGGTTGATTTGGCCTCACTCCCTGTTTCCCAGAGCCCTGATACACTAGGCCACCTTAGAACCCTCCAACAACGACGTGTTTAGAGCATCAAATTGTACTAAAAAATTATGAAAGAGCCCACCCCATGTTTAGATTTGTGGATTGGGGAATTATTCTACCCTCCACTTCAGTGCTATTCGACACTAGCCCGATTCTCCCAGAGATATCGAAGATATTCCCCGATGTAGGGTTACAGTTAACATGGTCTAACATCTAGGGGAAGAGAATTATCTAGAGATTCGTGGAGAATACCTAACCCCTAAGGGAGTATCACACCTTTTGGATCCATTGTAAATGATCACTTTCCATCAGAGGAATCTGATGGGTCTTCATATACCTACTGAGAATTTCACCTTCATTTGGAATCATAATAAGGGTAAAGAGAACCTCGGGGCACCCAAACACTCCAACCCATCTGGATCAGTGCAGAATATAGAGGATGATCTCAAAAAAGTTGTGTTATGCCAAAATCTTGTAGGGAACAAGAAGATAGTCGACCACCTCCATGTTGAACGTGATGTGGTGTGATGACCAGACTATGGTGATCCTCTATTGGGGTAGCAGGGGCAGACACAACTTCCACCAGCAGAATTTCCTCCAGGTTACACTGACCATCCTTCCCATGGAGACATGGTATAGGAGGAAACATATGGAAAGTAGAAATTGTTCGTGTCGCCCATTCTACCGGAGCGGCATGAAAATCCCCGGGACCCATCTCAGGTTCCCTCAGCCGCACCACAGTTCATCCCACCTGTCGCTCCATAGGTCATCCCACTAGCCACTCCATGAGCCTCCATGCCTTCTTTTCACATTGATGAACCTGTCAACACACTGGTGGTTTTGGATCCCTGTCCAGATAGGAACCCCCACCCAAATGATACAATGGTAGTGCTCATCACTCAACTCAAGGCATTGGAAATGAAATAGGTGGGAATCCCGCCTGATGGTAAGCCATATCCAGCATGGTTGGATGATATGCCAGCACCCCCTAGTTTCATAAATCTCACATTATCCTCCTTTAATTGGATGGGTGACCCACTGTGGCATCTATCCCACTTCAGTTCAAGGTGGGGACCCATGTTGGGATCTCCATCACTGTAAGAGGCTGCCAAACTCGAATGCTTCATATAGACATTGGAAGGACCTATATTTGTCTAGTACATCTAGCTTCCCATCAGATCATTAGTCAGTTGGGAAGATATTCACATGCCATTCCTCTACCAGTTCAGTTTCACTACTCAAAAGATGAGTATCATAGAACTCTTAAAGTGCAAGAAGAGGCCTGATGAGCACATTTCAGACTTTTTTTCCCAGTGGAAATTGCTCACATACTCTCTTGACATTCCACGGAATTAGGAGAAATTGATGATGATAAGTGTAGGGAATGTCAAGAAGGAACTGGTCCCCTCTCTGATAACTGATAATTACCCCATGCGATTTTGAGACTTCTCTGATAAGACCCAGAAACTAGAATAAGCCTTGCAACAGGCCTTCCAAACACATCTGATCCCTCCTGCAATTCCCACAATAAGGGCCACCCAAGACAATCTCGTAGAAGTGCCCCAAATATAGGCCCCTAGAAAACTGGAATTATTATTGGTAGAGTCACCTCTGCAGCCTCGTAGAGGGCCACCACTGCAAGTGTATCCTCCATCCCAACAACGTCTGCCTTATAATTGGCAAGTACCCCCATGTAACATGCCGCCAACACCCAGGTGAGATAATTAGGCTCTACCCCCTCGATAGGATCATCCTGCCTTTTTAATAGTCAGGATCCCATGGTCCCCTACGCGGATAGGAGAAACTGGACCTACTTTTTCAACAAGGATTAGGTTCTCGACTATTTCAAAAGTTCCTTGAAAGAGAGGATTATATGCTTGCATGAATGGAGATGGCCAGAAGCGGTAGATAAAAATGATCACCCAAACATCTTCCCCTATCACCATATCTTGGGAAATAACCTCATGTACTGTTATCTGTTTAAAGACTGCATTCAAGACCATATGAAAAACAACATACTCAAGTTGGGCCTTACTCCGGCACATGTGTAATGCGTACTCATGGAGCCGGAAAGTAGTAGTGAGAATGAGGGTGAGTGGCACTGGGTTCCCATATGTGGGTCCCAAAATTATGATGATTGGGTGGCTTGTTAGATGGTTTCATGTGATCATGGTATTATACATGCACGCCTGAATTGTCTCGAGCCTACAGAAGCCGATGGGTCAGCCTCTACTACTTCTGCATCGTCGTTTCATCCATCCTCTTCTCAGAAGAGAAACAATCAGTGGCATAATGAAAAAAATTCCCCCCACCAATTTCATCATCATCCAGTACTATCGAGGACTTCATTCCCCTAGAGATGGAGATTCCCCATAGAATCTATCCAGTGGTGGAGTATCCTTCAAGTGAAAGTCAGGGGTACACCTCAGATAACATCATGGAGCTAGTAAACCCCTACATGATTTCTAACAGTGAGGAGCGCCAGACGGATCCTCCCATTGATCCAAACCATTTTCTACGTAGATGGAGATGTCACAATATGGGTCATTGGCGTGCCTCAGTCAGTATTTACATCCAGGATGTGCATGCTACCAAAACCAGATAGCAGGTCCAGCGCAGATCTCAGCACATGCAACCTTCTCGTTTGGTGTCATTTTATCCACCTCCACCCTAGTTTGTGTTTCTTGATCAGAAAGAGACACCTCAACCATGATGTTATTAGTTATGCTCTACTATGGACCAATCTCAGAATGTTGACCCATGTTATGTACTAACTCTACAGGCTTCGACTAGTGAGAAGCGAGACATTCCAAGCACCATACAACTTTCGGTCTAGACGTCAGGGCCCACCATACCTTCTGTCACTGAGTGACCTCCTATAAACATAAGTTCACACCTAGAACGGAATTATGATGTCCTCAAGAATCTTGTTGGCATCCCGGAAAGGCTCTCCATCATTGAATCCCTTTTCCTATCAACATATACGCGTGAATTTTCCATCGAGGCTTTAAAAGGCCCCCTCCAGTTCGAGATAGAGGTAGAAACTGCAGATGCCTTCCTTGCCAAGGTAGTCGAGCACGCTGAATCAAAATCCATCAACTTGTCTTTTAGATTAGATGAAGTCTCTCCCATACCGGGGAACATCCGCCCACTGTATATCACTGTCCATTTTAATGTATTGGATTTTCCTCATTGTCTTGTCGATGCAGGTTTTGGGATCATCCTAATCCTGACTTGGACTCTGCAAAAAATGGTGTTGTGTGAGGATGATCTAAGTCCCTCTAACCTGAAAATTAAAGGTTATGATTGGAAGGAATAGACACATGTTGATAGGATCCACCTGAAGACCCAGTTCGGTGTCCTAGTTTCCAGCACTGAGTACATTGGTGTATCTTAGGACACTTCCTACAATGCATTGATGGGGAGACCATGCCTCCACCTACATGCGGTGGATCCATCATTGTATCACCAGTGCCTCAAGTACTCCCTTAATAGTCGAGTGGGAAAAATTCAACATGATGCATCTCCCTTCGCCTCTGGTGAATCCCTCTACGTAGATTCCTACTATTACAAAAGAAAAGTTAAATAGATTTAGACTAGTGATGTTGATCCTTTTACAGCTGTGATCGACCTGTAGATAGATCTATACAATGACTATGTCTTCCCAATCCTTTAGTTGGAGGCTACGACCCCCGATTTGGGACAATGCTTCATTGTTTCTGGAAGGAATTGGGATCATTCCCAACTCTAGTGATGTCGGAATATCACCTTGTGTTTTTATACAAAACAATACACAGTGATCCTAGAGATCCCTACCCCATAAGGCATTAGGATGTATGCCCCATTGAGACATCAATACGCGATACCTGCTTGTCCTGCCAGGCTGGGATATACCGAATCAAGCCAATGTATCAACATTTAATAAATATCATCATGTATGGACCCATTAGCCAAAGACCAGATGGGATCAGATTGACAACTTTCATTTCCATGGTTTCGGTACCACAGGAGTCCCTCTATGTGGTGTCTACCGCTGCTCAAGAAGGAACTAGTCTCCCACATGGATTGGATGACTCAGACTCAGAGGAAATTCCTCCCACTAAAGATCCCACCTCTATACGTGAAGAATAGGATTTAGAGAGTGCTCCCCTCGTATTTGAAGATGGTATATCTACCATTGTTGATGAACATATGCAGGTGAAACTCGTTGGAGAGATAGATCTGAAGCCCACATTGATTAGTTCCACTATGCCTCCCAAAGAGAAACATCAGTTTGTATATTTTTAATGTTGGAACCATGATGTATTCACATGGTGTTACAAAGTGATTCGAGGACTATGTCCTTAGGTAGTCTTCCACTATCTCGATGTCCTAGAAAAAATCACCACGGGTTTAAGCAACCCTCGAGAAAGATTTACCATACTCATGGCACCATGGTCGAGGCCTATGTTGATAATCTCATCAGAGCCAATATCATTATTGAGGTCCATTAACCCAAATTAATTGCCAACATTGTTCTAATAAGAATGAATACTAGACAGATCAGAGTATGCATCGACTTTTTGGATCTGAACCATCTCTGTCTGAAGGATGACATTCCCCTTCCAGGGATGAAATTGTTGATCGATGCTACCGTTGGGTTCTTGTCCATCTATTCATGTATGGATACTCTGGGTATAACCAGATCGGAATGGCTCCCTTGGATGAAGATTACATGGCCATCAGGACACCACAAGGTACTTTATGTGACCATATCATGCCCTTCAATTTAAAAAATGAAGGAACCACCTATCAGCGTGGCATGCATCACGTATTTAAGTCGATCCTCCGAACACTGGTGGAATGCTCCATGCATGACCAGGTGGTTAAATATTGCCAGCATCCTGACCATATCAAATAATTTGAGAATATGTTTAGTTTCCTCTGTTATCGCATCTGAATAGGCTCCCATCAAAGTGTGCCTTCCTGGTCACCACTAGAAAGTTTCTCAGCTTCATTGGAAGATACAGAGGCATTGAGATCGACTTAGAGAAGATCAAGACCATCAATCTGATGTCTCCACCAAGAAACATTTAGGTTATTTGACTCTTCCAAGGCCACTTAACCAACATATGCTAATTTGTCGCGAATCTGGCTAACAATTGTAATCCCTTTTCCAGACTCATGAAGAAAGGCACCACCTATCAGTGGGATGAGGAATGTCAGACCATGTTCGAGTAAATTAATAAGTATCTACAACAGCCCTTCATGAAACATATCCACAGAAAGCTACTGTTCCTTTATGTAACCTCCCTGGAACGATCTCTCGGTGCCCTTCTTGCCCAGAAGAACAATGAGGGAACATAAAACAGTCTCTAAATCCTCAGCCACACGCTCCTTGATACGGAGACCAGATACTCCCCCATTGAGAAGAGATACCTTGCGCTGATAATTGTAGTATAGAAATTATGACATTATTTGCTACAACATGAGGCATAATTAGTAACCCAAGTGGACCCACTGAAGTACATCCTGAACTTCCCCATGCTGATAGACCATTTGGCTGAGTGGGAAGTAATCTTTCAGCAATTGAATATTTGTTTTTTCCCTTAGATGTCCATCAAGGTCCAGGCATTGGTATATCTCTTTTTTACCATCCAGATCCCCGGGTCTAGTCTCTAGACCTTGATGTTCTTGATGAGGCAATCCTCTCCAAAGACTAGGCCATTCCATGCTGAAAAATTCACTTTGATGGCGTTTCCTGATGCCCTACCAGTAAAAGTCTCAATGATCTCAGGATCTACAATGTAGTTATAAGTCTTGTCTTCATTATCCCAGTGCAGGTTTTCCTAATATATTCATTCCTATTTTTCAGTGGTGAGTACCAATAATGAAGCAGAGTAACAGGATCTCATCACTGGACTAGAACTGTCCCCCATGATTGATGTTCCCCACCTGCCTGTGAAAAGGGACTCTGAACTAGTCATCAAATTCATCAATGGTGACTATGTAATAAAAAATTCATAGATCATACAACTGTTCGAATATACCCTCTAGTTGATGGACTAGTTCCCATTTCGGCCAGAGGTTACTCATGTCCTTCGGTCGCATATTGGTAGAGTAGACGCCATGGTCGGCTTAGATACATCACTTTCAGATCCTCAACAAGATGATTTGATTATCCACATGGCTCAATAGTGATTCATCATCCTCGTCCCTAGGGAAGAGGACGATAGCCTGCATGTCAGCCACCTTAACGCCAATGCCTCTACCTCAGGTCCCCTAGGTTCCCCTATCTCAGCGATAGATGTAACCCCAGCACTACAGCAAAATCATGATTTACCGGTGGTTTTTTTTTCGTTTCGCGGCGGTTTAAACCGCTGCTAAATAGATTGGCGACGGTTTCGAAAAACGGCCGCAAAATTGTGCGTCGGGAAACTATTTGTGGTGGTTTTTTAGCGGCGGTTTAAACCGCCTCTAAATGGTTTAGCAGCGCTTTTTTATTTTTTATTTTTATTATTTTTATTTATATTTTTTTTAATTTTTTTTTAATTTTTTTTAATTTTTTTTAATTTTTTAATTTTTTTTAATTTATTTATTTTATTTAGTTATTTATTTGTTTAGATATTTTATTTATTTCATATTTATGTCGTATTTATTTTATTTATTTTATTTATCTCATATTTATTTTATTTATTTTATTTATTTTATTTATTTCGTATTTATTTTATTTATTTCGTTTTACTTTATTTACTTTATTTATCTATGCATGCCCATCCCATGCACATGCCCATGCCCAAGCAATATAATAAAATACTCTGTTTGGTGAGATTTGAACCCCTAACCTCTTGAATATTTTCCAAAGACTTTTGAACTCCAGCAAGCACGTCATGTGGTAAATAGACAGAATTTAATATACTTATATATATTAATTGAAAAAACAAATAATACATAAATAATATATATAAACTCAATAATAATAAATAATAAATAATAAATAGTAAATAATAAATAATAAATAATAAATAATAAATAATAAATAATAAATAATTAATAATTAATAATAAATAATAAATAATAAATAAATATAAATACTAAATAATAAATAAATATAAATATTAATATTAAATAAATATAAATAATTATTAAATAATAAATAATAAATAATACATAATAGATAATAAATAATAAATAATAAATAATAAATAAATATAAATATAAAAAATAAATAATAAATAATAAATAATAAATAATAAATAGTAAATAATAAATAACAAATAAATATAAATATAAATAATAAAAAAATAATAAATATAAATAATTAATAAATATAAATAATTAATAATTAATAATTAATAAATATAAATAATAAATAATATATAATAATATATAATAATATATAATAAATAATTAATAATTAATAATTAATAAATATAAATAATAAATAATAAATAAATATAAATAATACATAATAAATAAATATAAATAATAAATAATAAATCATAAATAATAAATAATAAATAAATAAATAATATATAATATATAATAAATAAATATAAATAATAAATAATAAGTAAATAGAAATAATAAGTAAATATAAATAGTAAATAATAAATAATAAATAAATATAAATAATAAATAATAAATAATAAATAATAAATAATAAATAATAAATAATAAATAATAAATAATAAATAATAAATAGATATAAATAATAAATAATAAATAATAAGTAAATATAAATAATAAATAATAAATAAATATAAATAATAAATAATAAATAAATGTAAATAATAAATAAGAAGTAAGTATAAATAATAAATAATAAATAATAAATAATAAATAAATATAAATAATAAATAAATATAAATAATAAATCATAAATCATAAATCATAAATCATAAATCATAAATCATAAATAATAAATAAATATAAATAATTATTAATTATTAATTAATAATTATAAATAATAAATAATAAATAACAAATAAATATAAATAATTCATAATAATTAAATATAAAATTAATAAATAATAAGTAAATATAAATAATAAATAATAAATAATAACTAAATATAAATAAATAATAAATATAAATAATAAATAATAAATAAATAATAAATAATAAATAAATAATAAATATAAATAATAAACAATAAATAATTAATAATAAATAATAAATAATAAATAATAAATAACCAGTAACAAATAATAATAATAATAATAATATTTTATTATTAGTACTAATAAATAATTACTAATAAATAATACATAATAAATAAAAAATAAAAAATATCAAGTAAATATAAATAATAAATAAATGATAAAGGAAACATATGAAAAAGTATGAAAAGACGTGGTAAGGGATGAAAAATCATGAAAACGCATGAAAACGGATGGAGAAACATATGACGAATGAGGCATTCGAAAGAATGAGAACGCATGAGAACGCATGAAAACTCATGAAAACTCTGGAAAACCCCATAATAATTCAACATAATCATCATAATAACCCACAAAAAACCATTGATAAAGATTAAAAGTCATGAAAAAACCAAAATAAACAGTAATAAATGGAGCAACCGTTAAAACCTGTCAAAACGGTCATAAAGAGACAAAAACATTAGACTCACATTAACAAGGATAACTTATGATCTGAGAGTCCGTTTTAGATCTGCGACCTGTCAAATCAAAGATCCTGAAACGATCTTCGACCTGATAGGTGAAAGGGTCTGAATGGACAGGCGGATCAGAAGTTATGACCATTTTAATAAAAGCTGACGGGGAATGGGTGCTTGAAACGAGGCATCGCAATACATAACAAACTCGATATCCACTTAAAAGGCCATAACATATGATCCAGGAGTGCATGTGGGCGCCACTACTAGAAAAACTGAAGCTCATGGAATGATCTATGATCTAACAGGTGGAGGTGTCTGAACTGACACGCGGATCGAAAGTTAGGTCCGTTTGAAGACAAGTTTGATGGGACACCGGTGACGGAAACAGGGTTTCAGAGGCCTTCGGTGGGGTTTTTGGGGTCGATAAACACAATAGAAGCTTTTTTGTGTTGATCTGGTGCGTATCTCTCTTTTCTGGCTTCGATTTGGTATGTGGTAGAGCCCAAACGGACAGTCGTAGCGAAAGTTATGGCCGTTTGAAGTTGAAGAACTTTTTTCCACATTCTTATAACTCTATTATATTCTGCACCTTAGACCGTCTCATGAAATTGATTATATTTTCCTCTAAAACTATTCATGATCTTCAATTTGACTGGTCGTGGCGCTCCAACGGACGCCCGGATCAAATGTTATGGTTGTTTTAGTGATTTCGGGGTTTCTTGTGTTTTTTTTATTTTTTCCATTCATTTCGCGATGGTTTTACAGAATCCACCGGTATTTCACGGCGGTTTTTTAAAAAACCGCCGCTAATCCTTGAAAATAATTAAAAAAAAATAAAAAATACATAAAAAAAATTTATTGAATTTTGTGGCGGTTTAAAAACCGCCGCGAAATGGCAGCCCGAAACACATTTAGCGGCGGTTTTAAAAACCGCCGCTAAACGACAGATTTCTTATAGTGCAGAATTAAGGACACCCTTGGTTGAGTGTATTCAACACAGTAATCTCTCGACAGATCGAGCTGAGCATGAGTGAATCCGACATCGTGTCTTACAATTAACCCTCTAGAGTTTTCCCGGTCTTGAGAAGACTCTCTACAAGCAAGGGCTTGATGGGGTTCTCCTCTATTTCATTCAAGGAGTCGAGATCTCTTAGGTCATGCAGGAGGTTCATGCTGGTTCTTTCGGGGCTCATTAGACTACTCCGAAACTTTCTCACTATATCCATTAACTGGTGTATTTTTTTCCATTCATGATCTACGATTTCATCGAGTTCACAAAAGGTTCCATGTGTGCCAAATTCACGCCAACATTAAGCGTCAGTCACCATAGCCACTCCACACTACCATGTACTATTGGCCCTTTGCGGTTTGGGGACTCGTTGTCATGGGACCATATCCCCCAGTGATATCTCACCAATACAGGTTTATCCTAACCCCTATGGATTTCTTTTCCAAGTGGGAAGAAGCAGTTCCAATCAAGGAGGTCATGTCCCATTCTATCATCGACTTGGTGAGCTCCAATATCATCTATCAGTTTGTATTCCCTCGCATCGTCTTCACCGATAACGACACCAACATTCAATTGGTTGAGTTCAAGAAATTGTATGACAAGTAAAAAATTCATCTTAACCATATCTCCCACTACCACGTGCAAGAAAATGGGTAGATCAAGGCATTCAAAAAACCCTCTCTAACATTCCGTATAAAATGGTTGGTCAAAACAATAAGAGTTTTCCAGAAAAACTCACCAACGACCTTTGGGATTATCGTATGATGACTCGTAATTCCACACAGGTGACCTCGTAATCCCTAGTTTATAGAACATAGGCTATCCTGCCTATTGATATTCAGTTTCCCCCATTACACACAACTATCTATGATCAGTAAACACCAGATAATGTGGCTGAAATCCATCTGGCAGAATTTGATGTGCTTGATGAGAACAGCCTTATCTCCCTACACAACCTGGAAAGGCATCATAACAAGATTGAAAGATATTTAAACAAGAAATTTCATCTTCTCTCTTTCTTTCAAGGTGAATTGGTGTTGGCCTTCGTAACACCAATGATACCTAGCCAAAAACCGCCCAAATTGGAACCAAAATGGGAGGGACCTTACATAATTCACAAGGTTTATCCCAATAGTGCAAAATCCTGGGTCACTATGGATGGTGAGCAAATATTTCCTCCCACCAATGCCAAGTTCCTCAAGCAATACTTTTCCTGAGTTTCATGGTGTTGCATGTCCTTAAACTGTACAGTCCTGCACGACCCTAAACTGCAGTATGGTCATTCACAAACTTAAACTGTACATAGTCCTACATGGCATTAAACTATCCAGTCTAACATGACATCAACCATTCTCATCCTGGAATATGTTAAACGTCACTATAATAACTATGTGTGGCTTGATTCCCATATTCATGTGATACATAAGAATACGTAGATATCTCATCATGAGTATATCCCCCAAACTCATCCCTTTAACTATCCCACTAGGTGTAGTTCTCTTGGTGGATCCTTACATGGTGTAGTGTGGGATGATTTGTCTCCACTCATGTTGGGATTACAATTACTACACCATGTGCTCTCCTCCTCATTCTTTTATTCTCCCCCATCCTCAACGCACAATGATAAACTGAATGGCCTTCAAGAACAATGTGGGGCTTGATTCCCACCCTCTTGGGATGCGTAAGAATGCCCAGATAGTTTTTCTATTGGACCAAACATCAAAATCCCCCCATGGGTCAGAATACATTGTGTGGTGATGACTTTTACCCCCTTTACATCAAATTCCTCAGGAATGCACCACATATCTATTTCATTGGAGATCTTCACTTCTTTCACCATCCTGTTAGACGTTAAATTGCGTTGGGGAATTTATTCTTCACACACTCCCTCATCTGAGGTTTCCATCCCCTATCACATCCCAAAGGGCCCCCCTAACGATATAGATGATTAGCCTAAGGTCTCTCCTATCATTTTAGACCAATTCCATCGAGGACCTCGAATAAAAAATTGATATAATTCACTCGTTGTGAATATGGTTAGTGGTCGATGTTCATTTTTTGTTCCCATTTCAGGTGACACGATATAGATGTTGTGTTTCGAACCTGGTCAATAGTTATCCTTTGTCATTGTCACCACCCCCACGTGTCCAAAATACTAATTTTATTGGATCATTCTACACCACTATCTATTCAATCTTCAGTCTCCCTCAAGAAGGAGTGTGAGCCCAGCTGTTAGACCCTTATATGAGGTGGATAACCTAGTCCTACTCCTTGTTTTCCACACCATGCATTTCTCACGGCTTAGGAGCTATGGTAAGGCAATAACCACATGAGGGGTCATGTGGCTACAGTTTTTTGGGACTTCCCGTTTCAGGTACCTCGACCCATTCGACCCCATGGCCCATGTTCTCATCTAGAATTGTGTGGTGTGGTATGCACTCATGTCCACATTCACATCAGGATATTTTTTACATTTCATACATATCCCCTTAAGAAATTCACGTCCCATTCATATGACACTCAACTAGGCAAGCCCTATTATCTCAAACTATTGGAATCATCATCCTCATCGCAAGACGTTAAACTACAAATTGGTTGGGACCCTGGTCTTCGGCCTCTCAAACTTGTCAGCCCCTGGCCCAACTTCTCATCTTGGATTTTTCTATGTGGTATGGGCTTACGTCTTCATTCACTTCAGATTACCCTTCACGTCATACTCCTTCTATCCCCATCCTTCAAGATGCTAAACTACACACATATAACTATTTGTGGATTGATTCCAATCCTCATGGTATATGAAAGACCACCCGAACTTCTAGTATTCATGTCTAGACCCATCTCATAGAAACCTATTTATAATTCTTGCTTCTTGGCCTAATCCACTCTAGGGGAGGGGTACTCGGTGTGGTATGGGCTTATTTCCCCACTCACATCAGGTATGTAACAACTATACCACATACCTCTCTCTTCTGAGAACCGTTCACTCCATTTACCTAGACTAATATTTTCAAGTTGGCTACTCTAAAGTTGGGTCCCTTGACCCTATCCGACGATTCACCAATGTGCCCAGGTGTACTCTAGTTTAGATGCCTGAGTCTCAGATTCTACCTATACAGTATTTTACTCATTTTTAGTGTTTGTGTTCCTCATCATTTGTACTTTCATTATCATTCACATCCGGAGGGACCACCAAAGGAATGGATGCTCAGCCCAAGGTCTCTCATACCATTATGGGCCAAATTCCTTGAGGGTTTTGAACAAATAATTTATACAAGTCCTGCATTGAAAACATGTTCAGTGGTCGATGCTCATGTTTTGTTCCCATTTCAGGTCACAAAACATGGTAACGGTGTTTCAAACACAGTCACTAGTTATCCATCATCGTCATGCCAACCCCATATATCCATAAATGTCGGTTTCATGATTCATATATTTTTCCTCTTCATCATGTTCAAGTAGAACTTAGACACTCTTGGTACTATCCCTCAGTGCGCATTTTCACATCAGGAGGGAAAAGATGTGGTAAGGCATCATTCAAGGATCCACACCGACTTCCCCTTTACGTGTTTCCCATGTGTTGCAAAGACCTCTTCCCCCCTTGTTTTCCACACCGAGTTTGGCTCACGTGGGAATAGGTATTAGAACGAGGTCTGCACATTCCTGGAAGAGATTCGATCCTCCGTGGTCCGAGCTCTAAGACCTTAAAATAATACCTCCTTATATATACTCTCATTAGAACTGTGTATTGCTTGATTCCTATGCCCATGGGATACTCAGGAATGCATGAACATTCTATCATTAGGTCCATCTTAGGCTTCACTAATTATCACTTTTTTCATCCTTTTAGGCGCCAACTCTTATAGGATTGTGTCGTGTGGAATGTGTGGGCTTATGTCCTCTTTCACATCTGTTTTTGCAATAGTCGCACCACGTACTCCCCTTTTAAGAGTTAGTCTCTCCTACCCCCTATCATACATGACATTAAACTGTATGTTGTCCCACATGATTTAAAACTGTATATGGTCCTAAATGACCATAAAATGTCATGTCCTGTGGGACATTAAAAATACTTTCTCTGAACTACGTATTTCTTGATTCCCATACTCATGGGACACATAGGAACACCTAGGCATTTCGTCCATAGGTCTATCCCCATACATTCTGACCTTGTTTGATCCCTCAACCCGAGGTTTCTTCTTCAGAATCAAACGTGGTGTGACATGGACCTCATCCACAGTTACATCAGGTGTGCTTTATCACGTCATGTGCATTCCCCCATGGCCCCACTTGACATTAAACTGTTGCGTCTTTATTGAACGACATTAAAATGCACTGGTTGGTCTTATCACATGACCCTAAATTTTGGCATTATCATTTTGGCTACATGATGAAAAATAGATGTGCATCGTGATGGCCTCACATAAGGGGATATATTGTTAGTTATTTTTCACCCACCGTATTATTTTTCAATGCCTACATGCGGCTTGATTCCGGTATCGATACCATGATTCTTTGTCTGACGTTTATCGCTTCACAAAATAAAAAAAGACATCTACCCTAAAAGACAAACAATATTAATCAGATGCCACTTCTTATGGTGTAAGGGCCAGACCCGCACAACCTTACCATGCCATTTATATAACTACATATGGCATGATTCCTATTCTCCTGGGGTACGTAAGAATTCCTGGGCACTTTGCCTTGGGCCCAACATAACTTTCCCTTTTCATCCCTCGACCAAAAATTATTTCCAAGGTGGACATTGTGGTTTGGGATTATATCCCCATTCACATTGGGTTTTATACATACCATGCCACATGTCTCTCTAACTCTTTACTATCTATTGTCCTAGCTCTATGACCATAAACTAAGACAGCTCTGCAACCTTTCCGTAAGACGTTAAACTACTTGACACATTTCTAGAACTATGTATAGCTAGATTACCATCCTCATGGGATATGTTGAAATGACCAGGCATCTTGTCTTCAGGTCCATCCCAATGAATCTATAATTCTCTCCCTTATATGTTACCTTTTGAACCGGTTTGGGAACACATGATGATATGGACTCTTATTGTTTTCATTCACTTCGGGATTTGTACCATGATGCATGTTTGTAACTATTTAGAATATATTTTTACCATTTAATATAATTGTGTTCATTTGACATAATTTTACAATTAAACCGGACATAAAAAAGTGTCAATCTTTTGATAGTTATTATCTCTTAAAAACATGCTTTTTGTTTTAACAACGGGAATTAATTTTAAATTAATTTCTACCACTTCTGTGTTTTGAATTTGGAAAAATGGATTCCATATTTGGAATCAGGATGTTCAAATTGTGTAAATAGGTAACTTTTATTCTAAGACATTTTGAATAATTACTTCGGTAAATATTTTATTTACCATGGTTAAGGGTAAATCCGGTAAATAAGGGTTAAAAATAATATTATAATAATAACAAATTACCCTAAAACGTGTCCTAACATTATTTTTTGATACATGTTCGACCATGGGAATCTTTGGGTCGATTTGAGGACCCCATGGTGCCACTTTTAAGTGATAGGGACACTTTATTTTAATTAAGTTAACAAGAATACAAAAATGACACAAGCATATATCTTTTAGAAAAACAACTCTTACATAGGGTTATATATGTTGGATTTTCGGATACAAATATTCATTATAAAGATGCAATGATTTCCTACATAATTATATTTTATTTATAATTTTTAGACATTAAATAATTTAATTTATTTTTGACACAATGATGATGCAGTAATTACCATAATAGTGCAAATTTAAAATAATTGATATTATAAACACCCAAATAAATATAATTTGAGACTTTTCATGAATTACAATAATTTTAATGGATAATATGACATATTAGGATTGGTTTAATTATATTTTTTCTAAGTAATCATTCTGTTATGAGTTTCACAAAAATCAACAATTGAATAGTGTAAAAATTGACACAAAAGAGTTTTTAAAAGAAATATTATATTATTAATTGATATTAAATTTATAAAAATCTAAGGTTCAGCCAATAGACTTATATCATGATAGTGGTATCATTAATGGACCACTTTGGGGTCTTTTGGATGTATATAGTAGGTTTATTAACTATATAATATAAAAATACAAAGTGACATGGTAAATGTCAAACTAAATAACTAAGAGTTAATACTTAATGATATGGTTAATATAGTAACCCAAACCTCTCTAAATTCTATAGGTTGAATGGTTTGTGACCTATCCCAACCTTAAAATTTAAATAATCAACTTTGGAGCCATTAGAAACCGAATATTAATTTATTATAAATTAATATTTCTAGCTTTTCCAAAGGTGCCCCTCACCCCTCTTATAAAAGGGCACTCCTCCTTCTCATTTCATCACACCTTAAAAGCCTTTTGGATCGGACAAACTCTACCCAAATACTCTACCAAGTTCCCTCACTACAACCTAGAGTCCTTATTTGGATCATAAAGCCAACCTAAAGTGACCTTTTGATCAAATCAAAAGAAAGAACCCGAAGAAGAGGTAATGATTTCACCACCTTTTTCCAAGTTCCTTTCTTCTTCCACTTCTTATTCCTTTGTTATTACCATTCTAAATAATAACTCCAGTATCATATATATACTGTGATGTTATTATAAATATGGTACAACCATATTCAGTATTCTATCCACCGTTTGAATAACATGTCACCATACGTGTGTACGTACGGCTTACCGTCTCCACGCCGTGGTGTAATTGTTATTCAATATATTATTATTTGGATGGGTATAATAATGACGTGCAAATCATGTAAATAATAAATATGAAATGTTAATTATTCTGTATATATGATATACCATCCATTTATATATTATTTTAATATCAAAAGAATGATATTGTCGCTCGTGCGTATGTACGGACTACCGTCTCCACGAACGCTATGAGATTCATTCTCCATCGTATCCATTCAAGTATAACTATCATTTGATGATTTAAAAATATTTTTTAAGGACTTGATATCATTCTGTATATGAATAATATACAACCTATCCATGACAAATATGGCTTATGTAACAGAACATATAAAAGAAAATGAGTAAGTTAACACCCGAAACAACGTTAATACTAAGATATTATTAACAAAGCAATGTTAAAAGATCATATATGATATCATATTAATGTATATGATTCTTGTATAATTTAATAAAAATTATTTCACTATTATAAAGGAGTTTAAGCTACCCCAACCAAGGAAAAGTAAAAGTTAAGGGTTTATTTCGCAATCTCTTCATTATCCAAGGTTGTTTATACGTAATAATCTACTGGGATCTCTTTATCATCCACATCCATGTTTCTTAAAAATGAATTTCAAACCATTTTTACTATTTACTAGAATATGGGTTAAAGTCATTTATACCCTTGTCTGACTTTTTATAAGAGGTTTATAAAGGAAGATTTCCTCCGTTTTTCAAACAAGGTGCTTTTTAACCTTTTCGACAAAATTAAGGTAAGAATGTTTTTTTAACTTATACGGCGGGTGCGGCTATTTTCCGCCGTTATAAAAACGTAAAAGCTTCCCTTACAAGCTTATAAGAATATTTTCAATGAAAATGTTTTATTTTATAAATATATGACTCTTAAATGATTTCAAAATAGAAAGAGATATTTCTATAAAAAGAGTTTTGATTTCATCTATGTCAACATCCTTTGATAGATTTTACGCTTATTTGAAGTTGATTTATTATGAAACAGAACTTCTATATTGTATTGAAGGTTTTGTGATATGTTTCACTGTGGATGTGTTATTTTTATACCATTCATGGGTTATGGATGAAGTATTTACATTTCGTATGCTAGTTTTAATATGAATGTTTATGTTATGTTTAAACCTTTTCATATGGGAATGCATTGGACTTAATATGTGACGGGTGGAGCCCGCTATAGCTCCTCGATGCATCAGTAGGTCTCATGAGACAAACTAGTGTCTTGGAACAAGGACTTGGAAAAATCTAATTTGTAGTCTTGGCACGAGGCCTTGGCTATGTGGTTATGATAGTCTGGCATTATGCATTCCATCATTATGAAAGTGGTTATTGATATTGCATGTGATTATTCGATTAGTAGAATATCGATGTGAATAAGTAAATGGAATTATTTAATTTTACTTTTTCCATACTATGTTGAAGTTCAAGTTTAAAAGGCTTTTGTTTTAGTTATACATTGCCTTAAATGTTTATTCATATTTATGAAAGTTTCCGCTATATTGTTTTCCTTACTGGGCATTTGAGCTCACCCCTTTTCTATGTTTTATTTTTCTTAGGAAGTGAAGAAGTAAATTATGAATGACCTGTAGGGATATTATGTGGGGATATGAGTGTGGAATATAGAGACAATATGTTGTTGTAGTAGTTTTTTACTTTATGATGTAATGTAAGACTTATGAATATATCTACTGTTTCTAAGGCTACTAAACCAATCGGTCTTTCGAGATTTGATCCTTCCTGTGATCATGCCAATGTTATGTAATAATGCACCGACTCTAGGTAAATAGGGTAGGGGCATTACAGTTGCTATCAGAGAAATTTTAGTACAAACCTTGGAATCTAGATTTAGATAAACTCTGATTAGAGCACGTAGACCTAAGATGAACATTGAGGATTAGTATAGAAGAACTTCCTAGAATTTTGGTATTGTAGTGATTTTTTGAGTTTTCCGAGCAATACATCCATGTCTGGATACGAGCAGGTAGAGGTGGCTCTGGCACATATGTACCTATGGATAAACCTGAAAACACTGCTTTGAGCTAGACTCGAACGAGAACTGGTGCACAACAATGGGCCTTGCTGCACTCTTGGTTACGACACTCCCGAGGGATATGCTTAGGATAACTCTCATTTTCATTACAAATAATTATGAAGGGTTTATGAGTATATACCTACTAAAAGAAAACATTATTATGATTATGGACTATATCCATAAATAGTTCAATTTATGTTAAGTGTTTTATAAGTATGGGATTATGTATTTTGATTCATAAACTGATCTAGTTTATGCCATTGTTTAGAAATGGTGCCTAGTGGAAGAAATGGAAACCGTATCAATGCACGCACTCCATGTAGGGATTTCCCTCCTGCTCAAGATAATTATAGTGGAGCTGGTGATGCAACTGGTGTCGATCAGCTAATCACCATACTGGGACAACTCTCTCAGGTTATGAATAATAAACTTACCCGTATGGAGCACCCTGATCCATAGAGTGGAGGATCAATGTTAGATCACTTAATGAGGCAACAACCACCAACATTCAATGGGAGTACAAATCCCATAGTAGCTGAGCAATGGATATTTTCACTAGAGAAAATATTTCAGGCTTTGGGGAGTAGTGAAAGGGAAACAGTTCTCATGGCAGTTTACCGCCTCACTAGAGATGCTGATCAATGGTGGCCATTGATTCAAAACATGAAGGAAGATGATGAAGTATCAAATATGGAATGGAGGGAGTTCAAAGATCTGTTTTTAGAAAAATACTTTCTTCGCGACCATCGAGCTGATATGGAAAGACAGTTTCTGAGTCTGAGACAAAAGGAGGATGAGAATGTCACAAAGAATGAGGCTAACATTACAAGGTTAGAAAGGTATGCTGGAGATTATATACGTAACCCAAGAAGTAAGATTGATCATTTCTTTGATGGGTTAAAACCATTTCTCCATCGTGCATTAGTCTCACAATCCTTTTCATCGTACGAAGACATTGTCTTATGTGCTATCAAGACCGAAAAAGAATTCTCTAAGTATTATGACTTTAAAGAAAATCAAGAGAAGAAGAGGCCTGCTAATCAATCTGGGAATGTAAATAAGGGGAAGAAGGGAAAGTTAGAATATCCATCCTGTGGTAAATGTGGTAAGAAACACCCCGGTACTTGCTTGAAGGGAACGGGAGTCTGTTACAAGTGTGGTGAAAAAGGCCACCAAGCTCGTGATTGCAAGGGGAAGACGGAAGATACCAATGTTCAGTGCTACAATTACAGGGAGATGGGGTATTATTCAAATGAATGTCCTAAGATTCAGGAGAACTTACCTCAGAAAAGGCCAAGGGATCAAGGCCAAGATTATGCTATAATTAATGTTGAGGTAGAATCTCTGAAAGACGTGGTGGCAGGTAATTTAATGGTTTCCTCTTGTTTAGAAAATGCATTATTTGATTATGGATCATCGCATTGTTTCATATATTCACTGTTTGCTAAGAAAATTAGATATTTCCAATTTGATTTAACAAGAGAGTTGTCAGTTAAAACTCCTAAGGGATGTATCATTGCAACAATGTTTTGTGAAACAGTCCCTATTAGAGAACATAAATGTTCTTTATCTGCTGATCTCGTCGTCATACCTATGATTGAGTTTGATATAATCCTCGGTATGGACTGCCTTTCGGACAATGATGTGAAGATTTATTGTAAGAAGAAAGAGGTTACGATTCTTGATGATGATGATAAGGAACACCTTATCTTTAGAGAAGAATCGTCACCAACTAATTCTTATTTAGATCTACACCCAGTAGCTCAACTAAATTCAATTATTGGGGAGGAAGAGAACGAAATATCTATGGGTGAGGAAAGGAATGTTCAAATAAATGATGTACCTGTTGTGAAATAATTTGTAGATGTATTTCTGGAAGATTTACCTGGACATCCTCCAAAATGAGAAGTTGAGTTTTCCATTGATTTAATTCCTGGATCAAGGCCTATATCAAAGACCCCTTATAGAATGGCCACTGTAGAATTAGTCGAACAATAGAAACAACTAGAGGAATTGAGTAATAAGGGATTTATTCGCCCTAGTGTTTCTTCATGGGGAGCCCCTGTTCTTTTTGTTAAAAAGAAAGATGGATCTATGAGGTTATGTATCGACTACAGGGAGATCAATGCTATAACAATAAAGAAAAAGTATCCCCTACCACGCATTGATGATTTATTTGACCAACTGCATGTAGCTTAACACTTTTCAAAGATTGACCTTCGATCTAGATACCATCAGTTGTGTGTGAAGAAGGAAGGCATTCCGAAGACAACATTTCGAACCAGGTTCGGGCATTACGAGTTCACTGTAATGCCTTTTGGATTAACTAATGCCCCCTCTGTATTCATGGATCTGATGAATATAGTTTTCAAGGATTATCTTGATGAATTTGTGGTGGTATTTATTAATGATATCTTGGTATACTAAAAAAGCTACGAAGATCATGAAAATAACTTGTGCATTATCTTGAAGACTCTGAGAAGGCATGAATTATATGGGAAGTTTAGCAAATGTGAATTCTAGCTTCAGGAGATATCCTTTCTTGGACATATTGTCTCTTAAGATGGAATCTCTATTGATCCTTCTAAGACCAAGGCAATCCATAAATTTCCAGCACCTATGAGTATAACTGAGGTACGCAGTTTTATTGGTTTGGCAGGTTATTATCGACGTTTCGTCTAGAATTTTGCCCGATTGGCTAACCCATTAACGAAGCTCACACGTAAAGGGGTTAAATTTGTTTGGACAAAACAGTGTGAAGAATGTTTCGATGAACTGAAGAAAAGATTAGTCAATGATCCTATATTGACTCTACCATCAGGGAATGTTGGGTTCGTTATTTATAGTGATGCATTGAAGAAAGGAATTGGTTGTGTCCTTATGAAGATTGATAGAGTTATTGCCTATGCATCAAGATAGTTGAAAATAAATGATCAAAACTATCCTACTCATGATCTCGAGTTTGCAGTTGTGATCTTTTCTTTGAAGATATGGAGGCACTACCTCTATGGTAAAAAATGTGATATTTACACTGATCATAAGAGTTTTAAGTATATTTTCTCACAAAAAGAACACAACATGAGGCAAAGGAGATGGATTGAATTACTCAAGGATTATGATTGCACGATACACTACCACCCGGGGAAGGCAAACAAGGTGGCATATGTTTTGAGCAGAAAAGACCATGGAGGTTTGAACAATATAAGAATTGAAAGGGAACCAATTTTCATGGATCTAGTGAAGATGGACATGGGAATAACTAGGGAAGGTGAAACATCAATGCTTTTTCAAATGGTTGCCAAACCATCTTTACTATAAAAGATTAAGAGTTCTCAGACCGATGATGAAGAATTTCAAAAGAAGATTAAAGTTGTGAATGATGGGAGATTGAGAGACTTTTTATATGAAGATAGAATTTTGAAATTCAGGAAGAGACTTTGTGTTCCCGATACACCTGATCTAAAAAGGGAATTTCTGGATGATGCTCATAGTTCCAATTTCTCTATACACCCTGGGAGCACTAAAATGTATATAGATTTGAAGGAACATTTTTGGTGGGACAATATGAAGAGGGAGATTGCTGATTTTGTGTCAAGATGTATGGTTTGTCAATAAGTGAAACCTGGAAGGAAACACCTTGGAGGAGTCATGCAACCTCTTCCCATACTGGAGTGTAAATGGAACAATATTACGATGGACTTTTTCATGAGGCTACCAAAGACTCCAAGAAGGAACGATGCAATATGGGTTATTGTTGATTTTCTTACCAAGTCGGCACATATTCTTGCTATAAGAGAAGATCTACCACTGGAACATCTAGAAAAACTATATATTAATGAAGTTTTGAGACTTCATGGAGTACCCCTATCGATTGTTTCTGATCGTGATCCCCGTTTTACTTCAAGATTATGGAAGAGTCTTCAGAAATCCCTGGATACTAAACTTAATTTTAGCACTGCCTACCACCCTCAGACAGACGGACAATCAGAACGGACTATTCAAACCTTTGAAGACGTGTTGAGATCCTGCTCACTTGACATTCAGGGTATGTGGGATTAGTATTTACCACTGATAGAATTTTCTTATAACAATATCTTCCATTCGAGTATTCAGATGGCACCATATGAAGCGTTATACCGAAAGAAATTTCGCACACCAACCTGTTGGGATGAATTTGGTGAAAGAAAACTTGTAGGTCTAGAACTGGTGGAGGAAACGATAGAAAAGGTGAAGGTAATCCAAAATCACATCAAAGCAGCTCAAAGTAGGCAGAAGAGCTATGCCGATAATCGAAGGAAGGATTTGGAATTTCAAGTCGGTGATCATGTTTTCCTGAAGGTATCTCCATGGAAGGGAGTCATATGTTTTGGTAAGATAGGTAAATTGAGTCTCAGGTACATCGGACCTTTCAAAATTTTTGAACGAATTGGGGCTGTAGCTTACCGATTGGAAATGCCGCCAAGTCTCTCCAAAGTCCACGATGTTTTCCACGTATCTCTGTTGAGGAAATACATGCCTGACACAATGCATGTACTCACCTACGAGGAATTAGAACTGGAACCCGATCTGTCTTCTTGTGAAGAGCCCGTCAGGATTCTTGATACGAGAGAACAAGTACTGAGAAACTGGACGACGCGTCTGGTAAAAGTTTTGTGGAGAAACCATAAGATGGAAGAGGCAACGTGGGAACCCGAGGAAATTATGATGAAGAACCACCCGAGTCTTTTCAGGCAATAATATTATAGAAATTGTGAGGAAGAAATTATTTGAAGGAGAGGAGAATGTAACACCCCAAGCTTCTACGGTACGCTTCTCTTTAAATAATGTGATAGAGTGTGTTGTACGCAACACCGAGTTCTAACACACCATAACCAATCAAACTAGCCGATATGAATAGTAATACCTACTTTTTGAAATTATATATATTTTATTTTTTAAAATGGACTTCATTTTTGGATTCAGAATATCTAATTTAGCCTAAGGTTAAATTTTGGTACTTTTCAGATAACTTTAATATTTTGATGAATAGTGAAAATTACTAAATTTTAATTAAAAATGTCTTTTTTAATCAAAATACATAATAGTGATAAATTATGCATTTGAGTGGTTTTAAAGTATATTTAGAATATATTTTTACCATTTAATATAATTTTGGTCATTGGACATAATTTTACAATTAAACTGGACATAAACAAGTGTCAATCTTTTGATAGTTAATATCTCTTAAAAACACGCTTTTTGTTTTAACAACGGGAATTAATTTTAAATTAATTTCTTCCACTTCTGTGTTTTGAATTTGGAAAAATGTATTCAATATTTGTAATCAGGATGTTCAAATTGTGTAAATAGGTAACTTTTATTTTTAGACATTTTGAATAATTATTTCTGTAAATATTTTATTTACCGTGGTTAAGGGTAAATCCGGTAAATAAGGGTTAAGAAATAATATTATAATAATACAAAATTACCCTAAAAAGTGTCCTAACCTTATTGGTTGATACATGTTATACCATGGTCATCTTTGGGTCGATTTTGGGACCCCATGGTGCCACTTGTAAGTGATAGGGACACTTTATTTTAATTAAGTTAAAATGAATACAGAAATGACACAAGCATATATCTTTTAGAAAACCAATTCTTACATAGGGTTATATATGTCGGATTTTTGACTATAAATATTCATTAGAAAGATAAAACTATTTCCTACATAATTCAATTTTATTTATAATTTTTAGACATTAAATAATTTAATTTATTTATGACACAATGATGTGTAGTAATTACCATAATAGTAAAAATTTAAAATAATTGATATTATAAATACCCAAATAAATATAATTTGACACTTTTAATGAATTAAAATAATTTTCTAGGATACTATGACATATTAGGATTGGTTTAATGAAAGTTTTTCGAAGTAATCATTCTGTTATGAGTTTCACAAATATCAACTATTGAATAGTGTCAAAATTGACATAAAGAGTTTTTAAAACAAATATTATATTATTAATTGATATTAAATTCATAAAAATCTAAGGTTCGTCCAAGAGACTTATATCATGATATTGGTATCATTAATAGACCACATGGGGGTATATTGGATTTATATAATATGTTTATTAACAATATAATATAAAAATACAAAGTGACATGGTAAATGTCAAACTAAATAACTAAGAGTTAATTCTTAAAGATAAGGTTAATATAGTAACCCAAACATCTCTAAATTCTATAGGTTGAATGTTTTTCAACCTATACCCACCTTAAAATTTAAATAATAAACTCTAGAGCCATTATAAACCGAATATTAATTTATTATAAATTAATATTTCTAGCTTTTCCAAAGGTGCCCCTCACCACTATTATAAATAGGCACTCCTCCTTCTCATTTCTTCACACTTTTAAAGCCTTTTGGTTCAGCCAAAACCTGCCAAAATACTCTAAAAACTTATCTCAATACAAACTAGAGGCCTTTGTTTGATCAGAAAGCCAACCTAAGGAGCCCTTTTGATCAAATCAAAAGGAAGAACCCGAAGAAGAGGTAATGATTTCACCACCCTTTTCCAAGTTCCTTTCTTCTTCCACTTCTTCTTCCATTGTTATTACCATTATGAAATAATAACTCCAGTATCATATATATAATGTGATTTTATTATAAATATGGTACAACCATATTCAGTATTCTATCCACCCTTTGAATAACATGTCACCATACGTGCGTACGTACGGCTTACCGTCTCCACGTCGTGGTGTAATTGTTATTCAATATATTATTATTTGGATGGGTATAATAATGATGTGTAACTCATTTAATAATAAATATAACATGTTAATTATTCTGTATATATGATATACCATCCATTTATATATTATTTTAAAATCAAAAGAATGATATTGTCGCTCGTGCGTACGTACGGACTACCGTCTCCACGAACGCGATGAGATTCATTCTCCATCGTATCCATTCAAGTATAATTATCATTTGATGATTTAAAAATAATTCTTAAGGACTTGATATAATTCTGTATATGAATAATATACAACCTATCCATGAAAAACATGGCTTATGTAACAAAACATATAATAGAAAACGAGTAAGTTAACACCCGAAACAAAGATAATACTAAGATATTATTAACAAAGCAATGTTAAAAGATCATATATGATATCATATGAATGTATATGATTCTTGTATAATTTAATAACAATTATTTCACTATTATATAGGACTTTAACCTACTCCAACCAAGGAAAATTACAAGGTAAGGGTTTATTTCGCAATCTCTTCATTATCTGAGCTTGTTTATACGTAATAATCTACTAGGATATCTTTATCATCCACATCCACGTTTCTTTAAAATAAATTTCAAACCATTTTTACTATTTACTAGAATATGGGTTAAAGTCATTTATACCCTTGTTTGAGTTTTTATAAGAGGATTATAAAGGAATCTTTCCATCGTTTTCCAATCAAGGTGCTTTTTAACCTTTTCGACAAAATTAAGGTAAAAATGTTTTTTTAACTTATACGGCGAGTGCGGCTATTTTCCGCCGTTATAAAAACGTCTAAGCTTCCCTTACAATATTATAAGAATATTTTAAAAGAAATTTTTTTATTTTATAAATATATGACTCTTAAATGATTTCAAAATCAAAATATATATTTCTCTAAAAAGAGTTTTGATTTCATCTATGTCAACATCCTTTGATGGATTTTACGCTTATTTGAAGTTGATTTATTATGAAACAGAACTTCAATATTGTATTGAAGGTTTTGTGATATGTTTGACTGTGGATGTGTTATTTTTATACCATTCATGGTTTATGGATGAAGTATTTACATTTCGTATTCTAGTTTTAATATGAATGTTTATGTTATGTTTAAACCTTTTCATATGGGAATGCATTGGACTTAATATGTGATGGGTGGAGCCCGCTATAGCTCCTCGATGCATCGGTAGGTCTCATGAGACAAAATAGTGTCTTGGCACAAGGCCTTGGAAAAATCTTATTTGTAGTCTTGGCACGAGGCCTTGGCTATGTGGTTATGATAGTTTGGCATTATGCATTCAATCATTATGAAAGTGGTTATTGATATTGAATGTGATTATTCGATTAGTAGAATATCCATGTGAATAAGTAAATTTCATTATTTCATTTTACTTTTGCCACACTATGTTGAAGTTCAAGTTTAAAAGGCTTTGGTTTTAGTTATACATTGCCTTAAGTGTTTATTCTAATTTATGAAAGTTTCCGCTATATTGTTACCCTTACTGGGCATTTGAGCTCACCCCTTTTCTATGTTTTATTTTTCCCAGGAAGTGAAGAAGTAAATTATGAATGACCTGCAGGGATATTATGTGGCGATATGAGCGTGGAATATAGAGACAATATGTTGTTGTAGTAGTTTTTCACTTTATGATGTAATGTAAGACTTATGAATATATCTATTGTTTCCAAGGCTACTAAACCAATCGGTCTTTCGAGATTGTATCCTTCTTGTGATCATGCCAATGTTATGTAATAATGCACCAACTCTAGGTAACTAGGGTCGGGGCGTTACAGTGTTCATGTTACAAGTTACCATATTCATCACCCTTGTCATTAAACTGTGATCATACACGAAATATGTTCGAGATTCCCCCCCGACTATTAGGGGATGCGTCAGCTTCCTCTTCAGAGAAGTCCAATTTGGGGGTAGGAATGATCCCTGATCAGACCGATGCACTCACCCAATGTGTTTTCACCACATTGGCGCGACCTAAAGAGTGTTGTACTCCATTCGAATGCCCCATCACTCCATTTTTTATAAAATAGTACCATTTATTTGGTCCCTCGTCCTTTTTCACATCTAAAGGAATCCCCTACTAGTATTGATGCTTGGCATATGGCTCACCTATAGTTCTGGGAAAACATTCTAGAGGACCAATGGGTGAAATTTTGATTTAGGACCTATGTTTTGAGTATGGTCAGCGGTCAGCCATCATTTTCTATCCTTATATATGTCTAACACAATAGGGATGTTGTATTTTGAACACAGTCAATATTTATCCATAATTTTCACACCACACCCATAATGTTCCAAATTATGGGTATCATGATACACACATTCCACTCCCCTAGGATTGAAATGTTTCAAACACTCCTTGTGTTACCCCACACATGCATTAGAGTGTATTAGGGAAGTGATAATTCAACAGTTCTGATGAATATGTTTTCCATTCATGCCTCCTTCTTTCTTCATGGAAGCTCGGATGGGTCATTTCTACCCCAAATGTCTGATGTATGGTTGGAATCCCTATATTCAAATGAAGTGATAATGAAATCATCCTTTTTTTCTCACATCAATCATGACCCAAGTGAGGTTAGGGATGGATTGCATATTTTTTCATGATTATGGTAGGAATGAATTAAAATAAACCAGAAAGTAGTCTGCCTATGCTTGCAGTTCTGAATTGGAAGCAGTAAAGGACAAGTTTATGGGATCAACCAAAATAGGGTGTTTATGTATTAGCATTTTGGATGGATTTCTCTAGCGCCGCTACATTCTAGATTGTGGCCTTCATGATTTATTCCCATCCTCAGAGATCCTTCTCTTAGTTACCAGTTGGATAGCATAACTCATTAGCCCTAGCCTGCAGTCGAGGTCATTCTGATTGTAGCTCAATTATTTGGTGACTCGCCTGCACCACCTGCTCCTAGGAATCTACCAGTTGGGCCCTCAACTGTTCAGTGAGCTCAGAGTGTGTTTCAATGAATGCCTTCCTTTCCTTCACTTTATCTTTGAGAAGTTGGACCTCATGCCCCACCATCAAGAAATCATGGGTATTCTTAAACTCTTGCTGGTGTCAGGAGATGTTGAAACATAGGTTATCCTCTTGTATCTTGTCATACATTTAGTTACAAATTATTTCATGAATATGGTGAGAATCTACCCTTCTAGTGAAGATAAAGCACATCCAAGTTTGGAGTGTCCCCATATGACTTATCAATTCAGACCGTGGATGGCTGAGAAAGCATTTGATACACTTCCATGCCTTGTTCCACATTATATGGCTCTCCTTAGCTGTGTCTGATTTGAAATTGTCTATTTCCTTAGGTTCTGAAGGCCTGTATTAATGGAAAGCAGTGAGGATTTCAATGGTAGGGTCCTCTTTGGGAATTACTTTTTCTTCAGCGACTTCACCCTCATCAGGCTGGAAGTCCACCCCGATATCATTTCCTCCCATTATCACAAACTCAGGCTCATCAAGTACTATGGAGGGGCCACCTCGAACAGTTTCTTCTGCAAGAGTTGATGTGGTCACCGGAAGGGCTCAAACAGATGTTACCAACCCGAGGTCCTATTAATCCTCCAACCTTAAAATCACTTCATTAAGGATCAATATCATGGTTAACCAAATTTCCCAATGAAGAATAGAGACAGTGAAGTTTAAGGCTTACAAGATCTAAGAGCTGTAGTGTCTAGCGCCTGTGTCATTGTGGGAACCTCCACCACAGGGGATCCTTTTGCAATTGTTAATTCAATAACTAGAATCATCTCCTCCCATAATGTGGGTAAAACAGAAAGCTCATAGGCTATCAGTATATCTCCTCCTTCTGGCGCACTACCGCCTATAATACCCATAACTAATTCCCCACCTTGTTCATCTCTGAGGAAATATTCCTAAGAATGTTCCATTACATCTATAAGTGTGTCTTAGACCACTATGGGGAAGGATTCATGGGTTTCCTCTCCCATTTGTTCCTAAAAAAGACAGTGTTCGGTTAACATGATGTCATTGTGAGAAGATATGGGTCAGTTGAGTAAAAAGTTAAACTCACCTCAAGATGCTCAGCTAGTTCTGCGTCAGAGCATCTGATTTTGCCTCTCTCTTGAGAGCTTTGTTGGCGATCAAGAGGTTCCAAGGGCCCATCACCACCATGACTTTCAGCTTGGTCCTCTTATTTTTATTCATCTCCACCTTATTTCACTTATTTCTCATCTTCCTCTCCTTCAACTTCATCTTCTTTCTCCCGTATACATTCATCCTCATATGGAAGCTTCTATGGGTCACATTCTGGGTCATGCATCACATTCATCAAGAGATGTAGTTCTTCATACCACCCCCGCTGGCATGTGTACATATTCATAGCTGTTAGGTATGTGTGCTAGCTATGAACTTTTACCCTATCCATCATTTGGATGTGCCCTATGTCTATAAAATCGAGCCTGGTGTGTAGGAAACTCTACCATAATTCTTCAGTGGACATAGATTGTTGAAGAATTATCCAATAATAACTTAGATAGGGGATGATAAAGTTGGCAATTAGCTTTAAGAGGTACCAAAGTTGCTTTCCAAAAAGTTCCCTAGATGGCCTCTGAGGCCGGATGCGGGACCACCCTTCCCCAGAAGGGGTGGCACGTTCTCGGCTTGCGTTGCATCAGCCAATGATGTACTAGCTTGTGCCATGTTCGCCACCAAACCCGTTCTCTGTCTCACCTATCTCATGGCACCTCGTCTGCCTCCCTGATCTTTGGGATCTACTATAGCCGCCCGGATTTGATAGATGAATTTCCATGGATCACCTCTAGATATATTTTTTTCCAGTGTTCGGCATACACTGTTGACAGGCCTGCACTGACGTCAGTGGGGGGAAGAGTGATGATTTCTCCCAAGCCTTCTGTCATTACCATAATAAAATGTTCGCAGATATTACAATGATACCATTCTTCTCTAACCTCTATATATACTTTCCTCAACATCCGTTCCATACACCTGAACTTCATGGAAAACCTAGTCGGCACAAACAGTTTGAAAGTGATTTTTCCATCAATACAGGCCAGTAGTACACCGCCCCATATTCTTTGAAGGTATTACCTATGCCCCAATGGTCCCCAACCATCATCTACCATTTGAACAACTGGGGTCGGGAATGGGTGGAAGTCTAAATGGGTATGGCTACCGACCATTAGATTATTCCCTTTATCTCCGAGCGTTAGTGGGAAGATTCTGGCAATGTTCAAGAGGGATGGCCGCATACAGTTACCAGGGGAGAATGGAATTCAAGAATTCATACCCACCACAGTGGGCTATTACATATCCATGTAGAATCTATAATGGTCTGCATATCCTCCTAGGTATAATTCCTCTTGAGATATGCCCCATAATATTGTACATCCTTGCAAACACTGGCACACCCAGGTTAACCTTGTTCTTCACCTCTATAATCCCAGCCATCACTAGTATCCCTGGGTAGACCCCCATCATTGTCTCCCTCACTGGTAACAGATAAATACTCAATAATGAAGTATGAAACCCATCATATTGTACATTTGGGTCCTGACATTCATTTATGGCAAAGCACCATGATCGGTACTCTCCTGCCTCCAGGAACCTCTAGTATGATATCAGTGTTCCCCTATGAGATGTGCTCGGACATTGATTCCCCCAACAAAGAATATTTACACCTGTGTCCTACAATAGGAAAAGACTAAACAATTCTGAATAAGATACGTCCTTTTGAATATGATTTATTTTCATCTCCTCATTTTCTAGCTCTAGTCGGTGCCACGATAGGATGGGGGTGCACGTCATATCCTCCAAAACAAACCTCATCGGGAGGAACTCGTCATACTGGTACCCTACAAGGGGATTCCTTTAATGCAGTGGACATCCCATAGACTAATTCCAACCTCCCCATGGTAGAGGTGGAAGGTGTTGGTGTCCGGAGACTAACAAATGAACAATTCTGGCACTAGGTCCTACTACCAATAGAAGTGAAACTGGGATGTCCAGACAACACCGAAGAGCCTAATAGATCATAGATCCGGCCTTAACTCTTCGTATGTCCAGCATACCCAGTACACCCATGCATATTCACTAGTGAAGTTTTTGTAGGATCTAAAATAACATTCCTTCTAACCCTTCATCTCATCATTAACACTACTTCTAAAAGTACTTTTATTAAGAGAGAGATATTCCTCAGGAACTGGATCGCTCCCCAAAAAAGACTTGATCTTCGGATTTAGGAAATAGATGGATTTTTTCTGTGCTTCTCTAGTAGGATGGTCCTTGTTTGTAATATGGAACTGTGGGAGACTATCCTCGAGGGTCACCCATGAACGTAGTGTATCTATCTCGAAGAAAGGAATCAACACCTCCTCTAGAAGTCCAAAGTTATATAATTGAAGGAAATTAATCAAGAAATAGTATTTTGGGCTCTTGTAAGCATGAAAAATATCATTTGATTATCAGACATGACCCTTATCACATGAATAATTTGAGGGTTTGTGATAATATAAGTCCTCCTTGCAACTGCACTGGCCTCCATCTCGACATTAGTTTTTTTGGGAAAACAGTGTTTAAATATTAACAGAAATGCATGAAAGAATAAATATTCAGCGTGCAAAATTGACGGTGGTGCAAAAGAGTGTTGATCAGCACAAAATGTTCAGGCAGCATGCAAAACCCAGAGTTGGCCGCAGAAACATACGTGCGGATCAGGACAGTTATGTGCACGAGAGAAAAGCGCATTTCATACAGAAAAAGTCCTATTTGGGGCCTATGTGGGTTCCCTCAGCCTATTTATATGTGCGATCATGCCTTCTTCACACATGAAAGATTTCGGCATGCAAAAATTCCATTCTTGCGTGCACCAAACAGACACTTTCCCATTTTTTGGCCTGACCCTTTAAATCTAGCCTTCAGGTCCCCTTTCAGCTCTGATTTTTAGGGGGGAATTTGTTGACACTGAATTTCGGATAAGCCCAAGATTGGAAGGATGAAGTAAAAAAAGGTATTCGGGAGGGAGGGAGAAGATTTCATGACCCGAGAGGCAGGTGTGCACAAGTTTCCGGAGTTGCGCATAAAAATATCACAGGCATGAAAATTCATCCACAGCCAATGCAACGTCAAAGAAAGGCTTTTGAGAAAACCCAATAGAAACCACTAAAGGTTCCAACAAACTAGATTGTGGGGTTGTGCACAACACATTTTAAGGCACCCAAAATCTTCTATGCCCAACTCGATGTCAAAGGGGTCCTTGCGCATCACCAAGCTCAAAAATCATTACTTGGACAGGCACAAACCCTTGCATGCCTAATGCGATTTCAAATAGTCATTTGTGTGTAGTTCCCCATGTGTGATTCCTTTCAGGATTTTAGTTATACCACATAGTGTCCCCCCAACCCCCGCCCTTCAGGGATGGGGACAGAAGATGAAGCGATGCTCTACTGCGTGAAGTACACCTCTTCCTCAACCGCACGACAAAAACTATGGCATCAAGGTATTGGATCTTGCATGATCGGTTCCCCAAGGGTCCTCTTTTGTGCTGTCCCTCTTGGTCATGGGCCTCATCCATTTCATTTTAGAAAAAGTCATTTTCTCTCAAAATATCCCCCTAGGGAACATGTTTCCCATGTATTACGCTCATTTTGCACGCACCCTTCTTGTTTGTGAGCACCCTTCTAGTTTGCGCGCGGTCATCCCATCTTGCACCCAGCCTGTCTTCATGCCCACGGTCATTCCTGTGCACTCCATGTGTCACCCTTACCTTAAGGCACCTTGTCTAAACCCCTCTTATGTGCAACACACCCATCTCTCACAACTTTCCCCCATACTACCCTCCATGATCGCTCGAAGTGATTTCAAGGTCCCTTGGATGTTGATTATCATGGCGTTGCTTAGCCTTATGATTCTTTGAATAAGCACACTAAAGGCTATTACTTCTTCACATAGCCACGGTAATGTGGACCCTTTAATGGATAACTCCATAACACCCCCCATAACACGACATTGTTGATGCCTTCACTTTCCCAAGGGCGGGTGGGTATCAGTTATGTAAGTCATAGGGGTGTGGAGTGAACCCACCTCATTCGAGCTGCATGAAGTTAAAATTCCAATAACCATCGTCCTTATCACATGATGTTAAATTGTGACCTCACCCCATGCATCATAGGCTGGGTGCCCCAGCTCCAGCATTGTCTACGCCATCTCTTCTCCATAGGAGTGTGATATTCTTCTCATGGAATGAGATTATCTCTATTAGAGCGGCACATATCCATATAGAAGGAAGGAACCTTGGTGTAAGCCCTTATCCTTCCTTGTGGGAGGTTACATCCCCTCACCCCTTCTGGTTTTTGGTACCAATGATCCAAGAGGGGGAAGGGCACTAGAACCCTCCTCTGTCCCATGAAAAATCCCTCTCTCGTTGGGGTTTGTCTCCATCGGACCTCCATCCTGGAGTAAGTCCCAGTCTCCATCTCCTTGGGATTCTAACAATGCGTAAGCCTCTATTTACACATTAGGCCACTAATCACGTGTAAGCCCCTATTCACTTCCAAAAGACACACCATTTGCGACGTGATCGTCAGGTCTTTTCTCCCTCTTGTTTCTCACACTGATCATGGATCACATGGTATTAGAGTATGAATCAACCATGAAATCCTCTCTGGGAAGCCTATAGTGTACTCCCAACAACATCTTGAACTATAGCGGTATTTATCCGTGCCGAGTCCAGGTATGTAAGAATCCTCTCGGAGGTTCAAACCCAGCACATACGTGATCCGACCACTTCATGTTATATCACATTATCCTAAACTACGTTTAATTTGATCCTTGCTAAGAAATTATACATAGGAAGCATCTCGTAGGTTCAATCCCAACACCAACTTCATCCCGACCATCATCATGTCGATTCAGCAGACCCTTCCGAACTACGTGGACATTGATCTCTGTCTCCTAGGCAAGGTACGTTGGAAGCCTCCTAGAGGTTCAAGCCCAACACCTATCAGTTCCAAGAACTTCACATCAGTTCACCCCCGTCTTTCATGATGTTAAACTATACAACCTATTGTCATCCAATTCGATCTACGTGGACTTTGATCCCTATTTCCTAGGCGGGGTACATAGGAATAATCCATGTGGATCAATATCATCTAGAAGTAACCTGTTGGGACCCATCCATCGATAAGACATTGTGTTCCCCAATCAGTGGTAAGTCGTTGATATCCCCTTTGTCAAGATTCACATTTCAGTTCTTCCCCCTATCATCATATAAACTCGGGCTTATAACCGTGTATAATCCCAAGTATTTCGTTGGGTCATTATCCTCTATGCGCACCATGCTTATATCCCCCCATCTTGAACTACGGTGACTTTGATTCCGTGCCATGAGGATACATATTAAGCCTTTTCGAAACTAGAGCCCAACATCACCATTATCCTGATGACAGTTCCATTACATTTTCTATGCATTTCTTTCAAACATCTATATCCATAATAAATCATACTCGGGCCACCACATCTCAGTAAGATCATTCCTCCCACCCTATCGCTGCTCCTGGTAGCAATATGGTAACTAACCACGAGTTAGCCCCAACATTGGTGTTCGCTCTGGGGATTTAACCTATATGATCCACTCCCTTCAGAGTTTTGATCAGTCCAATATGTCTCCTCTTGATGTTACACTCGTGTCATACCCTGTGTCAAACATGGGAAGATGAGGAAAACCTTAGAAACATGCCAATGGAATATAATTCCTCACATTCTATGTGGAATTCTTCAAGCTTCCACGCCCTCGAGAATCCCAATCATAAGGGGGAAACCTAGAGGTGCCAGTGTTCTAGAATCCATACAAACCGTTGATGTCCAATGTGACTCCATCCCCAACCGGAAGTTACTACCCTTACATGACCCCTTGGAATGTCCTGTCAGAAGCAGTATAAGTAACCGGCATCCATGAAGACATGGCATTGGAAATAGTTTCACAAAAAACGTCATAATCTTTAAGGGAGACTAAGAAAAGGTAACGAACTCCAAGGAGGACTCCATAGAATGTGGAACTGAAATCCCATAATCCTATTTTGATCATGGGGAAAATTCCCCTGAGTAAGAGATGGATGATTCCCACCATTGGAAATTGGGAATATGGGGTAACAGTCAGCATGACCTCATCCCCCATAGACAGACGTGTGCATGCACCCCGACGAAATCGTCGGAAACAATTATATGTCTATGTTAGATTCCTGATGGAATGATGTATAGTCACATGATTCCTAAAGGAATAATTATTATTTCAACTAAGGATGTGAATTTTTTTAGAATAAGGGTACAGGGGGAAAGTTTATGGTATATTTCGAGCGGTTCATTGTCAGTTAGAGAGTGGGCCACCAATTTGGTTGATCCATCCTGATGAATGAGGATCCATCCATAAGAATAGATACTTAAAAGGGATCCAAAGTTGTTGTAGCTGCTAGGTATTCCATAGAAACTTTTTTGGGTTGTTTATTAGTAATATGACCCTGAATGATTAGTTTTCTTCTTATACCAAATCAATTATTTACATTTTCTATTATGTAATGGATAGGGATATACATAGTGGGTTCTAGAATATTGGGATTATTATCTCAAACCATACTTAGGATTTGTTTGGAACTGGAGTATATATTCTTAATTATTGGTCTTTGGAAGAATTTATTATGTTGTGTTGTGTACATGTGAGCTAGGGAGAATAGTACTCTAATCTTGTTCTGGATGCTCGAGGAGATGCCTATTGGGGTTTTTCTTTTTTTTTTGTTTCTAATTTCTTATAAATTTTAGTAACACCTAACATTAAAAGGATTATTTTATGAAATTGCTGTGGAACATTTTATTTTTATTACGATAATATATTAATCTTCCACTATATGTCATTTACTTATTTACTAATTCCACTATTACTTATTGTTTATATAATGTTATAAATATGTTCATAAATATGATCTATTGGGTATAGTTCCCTTACCATGCCATCAATAGACCCTCAATGCTAGTCGGCATCCTCTGGAATTTGGGGAGGAACACTTTAGGGAATGAGACCCACCCTGTAATGACCCGTCCCCCAGGGCCCATTCCGTGACTACCCCAAACCTGCCTCCAATAGGCCAGAGGTTAGAAACTAGAACCGAAAGTCATATCACTGAAAAATAGGAAGGTAGTTCATTTAAACAAGTAATCACATAGACCAGGAATACAATGAGAACAACACACATATTAAAACATCAGTAGAAAAATGATGTGTACTAAAAGAAAAAATGGTGAGAACTGTATGTAAAGGGGTTTGGAATAGAAGCCCCGATGAAAAGTAGAACTACAATAGAAAAAATACTAGAATCACTTGCCAGGGTTGCTACCTGAAGGGTAGGTATAGAAAATGATCGTTCGTCAATACGGCTTGTCATGTCTAGAGGTCCACCTCTGATCACCATCCAGTCCTAGCTCCCAAACCTCGGTCAAAGCTGTCCATCATCTGCACAAGAAACAACAAGGTGCTGGCAAATCCTGTGTAGGGGTGAGTATAACTATACTCAGTTGGGACCCCGAGACCCTTGATGGTCTTGTAGAGTTTTCCAAAGGAAGAACCACACAGAAATACCTCAATCAGAAAGCACAAAGCAACTGCCAGCTTACACCAGGTATAGAACTCAATGTTCAAGAATAAAGATGATTAGCCTTAAGTTATATCATCTTATTACATTTAAAAGATACAAAACTAATCCATAGAAAATTTGTTCTATTATTGATCCACTCTTGGATATAAGTCATTGTTCCATGATGGGCCACTATAAGAATGGTCCTCACCATGTCATGCTACTACTGATCCATACAGGTTCGCTAGAATGCTGAACCACATAGGGTCGCTGGAATGCTGATCCACATAGGGTTTCTACATGTCGATCCTTGATGAGCCACTATAAATGTAGTCTTAGTTAGGTAGCTATGATGATGATCCACTTAGGGTTTCTATGATCAAAATACACACATGGACACTACATCAAATACAATAAACCACATGATTCCCCGCAACAAGTGTGCTCGAGTTTTGTAGAATCTGCTCCATGAGATATCGATCATATCTTGAACACCACTAAGATCCATGAATGAGTAACCCAATGGAACTCCATATTTTATGGGTTCTGATGTTGTAAATGGAGTGTCAATGGTATGATCGGTCTGTGAGTTATAAGTGTTTTAATATAGAAGGCTCGATTTAATTCTGGTTTGATCCAACCCAGCCATACTCTAACATTCTCCAAAATTCAAGTGGAGCATATCAAAAGGACTGTCCACTCAAAGGATCCTGACGACGTAGAAGGTTCGTCAAATAGATGTTTGGATTTCAAGTTATATCATTTTAAAAGGAACTGGGCCAGGATGGGTTTGGGATTGGTCTGACCCAGCCTGACCCGAACCGGCCTGGGCTGACCCGGATGGGCTGGGCCACGACCTGACCCACAGAGGTTGCGACCTGACCCATAGGGGGGCACGGCCCAGCCCGCATGGGAGGCATGGCCTGGACTGCATAAGGGTCCACCCCTGCCCACAGGAGGGTGCATCCTAGCCATTAGGACGCATGGCACAGCCCGTAAAAGGGCGTTAGGCCCGCCCTAGCTAGAAGAGGGAGAAAAAGACCCCCCTTTCTCCTAAATGGCTAACCCATTCGGGATATGAAGAATTGGTTCCAGGTGGAACCTTCTTGTCACTGTGGGAATATTAGGGGGTGGGTCCCAGCCTCCCCCATTGCTTTGAACCACGGCCACCATTAGCGACACTCGATAGTGCGCCACACTGCCTCCACGACCGGCTGGTTCAGCCTCTCTACTCAACTGTTGTGGCTGAAAACATGTGGCCTCACCCTTCTGCGATGTATGAAGGCACGCCGCGACCTCTGCGGTCAGCCGGTGTCGGCCGCCTGCTAACCATCACGACCTAGTTTCATGGCCTCAACCTGCGGCGCGTGACAACGCGCCCCCACCACCGCGACTGTCCAAAGATGGCCACCGCCATCACTTAATAGCATGGGTCTCCACTACTGTCATGACGATGGTCTTCCACATGATAGAGGGTGAGCTCTGGTGGTCAGTTTTCCATCTGATCGCATCTATGATCTTCCCAAGTTGTCTCCTTTGCTAATTGAACCTCGGATTTGAGTTCCATATAACTCAAAAATTCACCAACATAGAACACAGAGATAAAATAGGTGGTAGAAGGACTATGCATTGTTCATTTGGCTCGCACCCTCTACATTATCATCATAATAATAGAGAATATAATTCATTTCAAAACTCATAAAATATAAAAAAGACAAAAGCATACCTCATGAGTCATTGGAGAACATCCAACGTTTAAAGATAGGTTATTGTTCGTCGATCCCAAAGGAAGCCTCCAATGATGTCGCTCAAATGATGATCTTCAATTCATTCTTGATGGATATGTTCTTCAACTAGAGGCTCCTCCAAAGCCCTCCTATCCCAAAAACACCACTCCTTTTGCAAACGAATTCAAAAATAGAGACAACCCAAGGTACCTTTAAAACACATAATTAAGAGAGGTTCATTAATTGGGGAAATTAAGGAACCTCCTTAATTGTATTTGGGGTTCATTACACAATTTTCTATAACTGGGTATTTATTTGTCTACATCAAATACCCGACCACCCCTTGTGGTCCTTTCCACCAAAACCTAAAAGAGAGGTGTAATATTTTTAAAATAAATTATATTTATTTTATTAGTCCAAGAAAAAACCACAAAAAACCAACTTCCTCTCTCAACCCACTATGGTAGATGTTAAGGCTCCCTTAAAACAATCTCAGCGTTGCGAGTTCAACAGTGCCCTCATATGTCAATTTTGAGCACTGGTTCAAAAGCTAGGATTTCTCGCTTGCACGTTTACTGAAAATACCTTAAGAATGTATAAAATTCATTCCATGAACACCGAGAATCAGAATCAAATCTCGTCAGATTTCACAGCATCGGAATAGTTCCTTATAATTAAAAAAAATATATAGAAAAGTTGGGTCTTTACACACTAGTCCACCACCATCTTAGTGGTGAGTCTAGTTGAAAATTAACACTTTACAAACAAGTGAAATACCACACAACCATTACTTAGTGGAACCTAGATATCTATACTCACTGATGTTGTCTCAATGAACCTCTTCTACTATCTATTCAAACAAAAAATCTCTCATGGTTTTGAACTACCATGGAATAAACCATCTACATCCCTTAGGTTTCACTTAGAGATGATAGAATTTTTCACTATATCTAATTAAATTTTCAACAATTAAAAATTTACTTGTGAACAAATAATACACCTAATCCCATTCTGAAATCCTATCACTTCCATGGATCACTATAATAATTGATTGGTATAATGAAATAAATCTCTGTAAAACGAGTTGAATAATACCAAATAATCATTGAATCCAGTTATATTTTAAGGAACTCTCATTAATGACCAACCCTTAGTGTATCAAGGGATAAATATTTATAGAATATTGATTTGAATTTCCTACAAACCACTTATCAATAATTAGTTCTCTAGTTAAGAATAACTCATCAGTTCTTGGCTGATCCATAATGAAAATAACAATTGTGATCCAAACTCCCCTTAGGAGGTGTCTCAAGGTGATAAGAGATATATAAAAATCTCTCCAATCATATATCTACATGTTTGGGTCCACCATTCCTTATAAAATCTTGTGGATGCTATTTATAGAACTTCAACTTATGCTCTCCCAAAGAATGGGAAGGTTGATGAACTCCCCGGATAGATTGAAGATACCAAACTCCCATAAAAAATAGATCTCATCTCATGCATCTGGTATGATAGAAAGTTCCACATGTTGAACAATTTTAGGTAGTAATAGTGTCTTATGGATAACCAATTCTATTTCATGGTAACCACCACCCTCCATGTGAATAACATGAGGATGTCGTGGTGGCGTAGTTCTAAAAATTCCAAATACACACCTCATATAGATATGTTCATGGAAAATACCATGGACGCAAAAGTATTATAGGTACAATGAATCAAATGTAATAGTCACACCCATCTTCCAGTATACTGATCTAGGTTTTGGAGAGATGACCGTTATATAGAACACAATAGACACTCCCTACTAAACAATACTAAGGTCAGGTCTGGGTAAATCTATTTGTTTTACTATATGGGTCCTTCTATAAAATGTGTCAATTGTATTTTATATTAGAAAAAAAATTAAAATTTACATTGGAATCCCTATATAATGGTTTCCATTTCATTTTAAAATTAATTTCATTTAATTTCATTATCATTCTTATTGTATTTATCTTTAGAGGGTTGAACTATATGGATCAAATATTCTAATTCAAAAGGATCCACACACCAAATAAATTGATGTGTGGAATCCATTAAATAAAAAAACATACATATCAATTCCAATAATTAAATTTTAGAATAAATCATGGAAATAAAAATAAACACCCAAAACAAGTTGTAAGAAATGCACATAGTAATTCACATGTGGGATCACATAATACATCACATATAAATCCTATAAGGTACCAAAAATGACTTATGATCAAATAAATTGTGATTGTAATAAAATAATAAATAATTTCTCATCCCATGTAATTTGTAATTTCTAGGTACATGGGTTAGATACTCCCAAGAACATCTCTGTGATGACCCAGACTCTCTTGGTCCTTCCCTTTGCCAAAATCCAAGATGATGTGACCCATATAATGTACCTCACCTATCTAGAATTGGCACTTGGATAGCTTGGTGTATAACATGTTCTCTCTTAGAGTACCCAAGATGATGTCAAGATGTAGGGCATGATCGTCATGGGTTTTAGAGTACACTATGATATCTTCAACAAAGACAACCACAAACTGATCTATATAGGGATGAAAGATCTGTTTCATCAAATCCATAAACACTGCCGGTGCATTGGTCAAGCCGAAAGGAATTACCACAAACTCAAACAACCCATACCGACTCAGAAAGCTGTCTGCGGTATGTCGAAAGTCCTCACCCTCAACTGGTGATAACCTGGCCTTAGATCAATCTTATAAAACACTGATGCACCCCTCAACTGATCAAATAGGTCATCAATTCTAGGAAGAGGGTACTGAGTTTTCACCGTCATCTGATTTAACTTTCGATAGTCAACACAAAGACTTAACGAACCATCGAACTTCATTGAAAAAAGAACGGTAGATCCCCAAGGAGACATACTAGGAAGGATAAACCCCTAATGCTCCAACTCCTGAAGCTGAACCTTCAGTTCCAGGAGTTCTTTCGGTGTCATTCGGTATGGTAGAATAGAAACTGGCTCTTCTCCCTGCAGCAACTCTATCGTGAACTCAACATCCCTCTCAGGGCTTAACCCCAAGAAATCCTCAGGAAACACATCTTGAAACTGATCCACCACAAGAGGTAAATTAGTTTGTTCCCCTCACTCATCATCATCAAGCATGAGACATTCCACTTGAGCCGCGAGTCCACTCATATGTTGACAATATGGCCCTGCACGCCCTGCTCGAATATCCCATTCGCCACGGTGGGTATAATCATCCCCCTCAAGCGACCTAAATGATACTATGTGATGATACTAGTATATATGTGCCTGATACAACACCAACCAATCCATTCCTAGGATTAGTTCAAACCCTAAAATATAAATAATGAACAAGTCCCACAGAAAACGATACCCACCAACATCCGAGGCACATTCCTTGCCTACTTGATATCCTCAACCCGAACCCCCAACAAAGTTTCAATTGACAGAACCTCACACACCCCCTCTATAGGTAAACCTAGTGCTACCACAAGTTGATCAGAGATAAACGATTAAGTGGCACCGGTGTCAAATAACGCACTAGAAAAAGTAGAAGCTACAAGGATCTTACCTCGAACAGTCGATGGTCTAACCTTGCCATCACGAGGCGCAAACTTAACTGCCTGAAGCTGACTTGCCCCTCTACCCTGGGCTCCAGCCTAAAAGCCCTGTGCTGCACTACCCTGCTAGTGTGAGCGATCCTGCCCTGGAGTTCCACGTCCACTACCTCTGCCAGTACGGCCCGTAGAGCTCCAACTGCCTACCAGATATGGGGAAACTGATCCCCTTCCCATATCCGATACCTACATTCCACCATCATACTTTCCCACCTGCTGAGGTTTCCTGCAGAATTTCATCACATGTCCCATCCGACCGCACGAGCGGCACTCGAATGGAGGTTGAGGACACTGACCACGCATATTCCCCGACCTACCACAATGATAGAAGAACACATGATTTCCACTCTGAGAGGTTGAACCTCTCTTCCAGCCACTTTTCACACTTCCCCTATGCTGTGAGCTCTCATGGTGTCACTTCTGACCTTTGGTAGCTGCACCGCTCATTTTCCCCACTGGCACCACAAGCCCACTACCCAAATCTCCCTTCAGGTTTCCTTACGAGATCAGTTCCTGATTTACTACCTCTGCAAATCTTTCAAAGAAGAAGATGTTTACTTGAGACCTAATCTCATGTCTCAACCCATCCTGGAAACGCCTTGCTATTGTTGACTCATCCCCTGCTAACACTGGGACGAAGCCTCTCAAATCCGTGAAGCGACTAGCATAGTCCATCATCGATAGCGATCCATAAGTCATGCTCATAAACGTTGCAGCCCGCTCTTGTCTCAATTTCTCTAGGTAGAAATGCTCCAGAAACTTTTCTGAAAAAACTTCCACGACATTCCCTCAGCCTACTCGATTTGAGCCCGAATGTCCCACCAACGCCTAGCCTGACACCACAACATATAAGCGGAAATCTTCACTCGCTTTTAAACAGGGATCTCTAGATGGTCTAGTATCATCTAGAAAGACTCTAACCAAAACTCCTCTTCTTCTGGCCCACCCTCTCTAGTGAAAGTAGGGGGGTGCTACAGCCGGAACTCCCTGGTCAGCTCAAACATATTCGGTGAAAACCTCCCTGGGTCCCGATCCATCATCTGCATAAGGCAAGTCAATTTCTCTCGGAACTGGTCCTCTCTACCATCATTGATTGCCACATTTTCTTTCTCCTATACTAGAGGAGTGTTCTCAGCAACACCCTTTCGTTTCCCAACTGGAAACCAACACCGTGGTGGCATTTCTCTACAATCCCAAGTACGAGATTTAGCACTCATACCATAAACATTCATGACTCCATCAAAATCTCTTTAATAGCTACAAAAACCCATTTCATATACAAACCCAATGATAATTTTGCAACTTGTTTCAAACCCTATTACTCCATTAATCATCATTTACCCAATTGTTTATTTTTCTTCTCATTATTTCTTGGTTTCATGAAATGATTGATGCACCCTACATAACTGCCTCCCACACCCACCCCATGCATGTGCATAAAAAAATGCATGTCACCTATATCCCTATGTTCCTACAATGATGCATGAATAAAAACCTCATGTCGTTAAGGCCAAGATAAAAATTTCATAAAACAATTACATCAAACCACATGTGCATCACCCAACATTGAAATATCATCAACTGTAACATCACACAACCAAGAACATCATTTCCCACCCAGGGTGACTTGGGTTTCCCCTGTACCTTGGTTAGCTACTCCCAAACACGAGTTCATTACCAAGGCCCGACACATCTTATCCCTTGTCTTCCAATCCTAAATAACAAGACCTCAGAGAAGGAGAAGAAAGACATCCTTTGATACCACTTTGTAACATACCCAACCCAGAATCCACTAAACTGGTGCTATGGGTTGGGTGGTTACATGACCTTAAGCGTGCCTCCCCATATGCCAAAGGCTACCGACCAGCAGCGGGGGTCTATGTAGTCAAGTGAGGAGACTATACCCCCTTTTTATCATAGTATGCCACAACAAAAATATACCAATATCGGAAACAATAATCAATGAACTAGGAACCTGTATAACAACCAATTCTAAAAAATAAATATGACATGTCATACTACAAGTGGAAGAGTGGAAAAAACCCCAAAATAAAGACAACGACCAAAATCCCCCAAATGGTCCCAACTATAAGTCTGGATCCTCCACCAAGTGATACCCATGTCCACTCACTATCTAGAAAGGACCTTTTCCATTTTCCTGACCAGAAATCATGAAGTATGCTTGGGTACCCAACGGTGGCCCGAGCAGGGTGTGAGTACAATTCAGTATCCCACCACCAACGGTGTCTACAAAATATCCAGTCTAAATAGATAGTGCACGCAAGGGAATATGAATGATAATTTCCAAGTAATTATCTAATGTAACATTATCCAGTTTAGAGCCAAGCCAATGTCACTTCCATTACCATTCATTACACTCCCATTATCACCATTTACTATTTCAGCACATTTCTATGGGTTAATCACATACACTATGTTACAAGGTTCTAAGGCCAATAATCACATGCAAGAGGGTTAACCCATCATTATCCTATCTCACTAGGACTAACCCCTCATAGTAACCATAACCTCACCTTGAAGCCTTAGTCCGAGTGGATGCAACCGTTAGGAGGATTGTCCCTCAGTCCATTTTCCTAACCCGTGCATTTAGGGTCAAGTTTAGAACCTCAGTCTTCAGTCGACCCATGGGATTATATCCTTAAGTCATACCTGACTCTACGAAGCCATGTGCACATTATTATATATGAGTAACCTTCAACCATCCAAACAATTTCCCTTCGGTAAACACTATTAACCACAACCCACATGGGAAACCACATCATGCCTTAATCGATTAACACATTTCCATTTCACATCATTTAACCATTCACCAAATTCCCATGTTTTATGACTATCTCACTAAGCATTCAACATTAAACCCATAATCTACCCCATTATGGTCTTGAATCAGTTTACCCATTAACCCATTTAACTCATTCATCATTCCAAGGAATCAACCATTTAACCCATTCCACTTAAACACTTAGGTTACTACCATGTGTAGGTGCATCACCTAAATTCTATTCCAAGTTCAACCAATCATTCCAACACATTTATCAAGGGCTCTACAATTCATTACAACAAGGTAACTTGGTTAATAACAATCCCTAAATTAGGGAAATGTCGACACATCCCCTGGATGGACCCAATTAGGTCACGTCTATCCCAACACATCCCACAGGGATCGTGAGGGTTCCCATTTACCATTTTAAACACCATTATTACCAGACATGCCAATGTTATCCAAAACATAACCAAAGGAAAGAAAGAACACAACTAAACATGCAAAAATACCCAAATAACTATGGGATATCAATTGTAGACCACCTACCTTGAAACCATGGTTGAACGCACTCTCAATCGAGTCCTTAGACCTTGATCCGACCAACCTTTGGAGATTCACCCTAAAACTCACCCAATAGTTTGGGTTTTAGATCTTCATAATGAGAGGGAGAGAAGATACAAACCCTAATCCAAAAAGAGAAGCAAGGATGGGATTAGCCTTACCTGGAGCTTTGATTCGTAACCAACATCACCAAAAACTCCATATAATCGAAGGAGAACCACCCTTGGAAATATTGGGTAGGACAAGTTCGTCGCCAGGGTTGAGAGGGGTTGAAATGAGGAAAATCCTGAGTGGGGTTTTAAAGCCCGGAGTGGAAAACATATAATTTTTTGCAACATTAAGTGTACGCATGGTTTCTCATGGGGGAGGGTGTTTTTCCCAACACTATTCATAGTGGCTGGTTATTAGTTCCTTTTATGCTCCCTTTACCGGATAGCCCAAGTATCTTCAGGCAGGCTTTGATGGCCTGAGGTCCATTATTAGCCCAAGAACCTTCGGGGTGGGGTAGTATGGTGGTTGGCCAGGTGTGTGCGGCAGGTGGTTTCCCAAGTGTCTTCAGGATGAGGCCCAGGTGTCCTCGGGCGTGGAAATGGATCTTTTAGCCCAGGTGTCTTCGGGCGTGGTGGTGGTTGTTCTGGCCTAGGTGTTTGCAAGCACGGTTACATGTGACAGTTGTGGCCCAGGTGTGTGCGGGCGGGATTCAGCAGTGGGACTACGTGTGGTTGAGGCCCAGGTGTGTGCGGGCGGGATTTCGGTAGTGGGACTGCGTGTGGTTGTGGCCCAGGTGTGTGCGGGCGGGTGTGGCAGTGGGACTGCGGTGAGAATGGCGGGATTGGTCCGATGCATAGGATGTCTCAATAACCAGTGGGAATGTGGCACGGGGTACCCAAACATCGATGTGCTCTTAATATATATATTACTTGACTTGCGTTATTTGGGAAGTGTTCCTTGGTGAGGTCTGGGGTGGATAGTTTTCCTTGTTAGGTGTTTGGTTTACTCTTTTTCTCACGGGACATTAGTACGTTCCCCCACTTGTGCACGAGAGTACTTGGTTTTCCCTACTGAGTGTACTTGTATGCTCACCCTACGTATATAAAACTGCTTTCAGGTTTCCAGGAGGACTTCGGGGATCACATAGGACCTTACTAGCTCGGACCTTTGGACCAGTTGCAGTTGTTGTTTTTCTTTTCCTCTTTGGTACTTACCTTGTATTCACCTTTTGTACTTGTGGCTTTACTTTTGGAACATGCATGTGGGAATGGTTTATTTTTTTGTATTTACTTTTCTTTTACCTTGGTGTTGTTGAGTTTCATCATCTCATCTCTCGATCTTATAAAACAAAAAGGGGTAATGCCTTCCATTTGTGAGAAATTTCTATACCCTTAGTGCTAGTCTCCACTCCGGGACCTATTGAAGGCGGGTCTCGGGGGTCATTATCTCTCCTTCAACATAAATAAGGAAGGGTTTGGAAATCTGATGATCCTTCCCTCCTTTTGGTGAAGGTGGGTCGTGACAGAATGGTATCAGAGGCAAGTTGAGAGATAGGATAGAGTCTGGAGTTAGCCAAAGTGAGGATTTCATGGGATGGTAAGGCAACAGTGTTGGGTGACCTTGGTGCGTGAATTAGGCCAGGGAAGACCGTCTAGGACATGAGATTTTAGGGCCCCTCGGGATCTAATGCAAGGACTCTGGACCTACCGAACGACCAAGTTAGGGCACCCTGATTGCAGGGTAGAGACCCTAGGAAAGGTACATGCATCATAATGACTTGTGTTCTTGTGTTTCTGGGATGTATTGGGGATTAAGAATAAATTAAATTTTAATAAGTTTTAAGATCGATATTCTACACTACTTGGGCTTAGGAATTCCTTGTTTACCTTGTAGCTATGGCACGTGGAAGGCGACCATGTGTGGTACAGGCGATCGAGGCCCCGAAGACTACATTGCCCGATCGGCAGAGAGCTGATCGAGAGGAAGAGGACGACCAGTGGCAGAAGACTCTTCAAGACTTCCAGCGACAGGCCCTCGAGAAGTATGAGGGTAGCACCTCCGATATGAAGATGGACGGCTAGCTAGAGGAGCTAGTTATAGCCTTCCGCCTGATTCGGTCCCCGACCGAGTACTGGGTTCCTATGGCCGTCATCCAGATGCGGGGAGCGTCACATCAGGGGCGGACACTTTACCTGGGGTACATGAGAGAGTCTGAGGTGGCTTGGGTGGATTTCAAGAGGGAGTTCCGGGCGGAATTTCTCTCCTCGACGATGAAGGCAGAAAAGAGGCAGGAACTACTCTCCCTCCAGCAGGGGAGTATGTCCATGAGGGAACTAGGGATCAATTTCAAGGACCTCCTACATTTTCCTCCGGACCTCTTTCCCGACGAGGAGTCTCGGGAAAGTCGTTTAGAGGAGGCACTCCGACCCTCCCTCCAGTATGTTGTTACCCCCTTTACCCTACTGACGTACTTGGAGGTCTAGAAGAAGGCCGAAGTGGTGGAAAGGATGCATGCTCTAGGGGGAGTGTCGCGAGAGGGGATCCATCTGGGACCATCGAAGGGGAAGGCCGTCAGCACCAGGCCTCCAGCGTCAGGACCCTCCAGGTTCTGACCACCAGGGAGCATACCTCATCAGTTTTAGTTTCAATCCCCCGGCCCTCACCCTTTCCCTTCGGGCCTGGGACCGCGGTGCTTCATCTGTGGGAGCCCTGGACATCTCCGGAGTCAGTGCCCCGACCGGGTGCAGTACAGTAGTGGCAGTCAGCCCTAGCACCCGCCCCAGTAGCAGCTTTTAGCCAGACCTTTCCAGCAGCGGCATCAGGGACAGCGAGCTCCCGCTCCTCCGAGGGTAGACGTAGGAGGAGGCCGACCTCAGGGAGATCCACGGGGACCTCGACCAGGGCGTGGTCAGGGAGGTGGCCGACAGCCGAGGGGCAGGGGAGATGGGCGTGGACAGTTACACGCCACAGAGGCAGTAGTTCCAGCAGGGCCAGAGGTTGTTTGAGGTATGATCAGTCTGTTTAGCACTCTTTCTTATTCCTTGTTCGATACTGGAGCTTCACACTCCTTTGTGGCCCATTCTAGCCCGTGACTTGGGTTTAGATGCAGAGAGTCTTCCAGTGCCCCTGGTGTTGAGAACACCAGTCGGAGGTCAGACCAGCTTGTTGTCTGTTTGTCGGGGATGTAGACTGATGATAGGGCCACATCAGTCGGTTAGTGATCTTCTTCTGCTACATATTCTGCCATACGATGTCATCCTAGGCATCGACTGGCTATTTTCTGTGTGAACTGCCATTGAATGTTTTCGATGAAGGGTGGTGTTCTCAAACTTGGACAGTCGGCGTGTTACCTTCACCGGCGAGCGAAGAAATCCGAACAGAAACAGGATAGAGGAACCTCTCCTCTCCTTGTTGACCGAGCTGACAGTGGAATCAGTAGATACTAGAATGATGTAAGTTCCAGAGATCGTCTGTGAGTTTATGGAAATCATTCCTGAGGAGGTGACGACTCTACCCCCTCCACGTGATATCGAGTTCGGGATAGACCTACAGCCCGACGCTCGTCCAATCTCGATGGCTCCTTACCGGATGGCACCTTCGGAGCTACGGGAGTTGCAGATACAGATTGACGATCTGATAAAGAGGGGTTATGTTCGTCTAAGTGTGTCACCATGGGGGTGCTCTGGTCTTGTTTACAATGAAGGCAGATGGTGGTCTTAGGTTGTGCATAGACTACAGGAGTCTGAATCAGGTGACGATCAAGAATCGCTAACCTCTTCCAAGGATAAGTGATCTTTTTGACCAGCTGAAAGGGGCAGGATAGTTCTCGAAGATCGACCTCCAGTCTGGGTACCACCAGCTGAGGGTGAAAGAGAGCGACATCCTGAAGACAGCTTTCAGTTGTAGGTATGGGCACTTCGAGTTCGTAGTCATGCCCTTAGGTGTTACGAACGCCCCAACTTTGTTCATGGTGCTTATGAACTCCATCTTCTGGGAGTATCTGGATCGGTTTGTGGTTGTGTTCATCGACGACATCTTGGTCTACTCAAGATCAGAGGAGGACTATGCCGAGCACCTGAGGACAGTTTTGGAGGTCCTCTGACAGCACCAGCTCTATGGGAAGTTGTCAAAATGCAAGTTCTGGACACGGGAAGTGCACTTCCTCGGGCACGTGGTGTCCGAGCAGTGGGTAGCGGTGGACCCATCAAAGGATGAGGCGGTTGTTTCTTGGGAAGCACCCAAGAATGTGGAGGAAGTCCGAAGTTTCCTCGGGCTGGTAGGTTACTACCGGATATTCGTACCCAACTTCTCTTAAGTAGCAGCCCCTTTGACGGCTCTGACCAAGAAGGACCAGGCTTTCGTATGGAGTGAGCAGTTCCAGTCAGCCTTTAGCTATTTGAAGGAGAATATGGTCAGTGCCCCGGTGCTGAGATTACCAGAAGAAGGGGTGGCCTATGAGGTATTCTGTGATGCTTCGGGACAGGGCCTGGGATGCGTGTTGATGCAACGACAAGGGGTGATCTCTTATGGGTCCAGGCAGCTGCGTTCCCATGAGCGTAATTACGCCACCCATGACCTGGAGCTTGCAGCAGTCATTTTTGCGCTAAAGTTATGGCGGCACTAACTTATCGGGGAACGATTTGTGGTCTTTAGGGATCACAAAATCTTGAGGTATATCTTCTCCTAGTGGGACTTAAACTTGCAACAGCGGAGATGGGTGGAGTTCCTCCAGGATTATGACTTTGAGATCTCTTATAATGAGGGCAAGGGCAATGTGGTGGCCGATGCCTTGAGCAGGAGGACGCAGAAGGATGCGGTCCGAGAGTCGGCGGACACCTGGAAGGAAATGGAAGAGTTGGCTGCCCTACACCTGGATGCGAAGATGGATAGTGGTAGAGGCTTCCTATATCAGATGATAGTGCAGTCATCCCTGTTTCAGCAAGTGGAGGAGTCTCAGTGGGGAGACCTAGAGTGTGAAGTGATGCGTGACCAAGTTGACCAGGGCAATGCTCTGGAGGGATGGACAGAGGATGGTCAGAACCAGATGCTTTTCCAAAAAAGGTTGTTTTTTCCGGAGGCGATGCGCGGAAAGGTTCTCAGTGAGTTCCATAACTCACCCCTGGTGGTACACCCAGGAGTTTCCAAGCTGTACCAGGGTTTTAAGAGGTAGCTTTGGTGGCCGGGAGTTAAGCGAGCAGTGGCAGAGTTTGTGGCCAAGTGCTTAGTGTGTCAGCAAGTGAAGGTTGGACACCGAGTTCCAGGCGGCCTACTACAGCCCCTAGATGTCTTCGAGTGGAAGTGGGATAACATATCAATGGCTTTCTTCATGGGACTATGCAAGGCCCAAGGGGGATACGACGCCATATGGGTGGTAGTGGACAGGTTGACGAAATCGGCTCACTTTCTGGCGATCAGGGAGTCGAGTAATATGGACGCTTTGGCATGAAAGTACGTGGATGAGGTGGTGAGGTTGCATGATGTTCTGAGTTCTATAGTCTCAGATAGGGATACACGGTTTACCTCGCGAGTCTGGAGAGTATTGCAGCATGCGTTTGGCACCCAGTTACGCCTTACCACTACTTTCCATCCCCAGACAAAAGGACAAACAGAGCGCACCATCCAGACCTTGGAGGATATGCTGCGAGCATGTGTTCTGGACTCAGGAGGATCATAGGTGCAATACTTGCCTCTGGTAGTGTTTTCCTACAATAATAGCTACCACTCTACCATTGGCATGGCCCCATTTGATGAATTGTACGGGAGGCCATGTCGTTCGCATGTGTGTTGGACCGAAGTAGGAGAGGCAGACATCCTTGGTCCGGAGGTGGTGTAGAACACGATAGAGAAGGTTCAGCTCATACGGGTACGGATGAAGGTGGCCCAGGACCGACAGAAGTCGTAAGATGATACCAGGAGGAGGCCCTTGGAGTTTGAGGTTGGGGACCACGTGTTTTTAAAGGTCTCCCTCGGCGTGGGCAGTAGAGGTACGACAAAGGGAGTAAGCTTTCTCCCAGATTCACTGGACCCTTCCAAGTGTTGCGGCGGGTCGGTGATGTGGTGTACCAACTAGCGTTGCCACCGCCGCTACTAAGGATACATGATGTCTTTCATATGTCCCAGATCCATCGGTATCTGCACAATGATTCACACATCCTTTATTGGGGTGAGCTGGACATCGAGGATGACGTGACCTTTGTGGAGAGACCAGTGGTGATCGAGGATCGCAAAGAAAAGGTGCTTCGTGGGCCAACCATTCCCTTGGTTCGCATGTTCTGGAGACATGGTGGGCTTGAGGAGAGTACGTGGGAGAGGGAAGCACAGATGCGTACCCAGTACCCAGAGTTGTTTTAAGTTTTGTTCCTTGTTGTACCTGTCATGATAGAACGTTTTGTCTTTTGGCTATGAAATGTACTGGTTTTCTTCCTATGCTTGTGTGTGAAAATCCCCAGCTATGGGGAAGGAGAGAACCTGACCCCTAATCAAGATGCATTAAGGTGGATGCGATTAAACCCGTGCGGGCGAGTCAGTGCCACCCAAAGCGGATAATATCTTGACATGGGGGAGGAGACTCCCCAACCTACATGCCAGGGCAGTTTGGCATGATATGTTTCTTGGTTCGTGACAGGAAGGTTTTCTTAGTTAACGATGAGGTTCACACTTGAGAGGTATCTTTCGGTGTGGTTTTTCAGACCCGCCCTTTCCTTCTAGGTTGTTTAAATTCTCGGGGATGAGAATAGTTTGAGAGGTATCTGATGTGATGACCCAGACTCTCTTGGTCCTTCCCTTTGCCAAAATCCGGGTCCTAAAGGAGTGGCGTCTCGGTGAGACCGATCGGCGTCACCCGACATTGTCAAGTTGTTTCCAGTAGCGCTCCCTTTTGCGCAAATAGGGTTTCAAACTCTATTTTGACCTGTTTGAGCATGTTTTGAAGACCCGTAACGTGCATAAGAGTTTTAATTAAATACTTAATCAATTCATGAGTCGGCTTAAACCACCCGACCCCCTTTTAATGATGAGTGGAGCCGTGTGGTCAACCCACGACCCCGCGCCTTACGCGGGTTCACGTTTTCACCACAACCGTCCTCGGGTCTTATAAACTAAGGGTTATCCATGGTTTCTCTTTTCTCGATCGTGGCTTTTCACAAACAGCTTTGGGTGCATTGGGTGCGCCGCATCGTTATCCGTAAAGTTCCACACCCCCGACCTAAACATCGATCATCTATCAACAGGTAGGGAATTTTTCCTTTGCCTGTCTCTTTTGTGTATCATGTGGGGTGGGCGTGCTTTTGTTTCTGTAGAACTGGTTGGACCGAACATAATGAAGATAATGAACGAATTCTATAAAGAAAGAGAGGGGGGATGTGTTTGTTGATGTTGTATTATATTTTTATGTTGTTTCTTCTGTGATCATCTTGTTGAGTTGTGCTGGCTTATGCCTCCTGAAAATCGAGGCTGTTGGTGGTCGTTGTTTGTGCACTAATGAACCCTGCTTATGTTTTAAATGGATTGTTTGTGGTTGTAAAATCCTGTTGTTAAAAGTGAATTGGTTAATCACGTATATCCGGCTGAATAAATTGAATGCACCAGGATCAACCATTCTGTGATAACTACTAGTCAGAACACACATAATTTGAATCATGGAGTGTGTTATGTCATTTAAATCTGAAAATATCGGCATGTCCCTGCTTGTGTTGGTGGGGGTAGTTGGTTGTTTCCCTTTCGGGCCGATTTCTGGAGATGTGAGAGGGGATGGGATCCCCTGTTCTTTTATACCCTCGGTGGTTGTGTGAATTTGGGGGATGGGATCTCCTGTTGGTATGGACTCGGTGGGTGTGAGTTTTAAGACAGGGTGGATACTTTTTTATATCATGAATTGGGGTGGAATCCTCTGTTGTTGAGAACCTGGTGTGGGGGTTTTGGTTGATGTTTGACTGTTTACATTCCTGGAATTTTCCCTATGCCTACTAGTTTCCCAGTAGTTCTTAAACATAAACATTATTACTGAACGTGAAATAAGAAAGGGGACAAATGGGTTGTTAGTGTGAGTCGTGACTCAGACTTGAGTGTTGTTGTGATCTGTAGGCTGTCTGAAGAAAAACCTAGCTTGGGTGAGTGCCTTTTACCTATATATATATACTTGTAACTTTTTGTTTCTTATTTGCGCCCCACCCAAGTTGAGCACTTTGTGCTGAACACCCCCATTTCATGGGGGAGGGTGTTTTTCCCAACACTATTCATAGTGCTTGGTTATTATCTCCTTTTCTGCTCCCTTTCCAGGATAGCCCAATTATCTTTGGGCAGGCTGTGATGGCATGAGGTCCATTATTAGCCCAAGAACCTTTGGGATGGGTAGTGTGGTGGTTGGCAAGGTGTGTGCGGAAGCTGGTTTCCCAAGTGTCTTCGGGATGAGGCCCAGGTATCATCGGGCGTGGCAGTGGATCCTTTAGCCCAGGTGTCTTCGGGTGTGGTGGTGTTTGTTCTGGACTAGGTGTTTTCAGGCATGGTTACATGTGACAGTTGTGGCCCAGGTGTGTGTGGGTGGGATTCAGCAGTGGGACTGCGGGCGGTTGAGGCCCAGGTGTGTGCGGGCGGGATTTCAGCAGTGGGACTGCGTGTGGTTGTGGCCCAGGTGTGTTCGGGCAGGTGTGGTAGTGGGACTATGGTGAGAATGGCGGGATTGGTCTGATACGTAGGATGTCTCAATAACCAGTGGGAAAGTGGTGCGGGGTACCCAAACATCGATGTTCTCTTAATATATATATTACTAGACTTGCGTTATTTGGGGAGTGTTCCTTGGTGAGGCCTAGGGTGGATAGTTTTCCTTGTTAGGTGTTTGTTTTACTCTTTTTCTCACAGGACTTTAGTACGTTCCCCCACTTGTGCACGAGAGTCCTTGGTTTTCCATACTGAGTGTACTTGTATGCTCACCCTACGTATATAAAACTGCTTTCAGGTTTCCAGGAGGACTTCGGGGATCACACAGGACCTTACTAGCTCGGACCATTGGAGTAGTTGCAGTTGTTGTTTTTCTTTTCCCCTTTGGTACTTACCTTGTAGTCACCTTTTGTAATAGTGGCTTTATGTTTGGAACATGCATGTGGGAATGGTTAATTTTTTTGGATTTACTTTTCTTTTACCTTGGTGCTGTTGAGTTTTATCATCTCATCTCTCGATCTTATAAAACAAAATGGGGTAATGCCTTCCATTTGTGAGAAATTTCAATACCCTTGGTGCTAGTCTCCACTTTGGGACCTATTGAAGGCGGGTCTCGGGGGTCATTATCTCTCCTTCAACTTAAAGAAGGAAGGGTTTGGCAATCTACTGACCCTTCCCTCCTTTTGGTGAAGGCGGGTCGTGACAATCTCATTACAAAATCCTAACAGATTCTTAATTCCATCCCCAATATTTCAAATGAAATAGAAAAAATAAAATAAACTACGATTAGATACCACTTTGTGATGTCTCAGACCAGGATTCAAATGAATAGGTCCCGAAGCTCAGTTGGCTACATTGTCGTAAGAATGCATCCCCATTTTCCAGAGGCTGTTGAATAATAGCGAGGGTCAATGGTGGTACCATATAGAGGAAATTCCATATTGGTTAGATTATCACATTTCCTAAATAGATAGAAAAATATAGTAATTTTGATATCAATTGGTAGTGGAATGAAAAAATATAGATTCCATAAATAATAAATATCAACAATAACTAGTATCATATCCATAATTATGATATGTCATATATCTAAAAACGTAGGAAGGAATTCATGGAATAAGTAATGCAATAATATACATGCATCAAAAGAGAAAATATTCCAAAAAGGACTATCTCAAATTGCACCACAATCCATAAATTAGTCGGGTTATTCCCACTCACATGCTATAAGAAATTATATTATCAACCACTTGGTGTATTATCCAATCTGTTTATACATCTACGTTAACATCAATGGTACCATCAGCGACCTGGATATGGTGTGAGAAAAATCAGTATTCCACCCCCAAAGTGTCAATAATTATCCAATCAGTTTATATGATATGGTAATGTCAATGTAATAATGGTAAGAAAAAACATAAAAATATAGTGTCAACTCTAGATCCAAATGGACACCAGGCTAACAATACCTTCTTTGGAATAAGAAATATAACCTCAATAAAAGTAAAAATATGTATACACATATATGGACTGTATATTTATTGGCATATAAAATAATATATATGACCAGTAATATAATCATATACCCAAGGTGAAACTCATGTTATCATAATATTTATCATGATTCGATATTGTATCAAGTGATGCAATATCAGGTATCAAATAAATAGTGGAAATCTAGCCAAGCGTAATAGTGTTTGGTTTTAAATGACCAATATTATATCAAGAAGGGTTTTCATGCTTTTATAAAACAATAAGGTTCATCATAATCTTATATCTCATTAAGGGAAATTGTTCATGTATATCATAATCATATGGGTCTCCATGACCTATATCATAATCATAAGGTTATCTATTCCTCTATCATAATTTTAGGGACTAGATGCTAACATATTTCATTATAGGTTCTCCTTGCTTGTATCACAATATAGGGACTCCATTCCCATATTACAATATAAGGTAGTTTTGATCGTATCAAAATATTGAAGGGAAACCATGTCTGTATTGTAATTCATAATGGTCTCCAATACAATTAATCTAAATTAACACAGGTTTCCATTACCATACATCAAATAATATAATAACTACTGAATGGATTTAGTCAGAGATAATATATAGTTTATAATTAGATAGAATTTGTCATTACACAAGGGTGTAACCATTGTCCTATTTTATAAATTTATATTGGTGTGCCACTCACTCCCATTCATTTAATTTTATAAGGATAAGGGTTCCTTACATATATCACCACAACCATTATCCATTTAATATATCACTATTAAAAGTAACTCAATCATCATATTGATGAGGGAATGGTCATTTAGATATTTATAACAAAAAAAATATTTATCATAATACCACAATAGGGGGAATCAATGGAAGGGGACCAAATAAAATCATTAGTTTCTAAATTATAGAAACCAATTTAGGGTAGGCTAATTTTCGAGTAACTCCCTGTGTAATCGGTGTGTCATACAATAGTATATATTATAATGCATCTCAACATTGAGAAATAAGTTCCAGACCACCTACCTTATTTATGTAGCAGATCATACATCCACTAATTGCCTTTGGATTGGTCCAGGTCATGAGGAAGAGGAAAATTGAAGAACACCCTAACAATAGGACAATTGATCCCGCACCTAGATAATTCCATCAAAAATAATATTAAAAATAAAGTCTCCAACTGAATTACAATCTTTCCAATGTACATCAAATGTGATGAGTGGAGGTTAAATCTGAGTTGTAATGGAGGAATAAAATCAAATACAATGTTAGGAATCATAGAGGAGATATTTTAGGTGCACTCATGTGCATGAGGAGAAAATAAATGTGGTATAGATATTATATAGAAACTATAATCCCTACCACTATATTTGAAAAATAAAATGTCGTGTTTATATGATGTGAAATGACTTAAACATCTTCTATTGCTCGAGGTATTCCACCATTGAAAACACATTACACATTATGAAGTGTCCTTCCCATGACATTATTGGTAGTTTATTGAATTAATATCAAGTATTCCAAAGACATGTTGTGTTTTTGGCATACAATTACCTTCATCCCCTATATCCTTATTTTTCAAAACAATCAAATCATAACATGGGAGTAGAATTAGGGTCCAAGGAAAAAAACATAATAAGGGTTTCAACCTAAAAATTAATATTATCCATACCTTAATGAAAAACCTCAATATTACAATAGGAGGTTGAGGGTCACTGGGTAAGACATTACTATCTCATAGAATGCGTAGCTATTGTTATTGTTGTCTTGCATATTAGCTTCTATTTTTTATTTTTGTTTTTATTTTTATATATTCCATTACATGATTTTTGGGATATTGTATATATTTTAAATAGAGTTGATTAATGGTTTGGATTATTTTCTTATCATTGAGATTGAAACACCACCAATTAAAGTGATTATATACCCCCGGTGATACTATCTACCCCATGTCCTATTAGAGTCAGGACTCAAAGATCACCATCGTCAACATTATCGGCCCAGGAAGGGTACCGCCGGCTATAGGAAATTACATTGTGGATATTTTGGATAATAGGGTAATTTATAGTGAAATAAGACCACATACTTGGTAAATGTTTCATGGGTAATTAATTATCATAATGAAGTGTTGTTGGATCCTGAATAGTTATAATGATAATTGTGCCCCCATTTATTTTCATCTAAGTAAAAAAATATTTAATATTTTTAATGTGTGGGGGAATGTAAAACCCAAAATTAATTTCATTGAAAATACATTAAATAAATTCCATGTGTTAGATAACATGATTTTTATGATATATCAAACTAAAATGTATTTTTAAAATATTTCATTAAAAAATATCATTATGATATTGGAAAATATATATAAACATTAAAAAAATCATGTAAAAGATTACAAATAATTAAAATATTATAGTGTTCATGATCAAAAAAGTTGGATGACTGATTTTATAGATGTTTTTAGGAAAAAAATTGAAATTATAATTAATAATTTCAAAATTATATGGTGATTAGAAAAAATAATTTTATAAAAAGTAGTCGTTGGGAATAAATATATTTGATAAAGATATTATAATTATTTTTATAATTACACCCATAAAATTAATTGACTAAATCATTGTTTTTTATATTCTCTACATGTAATTAATATATAATAAAATATTAAAAAACATAAATTGATAACAACACATTGTTAAAAATATCTCATATTATATAATTTCATATATACATATGTAATATTAAAAATTAATTAATTATATATTTTATAAATATTTTTTATAAATATAATTTTTAAAATATATATACAAAAATTACCCAATAATGAAATGATTTAAAATAAGTGTCAAATAAGAATAAAATTAGATATCCTGTAATAAAATATTTTTCTAAAAGGAGTAATTTATTATATATACAATGATTTCCTAAAAAAGATAAATGTTTCATAATTTAAACTATAATATGATATAAATAATTTACTATTTGGAAACAAAAATTAATAAATTATTGATATGGTATTTTTTTGTTAGAAACAATATACGGTATTCTGGTGAATATTTAATTATTACCTTAATGGTTTTAATGGGGAAAATAATTAATAATTGTGTAATGTGAAAAAATATTATTTACCATATAATAAAAAAATATTGTTATGAATTATATACCCTCATTCATTTGGTGTTTTGGATTTAATTTCATTCAAAACTATCATTCTCTACATTATATATATATATTTATTTAATAATTCTACTCAAAATAATCTACATGTGGGGACTTCCTAAACCCATAAAAACATATCATATAATTTCATATATATATATATATCCTTAATTTCAAAATTCCATTATTAATTGTCCAATATCTTAATTTTGTATCTTTAGTCACAAGGTGACCCATGCTATATTTTAAGGTATCTCTCTGAGGAAAGACTCTACCCATCATAATAAATATTATCTTTTCCTTTATCATTTTTTATATATTCATCATATACCATATTACTAATCAAATTTTATTTGTCAATAAAATAATATTTACATACATTTTGGTTTATGTAAATGAAATTTATTACTTTTATTACAAAATGTTACACATTATTTTACTATAGCATGTTCATTTTGGGGTTTGTTTAACCACCAACATGATAAAAATTATTATATAAATGTATGAAAAAAGAAATAAATTTAATATAATTTTAAAATTTTAAACTATATTTGGATTTTTAATTCATGAAATTTATTATACATAAATTTATTCTTTAATAATAATTTATCCTTGTTAGATTAAATAATCCCAAATCATCAAATCATAGAGTAGTCATAGAAATTAAAAATACTAAAACCCATGAAATAATAATAATACTCTAGAACCAAATCACCCCTGGACATGAAATTTCTATGATATTTATAGAGAATATTAAAATAAAATCATTAATTAGGGACAAAAAATACCTTTCCAAAGAAATCATGAAATAAATTGACTAATTTATATTCAATAATTAATATTTAATCTTAGTAATTAATAAAAATTTGTTAAAATTAAAAAATATATGATATAATGTAAAGTAAATACACATAATATTAAAATGTGTATTTTAAATTGTCTTATATTAAATATTAAGAGGTATATAATGTTCGAATATAAAATATCAGTATATAATGGAATTTAATTACACAATCTAATTCCTTAAGTCATACAAATTTATCCATGCATGTATCATTCTATAAAATAGTCAGATATCATAGTTGTAACTGCACTATCATGTAATCCAATATATTATTGGTTCAATCACTAATATGTATAGGTAATATTATGGTACAATGCATGTGGTGATGTAGATGATGGTGCAGGCAGGTGATGACACAAACATAATGTAAAAAGGCAAAGACGAACATATGATGTAGTCCCAGGGATATGGGTAGGATAATGTAATCATGAAGTTGTATGGGGAATTTAGATAATGTTATTGGATTAATATACAAATTTCCTATATTCATATGTTAAATAACAATTGTTTCATGTGTTGTTTATAACCTTGGGGGGTTATGTATTACCTTTCGGGTATATGTGTGGTGTCATGTGTGTTTTTGAATGCAATTATACTCCCAAACACCTAATATATATATATATATATATATATATTCTTATATGTTTATTTTTAATATATAGTTTTACTATTTTTTATGTTTTTTCGCTATTAACTTCATTATAATGTAATTTTTATTCACAAATTCCAGGATTTTAATTTTTCTATTATTATAAAACATAAAACAATAATTAAAAAGTAAACCGATCTCAATTTAAATTATTTATATTAAAAAATTAATATTCACTCTAACAATAATTCCTTATTTTGAATATTTTCAATGTTAAAAAGTTATTTTAATCACAATATATAATTAATATTATGTAAAATTAAAAAAATAATCCTTTTATAGATATAGGTTACTTCAAACAATTAAAAAATCATAAAATTATTTCATTCGAATTTTGAATAATTGAATATATTTTAGTCAGTTTTTTTACATTAACATCATATTATTTTAATGTTTCATTAATTTTTTTAATAAATTTAAAATAAATATTTAAAAGGAATTTTGTTAATTCATATAAATTATTATCAAGGTCATATTTATTAATAATTTAAATAAAACCAGACAAATAGGATATTTTTAACAATTAGATTACAATAAAGGGAACCCTACACATTTATCCAACATGATAGTAAGATCTATTCATATACTCCTACTTATTCTATTTCCACACAAATAAATCCATCGTCCATCACATTCAGATGAAACATGTTACATTAGAAACAAATTTTGAACCATGTTTTGTTGTATGTAGTTATAGCCATGAGCTTCTATTTGATTTCATATTTGGTATTAAGTCTCAACAATGATGTCATCAGACATGAAGGATCATAAAATATAGTTTCATACTCTTGAACCAGATCAATCCTGATCTGTTGATATCAGTATTGGATCTATTCTAGATCTTCCATGACTATACCAGATCGTAGAGTGAACAATTACATAGAAAAAAGTATAACATCATTACAATAATACCTAAAATAATTATTTCTCATATAACAAACTAATTGAATCAAAATTTCACAGTAGGAAGAGCTCAAATAATTTAAATATCAAATACATTTAAATGAATATAATTTTAGTAAATCTTCAAATGTTTAAAAATTATCCCTATGACTCCACCAGCCTAAATTCTAGCATCTTCGATTCCTGCCTCCAAAAGTGGAATTATAGGATCTTTTGGAATAATTTAAACCACATCAAATGAAATACTGCATAATTGGATGGAAATAATATCTATCATTATCATCAGATTTTAATTCTACCCCAAGGATATTCATATTTTATAAATTCCATTTTTTTCTCAATAGAATCAAAATGTAGGGTTAAATGATATAAAACACTCATGAAAAAAATAGGATAATAAAAAAATCAACAAAAATAAATATCATGTTAAATGAATTATTACATTCAATATATAAAATTTGAAACTAGTCTATAACAAAATAATCTCCCACTTTTTGAAAGTCACATGTTATTAAATGTGATGATCTGTGAACCTAAAAATTTATATAACCTCTATATAACATCTAATGAAAAATTAACCTATATGAATCCTCTATTTATTTTTATCAACCAAAAAGGTAATATTTACGATTATTAGTTTCTCTCTATAAAAATAAAAATTACCAATCATATTAGAAATAATAAAAATAGACATATCAAATTTATACCCTTTAGTGTTTTTCCAAATGAAGCACAAATAGATAAAAAAGATAAATATTAATCTTAACCATGATGTAAAATATCTGGATGTGTAAGAAAGTTTGTCCCTTTTTTTTCTAATTTCCTTAGCTTTTTTAAAAACTTGTGTATATTGGTATAATGAAATGATAAAGTACTATGAATTAATATTTTAATTTTCATTAATCTACCCTATCTAAAATGATCAATTGTAATTAAAATAATTTCATTTGTATAATTAGTAACTATGAGAATAATCAATTATAAACTCATTCATAATTGAAATAAAATTCATGGATTAGTAATTACTCCGTAAAAATGATAATTATAAAATTTTACAAAATTATTCTATACAATAGAATATCTTTATAATGTTATGAAATTATTTTAATTAGGAAATATATAGAAATTTCCAAAATATTCTTGTCATATAATTTTCTATATCATCTTATACAGTTTCCTAATTATATTATATTTATCTTCTCATAAATCCTTAAATTAATTCAAGTAGTTTATCAAATATTTGAACTGTAGATTTTGTTCAAATATTATAAAATCATTTTAAATTAATTTATAATCCCAATTTACTATCTGTTAATACTCATGACCATATTTAAAGAGAATCAGATCAAGATAATTTTTTAAAATAGAATTTTGGTCTTATAAGTGATGGATATCCATAACCTAATAATGTTCATACTATACCATATTTTTGTTATTATAGTCTTATAATTATGAATTATAGTATAATAAAATTAGGATGCATAATGAAATATCTCGATACTAAATTGTATGTTATCATTAAACATAATTTTTATACATTTCTCTTTTGAATTTTGAAAATATAATGTACACGGTTGCATACAGAGTGATTTTTGGAGTCTAATAGAACAAACATAATTTTGTTACATAGTATCATACCCTCATGAATGATAACATACCCTTATGAATAGTAACATTACCCTTATGAATAGTAAATCATCCAAAATAGTATTAAACTCGCCCATTAATGATTAAAAAATTAGTTATCTTATATGTGACAATATGGCCATAGTAAAAGTATTGGTATTTTTGTAAGTCATTAATAATTAATTATAATTAAGTAATTATTTTAAATGAAAAATTATTTTGCTAAAATGTGTTTCTATGTTAACAATGATACGTCTTCTAGTTTTAATATCATTTTATACAAACTTTTGTAATTTCTTAATGCATTATGAAATCAGTTTTAATATTGAAATATGTATCTTTCATGTAAATTAAAATTTATATAACAAATAATATAAATTATATATATAAAATCATTTTTGAAAAATGGAGTTCATTTTTTAATTCTACACATTAAAAAATGGTGTGGCTGAATTTTTGGTATTTTTCTAAAATACATTAATTTGTAGGAATAATTAAATAGTATAATTTACCAAATATGCGAAATTCAGTAATTATAGAGTCTTGTATGATGTTCTTTTCATGTATTCACAATTGGTTCGAAAAAATGTACATTTATTACTATTATTGGTCATGGAATCATCACAATTAATTGTCTTGTGGGGAAATAATAAATTAATGAATATAATATTTAGAAAACCCCTCTCCCCTCCACTATTAATACCACCCTCCCCACACTCATTTCCTAACAACCCTTAATGTTTCAATACTTGTCTAAAATCTTTTTAAAATCCTCCCTAGCCCCTCCCCCCATGTCTATGTTCTTCTTGTCACATCAATAGAACAATCCAAAGTTTCTTAAAGAGGATTCAAGAGGAAATTTCTCTCTCTTTTCCGTTAATTTCCATTCAATTTCTAGTTCATTTCTTATTCTCTACACACCTATCCTCATACATGTGGTATGGTAACTCTATTATCATATATGTACTGGAATTGTATTATAATAATGGGATAATATGTAACGCCCCGACCCCAGTTACCCAGAGTCGTGAATTTTTACATAACATTGGCATGATCACAAGAAAGATCAAATCTCTAAAGACCGATTGGTTTAGTAGCCTTGGAAACACTAGAAATATTCATAAAGTTTTACATTACATCATGAAGTGAAAAACTAATACAACAACATATTGTCTCCATAATCCACACTATTATACCCTCATAATATCCCTGCAGGTCATTCATAATTTACTTTTCGCATCCCAGGAAAAATAAAACAAAGAAAAGGGGTGAGCTGAAATGCCCAGTAAGGATAACAATATAGCAGAAACCTTCATAAATAAGAATAAACATTTAAGGCAGTGTATAACTAAAACAAAATCCTTTTAAACTAGAACTTCAACATAGTATGGAAAAATAAAATGAAATAATTCCATTTACATATTCACATGGATATTCTACTAATCGAATAATCACATGCAATATCAATAACCGCTTTCATAATGATGGAATGCATAATACCAGGCTATCATAACCACATAACCAAGGCCTCATGCCAAGACTACAAATAATATTTTGTCAAGGCCTTGTGACAAGACACTAGTTTGTCTCATGAGACCTACCTATGCATCGAGGAGTTATAGCGGGCTCCACCCGTCACTTATTAAGTCCAATGCATTCCCATATTAAAAGGTTTAAACATAACATAAACATTCATATTAAAACTAGAATATGAAATATAAATACTTCATCCATAAACCATGAATGGTATAAAAATAACACATCCACGGTCAAACATATCAAAAAACCTACAATACAATATAGAAGATTTGTTTCATAATAAATCAACTTCAAATAAGAGTAAAATCCATCAAAGGATGTTGACATAGATGAAATCAAAACACTTTTTAGAGAAATATCTCTTTTCATTTTGAAATCATTTAAGAGTCATATATTTCTAAAACATTTTATTTGAAAATATTCTTATAAGCTTGTAAGAGAAGTTTCGACGGAAAGTAGCCGCACCCGCCGTATAAGTTGAAAAAAACATTCTTACCTTAATTCTGTCGAAAGGGTTAAAAAGCACCTTGTTTGGAAAACGATGGAAGAATTCCTTTATAAACCTCTTATAAAAAGTCAAAGAAGGGTATAAATGACTTGAACCCATATTATTGTATATAGTAATAATTTTTTGAAATACATTTTTAAGAAACATGGATGTGGATAATAAAGAGATCCCAGTAGATTATTACGTATAAACAACCTCAGATAATGAAGAGATTGAGAAATAAACCCTTACCTTGTACTTTTCCTTGGTTGAGGTAGATTAACCTAATATATAATGGTGAAATAATTGTTATTAAATTATACAAGAATATGATATCATATATGATCTTTTAACATTGATTTGTTGATAATATCTTAGTACTATCGTCGTTTCGGGTGTTAACTTACTCATTTTATTTTATAAGTTTTATTACGTAAGCCATGTTTGTTATGGATAGGATGTATCTTATTCATATCCAGAATGATATCAAGTCCTTAAACATTATTTCTAAATCATAATATGATAATTATACCTGAATGGATACGATGGAGAATGAATCTCATCGCGTTCGTGGAGACGGTAGTCCGTACGTACGCACGAGCGACAATATCATTATTTTGATATTAAAATAATATATAATTGGATGGTATAACATATATATAGAATCATTATCATGTTATATTTATTATTTACATGAGATACACATCATTATTATACCCATCCAAATAATAATTTATTGAATAACAATTACACCATGACGTGGAGACGGTAAGCCGTACGTACGCACGTATGGTGACATGTTATTCAAAGGATGGATAGAATATTGAATATGGTTGTAACATATTTATAATAACATCAAAGTATATATAATATACTGGATTTATTATTTTATAATGGTAATAACAAAGAAGGAATATGTGGAAGAAGAAATGAATTTGAAAAAGGGTGTTGAAAACATTACCTCTTCTTCGGGTTCTTCCTTTTGATTTGTTCAAAAGGGATCTTAGGTTTGCTTTATGACTAAAGGAATGCCTCTAGGATGAAGTGAAGTATGTTTAGAGAGTAATTGGGCAGTGTTTGGCCAAGCCAAAAGGCTTTTAATGTGTGAGTTAATGAGAAGGGAGAGTGCCCTTTTATAAGAGAGGTGAGAGGCACCTTTGGAAAAGCTAGAAATATTATTTTATAATAAATTCATATTCGGTTTATAATGGCTCCAAAGTGGATTATTTAAAGGTTAAGGTGGGGATAGGTCGAAAACCACTCAACCAATATAATTCATACAGGTTTGGGTTACTATATTAACATTATCATTAAGTATTAACTCATAGTTAATTAGTTTCACTTTTACAATGTCTCTTTGTATTTTTATATTATATGGTTAATAAACTTACTATATACATCCAAGAGACCCCAAGTGGCCCATTAATGATAAAACTATCATGATATAAGTCTCTTGGACGATCCTTAGATTTTTAGGAATTTAATATCAATTAATAATATAATATTTGTTTTAACAATTCTTTTATGTCAATTTTGACACTATTCAATAATTGATTTTTGTGAACCTCATAAAAGAATTATTACTTCAAATAAAGTTACTTAAGTCACTCCTAACATATCATATTAACCTAGAAAATTAGTTTAATTCGTTAAAAGTCTCAAATTAGATTTATTTGGGTATTTATATTATCAATTATTTTAATTGTTCACTATTATGGTAATTTCTGCATCATCATTGTGTCATAAATAAATTTAATTATTTAATATCTAAAAATTATAAATAAAATATCATTATGTATTAAATATTTGTATCTTTATAATGAATATTTACAATAGAATTTATCTAATGTATAACCCTATATTAAAAATGTTTTAGTAAATAAACATTGATTTTATCTCTTTTAACTCGTCTTCGAATTAAATAATAATAAATGTCCTAATCTAATACAAGTGGACCTAAATGATAATATTTTATTCCTAAGGTTGTTTTTGGTTGAGATACACTTTTCCAATAGAATTAGGACATGTGTTAGGATAATATTAATATCATTTTTACCCTTAATTACCATATTTACATTTAACCGTGGTAAATAAAATTAAAAAGTTACTATTCACCAAAAATTAATTTCATCTCATTGAATCACATTTTACTCCTTGATATTAATAGTGTCTCTCGGATTTTCAAAATTCCAATCACAGAAGTGGTAAAATTATGTTTTATGAAAAATTCAGTTTTTTAACTACCACTTAGTAGTTTCACTAATCATCAAAAATTGATGTTTTTCAGAACAATGCCAAAATTCCACCCTAAGTTATAATTGATATTCCGAATTCAAAAATGATGTATATTTTAAGAAATTACAAACATAAAAGTTGCATTAATTAATTTAATAATTAATTCCCCCTGTCACAATAAATAGAGTGTTTTTAAGAAACAATATATATCAAAAGATTGACAATTGTTTATATCAAATTTCAAAGTGAAATTAATTATAATGAACACCATTGGATAAAATGGTAAAAATATATTCTAATTATAATTTAAAACCACTAAATAATATAATTTATCAGTATAAATTATTTTGATAAAAAAGTTGTTTTTAGTTATTTATCAATATTCATAAAAATTGGGCGTTCTCAGAAAAATACCAAAAATTAAACTTCGGATAATTTTGTTATTCTGAATCAAAAAATGAAGTCCATTTTGAAATATAAAATATATATAATTTCAAAAATTATGTATTACTATTCATAACTGCTAGTTTGATCGGTTGTGGTGTGTGTTAGAACTCGATGTGGCATACAACACACGCTATTACATTATTCAAAAGGAAACCTATCGTAGAAGCTTGGGGTGTTACATTCTCCCCTTCTTCAAATAATTTTGTCCTCAAAATTTCTAGAATACTACCGCATGAAAAGACTCGGGTGTTTCTTCATCATAAGTTCCTTGGGTTCCCATGTTGCCTCTTCCATCTTATGGTTTCTCCACATGACTTTTACCAGATGCGTCGTCCGGTTTCTCTGTACTTGTTCTCTCATATCAAGAATCTTGATGGGCTCTTCGCAAATAGACAGATTGGGTTCCAGTTCTAACTCTTCGTAGGTGAGTACATGTGTTGGGTCAGGCATGTATTTCTTCAATAGAGATATGTGGAACACATCGTGAACTTTGAAGAGACTTGGCAGCATTTCCAATTGGTAAGCTACAACCCCAATTCTTTCTAGATTTTCGAAAGGTCCGATGTACCTGGGACTCAATTTACCTTTCTTACCAAAACGTATGACTCCCTTCCATGGAGATACCTTCAGGAAAACATGATCACTGACTTGAAATTCAAAATCCTTCCTTCGATTATCGGCATAGTTCTTCTGCCTACTTTGAGCTGCTTGATGTGATTTTGGATTACCTTCACCTTTTCCATCGTTTCCTCCACTATTTCTGGGCCTACAAGTTTTCTTTCACCAATAGCATCCCAACAGGTTGGTGTACGACATCTCTTTCCATATAATGCTTCATATGGTTCCATCTGAATACTCTAATGGAAGCTATTGTTATAGTAAAATTCTACCAGAGGTAAATATTTTCCCACATACCCTAAAAGTCGAGTGAATAGGTTCTCAACATGTCTTCTAAGTTTTGAATAGTTCATTCTGATTGTCTATATTTTTTAGGGTGGTAGGAAGTGCTCAAACGAAGTTCAGTATCCAAGACTTTCTGAAGACTTTTCGAGAATCTTGAATTAAAACGGGGATCACGATCAGAAACAATCGATAGAGGTACTCCATGAAGTCTCACAACTTCATCAATGTATAGTCTTGGTAGACGTTCCAGTGGTAGATCTTCTCTTATAGCATGAAAATGTGCTGACCTGCTAAGACGATCAACAATAACTCATATTTCATCGTTCCTTCTAGGAGTCTTTGGTAGCCCCTGGACAAAGTCCATCGTAATATTGTCCCATTTCCACTCCGGTATGGGAAGAGGTTGCAATACTCCACCAGGTTATTGCCTTCCATATTTCACTTGTTGACAAACCATACATCTTGACACAAAATCAGCAATCTCCCTCTTCATGTTTTCCCACCAAAAGTTTCCTTCAAATCTCTATACATTTTGGTGCTCCCAGGGTGTATAGAGAAATTGGAACTATGAGCATCATCCAACAATTCCCTTTTTAGATCAGGTATATCGGGAACACAAAGCCTCTTCCCGAATGTCAAAATTCATTCTTCATACACAAAGTCTCTCAATCTCCCATCATTCACAGCTTTAATCTTATTTTGAAATTCTTCATCATCGGTCTGAGAACTCTTAATCCTTTCTAGTAAAGATGGTTTGGAAACCATTTGAAAAAGAATTGATGTTTCACCTTCTCTGGTTATTCCCATGTCCATCTTCACTAGATCCATGAAAATTGGATCCCTTTCAGTTATCATATTGTTCAAAACTCCATGATCTTTTCTGCTCAAAGCATCTGTCACCTTTTTTTCTTTCACCAGGTGTTAGTGTATCGTAAAGTAATAATCCTTGAGTAATTCAAGCCATCTCATTTGCCTCATGTTGAGTTCTTTTTGTGAGAAAATATACTTCAAACTCTTGTGATCAGTATAAATATCACATTTTCACCATAGAGGTAGTGCCTCCATATCTTCAAAGCAAATATCACAGCTGCTAACTCAAGATCATGAGTAGGATAGTTTTTCTCATGAATTTTCAACTGTCGTGATGCACAGGCAATAACCCTATCATTCTGCATAAGGACACAACCAAGTCCATTCTTCGATGCATCACTATAAATAACGAACCCATCATTCCCCGATGGTAGAGTCAATATAAGATCATTGACTAATCTTCCCTTCAGTTCATCGAAATATTCTTCACACACTTTTTTCCAAACAAATTTAACCCCTTTATGTGTGAGCTTCGTTAATGGGTTTGCCAATCGGGCAAAATTCTGGATGAAATGTCGATAATAACCTGCCAAACCAATAAAACCGCATACCTCAGTTATACTCGTAGGTGCTGGCCATTCTTGGATTGCCTTGGTATTAGAAGGATCAACAGAGATTCCATCTTTAGAGACAATATGTCCAAGAAAAGAAATCTCATGAAGCCAAAATTCACACATGCTAAACTTCCCATATAATTCATGTCTTCTTAGAGTCTTCATCATAATGCACAAGTGACTTTCATGATCCTTGTAGCTTTTAGAGTATAACAAGATAACATCAATAAATAACACCACAAATTCATTGAGATATACCTTAAAAACTCTATTAATCAGATCCATGAATACAGAGGGTGCATTAGTCAATCCAAAGGGAATTAAAGTAAACTCGTAATGCCCATACCTGGTTCGAAATGCTGTCTTCAGAATGTCTTCCTTCTTTACACACAACTGATTGTATCCAGATCTAAGGTCAATCTTTGAATAGTTTTGAGCTACATATAGTTGGTCAAATAAATCATCAATGCGAGGTAGGGGATACTTGTTCATTATTGTTATGGAATTAATCTCCCTATAGTCGATACATAACCTCATAGATCCTTCTTTCTTCTTAACAAAAAGAACTGGGGCTCCCCATGGAGAAACACTAGGGAGAATAAATCCCTTATTACTCAATTCCTCTATTTGTTTCTTTAGTTCAACTAATTCTACAGTGGTCGTTCTTTAAGGGTTCTTCAATATAGGCCTTGATCCAGGAATTAAATCAATGGAAAACTCAACTTCTCGTTCTGGAGGATGTCCAGATAAATCTTACGGAAACACATCTACATATTCTTTCACAACAGGTACATCCTCTATTTGAACATTCCTTTCCTCACCCATAGTAATTTCATTCTCTTTCTCCCCAATAATTGAATTTAGTTAAGCTACTGGGGGTGGATCTAGATAATAATTAGGTGGTGACGATTCTGCTATAAAGATAAGGTGTTCCTTATCATCATCATCAAGAATTGTAACCTCTTTATTCTTACAATAAATCTTTGCATCATAGTCCAAAAGCCAGTCCATACCGAGGATTATATCAAAATCAATCATAGGTATGATGATGAGATCAGCAGATAAAGAACATTTATGTTCTCTAATGGGGACTGATTCACAAAACATTATTGCAATGATACTTCCCTTAAGAGTTTTAACTGACAACTCCCTTGTTAAATCAAATTGGAAATATCTAATTTTCTTAGCAAACTGGGAAGATATGAAACAATGCAATGATCTAGAATCAAATAATACATTTTCTAAACTTGATAAAACCATTAAATTACCTACCACCATGACTTTTGGAGCTTCTACTTCAGCAGTAGTGATAACATAAGCTTAGCCTTGATCCCTTGGCCTTTTTTGAGGTAAGTTCCCCTAACTATTAGGAAATTCATTCGCATAATGTCCCATATCCCTGCAATTGTAGCAGTAAACATTGGTAGCTTCCTTCTTCCCTTTTCATTCACGATCTTGGTGGCCTTTTTCACCACACTTGTAACAGAAACCCATTACCTTCAAGAAAGTATCAGGGTGTTTCTTACCACATTTACCACAGGATGGATATTCAACTTTTCCCTTCTTCCCCTTATTTCTATTCCCAAATTGATCAGAAGATCTCTTCTTCTCTTGCTTTGCTTTAAAGTCATTAGACTTAGAGAATTCCTTTTCTGTTTTGATAGCACACGAGACAATGTCTTCATACGACGAGAAGGATTGTGAGACTAATGCTCGATGGAGAAATGGTTTTAACCAATCAAAGAAACGATCAATCTTGCTTCTTGGGTCACGTATATAATCTCTAGTATACCTCGCTAACCTTGTAAAGTTATCCTCATACTTTGCAACATTCTCATCCTCCTTTTGTCTCAGACTCAGAAATTGCCTTTTCATATCTCCTCGATGGTCACGAGGAAATTATTTCTCTAAAAATCGATCTTTGAACTCCCTCCATTCAATATTTGATACTTCATCATCTTACTTCATGTTTTGAATCAATGACCACCATTGATCAGCATATCCGGTGAGGCGGTAAACTGCCATGATAACGTTTTCACTTTCACTACTCCCCAAAGCCTGAAATATATTCTCTAGAGAATTTATCCATTGCTCAGCTACTAATGGATTTGTACTCCCATTTAACGTTGGTGGTTATTGCCTCATAAAGCGATCTAACATTGATCCTCCACGATGCGGATCAGGGTGCTCCATACGGGTAAGGTTATTATTCATAACCTGAGTGAGTTTTCCCAGTATGGTGATTAGCTGATCAGCACTAGTTACATCACCAGCTCAACTATAATTATCTTGAGCAGGAGGGAAATCCATACATGGAGTTCATGCATTGATATGGTTTCTATTTCTTCAACTAGGCGCCATTTCTAAACAATGGCATAAACTAGATCAGTTTATAAATCAAAATACATAATACCATACTTATAAAACACGTAACATAAATTGAACTATTTGTGGATATAATCCATAATCATAAAAAATGTTTTCTTTGAGGAAGTATATACTCATAAACATTTCATAATGATTTGTAAAGAAAATGAGTGTTATCCTATGCATATCCCCCAGGAGTGTCGTAACCAAGAGTGCAGAAAGGCCCGTTGTCGTGCACCAGTTCCCATTCGAGTCTAGCTCAAAGCGGTGTTTTCAGGTTTTACCCCTATGTACATCTCTGCCAGAGCCGCCCCTACCTACTCGTATCCAGACAGGGATGTCTTTCTCAGAAAACTCACAAAGTCTATACAATACCAAAATTCTAGGAATTTCATCTATACTAATCCTCAAAGTCCATCTTAGGTCTATGTGCTCTAATCAGAGTTTATCTAAATCTAGCTTCCAAGGATTGTACTAAACTTCCTCTGATACCAATTGTAACGCCCCGACCCCAGTTACCCTGATTCGGTGCATTATTACATAACATTGGCATGATCACAAGAAAGATCAAATCTCGAAAGACTAATTGGTTTAGTAGCCTTGGAAACACTAGACATATTCATAAAGTTTTACATTACATCATGAAGTGAAAAACTACTACAACAACATATTGTCTCCATAATCCACACTATTATCCTCTCATAATATCCCTGCTGGTCATTCATAATTTACTTCTTCATATCCTGGGAAAAATAAAACATCGAAAAGGGGTGAGATCAAATGCCCAGTAAGGATACCAATATAGCAGAAAATTTCATAAATAAGAATAAACATTTAATGCAGTGTATAAATAAAAAAATCCTTTTAAACATGAACATCAACATAGTATGGAAAAATAAAATGAAATAATGCCATTTACATATTTACATGGATATTCTACTAATCGAATAATCACATGCAATATCAATAACCACTTTCATAATGGTAGAATGCGTAATGCCGGACTATCATAACAACATAGCCAAGGCCTCGTGCCAAGACTACAAATAATAGTTTGTCAAGGCCTTGTTCCAAGACACTAGATTGTCTCATGAGACCTACCGATGCATCGAGGATCTATAGCGGGCTCCACCCGTCACATATTATGTCCAATGCATTCCCATATGAAAAGGTTTAAACATAACATAAACATTCATATTAAAACTAGCATACGAAATGTAAATACATCATCCATAAACCATGAATGGTATAAAAATAACACATCCACAGTCAAACATATCACAAAACATTCAATACAATATAGAAGTTTTGTTTTATAATAAATCAACTTCAAATAAAAGTAAAATCCATCAAAGGATGTTGACATAGATAAAATCAAAACTATTTTTAGAGAAATATCTCTTTTTATTTTGAAATAATTTAAGAGTCTTATATTTATAAATCATTTTATTTGAAAATATTTTTATAAGCTTGTAAGGGAAGCTTCGATGGAAAATAGTGGCACCCGCCGTCTAAGTTAAAAAAACATTCATACCTTAATTTTGTCGAAATGGTTAAAAAGCACCATGTTTGGAAAACGACCGAAAGATTCCTTTATAAACCTCTTATAAAAAGTCAAACAAGAGTATAAATTACTTTAACCCATATTCTTGTAAATATTAAAAATGTTTTGAAATACATTTTTATGAAACATGGATGTGGATGATAAAGAGATCCCTATAGATTATTATGTATAAACAACCTCGGATAATGAAGAGATTGAGAAATAAACCATTACCTTTTACTTTTACTTGGTTGGGGTAGGTCCACCTCCTGTATAATGGTGAAATAATTGTTATTAAATTATACAAGAATATGATATCATATATGATATTTTAACATTGATTTGTTAATAATATCTTAGTTTTATCGTCGTTTCGGGTGTTAACTTACTTGTTTTCTTTGATACGTTTTGTTACGTAAGACATGTTTGTTATGGATAGGATGTATCTTATTCATATCCAGAATGATATCAAGTCCTTAAACATTATTTTTAAATCATAAAATGATAATTATACTTGAATGGATACGGTGGAGAATGAATCTTCTCACGTTCGTGGAGATGGTAGTCCGTACGTACGTACGAGCGACAATATCATTATTTTGATATAAAAATAATATATAATTGGATGGTAAAACATATATATAGAATCTTTATAATGTTATAATTATTATTTACAAGAGTTACACATCATTATTATACCCATCCAAATAATAATTTATTGAATAACAATTACACCACGACGTGGAGACGGTAAGCGGTACGTATGCACGTATGGTGACATGTTATTCAAAGGATTGATAGAATACTGAATATGGTTGTACCATATTTAAAATAACATCACAGTATATATAATATACTGGAGTTATTATTTTAGAATGGTAATAACAAATAAGGAATAAGTGGAAGAAGAAATGAATTTGAAAAAGGGTGGTGAAAACATTACCTCTTCTTCGGGTTCTTCATTTTGATTTGATCAAAAGGGATCTTAGGTTGGCTTTATGACTAAAGGAAGGCCTCTAGGATAAATTGAGGGATGTTGAGAGAGTATTTGGGAAGAGTTTGGCTGAGCCAAAAGGCTTTTAGGTTGTGAGGTAATGAGAAGGGAGAGTGCCCTTTTATAAGAGTGGTGAGGGGCACCTTTGGAAAAGCTAGAAATATTATTTTATAATAAATTCATATTCGGTTTCTAATGGCTCCAAAGTGGATTATTTAAAGTTTTAGGTAGGGATAGGTCGAAAACCACTCAACCAATATAATTTAGACAGGTTTGGGTTACAATATTAACCTTATCATTAAGTATTTACTCTTAGTTAATTAGTTTCACTTTTACAATGTCTCTTTGTATTTTTAAATTATATGGTTAATAAAATTACTATATACATACAAGCGACTCCCATGTGGTCCAGTAATGATAAAATTATCATGATATAGGTCTCTTGGCCGAACCTTAGATTTTTAGGAATTTAATATCAATTAATAATAAAATATTTGTTTTAAAAATTATTTTATGTCAATTTTGACACTATTCAATAATTGATTTTTGTGAACTTCATAAAAGAATGATTACTTCTAAAAAAGTTACTTAGGTCACTCCTAACATATCAGTTTAACCTATAAAATTAGTTTAATTCATTAAAAGTCTCAAATTTTATTTATTTGGCTATTTATAATATCAATTATTTTAATTTTTCACTATTATGGTAATTCCTGCATCATCATTGTGTTATAAATAAATTAAATTATTTAATATTTAAAAATTATAACTAAAATATCATTATGTATGAAATATTTTTATCATTCTAATTAATATTTAAAATAGAATACATCTTATGTATAACATTATATTAAAAACGTTTTAGTAAATAAACATTGATTTTAACTCTTTTAACTCTTCTTTGAATTAAATAATAATAAATGTCCTAATCTAATCCAAGTTGACCTAAATCATAATATTTTATTCATAAGATTATTTTTGGTAGAGATAAACTTGTCCAATAGAAGTGGGACATGTGTTAGGGTAATATTAATATCATTTTACCCTTAATTACCCTATTTACTTTTAACCGTGGTAAATAAAAGTAAAAAGATACTATTCACAAAAAATTATTTGCATCTCATTGAACCACATGTTACTACTTGATATTACCCATGTCTCTTGGATTTTCGAAATTCCAATTAGTGAAGTGGTAGAATTATGTTTTATGAAAAATTCAGTTTTTTAACTACCACTTAGTAGTTTCACTATTCATCAAAAATTGATGTTTTTCAGAACAATGCCAAAATTTCACCCTAAGCTATAATTGATATTATGAATTCAAAAATGATTTCTATTTTACAAAATTCCAAAAATAAAAGTTGCATTAATTAATTTTATAATTAATTCCCGCTGTCACAACAAATAGCGTGTTTTTAAGAAACAATATATATCAGAAGATTGACAATTGTTTATGTCCAATTTCAAAGTGAATTTAATTATAATGAACACCATTGGATAATATGGTAAATATATATTCTACTTATACTTTAAAACCACTAAATAATATAATTTATCACTATAAATTATTTTGATTAAAAAAGTAGTTTTTAAGTATTTTTCACTATTCATAAAAATTGGACGTTCTCAGAAAAATACCAAAAATTCAACTTAGGATAATTTCGATATTCTGAATCAAAAAATGAAGTCCATTTTGAAATATAATATATATATAATTTCAAAACGTAGATATTAATATTCATAACGTCTAGTTTGATCTGTTGTGGTGTGTGTTAGAACTCGATGTTGCGTACAACACACGCTATTACATTATTCAAAGGGAAAAATACTGTAGAAGCTTGGGGTGTTACATAATATATAATCCAATGTTTTTATTCTTTTCAATTTATTTTAGAATGGAAAACGTTGTTCGTGATGTGTTAATTTACCACCTTTGAAAACAACATGTTTTTTTCCATGGCCTCCTTCAGATCTGGTCATGATACCATTTTTATGGTTTAAATAGAATATGTTGAATGTATTATATCATATTTAATTTAATGTAACAAAAATATGCAAATATAACACAATGTTTAAACAAAACAAGTTCGGTGTGCTTGAAAAAACGCCCTAATTAACCCAAACCATCATCACTAAATTAATATCTAATGATTCATTCTCATGGTATATAAAAAAATTATCTATAAGATCATTTCATGTTCTGTAACATCATCAATTAAATAAAATTAATATTTTTTATGTTTATCTACATTTTAAATGATCATCCATTTATTAATACTAGTGAACTGTTTAAGAAAACTATAAAAACAAACATTACTGAATAATGAATTTAAACTCTATAACTCATCCAAAAGGTGATAAATGAACATAATAAAAACTTAATGGATCTTATTAATGTATATATGGTCCTAAAATTGTTAATTAATTAATATAATGTAGTTATATAGTACATTAAACTGAAGATATCATTTGAGTACAAGGTGAGTAGAAATTCTCGAACCCAACTCGCATACTTTGAGATTTCCATCATTAAACCCATTTTTAGTATGTGTATTCCTGAAGAATAATTTAATCATCCTCATATTACCCATTCATGTATATACATGTTTCCTAATTGAGTATACGACCAGCCCAGTATTCTTCCAAAAGAATTATTCTTACAAATAAACACCCCATTTTAACTTCTAAAATATTGATTCTACTTCACTCCTTGTAGATTGTTCAGTGTAAAAATGGTGTCCCTTCATTATTTTGGGAGACAAATGATTGTTAATTTATTATTTATAATTTGAATACCATTACATTACATGGTTTATTTTATGTTTAGGATTTAAATATGTTCTATGTGGCTTTCATGTTAATGTAAATGTTATGATGTGATGATTGTGCCTGGTATTATAAAGCCCAATGTGAATGTTATGATATGACGGGTGCACAAAGAATTATACAGTGTTCCAGTTAATTGTATAAAGTGATGAATCTCATAAATTAATGGGAAATTAAGTGTAAACATGATGCTAGAATTTTTCCCTACTATTTGTGGTAATTGACCACTAAGACATGACCTTTTCATTTTTTATGCATTGCCACTTTCTCCGCCTTTATCAAATGATTCCTATCATGATTTTGATGATGTCATTATGATTATTCTCAGAACATTCAATATTTTACTTTTCTATCCTCTTACTATGATTTTATCTTACCCCATTTTGATGTATATCCACAAGAGATTATGTATACTAAGGAGTTTTCTAGGGACAATAAGAAGCTGGAGAAGAATGGATTAAATAAATGTTAATGTTTGATGTTTTAAATTTTATGTATTTTCCTAGTTTTTCCAAGACACTAAACCATAGGATACTTGATTTTTAATAGTATTATGTTGTTTATCTTTAAAGTTATGTTATATTAATATAAGAATAGGAGAGGTCACTATAGGTTCTCCATGGATGAAATTTCATCACAGGATTCCATTTTCAATCCAAAAATATTGAATATTGAATTGGAAGATATGGTTTGGGACTGATAGAGTTTTTGGAATGAAAATAGAGACCCGTTTTTTAATAAATATCCATTAAAAAGACACACCATTGATCTATTGATGTTATTTGATCAAATAGTCTATATATTCTCACTTTAATAGATATACAATTTCCAAAATATGTTAAAAGATAAAACTATATATTTCATAAAAAATTGATATCTTCTGATAAATTAATTTCAAAATATAATATTATATACCAACATAATTATTCTATGTTTGAAAAGAATAAATATATACTTGTTTATTTGAACGATAATAGAATATGACTAAAAAATAAAAAACATGGTATGTTATGTTCCATAATTATTGCTTGATATTATTCTATAGAAAATAATTCCATTATTACAATAATAAAAATATTCCTATATTTATTATAACTTATTGAAAGAGAATGAAAACTACGCTTTCTGATAATACAAACAAGTTATATTCCCTTGATAATCTAGTTAATTTTTTGATAAAATCACTTTAAAAATCATAAAAAATGATCCTATATTATTAAAAAGTAAAATAGTAATGATTTTCTATAAAATAGATATAAATATTTAGATACATGTAAAAATTACTTCCCTGGATTAAAAATTAGCGTAAAATCATATATGAATACTTTTTTATAGACATATTAGATATTATTAATATGGATATCTATTTTTTGGTCTTGTATAGAATCATCTATTAAAATTTAAGAATTTTGTTTATTGAAGTAGTTGATAGTTTTCAATGAACACAAGTATATATTTTTTATACATTACCATTTTGGATAAAATCTATTCCTAATTATAATAATGTAGAATGACTAATAGTTTCCCATTCCTATTTATTTGTGCCATAATCTAGAGGTTTTACTCTAGGGACTCCACTACTAATATAGTTTTCAAATGGTTTATGTCCAGTCATGTTTTTAGTCAATAATTTCATCAAACTCGTCAACCTAATACATAATCATAAAAATTCCATTACTATAATTTAAAAATGAATAATTATTTATATTATTAATAGCTATGAGTTTCAAAAAAATAATTTTAAATTATTCAGACTTTAAGTTGAATTGATAGTTCTCCCTCATCATCTTAGATAATTCATGAGTTTAATGTATTGGTTTCATAATTATTTTAATTCAAATCTTAATATTACTCAAATTAATTATTCAGTTCATCATATGCATGGATCAAATTATCTCGATGCATTTATTCTGAGATAATATCTGATGAGGATGATTGTATCCTCCTAAATACATATCAGATAACGAATTTATCAACATATTTCAAATGAGGAATACAAATATTTTTTGAAGTCATATGTACCATTTAAAATATCTATAAATATTATAAATATTGGAGTAACTTCATTTAGTATAAAACGGATCTTGACTAGTTCCCTTATTGTTATTAGTATCTCTAAATTCAATCTTATATTTCATATGAAAACAAATTCATCCATATTTTTTCAGTATAGTAAAACTCCGTCTAATATCACTGTAATATTTATATTAGTATTATATATTAACATAAGATTTTGTATTCTCAAAAATTTCAAAAAAATAGTTTCTATCATTTTGATAATATAAACTCAAATTTTGAATTTACAAAAAAATTATATCCTCATTTATATGTTAACCAATACAAGATTTATGACACTATAATTAAAAACATTTCATAGATCCCATTACTGATATACACAATTTATGAGTTCTAAAATATAATGTTTTACATGTGGAAGAAAATCCACATTATTTTTTTTGTTTTCATTATTAATAAAAATCTTAAAAACATATTAACATTTAATTAATGTTTAGATAAAATCATCAGGAATATATTATTAAATAATATTACACCAATATATATTTGTTCAATTACATTATCATTCCTTCATAAGTATATAAAAAAAATTCAATTATTTATTAATATATGATTTTATTTTCACCAAGTGATTCATAATTATTATTAATAATCATAAATAATTAGTAAATTTTAGTTGTGGCTTCACCAAGACAATAATAAAAACACTAATGTTATTCCTTCAACATCTATCATTTTCATTAAATGAATTTTAGAGATCAATATTGTGTGAATTTTTTCTTTTCCATGATACCGTTATTAGTTCTAATGATGATATTTTATTATATATATTACTCACTATAACATAATAAAAGGTCTTCCAGACTCATATCTTCGTCTAAAACTCTAATATTTAGTCTCTTTTTGAAACTTGCCTATTATTTACCTGTGATTTAATTACTATAACTAAGGATGAGATATTTCTTAATAGTAGGATGAATATCCAAATTCTTTATCTGGTAGCCATATTATTTATAATCAACACTAATAATGATTGATGGTTTATTTTTATTTATATTATCTAAAAAAATACATTAATCATACCTTTAATGTATATAACGAACGTATTTCCATTATGATATTTGTTTTTTATGAAAATTATTATAAATTTTTACAATTATAAAGGCTATAGACAATTATGATCTAATGTGGAATGTTTTCAAGGAATATAAATGAAATGACAGTACAAAAGTAATGAACTATAGTAAAAGTATGAATTCAATTTTCTCATCTCACTCAATGTGTTAAAGGGTAATAAATTATTGTTTCCTATTAATGAAATTAATTATGATTAAATATTACTTACGTAGTGCGTGTATATTGTAAATTAGCAATAAAACATAGAAAAATATAAACGAAAAAACACATGCATCCCAAAATAAACCAGTAATGAATTTTTTTTCTCAATGTATCACATTATATTATAGATAATCCACAAAGGATATTATTACCATTCTAACTATAATCAAAGAAAAAATTTAATTTTATCAAAATATGTAGGGTATTTATAACCCAAATATTATATATCCAGGTTCTACACATGTAAATTTTTCATCAATCCCAATCAAAATATACAAGTTCCAATGACAACTTCTACAACACTAAATTTGATAGATGCAAGTTTTAGCTTAGATCTAATAGCCTTGAATCTAGTAAACCAAATCTGGTGTTTAATTTATTACCATGGTACAACATATAAGGGATTTTAATATAAAGGATCGAGCAGTTTATATATCCTAAAAAATTATACATACAAGACTTACACATAACATTTAAAAATAAAAAAAAGTAGATAAAACAATCCAATATTTGTGAAAATAATTCAGTGATTCCTTATTCATATACTAGAAAAAGGGAATCATATAAAGTGTTAATGAAAATAATACAGTTGAAACAATCATTTAATAAATAATACATGAATAATATAATATAGATAAACAACACTCAAATATGTCATATAACTAAAATCATTAAATGAGTTTTTATCATTGGAATACATAATGACATAAATAATTACATTTATATCAAAAATTATTTCCATTATTATAGAATACATAATGATGGACATCATAACCTATCAATCATGGACTCAATCCATGTCATTAACCATAAATAAGTAATAAATTTTCCAATAACAATACTATTTTTTTCTTATGAGACCTATTTATGCATTTAGCGGTTATAAATGGATTATTATATCATTTACAAAGACTAACTCATTTAATATATAAATAGGATGGATAATAATTCATTAAATATTCAATGTAATCATCTATATTACCAAACCATCATATGAAATGATAATATTTTCCATATTCAATATAAAGAAAAAAAAATTAATATATACCACACAAAAAAATAATATGGATGGTATCCTTAGAGTATATCTTAATTAAGTAATAAGAACCATCAATGTATGTTGATATATATAAAAATATATTTTATCTTTTCCCTAAAAACAAGTGTAAAATATAATTTTTTATAAACATTTATATAAATATTTTGTGAGTATTTAGATAAAAATATTCTTTAAAAATAAACATAGAAAAATGAAAATTATTCTTCAAAAATAAAAATTGTTATGATTTTTGGAAAATATGTTTATTAAGTAAGTTTTCAAAAAAAATATTCTTTTTTCAATTTTGGTGAAAATTCAAAAGTACCACATTCAGAAAACAATAAAAAGATTCTATTTAAAACAATTTATTATTTTAAAATATATTATAAAATTAATTTGAACAATCATTGGCCAATTGATGATAACATTATTTGAAACATTATTGAAAATTGTGATATTGTGGGGAAGGAATCCTAAAAAACATATTAAATGATGTCTTTTTCTCTGTAAAATTTTATTAGAAAAAGTGTACAAAAAAATTGATATATATACTATCTATATATAGACATAGTATACTAAAATATACGGGTTTTAAAATATAGTGTTCTTATAATTTCCTTAAATGGAAATTTAAACATAATCATTCGTAGATACAACAGAGATTATAGAATAAACCATTAACAATTTAGTATGACTTGAATCTATAATAATTAGATGTTAGTATTAGAAAATTATAATTAAAACACATATATTTCATTGAATTGTTTCTAATGTAAATCTATATGGAATTTGTTAGATCACATTACAGAAATCATTTGCTGAAAATGTCATAAGTCACACTAAATAATACTTGAAAAAGAAAGTGTTTACCTCATTCTTCATCTTAATTGGACACACTCTAATATCATATTAAATAAATTTAAACATATTTTTATTCCTTATAGAATCCATATTTTTATTTAATCAAGAAGATTGTTTTTAATAATTTATTCTTATCATTTTTTTAATAATTTGTTGTTAAAACCACATTTGAGTGTTAACGATTGCATATTCTGTACATGTTTGGTTTATTGGATCATGTCCATGAACCAAGGTCACAAATTATTCAGCATAAAAATATAAAATATTATATAATTATCTTGTTTATACATTAAATATAATTTTTCAACCATTGATGAAAAAATTTAGAGAAAATGAATAACATCATCTCCTAGAGATTGTAGTCCGTAAAAAACATATCTGACTCTAGAATTTTACTAATAGATGATATGATAATTTAAAATATAAGTGTTTAGTTTGATAATATAATATTCATAAAATAAAAAAATAATTATTCATCAAATACATACTTATCCCTTTCTACATAAGGATGTAATTAAAAATTATTCACATCAATTTGTAGAGGTGGTATCCCACTCATATGCATGAGATACATTATAATTTTTCATTCGATGAAAGGGAAGTATGTCAGATTATATATTATCATTATTGGATCTTAATTCTTTCATAAAAGAAATTTATATTTCTAATTTATATATTTATAAAAATATGTGCTGTTAAGTGATGAAAAATTTAATACATCACTGTATAGATATTGTAGTCTATTCTAAGAAAGAGAGATGATAACTTTTTCCATTCAATGGGAAAGAAAATAACATTTTTTTCACCATAAAATTAATAATATTCATTTATATTGAATATTAATATGATACTATATCATAATAGTTATAGAATAGTTGAATGACGTGGAAGAATAAATCAATATTGAAAAACGTTTTAAAGAGTTAGACCTCTTATTTGTTAAACTTCCTTCACCATACACGTTAAGCCCACAAATATATTCTTTTTAGTCAAACTAAGACCTCTAGTTTGTGGGGTGATTTTGGGATGTTATTTTTTCAATTTGTGGTTATGATAATTAACTAAAGTTGTGTGAATAAGATAAGATATGATGTTCCCGCTTATAATTGGGATGAGTAAAACTATTGTAATTCTTTTTAACTATTAAATATTATATGTGAATTACTCATTGAGAAGTTTGATTAAAAAATAAAATTTTAAATATTATATCATAAGGGAATATATACCCTCACCAAACAGAAATTAAGTTATATTTTATGACCATATCTAAAATATTTAACTATAGGTAATCTATTTTAAACTTATATTGTGGTTACAATAAATTTATTGTGTTTACTAATAATAATGATTAAAATGAAACAAGTTTTATTACTACCCTATATCCTCCTTGTTCGGAAAGATTGATCCATTTTTCAGCATTAATATTTTTGATGTGATAGAATTTAAATATCTTATAAGTGTGAATAACACATATAAAAAATATTTTTTTATAAGGGTTTATTTTAAGCAAAAAAAATAATCATATACCAAAATAAAATATAATTATGATTCTTCAAAAATTAATTATATTTTATTTAATCAAATGAATATTATGATACATTGAAACTAAATTCAAAAGTTAACTGGACTGTAAGGTCCTATGTTTTGATCAGGTTGGAGAATTCTAATGGAATTTCAATTTTCTTAATGGTGGATGGGTTTTTTTTGAACTATAACTCGAAATGAAATTTTGAGTATTTCAATATTCGAACATAGTGTTTTTTGTGTTTTTTCTAATTACTAGTGACTATCCATGGGGTAATTGAAATTTATGAAAGAAGAAAGGATAGTTTAGGAGAACCATGGAATCCCATTCAAACAAAAAGGGATATTTTCTGTGTAAGAGTGCTTTGTGGGACGTGCCCATAGTTTTAGGAATAAACATACATGGAAATGGAAAATCCCATTTCTCTATGACTTTATAGCATAAACATAGTATTTATGTTGTAAAAGGGTTTTATGAGGTTTTTTCGATGTTACCAAGAATATAAAACCATAGAGAAATTGAATTTTTTTTTTATGGAGTAAAACTATGGTTTACACCAAATAATATAATTTAATATTAATATTTAAAGAGGATAAATAAATGAAGGTTTTGGGAATTCAGATATGGAGGTTTCGTGAATGTCTTCTCCTCCTATACCAATAATAGTGTGATCTTTATCATATAGTGTCCTAATCAAATTAAATTCATAAGGTTATATCCATATTGATATGTCTATAATTCCTTTTACCTATTTCTGTAGTTTATATCTCAATATATGTCATTATCCTTAGGTGTGATAATATGCCTTATTTTCAATGTTGTTCTCAGTTTATCTAATTTCTCCCATTATCTCTTGAATTATAGACCTATAAAGGATGAGGATTCAACTACCTATATAAGGTAGGTTGTATATTACTTTTTCCCAATATATTTTTTCTATGAAATGCACTATTGTGTAAAAATTTTATAACCCTCTATGAGTTTCCCAATAAATTAAATATTAATTGAAATGGATTGTATCTACATGTACTTGTTAGACCTTGGGGATCAAATTACATCACTGGTAGTCACCACAACTCTAATACCATCCCATGTGGTGTGTTAAATTTGATTCTCCTATTTCACTATGTGGACCCTTCATGATCCCTCACCAGTCACACTAGTGCTTGGCCCTCTATGGTTCCTACCACTCATACCCTTACCTTTGGCTTCGCCCCCATTCCATGTGCCACTGTGACTCCTCCGGTCACTCCCTTCTCCACCCCATGGGCTCCTCATGTCATATAATTTAGAGAAACACTTTATAGATCTATTCACATCCTTCACTGTCCTTGAATCCGAGATATATGTGTGAATATCTCGAAGGATTCTATAGATAGTCTCTTCATGGAACTAGATATTTTATGATCAGAATTTTCAAAGAAGGAGGCTTTCTGAAAGTGGACCGTTGTACCTTGAATTGGGTCTATGAAACCTCCCCGATCGGTCATCCAACATTTCATCCTATCTTGGGATCTCCAATCCCTGACACAGATCTCATAAGTTCTAATTAATACTAGTATGGTCATAATGTCCTCAGAAGAAGACTTCATCCAAGCGTGGTACGACCCCCCCCCCCCCCCATTCCTTTATCCACTGGATCTTTAGCTTATCTATGTGCTCCCTGGATGTTCACCGGGGAATAGATAACCCACTTTCTGTGGTTTAGATTCACCACTCATGGGTTCTACACCCTTTTTAGAATGGTCGCATCCTTAAGGAAACTGGGGATTCCCTTAGAGTCATTCTGTGCTCTAATGTCAGGACCAACTACTGTGAGGATTCATCGTTGCCTTGTATTTTATTGGAGATGGATCTATCCCTCAAATTTCTAGATAAGAACTTTCTTTGGGTGTAGGATGCCTCATGAAAGATCTAGGATATATCTCAACCTTTCTTCCCCATGTTGTTTGCCCAGTTCTTTCTATAGGGTCATTCCTTTTAGGTTTGTATAAAGTATTGACAAGGTGACCAGTACCTTTCCCCTAAGGCTCCTGGATCCAGGGACTGGATGTCGTCATCACACAATGTCTCTTCTAATGAACCTCCTAAAATGGCAGTCTGATTTTCTGATGGTGATCCTTCGGAGGTGCCTCCAGTCTTCCATGATCTGGAACTTGATCTACCCTATATCCCCCCTGTTCGAAGGATACATGATAGACAACCAAGCCTTATTTTCCTTATCCCTTAGGTACATCCCATATTATAATTTTTTCTCGGTTGTTCCCCCTCCTCTACTCCCTAATTCCTTATGGATTGTTCCTAGATGAGTTCATTATAAACTTCGTACTCGTTAAATATGGAATCTTATCCCTACCCCCTCATTCTATCTTTACTTTCATTTTTCCTGAAGCTCATAGTATCATTTATGAATAGCCACATATCCCCATGTAGAAGCCCTATGGAGGGAGTTATACTTCGCCATACCCTATCCCTCACATAGAATTAAGGATGTTATCCATGATCTAATCCTCCAAGGATCGAGAGTGTACCTCAACACACCCTCTAAAGATTAAAACTAGTCTAACTTCTTATCTACGAATCTTCAAGCCCCAATGTTATGTTGCCATCCAAAATCATGGTATTGGACATTCATTCCAAATATATGGACATAAGGGATCACCCTTCCTACCTCTTCCTGAAGTCTCCATGTTCTTGAGACAGTGCCAGAACACTATCCTAATAATGATTCCAATAATCATATAGAATGACTGTGGACTCAGTGCCCGAGTAAAGGCACAAAATCCATCAAACACAAGGCCGATGTTGTCTTCATCCTCTAGAACAAGAAAAAACCTACCATAACTAGTAAATTATATTGGAAAATAAAAATGCATGGGTACATGTACACCAATCCGAACAACAAGAAAATATGAATTTATAGGCACAATAGTTACTCTGTCGATCTGGTTTAGACTGAAAACCAATTTATCACAAATAAGGTCACCAAAGGTTACATTTAATTCTTTATGTCCTTCATTTATGGGAGTTGTGATCCTACCTAATGTGAAACTTTATGGTGTTACCACAATTCCTTTGATATTGGAAACCATCAATTTTTTTTGTGAGATTGTAATGTAATTTCCAACCTAGATGAAAGGAATGGTAGGGGGCCTATCATATCAAAGATATTATAGAGTTTGTTTAGTTTATGGAATGGAAAGGTCTTAATGATATCGGCTTCTCAGGAAAACAATTCACTGGGAATAACATGTAACGAGGATTCCATCACTTATTGAGCTACATGGATAGGAACATGGACAACATGAATCCCACCACCCTATTCTCTAATGAAATGGTGTGCCATTTGGTTCAGGGTTTATCTGGCCATTCTACGCTCACAGTATTCTTATATTCTATGCAGGACCATGAGGAAGGATTTCGTATCTACCAATAGTGGGCCAACAGAATAGGGTATCATGCCATGGTTAGTGATCTATGCAATGAAACTTCTCAAGGACACATGTGGGTTTCCATAAAAAAAAACTGAGATCCCTCATGTCCCACCACTAGACATGGGTGAAAGCGATAACTCCCATTGACAGCAACATTGATTCCTCCATGTAGGATGTTTAACACCTTGAGAATACACAAGAGGAGGTGTAATATGACCAAACTATTGAGGATGTCTCTAGAAGGAATTAATATTTGGAGGAAATGCTTCTCAAACACAAATTTTTTGAAAGGGTGAAATCATGAATCAAATGGTTTAAGGATGGAGATAGGAACACTGTCTTTTTATATGCGTGCATCAAAGAGGGAAATTGGATAGTTAAATTGAAAATCCTCTTGGAAGAAGATACTCACACAGATGATAGAGATTTTGTGGGATTCTTTGCCAAAATATTACTCAAGTTTATTCTTCTATTTCTAACCCTCAGATTCATAAGGGGTATCGAAGGAGAGACACAAGGCTCATTGAGGTGAATCCTAACTATCTATCTAATCTAGAAAATGAGGGGAAGAGTTATATACATGATGAAGAAAGGTCTATGATTCTATAAAAATCCTTAATCCATAGATTTTCCTAGTACCAAAAGGATTCATGGGTTCTTTCTATAGGGCCTCATTGGATGTGGTGAAGGCTAACGTTGTTTCAACCATATAAGATTTCTTTTGGGGAGGTAGCCTACTACTGAATACTTATGCCACAAAGATTATTCTCATTCCAAAAACCTGGAACCCTTTCTTCAACATGAACTATATACTAGTGGGTATGTAAAACATACCATAAATAATTGTGTCTAGAATCATCAATGACATACTGTATATTAGTCTCCACTATGGGTCTCCATAATGCAATATAGGTTCATGATGGGTCGTTATATCCAAGGTGCCATTATAACTTCCTAAGTGATTATCAGACACATTAACATTTAGAACCATGTCTCTAATATGGACATCATGTTGGACATGAACAAATCATATGACCATGCAGAGTGGGGACTCATCAAAGAGGTGATGGCATGTATGGGTATCTTATCCAAGAACATTGATATCATATTTAGATTATTCAACTCTTTGTGGTTAGTGTTTTTGTTTCTGGGGAAGTCATATGGTTTCTTTAAGGCCATACGTGGACTAAGGCAAGGTGATCTTATTTCTCCGATCATTTTAATACTCTCTTAAGATGTCCTCAGTTGCTTCATTCATAGGAGCATAAATAATGGAGATATTTGTCACGACCCGACCTCGGGGCCCGTGCCGTGACTACCCCAAGCCCGCCTTCCATAGGCCAGGGGCTGGCGACTAGCACCAAGGCGTAAAATCCCAGTAAACAGGGAAGGCATTGCCTTATAAGTAACAACCACACAGAGTCAGCAAGCGGAAAGTAACTACAAGTGCAGAAAAGTAAAGGGGGCCGGAATACAAGCCCAACTGTAAAGTACAACTGAAAAAGAAAAACAGCAACTGAAGAAAAGACGGCGGCCTCGTGTCGTCCACTGGAAATCCCACCTGAAGGGTGGGTACAGATAGCCTCCAAGCTCCTCGGGTCCCACGTCCGCTCCGTGCACGTCCCGACCAGTGGTCCACCTCCAGGTACCGTCCTGCTTCACGCCCCAACCGTGATCAGCGCTGTCCGTCATCTGCAACCAACACAACAAGGTGCGGGCATAGCCCGTGCAGGGGTGAGTACAACTACTCAGTAAGGACCCCGAGACCCCCGAAGGTCTCCCGAAATCCACAAAGGATATAGCACAAAAGAAAGATGCAATCACGAAGTAACATCTGACTCGACTTAGGTATATGCCCATACATATACCTAGGTCCCCAATTCTAGCTCTGCTCACGAGCTCAAGAACAACTCAATACACAAAGGAATGCAAGACTCAAATCCACAAGGAGAGTTAACAGTAAATCCACAAAGGATAGTTCAACACAATCCACAAAGGAGAGTAACATAAGATTCAGCTCAACCAGGTATACTTTTTCAGATGACGTCAAAGACGATCACTGATCCGTCTAAGTCGTCGGACCCACGAAGGATCGATAGGTACTAACCCCCGCAGAAGACCCACACAGGATCGGGCTCACACAGAACCTGTAGGTAGTGGCTCACACAGAACCGGTAGGCAGTGGCTCACACAGAACCGGTAGTAGGACCCACACAGGATCGGGCACTGATCCGCGTAGGATCGCTGAGTGCAGTAGTCGACGCAGTCCACTGAGGTCCCTGCACAGTCGTCGCTGCAGTCCACGAAGGATCTCTGCTCTGCCGTCGTCGCAGTCCACTGAGGATCTCTGCTCTGCCGTCGTCGCAGTCCACGGAGGATCTCTGCTCTGCCGTCGTCGCAGTCCACGGAGGATCTCTCCTCTGTCGTCGAGGTCACAGCCAGCGCTAGGGTTCCCGCACGTAGCGAGCTCGTTTAGGAGGGTCCGCTCCACGAGCCGAGGGGCTGATACATCAACTGACACGTAGTCCGAAGTTGATGTATCCAAAAGTTCCGTATCGACAACAGGATCTCAACGCGACAGACGGCGCGTCAATCGGACGCCCGGTCTGAGAGTTATTGGCATTTTCGTCCCAGGGGCCCGGTTGGTTTTTAGGGAAAAACCAACCCGACCATACTCCGCCTGTGTCCGATCCTCGGGCGGAGTATGCCAAAAGCTCCGTCTCACTTAGAGGAAACTACCACAGCTGACGGAACGTCGTTCGGACGTCCGTAGCTCAAGTTATGAGCGTTTCCGCTCCGAGGGCCCGGTTGGTTTCGTGTACGAACCAACCCGGCCGTACCCAAAGTCTTCCGAAACCTTGAGTATAATATACCGAAACGACCGTCTCGATCCAAGGATCGCGTAGCCGCTGACGGTTCGTCAATCGGAGGTCCCAGGCCCAAGATATGAGCGAAAGACCGAAGAGGGCCCGAAACGGGGGTTCTGGGCCCGGGGCGACCCGGCCCGAAACCCCCTGGGTCGGCCGCACCGGGTCGGCCCGACCCGGCTAGGCCGGGTCCGGTCCGGCCGGGGCGCGGCCCGGCCGACCGGACCGGCCGGCTCGGCTTCGGCCGGGCGGCCGAGGGAGCCGCCGCCGCGGGTCAAACCCGCGGCTCAAACGGAACGCGGCCCCGCGGGGGGCCGCCTGTCACGCGGACGCGGCCGGGCCGCCGTGTCCGTTCCCGGTTCTGCGCGGCCGCGGAACCGGCCGCCGTTGCCGTCGCGGCTTCAGCCGCGGCGGACTTCCTCCACGGCGGCGCGCCGGGCGCCGCCGCGCCGGCGACCTCGCCGCCGCCGCCTTCCGCGGGCCGCCGGAGATGCTCCGGTGGCCCGATTTGCCTCCCGTCTGCGCCGTTGCCCCTCCCGGATGCCGACCTTCACTGCGGGATCAACGGGTCGCCCCTGCCGCGCAGTTTGTCGTCGTCGTCCGCCATATCCGCACAACAAAATAGATCGGCGGAGGGTTGCCGGGTCTTGTTCGTTAGACCCGCACCCTCCGCGTTAGTCATAAACGTCACCGGGAGGGAAAATCAACAACAATTTTAATTAAATTAAAATTTTCGGAGATTATGTTCTTTACTTAAAAAGAATAAACACGGGGAAAAAGATAAAACAATCCGACATCCCTTACCTTGTCGTCGTCGTCGGACGAGGGGTCGTCGCGGAATCGCTCGTCGCGGAGGAAGGAGATCGTCGCGTCGTCGCGGTATCCGGCGTCGCGTCGCCAATCTCCGGATCAAGAACAAACGGATTTAATTAATTAAATCCGTTGTTATTGAAATTTAAAAAGGGAGAAATAAAAGATTCGATTCTCACCTTTGTTGCCGATCGCACGTTCGCCGCGGAAGAAGAGGCACCGAAGAAGAAGAAGAAGAAGGTCGCGGAAAAGTTGTCGACGTCGCGGATCGTGCGTCGTCGAATTCCGGTTCCGGCGTTCTTCGCGTTCTTCGCGTTCTTCGCGGAGAGGGTGGAGGCTCAGAGGAATAGCAATCCTCCAAAATAGACAAGTTTGTCTATTTTATTATTTTGCCAACAAACGCAAAACGCGTAAGTAACGACCCACTCAATTCGTTGAATTAATTCAACGAATAAAACAGCCCATTTAATTCACGAAAGAAACAGCCCAATTAAATGGTCTGTTAAGAATTAAAGAAAACGCGTCGGTTGACTTTTCAGTTACTTTGACGGGTTTTCGCGGGTGCGTTACTTAGCGAAAGAAACGGCGGGGCTCGTGCGGGCCCCACCGCACAAATATCCTACCAAGGGGTAGGATATTTCTGGATAGTATCCTATCCAGTTCAACTCTGTTCAAGCCGCCTTTAAGTGACTTTAAGTGGCTTCCAAGCAGTTTAAGTGAAATAAAATAAAGTTGTCGCACAAACTTTATTTTATTTCTGACTTAAGCCGCAAAATTTAAAAACCACGTCTGAGCAAACGCAACTCCGGAAGAGGCGTTTCTAAGCAAATACCGGCGCTGCGATTTCATCGGTGCCCTCAGAATTCGATTCCGGGCACCGGTTCAAAAGATAGAAAAACCCGCTCGTCTGTTCACTGAACGTACCCGAGCCAAACTTTGGAAATTGATTCCGGGCACACCGGGCCTCGGAATCAGGTGCCGTCTGAAGCTGCGCTCTTGTAAAATTCCAAAGAAAATTAAGAAAAAAAAATTTTCCTTGAAATTTACGGGTCTTTACATTACTCCCACCTCAGGGCTTTACGTCCCCGTAAAGATACATCAAAAACTAGGGGAACAAATGGGGGTACTGAGCACGCATCTGAGCCTCCCGCTCCCAAGTGCTCTCCTGGAGGTTCCCGTGCTGCCATCTGATGCGCACAAGAGGAATCAACCGCCCACGTAGGACCCGCTCCTGTCGATCCTCGATCTCCACTGGGACCTCCGCAAAAGTCGCCCCATCGTCCACGTCCAGCTCCCCAAAGTCGATGATGTGCGTCGGGTCGTGCACGTATCTCCTCAGCTGAGACACGTGGAAGACGTCGTGCACCCAGTGCAACTGAGGTGGTAGAGCCAGGCGATAAGCCACCTCTCCTATCCTACTGAGGACCTGGAAAGGCCCGATGAAGCGTGGAGACAACTTGCCGCCTCGGCCAAATCTCCGTAAACCACGTCGAGGTGAGACACACAAAAAGACGTGGTCACCATCCTCGAACTCTAGTGTCCTCCGCCTCCTGTCAGCATATGACTTCTGCCGGCTCTGAGCTGTCCTCATCCTCTCCTGGATGATCTGGACCTTCTCTGTCGTGGCTCGGATCATCTCTGGTCCCACGAGTGCTGACTCCCCAGGGTCTGTCCAGCACAACGGTGATCTGCAGGGTCTGCCGTACAACGCCTTGTATGGTGCCATCCCGATGGTGGAGTGGTAGCTGTTGTTGTACGCGAACTCCACCAAGGGTAGGTGGTCCTCCCAGCTGCGACCAAAGTCGAGAACACATGCACGGAGCATGTCCTCGAGTGTCTGTATGGTCCTCTCCGTCTGACCATCCGTCTGAGGGTGGAAGGCTGTGCTCAGATGGAGCCGCGTCCCGAACGCCTCCTGCAACCCCTTCCAAAGCCGGGAAGTGAAACGAGCATCTCGATCGGAGACGATAGATGATGGCACACCGTGAAGCCGTACGATCTCCTGGACGTAAAGACGTCCCAAGCTCTCCATTGAGCCCTGCTCTCTGATGGGTAAGAAGTGTGCCGACTTGGTGAGTCGGTCGACAATCACCCAAATGGAGTCGTGACCTCTGGAAGTGCATGGAAGTCCAGTCACGAAGTCCATAGATATGCCGTCCCACTTCCACTCCGGGACCTCCAAGGGCTGTACCAAGCCTGCTGGTACCTGGTGCTCTGCCGTCACCTGCTGGCAGGTGAGGCATCGTGAAACGAACTCTGCCACAGCTTTCTTCATGCCCGGCCACCAGTGCTGTCGTCTGAGATCCTGGTACATTTTCGCCACTACGGGATGTACCGCCAAGGGAGAAGTGTGAAACTCTCTCAGCACCTCCTCTCGTAAAGCGACTGGTACGAAGGTACGTCCTCTGAAAAGGATGTCGTGCTCTGCTCCAAGGGAGAAGCCATCAGGCGCCTGACCTGAGGATATCAGTGCACGCCGGGTCTCACAGTCAGCGTCCCCACGCTGAGCCTCTCTGACCCGCTGTAGAAGTGGAGGAGAGACTGTGAGAGACTGAAGAAAGGCTGCTCCGTCTCTATCCACGAAGGATATCTGCAAGGAGGCTAGCTGCTCCGTCGCCTCCTCAAGTAGCTGAATGCCCGTCCTCCTGCTGAGGGCATCGGCTACCACGTTCCCCTTCCCAGGAGTGTAGACTATCTCAAATTCATAGTCCTGGAGGAACTCAAACCATCTCCGCTGTCTCAGGTTCAGGTCCTTCTGAGAGAAGATATACCTGAGACTCTGGTGGTCAGAAAAGACTGTGAAGCGCTCGCCCATCAGATAGTGCCGCCAAGTCTTCAGAGCGAAGACCACTGCTGCTAACTCCAGGTCATGAGTGGCATAGTTCTGCTCATGCGGCCTCAACTGACGTGATCCGTAGGCGATCACGGCCCGCTCCTGCATCAGGACGCACCCGAGTCCAGTCCCTGATGTGTCGCAGTAAACTACGTATCCAACTCCCTCCTCAGGCAACCTCAAGATAGGTGCGCTGGTCAACCTCTGCCTCAGCTCCTGGAAGCTCTGCTGACATCTGTCTGACCACACGAAGGGTTTCCCCTTCTTCGTCAACGCTGAGAGTGGTGCCGCAACTCTGGAGAAGTCTGGCACGAATCTCCGATAGTATCCGGCTAGGCCCAAGAAGCTCCGCACCTCTGTCACGCTCTTGGGTGGCTCCCAAGCTAGCACTGCCTCGATCTTCGCGGGATCCACTGCAACTCCCGCCTCAGAGATGACGTGTCCCAAGAAATGGACCTCACGTAACCAGAACTGGCATTTTGAGAGCTTGCCATAAAGCTGGTGCTCTCGGAGTGTGTCTAGCACAACTCGCAGGTGGTAGGCATGCTCCTCCTCAGTCGTCGAGTATACCAAAATGTCGTCAATGAAGACAACGACAAATCGGTCGAGGCATGGCTGGAAGATCCTGTTCATGAGGCTCATGAACACTGCTGGAGCATTGGTTACGCCGAATGGCATAACCAAGAACTCATAATGGCCATACCGACACCTGAAGGCCGTCTTCTGTACGTCCTCGTCTCGAACTCTGAGATGATGATAGCCTGACCGGAGGTCTATCTTCGAGAACCACCGCGCTCCCTTGAGCTGATCGAAGAGGTCATCAATCCGTGGCAGCGGATACTTGTTCCTCACTGTCACCTGGTTCAGGCGACGATAGTCGACACACAGTCGCAAGCTCCCGTCCGCCTTCTTGGCGAACAAAATCGGGGAAGCCCAGGGTGAAACACTGGGTCGGATAAACCCCTTGCTCTGCAAGTCCTCCAACTGTACCCGCAGCTCTCGAAGCTCGGCGGGGGCCATCCGATATGCTGGAGTAGATATCGGGGCTGTCCCGGGGTACAAGTCGATGTAAAAGTCTACCTCTCTACGAGGAGGTATCCCTGGAACGTCGTCGGGAAAGACGTCCACGTACTGGTCCACCACTGCAGGAAAAGCCGGACTCCGCACGTCCACTGCTCCTAGGATGAGGCTAGCCAACTGATGAGAGATGGGCTGCACTCTCCTCCGCGAAAGTCCATCCTGTGCTGCAAAGGTTCCCTTCTCGCCGGTGAAGGTAAACCTGCTCCCGTCGGTGCGAACACATCGCACCTTGCGCCTAAAACAGTCGATCTGGGCATGAACCGTGGATAGCCAATCCATGCCCAAGATGACGTCGTAAGGCCTCGACGCCGCTACAAGGAGATCCCAGCCGAAGCTCTCGCCTCCTAGAGTAAGCTCACACTGCCGGCACCAGTGCGTAATCGTCGAGTCTGCTCCCGTAGGAGTCTCTAGCCGTAAGGATCGAGCCAACGGCTCAGTCGGAATCTCCGAGCTCCGAACAAGGGCAGAGGCTATGAAAGAGTGACTCGCTCCTGTGTCTATAAGTACTGCAGCAAGGGTGGAATAGACACAGATCGTACCTCGAATCATCCCTGGCATGTCGGGGTCGTAGGCCTCCACTGCCTGGAGCTGGGCCTATCCCTGCCCGCCGGCTCCCTGTGGTCGAGGTGGCCCTCCTGGTGGTGGTGGGGGTAGAGCCTGGAAGCGTCGCCCACCACCCGCTGCTCGGCCAGCTCCTCTGCCTCGTCCGCCTCCTCCCTGCGGACCGCCACGGTCGACCCTCTGCCTCTGCCTGGGTGGCCCCTCCACCGTCTGCTGCTCCTCTGATCGGCGAGTCGGGCAGTCGCGAGCCATGTGACCCTGCCCGCCGCAAGAGTAGCACAGCCTGCCTCTCGAAAGGCTGGCACTCCGCTGTGTGCCCCGCACCGCTGAGCCGGTGTCCTGAGGCCGTCTGCGTGGGGGTCTGGTCTGCCTGGACCCGAGAGTCATCCATCGGCTACCTGCTGCCGAAGACTCAGCTACCTGCAGCCCTGCGCTAGGTCTCGCCGCTGAAGAAGGCTCTGCCAGGAAGCTCTCGATCAGGAGGGCTCGCTCCAGCACTCCCGCCTGGGTCGGAATGCTGAGGGAGATCAGCGACGCCCGAATCTCCTGTCGCAAGCCCTGCTCGAAGGTCCGGGCCCGGAAGAAGGGGTCCCGTACCATGTCGGTCGAGTAGCGAGATAGGTCCGTGAACCTCGCCGCGTACTGAGCGACCGTCATGCTGCCCTGGCGCAGCTGGAGAAGCTCCTGGATGCGCACCGCTCGGAGGGTGGCCGGGACGAACTCAGAGCGGAAGAGGCTCTCGAAGTCCGCCCAGAGCAAGGATGACTCGTCGTGAACCTGGAGCATCAGGCTCCACCATCGTCCTGCCGCCGCCTGCAGGAGGCTGGCCGCGAGAATCACCATGAGATCCGCTGGTGTCCTCACTAGCCTGAAGATCCGTACCACCGCCTCTAGCCAGTCCTCGGCGGCCTGGGGGTCCGCCTCACCGCGAAACCTGGGCGGTCGCTGGCTCTGAAACTCATGCAGTGCCCTGAGGCGACGTGCATCGTCAGCGTCTGGTACTGGAAGCATCGGTGGCTCGGCGGGTAAGGCTACCGCCGGTGCCACTGCTGGCAAAGGGCCCTGCACCGAGGCCTCGTCGCTCGGTGGGCTGCTGTCGCGCCCTACACTCGGAACCCTAGCTGGCAGTCGTCGCGGGGCCATCCTGAAAAGGAGAACAAGAGCACCACAGTCAGAACAGTATACCTGGTGAGCTGGCACAAGTAATCACAAGGAAAACTTGAGACTTTCATAAAGCAGATCAGTATACCCGGTGAGCTGACACAAGTAATCACAAAGAAGACTTGAAACACACACGCAATCAATGTTTTCATGCATTAAGTCGGAAATCAGGAGTCAGGGTCCTGGTGTACGGATACGTCGGCCGCCGCACCAACACTAGGCTCCCTGAACTGATAACCACACTCAATACACTAAACACTATTGCTTCATATAGAAAGAAAAGACGATCAGAGTCTGCGGTAGAACCGACCACCTCTGATACCAATTTGTCACGACCCGTCCTCGGGGCCCGTGCCGTGACTACCCCAAGCCCGCCTTCCATAGGCCAGGGGCTGGCGACTAGCACCAAGGCGTAAAATCCCAGTAAACAGGGAAGGCATTGCCTTATAAGTAACAACCACACAGAGTCAGCAAGCGGAAAGTAACTACAAGTGCAGAAAAGTAAAGGGGGCCGGAATACAAGCCCAACTGTAAAGTACAACTGAAAAAGAAAAACAGCAACTGATGAAAAGACGGCGGCCTCGTGTCGTCCACTGGCAATCCCACCTGAAGGGTGGGTACAGATAGCCTCCAAGCTCCTCGGGTCCCACGTCCGCTCCGTGCACGTCCCGACCAGTGGTCCACCTTCAGGTACCGTCCTGCTTCACGCCCCAACCGTGATCAGCGCTGTCCGTCGTCTGCAACCAACACAACAAGGTGCGGGCATAGCCCGTGCAGGGGTGAGTACAACTACTCAGTAAGGACCCCGAGACCCCCGAAGGTCTCCCGAAATCCACAAAGGATATAGCACAAAAGAAAGATGCAATCACGAAGTAACATCTGACTCGACTTAGGTATATGCCCATACATATACCTAGGTCCCCAATTCTAGCTCTTCTCACGAGCTCAAGAACAACTCAATCCACAAAGGAAAGCAAGACTCAAATCCACAAGGAGAGTTAACAGTAAATCCACAAAGGATAGTTCAACACAATCCACAAAGGAGAGTAACATAAGATTCAGCTCAACCAGGTATACTTTTTCAGATGACGTCAAAGACGATCACTGATCCGTCTAAGTCGTCGGACCCACGAAGGATCGATAGGTACTTACCCCCGCAGAAGACCCACACAGGATCGGGCTCACACAGAACCTGTAGGCAGTGGCTCACACAGAACCGGTATTAGGACCCACACAGGATCGGGCACTGATCCGCGTAGGATCGCTGAGTGCAGTAGTCGACGCAGTCCACTGAGGTCCCTGCATAGTCGTCGCTGCAGTCCACGAAGGATCTCTGCTCTGCCGTCGTCGCAGTCCATTGAGGATCTCTGCTCTGCCGTCGTCGCAGTCCACAGAGGATCTCTGCTCTGCCGTCGTCGCAGTCCACGGAGGATCTCTCCTCTGTCGTCGAGGTCACAGCCAGCGCTAGGGTTCCCGCACGTAGCGAGCTCGTTTAGGAGGGTCCGCTCCACGAGCCGAGGGGCTGATACATCAACTGACACGTAGTCCGAAGTTGATGTATCCAAAAGTTCCGTATCGACAACAGGATCTCAACGCGACAGACGGCGCGTCAATCGGACGCCCGGTCTGAGAGTTATTGGCATTTTCGTCCCAGGGGCCCGGTTGGTTTTTAGGGAAAAACCAACCCGACCATACTCCGCCTGTGTCCGATCCTCGGGCGGAGTATGCCAAAAGCTCCGTCTCACTTAGAGGAAACTACCACAGCTGACGGAACGTCGTTCGGACGTCCGTAGCTCAAGTTATGAGCGTTTCCGCTCCGAGGGCCCGGTTGGTTTCGTGTACGAACCAACCCGGCCGTACCCAAAAACTTCCGAAACCTTGAGTATAATATACCGAAACGACCGTCTCGATCCAAGGATCGCGTAGCCGCTGACGGTTCGTCAATCGGAGGTCCCAGACCCAAGATATGGGCGAAAGACCGAAGAGGGCCCGAAACGGGGGTTCTGGGCCCGGGGCGACCCGGCCCGAACCCCCCCCTGGGTTGGCCCGAACCGGGTCGGCCCGACCCGGCCCGACCCGGCTACGCCGGGTCCGGCTCGGCTTCGGCCGAGCGGCCGAGGGAGCCGCCGCCGCGGGTCAAACCCGCGGCTCAAACGGAACGCGGCCCCGCGGGGGGGCCGCCTGTCACGCGGACGCGGCCGGGCCGCCGCGTCCGTTCCCGGTTCCGCGCGGCCGCGGAACCGGCCGCCGTTGCCGCCGCGGCTTCAGCCGCGGCGGACTTCCTCCACGGCGGCGCGCCGGGCGCCGCCGCCTCCGGTCGCCGGCGCCGCCGCCGCCTTCCGCGGGCCGCCGGAGATGCTCCGGTGGCCCGATTTGCCTCCCGTCTGCGCCGTTGCCCCTCCCGGATGCCGACCTTCACTGCGGGATCAACGGATCGCCCCTGCCACGCGGTTTGTCGTCGTCGTCCGCCATATCCGCACAACAAAATAGATCGGCGGAGGGTTGCCGGGTCTTGTTCGTTAGACCCGCACCCTCCGCGTTAGTCATAAACGTCACCGGGAGGGAAAATCAACAACAATTTTAATTAAATTAAAATTGTCGGAGATTATGTTCTTTACTTAAAAAGAATAAACACGGGGAAAAAGATAAAACAATCCAACATCCCTTACCTTGTCGTCGTCGTCGGACGAGGGGTCGTCGCGGAATCGCTCGTCGCGGAGGAAGGAGATCGTCGCGTCGTCGCGGTATCCGGCGTCGCGTCGCCAATCTCCGGATCAAGAACAAACGGATTTAATTAATTAAATCCGTTGTTATTGAAATTAAAAAAGGGAGAAATAAAAGATTCGATTCTCACCTTTGTTGCCGATCGCACGTTCGCCGCGGAAGAAGAGGCACCGAAGAAGAAGAAGAAGAAGAAGGTCGCGGAAAAGTTGTCGACGTCGCGGATCGTGCGTCGTCGAATTCCGGTTCCGGCGTTCTTCGCGTTCTTCGCGTTCTTCGCGTTCTTCGCGTTCTTCGCGGAGAGGGTGGAGGCTCAGAGGAATAACAATCCTCCAAAATAGACAAGTTTGTCTATTTTATTATTTTGCCAACAAACGCAAAACGCGTAAGTAACGACCCACTCAATTCGTTGAATTAATTCAACGAATAAAACAGCCCATTTAATTCACGAAAGAAACAGCCCAATTAAATGGTCTGTTAAGAATTAAAGAAAACGCGTCGGTTGACTTTTCAGTTACTTTGACGGGTTTTCGCGGGTGCGTTACTTAGCGAAAGAAACGGCGGGGCTCGTGCGGGCCCCACCGCACAAATATCCTACCAAGGGGTAGGATATTTCTGGATAGTATCCTATCCAGTTCAACTCAGTTCAAGCCGCCTTTAAGTGACTTTAAGTGGCTTCCAAGCAGTTTAAGTGAAATAAAATAAAGTTGTCGCACAAACTTTATTTTATTTCTGACTTAAGCCGCAAAATTTAAAAACCACGTCTGAGCAAACGCAACTCCGGAAGAGGCGTTTCTATGCAAATACCGGCGCTGCGATTTCATCGGTGCCCTCAGAATTCGATTCCGGGCACCGGTTCAAAAGATAGAAAAACCCGCTCGTCCGTTCACTGAACGTACCCGAGCCAAACTTCGGAAATTGATTCCGGGCACACCGGGCCTCGGAATCAGGTGCCGTCTGAAGCTGCGCTCTTGTAAAATTCCAAAGAAAATTAAGAAAAAAAAAATTTCCTTGAAATTTACGGGTCTTTACAATATTCTTCCCTAATTAAGGATTATGAGATCTTTTTCCATCTATCACATGATGTTCATAGATGATTCTCCCATTTTCATCATTGTTGGTAGAATATAAATCAGAGGCCTTAATAAGGTGTTGGGGGAGTACTTACACAAGAGTGGAACGATTATATTCAATGATAAGAGAAATTTCTACATTTCCCGTAGATGCATGTCTAGCCATATTATTACGGTCCATCATAATCTCAAATTGAATATAGGGGGCTTCCCAATTGAATAACTTTGGGCCTCTGTCTCTCTAGGAATACTATGCGTCATTGTTTTTTGATTTAATCATCAGAAAGATAAAAAATTGAATCCCCAATAGGATAAATAGATTCCTATCCTTTGGTGACCATAGATATCTCGTTAATAATGTCTTTATAGAAACCCATATCCATGATTTACCTTACATAAATGTCCTGAAGGGAGTCCTAAGAAAAATGGATAGGATCATTGATGGATTTATGTAGACCCATTATCAGAGGTGAAGTACTACTGGGAATCCCAATGAATGGTTGTAATGCTAGATATGGAAGGTGGAATCAACATCTGTGGGCTTGAAGACACCCTCCTCTGCATGCATGCACGGATTCCTTGGGTAGTCCTGGAACATCAAACGTTGAGGGTTAGAACCATGAAAAATTCATATTACAGAAATCTGACCTCGGTGGCAGGTCATTTTTATCCTTTTTGGTTCAAAATCTCTCCCATTATCTCTGATCATCAACCTCATTCTCGATGGATCATTTTGAGGGGAGATATATCATTCTAGCATCACAACTTGTTCGAGAGCGTCATTGGATTATGAGGATGCCTAGGACCTACCATTTCATTATGGGAAGAAAGCTCATATATATCACTCATAATGGAAATGTTGGATAAAAAGAAACAAGACACAATCAACTTCATTGAACTGACCTCGGAGTGTGATAAATGTGTATTCACTCCTTCTTCCTCTATGGCCTTCACCACTTAGGTATTTCAACTCACACTGGAGATTAAAGAGATAGATGATAGTTAGAAAGAAAATCTATGATCCAAAATTAATATCATAGCAATACAACCTTTTATCCTTGAGGATATGGAATAGATAAATCCCCACTGATGAGGACACCAAATGCTATGGAATATTGATGGCGTCTGGATGCCTATGATGAAAAATTTATAACAAGGATAGTTTGGACCACCTCTTCATTGAGGGTGACTTTGAATGTGAATTGTGGAGTGTATTTGGTGAGTTAACTTGACTCGTTTACCATAACATGGAATATATCTGTTTCTTGGATAGGTGGTACCATATCTTAGGAGATAGAGGCTTGTAAAAGGTGGCACACACCATGATCCGACATGCAGGGTGCTGGTTCATCTGGTAGGCCTGTAACACAACAATTCATGATGGGGTTTGTTCCCATTGTAGATCTATCATTATCAGGATAAAAAACCTCCTCCTTGAAATGGAGTGACTCATCATCAATTGGTGGGAGGACCACTCCATTCACTGAACTCATTTGAGTTCTATTGTTTCCTAACCTGATAACAGCAGCATTAGAACCCAATGTATTTTCTAGAATAGGACATCTGTGGGTATCAAAATCTATAATAATGGGTCTTTCTACATGAGGGTATTGAGAATATGATTGGTAATTCACAACTCTTCTTGTTTGTTAATATTGGAATTCTCCTCCAAACTGGATGTTGGATCCTCACTTCTGGCTGAGACTATGACATTGTTATTTTGTTTAATTCTGTGCCACAATATTATCATTTCATTATTAGAGGAAGAAACTGACTCAATTCTTATTCACAATTCCATTCATGGCCTTTTACACACTCCCTAGTTAATTTTCTAAATCATTAGAATGTACAGGGGGATTCTCAACAACAACCCCAAAGTGTTCCACTCCCAGAGTGAGGGGAACCAATTTGCAGACAATGTTTCATCCCTTGATGTCCTCAGATATGACTCCATATTCATTCACAATGTTCAAACGTTGAAAACCAAGGAGGTCAATTTGGTTAGAGGGATTCCATTGACCTTCTCTATTTTTGGCCTATATTGGCCCTTTATCCCAGATAGTTGTGGCTTGTCATGTGACTTTGTATTTCATTTCCTTAAAACAATATAAACGATGATGAAGATATTTAATACCTTGGATGGGATCAAAAGGTTTTTTAAATAATATTTTCCATTATTTCAACTTTGGTTCATTTTTAGTAACACCTTGTATGGACTATGAGGGAAATGAATTTATACAATGCCTAATTGGATTCATGGGTTCCTAAGTGTAACGCCTTAGATGGAGTAATGTGGTGATTTGATTTTATATTATAAATAGAGAAAAACATTGGTTACCTAAATACAAGAGAGTGGAGAGTTTCAGGTTTCCAAATGATTAGATAATGTTTCTCCTAAGTCAATGAACATAATTGGATTTGGTCAATGCAATAGACACAAGGCATTATTGATTTATATTTGATGTGTATGTTCTAAAATTCCATTGGAATTGTTGGACCTATGAATGAATATCACCACCCATAGAAGACATGGATATTATCCAAGGTCATGGGCATATAATAGAATTTAAAACATAAATTAATAGGTATTCATGGAAATTTTGATTTATGTTTGTGTAGGTAGTTTCATACAGGTGGTCCATAAAGCACATGAGCTGACTTCATTATGATTTATTTCGTTAAGTACCTCCATTATTACTTGTGAAAAACATCATCATAAATTCAGATTATGTATTAGTTATTGAATACATATTCTATGGTCCTCTATGTTTTACTTATACACTATTCCGACCATCACTGGTACCAAGATAGAAATTATTGATGCATGTCAGGAGAAAGAAATGTGACATGCTATGGAAAATTTATTTTTTAAACTAGGATTGATTAGAGAAGTATATGATTATGATTATGCTCAATATATTGTCAAAGAATTATTTTCCTTTTTATTATTATTAATACTATATATTTTTTATACTTTTTACCCTATTTACTATTTATTACCCTATATTTCACACAGTCATAATATCCACTTTTGTACAATATGGTGAATCTGGTAAAAATTATTATGTTATACATATTTCTTGTAATATTTATATAATTTATGTTGAAAATATTCATTATATTAATTCATATATTCCCTTATTCTTATATCACCACTATGATTTACCCTAATAAAGAGGGTATAGTCTTACCACCATACAATTACATACCCTCACAACTAGTAAGTAGCCTATATAATACTGGCTGGCGGGCTTGTGGCCTTAACACCAACTAGTCTTGTTAGATCAAAGAGTGAATGGGGTCTTCATGTGACAATGTGTTATTAAAGGTTTTATTTCCATGTATTAATATTTTCAAATGGAAGATAGGAGAAAAACAATTTGATGTAACATAGTAACTGGCTCATGTATGGGAGTGTCCAACCCACACCAATGGGAATGATCATGATACTAGGTTTGGGACTCCTGATATTTTTTTGTTACACTTGATTATCATTTCACATGTAGTGACTAGTATACAATTACAATTGTTACTGATTTATGGATTTTTAAGCATGTCTCGGTATAATAAGGTAGTATTATTGCATGCATTATCATGGACATGTAGATATTAATAAGTCATTCCATGTTGATTTCTTTGTTTAACTTCCTAATACATACTGGATTTGAATTTTGATAATAATTAACTTTATACCATGCTTTATTCATAATGTATCATGTTTATCTGTAACCCCTTCTTAGGTTAATTTCTAGAATTCTTACATATATACTATGTTTTTTTTGATTATTAGCATTATTTTATATAAATAATTTATTGGTTATTATTCAGCATATTTACTTAAATATCATGACTCTTCTATTATTTCTATGTCAGTAGATAGTCTCTACTTAAATATTACTTTTTTATTCTAACTTGTATACATTAATTTTTTAATTTGTTATTTTTTATAATAATGGGACACATATAGTTATATAATGTTCCTACATTAGCCTAAATAGTGTCTTCCTGTATAGCTAAGTGGTAGAATTCTATCTAACCAATTATAGTGTGTTTGATATTTGTTCCATTGGTTATATTCCATAAAGCTATACGGTTATAATTCAAATAAATGTTAATTAAATTTTATGTTTTGTATCATCCCCTATAAAATGGTAATGTTAGTTTGTATAATTGAACTATTTAATAAAAAATATTACAGCATTAGAATATATACAAGATATAAAACCGGTTGCAGTAATTTGAAATAATATTTAAAACATACACATCCTCTGAATTTATAACATGGGAATGTATTATTAATCTAATAAAACTAGTATATATATATAGAGAGAGAGTGTTAATTATTGAAGAAAATGTATTTTAGATAAATGGAGTTCCAATTGAAACTTATAATATCTTTTACATTCATAACATGTAAAGGATGGACTATATAATAGATCCCATATATGCTTGAATCTACCCTTATAAGGAAAATTTATAATTTTATTCCTATGATATAAACCTAATAAGGTATCATTTTATATATTTAATAAAATTATTATAATAGGTATCTATTAAATGGGATTATAATGGAAATTCATATAGTGGTAACTCTATAAATTTGTAATGGTTTTCTATATAACTGAACAAATGAGGTAATGATGTGTCCTTGATAGTTCCCCTATATTATTATATTAATTAGAACTTAACCCTGTGGGGTTATATTCATGATAAATTTAGAACGGTTGTTTCATGATTAAATAGCAACTTATATTGTTTAATGTACAAATGTATGATAGAATATTACCTATAAAAATTCCTTGAGATGATATAATCCATTTTTTCTCCATTCTTTTTTATATTATTAATATTCATTAGTTAATTAAAAATACAGAAATAACCTAAATGGTATTTTACAATATATATTTTGAGTGAAACATTCATTATCTGATTTTGTTATCCAAAATTATGAATACATAATTCTTTAAAACAAATTATTTGAAATTTATCATATACTATTTTATGGGATCAATCTAATTAATGTAGTATCAATATTTTCAAAATCATTTAATTAATAAATGGTAATCAGATATTATTATATTTGAACCTTCTTAATGTTTTAAATACATTTGAGGTTATTAAATAAATTAAAATGAAACAGTTTGGTATAGATTCTAATTAATAACCCTTATGTAATAGTTTGATTTGTTTTTCCATTGATATTAAATGAATGTTAATGTGGGTGTTTCCCATATGATATAGTTATATTATTAATTTCTTAATTAAAATTTAAATGTTATAGGGTAGATACTAGTGAACATTTTTCGATGAATCTGGTTGTATGTTTGATTCGAGGATTAAATTATTGGTTATCCCATTATGGTGGCCACTATGAAAAAGAGAAATTGGTATTTTTTAAATAATAATCAAGGAATGATATGTATTGTTCATTAAATGATTTGAGTCAGGTATGAATCCATGATGATTAAATGACACCCTTGGTAGGTAGTTGGTCGTTGGATATATTGATCCTTATGGTGGTAAGAACATTTACATATAGTATATGACTATTAGTTAATATATTCTTATCTTGACCTGATGTCCCGTAAGGGATTAGTTCCTTACATGGATTATCAGATAGGATCAGAGTTTTGCAGGCCGATGCAAGGAAATTTGAATCTTATTTTGTCAGTTTTCCCTTGCTAACATTTGAGTGGTTTTACCAAGGAATTAGATATCGTATAATGGAATCCATTATGTAGGATATATATCTCATGTGAGAGACCTTAGGTATATATGGATGGACCTAGTTCCCCTATTCTGAGACTTGATATGTAGGGAAAGGTAGAGACCTAGAGGAACATGGATTTGAATCAGACCCTTCTGGATCAATATTTTTTGATCTATAGAATCCAAGGAGAGAGGTTGGGACATGAGTTATTTTTCATAATTTTAATAATATTTTTTTACACTTATATAGAAGATTATTCACATTAAGTACATGGGATTCTCAATATAGTAATGGTGATACATTTAGTTTGTGAGGAATCCCCTTTGTTACTAGAGTATAAAGACTGGCTTCAATGAGAAGAACTATTTGGTTCCATAAATCCGTTAAACAATTATTTCATGGATGAATCATTATTTTATGAAAAATTGTTTTACTGTGCATGATAATTAGATAAATTATTTTATATTTGATGTGCCATATTTTTATGAGGATTTGTACGAATGATTCTAGTTTAGTGAGCTAAAAAATTGTTGTTTCACAGTTATCCTAGAATTTTCTAGCTATGAATTATATTATAATTAGCCATTCCTTAAATCATGTCTTACAAGTCTATAAACCTAATACATATGGAGAGTTTAATCCATGTTGGATACATCTGCAAAACTGTTCATATGAAATTTGGGTGAGAGGTTGGGCATAGACCAAGGGTTTTTGTTTTTATATTAAATGCATGTTGGAATGGTATCATTGATATTTGACTAAAATAAAGATTGTTCACCATGATGAGGGAAACTTTGGGAGTAAATCAAGTTCGAGGGGGAGGTTAACCTATAGGTACACCTAACACAAATTTTTGGGAGACATAGTTACAAGGGATAGATAAATAAATGAGTATCCTACGTAACATTATTGTCTCTTATTAGAATAATACATGTCTATCAATAGTATTTGTTTCTCTTATTTTAGTGTAGATCATATCCAATATCCAGATATCTTCATGTGTAATGCCTCGACCCTAGAATCCTAGAGTTGATGCCGAACTTTATAACAATGGCATAGATACAAGCATCGAATCCCAAGGGACTGGATATTTTATTATTTTTGGAAAACCAAATTAAACACATGATATATATAATACATTGGGAAATGAAATCATAAACATGATACAAAATAAAATGAAATTAACAACATCCTTGAAACTCATTCATAGGAATCTTCATCATTACCTAAGAAAAGGAAACCTAATAAGGGTGAGTTCAAATACTCTATAAGGGTATAAAAATTGGAATAAATGATGAATTTATGAGAGTAAATCAATATCTAAAGTTAAATAACTAATAAAAAATTCGATGAAAATTAAATGATAATGCATAATCAATATGGAATGGTTCCAAACTGGAAAAAATGTCATTTTATGAATTATATGGGAATATAATGAACCATAGATATGTCAAAGAAAAAAATAAAGAATAAATAATAACTAATGTAAATGGGGTAAAGTATTAGTTATTAGACTCCATGTTTCCTAGGTACATGTTACCTTGACCATCAGGACTATTCACAAGACAATTTAGCATATCCCGTAATAACCCAAATAATTTTTCAATTGATTGGTCTTGTCAGACTACTAATTCATCGAAGAGTTTTCTATAATGAGCCCTACAAATTTTATATTATTCCAAACCATTCCACATATTTTGAGTAATCTATTTATTTCATGAACAACATGCCTTATCAAATATACGCATTGAAGAAAATATAGAAATTTTTCATGAATTCCCCATTAAAAAAATAATTGTCAAAGAGAACATCCTATGTAAAAATTGTATAAGGATTATGATATTATAATATAAGTTACATCAGAATATATCTATTTAAAAAAAAAATTATGTACCGTAAAACTGATCATAAGGATCTGATTTTTTCACGATGGAGTTAACAATGAGAAGAGAAAGTGATATTGTAAAGATAATTTTTACCACTTGTAAATTTTCTAGTAAAATCTCCATAGATGAGATAATTAAATGTAAAAATATATTACCTGAAGATAAATGTATTCATGATATTAAATCTCAAATCAGGCCCAATATAAACCAATAAAAAGGTGTAATAATGCGGTATGTCTCATAGAAAGAAATGTGAGACAATAATCCCTTACCTTATCCTTCCTTTTCATTGTGTGGTGTTTAACCTCCAATATAATTGTCAAAAAATGTTACTAACATATGACAGATTAATACTAATATATATGATATCATATAAAATCTGATTATAATATCTTATAACCAATTTTATAACAATATTTCATTATTTTCACTATTTCTTGTGTAAATTGCATTGTTATTTTTTTGGTATTTTTAACTTGTAATTTGTTGAACCTATTAACAATATCATGTTTTAATCATTTAAATAATATAAAAAATATTAAATTTTAATATATATTTAGTATATTTATATATTTATCAAAATGTATAAAATTTGGTGATATGAAATGAAATGAACAGTTAATGGTGACGGTAGGATTTATGTATGCATAAATGCTACTTTTATTTCATTAACAAATTAAAATAATAAATAGTATGTGATATATATGTATTTTTTAATTAAAGTATCATATATATGTCTTAAATGACACATATTTCTTTTAAAACCATCCTTTATATGTTTAATACATAGTGATAATGAATCACATATCTTGGAGTAGGAGGTAGTCCAAACTTCCACAAATGATGTTATTATATTTACAAAAAATGGCTAGTTTAAGGTTATGTGTTTTATAAAAATTATAGGAGACAAAATACATTATAAAGATGATATATATCATATATAAATAGTGTTTCCATCAAAATTCTCACCATGATCATAGCTAAAGTAAAAATGAACAACCATCATTTTGTGAGGCGGTAGTTCCCCATAAACATAAAAGGTACGTTCATTGCCCATTAAACTGTATCTCTGTATGTTTAGGTCAAACCCATAACATAAAAATATATTATTTTGTTGAATATAATGATGTTATTATGTTTGAATAGAATAATAATATTTTATTATGTGGATAATTTAAATAAAACAAAATATCATTTGGATGAATATTACCTCATCATTTAATAACTCCTTTTCATTTTCACCAAATAGATTCATTGGATAGATTTATATAACATCCCAACCCTAGTAGCCTATAGTCAGGGGTTAGTTTATTAAAATGGAAAATATACAAGAGATAAAATCATAATGTATTGGTTAGATTATTAGTCATAAAGAACTAGATTCATGTATGGCTCCCATGTTATATTGATAATTAAAATTATAACATTACCAAAGAAAATAAACTACTTATTTTAACTTATTCAATGATTTTATCTTTACAAATCTTTTAAGGAATAGAAATAAAATGGTGGCTTCAAATTCTCAGTAAGGGTTATATGAGACAATAATAAATAAAGCAATGTAAATATGACATATAAATTATGAAAAGGTAAAAAATATAAAAAACACATTCCAACGATACAGTAAGAATGAAAATGTGAATATTGGTTCTGTCATAATGTAATAGTAATCGAATTTAATAACAGAATAATTAATACTGAAATTTTTAATTATTGGAATTTATATATATGGATGATGAACTATAATACCATCAAAATAGTTAAAGTATGTTGGTAAAAAACTATATTATTATTTTTTGAAGCAAAATTGATTTTTCCACTTTTTTGTCTCATGATATATATTGATACATTGAGGGGATATTTATTAAATCTACCCACACAACATTGAAATTACAAAGAATTATTAATAAATATATTAAATTCAATAAAACACCCTATATAAAAATGGTATACATATAATACAATAATTGTATCCATGATACAATAAATATTGATATTTAAGGAATTATGATCATGAATAAATGGGAAATATGAATACACCACGCATAATGAATAAGTGGAAAAAGGGAATATAATAATGGTTTCAATGAAATAATGGATATAAATCTTACATAGAAATTAATAAGGAAATATTTCCATTGATTATGAAAAATTATGACCAAGTGAAGTGAAAAAATGTAAAATTATTGTTTATGAAATATTAGAAATGAACCACTTTAGTGTGGTTTGAGGGAAAACACTAAAGAGGAATTAAAATAGAAAAAAGAATGATTTTTTTTATAAAAAATAAATTTAGTAAGATATTTATTCATGATAAAATGACTTATTTTATGAAAATATTGTAGTCTTAAAATATATTTTTGATGGTACATGAAAATGGATATGAAATTGGAATGTTCCATTAAATCTGGAATTCCAATAGATACTAATTAAAAATAGAACTATATAAAAAATGTATTTCTATATAAATGGAAGATGAAATAATCTGGATAGAAGATGTTGGAAATAAAACATATAATGAAAAATGGTTAGATACAATTAGAGAATATATTCATTGGTATAAGAGAGAAAAAACATAACCCTAATGAAAAATAGAGGTTCAGAAGAATCCCTTACCTTATGTATAATTTCTTTTTGAACATCCCCCTAAACTCCTGGATAATGAAATTAGATTTGTTAATAATTTAATTTATAACCTATTAAAACATTATTTTATTTATTATAATTTAATTAATTTCATTTATATTTTTTAGGTGATATTAGATTCATTTTTACCATTCGAGAGTGTCTGTTTCCAAGGTTTTCATGATTCATTCACTTGTATACATATTATGATGTTCATGTATAAATGGGAATTATTCTCCATAATTGTAATTATATGTTATTAATGAACTTATAAAATATTAAATGGTCTTATATATAATTTTTTCTGATATTAGGATGATTCATTAGATAAAACATTGATGATGAACCATTATTTATTTTACTGAATTTTCGATTTTCATAAACTAGTTTTGTTTTATTAAAAAATATTATGTATATATACATGTTTGATAACAATATATAACATATTATATGTAACATTAAATCATAGTTAACAATAATAATGGTTTAATTACCATCCTTTAAAGGGTTAATGGAAAATGAAAAACCATCATCCACGATGGCAGTAAATCAGCTCATCCTGGATGATGTTTTCATTTTTAGAATAAAAGAGGTTGTACAAGGGGTATTATGATGGTTTTTACATTAACACAATAAAATTATAGTGAATATATGATACTGGATTCGTCATTCATATTTCTATTGAGGAGATGAGGTAAGTATAAGAAAAGAAGTGAAGTTGAATCAAATTGAATGAGATTGATTGAGGGGCATACCTTTTGAATTATACACCATGGGGTCGTCCTTAAGGGACATGTGATTGATATTTTTATGATACCAAATGATCATGGACATGGGGAAGAGACATGGTATTATTATTTGGTATAAAATGGATAATATTCAATTTTAAAGAGGTGTGGGTAGAAGATGTGGCGAGGGTTAGAATTTATAGTGGATGAGATGGGTGTTTTTATTTATTTTATAAATTATTTTATTATTTAGGGACAAGAAAATAAATATTGATTATAATAAGTCTCAATATGGTTAATAAATAAGGATAGTTATAGATTAGTGTGGTTACATTAGATATTAAACAGTTAATATTGTATTCAACTTATAATGTATATATACCCAAAATTACCCTATTTCCCTAGTCACCAAAAAATCATTTCTTGTTGAGAAATCCACATAATTCACCCTATCCATTTTTTTACAATTAGAATGCATAAATGAACAAAATTTTAAGAAAATAATTTTCTACCTTTAAGAAATTTTATTTATAATTAATGTCATAATTAAAATGGAAAATAATAATTTTAAAATAAGAAATGAATTTATAAAACATTAAAAAATTAAGTAAGGTATCATAAATTTGTCATATAATATAATGAAAATAAAATAATAATTTATTATTCTATTTTATGAAATTAAATTTCATTCTAAATTGTTATATTAATTTAAAAATTATAAATTGAAATTTATGTTTTATGAAAATACGAACACTTTGTTTATAATTTTCATAATATTTATTTAAATATACTATGATCTATTTATATAATATTACCATTTATAAGATGAAAAAAATTTATTTCTACTTTTATAGGTGGGATTCCTATTATATTGACCTAATTAATATTCACAGGGATCACATGACTATTCTAAAGGAAAAGCTACCATTTCATTGATATATGTTTTTTAATTCCTATAAAAATCCTCTTATTTCATTAATTATTCATTTATTAAATTTGTTTTGTGTTCTCTCTATGATTTTATCAAATTTTTACTATATGAATTTATTTGTGTGCAAAGCATGTGATCGAATGAATTTAATTTATTTAATAGGATAGGTACCTTAAAATCTTCTGTTTTTATGTTCTTCCCTCTTTTATTAATTTTTAATTTGAAAATATGTTTGAACATTTCCCTCTATTGAGATGTGGGTGGTTCTTCATCCTAATATATTTAGTTTCCCATGTTTATTCTTCCATTTCATGGGTTTTCCGAAGAACCTTTACCTATCGAGTCACATAATTTCTCAATACTTTCTCTATTGTGTCATGAATATTGACAGGCTCTTCACAGTAATACAAATGGGGTTTCATTTCTATTTCTTCATAGGTAAGTACATGTGTTGGGTATCTAATTTACTTCTTTAAAAATGATATGTTAAACACATCAATATCATGGGAGAGACCTGTTGGAATTGCTAAATGGTATGTTATAGCTCCAATTGTTTATATACATTCAAATGGTTTGATGTACCTGGTTCTCAATTTCCGTTTCTTACCAATCCTTCATACATCCTTACCTGAAAATTCTATTAGAAATACATGATCTCCTACTTGAATTTCAAAATCCATTATACTTTTTTCAAAATACTATTTTTTATACTTTGAGATGCTTATATATAATCCAGAATAGTCATTACCTTTGTCATTTTCTTTTTAAAAATTTATGGGCCTATATGTTTCCTCTCACCAAACTCTTCCCAATATGTTGTGGTTCAATGCCTCTTCCCTAATAATGCTTTATATGGTACTAATTGAATACTAGAATAGAAAATATTATTATAGGAAAATTTCACCAAAGGTAAATAATAATCTCATATACATTTAATTTCAGGAGAGAATAATCTGAATATGTCTCCCAATGTTTGAATAGTTCATTTTGAATGTACGCCTATTTGAGGGTGATAAGATGTACTCAAATGATGCTCATTATCTAATTACAATTGATGAATCATGACCAGGATTGTCGTTGAAGTCGACCAAAGTTTAATATTTATAATCCTACTAACTACTTTATACGTGGAAAGTTGGGTCGAACCCACAGGGAAGACAATTTTTGACCACTATTCTTCTAAAAAAAGATGAAAAACTCCACTTTTGCTATAATTTGAGTGGAAACTCTTTTTTTTCTTACTTTTTATATTTCTTTTTGTTTTATTTTTTATAAGGAAGAAATGACACACCACAATCATTTTTAGTTTTTTAGTTCAAAACAGCAATTAAACAAGAAATAGACTAAAAACATTATGTAATATAGATATAAAGAGGTGATAAATTTCAATGAAGAATATAAGCTCGAGAAAAAATTTAATTCTAATGGCTTTATGAGTATTCCAATTCACATTAATGTTTCTACAATGGACCACTATAAGAATATATGACTCACTTCCCTCGCTAAGAGTTATGTCATTCAGTCAATCAATCTTTGAGTTCTCCACACTGAGATAAATCGACCGCATAAATTGTTATTTGAAAAAGTTTACAGAACATACTCACTATAAGTTCTAAAGTTCCCTAAATTTGATTGCTTTTAATAGATGTATCCACAATCAATCTCTTCAAATGATTGTGGAGTTAAAATTAATGTACTAGTGGTATGATGTTGTATAATGGGTTCAGAATTGATCTCACCGATCAATTATTGATACATTGAATTGATAAAATGAAAAGGAAGAAAACATACGATTAATTTTTTTAATTCCTCGAACTGAAATGTTTATTCTAATATCTTGTTCATTATCAAAACATCAAATGGAAACATTCTAGAACAGAGTTCAAAATATTCAGAAATGAGGGAAGAAGATCTACCCAATGATGTGTTATGCCCAATGGATCTCTCTGATCCGATGAAAGAGATTCTCCTGAATCTATAATGGTTCTCTTTCTCTACTGTGTATTCTCTCCTAAAATCTCCCAAAACTACAACTTGCTCTGTTTTAAGTACCCATTGTCTTATGCTTCTCAGCATCAATACTTTTCACCGACTTAAACTTGTCTTTTACTATTGCTCTGCACACGTGCGTTTTATAACGAATGATATGTCACACTAATGTTTCTCATATAACTAAATCCATTTGAGTTAGTTAAGTGAATCTGGACGTATTCCAGTCTCTCAAATGAACCAGCACAGTTAGAATAGAAAAATAAATAAATGAAGATGAAAAGAAAGTAAAACAGTTATTTTTTAGTTTGATGTTATATTTCTTGTTCAAAAGTTAACTAAAGTAAATTAATAAAAATCTTAAATGATAACTATGATTATTATGATTATTAGTTTGTTAATAATTTTAAAATTATTATGCTTTTAATTTATTATTAACAATTTGGTCATTTTATTAATGTTAGTACTATTAGTAATTAGTTATTATAACATAATGACATTTTTGTTTTCGGAAATTATTTATTAAATATTTTATTTTGTTTACAAGTTTTACTATAATAACTATTATTTAAAGAGTGATTTTAAATTAAATTGTTATTATTTGTGAGTTAATTTAAATTAATAATTTCTATTTAATTAATAGATTTTTAATCTTATCATATGATTAATTATTATTGATAATTATTTTATATTAAAATAATTATTCGTTTACTAATGTTATTATTTTTTATGTTATTGATTAATAATAATTAATGTTATTAAAGTTAATTATCAATGTTTATCATTATTTATAAATTAAATTATCTACTAATTTTTGTTGATTAGTTTACATTATTATAAATTATTATGATGAATTTAAATTTTATTAAGAAGTATTTAATTAAATTTCCACATTAAATTATAAATAATTTAATTTTAATTAAGAAAATCTTATTAGTTTAATAAAAATTTTATTAATGTTAGTTAAATTATTAATCCTATTTTATAAATTAAATTTTTTTTATATATTATTTATTTATGATTAATATTGTTTTATAAATTAATTTAGTTATTTTTAATTTAGGTTTTTAATTTAGTATTTTTAATATATGCTGGTTATTAATTTTTTTAACTTTATCTTCTCCCTTTAAATCAGGACGCACAGCAGGGGGGAGTCTTCTTCTACTCTGTAAACAATTCTGGCGGAGGCTAGGCTTTGATGACTCCATCTCTCACCGCGGTTCGAGTTTCATCAGGCGGCGATCTCGACTAGACCCTCTATTCGTTGCAGACTCCAACAGGCGGAACATATTTAAAGAAGCAGCGGCCTCCTCCATTATGACCAGTGGCATGGTTCCTTATCACTCACGGTGGTGTGGCACTACCTAGCTCTATCAAATAGATCTTGGGTGGAATGAATCCGACGTCAACGATGGTGCAACGACGGACTGGACTTCTCTAATACAGAAGCGGCGTGGCCTCCTGGTTCGGTGGCTGATGGATCAAAGGAACGAAAATGTGGCTAATCATGCATTTCATAGTGAATCCCAAAACAACGACGACCATCTCTTTCCAGGTAGCATCAATTCTTGGATGCTTTGGATTCTTCTCCAACAGCTCGAGCTCCTCCTCATAGTGTGCTAGACTCAACATTAGATCAATCACCGACACCTTCAAAATCTCCATACACGGTACGCAAAAAAGGACTCATCCAGCTTCAAGGGAAATGAAGTAGACTCCCTACTTGCAATGGAACCAACTCTTCTTCAAGCAGCGTGACATCCTTAGACTTCTCGGTCCTTCCACATTTCAAAATTCTTGTTTTCTGAATTGGTATTGAAATGGTCTGAGAAATTCTTGTTTGAGTCATTGGTCTGGTTGAGTAGATTTTATTCTGATGAAAAGGTAGGGGTGGTGATGGAATGTTGCAGAATAGTCACCGTTGGATGAGAAGAATGTTGTTGGTGGGTGATAATGTCGAGGCGATGCAGAGAGACCGATAGTAAAATTAGGGTATCAGTGTGTTGGAAAACTATAGGTAGGAGGGGTGAGAGACTGATGAAGATCGATAGTAAAAAAGTGGAGTGGCACTGGTCAAAGATGCTATATCGGTGATAAGAAAATATGAACTATCGGTGAGGATGATGGAAGCATGGGAGTGAGGTGCGGGGTTCACTAATAGAAACAAAAATAAAAGGGTCACTGTTACAATAAAATAGAAAAATTCACAGGTACGTAAAACAAAAGTTCACTATTGCAGTGCAAAAAAGGCCCCTGATATATAAAACACTAGGTTACCATTGTAGAAATTAAAAAGGTTACCAATACACTTAGATACTAAAGGTTACCGATGCCTTAAAAACAAAAGCTCACTGATAGACCAAAGGGTCACTGGTATAAAAATTATAGATTTCACCGATAATTATTAAATAAAAATCTCACCGTTGCTCAAAAAAGGGTCACTGATAGAACGAAAGGAAAGAACAAACAGTGACCATCAAAAATTAAAAATGCATAAATTGAACTTAAAATTACAAATTAAGTAAACTAAATAAAAAGATTGAAAATAATTAACTAGTTAAAACCATCAAATCAACAACACAAAGATATAAAATTATAAATTAAATTAAGGCTAAACAACATAAAATAAAAACATGATTATTGAAAAACATTAAACATTAATTTTATAATTTATGTTTTTAATTGTTAACAATTAAATTAAAATCAGGAAAAATATTAATCTAAGTTGATAAAAGAATAAATTTACAAATTATTAATTTGTCTATAATGAGTATAAATAGATAGAATCAATGACTAAATAAGTCTAAGATATCTCATATCTATCTCACCGGTGGACTAAAAACAAGAGCTGATGAAGAAATAATATAACTGCATTCTTAAGATTAAATAATTAATGTTTTAAAACTCTAAATTTATTAATTAGAAAACTAATTGAATACATATAGTTCAAAACATACTATTTCATTTAATTTAAACTCAAATTCTTAACTTAATTAATTAGCAGGATGATTAAGCATATTAATTAATGAAGATAATATAGATTAATAAAAATAAATTAAAGAAAAAATATTAAAATAAAGACAGTGTTAATTAATACACAAATAAGGATATTAAATGATTATTTATTATTAAAGTTAAATTATTAAGAGGTAAGCATATTAAAAATAACAAAAATAATAAACAAATAATTAAAATAGATGAGTAAATTAAGATTAAAATAATTATTTTAAAGACTAAAAATACATAATTAACTATAAATATTGTTTAATTAACATAATAAGTTATAAAATTACAAAATCTCAATTATTTAGTATAATGAATTTTAAAATTTTAATTAAATCATTAATAATTAAGTAAAAAGATGTGGCAAAACTATGTCAATATTGAGCCACTTCACATTCCCCCACACTTGAGCATTGTTTTCCCTCAAACAAATTTTTTCCTTGTTATCATTGAAAAACAAATTATAATATTTATAATTCAACTCAAACAATAACATGTCCAACACTTAAGAAAAGAGGACAAAACATGAATACAGGCTTTTGAAAATATATTTTCAAATCTAGTTTTTCCTCAAACGAGTAATCAAAGGGTAATCAAGATAGAAAATATTCATCAATAAAAGAAAGTGTCATGCCTCATATGCAACTCTACTTAGTGATCATTTCAATTCAAGCCTATGTTCTAATTTCAAGAGTGGTAAGAGATAAAACATCAGTGAAGTTAGGAACATAACTGTAGGAACTATTTACATTGACTCATCACCTAGGTTCCAAATTTTGTTTTTGTGAATCACCATAGTGAAACAACCTAAATTACCCCCATATAAACAAATTGATCCCTTTTTCATTTGGCTTTCATCATTCCCCTACCCTTAATGATCTAGTTTTTTACCCTAAAAACATTATTTAATTTTACCCAAGCCATGTATCATGTTCTAAGCACTATACAGAAGCAGTTATTCAAATTGTACAGAGGGATTATAGTAAACAAAAATGCACCCAGCATCTATTGTCTCAAAGATTCACCGTGGGATCCCAGATTCCTTGACTACACCATTTTCAAAAGATTTTTATGAAAACCATTTACATAGTCTCATTAAGAAAATTACATTAATAATTAAAAGTAAATTAGTTCCCTAGTATCATGATTAAACTTTCAGTTCCATAGATTAAGATCAAAACTCCATTAACATGTCACCCATATCACTCTAAAAAATAGTACCAACCCAAATTTCATTAATATCAATAAACCAGATCACTCAAAATCATCCACCCATATTAATTTTAGTTTCATAGCAACGATTAACTACTAAATGAGTATCATTTAAATGAAATAACCAAATGAGAAAAAGGTAACATCCTAAAATTATGAAATAATTTTGAAATATTTTAACCATTTTTTACAAAATGTATGAATTTAAGTTCAAATTTTTATTCTTTCAATTAAGCACAGTTTAACTCACTCATGCATTGACCCCATCCCCAACACATAAAAGCTATGTTTTCGGCAAATATGACGTCCAAATATGTAGAAGATCAATTTGACAGTTTACGTTGAAAACAAATTTTCAATTTAGTAGATGGATGACATGTATAAAGGGTCTCATTGAAGTTCAAAAATGTTGATTTCCACAAATAATAAGTTACAGTAGGTTCTAAAACAAGTACATGCATTATCATTTCTGTCCAGTGAAAAATTGTTTAAATTCAGAACAAAAATATCATATAACTTATGGGTGCATAGTGGACTCAGTGTAATCATTTTAATAGATCGAGTTCAATAATATGTTCAATAGAGAAAAATAATGAATGTTGAAACACCCAAACCTAAATCAGATTCAACACAAACTTTTCAGCCTGCGTGTACCCACCCACACTTAAGTTCAAACAGTGAGAATATTTTAAACATTTACAGAATTTTTATTAATATCAATATCAATACATGTAACAGAATTTAATACAATTCAAGCAGGAGTTCCAAAAGAAGCAACATATAGAATACAATTTTCAAGCAGGAGAAGTAGCAGATTTTGTAAAGCAATAAATAGTAGAGAAATAAAACAAAATTTAAGAGTATGATAATTTCAATGACTAGTATTTTCATTACTCCTTCATCATGGTAATTACTATCCTTAAATGAAAAAAATAGAAGATTATTGATAACTTTGAAATAGAAGAAGGAGACCAAGAACAAGCAGTAACAAGGGCTTCCCAAAAAACAGAACACAAAAGTAGCACATAATTCAAAGGTAAAAATGAGACAAAGTAAATACAATAGAACCATGGGTTCCCCCCATGTAGCGAGAAATTTTAAAGTCTTCAGCCGTACCAAATTCAACATCAGTTCTCAAGCACTATAAAGGAAGCCAAGACCTATGTATATCCCTCAAAATACTGCTTCACTCTCTACCCATTAACTAACATTGGTCTATATTCTTCACCTATAATTTTTACAACTCCATTCCTAATCTCCCTCACTATAGTGAAAATCCTATACTACTTGGACTTATGGTTTAAAAGAAAATATTTTGAGTCTAGAGTTAAAGAGAAGGACAATTTTTTCATGTTTGAATTCTTTGGTTTGTATAATTCAATCATGAAAAATTTTAGTTCTCTCTTTATAAATCCTTGAATTATCATAACTATCTCTCCTAATATCATCGAGTTCACTCATCTCAAGTAATATAATATCACAAAAAATCTTCAAATCAAAATTTAGATCCTTAACTACCCAATAAGACTTGTGTTACAACTCCACAAGTAAATGACAACATTTCCCAAACAACAGCCTGTAAAGAAAAAAATACCTATTGAGGTCTTGAAAGAAATTATATAAGCCCATAAAGCATCATCCAATTTTAGAGACCTATCTTTCCTAGAGGATAACAGAGTTTTCTCAAGTATGTATTTCAGTTCATTGTTTGAGACTTCCACCATTCCAATAGACCTTGGATGATAAGGAGTACTAGTTTTATGAACATAACCATATTTTTCCATCAAATAATTATACTTATTGTTCTTAAAATGTGTTCCATTATCAGTGATAAAGGATTTTGGAACTCCAAATATTATAAAGATGTTATTTTTGAAAATTTTTATTACAGAGCTGTCTTGATTGTTGGGCAGTGCCACTACCTCTTCCTATTTTGAAACATAGGCTATATCCACAAGAATATACTCATTCCCATGAGATGATGGAAATGGACCCATGAAATCTAAACCCGAAACATCAAAAATTTCAACTTCTAGAATTCCTTTGATGGGGTAACTCTTTATTCCTACCCACATTGCATAACCTCTAACACTTGTCATAGCCAACCACAAAGCTCCCAGCATCCTTAAAATGAGTGGGCCAAAAACCAGATTGTAGGACTTTTTTAGCCGTCATTTCACCACAATGGTGACCTCAACAAGGTGAGAAGTGACAACATTATATGATAGTTATCCTCTATTCCTCATGCACAGATATCCTAATAATACAAACAAAACATCTCATAAACAACAAGAGATCATCCCAAAAAAAATATTGAAGCTCAGAAATGAATTTATTTATTTTTTTATTGGATAAATTTCTGGTAAAGATACCTGCTACCAGGAAGATGGCAAAATTTACTTTCCAATTGGATTTTATGATTGACACAGTAAGAATCTTTTCATCTAGAAAGAAAAAGTTTAATTCCCCAGGATCTTAATATTGAGTAATAGGAATCCTATAAAGGTGGTCTGCAACTAAATTTTCAGCTTTTTTCTTATCCATAATTTCTAAATCAAACTCTTATAGTGAAAAAATCCATCTAATCAACCTGAGTTTTGTTTCCTTCTTAGACAGAAAGTACATTATAGAATAATGATCAGTAAAAAGAATGACTTGTGAACCTAAAAAAATACCATCTAAACTTCTCAAGAGAAAAAACAACAGCTAGATATATTTTTTCAGTAGTGGTGTAATTCTTATGGGCCTCATATAGAAGTATACTAGCATAATATACCACATGTAACTTCCTATCTATCCTCTGTCCAAGGAAAACACCTACAATCATATCACTAGCATCACACATAATTTCAATTGGTAGTTTATAGTTAGGTGAAATGATAATGGGTGATGTTATGAGTTTCTCTTTTAACAGATTAAACGATTTCAGATAGTTTTCATCAGAATTGAAAGGTTCATCCTTAACCAGTAATGAAAATAACGGAATAGTTATTTTTGAAATGGTTTTTATTAATATCTGGTTGAAACTAGTATTCCATAGAAAACTTTTAACACCTTTTATATTTTCAAGATGTGTCAGCTTTTTAGTGAATTCTATTTTAGAAGTATCAACTTCTAGAACTCCCTTGGACACCTTATGACCAAGAATTATACACTTTGAAACCATGAATTGACACTTCTTCCAATTATGAAAAATGTTGGTTTAAATGAATCTCTCTAAAAATATCTCAATATTTCTTGGACAAATATTAAAAGTTCTTCCCACAATATAGAAATCATACATGAAATCCCCAATGATTCATTCAATCATATCTGAGGAAATATCCATTATACACCTTTGAAAGGTGGCTGGTTCTCCAGACAACCCAAAGCGCATCCTTTTATAAGCAAAAGTCGCAAAGGGGCATGTGAAAGTGGTCTTTTCCTGATCCTCTATAGAAACAGGGATCTGGTTGTTACCAGAATACCCATCCATGAAATAGAAAAATCCATTCCAGTAAGCCTCTCATGAATTTGATCCATGAAGGGAATTGGAAAATGGTCCTTCCTTGTGGCTTCATTCAGCTTCCTCTAATCAATACAAACTCTCAATTTTCTGGCTTTCCAAACTTGTATTTCTTTATTTTTTTTCATTTTTTACTATAGTTAAACATATCTTTTTGGAAATAACATGGACAGGGCTGACCCAAGAACTATTAGAAATGGGATATATCATTCTAGTGTCCAGTAGATTGACCACTTCCTCTCTCACAACATCTTTCATGTTTGGATTCAATATTCATTGAAACTCTACCCTAGGTTTATGGTTAGGGTCCATAGGTATTTTATTCATGTAGGATGAGGGAATAATACCCTTTTTATCAGCTATTGTCCAGCCTATGGTAGATTTAAACTTTTTAAACACACACAATAATATTTTTTCTTGATTTTCATTATGATCAGCAGAAATTCTGATAGGAAAAGTTGAATTATCACCCAAAAATGAATATTTAATATGGGTAGGGATTGGTTTTAGTTTAAGAGTGGGTGGTTCTACACTATAATGAAGAATATTAAGCCTATGGGAACCAAGATACTCAACACATCTCTTTTAAGAAGTTTAAACTGTAGAATGATTTTCAATTTCAAGTTCAGATTTAGAAATAATATTGTTGTTGTCCAAAGTGGGAAGCACACTGTCCAGACATTCCAGACCATCATTCAACAAGTTTATCAAAGTATAATAATCAAGTGGTGTCAAATGTTCTCCATCAACATCATAAAATTTCTCATCATGGTTGTTGTTAATAGAAACACCCTCATATTCACTCAAAAAGCTCCTATGTTCAGAAACAATGGACTCTTTCATAGCGAAAATTGAACAGTTCTCCAGCTTGGAAGATTTTCCAGCTTAGGTGTATGAGCAGAATTATGATCTTCTACGATAGGTTCTTGTTGGGAAAAAATCCCTCAAGGTAACATTGCAGTATATTTGGGTTGATTGTGTTTGTTGACAAAGCAGGTTTCCATGGAGAATTGTCGAAGTTCCCGAGAAGTTGTTGACATTCCATGTTGACAAAAAATTATGACAAAGGAAATGACGATCTGGAGGCGGTACAGAAGAGCAGTACAAGGTGGTGCCGTTTCCCAGTGTTTGCCAAATTTATGGGCCTGAAAATCGCCAATGGAAAATGGAGTGATATGTTTTTGGCAAAGGTTGACGAGAGAGAAATGAAAGAGGTGCGCGGAAAAATTAAGTGTGGTGCGCAAAATTAGAGGGTTGCGCGAAATATTGAAGTGTGGCGTGCAAAATAGCGGGTTGCGCGAAATTGTATTTCGCGCAAAAGATGTTTCAAGGCCAAATGCTTGAAAATCGGTAAAGGCATGAGGCGCGCGAAATTTTGGAGGCGTGCGCGAAAAATTGAAGTGGCGCGCGAAATAGTGGATGAAGTATTTCACGCAAAAGATGTTTCGAGGTCCGAAGCTCAGAAAATAGCAAAGTCATGAGGTACGCGAAATTATGGAGCAGTGCGCGGAAAATGGTTGTGCGCGGAAGATTTGTATTTCGCGATCAAAGCGGATTACGCGCTCAAGAAGGGTTTTTCGCGCGGGGTCGATTTTGCCTATAAATATGAAGTGACCCTCCTCCATAGAGTAGAGTTCAAGACATAGAAAATACCCGAGCTCTGGTGCGCGAAATTGAAGTTAGAAAGGGTGTTACACGTAAACTTAAAGTTTGCGCGTAAAGTCAGCTGTTGCGCGAAAAGCTAAAGCTGCGCAGAAAGTTAGTGTTGGCGCGTAAAAGGAAGGTTGCACGAAAAGTGGATATCGCGCAAAAGCAGTGAATTGCGCGCAAGGCAGTTTCCAGGCTGCGCGTAATATTTGGAGGTTGCGCGAAAAAGAAATTTCACGCAAACCATAGAAATTGCGCGCAAGACACAGTAAGGGTTGCGCGTAAAAACTGAGGTTGCCCGGTACATCCGGTGCGAAGTGAGATTCATCTACGGGTGAAAGTTGGACTTCAACAGAGCATCTACATACAGAGGAAGATGCATTCCTTCATGAAAATGAAGAGACCTACAGGTCTATAAACTGTGAGTGGATTCCTTCCAAGAGCAGTGATCTTAGGAAGAGGAAGAAGGTGATCCTCTCCACCGGCAGTGAGCCAGACAGAGAGAAACAGGGAGTGACCCTTGGGAAAGCAGTGAGCTGACCCTAAACATTGTATAGGCAGTGAGCCTGGGCATAGAAGTGATCTAGCCTGAACATTGTAATCCACAGCTAGTGAAGTTTAGTGGACTTGGTACGACCGGAAACCTGTCGGCGTATGCTCCTTGGACGTAGCCCTTAGTGGTGAACCAAGTAAAATTGTTGTGTCCTGTGCTTGCTTTACTTTCTGTTTATATTGTGCAGCAGGAAAGAGAGAGAAGAGTGTTTTTCTTAACAGTGAAACAAGATCATAAAGGGCTTTAATTTTTAATTAGTCATACCCTGATTCACCCCCCCCTCTCAGGGTATTCAGCCTAGTGGACCTAATAAGTGGTATCAGAGGGAAAGGTTAACAGTTGGTCTTCTCTCAATGGAGGTCACTAATCATAGAGGGATTCCGATCTTCAACGGATGTAATTTTCAGATATGGAAGAATCGAATGCAACACTATTTCCGATCTTTGGGAATGGATGTGTTTTCAGCAGCTATGCATGGTATCACCGCTGATATTACTAGTGGTGCATTATCAGAAGCTGAGCACAAAGAGTTGGATGCTGATTCCAAAGCAATCAACGCCTTAGGGGGAGCCCTCTCTAATCCCATTTATACAAATATGATGTCATGCAAAACGTCACATGCCATGTGGGAAAAACTTTTGAATATTTATGAAGGGGATACAAAAGTCCGAGAGGAAAAGATGCAAGTGTTGTGGAATAAGTATGAAGATCTCAGAATGAACCCGAATGAGTCTGTTGATGCATTCTTTGACAGGGTAAATGCTGTGGTAGAAGACATGCGGGGTCTTGGAGAAATTATCGAAGCCATTAAAATCGTAAAGCGCATCTTGAGAAAGCTTCCACCTCGGTTCAATCCGAAAGTTTTTGTGTTGGAAGATAAAGATCCAAAAGAGCTAACATTGGATAACCTACACAACACTCTTGTTGCATATGAAATGAGAAATGATGACAACGATGCTGTGGAAAAGGGGAAATCCAAAGAGGTGGCATTTAAGGCCATGAAGAGACTCACTATTGAATATTCTCAGGAGGAAGAAGAGTCAGATGAGGTGATGTCGTTCCTTTCTTCAAATCTGCAAAGAGGAAAAGGAAAGTTTAAAGGGAAAATTCCACTAGCATGCTTCCGGTGCGGAAAGGTTGGTCATCTTGTTGCAAGATGTCCCAAAAAGTTTCAAGAAGAAAGCGATGATGATGAAGTTGAGATTCCCATGAAAAAATCTTCAGCCTATGTGAAAGGGAAGAAGCAGTTCAAGTGAAATTTCTTTAAGAAGAAGAATCTTATTTCCCAAGAAATTGACAGTTCAGCTGAGTCTGAGGGTGAAGAAGTTGAAGAGATAGAAAACTGCAAAGATCATGGTCAAAATGCGATGGTGGCTGTTGCTAGTAGTGCTCTAGAAAAGAAAGAAACCGAAACTGATGAAGAAGAAGAAGAAATTGAAAGGAGAGTTGACATGGAAGCAGAATTAGAAGCAGCTCTTGAAGAGATAGATGTTTGGCGAGCAAAAACAAAGAAAGCCAACAAGATATTACGTGATGCCAAACTCTACATGCAACAGCAAGAAGAAGAGAAGTCTGAGCTTGAGAAAGAAATTGAGAATCTTAAGTCTTCCAGGCCAGAGCGCACAGAAAAGGTTAATGAGCATAAGCTCAAGATTGAAGAGCAGAAAAGGGAGATCGATTGCTTGAGTCGAAAAGTGAAAGATCACATCAATCGTATTGAAGAGCTTAAAGATGAAGTTTTCGGTCTGCGGGGAAAAGTTAAAGACCAGGAAAAACCTTTGAATCCCAACATTTTCTTGGGAAATCAGGTCGTTACGAAGACAGAAAAGAAGAAAGAAGAGCCTAGTAGTTCAGCAGGAAAGAAGCAGCAATTGAACTCAAGTGTTAAGGCTGATTCACGGCTTAATCAGAAACAAAAATCTGCGGCAGTTAAAGTTAGACCGCAAGCACCTGTCCCGAGATTGAAAGTGGATTTGAGCACAAAGCAGGATCAGAATACTCAGAGATCCAAAGGGGAAACTCGTAATGCTGATGTAACACGAAGGAATGCACCTTATATCAGGTGTTATTGTTGTGGAAATATGGGACATTCACAGTATGTGTGTTCCATAGCCAAAATATATCGAAGGGAACAAGAACAGAGATGGCAGCCAAACAGAGAACGGTTTTCCAGAACATTTTTTGAAGGACACTGTTTTTGGTGCGGAGGATTTGGACACATGGCTAGGTACTGCACTCCGAGCATTCAGAAAAATGTGCCAAAGTAGAATCAAAATGTTCGCAAGCAGCAGATCAGTAAACCGACAAGTGAGTTAAAAGTTCAGAACAGATTTTCAGTTTTGCAAGATGAAGCTGGTCCATCATACTCTGAGAAAGAACAGAAGCCTCAATCCATGACAAGTATGAAAGAAAATGTATGGACTAGGAAGAAGAAAACTGAGAAGGCCGTAGTTTCTGAAATTGCCCTTAAAGCATCAGATCGTTCTGGTGTTTGGATCCTTGACAGTGGTTGCACATCCCACATGACGGGTAATAAGGATCTGGTTACATGCATAAAATATGACAAAGAAGGAGTTGACAAGTTTGGAAACGATGAAGGCCTGAAGATTATTGGCTCAGGAAAAGCCAAGTTTGGGGGCAAAGAAATGAGACATGCTGATGTCTTGGTGGTAGAGGGTCTCAGTCATAATTTGCTTAGCGTCAGTCAATTATGTGACTCTGGGCACTCAATCCTATTTACCAAGAAGATGGGTATTGTTAAAGGAAAAGATGGAATAGCCATTCTTTAGGGAAAACGAACAAAGGGGAATCTTTACCAGGTAGGTGGGGAAGAATATTCATGCCTTTTATCCAGAGAAGAAGAAAATCAGTTGTGGCATAAGCGACTTGGTCATCTATGTCAACCATCTATGGATGATCTGGTAAAGTGTGATGCTGCTAGAGACCTTCCCAAACTATCACGTGATCGCACTCATACATGTGATGCTTGTCAACAAGGGAAGATCATCAGAAAGACATACAGGCCAAAGGAACAAAAAGCAACTTGAGTGCTCGAATTGGCGCATGCTGATGTATGTGGACCTATCTCACCACGAGCTATAGATGGGCAAAGGTACTATGTTCTTTTCATTGATGAATACAGCAGAATGGCCTGGGTATTCATCATTACCCATAAGACAGAGGTGTTCAGTTGCATAAAGCAGTACAGGAGGGAATCAGAAAAGATTCTTGGGCAGAAAATTCTGAAGTTTCGTACTGATAACGGTACAGAATTTACAAACAGTCAGGTTGTAAACTATCTCGAGAAACATGGGATAAGGCATCATGTTTCATCAGTAAGAACTCCCCAACAGAATGGAGTGGTTGAAAGGAGAAATCGGATCATCAACAACATGGCCAGAACAATGCTTATTGATAAGGACCTACCAGAGAAATTTTGGAAGGAAGCAGTTTTGACATCGGTCTATGTTTCAAACAGGTCCCTGTTATGTCTGAAGCAAGGGAAGACTCCGTATGAACTGTGGTACGGAAAGAAGCCAACGTTGAAATACTTTCGAATCTTTGGAAGTAAGTGTTTCATTCTCAACAAAGAACATCATAGGAAGTTTGAGGCACGAGGAGATGAAGTAATATTCCTTGGCTATTCAGGGAAAATCAAAGCATATAAATGCTTTAACAAGAGGCTGGGAAAAATTGTTGAAAGCAATGATGTCACTATAGTCGAAAATGAACAGACTTCTCAATGACCCAGTGAATAGTTTCTGGATGAAAGTGATGATGAGGTAAGAAACACAGGGGGAGTAGAAGTGGCAGAGGCTAACTCAGAAGAAGATTCTGATGATGAACAAGAAAGTGTCAAGTCTGTATCTGCAAAGAAGCCAAAGAATCGAGCTGAAATTGATAGGCAAAATATCATTGGTAATCAGACAGCTCCAGTTCAGACTCGAAGAATGAAATCATTACAGCAAACATCATTTTTATCTCAGGTGGAGCCAAAATGTTTTTCCGATGCAGCTGAAGATGAAAACTGGCTACATGCTATGAATGATGAGCTTGATCAAATTGAGAAGAACCAGACATGGGAGATTGTTTCGAGGCCAGAAGACAAGAATGTCATTGGAACAAAATGGGTCTATCGCAATAATATTAATGAATATGGCATAGTGATTCGGAACAAAGAACGTCTAGTGTGAAAGGGGTACTCCCAGATCGAGGGAATTGATGTTGATGAGACATTTTCACCGGTTGCAAGGCTGGAGACAATAAGATTATTCCTAGCCATCGCAGTGCAAAGGAAGTTCAAAGTGTTCCAGATGGATGTCAAATCTGCATTCTTGAATGGTTTTCTGGAAGAGGAGGTGTATATTGAGCAGCCAGATGGTTTTCTCATTCATGAGAATGAGAACAAAGTTTGCAGGCTGAAGAAGGCATTGTATGGGCTGAAACAAGTACCAAGGGCATGGTACTCAGGGCTTGATCAGTACTTGAAGAAGCTTGGTTTTCAGCGTGGAGGAGTTGATTACAATCTCTATTTCAGTAATTATAGTAATCAAAGGATGATGGTGTTGGTTTATGTCGATGACATAATATTTGGTGGATCAGATGAAGCTCAGTGCAGACAGTTTTCCGAACTCATGAAAAATGAGTTTGAAATGTCAATGATTGGAGAGCTAACGTTTTTCCTTGGTCTACAGGTAACACAAGGAAGAAATGGAACATTCATTTCTCAATCTAAATATGCCAAGGAGGTCCTGAGAAGGTTTGGAATGGAAAATTCCATGGAGATGAAGACTCCGGTGGCTACCCGGATAAAATTATCAAAAGATGAGGATGGCAAGGCAGTTAATATCACAGAATACAGGAAAATCATTGGAAGTCTGTTGTACTTAACCGCAACAGGGCCTGATATTTTTTTCGCCACATGCCAAGCAGCGAGATATCAGAGTAATCCCAAGGAAAGTCACATGCTCGCAGTGAAAAGAATATTTCGGTATATAAAGGGCATAGTGGACTTCGGCTTGACATACAATGAAAAATCTCAGACAGAGTTATTGGGGTACACTGATGCAGACTGGGCTGGTTCAATAGATGATAGAAAATCAACGTCAGGTGGTGCATTCTATCTTGGTGGATTGTGTATTTCTTGGCTAAGCAAGAAACAAGATTTCATTTCATTGAGCACCGCAGAAGCTGAGTATATTGTGGCCACTCAAGCATGCACACAGTTATTGTGGATGAAGCAGCAGCTTGATGATATGGGAGTTGAAGTGAAGTCTCCGTTCGGAATCCAGTGTGACAACTCAAGTGCTATAAATCTTAGCAAAAATCCCGTCCATCATTCAAGGACAAAGCACATTGAGATTAAGTATCATTTTATCAAGGAGAAGGTTGAGCAGGGAATCGAGAAATTGGAGTACGTGCCTACAGAGCTACAGGTTGCAGACATTCTGACAAAGGCCTTACCCAAGGAAGCTTTTGAAAGGCATCGACTGGCTCTGGGAGTTCAGTCAATTCCCCACACATGAAATAGAATGGATGTGGTCCACCCCCTCTCCCCGAGGTATGATGTGTTTTCCCTACTGTGCTAATGTGTTCTCTACTATGTTACAGACTACAAAGGCGTGACCTTTGGGTTCGTTGACAAAGGGGGAGAAACGTGTTTGATACTGGGGGAGAAAATAGGGGTTGTTCAAGGGGGAGACAGTGCGAAGATTTGATAAATCATTTTTGTTACGGGGAGAAGCTGACAGGTGGGGCAGCCAGAAAGGGGGAGTAATGAGAAAGGGGGAGATTACTAAATCTGACGATGCTAGAAGTGATCGATCAAAGAATAGAAATCACGACAGCTGTCTTGATTGTTGGGCAGTTCCACTACCTCTTCCTATTTTGAAACATAGGCTATATCCACAAGAATATACTCATTCCCATGAGATGATGGAAATGGACCCATGAAATCTAAACCCCAAACATCAAAAATTTCAACTTCTAGAATTCCTTTGATGGGGTAACTCTTTATTCCTACCCACATTGCATAACCTCTAACACTTGTCATAGCCAACCACAAAGCTCCCAGCATCCTTAAAATGAGTGGGCCAAAAACCAGATTGTAGGACTTTTTTAGCCGTCATTTCACCACAATGGTGACCTCACCAAGGTGAGAAGTGACAACATTATATGATAGTTATCCTCTCTTCCTCATGCACAGATATCCTAATAATACAAACAAAACATCTCATAAACAACAAGAGATCATCCCAAAAAAAATATTGAAGCTCAGAAATGAATTTATTTATTTTTTTATTGGATAAATTTCTGGTAAAGATACCTGCTACCAGGAAGATGGAAAAATTTACTTTCCAATTGGATTTTATGATTGACACAGTAAGAATCTTTTCATCTAGAAAGAAAAAGTTTAATTCCCCAGGATCTTCATATTGATTAATAGGAATCTTATAAAGGTGGTCTGCAACTAAATTTTCAGCTCTTTGCTTATCCATAATTTCTAAATCAAACTCTTATAGTGAAAAAATCCATCTAATCAACCTGAGTTTTGTTTCCTTCTTAGACAGCAAGTACATTATAGAATAATGATCAGTAAATAGAATGACTTGTGAACCTAAAAAAATACCATCAAAACTTCTCAAGAGAAAAAACAACAGCTAGATATATTTTTTCAGTAGTGGTGTAATTCTTTTGGGCCTCATCTAGCAGTATACTAGCATAATATACCACATGTAACTTCCTATCTATCCTCTGTCCAAGGAAAAAACCTACAATCATATCACTAGCATCACACATAATTTCAATTGGTAGTTTCTAGTTAGGTGAAATGATAATGGGTGATGTTATGAGTTTCTCTTTTAACAGATTAAACGATTTCAGATAGTTTTCATCAGAATTGAAAGGTTCATCCTTAACCAGTAATGAAAATAAGGGAATAGTTATTTTTGAAATGGTTTTTATTAATATCTAGTTGAAACTAGTATGCCATAGAAAACTTTTAACACCTTTTATATTTTCAAGATGTGTTATCTTTTTAATGAATTCTATTTTAGAAGTATCAACTTCTAGAACTCCCTTGGACACCTTATGACCTAGAATTATCCACTTTGAAACCATGAATTGACACTTCTTCCAATTATGGAAAATGTTGGTTTAAATGAATCTCTCTAAAACTATCTCAATATTTCCTAGACAAATATTAAAAGTTCTTCCAATAATATAGAAATCATACATGAAATCCCCAATGATTCATTCAATCATATCTGAGGAAATATCCGTTATACACCTTTGAAAGGTGGCTGGTTCTCCAGACAACCCAAAGCGCATCCTTTTATAAGCAAAAGTCGCAAAGGGGCATGTGAAAGTGGTCTTTTCTTGATCCTCTTTAGAAACAGGGATCTGGTTGTTACCAGAATACCCATCCATGAAATAGAAAAATCCATTCCAGTAAGCCTCTCATGAATTTGATCCATGAAGGGAATTGGAAAATGGTCCTTCCTTGTGGCTTCATTCAGCTTCCTATAATCAATACAAACTCTCAATTTTGTGGCTTTCCTAACTTGTATTTCTTTATTTTTTTTCATTTTTTACTATAGTTAAACATATCTTTTTGGAAATAACATGGACAGGGCTGGCCCAAGAACTATCAGAAATGGGATATATCATTCTAGTGTCCAGTAGTTTGACCACTTCCTCTCTCACAACATCTTTCATGTTTGGATTCAATATTCATTGAATCTCTACCCTAGGTTTATGGTTAGGGTCCATAGGTATTTTATTCTTGTAGGATGAGGGAATAATACCCATTTTATCAGCTATTGTCCAGCCTATGGTAGATTTAAACTTTTTAAACACACACAATAATATTTTTTCTTGATTTTCATTATGATCAGCAGATAATTCTGATAGGAAAAGTTGAATTATCACCCAAAATGAATATTTAATATGGGTATGGATTGGTTTTAGTTTAAGAGTGGGTGGTTCTACACTATAATGAAGAATATTAAGCCTATGGGAACCAAGATACTCAACACGTCTCTTTTAAGAAGTTTAAACTGTAGAATGATTTTCAATTTCAAGTTCAGATTTAGAAATAATATTGTTGTTGTCCAAAGTGGGAAGCACACTGTCCAGACATTCCAGACCATCATTCAATAAGTTTATCAAAGTATAATAATCAAGTGGTGTCAAATGTTCTCCATCAACATCATAAAATTGCTCATCATGGTTGTTGTTAATAGAAACACCCTCATATTCACTCAAAAAGCTCCTATGTTCAGAAACAATGGACTCTTTCATAGCGAAAATTGAACAGTTCTCCAGCTTGGAAGATTTTCCAGCTTAGGTGTATGAGCAGAATTATGATCTTCTACGATAGGTTCCTGTTGGGCAAAAATCCCTCAAGGTAACATTGCAGTATATTTGGGTTGATTCTGTTTGTTGACAAAGCAGGTTTCCATGGAGAATTGTCGAAGTTCCCGAGAAGTTGTTGACATTCCATGTTGACAGAGAACTATGACAAAGGAAAGGACGATCTGGAGGTGGTACAAAAGAGCAGTACAAGGTGGCGCCGTTTCCCAGTGTTTTCCAAATTTATGGGCCTGAAAATCGCCAATGGAAAATGGAGTGATATGTTTTTGGCAAACGTTGACGAGAGAGAAATGAAAGAGGTGCATGGAAAAATTAAGCGTGGCGCGCAAAATTAGAGGGTTGCGCGAAATATTGAAGTGTGGCGCGCAAAACAGCGGGTTGCGCGAAATTGTATTTCGCACAAAAGATGTTTCAAGGCCGAATGCTTGAAAATCGGTAAAGGCATGAGGCGCGCAAAATTTTGGAGGCGTGCACGAAAAATTGAAGTGGCGCGCGAAATAGTGGATGAATTATTTCACGCAAAAGATGTTTCGAGGTCCGAAGCTCAGAAAATGGAAAAGGCATGAGGTGCGCGAAATTATGGAGCAGTGCGCGGAAAATGGTTGTGCGCGGAAGATTTGTATTTCGCGATCAAAGCGGATTACGCGCTCAAGAAGGGTTTTTCGCGCGGGGTCCATTTTGCCTATAAATATGAAGTGACCCTCCTCCATAGAGTAGAGTTCAAGACATAGAAAATACCCGAGCTCTGGTGCGCGAAATTGAAGTTAGAAAGGGTGTTCCGCGTAAACTTAAAGTTTGCGCGTAAAGTCAGCTGTTGCGCGAAAAGCTAAAGCTGCGCAGAAAGTTGGTGTTGGCGCGTAAAAGGAAGGTTGCGCGAAAAGTGGATATCGCGCAAAAGCAGCGAATTGCGCGCAAGGCAGTTTCCAGGCTGCGCATAATATTTGGAGGTTGCGCGAAAAAGAAATTTCACGCAAACCATAGAAATTGCGCGCAAGACACCGTAAGGGTTGCGCGTAAAAACTGAGGTTTCCCTGTACATCCGGTGCGAAGTGAGATTCATCTACGGGTGAAAGTTGGACTTCAACAGAGCATCTACATACAGAGGAAGATGCATTCCTTCATGAAAATGAAGAGACCTACAGGTCTATAAACTGTGAGTGGATTCCTTCCAAGAGCAGTGAGCTTAGGAAGAGGAAGAAGGTGATCCTCTCCACAGGCAGTGAGCCAGAGAGAGAGAAACAGGGAGTGACCCTTGGGAAAGCAGTGAGCTGACCCTAAACATTGTATATGTAGTGAGCCTGGGCATAGAAGTGATCTAGCCCGAACATTGTAATCAACATCTAGTGAAGTTTAGTGGACTTGGTACGACCGGAAACCTGTCGGCGTATACTCCTTGGACGTAGCCCTTAGCGGTGAACTAAGTAAAATTGTTGTGTCCTGTGCTTGCTTTACTTTCTGTTTATATTGTGCAGCAGGAAAGAGAGAGAAGAGTGTTTTGCTTAACAGTGAAACAAGATCAGAAAGGGCATAAATTTTTAATTAGTCATACCCTGATTCACCCCCCTCTCAGGGTATTCAGCCTAGTGGACCTAACAGTTCCACAAGATTTTCAACTTATAAATTATTTTATTCAGCTGAGTATTGTTTTTCAGATCGTCCAATGTCTTCAAGTGGATATTTATAAGAACATTCATCTTCAAGGAACACAATTTTTGAATAATTTTAGAATAAGTGGGTCCTTTAATGTTCGTAAACACATTGAACTCTTCTTCTTGTTTTCCAATTTTTAAAATATTTTTACACTTTGACACACCAATAACAGCACCACTTATGGCCAAGATGGGCCTACCCAAGATGATGGGAACCTCTTGATCACACTACATGTCTATGAATAAAAATTCAGCAGGCAAAAACAGCTTCCAAACACAACTAGAAAGTCTTCTACCCTACCCACAGGATGAGTGAAATATCTATCAGACAACTTCAATATGAAAATGGTGGGAATAAGGTCACCCAACCCACACTGTCGAAACTATGAGTAAGGGAGAATATTAATACTAGCACCTAGATCATACAAACATATGAGATGATCTGAATTTACTAAGGTATAGGGAATGAAAAAACTACCTGGGTCATTCAATTTGGGTGGGATTTTCTTTTGAAGTACAGCACTGCACTCCTCAGTGGGACATTAAGTCGCAAATTATTCTAGGGTCATTTTGTTTGAAACAATTATCTTAAGAGATTTCTAGTAAGATGAGATTTGAATTAAGGCTTGAATGAAAGGATTGTATACATGATGTTTGGAAAGGAGACCAAGAAACTGAAGAAGTTTATCCCTTGTGTTACCTTGTGGCTCCAACTTCTTAGGGAATGAGATGGGTGGGGAAATTTTTTTAAGGATAGTAGGTATATCCCTCATCTCATTCTCAAGTTTTTCTTTTCCTTATTTTCTTTTATTTTTAGATAAAATTTCATCTTGTGAATGAGATGATAAATTCTTATTTTTATCATATTCATGACTTTTCTATGAATTTCTAGCATGTGAATAATGTATTTTTTTATTTCCATTTTGAAGAAGATATTCATTTTGGGCATTTTCAGTGAGTTTTTCAGCAGCAATTTAAGTACAAAGCCCATATCTACTTTCTACCGCCTTGTTATTCTCCATAGGGTTATGATCAGTGGTACTTTTAAGTCTATGTTTTTTCCTAGATGAAAATATCTAGAATGTTTCCTATGTTTTTTTCCATATTTGGCATCTCACATATGTTTTCATTCTACCTGACTCATATTAATTTGGTTTTTTAGATAACTGAGTCATGTATTGTTCCTCTTGAGAGTAAATTTTGTTCAAGATTTTGTCAAGCTTAGAAGACTTTTTATTATCATTATTTACTTGAGCATTTGATGACTCACCCCTTTGTAGATTTTGAAAATTTTTTCTTGGATGGTTTTGGTAGTTAGTTGTAGTGTATTGTTTAATTAGGCCTTGATATTTCCAAGATAGATATGGATTTTTCCTATAGCCTTGGTTGTAATTATTTGAAAATGAATCTTATTTATGAGGCATTCTAGGACCGTAGTTAACAATGTTATAATTCTATTTTTGAAGGGCCGACATCTCAAAATTTGGATAGATTTTTTCATTGTGCCCAAACATACCACGTTGGACACATTATTCCCTTAAATATTGATTGGTGTTTTGACAACCAAATTGATTAACATTTTTCTTAGAGTTTTGATTCATTAATGGTTGAAGTTGGTTTGGTTATTTCAGCATGTTTTTCTTGAGTTTCGTTCATTAAACTGGTGTTAACATTAACATCACTATTAACACTTTTTCTTCTTGAATTTTTATGTTGTGAATTTAGATAAATATTATTAAAAATTTCTCAAAGATATTCATATGTCTTATAATTTTAATTTCCCCCAACATCAAGATTAACTATATTCTATCTAGAGAATGACATCCCTTCATAGAAGGTGTCAATGAGATGGTGGGATTCGAGTTGATGATGGGTAAACTTCCTATGAAGATCCTTAAATCTATCCAAAATCCATGAAAATCATATCCATCATCTTGAAAAAACTAGTTATTTTTTTCCCACTTCACCTTTATGTTTTTGGGGATTAAATTTCATAATGGAAGAGTTGTACACATGATCCCAGTTTTCATAAATGTTCTCATCTAGAATCATAAACCATTCCTAGAATTCCATTTAAGGTGAAAGGGAAAGATAGTCATTATTATCTCATCTTCTGTGAGTCCTAGAAGAGGTTATTGTAGAATAGTGTTATATAAATCTCTAATTAAGGAAATAGAGTCCTCATTAGAGAGTCCATTAAAGGCCGGAAACAATGAAATGTGTGATTATTTTAGCTCATTGTTCTGTGATCTATGAGATAATCTAATGGAAGATGGACTTCATGAATCTTGTAGGAGTCAGAACACCCTCATACTTGTCATTTTATTTTCTTCTACAAGTATTGGATGATTTTAGAATTTGTTATCAGGAACTCTATTATCTATGTTCTCTATTTCGATTTTTTTTTCTTTTTTCTAAGAGGAGATAAATGTTTATTTATTTCTATGTTCAGTGGCTCTAGAATAACATCATAATTTCTTCTGATCATAAAAACTACAAAAACATTTAAACTAGAAAAACAATATAAAATGTAATTTTTTTTATAGTTCTCAAATTTTTCAAATTTTGTTAGGTTTTCTATACAATTTTTTATTTTTTAGAAGTAATGGCTCCTACCTCCACCAGAAATGGTGAAAATAACTTGACATGGATTATCATTGAACTCAGTCAGTGATTAAAATTTATAATCATACTAACTAGATTATATGTGGCGAGTAAGGTTGAACCCACTGAGAAGACAAATTTTGACCACTATTCTTCTAAAAAAACATTCAAAAACTCCACTGTTGTCAGTAGTGAAGTGGAATCTATTATTTATTATTTATTATTTATTTATTTTTATTTTGGTTATTATAAGGAAATAATAAAGCACCACAATACTTTTTATTTTTTTAGTTCTAAATTATAATGAATCATGAAATAGGCTGAAAATAGTTAGTCATAGAGACATAAAGTGAAGATAAATTTAAATTAAGAAAATAATAACAAGGAAAAATTTAATTTTACTAGCTTTCAGAGTATTCCAATTAACATTAATGTTGCTACAATTGACCACTAAAAGAGTAGACAAATCAATTCCCTCACTAATAGTTAAGTCATTAAGTCGATCAATATTGGAGTTTTCCACTCCAAGATAAATCGACCGACAAAATTGTGATTTGAAAAAGACTATAGAACTTACACACTGTAAGTTCTAATGTTCCCTAAACTTGTTTATTTTTGAAATATGTATCCAAAATCAATATCTCCTAAATATTTTTGAGTTTGAAATAAAGTACTAGTGGTATGATGCAGTATAATTTGTTCAAAACTTATCTCACCGATCAATTTTGGATACTTTGAATTGATAAAATTAAAAGGAAGTAAAGATACAAGTAGAATTTTTTTTGTAACTCCCTGAACACACAGGTTTATCCCATTATCTTGTTCATTATCAATATATAAAATGGAATCATACTAGAACAGGGTAAAAAATATTGATAAATGAGTGAAGAAGAACTTCCCAATGATGTGTTATGCCCACCGTATCTCTCCGATCTAATGAGAGTGAATATCTTGAATCTCTAATGGTTCACCTTCTCCATCATGTCTTCTTCCCAAAATCTCCCAAAATATAGATTTCTCTGTTTTATGTACCCACTATCTTCTTCTGCTCATCACTACCACTTTTCACCTTCTTAAAATTGTCTTTTACTGTTTCTCTACACATGTGTGTTTTTCGCGACTGACATATCATGCTATTTTATCTCATGTAACTAACTCCAAGAGAGTTAGTTAAGTGAATCTAGACATATTCTCATCTCTCAAATGAAAATGTATAGTTCAAAAAAAAAACTAAACGAACAAGAAATGAATGTATAGTTATTTTTTAATTTGATGTTATATTTCTTGTTAACAAGTTAACTAAAGTAAATTAATAAAAATCTAAAATGATAACTATTATTATTATGATAATAAATTTAATAATAATTTTAAAATTATGATGTTTTAAATTTATTATTAATTATTCTGTTATTTTATCAATGTTAGTATTATTAGTTATTAGTTATTATAACATAATGAAATTTTTGAGTTAGGAAATTATTTAATAAATATTTTTTTAGTTTACAAATTTTATTATAATAACCACTATTTAAAGAGTTATTTTAAATTAATTTATTATTATCTGTGATTTAATTAAATTTAATATGTTCTATTTAATTAATTGATTTTACATATTTTCTTATGATTAATTATTATTTATAATTTTTTATATTAAAATTATTATTCATTTATTTATGTTTTTATTTGTTAAGTTATTGATTTTTATTAATTAATTTTATTAATGTTAATTATTGAAGTTTATCATTATTTATAAATTAAATTATTTAATAATTTATGTTAATAATTTATTTTATTATAAATTACTATTATGTTTCTAAATTTTATTAACAAATAATTATTTAGTTTTCCATATTAAATTATAAATAATTTAATTTTAATTAAGAAAATATTATTAGTTTACTTAATATTTTATTAAATTAAATTATATTATTAATCATGTTTTAAAAATTAATTATTTTATATAGATTTTTTATTTATGATTAATATTGTTTATCTTTTTAATTTAGTTATTTATAATTTAGGATTTTAATTTCATTTTTTTAAACTTGTTATTATTTTTAACATTATCTTCTCCCCCATATCACGGCACATAGTAGGGGATATACTTGTTCTCCTCTGCAAACAATTCCAGTGGTGGCTATGATTCAACAACTCCATATCTCGCAGCGGTTCGAGTTTCTTCAGGTGGTGATCTTGACTAGACCCTCCATTCGTAGTGGAATCCAATATGTGGCACCTCTTCAAACCTACAGAAGCCTCTTCCTTTACGACCATAATTGTGGTTCCTTCTCCCTCATGGTTGGGTGTTACTACCCAGTGATAGAAAAAAGATCATAGGTGGCGTGACTCCAGCTTCAACGATGGTGTGGCGACAGATTGGACTCTTATAATACAGCAGTAGTGCAACCTCGTGCTTTAATGGTTGATGGATCAATGGAATGCAATTTCAGTGGGTCCAACATTTCATAGTGAAACCCTAAACAACGACGATGTTGGTATCATATGGTGCATATTCAGATATGAGGTACTGTGATCATCTCCTTCAAGGAAAAATCAATTTTTGGCAGCTTTATATTCTTCTCCAGTGGGTCGAGCTCCTCCTCACTGCGTGATAGGCTCTACATCATATCAATATCTGACAACTCCAAATTCCCCATAATGTGGTGTGCAACATTGGGCGCTGCCTCCTTCAAGGGCGATGAAGTGGACTACCTGCTCGCGAGGGAAGAAAATAAACATAAAGTTGCATGACACCATTAGACTTCTCAGTGCTTATTGGTCTGAAAATTCTTGTTTTCTGATTTGTTATTGTAATTATTTTAGAAATTCTGGTTCGTGTCATTGATCTGGTTGAGTATAGTTTATTCTGATGAAAAGGTGGGAGTGTTGATGGAATGTAGCATAATGGACACCATTTCGTGAGAAGAATAGAGTTGGTGGGTTATATGGGGGAGGTGATGTAGAGAGGATGATAGTTAAATTGGGGTATCAGTGAGTCACAAAACTATCGATAGGAGGGGTGGGAGACCGATGAGGATCGGTAGTAGAATATGAGAGTCACGTCGGTTGAGAATGATACATCGGTGAGAAGAAATGATGATCTATCAGTGAGGAGGATGGCAACAGGGGAGCGCGGTGCAGGGTTCACCCATAAAAAGAAAAATAAAAGGGTCATTGTTACAATAATATAGAAAAGGTCACCGATACAAAAAACAAAAGGTCACCGTTGAACCGCAACAATGACCACCGATATATAAAAAACTAGGTTACCATTGTAGAAAATAAATAGGTCAATGATAGTATTATAAATTAATGGTTACCTATGGCCTAAAAACAAAAGCTCACCTATAGAACAAACTGTCACCAGTACAAAAATTAAAGAGGTCACTCGTAGTTATAAAATTAGAAGTTGAATGTTGCGAAAAAAGAAAAGGGTCACTGATAGAACAAAAGTAAAGAAATAATGGTGACGTTCAAAAAAAAATGAATAAATTTAACATTAAATAAAAACATGAGTAAACTAAATAAAAAAGAAATAAAATAATTAACTGGTTAAAACCATAAAATCAAAAACAAAATGATTGAAAATTATAAATTAATAAAAGTATAAACAATATAAATTAAACATAGGATTATTATTAAAATTTAAACATTAATGTTATAATTTATTTTTTTAATTTTTAACACTTAAATTAAAAGCTGGAAAAATATTAAACTAGTTTGATAAATGACTAAAATTAAAAATTATTTTTGGGTCTATAAGGAGTAGGAAAAGATAGCATCAGTGAATAAATAAGCCACCAATAGCTCATATTTGACAAATTGGTAAACTGAAAACAAGAGTTGTTGAATAAATAATGTAACATAAATATGTTGGATTGAAAAATTACTTTTTTTTAATTTAAAATAATTATTTAGAAAACTAATTGTATAAATAAATTTAATGTCACACTATTTCATTTAATTTCAACTCAAATTCTAAACTTAATTAATTAGTAGGATGATTAATCACATTAATTAATGTATTTAATATATATTAATAAATCAAAATTAATGGATAAAATATTAAAATAAAGATAATGTAAATTAATACACAAATAAAGATATAAAATGATTAGTTATTATTCATGTCAAATTATTTTGAGGTAAGTAGATTAAAATTAACAAAACTAAGAAATAAAAAATTAAATTAGATGAGTAACGTAAGAATAAAATAATTATTTTAAAGACTAAAAATACATAATTAATTATAAAAATTCTATAATTAAAAAAATAAGTTATCAAAATAAAAAATCTTAAATAATTCGTATAAATTTCATAAATAATTAAATACATTATTAAAAATTTAGTAAAAAGATGTGGCAAAACTATGTCAAAATAGAGCCACATCAAATCATTCAAAATGTTGATGTAAATTGGGGATCATTATTATACCCAATAGATAGAGGTTCACCCTGAGGTATTAAAAATTCATTAATATAGAGTGGTTCATGTTTCTCAAGAGGTATGTATTCTCTTATAGTAAAGAAATGTGTTATTTTTATACTACAATAATAAATAACCAATATTTCATCATTAATTTTATGTGTTATTAGTAGTCCTATGATAAATTCTTTCATAATTCCATCCCACTTCAACATAGGAATATATAGAAGTTACATGAATCCTCTTGGTTTCTATCTCTACACATTAACTTTTTGAATGTATAGTCACATTGACACATTGAAAACAATTTCCAACTTCATATCGTCCAAAACGTTATCCTTGGTATCTCAATACATCATCATACTACTAGGGTGAATAGTAAATTTTTATTTGATAATCATATAGTAGTTTGAATTTTATCCCATGTATTGATGGAAAACATAACATCTTTTAAAATTTCAGAATTCAATCCTCCTTAATGAATTCCCCCAATCATCAATCATCAATTACTATAGTTTGCTTTTGAAATATATCATCATTAAATTGAGATCTTTTTATCTTCTCTAGTAAATATGGTTTCTTAATCATTTGAAAAGGGAGTGATGTTTCCATTTCCTAAAAAATCCTCACATACATATTTACAAAATCTATTACTGTTGGATCTTTTTAAACCCTTATTTGGGTATGATATCCATGAATTATGTTACTTAATGCATCTACTACCATATTTTCTATTTCTAGATGGTACTGTATTGGGTAAAAATAATCAGAGAGTAATTCAAGCCATCTAATTTTCCTCTTATTGAGTTAATTATGTGTAATGATGTATTTCAATATCTTATGATATGTATATATCTCAAATCATTCACTATATATATAATGTATCAGTAACATCATATTAGGGACTATGGATGCAAACTAAATAACACGAGTTAGATAACAATATTCATGTCTCATAATCATCCTTGACGTATATGATATAAATTTATCATTTTTTATTAGGAATAAACATAATCTATTGTTTTATGCTTCATTGTATATCACAAACTGATAATTTCTTGGTGTAAGGGTCAAAACTATTTCATTGACCAATGTTCTATTCAATTATTCGTAGTATTTTTCAAATTATTTTTTCTATATGATCTTAACCCCTTTATGTGTTATGATGGTTAATAGGTTTTCCAATAGAGAAAATATTTAAATAAAATACTAACAGTAACATTATAAACCAATGAAATTACGTATGTCGATTATGATCGTTGGTGGAGACCATTGTTGGATTTCATTTTTCTTCACAGGATATACTAATATTCCCTCCATTGAGACAATATTTCCATGAAAAAAACTATTTTAAGCCATAATTCGCACTTGCTAAACCTCCCAAATAACAATGTTATTATAATAGTTTTTAGAATAATCCATCAGTGGTTGTCATGGTCCTTATATATTGAAATGTACACTAAGATATAATCAATATATATCACAAACAAATATCAATATATTCCATGAATACTATATTGATTATATAAATGAAATTAAAGGGTGGAGTAGTTAGTCAAAATGGAATTACTCTAAACCTGTAATGTCTATACCTTATTCGAAATTTTTTCTTTTGAATATCATCTTTATTTACATGCAAATGATGATATCTGAGGATGAAATTCAATCATTGTAAAACATTCAAATCCATGATGTTGATGAAATTAATCATCAATTTGATATAGATAATACATGTTATTTATTATAATAACATTTATATCTATATATTAAATTCACAGCCTCCATGATCCATCTTTCTTCTCAATCAAGAGAACACGAACTCCCCATAGAGAAACAGAAGGTCAAATGAATCCCTTATTGTTGATGTCCTAATTTATTAGATCCATGGACTAACCATTTTCTATTCAATAAGGAGTCTCTAATATTGGTCATTTAATGGGTATTTCATGAATGCTAAATTCAATTTGACACTCTAGTTGGTTCCTAGGTAATTCCTCAGTATATAAATCAATGTATTATTAGAAAATTAGTATATCCTCAATTTGAAGATTAATTTCCTTGCCCCTAGATGTGATTTTATCTCACCCCACACCAATAACTTCATTTGGTAGAGCTACCATGGGTGCCTCTATATTTGAAAGAGATGATTAGGATTCTTCTCTAAACATAAGGGACTCTATATCTTCATAATTGAACGTAATTTCCTTATTCTTATAATAAACTTTTACATTATATTTTGAAATCTAGTTCCTAAAGAAGATTAAAACAATGTCAAGATTGGATATTATGAAAAGGTTAGAAACTAAATTAGGTTTATATATCATAAAGGGTACTTAATAACACATTTTTTTACAATGAAACTTCCATTTGGTATTATGAATGATAACACATTTGTAAAATCAAAATGTAAATTTGGAATTTTAATAAAGAAATATGTAGATATAAAAGTTTGTTGTTGGACTCCTCATGTATTAATAATGTTTTAATGATAACAAATCATATTTAACCTATTTAACTCTTGTAAATTATATAAAATCATGTGTATTAACATTTAAAGTATTCTCATGATTTGAGAAGAGACATTCAATATCTTAATTGCTATAAATTCAGTTTTCTTGCTTTACACAATTCTTGATCTACTCTTATAATACCTTTTTTGACAAATACTTATGTCTGAACACCATTACATTGAAAAGCCTAAGAAACTGTGAAGAATACACCATGAAGCAAGACACCGTTATGCAGACACCGTGAAGCAAGACACCGCGAAGCAGACACCGTGAAGCAAGACACTGTGAAGCAGACACCGTGAGAAAGACAACGTGATACAGACACCGGGAAGCAAGACACTGTGAAGCAGACATCGTGAAGAAAGACACCGCTAAGCCGACACTACGAATCAAGACACTATTAAGCAGACACTGTGAAGCCACACACCGTGAAGAAGACATCTTGAAGAAAGACACCATGATGCAGACACCATGAGCAAGACACCGTGAAGCATAGAACGTGAAGCAAGACACCGTGAAGCAGACACCGTGAAGCAAGACACCGTGAAGCAGACACCATGACCAAGACCCCGTGACCACAGGAAATTTTGATCAATCTAGTCACCATGTGAAGGAGACACCATTTCCATGACTTAGTGTGACACCATTTCTTAAACTGTTTTGTCATCTTTAAATTTATTCTCAACCAGTCATATTTGTAGATTTTAATATCACTGACATAATTAATGTTTATTTGTAGACAAATCACCTGACAATATGAGGTACAAGGTGTGGTATCCATGAAACATGTCAAGTACAACACATTCATTTTAATGATAGAAGTGAAGTGTGACCAAGAATCAAGAAACCTGATATTGATCAAAATAACAAGGTTGTGAGCATGATAACGAAGAACAATGAGAACATTTATAAAGGAAATATTGTCACATGCATTAATCCCGACTCTACTGAAGAACATATGAATCATATATGAAGCTTAGAAAACATCTTCACATTGTTTAACCTCATGAAGAACAGAAGATGAAATGAGACAGTCTGTTTTACAAATGAGGACTCGAATTCTGCATCAGTTTCATCTCAAATGTCCATAGCTCGAAAGACCAACACACAGAGCACTTCTAAACCTATATAAATATTTTTTCTTTGTTGTGTAGCTTTTAATTACATTCGAGCAGAGTGTGTATCTATATATCAACACACTCTTTCTCCTTCATTAAACTGAATAATACAATATATCCTTACTCAAACATTCTTTTACTCTTGTGTATACCAACATATAAGTGTGGAAGAGGTCCTTGTGTGGCCTGGTAGTTTGTACCCACAAAGAACTGTGGAAGTGGTCCCTTTGTGTCCTGGACAGTTTATGTACTATTGTTAACCCCAATCTAGGGTGTGTATCAATGTATATTTATATACACTGCTTGGTGGTAGGTGATCACCAAGGGGAGTGGATTAGGTCTCGACTTGCGACTGAACCACTTGTTACATATCCACTATGCTACTAAATTTAGTGTTATTTTTTTATTGTTTTACTATATAATTTAGAAATCACTAATTTCACTTTGATAATGTGTCTTAGAAATAAGTTATAACAGGATTTTATTATTAGAGGAACTTCAAAAGTAATATTAATAACACAAATTAAGAATACTATGAATTAATCAGTCTTCTAAGAGTTTAAAAAAACAGTCAATCTCAAATAACATCATAACCTTGATTAACTGGGCTATATTTAATCATTGGTGAAACATTTTTAGAATTTATTTTTATAGAAATTTTTATAGTTACTCAATTTACCCCTCCCCTCTTGAGTAATCTACTACGACCAACATTTGGTATCAAAGGCTGTTTATCATGACTATGTATAATCTTATTCAATTGTGACTGTAGTTGTACTTTAATGATCTATAAATTTCTTTTAATTCCAAATTCCCAGATCTTTTAATGTAGTACTTTATTATGGATAATTGATTGTTAGGTGTTGAGACCAATAGACTACCATTCTTTAATAGAACCAATTATGCTCAATGGAAAATTAAAATGAAAATGCATTTAGGGAGTATGAGTTTTGTAATTTGGTCCTTCATTATAGATGAATAAAAAATTCCTGCTACTGATAGAATCATATGGGATAAACCTACCAAAACTGCCTAAAATAACACTTGTAAGGCTATGAATGCTTTATAATGCTCCTTAGAAGATGAAGAGTTTAATAGAATTTCTTATCGTAAAACTGCCCATGAAATTTGGGATACCCTATCTGTCTCACACGAAGGAACATCAAGTGTAAAAGAAATGAGACTTAATAATTATACTTTTAAATATGATAATTTTAAAATGAAACCTGATGATCCTATTTATGAAATGTATCTTGGGTTCAATGATATTGTAAACACAATAATTTCTAATTGATGAGAAGTCACTTCCAAGGAACAGATCCTGAAAATCCTTAGATGACTACCTGACAGATAGAGGGGAACCTCTGTCTCTTTTAGAGAATAATGCGACATCAGCAATCTACCTGCAAAAGAACTCATTTGGAAACTGATAATGTATAATGAAGAACTGAAAGTCATCATGGAATATGAGGATGAACCAAAGAGGAAATCTGTTGCATTCAAGACCACTACCTCTAAGAACAAAGACAATGGGAAAATGGAAGCTTCTATAGAAAGCTCCAATAATGAAAAATCATCACCTGATAGTGATGAGGAGATGGATCAACTAGCCAGATGATTTAGATGATTTTACAAAAAGATGAAATTTTTAAGAAATCCTATCTTCCAGGGAAAATATTACAAAAAATGAAACTTGAAGGAGAAATGGAAATAAATTGAAAAATATGAAGAAATTATCTATTATGAATGTAAGCACAAATAATATATAAAGGCTAACTATCCAAGGCTCATGTACAAAAAGAAATATTAGGATATGGATAGGAAGTATTAAAAGGAAATGAATGAAACCTGGAGTGCTTCTGAAGATATTTCAAGCGACTAAGAGACATCACATGATGAAGAGGCTAACAAAGACAACATGTGTTTTATTACAAATAAATTTGAGGTAACACTGGACTATTCTATACATAATTCATACTATTATAAAGATGACTGTGACTCTGAAAAAATTATTAATGAACAAATGTTTGAATATAGTAACATGTTTGAGGAAACATGCAATGAACTAAAATAAAAATATATGTTATTGTAGAAACAAAATTCTCTTACTGTAACTGTTAAATATGAACTAACAATTAGAAAGGAGAAAAATGATCAACTACTCAAAGAAAAAAATGAATTAAAAAAGTCTAATGAGCAGTTAAAGAGTGACTTAGAATGTTTAATAATGGGAAAAATAACCTTACCCAAATGATAGGAAAAAAATTCCCCTTAAATACAACACTGACATTGGTTATAAACCTGGTAAAATAATCCTTGTTAGAATAATTTTTTTTTTAAAATCAAGGACATAATGTTTTACTCCCAGTTCTGCACTCAGATCATTTAATTGAAAACATGATACATATTATATTGTTTCATGTTTTTGTGGATAAAATATGGTTTATTTTTCAAGTAATTTACACAATTCTTATAGGGAACCAATGAGGCAAATATTGGTTATTAAATCAGTTATTACAAATATTACTAGACCCAAATAATTATAGGTACCAAAATCTGTTTTCACTTAATCTTTTTGAAGGAAAGTTTCTTAAAGAGCTCCTACAGAAGTCTATGGTAGTTGGACAGTGGATGTTCAAGGAACATGATAGGAGACTACTCATGCTACCAGAAACTCATAAAAGTAGATGGAGGGCATGCCACATTTTGTGACAATGCCAAGGGAAATATTATTGGCCTCAGCTAAATATGTAACTCTAACGTAGTTTTAATTTCTAAAGTACTGTTTATTGATGGTTTAAAATATAATCTTCTTAGTATCTCAAAATTATGTGATGATGGATTTCATTTAATATTTGAAAATGATTCATGTAATGTCTTTAATTCTAAAGATGAATTAGTATTTTCAACAATAAAAATGAAAATGTTTATTCTGTTAATTTATATTCTCTAACTTCTCAAAATGATTCATGCTTAAGTGATTTTCATAAATAATCTTGGCTCTGGCATAGGAGAATAGGACATTGTAATGTTCACTCCCTTAGAAAAGTAACTAGAAAAAACTTATTTAAATACTTACACAATCTTGAGACTCCAAATGACAAAGTGTGTAATCCCTGTGCCGAAATACTTTTTTTCAATTTTCTAATGGCTGGTTTAAGGGCTACTCGTACCCAATACAGAGTATTGCCATCACCACAGACCAATACACAACATCCAAATCCATTTCAATTTCAAATTAAAAAATCCAAAAAACAAAGATCAACGCGACAGTCCTCGAGCCACGCACCTTCCAGCGTACAATGTGCCTATCCATGCACTTGTCCAACCGCCTGCCATCATGAAAGCCTCGACCTGAGATCCATCACCACATGCCACCGTTTACTGCCAGAAGATGCCGGAACCAGTAGTTGCGACGCTGCCGAAGTACTATCAGACCGCCACCTTCATCCCATCCACCGGGGAACAAACCATGATGCATCCACGACCTGTCTCGAACGAACAAGAAAAACAATTAATCTGCTTCAACTGGGACACTGCTGATCTTCACCATCATCCTTTGACAACACCGACACTAATCCAGACCGAGAATCAAGCCCTCAGTGGCCAAAAACAACCAGGCCAAAATCGGTGAGCATGAACCACCACCAGAACGAAACAAAACGATACAAAATAGATTTCCCAAAACAGAAAAACCAACTCAACCTTAAAGATGCATCCCAGCCAGCATCAAGAAACCAAACTCAAAAACTAAAAACAAAGAAGCAATGGAAGAAAGACACCTCATCTGCTCAATGAAAACAAGATCATGATGCCGCAATCCAAAAACTCCATAGAAACAATGCTCTACCTTCAAACGCCCAAATATGGATGGAGGGATGGTCTCAGACCACCGGCCAGGCACTCAGGTGCAGATTCAACACTGTGTCAAGGAAGGACACCAGTCCGTGCATAATGATTCGAGAAAGGCCGTAGAAACAGAGGAACACCACCCCAACCAGCCGAACCAGGAAGGAGAGGGAGCGCAGATCTGGGGACGGGAAGGCAGCACAAGAATCCTAGAGGAGTGACGTTGTGCCCCTTAAAGGATTAGACAAAAATCGTTTGTAATCCCTGTCAAAAGAGAAAACAACACAATGTTTCCTTCAAACCAAAGAAAGAAGTATAAACTTCTCAACCTCTCAAACTGGTTCACATGTATTTCTTTGGACCATCTAGAGTTTGTTGTTTATATGGGAAGCACTATGTTTATGGCCATGTCGGTAGAAAATCTCAGTGTACTTAGAATTAAATCCTTAAAAAGTGATCATGGTCGTGAGTTTGAAAATCAACATTTTGAATCATTTTTATCCCAAAATGGTTATAGTCACAATTTCACTGCCCCTATAACACCTCAACAGAATAGAGTTGTAGAGAGATAAAAAAGAACCCTGAAAGAGATTTCTAGAACGATTCTAAGTGAATATGACCTATCTATTTATTTTTGGGCTGAAGCTGTCAATACATCATGCTACATAATCAATAGAGTTTCAATCAGACCTATTCTTAAGAGGACTCCATATGAAATATGGAACAATAGTAAACCCAAGGTTAGATACATAAATGTTTTTGGTTGAAAAATCTATATTATTAATACCAAAGACAATATTGACAAATTTGTAAACAAAAGTGATGAAGGAATATTTTTAGGATATTCCATGTCTAGTAAATCCTATAGAGTGTTCAATAAAATGTCTAAATGTATAGAAGAATCTATTTAGGACAAATTTGATGAAAGATATCCACATGAACCTAAAACCATCCTATCGAATCTAGAGGATGATGTATCAATTCTGAACATCAATTCAAAATCCAAAAATTCAACTGTGAAAGAATCTGTAAAAACTTCCAACTCTTGAAATTCCATAGAATCAAGTCACAATGAACATGAATATGTTAATGAACCTAAAATAAAAAGTAACTATTTTTCTAGAACTGTTATAACCCTTAAGAACCATCCCTTAGATGTTTTTGTAGGATAATTTGGAAAAGGAACTCAAACTACAACTTCTATTATAAATCAGGTTGAAAATAAAGTCTTCTTATCACAACATGAACCTAAAAACAAGGAAGATGCTATCAACGATGAATTTTGGGTGATGGTTATGCAAGAAGAACTTAATCAGTTTGAAAGAAGAAAAGTTTGGAAACTTGTTAAAAGAACCAAAGACACATTCACCATAGACACTAAATGGGTGTTCAGAAATAAGGTAGATGAAGCTGGTAATATAGTTAGAAACATAGAGAGATTTGTTTCACAAGGTTATAGTCAAGAAGATGGAATTGACTATGCGGATACCTTTTCACTAGTATCCAGACATGAAGCCATCAGAATCCTGCCAGGCTATGCTGCACATCTTAATTTCAAACTATATTAAATGGATGATAATAGTGCATTCTTAAATGGGTATTTAGCTGAGGGAGGTTTTTTTGAACATCCACCTAGATTTAAAAATCCTCATTTTTCAAATATTATTTTTACACCATCGAAAGATTTATATGGTTTAAAGCCTGCTCTAGGAGCTTGGTATTATAGATTGAGTACTTTTCTTACTTCCAAAGGTTTTACAAAAGGAATAGTTGATCTTACCCTTCTTGTAAAATGAAATTCTAATGATGTTTTAGTTGTTAAAATCTATGTAGGTGATATTTTGATTGGATCTTTGAAGAATTCTTTATGTGTTAATTTTTCCAAAATGATGCAAAAAGAATTTGAAATGAGTTTAATGGGTGAAATAAAATTCATTCATGGATTTCAAATCATTCCAATTAATGATGGAATTATTTTAAATCAATATAAATATACTAGAGATCTTCTAAAACATTTTGGATTGGATAACACTAAAAGTTGTGACACACCCATGAGTACCACTTTTAAGTTGGATCTTGATTAAGATTGAAGATTTTTTGATCAAACCACTTATAAAGGAATGATCAAAAGTTTACTATAATTAATTGCTACAGGTTTTGACATTATTTTTAGTGTGTCTATGTGTGCTTGTTTTCAAGAAAATCCTATAGAATCTCATTTAAATGCTATAAAGAGAATTTTCAAATACCTCAAGCATACACTCTTTTGAGGATTGTTTTATCCTAACGGACTATCAATTGAATTAGCTAGTTGTTTGATGTAGACTTCAGTGGCTGTATGTTAGATAGAAAAAGCTCCTCCAAAACATGTCACCTTTATGGAAAGTCATTGGTATCATGGTGTTGTAAGAAACAAAATTTTGTTACATTTTCAACTACAGAATCTGAATACATATCTTCTGGAAGTTGTTGTGCACAAATATTGTGGATATAACTCACATTACTAGATTATAGATATCAACTCTGACACGTACCTACACATTGTGACAACACAAGTGCCATTAACATCTAAGAAAATCATGTTTCACATTCTAGGACAAAGAACATTGATGTAAGACATCACTTTTTGAGAGATCATTATCAAAAAGGTGATATCACTTGGGAATTCATTGGTACTGAATATCAGCTTGCTGATATATTCACTAAACCATTAAATGATGAAATAATAGACTACATACTACATGAACTCGGCATGATAAACATCAAATAGATATCATACTGTTCATGTCTTACTGATTCAATATCTTACTATTTTATACTTTACTGTTTCATTATTATAGTTTCTCAGCTAGTGTTTCATGTTACTGTCTCACTGTATTTCTCTATTACTGTCTCATTATAATGCTCTATTATTGTCTCACCATGACGTTCTTGATTACTGTCTCACCATGAAGTTCGTTCACTTTCCCATCGTAACGTTCATTTCCTGTCTCACCGTAATGACTCGATATGGTCTCACCGTAAAAATTCTTTATAATAGTTTTCTGTAAAAGGCTGTATCATGGTAATTATCCTTTTCACCATTTTATTTTCTAGTGTTTTTATTTATGCGACGTTTGGTATTCTAAAATGATAAAATAAAGAATGTATCACTCGATTCCTTGCCGGGGGTTTCTTCTACTTACTCAATTTGAACTCTTATTCATCCATAAACCCCAATTCTCTCTCTAACCTTCAGTGAATTCCAAGAATGAAACATCCTTAATTGTCGACACCTGAGAAGCATAGCTTAAATAAGAAGAAGATTGCACCAAAGATAACATCCAAAGGACCTTTAAATATGAATCTATTATACCAAGTTTTTGTAACTGGGAAATAGATTTCCCCAAATGGCTTCTGTCTAGTAAGTCTCTGGTATTGAATGTGTTAGAATAACAAGGCTGGTTAGAGTTGTTCGTGAAGGAAGATAGAACCATCTACCCTAGGTTAGTGGCTCATTTTTACCAGTATGTAGAGTTATTTTTTGATTCTGCTGATAGTTATGTTGTAAGAAGCTGGGTCAATGGCCATAGATGCTCATTCTTTCATGGTTTTGGGATGCATGCCTTAGGATAACTCACGAAGGCATCTGTTAGGATTATCAAAGAGGTCCTCCACCTTCAACTGAAATATTTGATTCAGAAGATGCTTTGAAAGCCATAACTATAAATGGAACCCAGATTAGAGCCATTTCTACTGAACTAGATGGAGAATCAAGTATTTTGTTCATGTTTATACAGAATTTGGTAATTCCCCAAAAAGGGGATTTTCTACTTTGAAATATCAGGATGTGTTTCTGATCCACCTTATGAAAAATGGGCAAAAGATCAACATGTGCAAGTATATCATACCCCATATGTGTGAGCTGATCCACGTCACATCCAACTATACCTCTCAAATTTACACTTGGCTAATCTCATCCATGCTACATTCCAAAGGTATGGTTGGACCTAGTGGGGAAGTGATTAAGGATTGTGAATTATGCCTATAAAAATCCATTATCAAAAGAATGAAGATAATTTAGAATCCTTGGAAAACGGAATGGGTGGAAGACAATGATAGAATTTATGAAGAGGACGAAGAGGATGAAGTGCCACCTAGGGGATATGTTATTATTGAGGAAGACAAGACACCTGTTCCCCAAGAAGTTTTTGAAGAATAAATCCGTACTGCTAAATAAGATATTAATCTCAAAACTCCACCTGGGGATGAAACAGAATTAGCTTCCAAATAATCTGAAAAGCATGCAATGAAAGTAACTATAGTGGAAGAGCTATCTGTTATGAAATAAACCAATCTTGAGAAACTAATTTTGGAAAAATCTGTTCCTAAAATCATCCCTTCATCTGAAGAAGGAACAGAGTTGGCTTTTTAGATGGCTAGACAGGAAATGAGGGAAGAACATAGAGCTGAGTCGGTGGAATTATACTGAGATCCTAAGTCTCGCAGTCCTAAGAATGAGAAACCTTTTGAGGGGGAGAAAAACCCAAATTTTCAGTCTATTGAAGATTCACATCTAAATGAGTCATGTCCTGTAGACACAATGTATAAGTTCCCTAGTTCTTGTGATGTGGATGACTCTTAGCAAGTTTCAGCATCCAGACTCGATCATTCCACTATATTCTTGTTGAAATCAGTCTCCCATATCACACCTGATATGCATCTTAAGCCTGTACCAGTCCATATTCATGAACCTTAATCTGAAAAATCATATTTTCTATGTAAGGGTGATCTGATGAAATTTGTTGCTACCCTCTTGTTTAGAGTTGAGAAACTCATGAATACCAAACCTCCTCCCATGACCAATCTAAGTGAGGGAGATTCCTCACTATTATTGGAGAAATTAATTTGAAAACTACAACCTAAAATGCTTCATGAGATTCAAGAAGTAAGAGTTGAAAATAAGATTCTCAGTAATGAAGTGAGGACATGAATAATTATGACCGAGGACATGAAAAGAGAGCTGCATTCCATATCAGAGCTTGTTGCTCCTCCTATAGAACCTTTTTTTTTTTCAAACCCCATAGGTCGATATGTCTCAGATCAAACCTTGTCTAGCTTCCTTAGATGAAAATATCACTGAAAGTAACAACTATATTGTAAAGGAAATGAGAGACCTTGTTTCCAATATTAATAAAATCACTGATGAGTATACCAGATGTCTTCAAAAGGTTCTAAATCAACTAAAATCTCTAATGAAAGATATCAATGCCTTTAGAGAATCTGGTCAATATTTTTAACCATCCTTAAATAGTGATTTTCTCTTAACTGTAGTCAAAGAAGAGCTTCAAAATGTACTCAATGGTTTCAATACAGCTTCTCTATCTGATGATGTCAAGAGAAGTGACATAGTTCTTGGCCTTGTCCAAATCCACTCAAAAATTGATAATGATTCTCAGCAAGAGATTTCTAAGAAATTGGTTTTATACATCAATATAATCTTCTCCATAACCAATATGAAAAATCATTTCAAGTATCTTGTTGAAAATTTTTGTATTCCTCATGTGACTCAAGCTTTCAAGACCCAAGTCCAAAAGATCACAGAGTTTACTCAATTATTGGAAAAGTTTAAAGATAACAAGGATGATTTTGAGAAATCCATGCAGTATGGTGGATAGATCAATACATATTTTGTCAAATTTTTGACGCCCTATCTTAATATACAGAGTAGAACCATTGTTTCTCCAGTGGATGAACCTATTCGACCTAGGCTACCTACCTTCACTTCTTCCCTAGCCTCCACTACATTTTTTGTCATCCATGCAATAAGTCAGATCAGGAATGTGATTCTTGATCAAAAACTTCTTAGATCTTCTAATTCTCCTACTTTGGCCACATTAGTATTTTAAGGACTTCCTTTACCCTCTTCATCAACCACCACACTCCCTTCTTCTACCTCAACCTATGCTCCAATGGCTTCCTCTTCTGATGCTGCTAAAGGCAACGAGAACTCCAGCCCGTGATGAAGAACAGTGATTACTCCTTCTTGAAAGGGATTTTGTTTTTTTTTTGTTTTTTTTACATTTGTATTGAACCTTATTTGCTAGTAATGGAATGTGCACTTTTGAATTATCTTATTCCAACTTTTTTATAATCCCAAAAGGATGAGAAATTTTGATATGTTATCCATTTATCTCAATATTTTAATCCATATACACATTAACATTACATGATTTCTGATAATCGAAAAGTGGGAGATTGGTGGACTTCTCAGGTATTAATCATGTTTTAATGGTCACAAATCCTATTCAACCTAGTTAACTCCTATAAATTATATCAAATCATGTGTATTAATGCTTAAAGTATTCTTATGCTTTAAGAAGATCCATTCAAGATCTTAATTGCTCTAAATTATGTTTTCTTACATTATAATATCCTTGATCTACTCTCATAATACATTCTTTGAAAAATGCTTAAGTCTGAACACAATTACTTTGAAAATTCCAAGACATAGTGAAGAAAGACACCGTTAAGGAGACACTGGGAAGCAAGACATCATGAAGCAGAAACCATGAATCAAGACAATGTGAAAAAGAAACTATGAGTAAGACACCGTGAAGAAGAAACTGTGACGCAAGACACCGTGAAGTAGACACCATGAAGAAAGACACCATCATGTAGACACCATGAAGCAAGACACTGTTGAGCAGATACCATGAAGCAAGACACTGTGAAGCAGACACTGTGAAGCAAGACACTGTGAAGCAGACACTGTGAGAAAGACACCATGATGTAGACACTGTGAAGCAAGACACTGTGAAGCAGACACCGTGAAGTAAGACATCGTAAAACAGACACCGTGAACAAGACGTCGTGACCATAGGACACCGTGATCAATCTAAACACCGTGTGAAGGAGACACCATTTCCATGACTTACTGTTACACAGTTTCCTAAACTAATTTTTATCATTAAATTTAATCTCTAATGGTTATATTTGAAGATTTTAAATGCGCTAACATAATTAATGTTTCTTTGTAGAAATATAATCTGAACGTACGCGGTACGAGGTGCGAAATCCAGGAAACCTGTCGGCTCTAACACATGATTTTAAAAGATAAAAGCGAAGTGTGACCAAGTATCAAGAAGCATGATCCTGAACTAAAGAACAAGGATGTGATCACGATAAAGAAGAACACTGAGAAAATTTCTAAAGGAAGGATTGTCACATGCATGCAACCCAACTCTACTGAAGGACATACCAAGCATATTTGAATCTTATAAAACATCTTTTCATTGTCAAACCTCATGAAGAACACAATATGAATTGTGACACTCTGTTTTACAGTCAGGGACTCAAATTCTGCATTTGTTTCATCTCATAAGTCAAGATCTACAAAGACCAACACACAAAGCACTTATAATCAAATCTAAATATTTCTTCTGTATTTTGTAGCTTTTATTTACTTTAAAATAAGGTGGGTATCTATATAACAACACACTCTGTCTACCACATTAAATTGAAGGATTCAATATATCCTTACTCAAAAACTCTTTTACTCTTGTGTATACCCACTGATAAGTGTGGAAGAGGTCCCTATGTGGCCTGGTAGTTTGTACCCATAAATAAATGTGGAAGAGGTCCTTGTGTGTCCTAGATAGTATATGTACTATTGTTAACCTCGATCTAGGGTGTGGATCAATGTTTATTTATATAAACTTCTTGGTGGAAGGTAATCACCAAGTGGAGTGAAATATATCTTGGATTGAACCTGAACCACTTGTTTCATATCCGATGTACTACTAAATTTTGTGTTATCTATTTTATTGGTTTACTGTATAATTCAAAAATCAATAATTTCACATAGATAGTTAGTTTGGGAAAGAAGTTATAAATGGATTGTCTTAGTGTAGAAACAAAAAATGTAATATTAAAAATAAAAATTAAGTTTACTGAGAATTAATCAATCTTCTAATAAGTTACTTAAATAGTCAAACTCATATAACAATATATCATTGATTAATAGGGCTATATTTAATCTTCGGGGAAACCATTTTAGAAATAATTTTAACAGAAATTTTTTTAGTTACTCAATTCAACTCTTCCCTTTGGAGTAATCTACTCTAACCAACAAGTGTGATGATCCAAAATCAAATAAAGTATTAACTGGATTTGAATATATGATTTATGTTCCTACCACCATATCATTAGGTAATTCTACTTCAGCTGTAGTGATCAAATAATCGTGGCTATTTCCCCTTTGACTACTCTATAGTTGATTCCCATTACGATTGGGATACTGATTTGAAAAATGCCCTATTTCATTATAATTGATGAATTGAAAGTATTTTTTTTTGTTTCTTCCCCTACCAATAAATAGCTCAACATCCAATTACTCCTTTTTTATATCACACTCTCATTCCATTCAATAATATACTAGGATGATTCTTTCTACAATTTAGGTATAATGTAAACTGATTCATTGAATTATTCTTTTTTGAGGCTTCACCATTTCTATGGTTAAAATATGACATATTCATCTCTTGATTTGCCTTGAACATATAAGATCCTAAAAATTACATACCTTATTTCATGGAAGGTATTAATATTTCATCATATGACGACAAATATTTAGAATCTAGTACCATTCGGAGACAAGTCTTATGACCTTCAAATAAAGGATCCATCATGAATTCTGTGTCATATATTTTATCAATAGAATACATGGATAGTTTTTTTAAGGAACTCTTATACTCTATAATACTCTCTTCATCCCTTTATGTTATTATAAATAAATATCTCTTATTTTCAAGTCCATTATCTAGAGGGAAATAATTATTGAATAATATTCCTTTAAAATTTCACCATTTCATTCAACCAATTTCATTTTACTTTTTAGTATTTTAGATCAAATATCGTCATTGATTAGAATATCCCATGAAACAAAAAAATTATAGTAGTTCATTTTTATATTAATTGCATCCAAATGACATAAATATCATTTTAAGGGACTTGATTCACATCTCTTCTTCCACTAGATTAGTACACCCACAAAATGATGTGGGATTTTTCCGCATAGAACTATCCAACATAATTATGGTATGGTTATTTATCATAACTCGATTGAGAGGCCCCAATATGGTTTTGATCACCTTATCTCCATCATTAATTGTGTGAACATGCTCAATAGGGTAATCCCTATATTGACCATAAGTATTGATTCCATTCATTCCATTATGCTCCATCAATAAATAAATGAGAACACTAATTTTTTTCATAATCATCATGAATATTAATCCAAAAAATACATAAAATGGATTATTATGATTTTCATGCTTACTCAACATCTAGTTCCCAATGTTTCTCAAAAACATTCTCTAATACCAACTGTAACAACCCCAACCCCAGTAGCCCAAGTTCGGTTGTCATTTTGTTACAATGATTTAAATACAATAGACCTTGTAACCATCGATTGATCAATTTAGTAGTAAAAAAGAACTATATACATACAAATTTACCTTATTATATTGTTAAATATAAATAGAACATAATAAAAGAAAATAAAATACTTATTGTAACTTATTCAATGATTTAAACCTCACAAACTATAGGAGGAAAACATATAAAATGGCCAGCTCAAACACAAAATAATAGTAGAATGACACAAAAATAAATGATGTAATGTTAATATGGAATAAAAAATATATCAAGTTATATAATATGAAAAAAAAACATTCCATCAGTAAGCATAGAATTCAAATAAAAACATAGTTTTTGTCATAATAAAAACCTCATGGAATGTTATAACTGAATATTGAATTATGACAATGCTTATTTATTAGATGGAATGTATCATGAACATGAACCATTATAACTTAAATAACTTTTTATTATATAGGAAATAATATATATGAATATATTTGAAAACAAATGAAGGTTTTGTTGCAAAATATTTTGTCTTGTGGGACATATCACAGCATTAACGGGCTATCTTTAATTGGTCCCCACCAATAACTGCAATTCCAAAGCATTAATCATTAAAAAATTCATGTAAATAAAAATACTATATGTTAAAATTTTATAAAACTAAGACATTAATTATATCCATGATACATAAAATATGGACATTTAATGAATAATGTTCATAAATAAAAGTGAAATATATATACACCACACACAAGAAATAAGTGGTCGAAGGGAATACCATAATGGTTTCCATGAATGAATGATTTAAATCATATATATACATAAAGAATGTTATATAGTCATATATCATGTAAAATGAAGTCAGACTAGTTTGATAACATGTAAAAATAGTGTTTAAGATACTTTATAAATGAACCTCTTTAGTTTGGTAAATGGGAAAATACTAAAGAAAATTTAATACAGAAAAAAGAATAATTTTTTTTAAAACAGAAAATGAACAATATTTCCTTTCATTATCGAATTAGTTTTTATAGAAAAATATTTTAAGATTAATATGAATAATGTGTGGTACTTGAAAAAGGGTATGAAATTGGAATGTTCCCTTAAATTGGGCTTACTAGACCGGATGGAATGAAAACATAACCACATAAAAGCGTGTATTTATCTATCAATGGAAGATGAAATGATATAGATAAAACATTTGGAACATATAAATACAATTTCAATGAATTATATAGATATGAAGAATAATTACATTTGTGTAATATTGAAAAATTGTTACCTGAATGAAAAATTGAGGTTGAGGGAGAATCCCTTACATTATGTAAGAAAGTTTTCTGCACATACCCATAGTTTTCTAGATAATTAATTTAATTTATTAAATATTTTATTAATATCATCATAAAAATGAATTATATTTATAATAATTTTATTATGTTCATTTTCTCCTTTATTATAATATATGAGATACATTTTCATCATTCTAGAGTGTTCTTTTTCTTGGTATTCATGATTGGTTCACATGTATACATTTGGTGAAGTTCTTGTAAAAATGTTAATAGTTCTAAAAATTGAAATTATATGTATTAAATGAACATATGGAATATTAAATGGTATTACATATCATTTTTTTTCAAAATATGAGGACAATTCACCAGATAAAATGTTAATTATGAAAGTTAGTTTATTTTAGTAAATTTTTTGGTCACCATGAACAAGTTTGATTATTTATTAATATTTTGTACAAATAATAGATAAAAAATAATAGAACTAATAATATATATAATAAAATATTATATCATCATAATAATTGTTTTCTAACATACCTTGAATAATGTAATGAAAAACGATGACGTGTCATCCATGATGGTGGTAAATCAAATTATCAGAGACGATGTTTTCATTTTTAGAATACAAGTGAGAGGATAATGTGTATGGAGATATATCTTCAAATACCATAATATCATTAAAATAAACATATGATAATGGAGTTATCTTACATGTATGTATGTGGGAGGTGCGGGATCCATACAAAAAGATATGAAATTGTATTAATATAAAATATATGGATTAAGGGTTTTACCTCAAAAATTATTCTCCATGACAAGATTGGTGTCTTGGAGTGAACCAGTGTTCCTGGACATGGGTAAGTGACATGGGAAGAGGATTGGGAAGTAATTGAACAAGATTCAAATCTTAATAAGAGTGAGAAGAATTGGTGGTGTGGGTGGTATTTATAATGGAGGAGATGAGTGTTTTCCATTTTGTTTATTAGTTAGTTATTTATATTGGCTCATGCCAAGAAATAGTGATGATTCCATGACTAAATACAGTAATGATAGAAGGTTAGTTCTATATTGAGGTTCTTACATCAATGATTACCAAAGGAAACGTTTTTTTAACTTATAATATATATATATATACCATAATTATTATATTTCAATGTACACAAAAAAATCAAGTATTATAGAAAAATACCAACAAGTCACTCTAACCATTTTTTGGCTTGTACAATTCAAAAAATAAGCTCCATTTTAGGTGAATAATTTTTTAAATATATGAAATTATTTTTAAATTACAATCACAATTTACATGCTAGATACCAATTTTAATATTATAATAGATTTTATAAAAATTTGAAATAATCATTAGGGTCTCCTAAAATTATCTTATACTAATAAGAAAGAAATACTAACTTATGTATCTATTTTATGAAAATAATTTTTATTTCAAATCATTATATTAATTACAAAATTATATTAAAAAATTTTTATTTTTAAAAAAACTAACACTTAATTTATAAATTTCAAAATATTTTTTCACTTATACTATTATATAATTTTATCATAGTACCATTTATAAGAAACCTAAATTATATTTATACTTCCATAGGTGATGCTACTATTAAGTGGGCTGAATTTCTAATCCTAAGTCCAAAGGGAATGTTTCCATTTCATTGACATATTTTCCTTAATTTTTTTAAAATTCTCTTAATTAATTAATTATTTATTTATAATTTTTTTTGTGATATAGGTTATTTTTTATGATTTATAATATATCAAATAATTTCATGTATAATATATGATGTCGAATGAATTAAATTTACTGAAAATGACCGATAGTGTAAAATCATTGGGGTGTTATTATATCAGCCCAAATGGAAGGCTATAGGTTGAGGGTTGTGATTTTAGAAGATTTTTTTTACAAATTGAGGGATATAAAAATGGATATATATCTTAGAGTAATTGTGAGGGGTGATATTCTTCTATAAGTGGAGGAGTGGCGTTCTTGATTATTTTGGGAATATGAATAACACCCATGTGTTTTCTATAAAAAGTGTTTAAAATAGTTCTCCAAATTAGATTCATATGATTTTAAGTCATAAATTATGTATATGAAATAGCTTTTGGACAAGTTTCTATGTCATTTTGGCCCTTAAGTTTCATGTTTAGTGCCTTATTGATCTAATTTTCTTATTAATCATTGTAATTAATTTTAATCACTTTGACTAGTATTTTAGGTCAAAAACTAAGTTGAAATTATTAGAGATTATATATTATATTTATTACATATGTGGAATCATTTTTTAAGTAATTTATTTATAAAAGGGTCAAAAATTAATTTAAATATAATCCCACAAATAGGACAACAATGCGGGTTTTTAAATTAATAAAATTCAGAAATCATATATGTTATTATATCTAATTTCAATGTTAAATAGATTACATTGACCATAATTTGATTAATGGATGTATAATTTTTCCTATTTTTGATTAAATCTAAAACAAATCAACATTATGTAAAATAGATGAAAAAAAGTTGTTTTGAATTATAATTCTGTATTTTTTCCTATTTATGTAAAAATATAACAACAAGAAAATTGCCTAAAATTAATCCTAAGAAACCTTTTATGTTCCAATTACAATGAAAAAGTATATTTTTACATATAAATAAATAAAAGTTTAAAATAATAGATTTAATATACGTTCCCTATCAAAAGGTGGTAAAAACCATTTCTAAAAATATAGGTTTTTATACATAAAAATAGGTTTTTTTTCTTATACTAATAAAATATATTTTATTAGTATATGAAATATTTTATTCTATATATAAAATAAAAAATTGATTAATTTGATTCAATAATATTAATTAATATAATTTATTGCGATGAAACACAATTGTGAACATAAAAAATAACTTTATATTTAATTGGTTTATATTTTAGTTTTTAATTAATTGAAAATTAATTAAGTCATATTATATTTGTGTAAACCATATACTTTTAAAAGATTTATAATACTATTTATAATCCATATTTTAATAGTAATGTTATATATTATTATATTAAATATTAATATTTTTTGTAATATATTATTACTTAGTAAAACTCAATCTTGTATATTAGTAAATCCATATAAGAGATCCAGTCTTGCACATATTGAAAGACAACCACAGTATTTTATATATAGAAAAGAAAACATTATATTGAGAGTAACATAAAAATTACCTGGTTTTTTGAATAAAAAAACTAGGAACAAATATTAAATTTATTTTGAAATGAAAATAGTGTAATGTCTTGGGTTGTTAAATTCTCCCAAACATAAATAAACATCATCATCTCAATTTAAAATTTTTCTGATTAATAAATGGATTGACATTTGAAATTAAAATACTTATGAATAACCCTCATCATGAATAGGTTTAATAAAACATCTTCTTAATAAGAGAGAAATTAAATTATAATGGTCATAAAACTAGGTTCTTCGGTTAGATAACATAAGTGGGAAATAGAAATGTGCATGCCAACGAAAAATCTATAAATCAATTTCTGAATGATATTTATAGAGAAATGTTCATCTGAAAGTTCATGACCGAAAATCCATAAACCACTATAAGGAAAAGTTAATTGATATCATGAAAAATGTAGATAATAGGACAACGTATTTGGTTCAAGACCATGTTTCCTATAGTTGAGGAATTATTTCACTCTATAAAAATATAGTTAAATATATTTTTCTATTATACAAATATAATCTTATCCTTAGGTTGTTCCTTGAATAATTATTACTAAATTTCATACCACATGTTTTATCATTTGAGGAAGCAATACAATAACCTCTAAAAACTCATCCAAATATCAACTTAAACAATTTCATAAATGGATAGTCTACCCAAAATACTTTGATCCAATAAATTAGAAATAATCCTATTGAATAACCAAAATAAACATATCATTAGCCTTTAATCACTGTGAATCAACACTTAATTTTAACTATCAAAACAAGTGAAAACCTCTATGATGTATTATTTTGAATATGGTTATAACTTCAAATACCATAATACTTTATTGTAATGATGAATTTATCATTATTAGTTCAGTAAAAAACATGTTATTATATATATTACCTAAATCCATAAGTATTTTAAACTCCATTAATTAAAGAATAACCCACATTTTATACAAATCATTAATCCATTCAAGGGTATTTATCACATATCTAAATCAATTATTTAATTACCCAAACATCATTATCTCAACATTACGATCATCTTGAGTCTTATCTTCCACAAAACTATATATTTTTAAGAAATTATATCTCTCTAATGAATCACATTTATTGGTACCATTCAACTTTTGATATAAAATATTTAACAAAAAACTGATGTAGTACAATCCTTACATACTTCATATTTCGTATTATGAACACATCATAAATGAAATACAATGGAAACATATTTTATAGATCCTCATACAGAAATACATTAATCATTTAAATATTATTGTGTCAATAAAACATTCAAAACCTGGATCCCTTATATTCTTCGAAGTTATATTCCCTTGATGTATGGGGTATCTGTTTCCCTATTTCCCTATCTCCTTGAAATTGTATCCTAGAATAGCTACATTTTTTTCCCTTTTCTATTTTTTTTGTAGTAACCATTTTCTACATAGATATAAATAACTACCAATCCTTTCTTGAATTTACTAGGTTTATTATTTCAATAGTTATCACATGGGAAATATCCTTCATTCCCTTTTTACTTCCACCTTTCATTTATAATTCTTTTATCGTATTCTATTGATTCCCTTTATTGTCATAATAATTGGATAATTAGTTCTTTATCTCTATAAAATAAAAAACATTTCATCTGTTGTGGAAATATTTTTAGACACTAGTGGATTTAGGAGACATTCAATAAGTCCCTTAGTGAAATGGCCAATCATGAACTCCGGTTTGTATAGTAAATATTTAGTGTACATTGATAACAATGTAATGGTATATTCATACTACTCACCACATACTTCCTAATTATTTATTAAACTATAGAACATTCACTTAATCTCATTTTATTATTCATGAGAGAAATATTTTTCAAAGAATGTGTCCCTAATTTATTTCCCGTCAATGTGTCCAATTCCCTTATTTACTAAGTATTTTGTAACAGTGAACACCATTTACCAACACCTCCTTTAAGACAATACAATGCAAGTGTAACCTTTTCCTTTTTAGTTCATCTCCAAGCCATAAATATCTTACCGAAAAACATAGTCCATTGCATTTCTTCCATCGTATCCTATGTATCAATATATAATGGGTGTATTCATCATATAAAGAAATCCATCATCAATGAATTTTATTATAGAACCTGATGCTCTATTTTGGAAATGTTATGTGTCAAAACATGATTAGGCTTCTCCAATATATCAATAACTTTCTCAGTTCCAATACCATCCATATCATCATTCTAAGTTGGAAAACCCATACATTTTCTATGAGTATTGATAAAATTACTCTTTTTAGGTTCCAGTTATAAAACACATATTGGATATGATCATATCATTATGTAACATGATGCATAATCCGAAAGCAATTGAAACACTAATCATAAATTCAAAATTTTTACCATAAAAATCTCATAATAATAACCACGGCTTTTTTGGGGATATAATTACATTCAAATAATCATAATGGTTTGTAAATAGAATGTAAATTATCATAATAATATACCATGGGAGTTTTAAACGAGGTGCACAAAAATGTCTACTGTCATGTTCTTTATTATGTCATTTTATGCTTGAAAAACCCTATCATATTTGTTATCCCGGGGTATGTCTATTCTAGAACAACTTCCACTTGTATTATCAAGACATGGATATATTGTTAGGAATAAAAAAATAATATATACCTTGATAAAATTATTGTGTGTTATACAATGATTATTCTCAATGTATATCATAAGTTTATGTTGCATTATCATTTTTCTTTAAATCTAGTTTCCATGGGTTTTATTGAACATGATATTATACCAACTATTTATACCCAACCCCAAAAGACTAAAGATGGTGCCTTACATTATTACATTGACATAGATACAATATCAAATTATGAGGGTAGAAAACAATTTACATGTTTTGAAACACCATATTAGACACATGATACCAATAATAAATTGGGGAACTAAAATAAAACAATAACACATAATAAAATGAAATAAAAAACATCATTGAAACATATTTTAAGGAATATTATTCATAACATGAAGAAATTAAATATAATTAGTGTATGATAGAATTGCAAGGAAGGGTTAGTAAAGTGTAATAAATATTGAATTGGTGGGAATAAATCATCTTGGACATGTAAATAACTGATAAAAAATTCAATTAAAATAACTAGATAAGGAATAATTAATGTCAAAATTTAGGAAAATGGATCACATGAAATTTAATCTATAAAATGATAATATACGGATCCCATAGATATGTTAATGAAAAAATATAATGTATAAATACAAATTGATTCTATATGAGGTAAATTCATAATTATTAGATGAAATGATTTGTAGGTACATGGTATTTTTACCATCATGACCATTCACAAGACAATTTATCATACCAGATTAAACACATCTAAATTAGACAACTGATTCATCTCATGATACTAATAATGAATAGAGAGGATTTCTATAATTAGTCCCCAACTGTGTCATAAATTTCCAAATCATCAATCATATATTGAATATTTGAGTCAGTTAATGAACAATGAGCCTAATCGAATGTCCATACTAAATAAAAGATACATATTTAACCATAATTCGATGTTTATAAAATAACAGTAAATGTGAACACCCATTATAAAAATTTTGTAAATTTTTTTAATAATTAATATAAATTTTACGATAATATTAATATTAAAGAAAAAAAGTAATTCACTATAAAAATGATCATAAGGATGAGATTGTTTAAAGGGAAAGTTAACAATCATAAAAAACTGATATTACAATGAAAAAAATAATTTATATGAGATAATATAGAGTAAAATAATAAAAATCATGTATTTAAAATATTTGAGGCTATAATATATTAAATTGGGTATTTGATACACCAAAAAAATGAAAACATGGTGATAATATAATATTCCCCACAAAAATGAAATGTGATACGTGAATCCCTTACACTATCCGTCCTTTTTGTTGTGTTAAATTTAACATCATGTATAATTCTAAAAACATGTTACTAAAATATAATATATTTTTACTCATATTTAGGATATCATATATTATCTTCTCGATATATCATTTTTCCATTTTGATAACAATATTTCATTTTTTCCACAATATCTTTTGTTAATTGCCATGTTTTAAGAGTATATTTTGACATGTTATTTCATGGTCCTACTATTTGTATATTTATTTCATAATATATATAATGTAAACTGTTATGTATATTTAATATATATTAATTATATATTTACTTGTGATAATCCATAAAATTAGGATATAAGAAATGAAATTCACTCTTCATTGAGACGGTTGGTTATACGTACGCATGAACGCTACATTCATTTATTTTTCATATTAACAGAATTAAAATGAATGAATATATAATTATATCTTAATTATAGTATCATATATATTCGATATTTTTCTCATATGTTTATTAAAACCATCATTTATGAGTTACATTTATAGTGTGAATCAATCACAACACATGGAGTATGCGGTAGTCCACACGTTTAAAAATGATGTTATCATATTTAAAAAAATAGAAAGTATATGGGAATGCTATATATAAAAATTAAAGAAACATGCATAAATTATAACTATAATATTGATCATATATAAATATATTTTACATTATAAATCCCACAATGATATGAGCAAAAGGAATACATTAACAATCATTATTTGTGGAGGCCGTAATTCACCAAACACATAAATTGTAGGTTTGTTACCCATTAGATGAATGTGTGAGTAAGTGAAGGTGGAATAATTAATATAAAAAATATATTTATTTTTATGACACTTATGCTATTATTTAGCCATGGAATATGAATATTTTAGGGGTTGGAGATTGTAAATAATACAAAAGATTATGAGGATATATGTTACCTCTTCATTGGGTAAATCATTTTAATTTTCACTAGTGGTCTTCCATGGATGGATTTAATCCCAATGTGATACCTATAGGTTTTGGGGAGGGAATAATAAGGATTATTTCTGTAGATTTTTTGCATTCCAAATTTCTTTAATGTTGTGAGGATGTGGGAAGGGTGAGTGCCTTTTGTAGTGTAAGAGAAGTCACATTATTGTAATTTATTTGGAAATCCCAATATGATTTTGATGTGGAATGTGGATAGAAAAATGGTCCCAATATGAGACATTTATGGATGGGATATAAATCATTCCAACCAATAGATTTAGGATATTTTTGGTCATTTTCCATTAATTTTATGGTTTAGTGCCATATTGAGCTAATTTTCCTCTAAATCGATGTAATTAATTTTAATCAATTTTTATAATATTATAAGTCATAAAGTATGATGAACATATTATACATTATAAATTATTATAATTTCAAATATTTAATACATTTTTCAAATTAAAATCAGATTATTGGAAGAAATTAATTTAAATATAATCCTACATAGGGGGTAACAATGGAGGTTTTCCAAATAATTACGTACAAAATATTACTATGTGATTATATATTATTTCAAAGTGAAATTGAATATAATGTCACAAATTGGATCAAATTATGTATAATCGATCTAATTTAACTTTTAATCCAATAAAAAAATAACCTTAAACATAAATTACACGAAAATATAGTTTTGAAATAAAATTTAGTACTTTTCAGTATTAATTAAATATAGAACTTCTTAAAAAAGTATTAAAATTCATCCAAAAAAATTTCATATATTAGTATTTTAAATATTAATTTTATTATGACATATAAAATAAATGAAATATACATATTGGTATCTAAAAAATGTTTTCCATTAAAAAGTGGTAAAACTACCTTTATAAAAAATTGGTGTTTAGGCTTAAAATTATGTTTGTTCAAAAATTATGCCTATAAAATCAATTTGATGAGTATAAAAAATATTTTATTGGATATATAATATATAATTTTAGTTAATATAATTCACCAGTAATAATTAATAAAATCTATTAGTGTAAAAAACATTTTTGAACATAAAATTAAAAATATTTCCTTTATATTCAATTTAATTATATTTTCATTTATAATTATTTAGATTCTAAATAATTGATATTATATTTTTTAAAAAACAAATATTTTAATGTGATTCTTAATTATATTTGTAAATGAAAAATTTATCATAAATTTTATATCTTATTATATTAAATAAAAATATTTTAAATAATATATATATTTTTCTGTAAACCTGGGTCTTGTGTGTTATGAAAGCCATAAAGGAGACTCAGTATTTCCTATAACACAAGATAACCTCAATTTTTAATAGATAAATAAAAAATTTATGTTCCCCATAACATATGATAAAATCATTGTTTCATATAATGAAATATTCGACCAATAATTAAATTTATTCTAAAAGGAAAATATTGTAATGTCTTAGGGTGTGACATCGTGTGTTTAAAAAGAGTGTAATAGTTATATAGTGAGGTATATAAACAATTTTCCTCTATGTATTGAAAAAGGTAATCCGTGGTAATTTTTCTAGAGGAGTATTGTAATGTAATATATATACTAGGGAGTTCACCATTGAATGATTAATGGTTGGGACCCCAATTGTGAGGTGAAAAATTAAAAAAATTCATTGTGAACTATTTTTAGATGCAATGAATGAGTGCTTTAGGTATTTAAATTAGTTGTATGGTATGAAAAAATATATATCCATGTAAGTCATTATGTTCATGTGTTGATGGGGAATGTACTATGTTAATCAGGGAAATAATTTAATTTGGTCCATAATAAGGATACTTCTAGTGCGGGGAGATAAACATTAGTCACAGGTGGATGACGCCCCATGTGGGAATGATTGATATATTTTGGGACCGATCATTGTATAGTCATTTTATACATTTATATAGTTGGGTAAATAAATCCAAGTGTGGATCGGTTTTTTAATAAATGTAAGGATCATGAATAACGGAAAACACCCAATATTATGCATGACTATGGTCATAGACCTGGAAATATATAAGGATTTGGATATTAATGAAATGTAATGGGATTTTTGATTAGAAACTCCTTGGAATGACTAATGGAAACAAGATTATTCATTGGATCGATTACCATATCACGTACCTCTTTCACTTGAGTCTCATTTGGAGTTATTGAGAAGTTTATTTATCATATTGGTACTAATTATTCAATTGTAGAATCTATAGTATGTACATACATGTTTTTTATACTTATACTGCAATATTGTTTCTACTAGCTTACCCCACGCTTTCTTTTGGGATCTATTGATATAGATATATTTTAATGATTCAATTTGTACTATATTGTTAATGAAATTATATTTATGTTGAGGCATGTTAAAGATGTGAACCAAGGATGATTTGATTATGAGACATTTCCATAAGATGGTTACATAAATCATAGATGCTAATTATAGTGATATCCATATGCCTTGTATAAAATTCATTGGTATATGGACATATGACACATCATCTGTAAAATCTGATAATTTTCAGAAATAGTCAGCCGAAGGTGGTTTGATATTAGTTCTCCCAAATAGTAGTACATAGTCAATATGGAATTGCATTGGAAAAGTTATTGTGATGAAATGGGTTCAATATAATGTATATTCATGTCTTGTTAAGGAATATTTCCTAGGACTAGGATAAAAGACATAGTTGATGATAAGGGAGTTATCATACATAAAATCTACAACAATAAAGGATAATGCTGAATATCGGTGCCTCATTTGTGGTTAAGGAGTTGAAATAGAGAGGTATTTTTTAGGATAATATGAATTCATTATTCTCTACTTTCAACACTTATTATATCCCAGAAAACTCTATTAGTGAAGTACCTAAATCATTGTCTAATGGTATTTTTCTATGAGGTATTTTGAATACTAATATCATGAAAGTCAAATCATAATCTAATGTTTTGGGTTATCTCTTCATTAGTAAGGATAGTTCTCCATGGACCTGTCTTAATTCTTTATGAATTTTATAAAATTTCTAGAAGAATATATTATGTTTTAGAACAGATTGAGGGAATATAAATTTACAATCGATGTGATTTATAGTAATGGGAGTTATAGGTAAACTATTATTTATTATTCTTAAAATGGGTCCAAATAGAAAGAATTTAAAACGATTTTAATGGTCAATTAACTAAGTCTTCACTTCATTCATCCCCATTTAGTTTTGGGTTTCTTGTTTATTAATTAATGGAATATAATTTTTAGTATCATTGAGAATCATTCAAGATGTGTCATTAAGACATTGTGTCCATGTTTGAACAGATGTTTCTGATGATTTGAGTACCATGACTCAAAATTGGTAGATAAATTCTAAAAACAATGGATTTAATGACACTAGGATGGTTAATGATTGTGATAATGATATTATTTTTTCTAGGTAAATATGAGATCAGGTAAGCGTTATCTTATTTTTTATGGATTTGGTTGTGTGTGCTGGCTTGATTATTGTGGTTTTTTACCATATTCATTATTTTTTGAATAAAGGGGTGTTATTCAATTGGAAATAAAACATGTCCATTTGTATGAGAAATAAATACCCAATTAGGCCATGACATGTTTTCATAGTCTACCAAGATTTTCAAGGCAAATATGTTCTCTGGTGGGTTGGTTATAAGATATCATATTAGGAATTTGATAGAAAATTTAATGGAAATTGAAATTTTTCTATTATTGGATGGTTTATTTTTTAAACTAGAAACCAAAATGAGTGTTGAGTCAATAAGGATTCCTCATTACTTTTCAATTTCTTTATGTTTTGAAAATCACAAACACAGTATCTTATGAAAAATTCTATTTTCCCTAAGTATTTTCTTTATAATAAAAATTTTTCTTTCTCTAATGAAATTTTTATTATTACCCTTGTTTTCTTTGTTCATTTTATAGAATCTCTAAATATAACTCATTTTATTTACTACTGGAAAATTCAATTTCATATCTAAAACATTGGAATCCTATAATTCCTTTCGATATAGAGTATTTTTTTTCAGGTTTTGAAGTATCTAAAATTCTGACTCCAAATTCTATGAAATTCAGACATTGAATTATCTGAAATTCAAAATCCAAAATATTTGATCTTCAGACTCCAAATTATCTAATATCTAGAAAACAAATTCACTGAAATTTGGGCTTTGAAATACCTAATATTCTTTCTATTAATTATATTAAATTCAAACTCCTAATTCTCTAAAATTCATACTCTAATTCTCTAAAATTCAGACACCAATTTATCTGAAATTCATACTTTGAATTATCTGAAAATCAGACTCCAAATTCTATGAAATTATGACAACGAATTTCTTAGAATTTGGACTCAATATTCTTGATAATTCCAACCCCCAATTCCTTATAATTCCGAGTCCTAATTCATCGATATTTAGACTATGAATTCATCATAATTAAGACTCATAATTCCTCTAAATTCAGATTATGAGTTCCAAAAAAATTTGACTCTGAATTCATCTATATTGAGACTTCGAATTCATCAGAATTAATACATAGAAGTCCTCAGAATTCATATTCTGAATTCATTGGAATTCAGAATCTGAAATATTTATATATCAGATTTATAATTCCTTGTTAATCAAAATATGAATATACTTGTCATATAAACTCCAAATGTTCTATTGGTTAGATTCTGAATTATATATTCCCATATAATCTGAAAATAGATTTTTTTATGAAACTCCATTTTCCTAGTACTTTTTATTAAATGATGTCATACAATCTATTACTAACTAACTTTTTGTTATGTGAAATGTGTACAGGTTCCTCCAAGATTCAAGGAAAAATATTTCCATTAGAGGAGGGAGACAAATTTTGGATAACTGCCTACAAATATTAGATCGTTTTAATGAGCTCATTACACATTTCACCATCACTCTAGATTAAGGATTCTGAAAAAGCGATTTCTAGAGAGAGAGTCTCATGATTTGTGTGTACTGATCATCTTTTTCAGCTTACTTTGTGCGACTCTGATTGCAGATGTGTACAATCAAGGTATTTAAGGGATTAGGAGACAGAGGTGGTGACTACCTTAATGTTCGAGGACTTACTGGGATTGGAATAAAGAGGTTCATACAATCTTAATGTTTGAGGGATCACATGGATACCAAGATAGATTCTGATATTCCTATCGAGGGACTATCCTAGTGTCGGTAAGAAATAAATTCTTGATTGTATAAATCAAGGGACCATTATCCATGAATGTTGGATACACTAATATTTGGGTTAAAATATTAGATACTTTTTACTTGTTTTGTTTCAAGTTTAATTCCACTATATCTTGATAATGGAAGAAATTATAATCATCTTATATTTTCTTGTACTTTTGAATACTCTAATATGTAATATTATATATTCTTTAAGGTAGAATTGTTTCCTTGTAAAATTTTATTATGTTTCATTTCTAGAAACATATTTCCAGAACCTATAAATTTTGTTAAGTTGAACTAAAATAGGTTTTTTGAATTTACATTGTTTAACATTTTTAAACATAGTTTTCCTTAATTTGACAACTGATTTTTTAACATACAATTCAACACCTCATGTAATTGACAATCTACATTCATATATCTATCCAAAAATTAGTATCAAAGCATGTCTCTTGAAATACTTATACTCACATATATGTTTTCTTGCTCATGTTTTCCTTGTTCTAAATTTTCATGCATCACTTTTCTTGTTTGTATTTTTCTTATATATTTTTCTATTGGTTTACAATCCTTTTTATATTAACAAGTTTTGTTGAAATATATTTTCATATAGAATGGCTGGAATGAATGCTGGTTCAATTGACAATATAAATCCTAATAGAACACCTAGATTTGATGGTAATAATTATGAATACAGGAGAGATAGAATGAATAATTCTGTTACTAATACTAGAGAATTTTTTTAATGCTTACTGAATATTAAAAAATTCATAACAAGGAAATCAGAACCTTTAACAACCAAGAAAATTCAGAATGGAAACTAAATTACAAGGTACACAATAGTTTGTTATATTCTATGATGAAAAATATATACAATAAAATTTCATCTTATTATGTTTCCAAATTTATTTGGATGAAACTTGAGGTTACTGATTATGGTACTTCAAAAGTGATAGACCCTAGGAGATCTATGTTAAGAGAAGAGTATCATGAATTTCTATTTCCCTATAGAGAACCAGTTTTCAAATTGTAATAAAGATTTATCACTGTTGTCAATAAATTAAAATATATGGGAGAAAACTAATTTGAAGATTATGCTCTTGAATACCTGATTTTTGATATTATTCCAAATGAGTGGTAATCCGAAAGAAATTCTATTGATGAGAATAGAATTGTATCTCAAATAACTCTTGATAAGATTTTTGGAACTCTTCTTCATCACGAGGCATAAATGAAAAGAGATGCTAATATGAAAAAGAATAAGAATGGGAATTTAAGTGTATCCTTTACTACTACTAATTCAAAAACTCTAGAATTTTTTATAAGATAAAAGTCCAAGAATGTTATTATTTTATCTGAATCTAGGGAATTTGAACATTCTGAGAATGACCTAGCTAAACTTTCTCGAAGGATGAAATGATAGTTGGAAAGAATGAATTTCAGTATAGATATAATAAGAATGAATGAAAAGACATGAATGAATTGGAAGTCACTTGCTATGAATGTAAAAGAGCGGAGCATATAAAGCAAGATTATCATATTCTTAAGATAAAGGATAGAAATGAAAAAAACATTCTAAGAGGAATAGAAAGAATAACTATAAGGCTAAATCGAATAATGTTTTGAAAACTAATGACACCTAGAGTTCTAGTGGTGGTGACTCATCTGATTAATCCTCAGAGTATGAATCTTCTAAATAGAGGAATTTAGGTTTACATTCCAAACAACCCATTTAAAATTATTGTTTAATGGTCAAGGAATAGAATGATGAATCTATTACCAATGTATCTTTGAATGCAAATTATACTGATGATAAATATTATGAATCTTAAGGTGAAGAGTCCTCTTCATTAGAAGAAAATACATTACCATATTATGAAGAAGTATCTAGGGATGACAAACTTTTTCAAAATGAAAATTCTAAGCTCAAGTAAAATCTTGATAAATAAAAATTATAGGTTATCTATTTTAAGCACAGTAGTATTAGATCATTCTAAATTTCTTGATAAGAAAACATTTTATTTTAAAAGTATTTCCAAAAAGCATGTGGAATTTAATTCCGAGAAGAATAAATTTTCTAAGGATCTTGAAAATATAATTTCCAAGAAAAATATTATAGAGGATAACTCTTGTTCTAAAACTAATAATCTTTAGGATAATCACTTGGTTATTAAAATAATGTCATAAATATTTTCATTAATTATGTTTCTTTTAAATTTTACCTCTAGTAAGGAAACTTTTGACAAGATGTATTCACAAATTCATCCTTTGATGAATCGTTATGGTTTTGGTTATACTAATTCTATAAGAGCTTTTAGTAACAAGTATTTTGATACGCAAAGTGGTAAATTTTGTGCAAAATGTTAGTGTAGGGGACATTAGGATAGAAATTGTTCTTAAAAAAACTCAATCTTTAGTTTTTCATAAATATTATTTTTCTATGAAAATGTGGATAACTAAAATTTTTCTTTCTGAAATTTCTACATTCAAGAATGTTTGGATTCTGAATGTTAAATTTTTTAATTTTCAAGAAAATATAGAAAATACAAACAAAAATACATGGTACATGTTTATTGGATGTTCCAAGCATATGACTAGTATCAAAAACATCTTCGAAAATATTTTCAAAATGAAATGAGGAAAATTAAATTTTAAAGATAATGCTCAGGAATAAATTGTTTGTATCGGTAATGTCGTTCTTCATGAAAAAACATTAATTTAAAATGTTTTATTTTTTCATAATTGTAAGAAGATCCTTATTAGAATATTTCAATTATGTGATGAAGGTTAACTTGTGAATTTTAGGAATGATAACTTCTTAGTACACAATTCATAGGAAAAATTATTATTTATTTCCATAGGCAAGAGAATGTATACACACTCATCTTATAAGACTATAGGAACCAAGAAGTACCTTGGCTTAGTGCAATGGAAGATCAATAATAGTTATGGAATAGGAGGTTAGGACATTGTAACCTTAGGAACCTAATGGAAAATCTCAAAGAAAAGTCTAGTTAAGGATCCACTAGAGGATATATTTGATTCATCAAAAGTTTGTGATCCTTGTCAATTTGGAAAGAAACATAAATCACGTTTTAAACCAATTGGTGAAGTCTCAACTACTGATCCATTACTGTTAGTTCATATAGATCTTTTTAGTCCAACACAAACTAGAATTATTGGAGGTAAATATCAAGTATTTGTCTTAGTTTATGATTACACTATATTTACATGGTTATATTTTCAACTAAATAAATATGAAACTTTTTCTTATTTCAATATTTTTAGATCCCTTGTTACAAATGAGAAAAAATTTCCACTGATAACTATTCATAGTGATCATTGAGGATAGTTTTAAAATTCATATTTTGAAACATGTGTAGTAGAAAAATTAATACTCATAAATTCTCAACTCCATGAACCCCTCAACAGAGTGGTTCTATAGAAAGAACAAATAAAATTCTTCAATAAATAACAAAAACATGTTGGGTGAATATTCTATTGCTAATCACTTTAGGGATGAAGCTGAAATTACTACTTTCTATACTATATATCCAGTTTTGATTAGACTATTTCTTAATAAAACCACTTATAATTAATAGAATGGTAGAAAACCTAGACATTCTAACATCAATGTATTTGGTTTTAAAGTATTCATTATGAATACTTAAGATAACTTACATAAATTCCCACAAAAATATAATGAAGTAATTTTCCTAAGCTACTCCACAACTTTTAAGGATTATATATTTTTTAATGAAAATACTAGTTTTATTGAAGAAATAGTGCATGTTATGTTAGACGAAATTGATCCTTTTGTTTTTAAACAACCCCAACCTATATCTTTGGTTGTGTTTCTAAAAATGTATTTTTAATAATTGATATAATATCCTTATTATAAGAAAATGTTTCAAAAAATATTTCTAAACAATTTACCCTAAAATATTTTAAACCACATATTGATGAACATGTTTTACAAAACCCTAAATAGTTGTTTCTAATGAATCATCCTATAGATAGTATCATTAGTGATGTAAATAAACTTGTATGGAATAGAAGATCCTTAAGAAATTAAATAGAAGGTCTACTATTTCCCTTTCCAAATTAGAACCAAAAGAACTAATAAAGCTTTTGGTTATGATTATTTTATAAAATCCATGCAAGATGAACTAAATAAATTTGAAAAGAACATTGTTTGGATGTTGGTTGAAATACATATAGAAACTAATGTTAATAGAGTAAAATGGGTATTGAAGAATGATTGTGATTAAAATGGAATCATTGTATTAAATAAAGATAGATTATTTGATACAGGTTATAATCAACAAGAAGGAATAGACTATAAACAATCCTATAGTCTAGTAGCTAAACATGAATCCATTTATATTTTACATTGTTTTGCAGTATTATTTAATTTCAAAATTTTTTAAATAGATGTAAAATGTGATTTTCATAATGTATATGTTCATGAGGAAGTTTAATTTAAAAAACCTTTTGTTTTTTAAAACACAAAACATCCTAAACAAGTTTTCAAACTTACTAATGCTTTATATTGACATAAACAAGTCCCTAGATCCAGGTATGATAGACTAATAAGATTTTTTTTAAAACATTATGTTAATGGAACTAATAATCCAAATATTTTTATAAATAAATATAAGAAAAATGTTTTTATTGTTCAATTTTATGTTGATGAAATTATATTTGGTTCAAATCTTCAATCTTTAACTAATTCATTTGTGAATATAATGAAATATGAGTTTGAAATGAGTATGATGGTTGAGATAACATTTTTCCTAGGTTTTTTAATATCTAATGAACTAGAAAGAACTTATATATCAAAAAGTAGTATATTAAAAATATTTATAAAATGTAAGTATTTGACAACACTAAGAGTATATATACTCCAATTGGTACCTCAAATTCTCTTGATCTTGATGAAGCTGGGAAACCCGTAGATCAAATATCATTTAGAGGTATGATAGGAATTTTTCTATACTTGACAGCTAGTCATCGAATTTTATTGTTTTATTATGTTTATGTGTAATATAACAATCAAATACTAAGGAATCTCATTTAAAATCAGTAAAAATAATTTTTCACTATTTAAATGGAACCATGGATTTAGGACTCATTTATAAATCTTGAAATGATTTTTTTAAATAGTTTTCTGGATGATGGGTTTGGTGGGTATAGAAGGGACAGGAAATGTACCTTCATAACTCTTCATTTCGTAGAAGATTCATTAGTTTCTTATAAATAAAAAAATCAGAAATAAGTTGCACTTTCCACTACTGAATCTAAATATGTAGCTGTTGGATATTGTTGTGCTCATGTGTTGTGGATACAACACACACTCATATACTATGTCAAGATTTTTACAAAAACACAGATATTGTGTCATAACACTATTTCTATTTACCTAAGAAATAACCCTTCACAACACTCTTGTAGAAAAACATAGAAATTAGGCATCTCTTTGTTTGGGATCACGCACATAAAAGGGATATATTTCTTTATTTTATCAGAATGCAAGATCAACTTGCTGATATTTTTAAAAAATCATTACCATCTGATAAATTTGAATACATTAAACAAATGTTAGGAATGATAAGTGTAATGTAATATTTAATATTAACTTTTTGTTGAAACCTATCTCCATACATTAAGAAACTCCTTTTCATAGGGATAGTATATTTTATTACTAATCAAAAATTTTCATAATCAAAATTTTTCATAATAAAATATCTTTTCAAAATTCCAGAATCCATAATTATCCTTCATTAAAATTATTTTCTGAAATATAAAGATCTTCAAAAATAATTCTCCTCATTGAGGACAATTTTCTTGATGTCCGGAAGGTTTGTTTCCTTAAATAAAATTTCGTAATCAAATTTTTACTTGTTGGTAAAATTTTATCTTCTTTTTTAAATTTTTTTCCAGTTTCACTTTCCTTAAATTTGAATGTATTACCTTAAAAAACACCTCAAAGGATCAGAACCTACCAAAATCATTCTTCAACTTCCATCTCAACTGTCAGATCAAATCATTCTTGTTTTAACTGTTGGATCAATTTGGGAAGTTGAATCATCACCTCAAATGATTATATTAATGCCCCCCCTAAATGGTTGCCCCACATTGGTTTTCAAGCTCATGTGTGATGATGATCTACCTCATTACATAATGTTCATTCCTTATTTCATGTTTTCTTAAATCCTAATGTCATTGGAAACAACTCCGTAGAACAAAATGTCATCAGTTAAGGAAATCACATAATGTCATATATATAGGGAAAGGTTAGTAGATCCGATGTTCGTTTCAAAATATGATTCTTTTATTTTGAAGAAAATATAGTTAAATTTATGGGAGAGTTTGTGTATACCAACCAAGGGAATATGATCTAGTGTTTCTGGAATTTCTATTATTATTTTATGATATTGTATATTTTTCTAATAAAGGTATGAGAGATAAGATCTCGTTCAAAATATATACAAAAACATATTCCCATTCCTACTGTATGGTAGCCAATATAATTATAATTTCATATGAGGTGGATACTGAGTTTTGAACCCACAAGCTACCAAATATTTCAGGAAAGTTTGATAAGGGGAATTGTTTTGAGTTCCTTGGTTTGATCGATGTCAAGACTCTAAATATTATTCATCTCTCTACAAATTTATTGTTTCTTGAGTTATGGGTTCAGAGGTTTCTCAATCTAATAAAAGGTGATAAAGATACCCTAGAGAAGAGTTACATTTATGTTTTTTATTTTCTAGTGAATAATATGATGATTAATCTAGTTAAATATGTCTTTCATGCAATTATGTATATCAATAATGGTACTATAAAAGTTCCGATCATTATGTATCCCACTATTCATTCCAAGAACATAGTCCTTTGTCTAGAATTGTTCAAAATCTATGGTAGTTGTTTACTAAGGAATTGGAAGGTTTTGTTGTTTGAGTGATGATACGCTCAGAAGGATGAAGGATGGCTTGAACAACATGTCTAAGTAATTTTATGACTTGTCTAAAATTGAGATCAAAGCCTTGTCTGAGATATCATAAGTGGATGAGACTTCCAAGAAGGGCCAAAGGAAGAGAAGGCAGAAGGAACTAGAATGGAATAAAACTCCTACTTATCCTGAAACCCTATCAGAACCTCCAAAATATAAGAATAAAAAGACCTTTCTAGATGAATTTGTTACTAAGGGGATAGAGGATAAGAAGAGAAAGAAAGAATGAGATCCTTTCTTTTTATTGGATCCTACTGAAGAAAAATTATTAATGATTAATGTTGTTGAAGAATTTGAGAGGTAATAAAAAGAGAATAAGAAAAAGAAAAAGTTGTCTAAAACCGAAATAGGTCAAGATATTTTCAAGGCTACCTAAAAATCTTCTGAACAAGTCCAGGTTCCAGAATCATTTCTAAAAGATTCTATTCTAGTAGAGTCTTCGGGAAAGAAAATTGTTATTCAGGAAGATGAAGAAGTGGAAGAAATTGTACAGTAAGAGGAAGTGGAAGAAGAAGAAGGGAAATTGATGACACATATGATATGATAAGGAAAGTTGAAGAATACAATGAGAAGAAAAGTCATCTAGAATATTATCAATTCGGAATTACTATTTTTAATACTCTAAACTTGCATCCCCAAGAAAAGAAGAAGAGGGTCAAGACGAGGATAGAAAATCATCAGAAGAAGAGAGAAGCAATCAAGAATTAGTTCATCCAGTTGAACTTGTGAAAAATACCGAAATGAATATGGTTGAGGAAGATAAGATAGTCTCACTATCAGATAGTGAACGTGATTCACTGAAAGGCTGATGAGATAATTCCAAGAGTTGATATATGAAAAAACGTGATAGATGATACACCTAAAAAGGAAGTGATGTCTAAGAATTATGTTGAGGTATATTCAAAATGAAAATATGTTTTGATAGAGAGATAATCCTCACCAATAAGAGAACTTGATTCAGAATTATCTTTTATGGGACATGATTTTGTGGTAAAATCCTTGAAGAAATTTGTTGATACAATTCCCTTGTTTCTGAGTATTGACTCAATATGTCAGATGCTTCAACATTTATTTAATCAGATTTCATATTCTTTTTCCATGCTTATGGAAAATTTTTTTCCAGTTTGAGTCCAATTTTAAATCATTCTACTTTGGGTATGATGCACACTTGAGGTTGTGCAAAGAAATTACAATGTCTTCAACCAATATAATTATAGAGCTGAGAATCATTGATGACATTCAAAAAAAATTAAGTATGCTTTTGATACTGAATATTTCAAGATCAAATATCTTACAACATGTATTTTTGAGATGTTCAATCTAGAACAAATAGTTCTGAATTAGGAAGTCAATGATCTGAATGGGAAACTTACATGAGGTGCATTGAATAAGAAAACGGAAAGAGATCTCAGAATTTAGTTCGAACAAAATCTCAGTGAGCAAGACAAGCTTTTGAATACTCATGCATAAATTCTTAAGGCTCGAAAAGAAGATATCAAATCCATGGAGAAGAAAAATGATGATCAAGATCTTCTGAAAAGTGTTTTGAAGAGGATCATAAAGAGATTAAAATCTGAACATTATTGTCCAAAATCGTTTTTTGAAGGAAAAAGAATGATTTTTTCCCAGAACTCCGATCTTTTGTTGTATTTCATTTCTTGTTCAAAATTTTCCAATCATAATGAAATTTTTGGTTTTTTCATCAGGTGTTTTGTTTTATAGTACTAATATTTTAGGTACCATGTAATTCTATTAATTTTCTCTATTCCTTTTTGAAAATCAGAAAGGGGGAGAAAGGAATGATGAATAAAATAATATGTAAAGAAGAGAATTCCCTAAGTAAGGGGGAGTTTATCTAAGGGGGAGTTTTATCAAAAAAGATATTATTATAAAATGAAAAGAAAAATATCACTAAGGAAGTCAAGAATACAATCCTTAAAGATTTAAATACCTAAGGGGGAGTTAGTCTTATTCATCATGATTCATATGTAAAGGTTGATAAGTTTTTTTCATTTATCCATTTAACGCAAAATTATATGTCCTTATATTCTTTTTCATAAGGATGTTTGTGATTTCCAAAAAGGTGGAGATTGTTGAGTTAATAACATTTCCTTATGAAATTTCCATTTCTCTATGTTTATGAAAATCACAAACAAACAATCTTAGGTAAAATTATATTTTCCCTAATTATTTTATTTATAATTAATATTTTCCTTCTCTAAAGAAATTTTTATTCTTACACTTGTTTTCATTGTTCAGTTTGTAGTCTCTCTAAATCTAAATCATTTTCTTTACAAAGGAAAAAATCAGTTTTATATCTAAAACCTTATAATCTTATAATTATTTAGGATATATAGTATTCTATTTTCAGGTTCCATAATATATAAAATTCAGACTTCAAATTCTCTAAAATTTTGACTCCAAAATCTCTTAAAATTAGACTCTGAATTATCTGAAACTTAGACTCTAAATTCACTGTAATTCAAACTCCAAATTCCCTAAAATTCAGACACAAAATCCTCTAAAATTGAGACTGAGAATTCCTTGAAATATAGATTCCAAATAATCTGAAATTTAGAATGTGAATTCTCTAAAATTAAAACATTTAATTATTTGAAATTAAGACTCTAGATTCTTTGAAATTCATACTCTGAGTTCTATGAAATTCAAACTCAGAATTCTATGAAATTAAGAATCCGAATTCTCTAAAATTAAGACTCCAAATTACTTATAATTAAGTCACTAAATTCATCAAACTTTTGACTCTGAATTCATTAGAATTTGGAATCCTAATTCCATAGAATTTATACGATGATTTCTTTAGAATCTAGATTCATAATTAATTGGATTTCAGACTCTAAAATACTTAGATTTTAGATTTCAATTTTGTTGATAAACAGAATCTGAATATCCATTTCTTATAGAATCTAAATGTTTATTTGGTTAGATTCCAAATTCTATTTTTCCATAGACTCCAAAAAATATATTTTTTTATGAAACTACATTTTACTTATACTTATTAGGAAATTATTTCATATAATCTATATATAACTATCCATTGTTTGTGTGACATGTGTTCTTGTCCTTTCGAGATTCGAGGAAAAATATTACTGTTGGAGGAAGGAGCTGATCGTTGGGGAAGGGATTATAAATAAGATCCCATTTGAAAGAGCTCATTACACAATATTCCATCACTCTAGAGATAACATGATGCTGAACTGATTTCTAGAGAGGGAGAATCTCTTGATTTATGCATACTGAACATCTGGTTTAGCATGCTTCGTGCGACTCCGATTATTGTTGGGTACAATCGGGTGCTTCTAGGGATAAGAACACATATGTTTCTACTACCTTAATGTACAAGGACTTCCTTGGAAAGGAAGAAATAATTGTTGAATTCCATAAAGTTCAAGGAATTGTAGTGATAGTAAGACATATTTCGATATTCCTATTGAGGACTTATCCTAGTATGGGTAAGATAGACTTTCTTAAAAGTACAAATCAAGGGACCTTTATCTACGGTTGTTGGATACCCAAATCATTTAGTTAAAAGATTCTATACTTGTTACTTGTTTTTTTAAGTTTATTTATGTAGTATTTTGATAAAGGAATAATGTATAACCTTATAATACATTCATGTTCTTTTGTATACTCTAATAAGTAAGATTCTATATGCTCTATGCTAGAATATTTTCAATGTAAATTCCTAACGTTTTATTTCTGGAATCATATTCCTAGAACTGAGAACTTTTTTTAGTAGAACTAAAAGAGGTCTTGTGAATTTACAATGGTTAACTTTGATAAAGATAGTTTTCTTGAAGGTAAAAAAACAAATATTGTTAAACATAAAATTCACCACTCTTGTATTTGACCATCTACATTCATTTTTTGATCATATAATGACGTGCTCAAAAAAGTAATTGGATATTTACAACATGATTATATCAATTGGTTAAATTGAATTTTCTATTTGTAAAATGATTTACCAAAAAAATATTCCCTTTTCACTAAACATTTGGTAAAAACCTTGTCACTAGATATTATTACGAACGAAAAAATAGTTTTGTTAATATTATAAAAATACCAACCTATAATATATATTTTTCTTAAAGTGTTTATCAAAAGGTTTTTATGAAAAATATATCTTTTTTAATAATATTACCAACATATATAATCTTCTTATAAATTACATTTAATTAATCATTATTTATTTTTATTACTTTTAGAATTTAATAATATATTTATTAATTTATCTAGTATAATACACCTATTTTAATTAGAATATAGAAGATGATTTACATAGATTTTCCACGTTTATAAAATTAAAAATATATTAATAATGAAATTTAATACAAAAAGAATCAATACATAGTTGAAGGTGATTGATAAGACCATAAAAACCCCAATATCCTTCTATGTACTTATCATCGGTGCACCCCCACCGCCAATGTCATCACTTGACTACAATCCTCCATCATTCACATCTCTTAACTACAATACTCAAGCACCAGTCATGGTATAAGAATAGTTAATTCCACCAATGAGCATTCATCACCCAAAGTAGGCCACTAGAAGAAACAAACCAAGTCAATTATAGTACCATTGAGGAACCTCAAGTTAATGTTCTTTCATACCCATAATATCTAAGATATAAAACACACACAATTGAAATGATTACCCAAAAAATATCTAAAATGAATCATACTTGTCCATAAATTCTCATAAAGAAACTGCATACATTACATAGGTACTAATTGTATGCATATTGAATAGAAATTTGATCAAATGATATATTGATTGCATATTGAATAAAAATTTCACATTGAAACTATATATTATATATAAGCTAGAATCTTATTAAAAATTAGACATGATAATTTAAATTAAAAAGTATGAATGAATGAATATTACAAAAAATAGCTAAATTGAAACTATTGATGATGGGGAAAAGATGATACAATTTTGAAGAGTCAATTCATTCATATTATGAAGTGCATTTGGAAGAGATTAATTTTACCTATAATAATAGTACAAACATAAAATGCAGACAACTCAAACATACCATATAAATATTTAATGAATCACATGTTTTTGGTTTAAACATTCCTTGATGAGAATTATGATATACTTCAATATTCAACATAACATTTCTAAAAAGTACTCCATTAATATGATTATGAAAATTCCTTAATATGAGATTACATATAAAAAAATAAAAAGTCATGTGATAAATTTAATAAACATGGGAACTAAAAAAATGGATAACAATTAACAAAGAAAATATTAAACAAATATTAATAAACAAATAATCATAAAAATAATGTATAAAATAATTAATTTTAAATAATAATTAAATTATAATGCAAGACGATGAAACACTGATAATATATATTCACATAAAATATAATTATACAATTATATAATCATAAAATAATTATTTCATGATGAACACCCTTTTAGGGTTGTTAAAATAGTACTAAAAATCATAGTTACATATATAATGATTATTAAATATTCATATATTGGATCTTAATTACTTTTGCAAAGGTTCATCCCTTTATTATCTTTTAGAAAAGCAGGTACAATGTTTGGAAAACCCTCTTAAGTTTCTCGACTATTCATTAAACCATAAAAAAATTATAATTTTCTCCCATATAACCTGCCCTGAACATTATGTTTCCCCTATATAATGCGAAACTCATGCCCATGATATATGTATTATTGTGGTCTACTACATTGATGGTGATACCATCAGCTATGACACAACATTCTTCATTCAGAATAGGAAAAAAATATCATTTCCACTATGTCTTTATCTAAAATATTATTAAGCACAAGGTCGATTATCACAATGAAATCTTCCTTCAATTTTCAATGAACATTAATACTTTAGGATGTGGCCTAGAATTGTGTTCATAATCATATAATTAAAATCACATGTGAGTGATCTCACACTCCCCCCAGTACCCTTGTAAGATTGGGAGTATCACCGACTTGTACGTTCTCTCAAGAATATATTCAAGAGATTGCATCCTAGTTGAAATTACAACGCCAAAACCAACAAGAACATAAATGCCTAAAAGGACCCATCGACATTCCAAAATTTTAATTACCCTATCAATACGATAGATTTCATCACCATGCTTCCTATGTAAAAAAAATATTATGAACAAGGGGACAAAATTTGGTGGATGAAAAATACCATGAAATTTATAACCAAACAAACAAACCATGTAAATTTTATTCCAATCACATAGTTAGAATACAACACATGTTTAAAAATAAAAAAAAATAATAGAACAAATTAAAACAAAAATAAACTAGAAAATAAGATAAGGGAGAAGGAGGGTTCTTATCTGTAAAGGTGAGATCCACAATCCCCGTTCATTCTTTTCTTTCATTCTCCTTGATGTCATACTCAAACCATTATCACTATCCCACTACTATACAGTAAGTTCTTCTCTCTATTTTTTGGTTGATCCTAGAATACCTTCACCAGCTTGATAAACCCCCTTTTTAAACAATTTTAGCCACTAACATAAAAGCAATTAACACTGTTATAATTGGTATGAATTTTCAAAAGCGTCACAATGTACGCAGGCCTAGCGGACATTCATTTCAAATCTCATTAACATATATTAATTTTTTCTATATATAATTTTACATTATGGTGTTAATTAATCATGGATAGTCATTATTCACATGCAATCGATTATGGCTCACTCAGAACATATATTTCCAATTTCCACATAGAGAAATTCATATCAACCTATAAAATTATCTATTTGACCCATTTTTTCACAAAAAATTCATCTCAAATAAACAATAAAATTGGTGTAGGGTTCAAACAATCTCTCATTTAGTGGGAAATTTGGAATCTAACAGGATTGCGATATATTCAGAACCATTTATTAGACCTGAATTTTCTCAGCTTACACTCATTATCCACCTCTACTTCTATGAACTCCGTTTCTATTTTCCTAGTTCATGATTACTGCAATCATCCTTCACTATCCCCACAGCTTATATCTGATGTTTCCGAGAGTCCCCCATGAAGGTCTCTAAATTACATTTTTAAAAATCTTTTGCAATCACAGACTGAATTAGTTAATTTCCCCAGAAGGACATCACTATTACTATACTTATTTCCTATCCTCATTTGAAAGATAATTTAATTTTTTACTATTTTTTTTATAATATTAAAAATTACATGATTGTGATAGCTTTACTCAAATCCTTCTGGCTTTTAAATGTAGTAATATTTTTCAGAGATTCATTCCTAAAAACCATTATCAGGAAGATCTATCTTGATTAGTTACATATATTTTTTAACTAAGGAATAACATTTTCCTTAGAGACTAGTTCTTATTCCTCTAGCACAATATATATGATCATTTCCTACAACACTTATCCAACATTGGATATAGTCACTTGTGAAAACTCCCCCAACTATCAACATCATCTCGCTACCAACTACACTAAAATAATGTCAAACATTATTAATAATCTCGCAAATAAATAATGTCACGAAACTGGTGTGAACTCCAATATTACTTCACCATATATATTTTTTTCACCTCATTCTTCCATAATTTATAATGCTAAAAACAAAAAACCAAACAAACCAGAATCTTGATCCATCTCATGTGATTCTGTCAAAGTGAACCCCAATTTGGTTTCACTAAAATTATAGGATACGAAGAAATCTAAGGTAAAGCCACATGAAATCAATCAAATTCATATCAATTTTTTGCTTGGATTAATAGAAATTCATCAATTATTTTTCTTATTCATTTAATCGTGATCAAAACAAGTTTTGATTTGTTTGTCTTCATCAATTGAAAACATATCCTTGACAAAATAGTTTTTCATTGATATTTTATTCAATGATGATCAAGTTCATGCAGCCTCATATCATTTTATATGGTATCAGATGATTGGAAATATTCATTCATATAAATTCTTCATATTCAGTCAAGATTATCTGAAGCTTCATCTTCCTCTACTAGACAAATCCTTAGGCTCAGTAATCCAACACTAAACTATTCTGTTCAGCAACCCAAAATTCAAAGATCTAACTCTTGGTCATACTTCAACTGAGATCACAGTTTAACTTCTTTAAGTCATGTTTAATTATAATATTTACCAATTTTTAACCACGATATTTTTTGGATTTTTCTTCTTCCCAACATCCATCATATCAGAAATAACATAAGGTGATTTTTCTATGTACAAATGATTTCCAGTAAAAGGCATCATGTAAGCTGGGATAGAGAAATAACCTCCCATAACTTGATCATCTAAGTTGGTTATTTTCACTAATTAAATAAATGTTTTATGTTTAACTTTAAATTATTCAATAGGGTGAAAATGTTTTTAAAAAATATAAAATATAAATTTTTTACTAGATATATATTTTTTACAATAGCCTCCATAACCATGTCTACATCTCAGAAGCATTTATATGCCAGAACTCCATTGTGATGAGGTAAATTTGTTTACACATTTATTGAGTCATCATTATTTTCTTCAAATAAATTTTTAGATTAGTATTTTCCTTGAATCTCAACCTATAAAAAATTAATATTCATTTCATTTAAGGTTAAAGTTAATTTCTCAGAATTATTACAGATTCTATGGTCAAACCCATTAATCATACACCAGTAATCTTATCCTTATTTATCCATCATTGTCTCAATCTAGAACAATGACTATAAGATAAGTTTTAGTTCCATGCAAAGAAAATAAGTCACTGAGTATGCTTTGACATGAATTATAATCCAAATATCCTCGAAATATTGGACCTCCTTCTAATGCATAGAGATTGGGGTCTAAAAACTATATCCTATTCACTGAAATCAATACTAACTAGTGGATGATTGAGATTAAGAGTACATTATTGGATTAGGGATCATGAAAACATGATTACATCCCTTGTATCTCCATGATTTTCTATCCTATTTGTCCTATAAATCATAGGAACACATGGTCTTCTACATTCCATAAAATCCAAAACCAATTTATGAGCGGTTTGACTAACTCAGGCAATGGAGTTATGGAATCCATGAGCCCCGCATTGAGGGATTATCCTCCTTTGATTTGTATTGAAATTAGAATCATCTCAAGTTCCTAGGGATACTAACAAGATGTGGAAGTCGTTGGGTTCCTCAAAATCAAATAATAACTCCAAGCTAATGTTCAGGTTGTCCTAATTGTGAATAAGTTGTATGTACCCAAGCATGGAACCTCTAATCCTCTAGATAATGTAATACCATAAATAACTGAAATAGAATGTTTTCATGAAGATTCTAATGTATCTGTGACTATATAAACTAATTTAAAACCATGGTTCTTAAGGGTCGCATTCCCACCACCTTGTTATTGACCAATGACTGAGATGTAAAATACCACTATCAAAATTTCCCTTGACCAAAATACATTCATTTTTAAAACACTTAAAACTATAGACTCTCAATATCAAATTTAATGGAAAAATAGTTTATTAATGTAATAAAATTAATATAATGAATTTACACCCCAAAAAGAATGATAATCATTCAATAGTTTTGAAAAAATGATATATTGTGGCAATCGACACACCAAATCACCACATAAAAGTTTACTAAACACAAAATCACAAAACATTATTTACAAAAGGAATAATGAGGACCCATCTAAATAGAGAAATGGTGATGAATTCACTTTCAAAAAATTCAATCTCCACCAATTTAAGGTGTATAGTTTTTTGTGGATTTTATATTTTAGTAAAATCAAAATAATAAACAATTATCCCATTTAAAATGAAACTGTTACTTAGAATGAGGCTTGTAGGGAGTTTGGTAAATCTGGGTGAAGTGTAGAATGGAACATTCAAGTTTAATGATTTATTTTTTTTCAATGTAACTGTTGTCCTAGAGACAAATGGATAAAAATAACTCCTTAAGAACTACTTTTTAGAAGTGATTCATCACTATTATGGATATTGAGATAGTGATTAAATCTATGGAATATGAAATATAAAATAGAGGAACACACTATACATTCACAGCCAGAAATTTTGAAAAAATGATATAAATTTTACTTATTTCATTCCAACAAGCTCATCACAACCTAATTCATTTAATTTTTACCCTAAATTAAAATTTTCCCTTATTTAATAAATATTTTGACTGATGTTGAAGAAAATGATCAGATAAATAATGGTTTCCTACGAAATGTGATGACATGCAGAAATGAAGAAGAAGGAACAATACCAGGGAATAGAAATGTTGGCTAGTGAAGTGAAATGCACCATGTAACGAGTGTCACAATGTTGAAAAGGTGTTTATATAAGGAGGGGAAATGAACTGAAGGGTGATTAGTCATGAATTGAAGATTCATATGACACCTGTGAGACCCAACAAACTGGTACGTGGGTTCTTAGATAGGGACATTTTGTAGCATGGGGTCGAGGGCATAGGATTTGGTAAAATTTATTTGATATCAATTTAATTAAAATTATCTTCTTTATAATAAATATAATAGATAACACAATGAAAAATAAAAAATTACATGGCTGACTATAAAAAATTTATTTCCTGGAAAACAAATTTTGGTATAATTATGATAATGTAATATATCCAACTCTATGTAAAATATTTTTCACTCAAAAATAGTTAATATCAAGACATGAATTTTTTGGTAAAAAAAGTGACAGTAATTATAATCAAAATAACAAAATTATGTATGTCATAATTACTTCTTTTTACCAACAAATGTTCTATATTTCATTAAATTTCTATTGGTATTAGATATTTTTTGTGTCATAGAGTTTTAATTTCAAAATAATTTGTTTTTAGAAGTGTTATATATACTGGTGGATGTCATAGGGGTTCATGAAAGAACCAGATGAAGAACAGGTGGATCATGATGCTCTAAGGGTATGTAAGAAGCATATTCACATTTTAGTAACTTATTAATGATGTAGAAGGTATTTTTAATGTTTGGATGATATTTTTGGTGTAAAATGGGGGTTGAAAGTATAAACCTTTCGATTCCAATGTATACTAGATATGTAGTGGAAAATCCATTTTCCTTGTGTTTTTATAGTGTAAATATGGTATTTTTGCTTTAAAGGGGTTTTTTATATTTTTTGGCATAACAAGAATATTATTCTATTGGGTAAGTGCCTGATGTTTTTACAAACTAAAACTATGGTTTAAATCATATATATTATATTCTAGTACGATTTCATGATGTGAAATAGAGAGATGGTTAGAGAATTCAGTGAGTGAGGTATCCTGAACCCATCTCCTTGTTCTCTCCTAGAAATGGAAAAAACTCCCTCAACCAATGTAATCATCTAATTTCATTCATCACATTATATCCCTCTCAATAATTATGTAATTCTTATGAAAACTACTCTTAGTTTATCTTTCTATCTACGGTGTTATCGTCGAGATATATGGTATGCCCTAATTTTTAGGGATTTTTCAATTTATCTAGTTTTTGCCTTTCTATCTCAGATTAGTGGTTGATAATAAAACATTATTTGAACACTAGTATTAGGTATGTTTTCTATTAGTTTTCCCAATGTTTTATATCTGGGTAATTCCCCGTTCTGTCACACGCATTATGCAAACCATTCATTTCAACAAAAATTAATTTTTAGTATAATGTAATTATAGAACCATGTATTTTTATTCCCTTTTTCACTGAATTAAACCATAGGTATTCATCACATCCCTTATTCCACCCCATGGAATATATTAAATTTCATTACCTTGTTTTTACATAGGTACCTTGTGGCTAACCAATTGTTTATGTGCGTTTGGATTGTTTCCTAATTAAATAGATAGGAATAAAATTTAATGATAAGTGAATAGAGTTGTGATTGTAAAACTCAACCAACAAAACTTCTAATATTTTTTCTATAATACATGAAATATGCACATTTAATTAAAAAAGTTATAAATGTATTTATTATGTTATATGGTTGAAATTGGCATTCCATTTTAAAATGTCGTATATATGATCATTGGATCTTTTATGAATGGAATAATGATTGTCCTAGAATGATACCTAGAGGATATTGGAATTACATGGATAGTGTCACCCTGATTATGAGATTATAATATTCCATTACATACACAAGTGTTCATTATGTATAATTCCTTAAACGATCTCAAAGGGAAATTCATTTATACCACACCGAGCATGATACATGGTTTCTTAAGTGGAACTCCATCAATAGACTCATATGTTGAAGGGATTTTATAGTATACATTGATAAATACAATATTTAACTATGTGGAATTCCATATATAGGATTAGGTTTCCAATCAGTTAAATCATTTGTATTTAAATTCAATGAAAATAGGAGGATTCAGTCCATGGTTAAGACACATGATATTATTGATGTATATTCAACTTCTATATTCATAAACATTTATAGGGATTATTTTACCCTAAAATGAAAATAATAACATAGGGATTTCATAGATATGACCATCTAGTCCTAATCCTATATTATAAAGTAAAAGTTATATTATGACATTCATAGTTACATTCTGACTAAGGCTAAAGTAGGTATGTTTTTATGGTTGTCACCAGAGAAACCTGATCTTGATTCTGTATAATTTTTTTTGAATAAAAAATATAATTATGAATGTCACAGAAATTCATCATTTATTGACATATTGGATCAGTTATAGGCATCATTGGTGATGGACTTCTATTTTTAACTAACAACTTGTTCTGGTCGTTGAATGGTACACAGATAGTCTTCAGAAATGTTGGTACAAACAATGGAAAATCTCTTACTATGAACATTTGGTTTTCTCTAGTAGGATAGAGTACGATATAAGATTTTTTAGATTATTCTCATGATTATAATGCAGTTATATTTTTTCCTTTTTTGTTTATTTTTTATATAATGTAATATGTATGCCTTCTACCTTGTTTCACTTTTATTCCCCCATATTGTATACCATCATGGCATCACCTATTGTACATGCCAACTGATGTGGTTATAACTGTTTTCTATTATAACATTATTATTTATGTTTCCAGCTTTCATTATATTTATTCAACAATTATTCTATTTTTATATTACTTTTCATATTCACTTTGATGAAGTGGTTATTGTCTCCCTACAAAACAATTTCATTCCCTCACTATTATTTGGAAGCCCCTAGTGTATGGGGAGGCATGATTCAAGAATTTTTGCTAATTTTTCTAGTAACTAAATAGTGTTTTATAGAATGGGATGTGATATGGACATTTTAATATCATTATATAACAAATATAAATGGTAGTTTACTAAAAATGGAATTTATAACTACTCAATCAAAAATCAATTTGTAATAAAAATACCCTAAATTCACACATAGATAACTTCAAAATTCTATATTAATAAATTATGTTCATTTTATAATATGATGTTCTTAATTTTAGTATACCTTAATTATTATTTTCTCATGAAATTAGAAATCATATTTTCAATGAGGTAATTTTGATGTAGAAAATTACTATATTTTCATACCATTTCTAGTAAGAATAATTATTTTAATGTTAATTTATTAGATTGAATATATTATATAAAAATTACTTAAAATATTTTTTCATTAGTGATCAATCTAATTTCTTAAAATGAAAACGCATTTTTCAAATAAAATAATTTTTTCTAAAAAAACACATGTTTATATTCAATTTATTTTTTCATTTAATATAATTTTTATAACAAATATGTGAATTATTATTAACTTTTTCACCTATAGAAAAAAATACTATTACATAATTTTAATACAATAAAAAATGGAAAATGAATTTTATATAAAACAAATGTAAAAAAATGATTGAAAAGAGTACCTTTTTTACAATTAATAAGTAATGGTGTAATTCTTAATTGATTTGATAAATTATGAATCATTTAATTAACACTGAGAATATTTATTTTTAAAAAAAAAATATAATTCAGTGATGAACGGTATTGGGTGAATCACAATCTATTTACCATAGTACTTATTTAATGGAAATCACATACTAAAATCACATGGCTTTATACTTGATATCCATTTTATTTTATGATTAGTAGAATGTATACTCTAAGAAATTTTTCAAAACAGAATATTGGTAAATACATGTCATTTCCCTTGAATCCCATTCTTCATGAAGCATTCAAAATAGTTCAAGTTATACATCTAGAAAATAATCATTTATACATTATTTGGAATTGAAAAATGTTGTGGAATAAGAATAAGATCTTTATAAAAATACCTCATATAATGACAACACATCTCCAAAACTCACTAAAATAAAAAATTTCATAGTGAACCCCCAACGTATATAGATAATGAAAAAATTAAAATTAATATACACTCAGTGAGCCTCCTAACATGTCATCTACTCATCCAAGAAGCCTTCTTTCAAAATTTTTGACTCTATGTTAAAACATCCAGTGATAAAATTTAATTATAATCTATTATATTTGTAATTAAATTTGATACAATGTTTGTTTTTTATTCATTTAGGATCTATAAATTTCACATAATGAGTATTCCATCATACTGGACTATATATTCTAAACATTATCTTCATCTTCTCTATATAATCAGATCATAGGATTAGATGTTACAAACTGCACATGAGAACATAAACAACAATCAATTCAAGTTAACTAACTATTATATAATGTTAGTTATTAATTATACGACAAAGGATATGAATGGGGTCTATGAACCAATAAAAATATCTATAAAAATAGACTTCATTTTAATATTTGAGATAATGAAATATCATTTCACATTCAAAGTCAGCTCATGTTCACATATTGAAACAATGAATATTATGAACTATTTATAATATATAATTATAAAATATAATATGAAGACCCAATAGTGATTATTAGTTAGAGTAAAAGGGTTAGTTTAAACATAATAATGGTGATTTTACCATTTTAGGGAATACAAAAATATATATATTATCAAATAGTTTCAAGATCGTTAAATATATAATGAGGATGGAATTTATAAAAAAAATATTATTGTATGATTATATCATGTTATCCCTAATTAATTTCCCCTAACACCATAAAAATTTAGTTTAAAATAAAAACAATCATGATATATTTCTAAATCCTAAACACCAAACATTTAGTGAATTGTGATTTGTTTTAAAATATTATTATATATGTAACGTCCCAGTTCTGAAAGCCACCTAGAGGTGCCCGGTACCCAGTTGGTCACATGGCCTGAATCTTATTTCCCCAAATTCCAGAGGCTGCTGATTAGCAGGGAGGGCCTTGGGTGTGATAGTGGGGAACTATGCCCTCATTGGAAGAGTACACAACATAAGTAACAACACATACAATAGTGGAATCAGTAAATATAAAACAACAATAACAGCGGAAGACTAATAAATAAACAACTATAGTAGAAATATATTTCCGTGATGCATGATACATATTTGTCTAAACAAATAGCCAAACAAGTTACAATGCTGAATACAGTACTACACCAAAGTACAAAAGAAAAAGAGATGAGCAACTCCTCAGCATCGCAAGCCTCGGCTTGGTCCCATACTCTCCAGCTCAAGTGAAATAAAGATCCTAAGGTAGAAGGGTGCTTTCCCTTATCTATACCTACAACAATATAATCTATTTGGGCCCAAAAGCATTGCCCAACCAGGGTGTGAGAAAAATCCCCAGTAAGAAACCACCCATTGATCTGTTCCTAAGTGTCAGTGAATATATGGCAGGTAAAAGTATAGAAACTAGTAAACAGGGAAGTACTAAAAATCAAACAATCCATAGTTTCTAGAACATAATTACAAACAAGTAAACAGTCACTCAATAATGTAGAACAAACAGGTAACCTCTGGGTAGTTCTCATAGCCTAACCACTATAGTTAAACCTACAAGTACTAGAAACCATCTGGGAGGCACACACAGTCTCACCCCTCTAGTTAAGCTAAATAATAAACTCTATATGGATGCACTCAATGTCAATTCCCCCTATAGTCTCGTATCAAACTAAAGGCACTCTCGGGAAGCACTCAACTTCTCATTCCCCCTGTGACCCGCGTCGAGGAACAAAAGACTCTATGAGGAAGCACTCAATGTCAATTACCCATGTGGTCTCACATTGTAAATTAATGACACTCTGGAGAATCCCTAACGTCTATTCTCCCTATGGGCTACTAAAATAGGTTCTCACAGCCCTGTGTAAAATAAACATGTATCACATCATGTAACGGCCAAAGTATCCCCATGATCTACTTGGCAAACATCTACATCATCACATCATGGAAGAATACTCATACCATCCTACAACTAGGCATGGAACTGGCAATAGCCTAACAGTAAAAAAAAAGACCAAACGGTCATAAATAGGCAAACATGCATGGGAAAAGCATCCAAAGCACAATAAATTAACCTATTCATAAACAATAACCTCTACTCAAGCATATAAGAAAAGTAGGCAAAAAACAAGGTCAAAATAGGAGACACGCAATACCCTGTTCAAGGTTATTGGTAGAGATTGCAGAAATACTCAAAGACATCCCACCGAAAGGCACAAACAACCAACCTTGACGTTAGGATATCGATATACTCTAACATTGATGTTTAAATCTCCTTGGAATGTCATAGATCCAAGAAAAAGTCTAAAACTCTCAATCCATGATAACATGATGAAGAGGGGGAATTTGAAAAACAAATATCTAGTAGAAGGAAGAGATTACCACTGCGGTTACTATGTGATCGATGGTGGTCGATTCGGATAGTGGATAGAGGCACAAGGGTTCATCGAAGATCCGCAGCCATATAGAACGTTCTTGGTTGAAGAAGCTGGAGAAGAAGATGGTTCTGGGGTTAAGACGCGACCCTAGTTTGTTTACTCAAAAAAAAATTACATGGCATGTACTTTTAGAGTAAATGGCATGTACTAGTCTTTTCTGTTCTCTACTTTGGGCAACCTCCATATCACCCTTACATGGCTGTGTGTGTGGCCAGTACACGACCTTGAGTGGCAACAAACTACATGGTGTGTACTTCAAAAAATTCAAAAAACTCATCTTTTCTCAAAAACTCCTTAAAAAAGAAAAACATTCCTGAAAATTAGTTCTGGGTTCTTAAAAACTTCCCCCTTAAAGAAAATTTTCCCTTAATTTTTCTAGCGAGGCGTAGAAGAAGAAACCCCAAAAAGCTCCGGCCACTGCGATCATACATTGGCCACTCCCTCCCACATCTCGTCCTGTACTCGCCCGTGATTCAGAACTTGTACTAGAGGAATATACCAGCCTTAGAGAACCTTTTTACCACAATCGAAAATCCAGATAGGATTCTCCTCAAATGATGCATCTGCTTCGAACTCAACTTCATCAGGTTGAAAGGCATGTGATAGGTCTGAAAAGTAACGTCGGAGATGAGAAACGTGGAAGACGTCATGCATAGGCCAGTACCTCTGAGTTAACTACAGCCAATAGGCAAATGAACCAACTCTCTCCAACACCTCAAATGGCCCGACATACCATGGTGAAATCTTACACTGTCTCTGAATCATATTATGTCCCAACCTCAGTGCGACAAGCAAGAAAAATTGATCCCTGACCTCGTACTCTAGAGGTTATCTCCGCTAATCATCATAAGTATTCTAACAATACTGTGCAGTATCCATCCTCATTCTATTCCACTCTATCTGCTCTGAGGTCTCTTGAACAAGATGAGGTCCCAACAAAGGTGCCTCTCCTACCTCCAGCAAACATAAGGGTGATCGGCATGGCCTACCGTACAAAGCCTCAGAAGGTTCTATCTGGATAGTTTCCTGAAATATATTATTGTATTTAAACTCTAAAAGAGGTATATGCTTCTCCCGAGAACCTCCATGGTCCAAAATGCATGCTCGGAGCATATCCTCAAGCACCTAAATTGTACACTCAGACTGGCCATCTGTCAGGGGGTGGTATGTTGTACTCAAAAGTACCTCTGTAACAAAAGCCTTCTAAAACCGTTTCCAGAATCGAGAAGTAAAACACACATACCTATCTGAAACAATGGAGTGTATAACTCCTGGAAGACATACAATCTCTCGGATGTACAACCATCCTAGCTCATCAACACTGAAAGTCTCCTTGATAAGCAAGAAGTACCGAACTTCGTGAGTCTGTCAATGAAAACCCATACTATGTCATTCCTTCAAGGTGATCTCAGGAAACATGTCACGAAGTCCATCATGACATCATTCCATTTACACTTCGGAATGGGTAACTGCTGCAAAATACCTTATGTTCACTGATGCTCCACTTTCACCTGCAGACAAGTGGAACACCTCAAGACAATACCTGCAACATCTCTCTTCATACCTGGCCACCAATACTGGAAGTGTAGATCACTATACTTTTTTGTGACACCAGGATGAACTACCCAAACTAAGGAATGAATGTCCCACATCATCTCCTTGCGTATATCTACTGGCACCCATATGTGTCCCTAAAATTGAAAGATCTCATCCTCTCTCACTGTCCATCCAGAAAGAGGGTCCTCTCCTGACACACTCTCCCGCAGGACTAAGCCTTCTGATTTTGATAGACACCTCATCTGTACTCTATCAAAAAGTTTATATGTAATAGCTACAAAAGATAGAAATGTATGCCCTTGTTTGTCATGAAACTCAATGTGAATTTCAGATAACAGATCCATAAGCTTCCACCCACTACTGGCCTCCAGAACTGCCTGTATCTGAGTCCTTCTGCTCAATGCATCAACCACTGCGTTGCCCTTTACTGGTGTATAGGAATGCTCAATGTCAAAGGACTAAAGATACTCAACCCACCTATGATGTCTTAGATTCAGATCACACTTGGTGAAGATGTACTTGAGACTCTTGTGGTCGGTGAAAACCACAAAGTGCTCTCCCATAAGATAATATCTCCAATAGCATAAGGCTTGAACAACTGCTGCCAGCTCAAGATTGTGTGTCAGGTAGTTCCTCTCACGTGGCCTCAACTGCAGAGACCTGTACGCAATGACTCCATCTACATGTATTATCACTGCTCCCATCCCGATACCTATAGCTCATAGTAAACAGTATAGATCAGGACCGGTTCTGGCACGACTACTATCGGTGCTGAAGTCAATCTCTATTTCAGCACCTGAAATGATGAATCACAAAAAAATTACCATAAGAACATCCCCATTTTCTTGGTCACACCTTCAAATGGTGCTTAATTGCGTGAAAATTATTGTATGAAACATCTGTAGTACCCAACCATCCTTAGAAAACTTCGTACCTCAAAGATGTTCTTCAGATGCTCCCAGGAAACCACTGCTCTCACTTTCTCTGGGTCTACTGATAATCCTTTCTTTAAGATAACATGACCCAAGAAGTGAACCTGATCCATCCAAAAGTGTCATTTTGGGATCATAACATATAACTGATGCTCTCTCCGTGTACTCAGAACAATCTCAAGATGGGTAGAATGGTCATGTCGAGTGTGAGAGTACACTATGATAACATCCACCAAGACCACCAAAAAAGAGTCTAAGTATGGATGGAACACTTGGTTCATCAGTGCCATGAAAACTGCAAGCTTATTTGTGAGGCCAAACGACATAACCATATACTCATATAGACCATACCTGCTCCTGAAGGCTAAAATATATATATCTGATGGTCTAACGTGAAAATGATGATAACCTGATCTCAAGTCGATCTTCAAGAACACTTAGGCCTCTCGAAGCCGGTCAATGAGATCATCAGTCCTCAGAAAGGGGTATCGGTTCTTGAAAGTCAATTAGTTCAACTTCCGATAATCCATACAAAGACTGAGGGTGTCATCTGACTTCTTTTCAAAAAGGACAGGCGAACCCCATGGAGATGTTCTAGGTCGGATGAAACCCTTTTCCTGCAACTCCCCCAACTGCTTCTTGAGCTCCTGCAACTTATGTGTAGCCATTCTATAAGGAGGGATGGACACATGTGACGCTCCTGGAACAATATCAATCGAGAAGTCTACCTCACCCACTAGAGGAAAACCCAACAAGTCCTCTGGAAAGACATCTCTGAAATGATCCACTACTAGAGGAAAGTCTAACTATGAAGTTCCTTGGTCATCCAGATATAGAGTAGCAATCTGGGTTGTAACTCTTCCTAGTATATGATGCTCCACTCCTACTTGACATGCCTGGACATCCAACATACCCTGATGAAGAAAAGATCCACCCTTTGGTGATATGAAACTCACCCGATGGCGATAACAGTCGACTACTACCTGATGAGAACTAGTCTATCCATTAAGAGAATGACATCAAAGACTTTAATCTCTAGGAAATAGAGTTCCCTTACGAAGTGACACCCCGAAACCTGAAGAGGTCACTATCTACACAGACGTACACTAACTGTTCTAGTCCTCAATTGTGTTTCTTGAGTGAAAGTAGCGGTAGAGGAAAAGATACAGAGACTAAGGGTCTCCACAACAAAAATAGAGATAAATATATATGTATCCCCTGTATCAAAAAGAGAAGAAGATAAAACTGAGGTTATTATGATCGTACCTAGAACTGTAGAGGGTTTGGGATCCGGCTCGACTGGGTCTGCTCCACTGCAAAATCCTAACTTGTACCCTGGCCCCGTGGCCCTTCCTGAATTCTTTGTGCTAATATTCCATGTTGATGATGATGGAATGGTGACTGACCACCCCGTCCATGACCTCCACCTTTTCTTGAACACCCATAAAAACTCAAGTTCCTAGGCTGGTGAGAAACTGGTGGCATTTCTCATGAATGAGGAGTCATCGATGAACCCCTATCACCAAGTGCTAGTGAGAAAACCTTACATAAGCACTGAAGGTGACCCATAATGCAACAATATCGGCACTCCACTAGGTCTCTCTGGCCCTGCGGTCTCATATGTCCTACCCTTCCACACTAGTAACATACCACCTGGCTACCTGAAGATGTGTCTCGCCACCTCGGATTACCACGCGTAGACTCCCTACGACGGTTCCTGCTGTGAGTTAGTGAAGTACTAACTCTGTAAGCAGAACCTCCATGGCTCTTAACTCTGGAATCTCCCAGATTTTGCTTTGCAATCAGTGCATGGTTGACTATAGAAGTGATGGAAGTCATCCAGAAGATATTCACCTATGAGCGGATCTCCGGTCTGAGGCCATTATCAACCTTCATTGCCATAAACAACCCATTTTCACTATGGAGGGGTGTGAAACGCTGAAGCATGGTGAAACGACAAGAATACTCCATGACAGAAATAGTACCCTTCTCTAGGATCATGAACTACCGAGCTCGGTCGGCCCTTAGGGTCTCTAGATAGAAGTAGTTGTAAAAGATGCACTGAAACTCCTCCCATGCCATAACCTGCTGATGACCCGCCTATGAGATCACATCCCACCATCTCATGGAAGAGTCTCATAGCATGTAGGTAGTGAGCTTGACCCACCCTTCGCAAGGTGTCTCCAAATGCATGAAGATCATCATCATGTCTTCCATCCATGAATCTTCAACCTAAGGTCCTCCTTCCCCTAAGAAGGTGGGAGGATGCTGGTGCTGGAAAACCCACATCAAGTCTTCCATAGATGAGGCAGGAGGCGGTGCTCCCCAGAAGGTCTGATTCATACTTATAATGTCTTTCCTAAACTATGCATCAGTGCCTATAACCAATATCAATGCTAGTGCTAAGTCCGACACAACATGAGGATCTGCGGGAAGACCCTGATCAGCCATATCCGGTGTCTGATCACCTCCTAGTAACTTGCATGCAACCGAATGACGTCTCAGTGCCATGACTCTACAAGGTCAAAATAAAATTTAGATCACATTACCAGGGACAGAAAACTAGGAGCGTAAGAAGGTAATAAGGGATATAAAGAATTCAAAATTTACAAAACATGACTACACGGAGTGTATAAATACTATACGAAGTGTTCCCATAAGTCATATACATTGGTGTGTACTTCTACCTAAATTGGTCATGTAACACCCCAAATACACGGCGTGTTGTCCCAACACACGACATGTACTTGAATTCTATTCCCTCTCTGAGTCGTTCTACATGGTTTAGCCACATGGCTCTCCTAAGAAAAAACTACCCTGCAGGTTCAAGGTATACATGGCATGTACATAACAAGCTTCACATGGCCTGTTTTATTAGTGACACAGCCTGTGTGCCCAGGTCACACTACACAGCGTGTTCTAGAGGGACATAGCATGTACGAAGAAGTCTTAATAGACCGTGTGGTTAGCTACGCAGCTAGCTACACAGCTGTGACTACACGGCGTGTTTTAGGCATACATGGCGTGTATGATAAAGGATAACACCGACCTTTGTTGTGCGTGACACAGCCGTGTTCCTAGATCAAACTACACTGTAAAGACCCATAAATTTCGAGGTAAATTTTTTTCTTAATTTACTTTGAAATTTACGAGTATGCAGTTTTTGACGGCACCTGATTCCGAGTCCCGGTGTGCCCGTAATCATTTTCCGAAGTTTAGCTTGGGTACATTCAGTGAACGAACGAGCGAGTTTTCTTAACTTTTGCACCGGTGCTCGGAATTGAAATCTGAGGGCACTGATAGAACCGAAGAATCGGTAATTTCTTAGGAACACTTTCTCTAGAGTTGCATTTTCTCGGGAGGTGATGATAAAAATAAAGTGGTTTAATTAAAGAATGAAATAAAATACGTGCTGCAAATTTTATTTCTTCCCTGTGTAATTATAACCTACGTATGGAAGTTGAGGTGGAACCCACTAAATACTAACTCCTCCTGATAGGATATTAGTGAGGTGGGCCCCACACGAGCCCATCCTTTTCAATTTCCTCAAACCTCCCATTAAGTTTCCAAACCCCCATTAATTTGTAACTCACCCACACCCCAAATTTTAATGTCAGGTCAACCCTCAAAATTAATTTGATTATTAAACGATATTCGATTAAGTCAATTAATTGAATGAGATCATCTGATTTCCAAATTAATGTTGGCATGTCTATGTGTGAATAAAATAAGACAAGGTCTTATTTTATTGTTTCCGGATTCATTGTGTGGGACAGAGGAGAGAACACTTGCGCTCCGAAGAACATCTTCTTCCTCGGCGAAGAACGCGAAGAACGCTGAGTCTACGACAAAAAACTCCATCACCGAAAGGGAATCACCATTCCATCTCCTCTCCCCTCCATAGCCGGTGAGAGACGCCTCCTTCAAAGAATGACGACGCGCCACATCCTTCCTCGGGCGAACACTGACGACGCTTACGGAGCCTCATTCCGTGACACCGTCTTCTGCGACGTCTTCTTCCCGCAATGACCCTCGTTTGATAAATTCATTGAGGTAGGGGATTATTTTGATAATGATATTCTTCACCATGGTTGTTTCCTTCTAAACAAAGAACACGGAACAACTCATCCTTGAGTTGATCCGGGAGTGTTTCTTTTTAATTGTGGGATGGGAACATTAGTATTCTATACATTATTTAAGAGGTTGTGGTATAATTTTGATTCAATTTTATTTAAGTAAAATTGAATGTTTGTTCTTTTTAAAATCCTATTTAAATCTTTCCATTTGACAACAGCTAAGGCAGAGGGCGTGGTCTGAACAAACACGGCCTGACAACCCTCCGCAAATTATTGTTGGTGCGCGGATTGACGGTGATGGTGAGATGGGACCGCAACAATGTTTGATAGCTGTCACAGTTAAGATTGGGTCTCGGGATGACCGCTGGCGAAGACGACAGGTGAAACGAACCACCGGAGCGTGTTCGGTGGTCCGCAGAAGGCGGCGGCGGCGTGCCGTTGGTGCAAAATGCCGCGGCTGAGCCGCTGCGGTGGAGGGAGAACCAAAACGGCCGAAGCTGTTCCGGATTGGGCAGCGCGGCATTATGCCATGCCAGTTCATTCAACCGGGGGGTTGTAACCCCTCCCCCCCCCCCCTTCCGCGTGCGCTCCACACATGGGCGCCACACCTCATGGACTGGCCACACTGGGCCGGGCCGCCACGCCGGGCCGGGCCGCCTGCACCGGGCCGGCTGGGCCGGGCCACACCAGCTGGGCCGAGCCGCTCCCTAGTGGGTCGAACCCGGACCTGGGTCGGGTTGACCCGGTTCGGGCCAACCCAGGGGGTCTTGGGCCGGGTCGGTCAAGGCCCAAAACCCCCTATAACGGACAGGTTCGTTAAAACGCCCGTAACTTGGGCTATATACCTCTAATCGATGCACCATCAATTGCAATGCGATCCTTGGATCGATACAGTCATTTCGGTCTATTATACTCAATATTTCAGAGAACTTTTCATACAGCTGGATTGGTTCGAACACTAAACCAAGCGGGCCCACGGAGCGGAATCACCTATAACATGAGCTCCGGACGTCAAATTGACGTGCCACCGACTTTGTTGGATTCCTCTTAGTGAGACAGACCTTTTGGATTACTCTACTCGATGTTTGGACGCAGTTGGAGTACAGTCGGGTTGGTTTTGACTTAAAAACCAACCGGGCCCCTTGAACGAAAAAACCTTTAACTCTCAGACCAGGCATCCGATTGACGCGCTGTCTGCCTCGTTGAGTTCCTATCGATGAGGAAAAACTTTGGGATACATCAAATCTGGACTACGTGTCAGTTTTTGTATCTACCCCTTGGATCGTGGAGAGGACCCTCCTGGAAATGAGCATGATGTATGCGGGAACCCTAGAGATGGCTGCGACTAACGATGACAACCGTTCTGGAATCCTCCGTGGGTTCGTTGGTGAAGGCTTTCGTACTGGAATCCTCCTTGGTCTCGAAAATGATGAAAGTCGTACTAGAACCCTCTGTGGGTTCGACGGTGAAGAATTTCATACTATAATCCTCCATGGGTTTGACGGTGAAGACTTTCGTACTGGAATCCTCCGTGGGTTCGACGTGGAATACTTTCGTATTGGAATCCTCCGTGGGTTCGACGGTGAAGACTTTCATACTCGAATACTTCGTGGGTTCGACGATGAAGACTTTCATACTGTAATCCTCCGTGGGTTCGACGGTGAAGAATTTCATACTATAATCCTCCATTAGTTCGACGACGATGAAAACCATACTAGAATCCTCCGTGGGTTCGATGGTGAAGATATTCGTACTGGAATCCTTCGTGGATTCGACAACGCCGACAACCATACTAGAACCCTCCATGGGTTCGATGGTGATGACTGCTATACTTGAATCCTATGTGGGTCCAACAGTATTGACCTATGTTGTAGTATCCTACATGGGTCCGACAGAGTAGCTGGACTAGTATTCTACATGGGTCTGACAGCTTAGCTAGTCTAGTATCCTACGTGGGTCCCAGCTAGATAAATCAGTAACTACATATGATCATCTCCTTTTTCTTTACAAATGATGTATACTTGTGTGAGATTTGTCTTGACTTTCTATCATTATCTACGATATGATTGATTTGCAATCCTAAGTGGATTGGATTGTGTTATCATCTGTGGATTGGTTGTGCTATCCTGTGTGGACAAGATCAAACATGGGCTCAGATGTTGGAGTCGAATAGTAATTGATGACTTAGGTATATGTATGGGAATATACCTAAGTAGTGTTGGTTTTTACTTTGTGATTGTTTATTTCATTTGTGGATTATCCTTTGTAGATTCTGGGAGACCTTCTAGGTCTCGGGGTCCCTACTGAGTAGCATATACTCACCACTGCACTGGCTATGCCCACACTTCGTTGTGTTGGATGCAGACAACGGACAACGCTGATCATGGTTGAGGCTTGTGGAGGAAGTTGGTACCTGGAGGTGGACCACTGGGCGGGACGTACACGTAGTGGACGGTTGGACCCAAGGAGCTGAGGAGGCTACCTGTACCCACCCTTTAGGTGGGATTTCCAGTGGATGGCTTGGCGTTGCTGCTTTACTTTTCAGTTGCTGTACTTTATTTTCTGTTTTACTTTACTTCAGTTGGGTTTGTATTCTGTCCCATTTACATTCCAGAACTTATAGTTGTACCCATTTTACTTTGTGTTTACTTCACCTTGCTTACTCTGTGGTGTTTGTTTACTTTATAAAGGAAATGCCTTCCCCTTTTATCGGGATTTATGCCTTTGGTGCTAGTCGCCAGCCCCTACCCTATGAAAAGGCGGGCTTGGGGTAGTCACAGCACGGGTCCTGAGGATGGGTCATGACAATTGGTATTAGAGGATTTCAGTTCTACCACAGAACTCAGGACTCAGACCTTTCTTCTATGTAAAGAAAGGGCTTTAAGGGTATTGAGTGTGGTTATCAGTCCAGAGAGTCCAGTGTTGGTGCGGCGGCCGACGTATCCATACACCAGGACCCTGACTTCTTATTTCCGACTCAGTGCACGAAAACACTGATTTCATGTGTGTTTCAAAAGCATTCTTTGTGATTTCTTTGTGTCAGCTCACCAGGTATACTGTTTTGACCATGGCGCACCTGTTTCTTTTCAGGATGGACCCATGATGACAGCAAGCTAGGGTTATGAGCTTTGTATGAGACGACATCCCACCAAGCGACGAGGCCTCTGTGTAGGGCCCTTTTACAACAGAGGCACCGACAGTACCTCTACCCGCTGAGCCACCGATGCCACCAGCCCTAGCCGCTGAGAGTGCACATCGCCTTAGTGCTCTGCATGAGTTCCAACATCAGAGACCACCCATGTTCCATGGGGTGACAGACCCTAAAGAAGCCGAGGATTGGCTGGAGGTTGTTGTTCGAGTTTTTAGATTAGTGGTGACACCAGCTAACCTCATGGTGATCCTTGTAGTGCGACTCCGGCAGGAGGCAGCAGACAGATAGTGGAGCCTGATGCTCTAGGTGCATGACGAGGCATCACTCATTTGGACGGACTTTGAGAGCTTGTTACTCTCGGAGTTCATCCCAGCCACCCTCCGTGCAGTGCGCATTCAAAAGTTACTACAGCTGCGGTTGGGCAGCATGACCGTGGCCAAGTACTCGGTGAGGTTTACTGATCTCTCCCGCTACTCCACAGATATGGTACAGGACCCATTCTTCTAGGCCTGGACCTTCGAGCAGGGACTGAGTCATGAGATCAGGGCTTCGATGATCTCCCTCCACATTCCGACGCAGGCATGGGTTTTGGAGAGATCCCTTCTAGTGGAGAGTTTTTTTGTCGAGTAGTCACTACTGGCGGGACCCTCTGCAAGACGACCCGCAGTGAAATCTTTTGCAGCTGGTAGTAGACAGTTGACATAGAGGTCCAAATGGGCTATAACTTCAGACGAGCAATCTCAGGATGCAGATTTGGGTGTGTGGGGCACACGAAGGAGAGAGAGCTACACGAGGAGCAGGCTGTGCTACGCATGCGGCGGGCAGGGTCACATGGCTCGATACTGCCCAACTCGTCCTGCTATTGAGAAACAGGTAGTAGAGGGACCTCCCATGCAGAGGTTCAACCATGGCGGTCCGTAGGGAGAAAGCGGATGAGGCAGAGGATATGGCCGAGCAGTGGTTGGTGGGCGATGCTTTGAGGCCCCACCACCACCACCACCAGATACCACCCTGACCGTAGGGAACAAGTGGACAGGGGAGAGCTCAGCTACAGGCAGCTGAGGCTTACGACCATGAAGCTCCGGGAGAAGATGGACAAGAGCGGGACTAGCTCAAGACATGGGGACTATTTTTCATGTTGTTTGTAGCTTTGTTGATGTAATTTTTCTTTGTACCTTGAGCTGCAGTAAGAAAAGACACTTGTTCTTGTGACGTTTTTTTCCCTGTCCTTTTTATGTAGTTAATACTAAGAGGTTCCGGTTTAAAACTGTTGACATGACCCCCACTTTTGAGATACCTACTGGAGGAGACCCAGTGACCACACACTGATGCCGACAGTGTGACTCAATTCTTGGAGGAGAGAGTAATGGTTCAATCTCTTGGAAGTAGCGTCAAGGCCTTACAATGTCATCCTTGGTATGGATTAGTATCAACCATGCTGGGATTGATTGTATTAGGAAAAGAATTTGGTTCATCCAGGGGATGAGACCCGATTTCTCTTATCGGAAAAGAATAAATCTTAGCAGCTCTTGTAGGACCAGAGAAGGTCCAAGTCATCTAGGAGTGGGTGAGGACAGCTCAGAGCTGACAAAATACTTTTGCTGACAGGAGGTGGAGACCACTAGAGTTTAAGGATGGCGACCACGTTTTCCTATGGGTCTCACCTCGATGTGGATTACAGAGTTTTGACTGGGGCGGCAAGTTATCCCCACGCTTCGTCAGACCCTTCTAGGTCCTCAACGATGTAGGTGAGAAGGTTTACCACTTGAACCATCCACCTCAGTTGAAACAGGTGCATGGCGACTTCCACGTATCTCAACTGAGGAGATACATGCTTGACGCGACGCATATCATCGACTATGGCGAGCTGGACTTTGGAGATAGGGAGACTTTTGTGGAGGTCCCAGTGGAGATCAAAGATCGATAGGAGCAGGTCCTACGTGGATAGTCGATTCCTCTAGTGTGCATCATATGGAAGCACGAGAACCTCCAGGAGACCACTTGGGAGCGGGAGGCTCATATGTGTGCTCAGTACCCTCATTTGTTCCCCTAGTTTGTGTTGTATCATTACGGGGACATAAATCCCTAAAGTGGCAGTATTGTAAAGACCCGTAAATTTCAAGGGATTTTTTTTCTTAATTTACTTTTAAATTTTACGAATACGCAGTTTCTGACAGCACCTGATTCTGAGACCCGGTGTGCCCGGAATCATTTTCCGATGTTTAGCTCGGGTACGTTTAGTGAACGAACGAGCAGGTTTTTCTAACTTTTGAACTACTGCTCTGAATCGAAATCCAAGGGCACCGATGGAACCACAGCACTGGTAATTTCATTGGAACACTTTCTTTGGAGTTGCTTTTTCTCGAGAGGTGATGTTAGAAATAAAGTGGTTTAATTAAAGAATGAAATAAAATACGTGCTGCAAATTTTATTTCTTCTCTGTGTAATTATAACATATGTATGGAAGTTCATGTGGAACCCACTAAATACTAACTCCTCCTGATATTATATTAGTGAGGTGGGCCCCACACGATCCCCACCTTTTCAATTTCCTCAAACCTCCCATAAGTTTCCAAACCCCCATTAATTTGTAACTCACCCACACCCCAAATTTTGATGTCATGTCAACCCTCAAAATTAATTGGATTATTAAATGCTCTTCAATTAAGCCAATTAATTGAATGAGATCATTTGATTTTCAAATTAATGTTGGCGTGTCTATGTGTGAATAAAATAAGACAAGGTCTTATTTTATTTTTGGCGGATTCGTTGTGTGGGAAAGAGAAGAGAACACTTGCGCTCTGAAGAACATCTTCTTCCTCATCGAAGAACACGATGAATGCTGAGTCTATGATGAAGAACTACATCACCTAAAGGGAATTCACGTGCCATCTTCTCTCCCCTCCGCAGCTGGTGAGAGACGCCTCCTTTGGAGAACGACGACGCGCCACATCCTTTATCGGGACAACACTGACGATGCTTATGAAGCCTCGTCCCACAACACTGTCTTCCATGACTTCTTCTTCCCGCGACGACCCTCGTTCAATGACTTCATTGAGGTAGGGGATTATTTTGATAATGATATTATTCCCCATGGTTGATTCCTTCTAAAAAAAGAACACAGAACAACTCATCCTTGAGTTTATCCATGAGTGTTTCTTTTTAATCGCGGGATGGGAACATTATTATGCTATAACTCATTTAAGAGGTTGTGGTATAATTTTGATTCAATTTTATTTACATAAAATTGAATGTTTGTTATTTTTCAAATCCTATTTAAATCTTTCCATTTGATAACACCTAACATGGAGGGCGCGGGCCGAACCAACACAACCCGACAACCCTCCGCAGATTGTTGTTGGTGCACGGATTGACGACGATGGTGAGATGGGACCGAAACAATGTTTGAAAGTCGTTGCATTGAAGATCGGGTCCCGGGAGGACCGCTGGCGAAGATAGTAGTCGAAACGGACCACCGGAGCGCGTTCGGTGGTCCGCAGAAGGCGGCGGCAGCGCGCCGCCGGAGCAAACCGCCGCGGCGGTGGAGGGAGAACCAGAACGGCCGAAGTTGTTCTAGAGTGGGTGGTGTAGCATTAAGCCACGCCAGTTCGTTCAATTGGGGCGTTGTAACCCCCCCCCCCCCTTCGCATGCGCCCCACTCTCGGGCGCCACACCTCAAGGATAGCCGGTCTGCGCCGACGGAGCCGGGTCGGGCCGCGCCCTAGTTGGTCGGACCCAGACCTGGGTCTTGTCGACCCGGTTCGGGCCGACCCAGGGTGTCTCGGGCCGGGTCGGTCAGGGCCCCAAAGCGCCTAAAAACGGACAGGATCGTTAAAACACTCGTAACATGGGCTACGTACCTCTGATCGACACACCGTCAGTTGCGATGCGATCCTTGATCGAGATGATCGTTTTGGTATATTACACTCAAGGTTTTGGAGAACTTTCCGTACGGTCGGGTTGGTTCGAACCCGAAACCAAACAGGCCCTCGGAGTGGAAACACCTATAATTTGAGCTCCGGATGTCCGATTGGCGTGCCGTCGACATTGTTTGATTCCTCTTAGTGAGAAGGACCTTTTGGCTTACTCCAATCGAGGTTTGGACGTAGTTGGAGTATGGTCGGGTTTGTTTTGACTTAAAAAGCAACCGGGCCCCTGGAACGAAAAATCCTTTAACTCTCAGACTGAGTGTCTGATTGACACGGCATCTGCCACGTTGAGTTCCTATCGACGAGGTGGAACATTGGGATACATCAAATTTGGACTACGTGTCAGTTGAGGTATCTACCCATTGGCTCATGGAGCGGACCCTCCTCGAAATGAGCATGCTGTGTACAGGAACCCTAGAGCTGGTTATGACTGACGATGACAACCGTACTGGAATCCTCCGTGGGTTCGACGGTGAAAAATTTCATACATGAATCCTCTGTGGTCTCGACAACGATGACAACCGTACTGGAAACCTCCATGGTTTCGACGGTGAAGACTTTCGTACTAGAATCCTCTGTGGGTTCGATGGTGAATACTTTCGTACTAGAATCCTCCATGGGTTCGATGATGAAGGCTTTCGTACTGGAATCCTCCATGGGTTGGACGGTGAAGATTTTTGTACTGGAATCCTCCATGGATTAGATGATGAATACTTTCGTACTGGAATCCTCCATGGGTTTGATGGTGAAGACTTTCATACTGGAATCCTCCGTGGGTTCGACGATGATGACAACTTTACTAGAATCCTCCGTGGGTTCGGTGGTGAAGACCTTCGTATTGGAATCCTCCGTGGGTTCGACAGCGACGACAACCGTACTAGAATCCTTCGTGTGTTCGGGGGTGATGACTACTATACTTGTATCCTATGTGGGTCCAATAGTATTGACCTATGTTGTAGTATCCTACGTTGGTCCGACAGAGTAGCTGGACTAGTATCCTACGTGGGTCTGACAGCTTAGCTGCTCTAGTATCCTATGTGGGTCCCTGCTAGATTAATCAGTAACTACATCTGATCATCTCCTTTTTCATTAAAAATAATGTATACATGTGTGAGATGAGTCTTGAATTTCAATAATTATCTTCGATATGATTTACATGCAATCCTAAGTGGATTGGATTGTGTTATCCAGTGTGGATTGGTTGTGCTATCCTATGTGGACTATATCAAACTTGGGATCAGATGTTGGATCCGAACAAGAATTGATGACTTAGGTATATGTATGCGCATATACCTACGTAGTGTTGGTAGTTACTTCGTGATTGTATCTTTCCATTTTGGATTATCCTTTTTAGATTCTGGGAGACCTTCGGGGTCTCAGGGTCCCTACTGAGTAGCGTATACTCACCCCTGCACGGTCTATGCCCGCACTTCATTGGGTTGTATGTAGACGACGGACTTCGCTGATCGTGGTTGAGGCTTGTGGAGCAAGTCAGTACCTAGAGGTGGACCACTGGACGGGACGTACATGGAGCGGATGGCTGGACCCGAGGAGCTGAGGAGGCTATTTGTACCCACCCTTCATGTGGGATTTCCAGTGGACGACTCGATGTTGCTTCTTTACTTTTCAGATGCTGTACTTTCTTTTCTGTTGTACTTTACTTCAGTTGGGTTTGTATTCTGGCCCATTTACTTTCTAGCACTTACAGTTGTACCCATTTTACTTTGTGTTTACTTCAGCTTGCTTACTCGGTGGTGTTTGTTTACTTTATAAAGGCAATGGCTTCCCCTTTTCTCGGGATTTATGCATTTGGTGCTAGTCGCCAGCCCTTGGCCTATGGAAGGAGGGCTTGGGGTAGTCACGACACGGGTCCCGAGGACGGGTCATGATATACACGGCGTGCAAAAATAAGACACGACATGTATGTGAAAAGATAACATGACCTGTGTTGTATATGACACTGTCGGGGTACCTATTTCATACTACACGGCGTGCTAAACTAGTACACGGTCTGTTCCTACAATATTTTTCACAACCTCATTTCCTTGCTCAGAAAGTCAGTGACATGGATAGAGGCTACACGACATGTATCCATAAAGTACACACCATGTATTCAGGTATTTTTTGGACAATATCCTTAGAAACTACTCCGGAGCCCAGAAAACACAGAAACCCATCGTTATGGTGCCAAATTCCGATCCGTGAGGGCCCATACTCCCTACGAATCAATGTTTGGCATCTTAAACAAGTTAAAAACAAGGTAAATGGGTCAATGATCTTCCAAATTGTTGTCCATGAGCTCCCATAACACCTCAAGAACCAATGTTTGGCATCCATCTAAGAAAAGAACTATACAAACAAACTCCCTAGGAAACAGTATAGATTATATCAAAGCATCTATCACAAACGCATGAATATTCTACACAACATCTATCACAACAACATGAAATTGCTAATGAATCATAGATGACATGGAAAGAATGCATGACATGTGATTTCAAGAAAGTGCCAATAAGATGCATGAGATGGTATACCCTCATCTCATTGGGTTGTGAGAGAAATAGAACTACAATAACATCAACAGTAACAACAGAAAACATGTAAATCACTCAACGGTGAAATCAAATCAACTGTAAAATTTCAAAATAGTAAAATTACAAATAACGAGGTAGTATGGCTTTTCCCTATACACGGTTTAGCTACTCTTGGGAACAACTTATTACCTTGTACCTATTCTATGCTATCCCTGGCTATAGTCTCCAAACAATAAGTCAGGTGAAAATAAATTTCTCTGATACCACTTTGTAACGTCCCAGTTTCTGAAGCCACCCATAGGCACCCCATACCCAGTTGGTCACATGGCCTCAAGCGCATTTCCCCGAACACTAGATTCTGCCGACTAGCAGTGAGGGCCTTGGGTGTGATAGTAGGGAAACTATGCCCTCATTTTCAGAGTACATAGCATAAGTAATAACACATACAACAATGGAAGTATTAAATATACAACAACAATAATAGTGGAAGACTGATAAATAAAAAAATGGAGAAGAAATATATAGGAATGATACATGACACATATATGTCAAGGAAAATAGCCAAAAAAGTCACAATGCTAAATACAAAACTAAAACAAAGTAAAAAAAGAAAAACAGATTAGAATCTCCTTAGCATCGCAATCCTCAGATTGCTCCCATGCTCTCCAGATCCATTATAATCACAAACCTGAAGTAGAAGGGAACATTCCCTTATCTATACCTGAAACTATATAATCTGTTTGGGCCCAAAAGAATGGCCCAAATAGGGTGTGAGAAAAAGTCACAGTAGGCAACCACACAAAGATTTTTGCCTAACAGTCAGTGAATATATGGCAGGTAAAAGTACAGAAGGTAGTAAATTGGGAAGTAAAAAACAACAAACAATCCACAGTTTCTAGCACATTATTACAAACAAGTAAATATTCACTCATGCAAGTAGAATAAACAGGTAAACTCTGGGTAGTTCTCATATCCTAACCCCTATGGTTCAACATACAAGTACTAGAAACCCTCTAAGTGGAACACACAGTCTCACCCCTCTAGTTCAGCTAAAGAATAGACTCTCTAGGGAATCACTCACCATCGATTCCCCCTATAGTGTCATATCCTACTAAAGGCGCTCTGGGGAAGCACTCAAAGTCTCATTACCTTAGTGGCCCACATCGAGGAACTACCGACTCTTTGAGTAAGCACTCAACTTCCATTCCCCATGTGGTCTCTCATCGAAAAATAAAGAAACTCTGTAGAAGCCTTTACGTCCATTCTCTCTATGGTCTACTACACAAAGTTCTCAGAGACCTATGTAAGATCAACAAGTATCGCATCATTTACTGGACAAAGTATCCTCAAGATATACCTGGCTAGAATCTTTCTCAACATAAAAGAACATTCATACCATCCTAAAACTAGGCATGGAACTCGTAATATCCTAATAGGAAAAACTAGACCAAACGGTCATAAACAGGAAGACATGCATGGGAAAAGCATCGAAAGAACAGTAAATTAACCTATTCACAAACAATAACCTCTACTCAAGCATATAATAAAAGAAAGCGAACAACAAGGTAAAAACAGAAGACATGCAATACCCCGTTCAAGGGTATTGGTGGAGTTTGCACAAATTCACAATGACTTCCTACAGAAAGGCACAAACTACCTACCTCGACATTAGGAGATTGATATAATCAGACTTCGATACTTGAATTTTTTTGGAACGTTGTATATCTAAGAGAACGTCTAAAAAACTCAACCCATGATAATGTGAGAAAGAAGAGGAATTGGAAAACAATGCTCTAAGAGAAGGAAGAGCTTACCACTGTGGTTCCAACGTGATCGACGACAGTCGATTCAGAGAACAAATGGAGGCTCAGGGTTCATTGAAGATCTACGGCCATACGGAATGCTCTCGGTTGAAGAATCTGGAGAATAAGATGGTTCTGTGGTTAAGATGGGAGCCCGATGCATTTAGTGAAAAAAAGAAAGTACACGGCATCTACTTTAAAAATTTCCAGAAACTCCTCTTTTCTAAAAAAAAGTCTAGGAAAAGGAAAAACATACCTGAAAAGAAGCTCTGGGTTCTTACAATATACATGCTACCTATCCATTGAATTCGTGGGTATTAATATGAGTATCAAACATAGGAAAAATATTTATAGTATTCCTACTCAATACTAATTTATTTTCTAATTCTTATAAAATAATCACCAAATGATTTCAGAAGTAATTTTCTTATTCAAATATATTTTTTATATCATTAATTTGTGTATATTATAATTTATTTCTATACATTTTTGAAATCTTATTTTAGAAAATAAAATAAAATTGGAGATCACTTATTCAATAATAACTTATTGTGATTTGAGGATAGGTTTCTGAGAATATTTTTTTCTTCTGATTAATATTAAAAATACTATTTATTGATGGAAAATATTTTTTTTTCAATAATATAGAATGTTTGCATTTATTTTAAAAATTACCTCAAAATGATAATTAGTTCATTTATAAAATTTAATTAATTTTTTGGAAATAATTTTATGTTACATTTTTGCATAACAACATTTAATACTTCAAAGAAATAAATTCTACAAAAAAAAATTCATTATGTCATGTGGAATTAAAAAAATTCCTCTACAACTATAAACATATTATTAAAATTTAGCTTCTATATATGGATTTAGAAGTATAATTTTTTTGATGGATACATTTTTCTTCATTGAATTTAGTAACCTTGGTAAATAATTTCCACCACCATAAGGTTCAAAACATAAAACAAGATTAAGACTTTTAGAAAGGGATTTTAAATATTTTTCTAATGCATGATAATATCCTATATTATTATAAGAATTCTACCATATCCATCCATATTTTGTTATTATAGACATATGGTCTATTTTTCATTGATTTTGAAATTTATAATATTGTATGAAAATAATAAAAACCAACTTTCACGCCATCAACTTTAATATCTATAAAGATTTTACATTAGGTTAAAAACATGATAAAATCTATTTGATATGATTATTTTAATGATTTATTAATTTTTTTATCATTGTAAATTTTTTAGTTTATTATTATTTAATTATTAACTTAAATATTTATGCAAAAAACGTAGTTTTTATTCAATTAATAGAATATAAAAAAAAAGAAAATAAAAATTTAAAAATAATACAATTTTGTTTAATTATTTTGTTAAACTTATTTGGTTGCAAAATATAACAAAATTCAATCATTTTTAAAAATTTTATTCTAATTTTATTTCATTCATTTTGTTTTCAACGTTGAAATATATGAATAGTTATTAAAATGGAATTAATATTATTGTATGTTAAAAATGTATATTATTAAATTATTTAAAAATCATAGAAAATATTTTAAAAGGTCAAGAAGAATATAAATTTTCATTAATTTAATTCATTGAAAATTTAAGAGCCAATTATTAGCATATAAGTACAATTATAATTCGTTTATATTAAAAAATTCATCACCATGGTTACAATTTCAATTAGTTAACTAATTTTTCAATGTGAAATATAGTTTCTAAAATGACATAAATAACATTCAAAATTGGATTGTATGATTATATTAAGACCTTGTCCTCCTTATCTTCAAATAAATTTCATTATTGTAACATTTTACAGGATTTAGACACATTTAATTTTAAATTATTACTTTTATTTTCAAAAGGAAATTATTTTATGAAAGGAAAATTATTAATTACCATTATTTTGATCCATTGGTCAAAAATTGGAATAATTTTTCATGCATAGACAGGGCTAACTATCTCCATTAATGTTGTAATTAATTTTTATATCTCCAAATTTTATGGATGAATCTAATTTTATTAATATAATAAATATATATGATATTTATATCATTATTAAAATATTTGATATTATGCATCCCTCCTCACATTATAAATATCCTTACTTATAAACTAAAATAGGTATAAAAAATTAAGAAATTATCAATTAGAACATTGATTTTAATAAAGAATTACGAATACATGGGTGATATAATTATATAATTTATTAATTAATGGTATGATATATATACTTCTGGTTAAAAAATATATTTATAATAAATCTATAATTATTATATTGTTGTTCTGAATGTGTACATCGCAAGACGATACTTGAGGTAAGGGATTTTTGTCTCATATTTTTTTATGTGACAGACGCCAGTTTCACTATTTGTTACTTTTAGGATGTGTATAAAATTTTCTTTTCTTTATCTTATATTTATTATCCCAAATATTTCTGGGATACACATAACCATCAATGTATCTAAATTCCATTAGGTTTCCATCAGTATGTTTGCAAAGTATTAATGTGTTCATGTTTCAACGTAATTTTAATCGAAACTATTTTTGGTTGAACATACATTGAGAAATTATATTGATCATTATCTAGAAAATCCATTTTATGTTTTCCAATAGATATATCTATTGAATAAATTTTATAGATTAATTTTCTTAAATTTAATTACTTGTGAAAAGAAAAGTATATTTTTAAGGAAATTCGACATTGATTTACTATTTGATCGGGAATTGTTTTCATTCATGACAATGTTTTATTTAAAAAAACTAAAAATTATATTTATTATTTTATAATGATTATTTATACTAATTTTACCCATTTTTTATTTTAAATATAAATTTCATTTAAATGCAAATTTAATTTCCCAATGGAGACAGTTTTTAATTTTTATAAAAAAATTTAAAGAAATAATTTCAATAGCATACTCTGCAGGAACAAAATTTCCCATAATCATGTCTGCGCAATGAATTTAAGACATTTTTAATTATTTACATGGTCAATTTCAAATAAATTTTCTTCCATATTAATTTTTACCTTTACAAAATTTAAAAAATATATTTCAAACTGAAAAGTGTACTTTCCACATGAAATATTCTAGGGATCTTTTAATTGAATATTCATATACTATAATGACCCATACATTTCATATATTAATAATTTATCATAATAGATGTATATTAATTTTAAAAAATTATTATATATAACCTAATTATATATTATTAATATCAGTAGAAATACTAAAAATGGTTAGATCAATTATCATAAAATATTAACATGAGAGAAATTATATAATAACATGATCATAAAATTTTAAAACCATACCATGCATATCAAATATCAAAATCTATAGTAATGTAATAAATCTTGATATTTCATAAGTAATGAATCATAGAGGATGCAAACATGATCCATGATAACAAAACATTAGCAACATACATGAGTTTGGGTCACACACAAACTTATAAATTTGTGAACATGGATAAATAAAAACAATTTTAGTAATTAATTTATGGATATTTTATTATTCCTTTATATAAAATTTTATATGCGGTACAAGTTTGAAAAATAATTTAATCTATATAAAATCCAGTTCCATGAGTAAACTTATGGACATAACGAACTGGACTACGAATGAACTAGTCGAAATTAAAACTAGGTCCTCGTTTAATCTTAATTAATTTAAAACAAGGTCAACACATAAAATATTAAAAATGAAATAAGGTTCATGTATAACATATTTACCTCATGATTTAACTATATTTTCTATCAAAATTATAGTGATAAATTAGTTCCACGCATCATATAATTAGATTAATAAATCGGGTTTCCATGAGGTCATTGAAAATTCATCCTTTGAGAACCCATTAATGGATATTGTTTTTAAAAACATTTCAATATATCATAACCGAATGAAAGGAAATTTTTTTTATAAAAGCATCGTCATTTCATTATATTATATTCAGTGGAAATGTAATGGGTGTCAGAAAAATCATATCATAAGAAGAAAAAACTATCCTAATAAAGAGTAATGATGATATCCTGGGAACATATCCCCAATAAACAATAAGTGATATCAAGAGTTGTTGTTATTTATGAATAGAAATACAATTAAAAAATCATTAAAATATTCTTGATTAAACTATCCATTCCATTTTGAAATCTCTTATTTAAAATATAAGAACTCATAAAATATTATGGAAACAATTTTCATAAAAACTCACCATTTAAAAGAGTAATGTAATATAAAATACATTTATATGTCATAGAAGTGTGAAATTCTATTCACATTAAATAAATTAAAAAACATTAATTTTTAATTTTGTAATATAAGTAAAAAAGTACCTCTGTAAGTAAAAATAAGAAGATTCATATTATGTTTAATTTTTTAAAAAATTTCCAACATGTTTAAAATTTTTGTTAAACTACCATAGGATAACAGTGAAAATTATCTATAAAATTGGTTTATAAAAGAGTATATAGGCAAATAAAATTTAACATGAGAGATCAATGAGCTCGACTTTTATTAAAAATAAATTTTTAGCCGATTTCATAATAAAGTTGGGGAAATTAAGGGGAAATATATAATATATACAAATGAACACATTATAATAAAATTAATATGGATTTTTATGGGTATATAATAATATTTCATCACTATAAACATAATAATAGACAACATTATAATCAAGGTTATTGTGAAAGAAAATCATTACTACTTTGGTATAATTTGAATCTTAATCCCAATGAATGAAATAACCAAACATGGATATTCAAATTCCCATTAAATTCAAATAAATCATCATAAAATTATTTCATGTGATTTATATATAAAACATAAAACAATGACATTGTGAATATTGAATGTATCTCACTAAATAAAAAATCAGACGAAAATCCCTCACCTTAGTTCTGACATATATCATATGTATTAGAATCTCCTTTATAAAAAAAATATTTATTATAAACTTATTATAAAACCATAATAACATGTATCATATCATATGATTAAACTATAACTTTTTATCATCCATTTGTTGATAATACATTAATAAAATCCATGGAGTGGGTGTTATCTTATTTTTTTATCGTATATGTTTTAGTTAGGTAGTATTATTACCTATGTTTTGATCATGGTCCCATAGTGTAATTTTTTAAATAATCATATAAATATAATATATATTAATTATATATATTTATAGAGTCATTAATAAAAATTTAGATAGAAACATGGATTACACCATTCATGGAGATGGTAGGTCGTACTTATTCGTGATCGATGATTTAATTTTTCATTGAATGCAATGAGATATATAAAAATATAAAATCCCATTTACATAATAATTAATATATCATTAATATCATATATATTCATTAATTACATCATTACTATCATTTATGTAATGAAGAAAGAAAAATTGAATCACATCGCTTCACATCAAGGAGGATGTATACCACACAAACACACGAATGATGATATCGTTGTCCATAGATTTGGAATATAAGTAGGTAGATATTATATTAACATAAAAAATATATAATAATGACTTAATTATCATATATATAAAATTCAACCCATCATAATTACAATATATATACTATAGTGATGAAAATAAACTTTATTACAATGGTCAGGTGGTATGTTGTACGTGCGCACAAATGATATTTTAAATTATAATTTAATGGTAATGTGGGTTTATAATTATTATTTAATAATAATAATAAAACAATAATGATATATTAAGTATATAAAATTTACTATTTTATGATAACTTCCATGTACTTATATGAGGTAATGAATATGTAAAAAAACTGATCAGTTAACATAGTCATTAAAATAATTTTTTTACATCTCATATTAAAAATAATAGTGTTTGTCCCATAAAAATACCAAAGCATATATAATATTGATAACGATGTTTATAAGGTATTTCATCAATGTTTATTTTGATGTATAAGGGAATTTTCAGATTAAATATATATGGGAGGAGGTTCCCTTTTATAATTGGTGTGAGGGGAACTATTGGACTTATTGAAGGATTAATTGATAATAAAGTCATCATTTGGAAAAAATGGTCCAAAAAGAAAAAAATAATTATATACGATAATATATTCTGTTAATACCGCCATCTATTAATATTTTGGCAGGATTTGGTGTCATTTTCATCCATATTATTTTTATTAACCACCTGGTAAAACAATTTTAACCTTAACCATGGTAACACACTTTTCACCCATAATGTTTTATAATATTATAGATAAGGTGACAATTTGATCATATTGGGAGAAGTGGTTTCATTGAAGAAAAAATAATTTCGTTTTTTCCATTGATAAGTATTTATATGATTTTTAAATAATTTAATAAAATAATATTTTGAAAAAAAAATTAATGTCCATTTTACCCATATTCGTTTAATTTAAATTTAAATACATGCAGAAAAAAATTGTATTTTGAGTATAGTCTCTAAAAACACTAATATGTAATATTATTCATATAAATTCAAGGAACTAAATAAATTATAAAAATTATATTTATTGAAATATTTTAGGTTCATTTTCCTTATTTATAAATTAATTAAATAAAATATTGTTTTCTTTTTTTATAAGAGATTATATTAACTTTGTAACAAATAATAATTAGAAAAAATTTAAAATATTTATCATAATATTCTATTATACTGAAAACATACATTTTTATTCAATAATATCCTATTTTTTTATGATGACACATAATAGATATTTAACATAATGAGAGTCACATTTAGTAAATTTCGTTAATTCAAAAAATATATTGGTAATTTTCATGGACATGTATCTATTTAAAAAATTAAATCAGATAATATCATGAAAATGGAGAAATTTCATTCATACAACATGAATTAATATGTGGAATTTTCAATATTTACTTAGTCTTAACCAAGAATATCTTGATTTTCTCTTTTTCATGGAGAAATATTTTCATGAAGTTACTATTAATATTGACAAAAATAAAAACTAGATGTTTATCATATTTGAACCTCCTAATTAAAAATATGGTAATATTTGACAACCAGATATTTTTATGATATAATTTTTTAATATAATTTTATTTCTTTGATGCCTTGTGATACACATAATAGTGGCTTAACATGCATTATACACAAAACTGAGTTTCAACAAAATATCATTTTATTATTACACTAATTAAAATAAGAAAATTATAACATATCCATTGGAATGGTATTTTTTAATATTATTAACATTATTATGAATTAATTTTTTACACATAATTCATTTTCTAATTATTTATAAATGAATGAAAATACTTTTTAAATTAAAAGAAATATATTTATGACAAATAATTTAAATTTGGACAAGTCTTTTTTATACCCACGAATAAAAAAATTACTCATTGCTAATATACACTAATTATATATATATAATATTCAATTTAATGTTTAAAATTCATATTATGTGTTTTCTAGTCCTAAAATAAGATCAAATCCAATTTTCAATGTCAAATAAATATGTTTCTAAAAATGTAGTTTTTACCCATTTTAAAGGGAAAACACACATTGAATATAATTTTAGAAACATTAATAATTTTAATATGAGAAAAAAAATACTTTTAATGTGTGATATCATAATTTACTTTGGGTGAAATATTTTTTATTTTACACATATGTTTTAGGTTTTGATGTACATTGAAAAATACTAAATTTCCATTAAAAAATCATTTTCATCGAAATAATATAAATTGTTTCATTAAATATATATATATTATATATAAATAAATAAATTTTTTATCAAATAACTAAATTTTGGTCATTCGAATCAATTTCACATTTTATTAGTATATTAATACATATCAATATTTTTGACGTTTTCTCATTATGTCAATTGGATTAATTTAAAATAAATTACTTAAATTTCTATGTTTTGATGTATGAAAATTTTATTTAATATTGGGAATAATGAAGTCCCAATTTATTATATCAGTGCATTTTATTTTTTTCCAATATGAATACCAACATTAATAATTGTTTTTATAATGGTAAAATGAAAATTGGGTAATTTAAGTTAAAAATAAATCAATTAGGACAATTAAGTAACCCTAAAAATTGATAAAATATTAATGGATGAATTTAATTTTACCCTTAACATATAAGTATCTAAATTTAATAATTTTATGGTCCCATATCTATGAAAAAGACTTGGATATTAATGAGATAAAATGGAGTAAAAAATATTACACTCATACTTTTAATAAGAATAGTATTTTAATATGGGGTTTAATAGAAGATTTGATCGACTATATATATTATTAAGAATAATAAAATGTTTATATTAATCTTTGAAATTTAGTGTAATTTTAATTTATAATATATTTATCAAAAATAATTACATACATATGATGATGAAATTATTCAATTAATGAAAAAATCAATTAAATGATATTATAAATTTTAAGATAAAAATAATTTTAAATAAATAAGTTTATATGAGAATTAAATTGGTGAATATGAAATTTTAGGGGTGTATTAAGTGAATATTTTTGAAGTTATCTAGAGTCATTGAGTTCCTTAATGTCAAATTAATGAATTTGGTTGAAATTGGCACTTATGAAATTTTATGAAAATTATATTTTAATAATCAATTTAGAAATCATAAAAATATATAATAAGGAAAATATTGATGATATAGGCTCTAAAATATTATATATTTCCCATTTATTATTCACATTACACTTTATAAGATAAAATTTCATCATTATAGTTCAAAATAATTTGTTAAATTCACAAAGATTAAAATGTGTTAGTTGATGGTTAATTAAAATGATTGGGATTAAAATTAAATAAAAATATATCTTAGAACTATTTTTATGATATTTAACCATAATAATATAATATAATTGAATAAATTTCATTTTATATTTATTTGTGTTGTGATTTAATTTTTATAAATTAATAGTTTGAGAAATTCCAAAAGTGTCATCCCATCTCTTATAAAAGGGCACAACATCTCTGAATTTTTGAAAAATTTAAAACCCTTTTGTCTCAGCCACCCTATATCAAAATATTCTACCAAAAACCCTAAATTTATAATAGAAGAATTAATTGGTCTAGAAATTCATCTAATGTAGTCATTTTTTTCAAACCAAAGGGAGATTTCCAGAGAAGAGGTCACATTCATCAATAAACATCTACATTTTATTTATTTTTTAAAATCCTAAATTATTTTCATTCAATTATTAAATAAAAAACTAATTATAATAAATATACATATATATTTCTATTATTATTCATTGACCTACAATAATACACACTTCAATCTAATTATCAAATAACTTACTATTCTTGTGTATAGCGAACAACCACCACACAAAATTGTGTAGTTTGTTTTCCTTTACCAACTATCACGTTTGGTAATTATGATGGAAAATATATTTTTGTATGATATAAATGGTATTTATGATTTATTTATTCATATTTAATTATTATATGAACATGCCTTCGTGCTTTCCATTTCGTATAAATATGATAACTTCGTTTGTGGTTGTGTATAGTAATGCCTCTTTTAAGCGATGTGATTCATTCACATATTAAATGAAATGCATTAAGCATGGGTTAATTCTAAATTATATTATATATATGAAATAATAATTATAAGTACATTATAATAAATATACATATATTCTATTTATATTCATAATTTCAATATAAAAATATAATGGAAACATCGATCATCCATACGTATGACCTATAGTCTCCATGAAAAGTGTATTTAATTTTCAATTTATATCTTTTAAATATTATTATAAAAACACACATAATGAATTGATAATATATTTATGTTATTTAAATCATTTTATATATTATTAAATAATTATACAAGTTTAAGGATGTAATATATAACAAATCAAGACCCTTGTGACAAAGGGGTTATTACTTGAAACAAAACTTTAACATTGAATAGTGAATAAACTGGTAATAGAAGGCTATAAGTAAATAAAATAAGAAATTAAATAAGTTAATAAGGTTATATAATATATTTATAACAATGTTTTATTATAGAATAGATTTAATGAGTATGGAGAGAGTTAATATATAAGATAATTGATTTATGTATCATAGTTATTTATATGGAACAAATTCTGTATACACTACATATTTCTTATATGTTGTGTATATACATCCAACTAATATCTATAATGGGTATTATCTAAATGATATTGGTATTTTTATATCCTTATAATTTTCTATATTTCATAGGGCATCTGATTCTACTTATTGTAATGTGAGGAGTATTTATCTAACAATCTCATCCATATTTAATATTGTTTTGTAAGTCTCTATTGGGGAATATTTCTCTTCCATGTCCATGTTTCCTGAAAAAAATAAAATTTATTAGCTATTTTCCTATGTATTTTAAATTCATTTTTACCCATTTTTATCTTTTACAGTATGGTTTTAATGGAATTTTTTTCTTTATACAAATGGGGTACTTTGTGACGTTCCTGAAAAATTTACAAAAGGAATGTTTTTTGGATAATATGACATGAATGGAATTTTCCACTATTATTATGCCATAATTAATTGTATTTCCTTTTATAATATTCTCAATATATTTCCAATGAAAATGATTTCTGTTAAAATTTCATGACATTTAAAAAAAAATAAACGAAGATAGGTTGTTTTCCTCATTTTTTTTTCATGTGATCAATCAAAATTAATTTCCATCCATGATTATATTATTTTATGACACTTAGAATTTACATGGTGTATGATTCAATGATACTATTAATATTCATTATAAAGATATTTTATGTTTATCATGGAATGATATTTATGAAACACATTTCTTTTCAATGGTTTATATAAATATTGAATTATGATTATAAAACCATTTCATTTCAGGGGTTCTTATATGATGAATGATTTAAGTTCTTGTCAAAAACATATATGTGGTTTTAAATATGTGGTTTGTGGGACATATTTCCCACTCAAATGCATTGGGTAATGTTTTATATCTCATTAGATAAAGATCACTGGAATGGGGAGTGAACACAATTCAGTAATGAAATTTTTCCCCTATGATAATCATGGGAGTGGAAATTTTTTTACTAAGATGGTCACGGGAGAGAACAACGTCAAAAAATATAGTATGGGGAGAGGAATCATAATATTGAGATAGCCTTTTAAGTGATTACTTAACAACTATGGGACACTTTGTTTATGATTTTGTGTAAAGCACAATTTTATGTCATGTTTTATGATCTCTTATAATATGTTCCTTTATTCATTATGAACATATATGATTTATTCCATAAAACGATATCATAATATTTAATATATAGGATTTGATTTTCACTTTTTTTCTATAAATATTACTTATGATGATGTTAATGTTATTCTCAACCATTTTTACCTTTTCTGATAATCTTATCTCACTCTTTCATATGTTACTTGTCCCTATGATATGATGAAATATATTGAGTCTAATATATAAAAAAGGTTATTGTTATGATGAAATATGCGCGAGAAGAAGAATATTGGTTACGAAAACGTTGTTTATGATTTTATGTTTTTAAAGGCACAAAAATAAAACAATATTTGGTTGTGTTTTTGTGTAATATATGAAGTTTTCCACAAAAATGAATTAATGTCAATTTAGGTTATTATTTGGTCATTATAGTCTATATTAGGGGATAATTTTATTCACCCTTTGGAAAATGGGATGAGATAACAATAATGAGAACCTTAGAGATATGTCTAGGTATGTATCTAAGTATAAGTTAATGTATATGTTACAATCCAATAAAAAATTTAGCAATCATTAATAACATTAGATTAAACCTATGATGTTTTGGATTAAACGTACAATCACTTGATTATGTGGTTTTACAACTATTAATTGTCTTACTCACATTATACTTTTTTTTACTCAATATTTGGAAAATAAAGGAAGCAAGAAAATAATGAATTCAATGAAAATGAAAATATTTTCCTCTTGAGCAAATAAATGTTATGGGTGCTAGAATGAATAATATTATCTTAATAATCACACAAATTATGAATCACTCTAGTCATCTATATGAGAAAATGTTGGAACAACTTTATATTGAGTCCATAATGAGGAAATTTACACCTTCTTTCGAAGTGTATTCTAATACAATTGTTTTTCAAAAATGCATTGGTATCACTAAAAACATAATTGTTGTAGTTCAGTGTTTGGAACATGAAAAACTCAATTTATATGTTTATCATTTCTATTGAGAAGTGGTATAGTGGTGTAATCTAATAAATAATACAAGGTATCCGGTTGAAATTGAATCCCTAGGTTGCGATAAGTTCAATAACATATTTCTTAAAAATTTATTTCCTCCTGTTCAATGTATGAATACAAGGAAATGGTTCCATCAGTTGTACCAAATGCATGATGTGTTTTTTGGTACCTATGAGGCAACTTTTACTATCCACGCAAGGTACGCTTCTGGTATTATCATCACACCTGCAATTAAGGTTGATATATTCTTTAGTAAAATAAAACCATGTTTTTGAAGGGCATTATCCATAAAATACATTTTCAAGTATACTGATAATGTTCATTGTACTATCATGGTTTGAATGTAGTTTTGAGTTATATATCAATATCATTTTATTGAAACTAAATGGAATGTGGGGGTCAAATAAAAATAAAAAAAGAATAGAGAAATGAAGATGATCCTTCCATTGGTCCCAATATGTGGAAAGAAACATGGATGAAATTTTATTAATGGGACTATTACAATGTTTATGTGTGGGAAGGAAGTTCAGTAGACATTTGACAGCCAAAGTGATGGGAAACATTTATCTAATGATACGTATAGAGAAAAGCCTATATAAAATTCACACCCGCGCTTTAACACATCATTTGTAAGGAATGTAAAAACTATTCTATTCAGTGCCAAAATATAAGGGGTAACGATGATTATCAACATAAAAAAACCCATTAATGAAAAAGATAATGGAAAATCTTATGTGATCACTTTTGGAGGTATGGATGATAAAAATGTTATCGTGGAATGATTCAATGTTTATGTAGTTGAAATAAAGAATAATGTTGTAGAAAAAATTAAATGGCATTAAAGAATAATGAAATATCTTACGATTAGTCAAATTTATATTTTTCTGAAATATTTGAATGTATATGTTTTATGGTATTAATAAACATAAAAATTAAATGATGTATTATGGTGATATTTTTGAAGAAACGATGACTAAGGTAAGGGAAAACCTTAATATGTCCCTGATTTTGGTACTATAATTTGATAAATAGTAGGTTTATTGTGTGATAAGATATGTGAGATATTATTGGTGACCTTATAAATCATTAGTAATATAATGGCAAGGTGGTGTAAGGAATGAGTTTTATAGATTTAATTTATAGGTAATGAATTAATTTTTGAAAGCATGCAAGTTTTCATTATGGTCATGGTAATTAAGGATATTACCATGTTTTAAGAGTGTAAATGATAATTTTCTTTACATGTTTCGTGTGTGAATATTAAGAGTTAAATCATGTTGTTTTCAGGGTTTATTTATTTTTTATTTTATTTACTTTCTATAAAAAATTGGGTTTTTATCTTTTATAAGTATCATAATGGTAACCATTTAAAAACTGTTTATGATATAATTTGGATGAGGTTTTAGAGATTAATGTATTATATCTCTATTTGAGGATTTATGCATATTGGATAATATTTTTTATCTGTTTTGTTGTGATATAATGAAATATAGAATTATCTGTCATTGTTTGGATTTTATGATCTTTTAATGCATCATGATAACCAATTTCACATTCATTTCATGAAAAAATTAATCCTAGAGTAACGAAAGGATAATATTGGTCATATCAAATGTGAATAAGTCAACTAAGTGTTTATTCAAAAAACTTCTTCAAATCTGGGGAAGGGTTCTTAAAAAAATTAAATTATTTCCTCGTTTTCCAATGAATTAAATGGTTTATTGTGTTATCATGGATTTATATAATTATGATTGATAACTTTCTCCTAACCATGTTTTCTATCAATCTATATCATAACTTGGATTTTATATTTCACTCCCATATCTTTTTATTCATGGTCAACATATGTTTCCCTATGTGAAAACGATGTTTTCTGTTAGATTTGGAAACTATTATTTATGAAACATTATCATTATGAAATTATCTTTTTGTATTAATTTTTATGACGTGGGTTTCTATACATAAAACTTTCTGGTATCTAAAATTTAATGACCCAGAATAATTTTGGGTCCAATATTAATTTTAAGGGTGGTAAAATGTATCAACATGATATTTTTATGAGATGTTTTTTAAATAATTTAATTCCTTTGATGTATTTTTTTTCAAAAAAAAACTAGCTTAGATTATGTTATACACAACACTGAGTTTCTACAAAACATCACTTTATTATTATAATTACTTATAGAAAATAATTATAAAATATATTTTTTAATGAATGGTATGGAAAATATTAACTAAATTATAAAATTATTTTTTACATATATTTATTTTACAAATAATTAAAAAATGAATATAAAACATTTTTAAAATACCAGGAAATAGTTTTTGACAAATTATTTAAATATGCACAATTATGTTTTATGCCGATAAATAATAAAATCACTCTCATTTAATTAAATTAATGAAATATATATAGTATAATCATTTTAATTTATAATATTAATGTTATATTTTCTCAAGAAATGATATTGACAAATCCAATTTTATATATAAAAGAAGCATATTGCACAAAAGGTATGTTTTCAACATTTTAATGGAGAACCCATTTGAAATATAACATTTTAAACTTTTATAAATTTTATAAGAAAAAATAACATTTTTCTATGAAATAAGATTATCAAAATTTCCTTTCTTTGATGATTGGCATTTTTCTGGTAAGTTTCATGTATTGATCAATTGTGAAAAATACAAAATTTTACATGAAAATAACTATTTCATCAATATGTTTTTTAATTATATATATTATTGAATTTTTATTATAATTATATTAAAATATTATCATTTTATATATTTTAGCTCGTTGAAGATAATTTAAAATTTTCTTTGGAAATAAATCATGTCAATCTTTCTGATGTTTCCACTTTAAAAACGTATTTTCTTGTTCTTTCACTATGATTAATTTTAAATTATTTTTAAGGATTTTTTTCAATTATAAATAAATATTTTTAATATGTTCAATCGTAGTTTCAAAATTTATTAAATAGTATGCTTTTAGTTTTAGACAATCTGAATATTAACTATAGTAATTTTTATTACAATGTTAAAGGGACAATTTGGTAATTTAACTTAAAAATATAGTGACATAGATTAAAAATGACCCTATATATTTCTAAAAAATCATTGGATAAATATAATTGAACTCATGACACATAATTATATAATTGAAAAATTTTATGAAAAATTTCCTTAATATTGACTTGGATATTAATAAAATCAAAGAGAGTTAAAAAATGCCACACTCTTAATTTTAATAAGTATAATATATTAATATGTCATTAACTAAAATATATAATAGAAAATATATATTATTCAGAAATATATAATCATTATCTCTATTCTATTAATTTATTTTTAACTTTTTTATGAAATTATTAATAATAATAATATATTGATGCCCTAGTTATTCAATTAATGGGACAATCAGTTTAATGATATTAGACATAAAAAAATAAATATTATTTTACTTAATTGAGGTTACACAAAAATGATTATGTTTCTAATATATTTTATGGGTTTATTATGTGATTTGTTTCAAAATTATCTTCCAGTATTGATTTTCTTAAAGACAATGTAATGAATAGTGTCAAAATTTAGAGTAATAATATTTTTTTGAAGCTATTGTTTAATTAAATTATTTATAAATTAGAAAATATTAAAATCAAGATAAATGTTATGATATAATGTTGAAAATATCATATCATTGTCAGTTATAGTTGAATATACTCATTATAAGTAAAAATTACATCATCATAGAATCGAAGAATTTGATACAATTGTAAAAATTAAAATGGATTATTTATGTGTTAATCAAAATGAAAATGATTAAAATAACTCCAAAAAAGTATAAAATATATTTTATGATCATATAAAAAATTTATAATTTCATATCTTACCAAAATGTCCTTTTAGAGGTATTTTTAGTGATATTTAATTTAATATGAATCAATCTATTATGAAATTTCCAAAGTAGTCCTCCCCTATCTTATAAAAGGTAACCAATTATTCAGATTTACTCATACTTAAGAACCATTCTATTAGTCCAAAATATGTCAAAATATTCTTCTGACATCCCTCAATTCACCCTTTAATCATAACATTGGTTAAAAATTGTAAATACCTAGAAATTATGTGGAAGTTTTTTTCTTAAACACATGGGAATTTTACAAGTCCAGAAAAATTGACGGTGCATGATTCTGAGTCCTGGTGTGCCCGAAATAATTTTCTAATGATTGGTTCTGGTGCATTTAATAAACGTACGAGCGGATTTTTTTAACTTTTTAACCGGTGCTTGAAATTGGAATCTGAGGGAACTATTCAACTTGCAACGCCAGTATTCACTTAAGGAGACTTTCAGTTTGACAGTAGTGAGTTGAGAAGATAAGTTGTTTATTTCGGTTTTTGTAGAGAATAATATAATAAAGTGAGCTTCACTTTATTTTTATTTGTGCCTTCATATGGGAGTTTGGAGGTGTATACCACTAGATCTATAACCTCCTTGTGGAGGTTGAAAGTTGAAGGTGGGACCACCACACCATAACCTCCCATGAGAGGTTATGGTGATTGGGCCCACCAGAACCTAACATCCTGTGAGAGGTTATGACATGGGGACCACACAGGACTAAACTCCCCTATTAATGGTGCTAGAGGAAAACCTCTCAAGTCCCCTCATTAATGAGGGAGAGTCTCTCCACACTCACCCTCCTTTATTGGTGCCAACTCCCCTAATTAACTTGTTCCAATCCTCCTCATTATATTAATTTGTGCAATACTCATGAATTGATTAAGTGGAGAGCCAAGTTAATTAAATTCACCATTTTCAATTCTATGCCAGCGAAATAATAGATAACTCAATCTATTATTATTTTTCTTGGAATTGTTCATTTGGTTGAATATTAGGGAGAGGAGAGCTTGGGAGGATTAGAATTCTCCAACAATGAACACCATATACCAACGAAAAATGAAGAACGAAGAACGATGAACATGTTCATCCAACAAAGAATGCCGAAAATGATCATCATCAAACTTCATCCCCAGACATATACCGACATGGACTGTCTTCCACAACAGACACAACTTGGGATTGGAAGTGTGCGGTAGACACGACGAATGACGATATTCTTCATATACTTTCCACGACTTCATCGTAAATCAATGATCAAAGGTAGGGGGTTTAATACATGTTTATGTTTTCCTAGAATCTTCTTCTTCAGTTGGAAAAGAATTGTTGCGGGTGAGTTTTTGTTCATCGTACTTCTATCTTGATGAACAGATTGTTATTACCCTAAACACGGAGGGTTCGGTACCAACCAACATGGACCGACACCTCTGTCATTCTTGTTTCTTATAATCTTCGGCATGGAAATGAAGAAACGAAATGATAAAGGCAATGATGACAACGACCTTGCAACTCACAGCCTCCACCAACCGTGCTTCCCCCACGGCGCTCCGGTGCTCCAGGCCGAACTCTGGCTCTCTTGCTGAGGCTCCCCAGCTGCACCGCCACCGTCCCACGCCACCCGGATCCCGGCCACCGCTGGCCGCTCGTGCACCTAGGATGAACCCCACCGGCCCGGGCCATCCTGAGTCTTTCCCCACCAGCCTTCCCGACCACCTCCCGGCCGCCCGCCAACCCACTTGGCACCCTGCCCAACCGCCTGCAGGCCTGGCCGCACCCCGCCGGTCTCCTATCGGCCTGCATGTCGGCTTGGACGTGCCCCGCCGACCACCCGCTGGCCTACCAGCCGGCCTCCCCGGCTGCCTGTAGGCCTGCCTGACCGATTCGTATGTACCTGGCCTCACCGTTCCGATCCACGCACCACACATTCCCCACACGTCTTGCCCGCCCCGTGTCGCATGCGGCCCCCCTCACGGCACCCTAGCTGAATTGGCCCTGAGCCTGGGCCGAACCACCCATGCGGCCTGCTGGGATGGGCCCAGTGAGCTAGGCCAAACCTACCTGGCTGGCCTGCCAAATGGACCATGCCAGACCCAATAGGTCTAACCTGGTCGACCCAGATCGGGTCGGTCCAACTGAGTCGGAGAGGACCTAGGCCCACTACTAACCCTTTACATTCTTTGTCCATGTCTTTCACATCAGACGTCTTTTTGACAAACATTCAACGACACATGTATTCTTAGAGTGCAATGGTACCTTCGTGTAAACCCCACAAGAGTTTTTGGTATAGTTGAGATACTGTCTGGTTAAATCGATCATTAATCTAACCGGGACCCTGGGACTAAAAGGCTAATAACTCACAGACCGAGCATCTGATTGACGTGTTTTCTGTTATATTGAGACCAATATGATGTGGTAGAGCATTTAGATACTTCTTCATGGTAATTCGTGATAGTAAAATTATCAAACATTATCTCATGGGGAGGATCCGTCCGGAGACTTACATGCGTAGTGTAGAGACCTAGTAGCTAGCTGAGACCTCATGACTGCTGATAATTTATACTCAGAGTAACTCTACTAGACGAGCATGCTTAGTGCGAATACCTAGTAGATGGTAGAGACCTGACGACTACTGACCTTTAAGACTCGGAGTGACTCTACTCGCTCAGCGGGGAGCGCCATGGTGTCGCGGCAGTGCTGCAGTGGGGAGCGCCTTGGTGTCATGGCAGACCCATGGTACTCGACAGGAGGAGTACCTTAAGAGGCTACGTTAGGGAGGGCCTTGGTGACGCGGCAGACCAATATTGGGAAAATCCATGGTGACGTATCAAACCCATTGTACTTGACTGGAGGAGTACCTCAATAGTTCACTGTTAGTGGGAAGCACATTGGTGTCACGACAGGCCAAATATACTCAACAGAGGAGGAGTTCTCAAACATCTGAGGTTTCGATAATAAAAATCCTGGTTGATCTCAGTTAGTATCTTTTGTGTTTACCTCATGATTGATATAAATTACTTAATAACATAGGTATATATTTTGGAATATACCTACGTTGGGTTATCTTTTTATTTTATACATTGTGATTATCCTTGTTGGATTTTTTGAGACCTTGAGGTTCTCAGGGTCCCTATTGAGTATCATTATACTCACCCCTACATGGGTTATGCTCGCACCTGGTTGTGTTGGATGTAGATGATGGATAGCACTGACTGAGGGTGAGACTAGCAGGACTGGACAATACACGGAGGTGGACATTAGGATGAGTCGGAATACAGAGGAGACTGACAGATGTGGAGTACTGAGGAGGCTCTCTGTACATGCCCTTCAGCTAGGATTTCCCAACGGATGATCCTGTAGCTGTTTACTTTTTTTTATGTTATACTTGTACATTCCTGTTGTAATTCAATTCCGACCCCTTTACATTTCAGCACTCTCTGTATACAGTTTTACTTAATTTTTTTTCTTCCAACTCGTACTCTATTGTGTGAATTTATAGGTTATAAAGACAATGTCATCCATGTTTTAGTTATTTATCCCTTTGTTGCTAGTCAATAGACCATGGCCTATGGAAGGTGGGCTTGGTGTAGTCACGACAAGGGCCCCGGAGGACGGGTCATGACAAATTTCTATCATAGGAAATCGGTTCTACCACAGAACATAGGAATCTGATCTTTTTGTGAAGTAATAATGTTAAGGGCACTGAGTGTGGTTTCCAATTTTGGGAGTCCAATGTTGGTGTGGAGGCCAACATATCCATACACCAGGACCCTGACTAATATCTTCTTCCTCAATGCATGAAAAAATTGATTGTGTGTGTGGTTTCAAAAGTTTTCATTATGTCAGCTCTACCAAGTCAGCTCACCAGGTATAAACTTTTGACCTTTTCTCAAATGTTTCTTTTAGGATTCCTCCCCAGAGACAACGAGTGATAGTCCCGAGAGTTGTACACATAGATAGTCCACCGTACGACGAGGCCTCGGTGCTTGGAACTTTACCAACGGAGGCACCAGCGGCACCACTTCTCGTTGGTCCACCGATTCCACCATCCCCAGTAGTAGATGATGCATGCTTCTTGAGCATGTTGCACGAGTTCCAGTGCCAGAGGCCACCCAGGTTCAGGATAGAGACGGACCCACAGGCAGATGAGGATTGGCTAGAGGCTATGGTGGGAGTTTTCCGACTGGTAGGGACACCAGCTGACATGATGGTGAGTCTTGTTGTCAGCCTTCTACAGTAAGTAGCGGGAAGATGGTGGAACCTAATGATCCAGGTCTATGAAAAGATGACACTACTCTGGGAAGACTTCAAGAGCCTGTTTCGGGCAGAGTTTTTCTCAACCATCCTATGTGCAACACATATACAGGAGATAATTCACCTGTAGTAGGGCATCATGATGGTGGAATAGTACCCGGTGAGGATAACCGACCTCTCATGCTTATCCAGAAATATGGTATGGGACCCATTCTATGTGGCTCTAACAATTGAGGAGGGGATCAGGTGAGAGATCAGGACTTTGATGATCTCCCTCAGCATCCAGACGCATGTGGGTATGTTGGAGAGAGCCCTCTTAGTGGAGAGATTAATTGCTGAGCAGTCTCTAGTAGCAAGACCCACTACCAGCCTACATGTAGCAGAGTCTTCTACACCTGGCAGTAGACAAATGTCATAGAGGTCCAAGAGGACCAGACCTATACGTGTACTACTTCATGACTTAGGATCAGTTGTGTGGGGCACCCAGAGCAGAGACATACAGTCCAGGAGTGGGATGTGTTTCTCATGCGGTGGGTAGGGTCACATGGCTCATGACTATTCGACCCTCCATTCAGATGATCATAAGATGGTCGAATGACCACCCAGGAAGCGATAGAGAACTGATCGAGGCGGTCCAAAGGGAGCAAGAGGACGTGGTAGAGGAGCATGTCGAGCAGCTGGCAGTGGGAGAGATTTCGAGGTGTTACCGCCACCACCACCAAGAGGACCACCCCAACCACAGGGAGTAGGTGGATATGTGAGAGCTCAACATCAGGCAGCTGGAGCATATGGCCATGGTGCTCCGGAGATGATTCCAGATGTGATCTGTTTCTCCTTCACCATAGCTTCTTTACTGATATATATAGCTACCAGTCACTCTTTCATTTCCACTACCTTAGTTCAGAGCAGGGAGATTCTGATGGAGATTTTGGCTTGATCGTTACAGCTAGATACTCCTACAAGAGGAGACTCAACAATTACGCACTGGTGTCGGTAGTGTGAGCTTACTATAGGAGGCGAGGGATTTGGCTAGGATCTCCTTGTAGCAGCGTCGAGGCCTTACGACGTCATCTTGGGTATGGACTACTTATCTACATTCCTTGCTCAGATCGAATGTATTAAGAGCAAAGTAAGGTGTGTCCATAAGTATGAGACCAGGTTTACCTTCACTGGTGATAAGGGGGCCTTTTTAGCACGGGACAGACTTACTCATAGGAGGGTGTAGCCGATCACTCATCAGTTGTCCTACCTTTCCCACATAGTAGTAGATATGGAGAGTCTAAACAATCCTGTAGTGGTGGACCAGTGTGCGGATGTTTTCCTTGATGATGTCCTATGTCAACTTCCATGCAGTGAGGTGGAATTATACATTGACATTTACCCCAAGATAACACCAATGTCTATGAAAGAATTTCAGATGACTCTAGTGGAGCTTCGAGTATAGCTAGATGACTTGCAGTATAAGGGATTCATCATCCCCAATATTTCTCCCAGGGTAGCCCTGATTTTGTTCGCCAGAAAGGCGGATGAGAGTTTGAGGCTTTGTGTTGACTACCTTCACCTAAACTAGGTGACCATGTTGAACAAGTACCCACTCCCAAGGATTGATGACCTCATTGATCAGCTGAAGGTAGCATGGTGGTTCTTGAAGATAGACCTCAGATCAGGCTATCACTAGCTCAGAGTTCGAGATGGGGATGTGTAGAAGATGGCCTTCAGATGTCAGTACGGACACAACGAGTTCTTGGTTAGTCCATTTGGTGTATCCAAATCTAAAACAGTGTTAATGGGACTCATGGACATGATATTTCAGCCATACTTCGATCGCTTTGTCGTAGTCTTCATCGACGACATTCTGATCTACTCGACTTCGAAGGAGAACCATGCCTACCCTTTGCAGGTAGTACTAGACACACTCCAAGAGCACCAGCATTATGGTAATCTCTCGAAGTTCTAGTTTTGGATTTGAGAGGTTCACTTTTTGGGTAACATCATCTTAGAGGATGTAGTTATAGTGGATCCCACAAATATTGAGGCATTACTTTCTTGGGAGCCACCCATGAGTGTGACAGTGGTACGAAGTTTCTTCAGATTGGATGGTTACTACTGGAGGTTCGTTCCAGACTTCTTCAGAGTTGCATCACCACTATCAGCCTTGGAAAATAAGGGGAAACCCTTTTGTGGTCGAAGAGATTCCAACTGAGTTTTCAAGAGCTGAAGTATAGGCTGACTAGTGCCCCCATATTGTGGCTTCCATAGGAAGTCGTAGGGTACATAGTCTACTGTGACGCATCAGGGACCTGACTCAGGTGTGTCCTGATGCATGAGTGAGCAGTGATCGCATATGGTTCTCTGTAACTGAGACAACATGAGTAGAACTATTCGACCCATAAACCAGAGTTATCAGAAATGGTCTTCGCCTTAAAGATGTGGGGATACTATCTGATGGGGGAACATTTTACTGTGTAATATGATCACAAGAGTCTCAAGTATATCTTATCTTAGAAGGACCTAGACCTGAGACAACAACTATGGCTGGAGTTCCACTAGGACTATGAATTTGAGATAGTCTATACTCCTAAAAATGGGAATATTGTAGTAGATGCACTTAGCAAGATATCTGGTATACAAGTTCAATGTGAAGTGACAGAGCAGCTGGCTGCCTTACAGATATCCTTTGTGGATATAGATGGAGCAGATTTCCTTCAGTCCCTTATAGTCACTTCCCCACTTCTTCAGCGAGTCCGGGAGACACATCGTGGGGATGATTACTACGAGACACGACGTGCTCAGATATCCACAAAGAAGGCACCTGATGTATTTTTTGAAGGTGGGGACCACGTCATCATCTTCAGAGGATGAACTATGGTATCAGTGTCACTTTGGGAGGAAGTGTGGACATAGTTCGACACATCCCCTCTATAGGTACATCCAATAGCATAAACGATGTACCGAGACCTTTGACAATAGCTATGGTATCCAGGTATGAAGAAGGCAGTAGTGAAGTTTTTCTTTCGATGGCTCACTTGTCAGCAAGTGAAGGTAGAGTACCAGGTACCAGCAGGCTTGTTTAAGCCTTTAGAAGTCCAAGAGTGGACGTGGGATGGGATATCCATGTAATTCTTGATGGGTCTTCCACATACATCAAGTGTTCACCACTTGATTTGGGTGATCGTTAACCGACTCACCATGTCGGTCCACTTAGTACCGATTAGAGAGCATGGACCAGTTGAGAGATTGGGATGCCATTATGTGCAGGAGATTGTTTGGCTACCTGGAGTACCTTCATCTATTTTCTCTGATCGTGATGCACGGTTTACTTCCTAGCTATGGAAGGGGTTGAAGGAGGATTTTGGGACATAGCATCATCTAAGTGCTGCCTTCCATCCCCAGACGGATGGCCAGACCGAGAGGACCATTCAGATCCTTGAGGACATGCTATGTGATTATGTCCTCAAATTTGGTCGTAGTAGGGAGGATCACTTACCTATGGTGGAGTTTTCATACAACAACAACTATAACTCCACCATAGGGAAGGCACCTTCTGAGGAATTATACGGGAAACCTTGCTGATAACCTTTGTGCTAGGCTAACCCTTGGGAGTCTGGACTAGTGGGACCAGAGATGGCACAAGCTACCATAGAGATGGTTCAGATCATCTAGGAACAGATGAAGACTACACAAAGCAGGAAGAATTCTTATGCTGACAGGAGACGGAGACCTCTAGAGTTCAAGGATGGCGACCACTTCTTTGTTACGGTCTCACCTCGATGTGGTTTATGGTTATTAGGATGAGGGAAAAATTTATATATAAGATTCATCAGACCTTTCCAGGTTCTCAGTAGGGTTGGCGAGGTGGCATATTGCTTATCACTTCCACCTCAGTTGCATGGGGTGCATGAAGTCTTCCACATATCCCAACTGAGGAGATACGTGTACGAACCTTCTCACATCATCGACCATGGAGAGCTGGAAGTCAACGATGGGACAAGTTTTTTGGATGTTCTAGTGGAGATTGAGGATCGACAGGAGCTAGTCCTACGTGTATGGTTGATCCCTCTGGTGCATGTTCGTTGGTAGCACGAGAACCTCCAAGAGAGCACAAGGGATCGGTAGGCTCAGATGCATGCTCAGAACCCCCACCTGTTCCCTTAGTTAGAGTTGTAGCTAACGGGGATGTAAAGCCTTGAGGTGGGGAGAATGTAAATACCTCGAAATTCTGTGGAGGTTTTTACATAAATAAATGATAATTTTAAGCGTCCACAAAAATTGACGGCACATGATTCTGGGGCCCAGTGTTCCCGAAATAATTTTCTGAAGTTTGGTTCAGGTACATTCAGAAAACGTACGAGCGGGTTTTTATAACATTTGAACTGCTACTCGGAATTTAAATATGAGGGAATCAATGAACTCACAGCTCCGATATTCACTTTAAGAGACTTTCACTTCGACGACAGTGATTTTAGAAGATAAGTTAGTTTTTTTGGGTTTTCGTGGAGAATAATAAAATAATGTAATATTAACTTTATTTTTATTTGAACACCATGTGGGTGTTTGGATGTGGGTCCCACTGGATATATAACCTCCTTGTGGAGGTTGGAAGTTGAAGGTGGGGCCACCACACCTTAACCTCTCATGAAAGGTTATGGTGGTGGGGCCCACCCCAACCTAACCTCCCGAGAGATGTTATGACGTGGGGACTACACAGGACTAAACTCCCCTACTAATGGTGGTATATGAAATCCTCTAGAATCCCATCATTAATTAGGGAGAGTCTCTCCACAATCACCCTCCTTTATTGGTTCCAAATCCTCTAATTAAATTGTGCCAACACTCATTAATCACATAAGGGGGAGCGATGTTAATTAAATTCACCATTTGGATTTCTCTGACAACGAAAAAATAGAAAACTCAATTTGTTATTTTTTTGGTTGGCATTTCTCATTTAGTGGAATATTGGGGAGAGGAGAGATTGGTAGGATTAGAGTTCTCTAACGAGGAACCCCATATCCCAACGAATAATGAAGAACGAAGAATGCATTCTTCAACCGAATAATGATGGCAACGATCCTCTTCGAACTTCTTCCCAGGACACCTCCTGATGTGGAGCATCTTCCACAACTGATTCAACTTGGGATTGGAAGTCTGCGGCAGACGCGATGAATGATGATCTTCTTCATCTACTTTCCATGACTTCATCATCAAATAATGATCCACGTTAGGGGGTTTTCTTACATGTTGATGTTTTCCTTGAGTCTTCTTCTTTCGTTGGAGAAGAATTAGTGCGGGTGAGTTGTTGTTCATCGTACTTATATCTTGATGAACCGATTGTTACTACCTTAAACACGGAGGGTGTGAGACAACCCAACATGGCTCGGCCCCTCTGTCATTCTTGTTTGTGATAATATTCAGCGTAGTAATGAGGTGATGAAACGAAAAAGGTGGTGAAGACAAAGGCCATGCTACCAGTAGCCTACGCAAACTGCACCACCCCCGTGACACTCCGTTGCTCCAAGATGAGCCACGACCCTCCGTCTGAGCCACACCGGCCGCACCACCATTGTCCCACGCCGCCCACCTCCTGACTTTCGCCGGCCTCCCGTGTACCCCAACCTAAACCTTTTGGCCCGCACCAGACCGAGTCGTGCCCCGTCGGCCTGCCCGACCGCCTCCCAGCCACCCGCCGGCCCGCCCGACTCCCCGCCTGGCCGCCTCCCATCCTGGCCGCGCCTTACCCATCCTCTGGCCGGCCAGCCTACCCAGCTGCCTCCCATCCTGCGTGGCCTACCCGGCCGCATCCTGCATGCCCCGTGTGTTCCGCATGCCTCGTATCGCCAGTGGCCCCCCTTGCGGCACCCTGGATAAACCAACCTGGCCGCACTCTCCAGGCCGAGCTGCGTCGGGTCGTTCCCTCGCAACGCTTCGCGCCGAACCAGCCCCGATCCTAGGCCGAACCACCCACACAGCCGGTTGGGCTGGGCCTAGGGAGCCAGGCCGAACCTAATAGGCTGGCCCACCCAATGGGTCGGGCCAGTCCCAACTGGTCTTACCGGGTCGGCCCAGCGTGGGTCGAACCGAGTTGGACCGGAACCGGGCCCACTATCGACCCTTTAGTTTTTTTGTCATATATTTGGCATCAGGTGTCCGTTTGATGAACTGTTAGCGGAACTAGTATTCTTGGAGCCTGACAGTCCCTCTGTGTAATCCCCACCGGATTTTTGGGTATAATTGAGATATGGTCATGTTGAATCGGGCACGAATCCAGTAAGGCACCCGGGGCTAAAAGGCTAATAACTCACAGACCGAGCATCCAATTAACGCTTCGTCAGTTTCCTTGAGACCTATATGACGTGGCAGAACTTTTAGATACTTCTTCGTGGTACTTCGTGATAGTTGGAGTATCGAACATTAGCTCATGGATCAGATCCTTTTGGAGACGATCATGAATATTGTGGAGACATAGAAGCTGGCTGCGACCAGATGACTGCTGATCATTTAGACTCAGAGTGACTCTAATTTCCCAGCGGGGAGTGCCATGGTTTCATGGCAGACCTGCAGGGTGGAGTGCCTTGGTGTCATGGCAGACCCACGGTACTCAATAATAGGAGTACCTCAGCAGGCTACGAGGTGGATCGCCTTGGTGACACGGAAGAACCACGGTGGGAAGCACCATGGTGATTCAGTAGACCCATGATACTCGACAGGAGGAGTAACTCAGTAGTCCAAGGTTAGTGGGAAGTGCCTTGGTGTCATGGCAGTCCCAATGTACCCAGTAGAGGAGGAGTTCTCCAGTAGCTGAGGTTTCAATAATAAAAATCCTGGTTGAGCTGAGTCAGTAACTTTTGTGTTTACCTCATGATTGAGATGGATTACTTGATAACATAGGTATTTGTATAAGAATATACATATGTGGGTTTATCTGTTGATTTTATAATTTCTGGTCATCCTTGTGGATTTTGTGAGACCATGAGGGTCTTAGGGTCCCTACTGAGTATCGTTATACTCATCCATGCATGAGCTATGCTCGTAAATTGTTGTGTTGGATGTAGATGATAGACATTGCTGAATGAGGCTGAGACTGGCAGGACTGGACGATGCCCGGAGGTGGACCTTAAAACGAGTCGGAATACGGAGGAGACTGACGAACGTGGAGTACTGAGGAGGCTATCTGTACTTACCATTAATGTAGGACTTCCCGGTGGATGATCCGGTAGATGTTTACTTTTTTCATTTATACATGTACTTTTTTGTTGGGCTTGTATTCTGGCCCCTTTACTTTCCATCACTCTGTGTATAATGTTTTACTTAGTGTTTTTCTTACATCTCGTACTCTGTTCTGTGCATTTATAGGTTATAAATACAATGCCTTCCTAGTTTTAGGGAATTACACCTTTGGTGCCAGTCGCCAGCCCCTGGCCTATGGATGGCGGGCTTGGGGTATTCATGGAATGGGCCCCGGGGGATGGATCGTGACATAAATCCATCCCAATTAGTCAGTTTCTACCCATCTAAATGTGATACCCAAATAAGAGTCATCATTCATCAACGGATATTTTCATTTTATTTATTCCATGAACCACCTCAATTATTATTATTACATTATTATATAAAAAAATAATTATCCTATATATACTTATATTTTATTATTATAATCTTAATACTTACACATACACACACATACATTTAATTGTTAAAAAATTTATAGTTCTTGTGTGTGGAGAACTATCACCTTAAGAAATAATGTTGTTCGTTTTTTATTACCATCTCTCATGGTTGTGTATTATGATATAAAATCTATTAATATTTAAAATATATGGTTTTAATGATATCTTAAAACATTTATAATTATTATATAAAACAATCCATTAGGCTTTCAATTTTGTGGTAATAAAATAATTTGTTTGTGGATGTGTGGACTACTGCATCCTCAAAGTGGTGTAATTAGTTCACACATTACATGTAATATATTAAGGATAGGTTTAGTGAATGTATATTATATATTTAAAATATTAATTCTACTAGAATTATATTATATGTATTTATACATTTATGTATTTTACATTATTTCTTTCAATAAGACAAGAAAATGGAAACATCGTTCAAATGTACGTACGACCTATCGTCTCCATGAAAGGTTTATTTCATATTCTATTTCTATATTTTTTAGTTCATTATAAATAAATAAATAGCTATTATATTTGAAAATTAAATATTTTTAATCATTCTATATATGATGACATTTGGATATAATCATGAGGTCCAAAAATATAAAAAATTAAAATTCATGAAAAAAACATGGTGGTTATTAACCGAAACGTAACATTTAAATGGAAGTATTGAAAAACTATTAATAGAAGGCCATATGTAAATCATACATGATATGATATAATTTAATATGTTTCTTTAATGGATTTATAATAAATTTATACTTATTATGGTAAATGATTTCATGATTATGAAGAGAGTCAATACATAAGGTCAGGGATTTTTGTATCCCATTAATTTCTATAGGACAAATTCCTTATACACTATTTTTTTATTCTACATGGTGTATATACAACCTATTAATGTATTATATAATTATTATATAGATCATTATATTATTTTTATATAGATATAATTTTATTTATTTCATGGGGTATACGATTTTACTAATTATAAAGTGATAATTATTTATTTCACAATATCATCCATATTTGAGATTGTTTCATTTTTAGTCCCCATTAGGGAAACTTTGTAATAAAATTCAGGGTATTATAGAAATATTTCTATAAATTTTTTTAATATTATCCCATGTAAGATTAATGTCATATTTAAAATTTTTTAGGTTTAATGGATGGTTTAAAAGGAATTATTTTTTCATTTTTCAAGTGAGGTAATTTATGATTTTACTCTATAATGTCTGAAGAATATATTTTTTTAACTTATATGTCATGAATAGGATATTCATCTATAATGGATAAGTAATTGTTTGAATATTTATTTACTTTATTTCAATGTAATTTTATATGGAAATTTATTCTTGGAAAATTTCATAGTATTTTATGAAAAGATAAATTTTCAATGAAGAAGTGATATTCCACAAAAAAACTGTTTTCAAGTGATCTCTCAAACTTATTTTCCATATATGATAACATTATTTGATGTCACATTTGTCTTAATTTAGGTATGATACTATTATAAAATTATTATTACTTCTATTAATGTTTTATGTTTATAATTTAATTTTATTTATGAAAACCGTTTCTTTTCCATGGGTTATGTTATGATTAAATGATGTTTTAAAAACCATTTTTTTCATGGGTTCTAATATGATGAATGATTTATCTTCTTGTGGAATACGTATTAATGGTTTCAATTATTTTATGGGTGGTACATATATCTCCCAAAAATTCATTGGGTAATGAATTATGCCTCATTAAATATAAATGGATGGAATGGGAGTTAACTCAATTCAGTAAAGTAATCATTTCTCTAGGATGGTATTGGGAGTGAACATTGACTATTAACATAGTCTTGAGAGTGAACCATAAATTCCATTATGGTATTGGGACAGAACACATACTACTATGATAGACTTGGCAGTGATTCCATGAATATTATTTTTCCATTTTTTATTCTTATGACAATTCCACAATTCCATGTCTTGTATTAAACAATAATAGTGATATGGTCTTGGATTATTTATGAACTTTTATTATTTATCCAATGACAGGATATCAGGATATTTGATTCATAGGATATGATTTTCAAAATAAATTTATATTAGTATTCTTTATGATTATGTTTAGATTTATATCTCCCTTTTTTACCATAATAGTATATCTCAAATCACCCATTGATAGGTTTGTTTTACCAAAGATAAAAAATTTATTATTTCTAATATGTCAAAATGAATTCTTGTTATGAATAATTAGCCAAGAGAATATGTCGATATGTTATGAAATAGTTTATTATGATTCCATTTTTTCAAAGTAAATAAATAAATACATTATTTGTGTGTGGATTTGTGTAATTTATGAAATGTTATTAAAAAATTACATTATGTCAATTTATATTAATATTGGGTCATTATAAATACATTTTATCAAATACATTTTCTAAAAGTAGTAAAATTTAATTTAAAATAAATGTTCAATGAAGGGTATAAACTGATTCTCGGGGAATATAATTTTTTCCATAAATCATTTTTTATTATTAAATCGTGTGTAGAAAAATATTCATTGAATATCAACAAATTGATTTAGAATATAATGCATAATTTTTTTTTAAAATCATCCACCTATCAGGATTAATTTAATTTATTGATATATTTTTCTAGAATTTCATTTTTTATAATCCCAATTATTTATATTTTCATTTATAATCAATTTTATAACCTTGGAAATAATTTTACACATCTGTAATCATACATTTGTCAATGTTTATAACTATTATTCATCACAACCAATTATGTGGATAGAAAATTGTATATCATGGTTTGTTAATCTCAATGTTGTTTGTAAAGAAGTGTATAGAAGAAATTAATTTTTGTTTCAAAAAAATATTTCATAAAATTATAGGGTGTTACATTATCTCCACTACAAATTTAAACCCACATAGTTTATCTTATTCATAAATGGTTTAATATTTGAAAAATCCTTTTTCAAATGTCATGTCAAAAAAGGAATAATAAATATTACCATAAAAAATAAAAGTTTAAAACATAATGGTTACATGAAATATAATAAAATTAGGTTTCATAATATTGAATGAATTGGTTGATAATTATAATTTTGTGGTATAAGAGAAAACTAACTACAAAGGACCGATATAAAGTGATAAATAAAATTGTTAGGAGAATGTTTACAAACAAAAAAAATAAATCAATGGATTTTTAATTGTCCATAATTTCATCAAAACTAAAGAATATACAAGAACATTTTTGTATTTAAATACTTTTCATATATTTTAATAATTTCAATACACTATAGAATAAGATACTAATGAAATATAATTATTAGAAATGTAAAATTTCATTCATTAAACAATTTTTACTATAATAAAATTCATTTCTCAGAATTATGTTTATTATAGATTAGCTTTTAATGCATGAATCACTAATAAAAACCTATAATGGATCAAAAATTATATCAATTCATTCATCCAATATTAAAGAATTTAAAAAAAACCAAAAATTGAAAGAACAAGATAATATATCATCAAATGAAATAATAAAAAAATATTCTCAAGTGCCATAATTTCTTCAATAACCACAACATTATTGAATATTTTGGTCATCAAGGACACACAATTTAACTTAAAAACATTAAAATTTTATTTCTGTGATCCCAAATAATCATTAATATCAAATACAATTTTGATCATATGTGTCTCATTTACTTAAAAATAATGAAACATATCCCAATTATCATTACTGACAATGACAAATTATTATAAAATTGTGTAACATGGTGAACGTCACTCAAATATCCGGACTAAAATTTAGGTAATAACTTGAATTTTAATTTTTAACATGTCCATAAATACAGAGAAATAAGAAAAAATTACATTGTCAATGAATCTATTTTGAAAGATCAAAATTATCTATATCCCACTATCCTATAGTTTATAGTTAACTTATCATAAACATATATATCAAACAAAATGAGTATTTAAATGATAATAATGTATCAAAATACCATCAAATAAATCCTCATAAATGGTGTGTTTATGTGTTTGAACATATGATAAATTTTAAACATGTAATTCCATATATGTATCCATAAAAGTTAGGTTAACCTCATATGTTGAAATATATTCTTAAAAAATTAACATAATAATTATTACTTAAATAAGCACAAAACTATTTAATATTTTGCATAAATCCTAAAATGAAATAAACATCATCATATACTACCTAAGATAATTTTTATAAAATCAAAATAGAATATTAAGGATACTAATACCATCAATGTAAATCATTAGAGTATCCAAACTAAACATTACTAACTCTATTCCGGACACATAATTAGGTTTATGTTTTCCCATAATCATGTGTTCTCAAAAAATATCACCTTTCCACTAAATAATAGTTCAAATATATTAGAACCATTCAAAATATTTTTTTCAAATCCTCATCGAACAACTAATTCATCAAAATGATTATATGTTTCACGGTTCTTATGTCTTCGAAATCGTTGATATAATTATTTAATCCCAATACATAAATATGTAAATCATTCCAATTTATAATTAAATCATTTATTAGAATTGTTTTCTTATTCATTAGTACATCCTTCCATTCTTATGTCATTTTTATACTCTTTATTAAAAAATGAAAAATCATTACTCATAAAATAATATTAATCACATCTTGATTTTCCCCTTGTTATATTTATATTAATAATTCCCACAACATACCCATATAAAACATTCAATTGTTGATGATACCCTAGAGAATCCAATCATCCCATCCATTTCATTAACTGGATTTATAATTTTTACCATATTAATTATTTATTATGTGTCATAATATTTCACATAAATATCATTTTCTTGTTCCTATGATACATTTATTGAGGCTTCTTTCCACATTCTTAACATGTTGGAAGTTGAATATTCCACCCTCTATGATCTTCATGGAATTCCAAATTTCTGTAGTTAGGTATTTCTGGAATGAAATCCAAATTGGTGTTAATAATTATATTAAGTTCAATGTTATTTGGTATAATCACATTTTTTCTTATTTAATCTACTATTTCGTTGGGGTTCTCAAGAGTATGATCAGTACATTATCCATCATATTCTATATTAAGAGAAATTATCTTACTTTAACCCATTAAATAAAACAAAAAATTATATTGTGTGAAGTAATAATCCTAATGTCAAAAAACATAATCATCAAAAATGATTTAACTTATATCTAGATCATGATACCTTATTATATTAATTTTAATAATTAACCTAGTCCAGTTATAATCATTAGTAAAATATTTGGACTTTATTATATATGTAGACTTATCCATTTGTGTTTATATAATGTTTTCTCCCCTTTGATTCCAATGGTTATATAATAATTTCCATGACACTAGATATAGAGATTGAGAATTTTAATACATAGATATTTCATCTTAATAAATGATTCTTAATTACATTATAATGATCCAATTTAGAATCATTTAGTTTTGGTGTATTTGGAATCATGGTAACAGATTACATGGGTTCATAATAATCTCCCATTATGTTCTTCATAACTAGAACCCTTCATAGATATATCATTCCTAAAACCATTCTTCCTAACCAGGGGATTTGAAACCTAAAAAGTAATCTTGTTAGATTATCAATAGGGGTAAATATATGAGATATTAATGATCATATAATCAAAACATGAGAAAAAGGGTATACAAACATGCGCTTAACATTTAAAAAACTTTAACTATATATCAAAAATAATAATATTGAGACATAGCATAAAGAATCATATTCTATAACACATGAATCCGAGAGGAATAAGAGACACTTACCCCTAAGTAAAAACATCATAAGTTGAAATTAGTTTGTGGAATATATAATATTTCTACATAGTGAACATGTATTAATAGAAACAACTACAATCATTATGTCATGGACATGATATTATACCCTCAAATAAATTTTTATTCCCGAAACAAGGTCCATGAGTAATTTTATGGAGATGATATAAAATTCAACCTAGTAACATATATACATCAAAACATATCCCAAATATGAATTTATGAACATCAAAATGAGGTCCTCGTGTAACAATATGGAAAACAAATTAGGGTTATGCATGAATTATTTACCTCATGACTTATCCATCACTATCTAATGCATTGGAGGGAGATATAGGTCCACCTGTCCCATATGGGAATCATATATATGTAACACCCCAAGCTTCTACGGTACGCTTCTCTTTGAATAATGTGATAGCGTGTGTTGTACGCAACACCGAGTTCTAACACACCATAACCAATCAAACTAGCCGTTATGAATAGTAATACCTAATTTTTTGAAATTATATGTATTTTATTTTTTAAAATGGAATTCATTTTTGGATTTGGAATATCGTATTTATCCTAAGGTGAAATTTTGGTACTTTTTGGATAACTTTAATATTTTGATGAATAGTGAAAATTACTAAATTTTAATTAAAAACAACTTTTTTAATCAAAATTACTAATAGTGATAAATTATGAATTTGAGTGGTTTTAAAGTATATTTAGAATATATTTTTACCATTTAATATAATGTTGGTCATTGGACATAATTTTACAATTAAACCGGACATAAACAAGTGTCAATCTTTTGATAGTTATTATCTCTTAAAAACACGATTTTTGTTTTAACAACGGGAATTAATTTTAAATTAATTTCTGCCACTTCTGTGTTTTAACTTTGGAAAAATGGATTCCATATTTGGAATCAGGATTTTCAAATTGTGTAAATAGGTAGCTTTTATTTTTAGACATTTTGAATAATTACTTCGGAAAATATTTTATTTACCACGGTTAAGGGTAAATCCGATAAATAAGGGTTAAAAAATAATATTATAATAATACAAAATTACATTAAAATGTGTTCTAACCTTATTGGTTGATACATGTTCGACCATGGTCATCTTTGGGTTGATTTTGGGACCCCATGGTGCCACTTGTAAGTGATAGGGATACTTTATTTTAATTAAGTTAAAATGAATACAAAAATGACACAAGCATATATCTTTTAGGAAAACAATTCTTACATAGGGTTATATATGTTGGATTTTAGACTATAAATATTAATTAGAAATATAAAAAGATTTAATACATAATTATATTTTATTTATAATTTTTAGACATTATATAATTTAATTTATTTATGACACAATGATGATGCATTAATTACCATAATAGTGAAAATTTAAAATAATTGATATTATAAATACCCAAATAAAGCTAATTTGATACTTTTAATGAATTAAAATAATTTTCTAGGATAATATGAAATATTAGGAGTGGTTTAATTAACTTTTTTCGAAGTAATAATTCTGTTATGAGTTTCAAAAAAATCAACTATTGAATAGTGTCAAAATTGACATAAAAGTGTTTTTAAAACAAATATTATATTATTAATTGATATTAAATTAATAAAAATCTAAGGTTCTGCCAAGAGACTTATATCATGATAGTGGTATCATTAATGGAACACTTGGGCGTTTATAGGATGTATATTGTATGTATATTAACTATATAATATAAAAATACAAAGTGACATGGTAAATGTCAAACTAAATAACTAAGAGTTAATACTTAAATATAAGGTTAATATAGTAACCCAAACCTGTCTAAATTATATCGGATGAATGGTTTTCGACCTATACCCACCTTAACATTTAAATAATCAACTTTGGAACCATTAGAAACCGAATATGAATTTATTATAAATTAATATTGCTAGATTTTCCAAAGGTGCCCCTCACCCCTCTTATAAAAGGGCACTCCTCCTTCTCATTTCTTCACACCATAAAAGCCTTTTGGTTCGGCCAAATCTGCCCAAATACTCTCCCAACTTCCCTAAATACAACCTAGACGCATTAGTATGATCATAAAGCCAACCTATGGAGCCCTGTTGATCAAATCAAAAGGAAGAACCCGAAGAAGAGGTAATGATTTCACCACCCTTTTCCAAGTTCCTTTCTTCTTCCACTTCTTCTTCCATTGTTATTACCATTCTAAAATAATAACTCCAGTATCATATATATATTGTGATGTTATTATAAATATGGTACAACCATATTCAGTATTCTATCCACCCTTTGAATAACATGTCACCATACGTGCGTACATATGGCTTACCGTCTCCACGTCGTGGTGTAATTGTTATTCAATATATTATTATTTGGATGGGTATAATAATGATGTGTAACTCATGTAAATAATAAATATAACATGTTAATTATTCTGTATATATGATATACCATCCATTTAAATATTATTTTAATATCAAAAGAATGATATTGTCGCTCTTGCGTACGTACGAACTACTGTCTCCACGAACGCGATGAGATTCATTCTCCATCGTATCCATTCAAGTATAATTATCATTTGATGATTTAAAAATAATTTTTAAGGACTTGATATCATTATGTATATGAATAATATACAACCTATCAATGACAAATATGGCTTATGTAACAAAACATATAAAAGAAAATGAGTAAGTTAACACCCGAAACAACGATAATACTAAGATATTATTAACAAAGAAATGTTAAAAGATAATATATGATATCATATGAATGTATATGATTATTTTATAATTTAATAAAAATTATTTCACTATTATATAGGAGTTTAACCTACCCCAACCATGAAAAAGTACAAGTTAAGGGTTTATTTCGCAATCTCTTCATTATCCGAGGTTGTTTATACATAATAATCTACTGGGATCTCTTTATCATCCACATCCATGTTACTTAAAAATGAATTTCAAAACATTTTACTATTTACTAGAATATGGGTTAAAGTCATTTATAACCTTGTTTGACTTTTTATAAGTGTTTTATAATGGAATCTTTCTGTCATTTTCCAAACAAGGTGCTTTTTAACCTTTTCGAAAAAATTAAGGTAAGAATGTTTTTTTAACTTATACGGCGGGTGCGGCTATTTTCCACCGTTATAAAAATGTCGAAGCTTCCCTTACAAGCTTATAATAATATTTTCAATGAAAATGTTTTATATTATAAATATATGACTCTTAAATGATTTCAAAATAGAAAGAGGTATTTCTCTAAAAAGAGTTTTGATTTCATCTATGTCAACATCCTTTGATAGATTTTATGCTTATTTGAAGTTGATTTATTATGAAACAAAACTTCTATATTTTATTGAAGGTTTTTTGATATGTTTGAATGTGGATGTGTTATGTTTATACCATTCATGGTTTATGGATGAAGTATTTACATTTCGTATGCTAGTTTTAATACGAATGATTTTGTTATGTTTAAACCTTTTCATATGGGAATGCATTGGACTTAATATGTGACGGGTGGAGCCCGCTATATCTCCTCAATGCATAGGTAGGTCTCATGAGACAAACTAGTGTCTTGGAATAAGGCCTTGGCAAAATATTATTTGTAGTCTTGACACGAGGCCTTGGCTATGTGGTTATGATAGTCTAGCATTATGCATTCCATCATTATGAAAGTGGTTATTGATATTGCAAGTGATTATTAGATTATTAGAATATCCATGTGAATAAGTAAATGGCATTATTTCATTTTACTTTTTCCATAATATGTTGAAGTTCAAGTTTAAAAGGCTTTTGTTTTAGTTATACATTGCCTTAAATGTTTATTCTTATTTATGAATGTTTTCGCTATATTTTTATCCTTACTCGGCATTTGAGCTCACCCCTTTTCGATGTTTTATTTTTCCTAGGAAGTGAAGAAGTAAATTATAAATGACCTGCAAGTATATTATGTGGGGATATGAGTGTGGAATATGGAGACAATATGTTGTTGTAGTAGTTTTTCACTTTATGATGTAATGTAAGACTTATGAATATATCTAGTGTTTCCAAGGCTACTAAACCAATCGGTCTTTCGAGATTTGATCCTTCATGTGATCATGCCAATGTTATGTAATAATGCACCAACTCTAGGTAAATAGGGTCGAGGCGTTATAGTTGGTATCAGAGGAAGTTTAGTACAAACCTTGGAAGCTATATTTAGATAAACTCTGATTAGAGCACGTAGACCTAAGATGAACTTTGAGGATTAGTATAGAATAACTTCCTAGAATTTTGGTATTGTAGAGATTTTGTGAGTTTTCCGAGCAATACATCCCTGTCTGGATACGAGCAGGTAGAGGCGGCTCTGGCACAGATGTACCTAGGGGTAAAACCCGAAAACACCACTTTGAGCTAGACTCGAATCTGAACTGGTGCACGACAACGAGCCTTGCTGCACTCTTGGTTACGACACTCCCGGGGGATATGCTTAGGATAACTCTCATTTTATTTACAATTCATTATGAAGGGTTTATGAGTATATACTTCCTTAAAGAAAATAGTCTTATGATTATGGATTTTATCCATAAATAGTTCAATTTATGTTAAGTTTTTTATAAGTATGGGATTAGGTATTTTGATTCATAAACTGATCTAGTTTATGCCATTGTTTAGAAATTGAGCCTAGTGGAAGAAATGGAAACTGTATCAATGCACACACGCCATGTAGGGATTGCCCTCCTGCTCAAGATAATTATAGTGGAGCTGGTGATGCAACTGGTGCCGATCAGCTAATCACCATACTGGGACAACTCCCTCAGGTTATGAATAATAACCTTACCCGTATGGAGCACCCTAATCCGCAGCGTGGAGGATCAATGGTAGATCACTTCATGAGGCAAAAACCACCAATGTTCAATGGGAGTACAAATCCCTTAGTAGCTCAGCAATGGATATTTTCCCTAGAGAAAATATTTTAGGCTTTGGGGAGTAGTGAAAGGGAAAAAGTTATCATTGTAGTTTACCGCCTCACTAGAGATGCTGATCAATGGTGGTCAGTGATTCAAAACATGAAGGATTATGTTGAAGTATCAAATATGTAATGGAGGGAGTTCAAAGATCTGTTTTTAGAAAAATAATTTCCTCGCGACCATCGAGCTGATATGGAAAGGCTGTTTCTGAGTCTGAGACAAAAGGAGGATGAGAATGTCACAAAGTATGAGGCTAACTTTACAAGGTTGGCAAGGTATGCGGGTGATTATATACGTAACCCAAGAAGTAAGATTTTCACATCTTTGATGGGTTAAAACCATTTCTCCATCGAGCATTAGTCTCACAATCCTTTTCATCTTATGAAGACATTGTCTCATGTGCTATCAAGACCGAAAAGGAATTATCTATGTCTTATGACTTTAATGAAAATTAAGAGAAGAAGAGACCTTCTGATCAATCTGGGAATGGAAATAAGGGGAATAAGGGAAAGGTTGAATATCCATCCTGTGGTAAATGTGGTAAGAAACACCCTGGTACTTGCTTGAAGGGAACATGAGTCTGTTACAAGTGGGGTGAAAAAAGCCACAAGCTCGTGATTGCAAGGGGAATAAGGAAGCTACCAATATTCAGTGCTACAATTGCAGGGATATGGGGCATTATGCAAATGAATGACCTAAGTGTCAGGAGAACATACCCCAGAAAAGGCCAAGGGATCAAGGCCAAGCTTATGTTATCACTACTGCTGAGGTAGAAGCTCCGAAAGACGTTGTGGCAGGTAATTTAATGGTTTCCTCAAGTTTAGAAAATGCATTATTTGATTCTGGATCATCACATTGTTTCATATCTTCCCAGTTTTCTAAGAAAATAAAATATTTATAATTTGATTTAACAAGGGAGTTGTTAGTTAAAATTCCTAAGGGAAGTTTCATTGCAACAATGTTTTGTGAATCAGTCGCCATTAGAGCACATAAATGTTCTTTATCTGCTGATCTCATCATCATACATATGATTGAGTTTGATATAATCCTTGGTATGGACTGACTTTCAGACTATGATGTGAATATTTATTGTAAGAAGAAAGAGGTTATGATTCTTGATGATGATGATAACGAACACCTTATCTTTAGATAATAATCGTCACCACCTAATTCTTATTTAGATCCACCCCCAATAGCTCAACTAAATTCAATTATAGGGGAGGAAGAGAATGAAATAACTGTGGGTGAGGAAAGGAATGTTCAAATAGAGGATGTACCTATTGTTAAAGAATTTGTAGATGTATTTTCGGAAGATTTACATAGACATCCTCCCGAACGAGAAGTTGAGTTTTCCATTGATTTAATTCCTGGATCAAGGCCTATATCAAAGACCCCTTATAGAATGGCCATAGTAGAATTAGTCAAAATAAAGAAACAACTAGAGGAATTGAGTAATAACGGATTTATTCGCCCTAGTGTTTCTCCATGGGGATCCCATGTTCTTTTTGTTAAAAAGAAAGATGGATCTATGAGGTTATGTATTGACTACAGGGAGATCAATGCTATAGAAATAAAGAACAAGTATCCCCTACCACGCATTGATGATTTATTTGACCAACTACATGGAGCTCAATACTTTTTAAATATTGACCTTCGATCTGGATACAATCAGTTGTGTGTGAAGAAGGAAGACATTCCGAAGACAGCATTTTGAACCAGGTACGGGCATTACGAGTTTACTGTAATGCCTTTTGGATTGACTAATGCACCCTCTGTATTCATGGATCTGATGAATAGAGTTTTCAAGGAGTATCTCGATGAATTTGTGGTGGTATTTATTGATGATATCTTGGTATACTCAAAAAGCTACGAAGATCATGAAAATCACTTGCGATTATCTTGATGACTCTGAGAAGGCATGAATTATATGGGAAGTTTAGCAAATGTGAATTCTGGCTTCAAGAGATTTCTTTTCTTGGCCATATTGTCTCTAAAGATAGAATCTCTGTTGATCCTTCTAAGAACAAGGCAGTCCAAGAATGGCCAGCACCTATGAGTATAACTGAGGTACGTAGTTTTATTGGTTTGGCAGGTTATTATCGACGTTTCGTCCAGAATTTTTCCCGATTGGCTAACCCATTAACGAAGCTCACACGTAAAGGGGGTAAATTAGTTTGGACAAAAGAGTGTGAATAATACTTTGAAGAACTGAAGAGAAGATTAGTCAATTCTCATATATTGACTCCACTATCAGGGAATGATGGGTTCTTTATTTATAGTGATGCATTGAAGAAAGGACTTGGTTGTGTCCTTATGCAGAATGATAGAGTTATTGCATATGCATCACGACAGTTGAAAATAAATGAACAAAACTATCCTACTCATGATATCGAGTTAGCAGTTGTGCTCTTTTCTTTGAAGATATGGGGGTACTAGCTCTATGGTGAAAAATGTGAGATTTATAATAATCACAAGAGTTTGAAGTATATTTTCTCACAAAAAGAACTCATCATGAGGCAAAGGAGATGGCTTGAATTACTCAAGGATTATGATTGCACGATACACTACCACCCGGGGATGGCAAACAAGGTGGAAGATGCTTTGAGCAGAAAAGACCATGGAGTTTTGAACAATAAGAGAATTGAAAGGGATCCAATTTTCATGGATCTAGTGAAGATGGACATGGGAATAACCAGGGAAGGTAAAACATCAATTCTTTTTCAAATGGTTTCCAAACCATCTTTACTAGAAATGATTAAGAGTTCTCAGACCGATGATGAAGAATTTCAAATGAAGATTAAAGCTGTGAATGATGGGAGATTGAGAGACTTTGTGTATGAAGATGGAATTTTGAAATTCGGGAAGAGACTTTGTGTTCCCGATATACCTGATCTAAAAAGGGAATTTCTGGATGATGCTCATAGTTCCAATTTCCTTATACACCCTGGGAGCACCAAAATGTATAGATATTTGAAGGATCATTTTTGGTGGGACAATATGAAGAGGGAGATTGCTGATTTTGTGTCAAGATGTATGGTTTGTCAATAAGTGAATGCTGGAAGGCAACACCCTGGAGGAGTCATGCAACTCTTTCCCATACCGGAGTGGAAATGGGACAATATTACGATGGACTTTGTCATGGGGCTACAAAAGACTCCTAGAAGGAACGATGCAATATGGGTTATTGTTGATCGTCATACCAAGTCAGCACATTTTCTTGCTATAAGAGAAGATCTATCACTGGAACATCTAGCAAGACTATATATTAATGAAGTTGTGAGACTTCATGGAGTACCCCTGTCGATTGTTTCTGATCGTGATCCCCGTTTTACTTCAAGATTCTGGAAGAGTGTTCAGAAATCCCTTGATACTGAACATCATTTGAGAACTTCCTACCACCCTCAGATAGACGGAAAATCAGAATGGACTATTCAAACCTTAGAAGACATGTTGAGATCCTTCTCACTTGACTTTCAGGGTATGTGGAATCAGTATTTACCTCTGGTATAATTTTCCTATAACAATAGCTTCCATTCGAGTATTCAGATGGCACCATATGAAGCGTTATATGGAAAGAGATGTCGCACAACAACTTGTTGGGATGACGTTGGTGAAAGAAAACATGTAGGTCTAGAACTGGTGGAGGAAACGATAGAAAAGGTGAAGGTAATCCAAAATCACATCAAAGCAGCTCAAAGTAGGCATAAGAGCTATGCTGATAATCGAAGGAAGGATTTGGAATATTAAGTCGGTGATCATGTTTTCCTGAAGGTATCTCCATGGAAGGGAGTCATACGTTTTGGTAAGAAATGTAAATTAAGTCCCAAGTACATCGGACCTTTCGAAATTCTAGAACTAATTGGGGTTGTAGCTTACCGATTGGCAATGCCGCCAAGTCTCTCCAAAGTTCATGATGTCTTCCACGTATCTGTGTTGAGGAAATACATGCCTGACCCAACGCATGTACTCACCTACGATGAATTAGAACTAGAACTCGATCTATCTTATTGCGAAGATCCCGTCAGGATTCTTGATACAAGAGAACAAGTACTGAGAAACCGGACGACGCGTCTGGTAAAAGTTTTCTGGAGAAACCATAACATGGAAGAGGCAACGTGGGAACCCGAGGAACTTAGGATGAAGAACCACCCGAGTCTTTTCAGGCAATAATATTCTATAAATTTTGAGGACGAAATTATTTGAAGGAGGGGATAATGTAACACCCCAAGCTTTTACAGTACGCTTCTCTTTGAATAATGTGATAGCGTGTGTTGTACGCAACACGGAGTTCTAACATACCATAACCAATCAAACTAGCCATTATGAATAGTAATACCTACTTTTTGAAATTATATATATTTTATTTTATAAAATGGACATCATTTTTGGATTCGGAATATCGAATTTAGACTAAGGTGAAATTTTGGTACTTTTCGGATAACTTTAATATTTTGATGAATAGTGAAAATTACTAAATTTTAATTAAAAACAACTTTTTTAATCAAAATAATTAATTGTGATAAATAATGAATTTGAGTGGTTTTAGAGTATATTTATAATATATTTTTACCATTTAATATGATGTTGCTCATTGGACATAATTTTACAATTAAACCGGACATAAACAAGTGTCAATCTTTTGATAGTTATTATCTCTTAAAAACACGCTTTTTCTTTTAACAACAGGAATAAATTTTAAATTAATTTCTGCCACCTCTGTGTTTTGAATTTGGAAAAATGGATTCCATATTTGGAATCAGGATTTTCAAATTGTGTAAATAGGTAACTTTTATTTTTAGACATTTTGAATAATTACTTTGGTAAATATTTTATTTACCATGGTTAAGGGTAAAACCGGTAAATAAGGGTTAAAAAATAATATTATAATAATACAAAATTACCCTAAAACGTGTCCTAACCTTATTGATTGATACATGTTTGACCATGGGCATCTTTGGGTCGATTTTGGGACCCCATGTTTCCACTTGTAAGTGATAGGGACACTTTATTTTAATTAAGTCAAAATGAATACAAAAATGACACAAGAATATATCTTCGAGAAAAAAAATTATTACATTGGGTTATATATGTTTTATTTTCGACTCTAAAGATTCATTAGAAATATAAAAATATTTCCTACAAAATGATATTTTATTTATAATTTTTAGACATTAAATAAGTTAATTTATTTATGACACAATGATGATGCAGTAATTACCATAATAGAGGAAATTTAAAATAATTGATATTATAAATACCCAAATATAAAAAATTTGAGACTTTTAATGAATTACAATAATTTTCTAGGATAATATGACATATTAGGATTAGTTTAATTAACTTTGTTTGAAGTAATCATTCTGTTATGAGTTTCACAAAAATCAACTATTGAATAGTGTCAAAATTGACATAAAAGAGTTTTTAAAACAAATATTATATTACTAATTGATATTAAATTCCTAAAAATCTAAGGTTCGGCCAAGAGACTTATATCATGATATTGGTATCATTAATGGACCACTTTGGGGTCTCTTGGATGTATGTAGTAAGTTTATTAACTATATAATATAAAAATAAAAAGTGACATGGTAAATGTGAAACTAAATAACGAAGAGTTCATACTTAAAGATAAGGTTAATATAGTAACCCAAAACTGTCTAAATTCTATAGGTTGAATTTTTTTAGACCTATACCCTCCTTAAAATTTAAATAATCAACTTTGGAGCCATTAGAATCCGAATATGAATTTATTATAAATTAATATTTCTAGGTTTTCCAAAGATGCCCCACACCCCTCTTATAAAAGGGAACTCCTCCTTCTCATTTCTTCACACCTTCAAAGCCTTTTGGTTCTTCCATACTCTTCCCAAATACACTCCAAACTTCCCTCACCACAGCCTAGAGTCCTTATTTTGATCCGAAAGCCAACCTAAAGAGCCCTTTTGATCAAATCAAAAGGAAGAACCCGAAAAAGAGGTAATGATTTCACCACCCTTTTCCAAGTTCCTTTCTTCTTCCACTTCTTCTTCCTTTGTTATTACCATTCTAAAATAATAAATCGAGTATCATATATATACTGTGATGTTATTATAAATATGGTACAACAATATTCATTATTCTATCCACCCTTTGAATAACATGTCATCATACGTGCGTACGTATGGCTTACCGTCTCCACATCGTGGTGTAATTGTTATTCAATATATTATTATTTGGATGGGTATAATAATGATGTGTAACTCATGTAAATAATAAATATAAAATTTTAATTATTCTTTATATATGATATACCATCCATTTATATATTATTTTAATATCAAAAGAATGATATTGTCGCTCATGCGTACGTACGGACTACCGTCTCCACGAACGCGATGAGATTCATTCTCAATCATATTTATTCAAGTATAATTATCATTTGATGATTTAAAAATAATGTTTAAGGACTTGATATCATTATGTATATGAATAATATACAACCTATCCATGAAAAACATCGCTTATGTAACAAAACATATAAAAGAAAATGAGTATGTTAACACCCGAAACAACGATAATACTACGATATTATTAACAAAGCAATGTTAAAAGATCATATATGATATCATATGAATGTATATGATTCTTGTATAATTTAATAACAATTATTTCACTATTATACAAGAGGTTAACCTACCCCAACCAAGGAAAAGTACAAGGTAAGGGTTTATTTCGTAATCTCTTCATTATCCGAGGTTGTTTATACGCAATAATCTACTGAGATCTCTTTATCATCCACATCCATGTTTCTTAAAAATGAATTTCAAAACATGTTTACAATTTACTATAATATGGGTTAAAGTCATTTATACCCTTGTTTCACTTTTTATAAGAGGTTTATAAAGGAATCTTTCCGTCATTTTCCAAACAAGGTCCTTTTTAACCTTTTCGACAAAATTAAGGTAAGAATGTTTTTTTAACTTATAGGGCAGGTGCGACTATTTTCCGCCATTATAAAAATGTTGAATATTCCCTTAAAATATTATAAAAATATTTTAAAATAAAATGTGTTATTTTATAAATATATGACTCTTATATTATTTCAAAATAGAAAGAGATATTTCTCTAAAAACAGTTTTGATTTCATCTATGTCAACATCCTTTGATGGATTTTATGCTTATTTGAAGTTGATTTATTATGAAACAAAACTTCTATATTGTATTGAAGGTTTTGTGATATGTTTGAATGTGGATGTGTAATTTTTATACCATTCATGGTCTATGGATGAAGTATTTACATTTTGTATGCTATTTTCGATATGAATGTTTATGTTATGTTTAAACCTTTTCATTTGGGAATGAATTGGACTGAATATGTGACGGGTGGGGCCCGCTATAGCTGCTCGATGCATCGGTAGGTCTCATGAGACAAACTATTGTCTTGGCACAAGGCCTTGTAAAAATCTTATTTGTAGTCTTAGCATGAGGCCTTGGCTATGTTGTTATGATAGTCTGGCATTATGCATTCCATCATTATGAAAGTGGTTAGTGATATTGCATGTGATTATTCGATTAGTATAATATCCATGTGAATAAGTAAGTAGAATTATTTCATTTTACATTTTCCATACTTTGTTGAAGTTCAAGTTTAAAAGGCTTTTGTTTTAGTTATACATTGCCTTAAATGTTTATTCTTATTTATGAAAGTTTCTGCTATATTGTTATCCTTGCCTGGCATTTGAGCTCACCCCTTTTCTATGTTTTATTTTTCCCAGGAAGTGAAGAAGTAAATTATGAATGACCTGCAGGGATATTATGTGGGGATATGAGTGTGGAATATGGAGACAATATGTTGTTGTAGTAGTTTTTTTACTTTATGATTTAATGTAAGACTTATGAATATATCTAGTGTTTCCGAGTCTACTAAACCAATCGGTCTTTCGCGATTTGATCCTTCTTGTGATCATGCCAATGTTATGTAATAATGAACCGACTCTTGGTAACTAGGGTTGGGGCGTTACAGTGTTCAGGTTACAAGTTACCATATACTTAACCCTTGACATTAAACTGTTACCATACACTAAATATGTTCGAGATGCCTCCCGACTATTAGTGGATGCGTGAGCTTCCTCTTCAGAGAGTTCCAATTTGGGGGTAGGAATGATCCCTGATCAGACCAATGCACTCACCCAATGTGATTTCACCACAGTGGTGCGACCTAAATAGTGTTGGACTCTATTCGAATGCCCCATCACACCATTTTTTAAAAAATAGTACCATTTATTCGGTCCCTCATTCTTTTTCACATCTAAAGGAATCCCCTTATAGTATTGATGCTTTGCCTATGGCTCACCTATAGTTCTGGGAAAACATTCTAGAGGACCAATGGGTGAAATTTTGATTTAGGACCTATGTTTCGATCATGGTCAGTGGTCAGCCATCATTTTTTATCCTTATATATGTCTAACACAATAGGGATGTTGTATTTTGAACACGGTCAATATTTATCCATAATTTTCACACCACACCCATAATGTTCCAAATTATGGGTATCGTGATACCCATATTCCACTCCCCTAGGATTGAAATGTTTCAAACACTCCTTGTGTTACCCCACCCATGGATTAGAGTGTATTGGGGAAGTGATAATTCAACTGTTCTGATGAATATGTTTTCCATTCATGCCTCCCTCTTTCTTCTTGGATGCTCGGATGTGTTGTTTCTACCCCAAATGTCTGATGTATGGTTGGAACCCCTATATTCAAATGAAGTGATAATGAAATCATCCTTTGTTTCTCACATCAATCACGACCCAAGTGAGGTTAGGGATGGATTGCATATTTTTTCATGATTATGGTAGGAATGAATTAAAGTAAACCAGAAAGTAGTATGCCTATGCATGCCGTTCTGAATTGGAAGCCGTAAAGCATATGTTTATGGGATCAACCAAAATAGGGAATTTATGTATTAGCATTTTGGATGGAATTCTCTAGCGCCGCTACATTCTGGATTGTGTCCTTCATGATTTATTCCCATCCTCAGAGATCCCTCTCTTAGTTACCTGTTGGATAGCGTAACTCACTAGCCCTAGCCTACACTCGAGGTCTTTCTTATTGTAGCTCAATTATTTGGTGACTCTCCAGCACCACATGCTCATAGGAATCTACCAATTGGGCCCTCAATAGTTCAGTGAGCTCAGAGTGTGTCTAAATGAATGCCTTCCTTTCCTTCACTTTATCTTTGAGAAGTTGGACCTCATGCCCCACCATCAAGAAATCATGGGTATTCTTAGACTCTTGTTGGTGTCAGGAGATGTCGAAACATAGGTTATCCTCTTGTATCTTGTCATACATTTTGTTATAAATTATTTCATGAAGATGGTGATAATCTACCCTTCTGGTGTAGAGAAAGCGCATCCAAGTTTGGAGTTTCCCCATACGACTTATCCATTCAGTCCTTGGATGGCTGAGAAAGCATTTGATACACTTACATGCCTTGTTCCACATCATATGGATCTCCTCAGCTGCGTCAGATTTGAAATCGTCTATTTCCCTAGGTTCTGAAGGCATGTATTCATGGAAAGCAGCGATGATTTCAATGGCAGGGTCCTATTTGGGAATTACTTTTTCTTCAGCGAATTCCCCCTCATCAGGATGGAAGTCCACCCCGATAGCATTTCCGCCCATTATCGCAAACTCAGGATCATCATGTACTATGGAGGGGCCACCTCGAATGGTTTCTTCTGCAAGAGTTGATGTGGTCACCGGTAGGGCTCATACAGATGTTCCCAACCCGAGGGCCTATTGATCCTCCATCCTTAAAATCACTTCATTAAGGATCAATATCATGGTTAACCAAATTTCCCAACAAAGAATAGAGCCAGTGAAGTTAAAGGCTTACAAGATCTAAGCGCGGTAGTGTCTAGCGCCTGTGTCATTGCGGGAACCTCCACTACAGGGGATCCTTTCGCACTTGTTAATTCAATATCTAGTATCATCTCCTCCCAGAATGTGGGTAAAACAGAAATCTCATAGGCTATTAGTTTATCTCCTCCTTCTGGTGCAGTACTGCATGTACTATCCATAACTAATTCCCCACCTTGTTCGTCTCTGAGGACATATTCCTAAGAATGTTCGATTACATCTATAAGTGTGTCTTAGACCACTGTGGGGAAGGATTCCTGGGTTTCCTCTCCCATTTGTTCCTAAAAAAGATAGAGGTCGGTTAACATGATATCATTGTGAGAAGATACGGGTTAGTGGAGTTAAAAGTTAAACTCACCTCAAGATGCTCAGCTAGTTCTGCGTTAGAGCATACGATTTTTCCTCTCTCCTGAGAGCTCTGTTGGCGATCAAGAGATTCCAAGGGCCTATCACCACCATGAATTTCATCTTGGTCCTCTTATTTTCATTCATATCCACCTTATTTCACTTATTTCTTATCTTCCTCTCCTTCAACTTCATCTTCTTCCTCCCGTATACTTTCATCCTCATATGGAAGCTTCTCTGGGTCATGTTCTGGGTCATGCATCACATTCATCCAGAGATGTAGTTCTCCATACCACCCCTGCTGGCATGTGTACATATCCATAGCTGTTAGCTATGTGTGCTGGCTATGAACGTTTACCCTATCCATCATTTGGATGCGCCCTATGTCTATAAAATCGAGCCTGGTCTGTCGCAAACTCTACCACAATTCTTCATTGGACATAGATTGTTGAAGCATTCTACAATAAGACCATAGATAGGGGATGATAAAGTTGGCAGTTAGCTTTAAGAGGTACCAAATTTGCTTTCCAAAAAGTTCCCTAGATGGCCTCTGAGGCCGGATGCGGGACCACCCTTCCCCAGAAGGGGGTGGCATGTTATCTCTGCTTGCGTTGCATCAGCGAATGATGTACCAGCTTGTGCCATGTTCGCCACCAAACCCGTTCTCTGTCTCACCTATCTCATGGCACCTCATCTTCCACCCTGATCTTTGGGATCTCCACTAGCCTCCCAGATTTGATAGATGAATTTCCATGGATCGCCTTTAGATATATTTTTGTCCAGTGTTCGGCATACACTGTTGACAGTCCTGCACTGACGTTAGTGGGGGGAAGAGTGATGATTTCTCACAAGCCATCTATTGTAACCATAATACAATGTTGGCAGATATTACAATGATACCATTCTTCTCTAACCTCTATATATACTTTCCTCAACATCCCTTCCATACACCTGAACTTCATGGAAAACCTAGTCGGCACATACAGTTCGAAAGTGATTTTTCCGTCAATACGGGCCAGTAGTACACCGCCCCAGATTCTTTGAAGGTATTACCTATGCTCCAATGGGCCCCAACCATCATATATCCTTTGAAAAACTGGGGTCGGGAATGGGTGGAAGTATAAATGGGTATGGCTACCGACCATTAGATTAATCCCTTTATATCTGTTCGTTAGTGGGAAGATTCTGGAAATGTTCAAGAGGGATGGCCACATATAGTTACCAGGGGAGAATGGAATTCAGAAAGTCATACCCACTACAGTGGGATATTACATATCCATGTAGAATCTATAATGGTCTGCATATCCTACTAGGGATACTTCCTCTGGAGATATGCCCCAGAATATTGTATAGCCTTGTGAACACTGGCACACCCAGGTTAACCTTGTTCTTCGCCTCTATAATCCCAGCCATCACTCGTATCCCCAGGTAGACCCCCATCATTGTGTCCCTCACTGGTAACAGATACATACTCAATAATGAAGTCTGAAACACATCATATGGTACATTTGGGTCCTGAAATTCATTTATGGCAAAGAACCATGAACGGTACTCTCCTACCTCCAGGAACCTCTAGTATGATATCAATGTTCCCCTATGAGATGTGCTCGGGCATTGATTCCCCCAACCTGGAATATTTACAGCTATGTCCTACAATAGGAAAAGACTAAACAATTATGAGTAAGATATGTCCTTTTGAATATAATTTATTTTCATCTCCTCATTTTATAGCTCCAGTCGGTGCCATGATAGGATGGGGGTGCACGTCATATCCTCCCAAACAAACCTCATCGGGAGTAACTCGTCATAATGGTACCCTACAAGGGGATTCCTTCAATGCAGTGGACATCCCACAGACTAATGCCTACCTCCCCAAGGTGGATGTGGAAGGAGTTGGTGTCAGGAGACCAACAAATTAACAATTCTGGCACTAGGTCCTACTGCCAATAGAAGTGAAATTGGGAAGTCCAAACAACACTGAAGAGCCTGATAGATCACAAATCCAGCCATAACTCTTCGTATGTCCAGCGTACCCAGTTCACCCATGCGTATTTACTAGTGAGGTTTTTGTAGGATCTAAAATAACATTCCTTCCAACCCTTCATCTCATCATTAATACTACTTCTAAAAGTACTTGCATTAAGAGATATATATTCCTCAGGAACTGGATCGCTCCCCACAAAAGTCTTGATCTGTGGATTTAGGAAATAGATGGATTTTTTTTGCGCTTCTCTAGTAGGATGGTCGTTGTTTGAAATATGGAATTGTGGGAGACTATCCTCGAGGGTCACCCATGACCGCAGTGTATCTATCTTGAAGACAGGAATCAACACCTCCTCCAGAAGGCCAAAGTTCTATAATTGAAGGATATTAATCAGGAAATAATCTTTTTGGACTTGTGTATGCATGCCAAAAATCATCTGATTATCAGACACGACCCTTCTCACAAGAATATTTTGAGGGTTTGTGATAATATAAGTCCTCCTTGCAACCGCACTGGCCTCCCTCTCGACATTAGTTTTTTTGGGAAGACAATGTTTAAATATTAACAGAAATGCCTGAAAGAATAAATATTTAGCGCACAAAATTGACAGTGGTGCAAAAGAGTGTTGATCAGCACAAAATTTTCCGGTAGCATGCAAAACCCAGAGTTTGCCGCAGAAACATACGTGTGGATCATGACAGTAATGTGCATGAGAGAAAAGCGCATGTCATACAGAAAAAGTCCTATTTGGGGCCTATGTGGGTTCCCTCAGCCTATTTATATGTGCGATCATTCCTTCTGCACACATGAAAGATTTTGGCGTGCAAAAATTCCATTCCTGTGTGCACCAAACAGACCCTTTCCCATTTTTCGGCATGACCCTTTAAATCGAGCCTTCATGTCCCCTTTCAGCTCTGATTTTGAGGGGAGAATTTGTTGACACCAAATTTTGGATAAGCCCTAGATTGGAAGGATGAAATAAAAAAATTTATTCGGGAGGGAGGGAGAAGATTTCATGACCCGAGAGGTAGGTGTGCACAAGTTTCCAGAGTTGCGCATAAAAATATCACAAGCATGCAAATTCTTCCACAACCAATGCAACGTCAAAGGAAGACTTCTAAAAAACCCACTAGAAACCACTAAAGGTTCCAACACACTAGATTGTGGGGTTGTGCACAGCACTTTTTAACGCACCCAAAATCTTTTATGCCCAATTCGATGTCAAAGGGGTCCTTGTGCATCACCATGCTCAAAAATCAGTACTTGGACAGGCACAAACCCTTGCATGCCCGATGCGATTTCAAACAATCATTTGTGTGTAGTTCCCCATGTGTGATTTCTTTCAGGATTTCAGTTATACAACGTAGTGTCCCCCCAACCCCCGCCCTTCAGGGATGGGGACAGAAGATGAAGCGATGCTCTACTTCGTGAAGTACACCTCTTCCGTAACCGCACGAAAAAAACTATGGCATCAAGGTATTGGATCTTGCATTATCGGTTCCCCAAGGGTCCTATTTTGTGTTGTCCCTCTTGGTCATGGTCCTCATCCATTTCCTTTCAGAAAAAGTCATTTTCTCTCAAAATATCCCCCTAGGGCACTTGTTTCCCATGTATTAGGCTTATTTTGCACTCAACCTTCTGGTTTGTGAAAGCCCTTCTAGTTTGCGTGCGGTCATCCCATCTTGCACCCAACCTCTCATCTTGCCCACGGTCGTTCCTGTTCACTCCATGTGTCACCCTTACATTAAGGCACCTTGTCTGAACCCCTCTTATGTGCAACACACCCATCTCTCACAACTTTCCCCCATACTACCCTCCTTGATCACTCGAAGTGATTTCAAGGTCCCTTGGATGTTGATTCTCATGGCGTTGCTTAGACTTATGATTCTTTGAATAAGAACACTAAAGGATATTGCTTCTTCACATAGCCATGGTAATGTGGAACCCTCAATGGATAACTCCATAACACCCCCCTTAACACGACATTGTTGATGCCTTCACTTTCCCAAGGGTGGGTGGGTATCAGTTATGTAATTCATAGGGGTGAGGAGTGAACCCACCTCATTCGAGCTGCATGAAGTTAAAATGCCCAGAACCATCGTCCTTATCACATGATGTTAAATTGTGACCTCACCCCATGCATCATAGGCTGGGTGCCCCAGCTCCAACATTGTCTACGCCAGCTCGTCTCCACAGGAGTGTGATCTTCCTCTCATGGAATGAGATTCTCTCTATTAGAGCGGCGCCTATCTTCAGGGAAGGAATGAACCTTTGTGTAAGCCCCTATCCTTTCTTGTTGGAGGTTACATCCCCTCACCCCTTCGGTTTTTTGGTGCCAATGATCCAAGAGGGGGAAGGGCACTAGAACCCTCCTCTGTCCCATGAGAAATCCCTCTCTCATTGGGATTTGTCTCCATCGGACCTCCATCCTAGAGTAAGTCCCAGTCTCCATCTCCTTGGGATGCTAACAATGTGTTAGCCTCTATTTACACTTTAGGCCACTAATCACATTTAAGACCCTATTCACATCCAAAAGACTCACCATTTGCGATGTGATCGTCATGTCTTTTCTCCCTCTGGTTTCTCACACTGATCATGGATCACATGGGATTAGAGTATGAATTGACCATGAAATCATCTCTGGGAAGCCTATAGTGTACTCCCAACAACATCTTGAACTATAGGGGCATTTATCCTTGCTGAGTCCAGGTATGTAAGAAGTCTCTCAGAGGGTCAAACCCAACACATACATGATCTGACCACTTCATGTTAGATCACATTATTCTGAACTATGTTTAATTTGATCCTTGCTAAGGAATTATACATAGGAAGCATCTCGTAGGTTCAATACCAACACCAAATTCATCCCGACCATCTTCATGTCGATTCAGCAGACCCTTTCGAACTACATTGACATTGATCTCGGTCTCCTATGCAAGGTACGTTGGAATCCTCCTAGAGGTTCAAGCCCAACACCAATCAGTTCCAAGAACTTCTCATCAGTTCAACCCCCGTCTTTCATGATGTTAAACTATACAACCTATTGTCATCCAATTCGATCTACGTGGACTTTGATCCCTATTTCCTAGGCGGGGTAAATAGGAATAATCCATGTGGATCAATCTCATATAGAAGCAACCTGTTGTGACCCATCCATCGATAAGCCATTGTGTTCCCCAATCAATGGTAAGTCGTTCATGTCCCCTTTGTTAAGATTCACATTTCAGTTCTTCCCCCTATCATCATATCAACTCGGGCTTCTAACCACGTATAATCCCCAGTATTTCGTTGGGTTATTGTCCTCTATGCGCACCATGCTTATATCCACCCATCTTGAACTATGTGGAATTTGATTCCGTGCCATGAGGATACATAGTAAGACTCTTCGAAACTCGATCCCAACATCACCATTGTCCTTATGACAGTTCCATTACATTTTCCAGGCATTTCTTTCAAACATCTATATCCATACTGAATCATACTCGGGCCACCACATCTCAGTAAGATCATTCCTCCCACCCTATCGCTACTCCTGGTAGCAATATGGTAACTAAACACGAGTTAGCCCCAACATTGGTGTTCTATCTGAGGATTTAACCTATATGATCCACTCCCTTAAGAGTTTTCATCAGTCCAATATGTCTCCTCTTGATGTTACACTCGCGTCATACCCTGTGTCAAACATGGGAAGATGAGGAAAACCTTAGAGACATACCAAGGGAATATAATTCCTCGCATTCTATGTGTAATTCCTCAAGATTCCACGCCCTCGAGAAGACCTATCATAAGGGGGAAACCTAGACGTGTCAATGTTCTAGCATCCAGACAAACCGCTGATGTCCAATGTGACTCCACCCCCAACTGGAAGTTACTACCCTTACATGACCCCTTGGAATGTCCTGTCAGAATCAGTATAATTAACCGGCATCCATGAAGACATGGCATTGGAAATAGTTTCACAAAAAACGTCTTAATCTTTAAGGGAGACTAAGAAAAGGTAACGAACTCCAAGGAGGACTCCATAAAATGAGGAACTGAAATCCCATCATCCTATTTCGATCATGGGGAAAATTCCCCTGAGTAGGAGATGGATGCTGCCCACCATTGAAAATTGGGAATGTGGGGTAACAGTCAGCATGACCTAATCCCCCATAGACAGACGTGCACATGCACCCCAACGAAATCGTCAGAAACAATTATATATCTATGTTAGATTCCTAATGGAATGATGTATATTCACATGATTCCTAAAGGAATAATTATTATTTTAACTATGGATTTGAATTTTTTTAGACTAAGGGTATAGGGGGTATGTTTATGGTATAGTTTGAGCGGTTCATTGTCAGTTAGAGAGTTGGCCACCAATTTGGTTGATCCATCCTGATGAATGAGGATCCATCAATAAGAATAGATACTTAAAAGGGATCCAAAGTTGTTGTAGCTGCTAGGTATTCCAAAGAAACAATTGTGGGTTGTTTATTAGTAATATGACACTAAATGATTAGTTTTCTTCTTATACCTAATCAATTATTCACATTTTTTATTATGTAATGGATAGGGAGAGACATAGTGGGTTCTAGAATATTGGAATTATTATCTCAAAACATACTCAAGATTTGATTGGAACTGGAGTATATATTCTTAATTATAGGCCTTTGGAAGAATTTATTGTGTTGTGTTGTGTATATGTGAGCTAGGGAGAATAGTACTCTAATCTTGTTCTGGATGCTCGATGAGATACCTATTGGGGTTTTTTTTATTTCTAATTTCTTATAAATTGTAGTAACACATAACATTAAAAGGATTATTTTATGAAATTTCTGTGGACCATTTTATTTTCATTAAGATAATATATTAATCTTTCACTATATGTCATTTACTTATTTACTAATTCCACTATTACTTATTGTTTATATAATGTTATAAATCGTTTCAAAAATATAATCTATTGGGTATAGTTCCCTTACCATGACATCAATAGACCCTCGCTGCTAGTCGGAATCCTCTGGAATTTGGGGAGGAACACTTTAGGGAATGAGACCCACCGTGTAATGACCGGTCCCCCAGGGCCCATTCCGTGACTACCCAAAACCTGCCTCCAATAGGCTAGAGGTTAGAAACTAGAACCGAAAGTCATATCACTGAAAAACAAGAAGGTTGTTCATTTAAACAAGTAATCACACATTCCATGAATATAATGAGAACAACACACGTAGTAAAACATCAGTAGAAAAAAGATGTTTACTGAAAGAAAAAATGGTGAGAACTGTAAGTAAAGGGGTCTGGAATACAAGCCCAGATGAAAAGTAGAACTACAATAGAAAAAATACTAAAATCACTTGCCAGGGTTCCTACCTGAAGGGTAGTTATAGAAAACGATCGTTCATCAAGGCGGCATTTCATGTCTAGAGGTCCACCTCCGCACACCATCTAGTCCTAGTTCCCAAACCTCGGTCAAAGCTATCCATCATCTGCACAAGAAACAACAAGGTGATGACGAATCCTGTGTAAGGGTGAGTATAACTATACTCAGTTGGGACCCCGAGACCCTTGATGGTCTTGTAGAGTTTTCCAAAGGAAGAACCACACAGAAATACCTCAATCAGAAAGCACGAAGTAACTGCCATCTTACACCAGGTATAGAACTCAATTTTCAAGAATAAAGACGATTAGCCTTAAGTTATATCATCTTATTACATTTAAAAGTTACACAACTGATCCAGAGAAAATTTGTTCCATTATTGATCCACTATTGGATATAAGTCATTGTTCCATGATGGGACACTATAAGAATGGTCCTCACCATGTCATGCTACTACTAATCTATACAGGTTCGCTTGAAAGCTGAACCACATAGGGTCACTGGAATGCTGATTCACATAGGGTTTCTACATGTCGATCCTTGATGAGCCACTATAAATGTAGTACTAGATAGGTTGGTATGATGATGATCCACTTAGGGTTTCTATGATCAAAATACACACATGGACGCTACATCAAATACAATAAACCACATGATTCCCCGCAACAACTATGCTCGAGTTTTGTAGAATCTGCTCCATGAGATATCGATCATATCTTTAACACCACTAATATCCATGAATGTGTAACCCAATGGAACATCATATTTTATGGGTTCCGAAGTGATAAATGGAGTGTCAATGGGATGATAAGTCTGTGAGTTATAAGTTTTTTAATACAGAAGGCTCGGTTTAATTCTGGTTTGATCCAACCCAGCCATACACTATCATTCTCCAAAATTCGAGTGGAGTATAGCAAAAGGACTGTCTCACTAAAAAGGATCCCAGCGACGTAGAAGGTTCGTCAAACAGATGTCTGGATTTCAAGTTATATCATTTTAAAAGGAACTGGGCCAGGTTGGGTTTGGGATTGGTCTGACCCAGCCTGACCCGAACCGGCCTGGGCTGACCCGGCTGGGCTGGGCCATGGCCCGACCCACAAAGGTTGCGACCTGACCCACAGGGGGGCACGACCCAGCCCGCATGGGAGGCATGGCCTGGACTGCATAAGGGTCCACCCCTTCCCACGGGAGGGTGCATCCTAGCCATTAGAACGCATGGCACAACCCGTAAAAGGGCGTTAGGCCCGCCCTAGCTGGCAGAGGGGGAAAACGTCCCCCCTTTCTCCTAAATGCCTAACCCATTTGGGATATGAAGTAGCAGTGCCAGGTGGCACCTTCTTGTCACTATGGGACTATTAGGGGGTGGGTCCTAGCCTCCCCAATAGCTTCTAACCATGGACCCCATTAGCGACACTCGATAGCGCGCCACACTGCCTCCACGACCGGCTGGTTCAGCCTCTCTACTAAACTGACATGGCTGAAAACATGTGGCCTCACCCTTCTACGTTGTACGAAGGCATGCCGCGACCTCTGCGGTCGGCCACTGTTAGCCTCCTGCTAACCATTGCGGCCTAGTTTCTTGACCTCAAACTGTGGCGCACGACAATGCACCCCCACCACCGTGACTATCCAATGCTGGCCACCGCCATCACCTACTAGCATGGGTCGCCACTACTGTCACGACGATGGTCTTCCACATGATAGAGGGTGAGCTCTGGTGGTCAGTTTTCCATTTTATCACATCTACGTTCTTCCCAAGTTGTCTCATTTGCTAATTGAACCTCGGATTTGAGTTCCATATAACTCAAAAATTCACCAATGTAGAACACAGTGATAAAATAGGTGGCAGAAGGACTAGGCATTGTTCATTTTGCTCGCACCCTCTACATTAGCATCATAATAAAAGAGAAGATAATTCATTCCAAAACTCATCAAATATAAAAAATACAAAAGCCTACCACATGAGTCATTGGAGAACATCCAACGTTTGAAGATGGGTTAGTGTTCGTCGATCCCAAAGGAAGCCTCCAATGATGTCACTCAAATGATGATCTTAAGTTCTTTCTTGATGGATATGTTCTTCAACTAGAGGCTCCTCCAAAGCCCTCCTCTCCCAAAAACTCCACTCCTTTTGCAAACGAATTCAAAAATATAGACAACCCAAGTTACCTTTAAAACACATAATTAAGAAGGGTTTATTAATTGGGGAAATTAATGAACCCCCTTAATTGTATTTGGGGTTCGTTACACAATTTTCTATAACTGGGTATTTATTTTCCTGCATCAAATACCCGACCACCCCTTGTGGTCCTTTCCACCAAAAACTAAAAGAGAGGTGTAATATATTTAAAATATATTATATTTATTTTATTAGTCCAATAAAAAACCACAAAAAACCAACTTCCTCTCTCAACCCACCGTTGTAGATGTTAAGTCTCCCTTAAAACAATCTCAATGCTGTGAGTTCAATAGTGCCCTCATATGCCAATATTGAGCACTGGTTCAAAAGCTAGGATTTCTCTCTTGCACGTTTACTGAAAATACCATTAGAATGTTTAAAATTAATTCCAGAAACACTTGGAATCAGAATCAAATGTCTTCAGATTTCAAAGCATCAAAATAGTTCCATATAATTAAAAAAATTATATATAAAATTTGGGTCTTTACACACTAGTCCACCACCATCTTAGTGGTGAGTCTAGTTGATAATTAACACTTTACAAACAACTGAAATACCACACAACCATTACTTACTGGCACCTAGATCTCTATACTCACTCACATTGTCTCAATGAACCTCTTCTACTATCTATTCAAACAAAAAATCTCCAATGGTTTTGAACTACCATGGAATACACCATCTACATCCCTTAGGTTTCACTTAGAGATGATATAATTTTTCACTATATCTAATTAAATTTTCAACAATTAAAAACTTACTTGCGAACAAATAAGACACCTAATCCCATTCTGAAATCCTATCACTTCCCTAGATCACTATAATAATTGATTGGTATAATGAACTAAATATCTGTAAAACAAGTTGAATAGTCCCAAATAATCATTGAATCCAGTTATATTTTAAGGAACTCCCATGAATGACCAACCCTTAGTTTATCAAGGGATAAATATTTATAGAATATTGATTTGAATTTCCAACAAACCACTTACCAATAATTATTTTTCTAGTTAAGAATAACTCATCGGTTCTTGGCTGATCCATAATGAAAATAACAATTGTGATCCAAACTCCCCTTAGGAGGTGTCTCAAGGTGATAAGAGATATATAAAAATCTCTCCAACCATATATCTACATGTTTGGGTCCACCATTCCTTATAAAATCTTGTGGATTCTATTTATAGAACATCAACATATGATCTTCCAAATAATGGGAAGGTTGATGAACTCCCCGGATAGTTTGAAGATACAAAACTCCCATAAAAAATAGATCTCATCTCATGCATCTGGTATGATAGGAAGTTCCACATGTTGCACAATTTTAAGTAGTAATAGTGTCTTATGGATAACCACTTCTACTTCATGGTAACCACCACCCTCCATGTGAATAACATGAGGATGTCGTGGTGGCGTAGTTCTAAAAATTCCAAATACACACCTCATATAGATATGTTCATGGAAAATATCATAGACGCAAAAATATTATAGGTACAATTAATCAAATGTAATAGTCACACCCATCTTCTAGTATACTGATCTAGGTTTTGGAGAGATGACCGTTATATAGAACACAATAGACACTCCCTTCTAAACACTACTAAGGTCAGGTCTGGGTAAATATATGTGTTTTACAATATGGGTCCTTCTATAAAAAGTGTCAATTGTATTTTATATTAGAAAAAAAATTAAAATTTACATTGGAATCCCTATATAATGGTTTCCATTTCATTTTAAAATTAATTTCGTTTAATTTCATTCATGTTCTTATTGTGTTTCTCTTTAGAGGGTTGAACTATATGGATCAACTCTTCTAATTCAAAAGGATCAACACACCAAAGAAATTGATGTGTGGAATCCATTAAATAAAAAAACATACATATCAATTCCAATAATTAAATTTTAGAATAAATCCTGGAAATAAAAATAAACAGCCAAAACAAGTTGTAAGAAATGCACATAGTAATGCACATCTGGGATCACATAATACATCACATATAAATCCTATAAGGTACCAAAAATGATGTATGATTAATCAATCCTTTCCATATTGGGACACGTATAAAATATAAACCTTAATCATAATGATAAACATCACACATCACATGTGTCACCCAAGGGTGGAATCAAATTAATTGTAATTGTAATAAAATAATAAATAATTTCTCATCCCATGTAATTTGTAATTTCTAGGTACACGGGTTAGATACTCCCAAGAACATCTCATTACCAAATCCTAATAGATTCTTAATTCCATTCCCAATATTTCAAATGAATTAGAAAAAATAAAATAAACTATGATTAGATACCACTTTGTGATGTCTCAGACCAGGATTCAAATGAATAGGCCCTGAAGCTCGGTTGGCTACATTGTCGTAAGAATGCATCCCCATTTTCCAGAGGCTATTGAATAATAGCGAGGGTCAATGGTGGTACCTTATAGAGAAAATTCCATATTGGTTAGATTATCACATTTCTGAAATACATAGAAAAATATAGGAATTTTGATATCAATTAGTATTGGAATGAAAAAATATAGATTCCATAAATAATAAATATCAACAATAACTAGTATCATATCCATAATGATGAGATTTCATATATCTAAAAAGTAGGAAGGAATTCATGGAATAAGTAATGGAATAATATACATGCATCAAAAGAGAAAATATTCCAAAAAGGACTATCTCAAATTGCACCACAAGCCATAAATTAGTCTGGTTATTCCCACTCACATTCAATAAGAAATTATATTATCAACCACTTGGTTTATTATCCAATCTGTTTATACATCTACATAAACATCAATGGTACCATCAGCGACCTGGATATGGTGTGAGAAAAATCAGTATTCCACCCCCAAAGTGTCAATAATTATCCAACCAGTTTATATGATATGGTAATGTCAATGTAATAATGGTAAGAAAAAACATAACAATAAAATGTAAACTCTAGTTCCAAATGGACACCAGGCTAACAATACCCTCTTTGGAATAAGATAGATAACCTCAATAAAAGTAAAAATATGTATACACATATATGGAATGTATATTTAATGGCATATAAAATAACATATATGACCAATAATATAATCATATACCCAAGGTGAAACTCATGTTATCATAATATTTATCATGATTCGCTATTGTATCAAGTGATGCAATATCTGGTATCAAATAAATAAGGGACAGCTAGCCCGACGTAATAGTGTTTGGTTTTTAGTGACCAATATTATATCAAGAAGGGTTTTCATGCTTTTATAAAACAATAAGGTTCATCATAATCGTATATCTCATTAAGGGGAATTATTCATGTATATCATAATCATATGGGTCTCCATGACCTATATCATAATCATAAGGATATCTATTACTCTATCATAATTTTAGGGACTAGATGCTAACATATTGCATTATAGGTTCTCCATGCTTGTATCAAAATATAGGGACTCCATTCCCATATTACAATATAAGGTAGTTTTGATCGTATCAAAATATTGAAGGGAAACCATGTCTGTATTGTAATTCATAAGGGTCTCCAATACAATTAATCTATATTAACATGGGTTTCCATTACCATAAATCATAGAATATAATAACTGCTGAATGGATTTAGTCAGAGATAATATATAGTTTATAATTAGATAGCATTTGTCATTACACAAGGGTGTAAGCATTGTCCTATTTAATAAATTTATATTGGTGTGCCACTCACTCCCATTCATTTAATTTTATAAGGATAAGGGTTCCTTCCATATAACACCACAACCATTATCCATTTAATATATCACTATTAAAAGTAACTAAATCATCATATTGATGAGGGAATGGTCATTTAGATATTTATAACAAAAAATAATATTTATCATCATACCACAATAGGGGGAATCAATGGAAGGGGACCAAATAAAATCATTAGTTTCTAAATTATAGAAACCAATTTAGGGTAGGCTAATTTTCGAGTACCTCTTGGTGTAATCAGTGGGTCGTACAATAGTATATATTATAATGCATCTCAATATTGAGAAATATGTTCCAGACCACCTACCTTATTTATGTAGCAGATCATACATCCACTACTTGCCTTTGGATTGGCCAGGTCATGAGGAATAGGAAAATTGAAGAACACCCTAACAATAGGACAATTTACCCCGCACCTAGATAGGGCCATCAAAAATAATTTTAAAAATAAAGCCTCCAACTGAATTACAATCTTTCCAATGTACATAAAATGTGATGAGTGGAAGTTAAATCTGAGTTGGAATGGAGGAATAGAATCAAATACAATGTTAGGAATCATAGAGGAGATCTTTTAGCTGCACTCATGTGCATGAGGAGAAAATAAATGTGGTATAGATATTCTATAGAAACTAGAATCCCTACCACTATATTTGAAAAATAAAATGTGGTGTTTATATGATGTGAAATGACTTAAACATCTTCTATTGCTCGAGGCACTCCACCTTTGAAAACACATTACACATTATGAAGTGGCCTTCCCATGACATTATTGGTAGTTTATTGAATTAATATCAAGTATTCCAAATACATGCTATGTTTTTGGCATAAAACAACCTTCATCCCCTATATCCTAATTTTTCAAAAAAAATCAAATAATAAAATGGGAGTAGAATTAGGGTCCAAGGGAAAAAACATAATAAGGGTTTCAACCAAAAAATTAAAATTATCCATACCTTAATGAAAAACCTCAATATTACAATAGGAGGTTGAGGGTCACTAGGTAAGACATTACTATCTCATAGAGTACGTAGCTATTGTTATTGTTGTCTTGTATAGGAGATTCTATTTTGTATTTTTGTTTTTATTTTTATATATTCCATTACATGATTTTTGGGATATTTTTTATATTTTAGATAGAGTTGATTAATGGTTTGGATTATTTTCTTATCATTGAGATTGAAACACCACCAATTAAAGTGTTTATATACCCCCGGTGATACTATCTATCCCATGTCCTATTAGAGGCACGACTCAAAGATCACCATCCTCAACATTATCAGCCTAGGAAGGGTACCGCCGGCTATAGGAAATGACATTGTGGATATTTTGGGTAATAGGGTAATTTATAGTGAAATAAGACCACATACTTGGAAAATGATTCATGGGTAATTAATTATCATAATGAAGTGTTGTTGGGTCCTGAATAGTTAAAATGATAATTGTGCCCCCTTTTATTTTCATCTAAGTAAAAAAATATTTACTATTTTTAATGTGTGGGGGAATGTAACACCCAAAATTAATTTCACTGAAAATACATTAAATAAATTCCATGTGTTAGATAACATGATTTTTATGATATATCAAACTAAAAGGAATTTTTAAAATATTTCATTAAAAAATATCTTTATGATATTTGAAAATATATAAAAACATTTAAAAAATCATGTAAAAGATAACAAATAATTAAAATATTATAGTGTTCATGATCAAAAAAGTAGGATGACTGATTTTATAGATGTTTTTAGGAACAAAATTGAAATTATAATTAATAATTTCAAAATTATATGGTGATTAGAAATATTAATTTTTTAAAAGATAGTCGTTGGGAATAAATATATTTGACGAAGATATTATAATTATTTTTATAATGACACCCATAAAATTAATTGACTAAATCATTGTTTTTTATATTCTCTACATGTAATTAATATATAATAAAATATTAAACAACATAAATAGATAACAACGCATTGTTAAAAATATCTCATATTATAGAATTTCATATATACATATATAATATTAAAAAATAATTTATTATATATTTTATTAATATTTTTTATAAATTTAATTATTAAAATATATATACAAAAAATACCCAATAATGAAATGTTTTAAAATAAGTGTCAAATAAGAATAAATTTAGATATCATGTAATAAAATATTTTTATAAAAAGAGTAATTTACAATATATACAATGATTTCCTACAAAAGATAATTTTTTCATAATTTAAACTATAATATGATATAAATAATTTACTATTTGGAAACAAAAATTAATAAATAATTGATATGGTATTTTTTTTGTTAGAAATAATATAAGGTAGTCTGGTTAATATTTTATTATTACCTTAATGGTTTTAATGGGGAAAATAATTAATAATTGAGTAATGTGAAAAAATATTATTTACCATATAATAAAAAAATATCGTTAAGAATTATATACCCTCATCCATTTGGTGTTTTGGATTGAATTTCATTCAAAACTATCATTCTCTACATTATAACTATATATATAGTTATATATATTTAATAATTCTACTCAAACTAATCTACATGTGGGGACTTCCTAAACCCATAAAAACATATCATATAATTTCATATATATATCCTTAATTTCAAAATTCCATTATTAATTGTCCAATATCTTAATTTTGTAACTTTAGTCACAAGGTGACCCATGCTATATTTTAAGGTATCTCTCTGAGGAAAGACTCTACCCATCATAATAAATATTATCTTTTCCTTTATCATTTTTTATATATTCCTCATATACCATATTACTAATAAAATTTTATTTGTCAATAAAATAATATTTACAAACATTTTGGTTTTTTTAAATGAAATTTATTACTTTTATTACAAAATGTTACACATTATTTTACTATAGCATGTTCATTTTGGGGTTTGTTTAACCACCAACATGAAAAAAATTATTATAGAAATGTATGAAAAAAGAAATAAATGTAATATATTTTTAAAATTTTAAACTATATTTGGATTTTTAATTCATGAAATTTATTATACATAAATTTATTCTTTAATACTAAATTGTCCTTATTATATTAAATAATACCAAATCACCAAATCATAGAGTAGTCATAAAAATTAAAAATACTAAAACCCATGAAATAATAATAATAATCTAGAACCAAATCATCGCTGGATATGAAATTTCTATGAGATTTATAGAGAATATTAAAATAAAATCATTAATTAGGGACAAAAAATACCTTTCCAAAGAAAGCATGAAAGAAATTGACTAATTTATATTCAATAATTAATATTTAATCTTAGTAATTAACAAAAATTTGCTAAAATTAAAAAATATATGATATAATGTAATGTAAATAAACATAATATTAAAATATGTATTTTAAATTGTCTTATATTAAATATTAAGAGGAATATAATGTTCGAATATGAAATATCAATATATAATGGAATTTAATTACAAAATCTAATTCCTTAAGTCATACACATTTATCCATGCATGTATCATTCTAGAAAATAGTCAGATATCATAGTTGTAACTACACTATCATGTAATCCAATATGTTATTGGTTCAATCACTAATATGTATAGGTAATATTATGGTACAATGCATGTGGTGATGTAGATGATGGTGCAGGCAGGTGATGACACAGACATAATGTAAACTGGCAATGACGAACATATGATGTAGTCCCAGGGATATGGGTAGGATAATGTAATCATGAAGTTGTATGGGGAATTTAGATAATGTTATGGGATTAATATACACATTTCCTATATTCATATGTTAAATAACAATTGTTTCGTGTTTTGTTTATAACCTTGGGGGGTTATATATTGCCTTTAGGGCATATGTGTGGGGTCATGTGTGTTTTTGAATGCAATTATACTCCCAAACACCTAATATATATATATATATATATATATATATATTCTTATATGTTTATTTTTAATATATAGTTTTACTATTTTTTATGTTTTTTCGCTATTAACATCTTGATAATGTAATTTTTATTCACAAATTCCCATATTTGAATTTGTCTATTATTATAAAACATGAAACAATAATTGAAAAGTAAACCGCTCTCAATTTAAATTATTTATATTAAAAAATTAATATTCACTCTAACAATAATTCCTTATTTTGAATATTTTCAATGTTAAAAAGTTATTTTAATCACAATATATAATTAATATTATGTAAAATTAAAAAAATGATCCTTTTATAGATATAGGTTACTTCAAACAATTAAAAAAATCCTAAAAGTATTTCATTCGTATTTGGTATAATTGAATATATTTTAGTCAGTTTTTTTTACATTAACTTCATATTATTTTAATGTTTCATCAATTTTTTGTTATAAATTTAAAATAAATATTTAAAAGGAATTTTGTTAATTCATATAAATTATTATCAAGGTCAGATTTATTAATAATTTAAATAAAACCAGACTAATAAGATATTTTTAACAATTAGATTACAATAAAGGGAACCCTACACATTTATCCAACATGATAGTAAGATCTATTCATATACTCCTACTTATTCTAGATCCACACAAACAAATACATCATCCATCACATTCATATGAAACATGTTACATTAGAAAAAAATTTAGAACCATGTTTAGTTGTATGTAGTTATAGCCATGAGCTCCTATTTGATTTCATATTTGGTATTAAGTCTCAACAATGATGTCATCAGACATGAAGGATCATAAAATATAGTTTCATACTCTTGAAACAGATCAATCCTGATCGGTTGATATCAGTATTGGATCTATTCTAGATCTTCCATGACCGTACCAGATCAAGTAGTGAAGAATTACATAGAAAAAAAGAATAACATCATTACAATAATACCTAAAATAATTATTTCTCATATACCAAACTAATTGAATAAAAATTTCATAGTAGGAAGAGCTCAAATAATTTAAATAACAAATAAATTTAAATGAATATAATTTTAGTAAATCATCAAATGTATAAAAATTATCCCTATGACTCCAGCAGCCTAAATTCTAGCATCTTCGATTCCAGCCTCCAAAAGTGGAATTATAGGATCTTTGGGAATAATTTTAACCACATCAAATACAATACTGTATAATTGGATGGAAATAATATCTATCATTATCATCAGATTTTAATTCTACCCCAAGGATATTCATATTTTATAAATCCAATTTTTTTCTCAATAGAATCAAAATGTAGGATTAAAAGATATAAAAAACTCATGAAAAAATAGAATAATAAAAAAAATATCATGTTAAATGAATTATTACTTTCAATACATAAAATTTGAAACTAGTCTATAAAAAAATAATCTCCCACTTTTTGAAAGTCACGTGTTATTAAATGTGATGATCTGTGAACCTAAAAATTTATATAACCTCTGTATAACATCTAATGAAAAATTAACCTATATGAATGCTCTATTTATTTTTATCAACCAAAATGGTAATATTTAAGATTATTAGTTTCTCCCCATAAAAATAAAAATTACCAATCATATTAGAAATAATAAAAATAGTCATATCAAATTTATACCCTTTAGTGTTTTTCAAAATGAAGCACAAATAGATAAAAATGATAAATATTAATCTTAACCATGATGTAAAATATCTGTACGTGTAAGAAAGTTTGTCCCTTTTTTTCTAATTTCCTTACCTTTAGTAAAAACTTGTGTATTTTGGTATAATGAAATAATAAAGTACTATGAATTAATATTTTAATTTTCATTAATCTACCCTATCTAAAATGATCAATTATAATTAAAATAATTTCTTTTGAATAATTAGTAACTATGAGAATAATCAATTATAAACTCATTCATAATTAAAATAAAATTCATGGATTAGTAATTACTCCTTAAAAATGATAATTATAAAATTTTACAAAATTATTCTATACAACATAATATCTTTATAATGTTATGAAATTATTTTAATTAAGAAATATATAGAAATTTCCAAAATATTCTTGTCATATAATTTTCTATATCATCTTATACAGTTTCCTAATAATATTACATTTATCTTCTCATAAATCCTTAACTTAATTCAAGTATTTCATCAAATATTTGAACAGTAGATTTTGTTCAAATGTTATAAAATAATTTTAAATTAATTTATAATCCCAATATACTATCTTTTAATACTCATGACCATATTTAAAGAGAATCAGATCAAGATACTTTTTTAAAATAGAATTTTGGTTTTATAAGTGATGGATATCCATAACCTAACAATGTTCATACTATACCATATTTTTGTTATTCTAGTCTTATAATTATGAATTATAGTATAATAACATTAGGAAGAATAATGAAATATCTTGATACTAAATACTATCTTATCATTAAACATAATTTTTATACATTTCTCTTTTGAATTTTGAAAATCTAATGTACACGGTTGCATACAGAGTGATTTTTGTAGTCTAATAGAACAAACATAATTTTGTTACATAGTATCCTACCCTTATGAATAATAACATTCCCTTATGAATAGTAACATTACCCTTATGAATAGTAAATCGTCCAAAATAGTATTAAACTCGCCCATTAATGATTAAAAAATTTGTTATCTTATATGTGACAATATGGCCATAGTAAAAGTATTGGTATTTTTGTAAGTAATTAATAATTAATTATAATTAAGTAATTATTTTAAATGAAAAATTATTTTTCTAAAATGTGTTTATATGTTAACAATGATACGTCTTCTAGTTTTAATATCATTTTATACAAACTTCTGTAATTTCTTAATGCATTATGAAATCAGTTTTAATATTGAAATATGTATCTTTCTAGTAAATTAAAATTTATATAACAAATAAAATAAATCATATATAGAAAGTCATTTTTGAAAAATGGAGTTCATTTTTTAATTCTACACATTAAAAATTGGTGTGGCTGAATTTTTGGGATTTTTCTAAAATACATTAATTTGTATGAATAGTTAAATAGTATAATTTACCAAATATGCAAAATTCATTAATTATAGAGTCTTGTATGATGTTCTTTTGATGTAATAACAGTTGGTTCGAAAAAATGTACATTTATTACTATTATTGGTCATGGAATCATAGAAATTAATTGTCTTCTGGGGAAATAATAAATTAATGAATATAATATTTAGAAAACCCCTCTCCCCTCCACTATTAATACTACCCTTCACACACTCATTTCCTAACAACCATTTATGTTTCAATACTTGTCTAAAATCTTTTTAAAATCCTCCCTATCCCCTCCCCCCATGTCCATGTTCTTCTTGTCACATCAATAGACCAATCCAAAGTTCCTTAAAGAGAATTCAAGAGGAAATTTCTCTCTCTTTTCCGTTAATTTCCATTCAATTTCTAGTTCATTTATTATTCTCTACACACCTATCCTCATACATGTGTTATGGTAACTCTATTATCATATATGTACTGGAATTGTATTTTAATAATGAGATAATATGTAATTCCCTGACCCCAGTTACCCAGAGTCGGTGCATTATTACATAACATTGGCATGATCACAAGAAAGATGAAATCTTTAAAGACCGATTGGTTTAGTAGCTTTGGAAACACTAGATATATTCATAAAGTTTTTCAGTACATCATGAAGTGAAAAACTACTACAACAACATATTGTCTCCATAATCCACACTATTATCCCCTCATAATATCCTTGCAGGTCATTCATAATTTAATTCTTCACATCCTGGGAAAAATAAAACATAGATAAGGGGTGAGCTCAAATGCCCAGTAAGGATAACAATATAGCAGAAACTGTCATAAATAAGAATAAACATTTAAGGAAGTGTATAACTAAAACAAAAGCCTTTTATACATTAACTTTAACATAGTATGGAAAAATAAAATGAAATAATTCCATTTACATATTCACATGGATATTCTACTAATCGAATAATCACATGCAATATCAATAACCGCTTTCATAATGATGGAATGCATAATGCCGGACTATCACAACCACATAGCCAAGGCCTCATGCCAAGAATACAAATAATATTTTGTTAAGGCCTTGTGCCAAGACACTAGTTTGTCTCACTAGACCTACCGATGCATCGAGGAGCTATAGCGGGCTCCACCCGTCGCATATTAAGTCCAATCCATTCCCATATAAAAAGGTTTAAACATAGCATAAACATTCGTATTAAAACTAGTATACGAAATATAAATACTTCTTCCATAAACCATTAATCGTATAAAAATAACACATCCACATTCAAACATATCACAAAACCTTCAATACAATATATAAGTTTTGATTCATAATAAATCAACTTCAAATAAGAGTAAAATCCATCAATGGATGTTGACATAGATGAAATCAAAACTCTTCTTAGAGAAATAACTCTTTTTAGTTTGAAGTAATTTAAGAGTCATATATTTCTAAAAATTTTTTTTTGAAAATATTCTTATAAGATTTTAAGGGAAGCTTCGACGGAAAATAGCCGCACCCTCCATATAAGTTGAAAAAACCATTCATACATTAATTCTGTCTAAAAGGTTAAAAAGCACCTTGTTTGGAAAACGATGGAATAATTCCTTTATAAAAATATTATAAAAATTCAAAGAAGGGTATAAATAACTTGAAACCATATTCTTATAAATAGTAAAAAAAATTTGAAATACATTTTTAAGAAACATGGATGTGGATGATAAAGAGATCCCAGTAGATTATTACGTATAAACATCCTTGGATAATGAAGAGATTGAGAAATAAACCCTTACCTTGTACTTTTCATTGGTTAGGTTAGGTTAACCTCCTGTATAATGGTGAAATAATTTTTATTAAATTATACAAGAATATGATATCATATATGATATTTTAACATTGATTTGTTGATAATATCTTAGTACTATCGTCGTTTCGGGTGTTAACTTACTCGTTTTATTTTATACGTTTAGTTACGTAAGCCATTTTTGTTATGGATAGGATGTATCTTATTCACAAACAGAATTATATAAAGTCCTTAAAAATTATTTTTAAAACATCAAATTATTATTATACTTGAATGGATATGATGGAGAATGAATCTCCTCGCGTTCGTGGAGATGGTAGTCCGTACGTACGCACGAGCGACAATATCATTCTTTTGATATTAAAATAATATATAATTGGATGGTATAACATATATAAAGAATCATTATCGTGTTATATATATTATTTACATGAGTTACACATCATTATTATACCCATCCCAATAATAATTTATTGAATAACAATTACACCACGACGTGGAGACGGTAAGCTGTACGTACGCACGTATGGTGACATGTTATTCGAAGGATGGATAGAATACTGAATATGGTTGTAACATATTTATAATAACATCACAGTATAAATAAGATAATGGATTTACTATTTTATAATGGTAATAAAAATAAGGAAGAAGTGGAAGAAGAAATGAATTTGAAAAAGGGTGGTGAAAACATTACCTCTTCTTCGGGTTCTTCCTTTTGATTTGATCAAAAGGGCTCTAAGGATGGCTTTCTGACTAAAGGAAGGCCTCTAGGATTATGTGAGGGATGTTGAGAGAGTATTTGGGAAGAGTTTTTCCGTGCCAAAAGGCTTTGAAGGTGTGATTTAATGAGAAGGGAGAGTGACCTTTTATAAGTGGGGTGAGGGGTACCTTTGGAAAAGCTAAAAATATTATTTTATAATAAATTCATATTCGGTTTCTAATGGCTCAAAAGTGGATTATTTAAAGGTTAAGGTAGGTACAGGTCAAAAACCACTCAACCAATATAATTTATACAGGTTTGGGTTACTATATTAACCTTATCATTAAGTATTAACTCTTAGTTAATTAGTTTATCTTTTACAATGTCTCTTTGTAGTTTTATATTATACGGTTAGTAAACTTACTATATACATCCAAGAGACCCGCAATTGGTCCATTAAAGATAAATATATCATGATATAAGTATCTTGTCAGAACCCTAGATTTTTATGAATTTAATATCAATTAATAATATAATATTTGTTTTAAAAATTATTTTATGTCAATTTTGACACTATTCAATAATTGATTTTTTTGAACCTCATACAAAAATGATTACTTCTAAAAAAGTTACTTATATCACTCATAACATATCATATTAACCTATAAAATCCTTTTAATTCATTAAAAGTCTCAAATTATATTTATTTGGGTATTTATAATATCAATTATTTTAATACATCACTATTATGGTAATTCCTGCATCATCATTGTGTCATAAATAAATTTAATTATTTAATATCTTAAAATTATAAATAAAATATAATTATGTAGGAAATATTTGTATATTTCTAATGAATATTTATAATATAATTTATCTTATGTATAACCCTATATTAAAAATGTTTTAGTAAATAAACATTGATTTTATCTCTTTTTTACTCTTCTTTAAATTAAATAATAATAAATGTCCTAATCTAATCCAAGTGGACCTAAATGATAATATTTTATTCCTAAGGTTGTTTTTTGGTCGAGATACGCTTGTCCAATAGAATTAAGACATGTGTTAGGGTAATATTAATATCATTTTTACCCTTAATTACCCTATTTACTTTTAATCGTGGTAAATAAAATTAAAACGTTACTATTCACCAAAAAATATTTTCATCTCATTGAATCAAATTTTACCCCTTGATATTAACCGTGTCTCTTGGATTTTTGAAATTCCAATCACAGAAGTGGTAAAAATATGTTTTATGAAAAATTCAGTTTTTTAACTACCACTTAGTAGTTTCACTATTCATCAAAAAAATTGAAATTTTTCAGAACAATGCCAAAATTTCAACCTAAGCTATAATTGATATTCCGAATTCGAAAACGATATCTATTTTAAAAAATTACCAAAATAAAAGTTGCATTAATTAATTTTATAATTAATTCCCGTTGTCACAACAAATAGCGTGTTTTTAAGAAACAATATATATCAAAAGATTGACAGTTGTTTATGTCCAATTTCAAAGTGAAATTAATTATAATGAACACCATTGGATAAAATGGTAAAAATATATTCTAATTATAATTTAAAACCACTAAATAATATAATTTATCACTATAAATTAATTTGATTAAAAAATTTGTTTTTACGTATTTTTCAATATTCATAAAAATTGGACGTTCTCAGAAAAATACCAAAAATTAAACATAGGATAATTTCGTTATTCTGAATCCAAAAATGAAGTCCATTTTGAAATATAAAATATATCTAATTTCAAAAATTAGGTATTACAATTCATAATGGCTAGTTTGATCTGTTGTGGTGTGTGTTAGAACTCGATGTTGCGTACAACACACGCTATTACATTATTCAAAGGGAAACGTACAGTAGAAGCTAGGGGTGTTACATTCTCCCCACCTTCAAATAATATTGTCCTAGAAATTTCTATAATACTACCGCATGAAAAGACTCAGGTGGTTCTTCATCATAAGTTCCTCGGGTTCCCACGTTGCCTCTTCCATCTTATGGTTTCTCCACAAGAATTTTACCAGATGCGTCATCCGGTTTCTCAGTACTTGTTCTCACTTATCAAGAATCTTGACGGGCTCTTCAAAATAAGATAGATCGGGTTCCAGTTCTAATTCCTCGTAGGTGAGTACATGCGTTGGGTCAAGCATGTATTTCCTTAATAGATATATTTGGAACACATCGTGAACTTTGAAGAGACTTGGCGGCATTTCCAATCGGTAAGCTACAACCACAATTCGTTCTAGAATTTCAAAAGGTCCGATGTACCTGGGACTCAATTTACCTTTATTACCAAAATGTATGACTCCCTTCCGTGGAGATACCTTCAGGAAAACATGATCACCGACTTGAAATTACAAATCCTTCCTTCGATTATCGGCATAGCTCTTCTGCCTAATTTGAGCTTCTTGATGTGATTTTGGATTACCTTCACCTTTTCCATCGTTTCCTCCACCAGTTCTGGGCCAACAAGTTTTCTTTCACCAACGGCATCCCAACAGGTTGGTGTCTGACATCTCATTCCATATAACGCTTCATATAGTGCCATCTGAATACTCGAATGGAAGCTATTGTTATAGAAAAATTCTACCAGAGGTAAATATTGATCCCACATACACTGAAAGTCAAGTGAGTAGGATCTCAACATGTCTTCTAAGGTTTGAAAAGTTCGTTCTGATTGTCCATATTTTTTAGGGTGGTAGGCAGTGCTCAAATGATGTTCAGTATCCAAGTCTTTCTGAAGACTTTTCTACAATCCTCAAGTAAAACAGGGATCACGATCAGAAACAATCGATAAGGGTACTCCATGAAGTCTCACAACTTCATCAATGTATAGTCTTGCTAGACGTTCCAGTGGTAGATCTTCTCTTATAGCAAGAAAATGTGCTGACCTGGTAAGACGATCAACAATAACCCATATTGCATCGTTCCTTCTAGGATTCTTGGGTAACCCCATGATAAAGTCCATCGTAATATTTTCCCATTTACACTCTGGTATGGGAAGAGTTTGCAATACTCCACGAGGCTGTTGCCTTCCAGCTTTCACTTGTTGAAAACCCATAGATCTTGACAGAAAATCAGCAATCTCCCTCTTCATGTTGTCCCACCAAAAATGTTCCTTCAAATCACTATACATTTTGGTGCTCCCAGGGTGTATAGAGAAATTGGAACTATGAGCATCATCCAACAATTCCCTTCTTAGAGCAGGTATATCGAGAACACAAAGCCTCTTCTCGAATTTCAAAATTCCTTTTTCATACACAAAGCCTCTTAATCTCCCATCATTCATAGCTTTGATCTTCTTTTGAAATTCTTCATCATCGGTCTGAGAACTCTTAATCCTTTCTAGTAAAGATGGTTTGGAAACCATTTGAAAAAGAATTGATGTTTCACCTTCCCTAGTTATTCCCATGTCCATCTTCACCAGATCCATGAAAATTGGATCCTTTTCAATTCTCAAATTGTTCAAAACTCCATGATCTTTTTTGCTCAAAGCATCTTCCACCTTGTTTGCATTCCCCAGGTGGTAGTGTATCATACAATCATAATCCTTGAGTAATTCAAGCCATCTCATTTGCATCATGTTGAGTTCTTTTTGTGAGAAAATATACATCAAACTCTTGTGATCAGTATAAATCTCACATTATTCACCATAGAGGTAGTGCCTCCATATCTTAAAATAAAATATCATAGCTGCTAACTCAAGATCATGAGTAGGATAGTTTTTCTCATGAATTTTTAACTGTCGTGATGCACAGGCAATAACCCTATCATTCTGCATAAGGACACAACAAAGTCCTTTCATCGATGCATCACTATAAATAACGAACCCATCATTCCCCGATGGTAGAGTCAATATAGGAGCATTGACTAATCTTCTCTTCAGTTCATCAAAACATTCTTCACACTCTTTTTTCCAAACAAATTTAACCCCTTTACGTGTGAGCTTCGTTAATGGGTTTTCCAATCGGGCAAAATTCTGGACGAAACGTCGATAATAACCTGCCAAACCAATAAAATTGTGTACCTCAGTTATACTCATAGGTGCTGGCCATTCTTTGATTGCCTTGGTCTTAGAAGGATCAAAAGAGATTCCATCTTTGGAGACAATATGGCCAAGAAAAGAAATCTCATGAAGCCAGAATTCACACTTTCTAAACATCCCATATAATTCATGTCTTCTTAGAGTTTTCAGGATAATGCGCAAGTGACTTTCATGATCCTCGTAGCTTTTAGAGTATACCAAGATATCATCAATAAAAACCACCACAAATTCATCGAGATATTCCTCAAAAACTTTATTCATCAGATCCATGAATACAAAGGGTGCATTATTCAATCCAAAGGGCATTATAGTAAACTCTTAATGCCCATACCTGGTTCGAAATGTTCTCTTCAGAATTTCTTCCTTCTTTACACACAACTGATGGTACCCAGATCGAAGGTCAATCTTTGAAAAGTATTGAGCTCCATGCAGTTGGTCAAATAAATCATCAATGTGAGGTAGGGGATACTTGTTCTCTATTGTTATGGCATTAATATCCCTATAGTCGATACATAACCTCATAGATCCATCTTTCTTCTTAAGAAAAAGAATAGAGGCTTCCCATGGAGAAACACTAGGGTGAATAAATCACTTATTACTCAATTCCTCTAGTTGTTTCTTTAGTTCAACTAATTCTACAGTGGTCATTCTTTAAGGGGTCTTCGATATAGGCCTTGATCTGGGAATTAAATCAATGGAAAACTCAACTTCTCGTTCTGGAGGATGTCCAGGTAAATCTTTCAGAAACACATCTACATATTCTTTCACAATAGGTACATCCTCTATTTGAACATTCCTTTCTTCACCCACAGTAATTTCATTCTCTTCCTCCCCAATAATTGAATTTAGTTGAGCTACATGGGGTGGATCTAGATAAGAATTAGGTGGTGATGATTCTGCTCTAAAGAAAAGGTGTTCCTTATCATCATCATCAAGAATCGTAACCTATTTCTTCTTAAAATAAATCTTTGTATCATAGTCCGAATGCCAGTCCATACCGAGGATTATATCAAACTCAATCATAGGTATGATGATGAGATCAGCAGATAAAGAACATTTATGTGCTCTAATGGGGACTGATTCACAAAACGTTGTTGCAATGATACTTCCCTTAAGAGTTTTAACTGACAACTCCCTTGTTAAATCAAATTGGAAATATCTAATTTTCAAAGCAAACTCGGAAGATATGAATCAATGCGATGATCCAGAATCAAATAATACATTTTCTAAACTTGGGGAAACCATTAAATTACCGGCCACCACGTCTTTGGGAACTTCTACCTCAGCAGTAGTGATAGCATAAGCTTGGCCTTGATCCCTTGGCCTTTTCTGAGGTAAGTTCCCCTAACGATTATGACATTAATTTGCATAATGTCCCATCTCCCTGCAATTGTAGCATTGAACATTGGTAGCTTCCTTCTTCCCTTTGCATTCACGAGCTTGGTGTCCTTTTTCACCACACTTGTAACAGACACCCATTCCCTTCAAGCAAGTATCGGGGTGTTTCTTCCCACATTTACCATGGGATGGATATTCAAATTTTACCTTCTTCCCCTTATTTCCATTCCCATATTGATCAGCAGATCTCTTCTTCTATTGCTTGGCTTTAAAGTCATAAGACTTAGAGAATTCCTTTTCTGTTTTGATAGCACATGAGACAATGTCTTCGTAGAACGAGAATGATTTTGAGAGTAATTCTCGACAGAGAAATGATTTTAACCCATCAAAGAAACGATCAATCTTACTTCTTGGGTCACATATATAATCTCCAGCATACCTTGTTATCCTTGTAAAGTTAGCCTCATACTTTGCAACATTCTCATCCTCATTTTGTCTCAGACTCAGAAATTGCCTTTCCATATCTGCTTGATGGTCACGAGGAAAGTATTTCTCTAAAAACATATCTTTGAACTCCCTCCACTCAATATTTGATACTTCATCATCTTCTTTTGTGTTTTGAATCAATTACCACCATTGATCAGCATCTCCGGTGAGGCGGTAAACTGCCATGACAACTTTTTCCCTTTCACTACTCCCCAAAGCCTGAAATATATTCTCTAGAGAATTTATCCATTGCTCGGCTACTAAGGGATTTGTACTCCCATTGAACATTGGTGGTTATTTCCTTATAAAGTGATCTAACATTGATCCTCCATGATGTGGATCAGGGTGCTTCATACGGGTAAGGTTATTATTCATAACCTGAGTGAGTTTTCCCAGTATGGTGATTAGTTGATCGGCACCAGTTGCATCACTAGCTCCACTATAATTATCTTGAGTAGGAGGGAAATACCTACATGGAGTGCATGCATTTATACGGTTTCCATTTATTCCACTAGGTTCCATTTCTAAACAATGGCATAAACTAGATCAGTTTATAAATCAAAATACATAATCCCATACTCGTAAAACCCTTAACATAAAATGAACTATTTGTGGATATAATCCATAATTATAAAAGATGTTTACTTTGAGGGAGTATATACTCATAAGCCTTTCATAATGATTTGTAAAGAAAATGAGAGTTATCCTATGCATATACCCCAGGAGTGTCATAACCAAGAGTGCAGAAAGGCACGTTGTTGTGCACCAGTTCCCGTTCGAGTCTAGCTCAAAGCGGTGTTTTCGGGTTTTAACCCTAGATACATCTGTGCCAGAGCTGCCTCTACCTGCTCGTATCCAGACAGGGATGTATTGCTCGGAAAACTCACAAAATCTATACAATACCAAAATTCTAGGAATTTCTTCTATACTAATCCTCAAAGTCCATCTTATGTCTATGTGCTATAATCAGAGTTTATCTAAATCTAGCTTCCAAGGTTTGTACTAAACTTCCTCTGATACCAATTGTAATGCCCCGACCCCAGTTACCCAGAGTCGGTGCATTATTACATAACATTGGCATGATCACAAGAAAGATCAAATCTCTAAAGAACGATTGGTTTATTAGCCTTGGAAACACTAGACATATTCATAAAGTTTTACATTACATCATGAAGTGAAAAACTACTACAACAACATATTGTCTCCATAATCCACACTATTATCCCCTCATAATATCCCTGCAAGTTGGAAAAATAAAACATAGAAAATGGGTGAGCTCAAATGCCCAGTAAGGATAACAATATAGGAGAAACTTTCTTAAATAAGAATAAACATTTAAGCCAGTGTATATCTAAAACAAAAGCCTTTTAAACTTTAGAATCAATATAGAATGGAAAAATAAAATGAAATAATGTCATTTACATATTCACATGGATATTCTACTAATCAAATAATCACATGCAATATCAATAACCTCTTTTATAATGGTGGAATGCATAATGTTGAACTATCATAACCACATAGCCAAGGCCTCGTGCCAAGACAGCCAATAATATTTTGTCAAGGCCTTGTTCCAAGACACTAGTTCGTCTCATGAGACATACTGATGCATCGAGGAGCTATAGTGGGCTCCACCCGTCACATATTAAGTCCAATGCATTCCCATATGAAAAGGTTTAAACATAACATAAACATTAGTATTAAAACTAGAATATGAAATGGAAATACTTCATACATAAACCACGAATGGTATAAAAATAACACATCCATAGTAAAACATATCACAACACCTAAAATACAATATAGAAGTTTTGTTTCATTATAATTCAACTTCAAATAAGAGTAAAATCCATCAAAGGATGTTCACATAGATGAAAACAAAACTATTTTTAGAGAAATATCTCTTTTTATATTGAAATTATTTAAGAGTCATATATTTCTAAAACATTTTCTTTGAAAATATTCTTATAAGCTTGTAAGGGAAGCTTCGACGAAAAATAGCTGCACCCGCCGTCTATGTTAAAAAAACATTCTTACCTTAATTCTCTCGAAATGGTTAAAAAGCACCTTGTTTGAAAAATGACCAAAAGATTCCTTTATAAACCTCTTATAAAAAGTCAAACAAGGGTATAAATGACTTTAACCCATATTCTTGGAAATAGTAAAAATGTTCTGAAATACATTTTTAAGAAACATGGATGTCGATGATAAAGAGATCCCAGTAGATTATTACGTATAAACAACCTCGGATAATGAAGAGATTGAAAAATAAACCCTTACCTTGTACATTTCCTTGGTTGGGGTAGGTTAACCTCCTGTATAATGGTGAAATAATTGTTATTAAATTATACAAGAATATGATATCATATATGATCTTTTAACATTGATTTGTTAATAATATCTTAGTTTTATCATCGTTTCGGGTGTTAACCTACTCGTTTTCTTTGATAAGTTTTGTTACGTAAGCCATATTTGTAATGGATAGGATGTATCTTATTCATATCCATAATGATATCAAGTCCTTAAACATTATTTTTAAATCATCAAATGATAATTATACTTGAATGGATACGATGGAGAATGAATCTTCTCACGTTCGTGGAGATGGTAGTCCGTACGTACGCACGAGCGACAATATCATTCTTTTGATATTAAAATAATATATAATTGGATGGTATAACATATATACAGAATCATTATCATGTTATATTTATTATTTACATGAGTTACACATCATTATTATACCCATCCAAATAATAATTTATTGAATAACAATTACACCATGACGTGGAGACGGTAAGCCGTACGTACGCACGTATGGTGACATGTTATTCAAAGGATGGATAGAATAATGAATATGGTTGTACCATATTTATAATAACATCACATTATATTTAAGATACTGGAGTTATTATTTTATAATGGTAATAACAAAGAAGGAAGAAGTGGAAGAAGAAATGAATTTGAAAAAGGGTGGTGAAAACATTACCTCTTCTTCGGGTTCGTCCTTTTGATTTGATCAAAAGGGCTCTTAGGTTAGCTTTATGACTAAAGGAAGGCCTCTAGGATAAACTGAGGGATTTTGAGAGAGTATTTGGGAAGATTTTGGCCGAGTCAAAAGGCTTTGATGTTGTGAAGTAATGAGAAGGGAGAGTGCCCTTTTATAAGAGGGGTGAGGGGCACCTTTGGAAAAGCTAGAAATATTATTTTATAATAAATTCATATTCGGTTTCTAATGGCTCCAAAGTGGATTATTTAAAAATTAAGGTGGGGATAGGTCGAAAACCACTCATCCAATAGAATTTAGATAGGTTTGGGTTACTATATTAACCTTATCATTAAGTATTAACTCTTAGTTAATTAGTTTCACTTTTACAATGTCTCTTTGTATTTTTATATTATATGGTTAATAAACTTACTATATACATCCAAGAGACCCCCAAGTGGTCCATTAATGATACAACTATCATGATATAGGTCTCTTGGCCGAACCGTAGATTTTTTGTAATTTAATATCAAATAATAATATAATATTTGTTTTAAAAATTCTTTTATGTCAATTTTGACACTATTCAATAATTGATTTTTGTGAACCTCATAATAGAATGATTACTTATAACAAAGTTACTTAAGTCACTCCTAACATATCTTATTAACCTATAAAATTAGTTTAATTCATTAAATGTCTCAAATAATATTTATTTGGGTATTTATAATATCAATTATTTTAATTTTTCACTATTATGGTAAATCCTGCATCATCATTGTGTCATAAATAAATCAAATTATTTAATATCTAAATATTATAAATAAAATATAATTATGTAGTAAATTTTTTTATATTTCTAATGAATATTTACAATATAATTTATCTTATGTATAACCTTATATTAAAAATATTTTAGTAAATAAACATTGATTTTAACTATTTTAACTCTTCTTTGAATTAAATAATAATAAATGTCCTAATCTAATCCAAGTGTACCTAAATGATAATATTTTATTCCTAAGGTTGTGTTTGTCTAAGATACACTTGTCCAATAGATTTAGGACATGTTTTAGGGTAATATTAATATCATTTTTACCCTTAATTACCCTATTTACTTTTACCCGTGGTAAATAAAAGTAAAAAGTTACTATTCACCAAAAATTATTTTCATCTCATTGAACCACATTTTACTACTTGATATTAACCATGTCTCTCGGATTTTCGAAATTCCAATCATAGAAGTGGTAAAATTAAGTTTTATGAAAAATTGAGTTTTTTAACAACCACTTAGTAGTTTCACTATTCATCAAAAATTGATGTTTTTCAGAACAATGCCAAAATTTCAACCTAAGATATAATTGATATTCTGAATTAAAAAATGATTTCTATTTTAAAAAATTCCAAACATAAAAGTTGCATTAATTTATTTTATAATTCATTCCCACTGTCACAACAAATAGCGTGTTTTTAAGAAATAATATATATCAAAAGATTGACAATTGTTTATGTCCAATTTCAAAGTGAAATTAATTATAATGAACACCATTGGATATAGTGGTAAAACTATATTCTAATTATACTTCAAAACCACTAAATAATATAATTTATCACTATAAATTATTTTGATTCAAAAAGTTGTTTTTAATTATTTTTCACTATTCTTAAAAATTGGACGTTCTCAGAAAAATACCAAAAATTCAACTTAGGATAATTTCGATATTATGAATCAAAAAATGAAGTCCTTTTTGAAATATAAAATATATATAATTTCAAAAAGTAGATATTAAAATTCATAACGGCTAGTTTGATCTGTTGTGGTGTGTGTTAGAACTCGATGTTGCGTACAACACACGTTGTTACATTATTCAAAGGGAAATGTACCGTAGAAGCTTGGGGTGTTACATAATATATCATCCAATTTATTTCTTATCTTCAGTTTATTTTAGAATGGAAAACGTTGTTCGTGATGTGTTAATTTACCACCTTCGAAAACAACATGTTTTTTCCATGGGCTCCTTTAGATCTGGTCATGATACCATTTTTATGGTTTAAATAGAATATGTTGAATGTATTATATCCTATTTAATTTAATGTAACAAAAATATGCACATATAACTAAATGTTTAAACAAAACAAGTTCGGTGAGATTGAAAAAATGCCCTAATTAACCCAAACCATCATCATTAATTTATTATCTAATGATTCATTCTCAAGGTATATAAAAAATTATCTATAAGATCGTTTCATGTTCTGTAACATCATAAATTAAATAAAATTAATATTTTTGATGTTTATCTACATTTTAAATGATCATCCATTTATGAATACTAGTGAACCGTTTAAGAAAACTATAAAAACAAACATTCTTGAACAATGAATTTAAACTCTATAACTCATCCAAAAGGTGATAAATGAACATAATAAAAACTTAATGGATCTTATTAATATATAAATGGTCCTAAAATTGTTAATTAATTAATATAATGTAGTTATATTGTACATTAAACTGAATAAAGCATTTGAAAACAAGGTGAGTAGAAATTCTTGAACCCAACTCACAAACTTTGAGATTTCCATCATTAAACCCATTTTTAGTATGTATATTCCTTAAGAATAATTTAATCATCCTCATATTACCCATTCATGTATATACATGTTTCCTAATTGAGTTTACGAACAGCCCAGTATTCTTCCAAAAGAATTATTCTTACAAATAAACACCCCATTTTAACTTCTAAAATATTGTTTCTACTTCACTCCATGTATATTGTTCAGTGTAAAAATGGTGGCCCTTCATTATTTTGGGAGAAAAATGATTTTTAATTTATTATTTATGATTTGAATACCATTATATTCCATGGTTTATTCTATGTTCAGGATTTATATATGTTCTATGTAGCTTTCATGTTAATGTAAATGTTATGATGTGACGATTGTGCCTGGTATTATAAAGCCCAATGTGAATGTTATGATATAACGGGTGCACAAAGAATTATACAGTGTTCCAACTAATTGTATAAAGTGATGAATCTCATGAATTAATGGGAAATGAAGTGTAAACATGATGCTGGAATTTTTCCCTACTATGTGTGGTAATTGACCACTAAGACATGACCTTTTCATTTTTTATGCATTGCCACTTTCCCCGCCTTTATCAAATGATTCCTCTCATGATTTTGATGATGTCATTATTATTATTATTAGAACATTCAATATTGTTCTTTTCTATCCTCTTACTATGATTTTATCTCACCCCATTTTGATGTATATCCATAGGAGATTATGTGTACTAAGGAGTTTCCTAGGGACAATAAGAAGCTAGAGAAGAATGGATTAAATAAATGTTAATGTTTGATGTTTTAAATTTTATGTATTGTCCTAGTTTTTTCAAGACACTAAACCATTGGATACTTGATTTTTAATAGTATTATGTTGTTTATCTTTCAAAATATGTTATAGTAATATAAGAAAAGGAGAGGTCACTATAGGTTCTCTAGGGATGAAATTTCATCACAGGATTCCATTTTCAATCCAAAAATATTGAATATTGAATTGGAAGATATGGTTTGGGACTGATAGAGTTTTTGGAATGAAAATAGAGACCCGTTGTTTAATCAAAATCCATTAAATAGACACACCATTTATCAATTGATGTTATTTGATCAAATAGTCCATATATTATCACTTTAATAGATATTCAATTTCGAAAATATGTTAAAAGATAAAACTATATTTTTCATAAAAAATTGATATCTTTTGATAAATTAATTTCAAAATATAATAAGATATACCAACATAATTATTCTATGTTTGAAAAGAATAAATATATAATTGTTTATTTGAACGATAATAGAATTCGACTAAAAAATAAACAACTTGGGATGTTATGTTCCATAATTATTTCTTGATAATATTATATAGAAGATGATTCCATTATTACAATAATAAAAATATTCCTATATTTATTAGAACTTATCGAAAGAGAATGAAAACTACACTTTCTGATAATACAAACAAGTTATATCCCCTTGATAATGTAGTTAATGTTTTTATAAAATCAGTTTAAAAATCATAAAAAATGTTTTTATATTATTAAAAAGTAAAATAGTAACGATTTTATATGTAATAGATATAAATATTTAGATACATGTAAAAATTACTTCCATGGATTAGAAATTAGCATAAAATCATCTATGTATACTTTTTTATAGACATATTAGATATCATTAATATGGATATTTTTTTTGGTCTTGTATAGAATCATCTATTAAAATATAAGAATCGTGTTTATTGAAGTAGTTGATAGTTTTCAATGAACAGATGTATATATTTTTTATACTTATTTACCATTTTGGATAAAATCTATTTCTAATTAGAATAATGTAGATTGACTAATAGTATCCCATTCCTATTTATTTGTGCCCTAATCTAGAGGTTTTACTCTAGGGACTCCACTAATAATATATTTTTCAAATGGTTTATGTCTAGTCATGTTTTTAGTCAATAATTTCATCAAACTCATCAACATAATACATAATCATTAAAATTCCATTACTATAATTTAAAAACGAATAATTATTTATATTCTTAATAGCTATAAGTTTCAAAAAAATAATTTTCAATTATTCAGACTTTAAGTTGAATTGATAGTTCTCCCTCATCATCTTAGATAATTCATTAGTTTAATGTATTGGTTTCATAATTATTTTAATTCAGATCTTAACATTACTCAAATTAATTATTCAGTTCATCATATGCATGGATCAAATTATCTCTATGCATTTATTCTGAGATAATATCTGATGAGGATGATTGTATCCTCCTAAATACCTATCAGATAAAGAATTTATCAACATCTTTCAAATGAGGAATAATTTTTTTTTGAAGTCATATGTACCATTTGAAATATCTGTAAATATTATAAATATTGGAGTAACTTCATTTAGTATAAAACAGATTTTGACTAGTTCCCTTATTGTTATTAGTATCTCTAAATTCAATCTTATATTTCCTATGAAAACAAATTCATCCATATTTTTTCAGTATAGTAAAACTCTATCTAATATCACTTTAATATTTATATTAGTATTATATTTTAACATAAGATTTTGTATTCTCAAAAATTTAAAAAAAATAGTTTCTATCATTTTGATAATATAATCTCAAATTTTGAATTTACAAAAAAATTATATCCCCATTTATATGTTAACCAATACAAGATTTATGACACGATAATTAAAAACATTTCATAGATCCCATTACTGATATACACAATTTTTGAGTTCTAAAATATAATGTTTTACATGTGGAAGAAAATCCACACTATTTTTTTTGTTTTCATTATTAATAAAAATCTTAAAAACATACTAATATTTAATTAATGTTTAGATAAAATCATCAGGAATATATTATTAAATAATATTACACCAATATATCTTTGTTCAATTACATTCTCATTCCTTCATAAGTATATAAAAAAATTTCAATTATTTATTAATATATGATTTCATTTTCAACAAGTGATTCATAATTATTAATAATAATCATAAATAATTAGTAAATTTTAGTTGTGGCTTCACCAAGACAATAATAAAATCAGTAATGTTATTCCTTCAACATCTATCATTTTCATTAAAGGAATTTTATAGATCTACATTGTGTGACTTTTATCTTTTCCATGATACCGTTATTAGTTCATAATGATGATATTTTATTATATATATTACTAACTATAACATAATAAAAGGTCTTCCAGACTCATATGTTCGTCTAAAACTATAATATTTAATCTCTTTTTGAAACATGCCTATTATTTCCCGATGATTTTATTACTACAACTAAGGATGAGATATTTCTTAATGGTAGGATGAATAACCAAATTCTCTATCTAGTAGCCATATTATTTATAATCAACACTAATAATGATTGATGGTTTATTTTTATTTAGATTATCTAAAAAATACATGAATTATAGCTTTAATGTATATAACGAACGAATTTCCATTATGATATTTGTTTTTTATGAAAATTATTATAAATTTTTACAATTATAAAGGCATTAGACAATTATGATCTAATGTGGAATGTTTTCAAGGAATATAAATGAAATGACACTACAAAATTAATGAACTATAGTAAAAGTATGAATTCAATTTTCTCATCTCACTCAATGTGTTAAAGGGTAATAAATTATTGTTTCCTATTGATGAAATTAATTATTATTAAATAGTACTTACGTAGTGCACGCATATTGTAAATTAGCAATAAAACATAGAAAAAATATAAATGACAAAATACATGTATCCAAAAATAAAACTGTAATGAATTTTTTTCTCAATGTATCATATTATATTATAGATAATCCACAAAGGATATTATTACCATTCTAACTATAATCAAAGAAAACATTTAATTTTATCAAAATATGCAGGTTATTTATAACCCTAATCTTATATATCCGGGTTCTACACATGTAAATTTTTCATCAATCTCAATCAAAATATACAAGTTCCAATGACAACTTCTACAACACTAAATTTGATAGATGTAAGTTTTAGTTCCGATCTAATAGCCTTGACTCTAGTAAACCAAATCTGGTGTTTAATTTATTACCATGGTACAACATATAAGGGATTCCACTATAAAGGATCGATCAATTTATATATCCTAAAAAAATATATATACAAGACTTACACATAACCTTTGAAAATAAAAAAAGTAGATAAAACAATCCAATATTTGTGAAAATAATTCAGTGATTCCTTATTCATATACTTGGGAAAGGGAATAATATAAAGTGTTAAAGAAAATAATATAGTTGAAACAATCATTTAATAAATAATACATGAATAATATAATATAGATAAACAATACTCAAATATGTCATATAACTAAAATCATTAAATGAATTTTTTTCATTGGAATACATAATGACATAAATAATTACATGTATATCAATAATTCTATCCATTATTATAGAATACACAATGATGGACATCATAACCTATCTATCATGGACTCAATCCATGTCATTAACCATAAATAAGTAATACATTTTCCAATAAAAAAACTATTTTTTTCTTATGAGACCTATTTATGCATTTAGGGGTTATAATGGGATTATTCTATCATTTACAAAGACTAACTCATTTAACATATGAATAGGATGGATAATAATTCAATAAATATTCAATGTAATCATCTATATTACCAAACTATCATATGAAATGATAATATTTTCCATATTCAATAGAATGAAAAATAATTAATATATACCACACAAAAAAATAATATGGATGGTATCGTTAGAGTATATCTTAATGAAATAATAATAATCATCAATGTATCTTGATTGATATAAAAATATATTTTATCTTTTCCCTAAAAACATATGTAAAATATAATTTTTTATAACAATTTATTTAAATATTTTGTGAGTATTTAGATAAAAATATTCATTAAAACTAAACATAGAAAAATGAAAATTATTCTTCAAATATAAAAATGGTTATGATTTTTGGAAAATATGTTTATTAAGTAAATTTTCAAAAAAATATATTCTTTTTTCAATTTTAGTGAAAATTAAAAAGTACCACATTCATAAAACAATAAGGAGATTCTATTTAAAACAATTTATTATTGTAAAATATAGTATAAAATTAATTTGAACAATCATTGGCCAATTGATGAAAACATTATTTGAAACATTATTGAAAATTCCTATATTGTGGGGAAGGAATCCTAACAAACATATTAAATGATCTTTTCTTCTCTATAAAATATTATAGGAAAAAGTGTAAAAGAAAATTAATATATATATATGATCTATATATAAACATAGTATACTAAAATATACGGGTTTTAAAATATAGTGTTCTTATAATTTCTTTAAATGGAAATTTAAACATAATCATTCGTAGATACAACCGAGATTATAGAATAAACCATTACAAATTTAGTATGATTTTAATCCATAATAATTAGATGTTAGTATTAGAAAATTATAATTAAAAAACATATATTTCATTAAATTTTTTCTAATGTAAATCCATATGGAATTTGTTAGAGCACAATACAGAAATCATTTGCTGAAAATGTCATAAGTCTCACTAAAATAATACTTGGAAAAGAAAACGTTTACCTCATTCTTCATCTTAATTGGACACACTCTAATATCATATTAAATAAATTTAAACATATTTTTATTCCTTATAGAATCCATATTTTTATTTAATCAAGAATATTGCTTTTAATAATTTATTCTTATCTATTTTTTTAATAATTTGTTGTTAAAACCACATTTGAGTGTTAATTATTGCATATTTTGTAAATGTTTTGGTTTATTGGATCATTTCCATGAACCAAGGTCACAAATTATTCAGCATAAAAATATAAAATATTATATAATTATCTTGTTTATACATTAAATATAATTTTTCAACCATTGATTAAAAATTTTCAAGAAAATGAATAACATCATCTCTTAGATATTGTAGTCCGTAAAAACATATGTGACTTTATAATTATTCTAATAGATGAAATGATAATTAAAAATATAAGTGTTTAGTTCGATAATATCATATTCATAAAATAAAAAAAATAATTATTCATTAAATACATACTTATCCCTTTTTACATAAGGATGTAATGAAAAATTATTCACATCAATTTGTAGAGGTGGTATCCCACTCATATGCATGAGATACATTATAATTTTCCATTTGATGAAAGGGAAGTATGTAAGATTATATATTATCATTATTCGATCTTAATTCTTTCATAAAATAAATTTATATTTCTAATTTATATATTTACAAAAATATGTGATGTTAAGTGATGAAAAATTTAATACATCACTGTGTAGATATTGTAGTCCATTATAATCAAGAGAGATGATAACATTTTCCATTCAATGGGAAAGAAAAAAACATTTTTTCCCCATAAAATTAATAATATTCATTTATATTGAATATTAATATTATACTATATCATAATGGTTATAGAATAGTTGAATCAGGTGGAAGAATAAATCAATATGAAAAAATGTTTTAAAGAGTTAGTCCACTTATTTGTTAAACTTCCTTCATCATACACTTTAAGCCCTAAAATATATTCTTTTTAGTCAAACTAAGACCTATCGTTTGTGGGGTGATTTTGGGATGTTATTTTTTCAATGTGTGGTTATGATAATTAACTTAATTTGTGTGAATAATATAAGATATTATGTTCCTGCTTATAATTGGGATGAGTAAAACTATTGTAATTCTTTTTAAATATTAAATATTATATGTGAATTACTCATTGAGAAGTGTTGATTAAACAATAAAATTTTAAATATTAGATGATAAGGGAATCAATACCCTCACCAAATATAAATTAAGTTATATTTTATGACCTTATCTAAAATATTTAACTGTAGGTAATCTATTTTAAACTTATATTGTGGTTACAATAAATTTACCATGTTTACTAATAATAATGATTAAAATGAAACAAGTTTCATTACTACCCTATATTCTCCTTGTTCCAAATGATTGATCCATTTTTCAGCATTAAATTTTTTTATGTGATAGAATTTAAATATCTTATAAGTGTGAATAACACATATAAACAATGTTTTTTATAAGGATTAATTTTAAGCAAAAAAATAATCATATACCAAAATAAAATATAGTTATGATTCTTCATGAATTAATTATATTTTATTTAGTCAAAGGAATATTATGATACCTTGAAACTAAATTGAAAAGTTAATGGGACTGTAAGGTCCTATGTTTTGATCAGGTTGGAAAATTCTAATGTAATTTCAATTTTCCTAATGGTGGATGGGGTTTTTTCAACTATAACTCAAAATGAAATTTTTAGTATTTCAATATTCTAACATGGTGTTTTTTGTATTTTTTATAATTACTAGTGGCTATCCATGGGGTAATTGAAATTTATTCAGGATGAAAGGCTAGTTTAGGAGAACCATGGAATCTCATTCAAACAAAAAAGGGATATTTTCTGTGTAAGAGTGCTTTGTGGGATGTGCCCATGGTTTTAGGAATAAACATACATGGAAGGGAAAATCCCATTTCTCTATGCCTTTGTAGCATAAACATAGTATTTATGTTGTAAAAGGATTTTATGAAGTTTTTTTTGATGTTACCAAGAATATAAAACCATAGAGATATTTAATTTTGTTTTTATGGTGTAAAACTATGGTTTACACCAAAAATATAATTTAATATTAATATTTAAAGATGATAAATAAATGAAGGTTTTGGGAATTCGTCTATGGAGGTTTCATGAATGTCTTCTCTTGCTATACCAATAATAGTGTCATCTTTATCATATGGTGTCCTAATCAAATTAAATTCATAATGTTATATCCATATTGATATGTCTATAATTCCTTTTACCTATTTCTCTAGTTTAAATCTCAATACACGTCATTATCCTTAGGTGTGATAATATGCCTTTTTTCAATGTTGTTCTCAGTTTATCTAATTTCTCCCATTATCTACTGAATTATTGACTTATAAATGATGAGGATTAAACTACCTATATAAGGTAGGTTGTATATTACTTTCTCCCAATATATTTTTTCTATGAAATTCACTATTGTGTAAAAAATTTATAACCCTCTATGAGCTTCCCTATAAATTAAAAATTAATTGAAACGGATTGTATCTACATGTACTTGTTAGACCTTGGGGATCAAATTACACCACTGGTAGTCACCACAACTCTAATACCATCCCATGTCATGTGTTAAATTTGATTCTCCTATTTCACCATGTGGACCCTTCATGATCCCTCACCAGTCACACTAGTGCTTGGCCCTCTATGGTTCCTACCACTCATACCCTTACCTTTGGCTTCACCCCCATTCCATGTGCCAATGTTACTCCTCCGGTCACTCCCTTATCCTCCCCTTGGGCTCATCATGTCATATAATTTAGATAAACACTTTATAGATCTATTCACATCCTTTATTGTCCTTGAATCCGATATATGTGTGTGAATATCTCAAAGGATTCTATAGATAGTCTCTTCATGGAACTAATTTTTTTATAATCATAATTTTCAAAGAAAGAGGATTTCTAAAAGTGGACCCTTGTATCTTGAATTGGGTCTATGAAACCTCCCCGATCTGTCATCCAGCGTTTCATCCTATCTTGGGATCTCCAGTCCCTGACACAGATCTCATAGGTTCTAATTAATACTAGTATAGTCATAATGTCCTTAGAAGAAGAATTCATCCAAGCGTGGTACGACCCCCACATTCCTTTATCCAATGGATCTTTAGCTTATCTCTGTGGTCCCTGGATGTTCACCGGGGACTAGATAACCCACTTTCTGTGGTGTAGATTCACCACTCATGGGTTCAACACCCTTTTTAGAATGGTCGCATCTTTAAGGAAACTGGGGATGCCCTCAGAGCCATTCTGTGATCTAATGTCAGGACCAACTACTGTGAGGATTCGTCATTGTCTTTTATTTTCATGGAGATGGATCTATCCCTACAATTTCTAGATAATAACTTACTTTGGGTGTAGGATTCCTCATGAAAGATCTAGGATATATCCCAACCTTTCTTCCCCATTTTGTTCACCGAGTGCTTTCTATAGGGTCATTCCTTTTAGGTTTGTATAAAGTATTGACAAGGTGACCAGTGCCTTTCCCCTAAGGCTCCTGGATCCACGGACTGGCTATTGTCATCACACAGTGTCTCTTCTACTGAACCTCCAAAAATGGCAGTCTGATTTTCTGATGGTGATCCTTCGGAGGGGCCTCTAGTCTTCCATGATCTGGAACATGATCTACCCTATATCCCCCTCGTTCGAAGGATACATGGTAGACAACCTAGCCTTATTTCCCTTATCCCTTAGGTACATCCCATCTTATAATTTTTTCTTGTTTCCCCCTCCTCTACTCCCTAATGCCTTATGGATGGTTCCTAGATGAATGCATGATAAACTACCTACTCGTTAAATATGGAATCTCAGCCCTTCCCCCCTCCTACTATCTTTACTTTCATTTTTCCTGAAGCACATAGTTTCATTTATGAATAGTCACATATTACCATCTAGAAGCCCTATGGAGGGAGTTATACTTCACCATACCCTATCCCTCACATTGAATTAAGGAAGGTATCCATGATCCAATCCTCCAAGGATCCAGAGTGTACCTCAACACACCCTCTAAAGATTAAAACTAGTCTAACTTCTTATCTACGAATCTTCTAGCCCCAATGTTATGTTGCCATCCAAAATCATGGTATTTCACATTCATTACAAATATATGGACATAATGGATCACCCTTCCTACCTCTTCATGAAGTCTCCATGTTCTTGAGACAGTACAAGAACACTATCCTAATAATGATTCCAATACTCATATATAATGACTGTGGACTCACTGCCTGAGTAAAGGCACAAAAGGCATCAAACACAAGGCCGATGTTTTCTTCATCCTCTAGAACAAGAAAAACCCTACCATAACTAGTAAATTATATTGGAAAATAAAAATTCATGGGTACGTGCACACCAATCCGAACAACAAGAAAATATGAATTTATAGGCACAATAGATACTCTGTCGATCTAGTCTAGACTGAAAACCAATTTATCACAAATAAGGTCACCAAAGTTTACACTTTATTCTTTATGTCCTTCATTTATGGGAGTTGTGATCCTACCAAATGTGAAACTTTATGGTGTAACCACAATTCCTTTGATCTTGGAAACCATCAATTTGTTTTTTTGTGAGATTATAATGTCATTTATAACCTAGATGAAAGGAATGGTAGGGGGCCTATCATATCAATGATAGTATAGAGTTTGTTTAGTTTATGGATGGTAAAGGTCTTAATGATATCAGATTCTCAGGAAAACAATTCACCGGGAATAAAAAGTAATGAGGATTCCAACGCTTATTGAGCTACTTGGATAGGAACATGGACAACATGAATCCTACCACCCTATACTCTAATGAAATGGTGTGTCATTTGGTTCACGGTTTATCTGGCCATTCTACGCTCATGGTATTCTTATATTCTATGAAGGACCATGAGGAAGGATTTTGTATCTACCAATAGTGGGCCAACAGAATAGGGTATCATTCCATGGTTAGTGATCTATGCAATGAAACTTCTCAGGGACACATGTGGGTTTCCATAAAAAACAAACTGATATCCATCATGTCCCACCTCTAGACATGGGTGAAAGCGATACCTCCTATTGACTGCAACATTGATGCCTCCATGTAGGATGTTTAACACCATGAGAATACACAAGAGGAGGTGGAAGATGACCAAAATATTGAGGATGTCTCTAGAAGGAATTAATATTTGGAGGAAATTCTTCTCAAAAACAAATTTTTTAAAAGGGTGAAATCATGAATCAAATTGTTTAAGGATGGAGATAGGAAAATTGTTTTTTTATATGCGTGCATCAAAGAGGGAAATTGGATAGATAAATTGAATATCCTTTTAGAAGAAGATACTCACACAGATGATAGAGATTTTGTGGGATTCTTTGCCAAAATATTCCTCAACATTATTCTTGTGTTTCAAACCCTCAGATTCTTAAGGGGTATCGAAGGAGAGACACAAGGCTCATTGAGGTGAATCTTAACTATATATATAATCTAGAAAATGAGGGGAAAAGTTATATACATGATGAAAAAAGGTATGTGATTCTATACAAAGCCTTAATCCATAGATTTTCCTAGTACCAAAAGGATTCATGGGTTCTTTCTATAGGGACTTGTGGGATGTGGTGAAGGATAACGTTCTTTCAACCATATAAGATTTATTTTTGGGAGGTAGCCTACTGCTGAATACTTATGCCACTAAGATTATTCTCATTCCTAAAACCAAGAACCCTTTCTTCAACATGAACTATAGACTAGTGGGTATGTAAAACATACCATAAAAAATCGCGTCCAGAATCATCAATGACATATTGTATATTAGTCTCCACAATGGGTCTCTATGAAGCATCATGGGTTCATGATGGGTCGTTATATCCAAGGTGCCATTATAACTTCCTAAGTGATTATCAGACACATTAACATTTAGAACCATGTCTCTAATATGGACATCATGTTGGACATGAACAAATCATATGACCATGCAGAGTGGGGACTCATCAAAGAGGTGATGGTAGGTATGGGTATCTTATATAAGAACATTGATATCATATTTAGATGATTCAACGCTTTGTGGTTAGTGTTTTTGTTTCTGGGGAAGTCATATGGTTTCTTTAAGGACATACGTGAACTAAGGCAAGGTGATCTTATTTCTCCGATCATTTTAATACTCTCTTAATATGTCCTCAGTTTCTTCATTCATAGGAGCATAAATAATGGAGAGATTCTTCCCTTCCGAAGGATTGTGAGATCTTAGTCCATCTATCACATGATGTTCACATATGATTCTCCCATTTTCATCATTGTTTCTAGAATATCAATCAGAGGCCTTAATAAGGTGTTGGGGGAGTAATTCCACAAGAATGGCACTGTTATATTCAATGCTAATAGAAATTTCTACATTTCCAGTAGATGCTTGTCTAGCCATATTATTACGGTCCATCATAATCTCAAATTGAATATAGGGGGCTTCCCAATTGAATACATTTGGGCCCCTATCTCTCTAGAAATACTATGCATCATTGATTTTGATTTCCTCATCAGAAGGATAAAAAATTGAATCCTCAAAACGATAAATAGATACCTATAATTTGATGGCCATAGATATATCATTAATAATATCTTTATATAAACCCATATCCATGATTTACCTTACATAAATATCCTAAAGGGAGTCCTAAGAAAAATGGACAGGATCATTGATCGATTTATGTAGACCCATTATCAGAGGTGAAATACTACTGGGCATCCTAGTGAAGGGTGGTAATGCTAGATATAAAAGGTGGAATCAACATCTGTGGCCTCGAAGACACCCTCCTCTACATGCATGAACATATTTCTTTGATAGTACTGGAACATCAAACGTTGAGGGTTAAAAACATGAAAAATTCATATTACAGAAATCTGACCTCGGTGGCAGGTCATTTATATCCTTTTTGGTCCAAAATCTCCCCCATTATCTCTGATCATCAACCTCATTCTCGATGGGTCATTTTGAGGGGAGAGATATCATTCTAGCATCACAACTTGTTCGAGAGGGCCATTGGATTATGAAGATGCCTAGGACCTACCATTTCATTATGGGAAGCAAGCTCATATATATCACTCATAATGGAAATGTTGGATAAAAAGAAACAAGACACAATCAACTTCATTGAACTGACCTCGTAGTGTGATAAATGTGTATTCAATCCTTCTTCCTCTATGTCCTTCACCACTTAGGTATTTCAACGCACACTAGAGATTAAGGAGATAGATGATAGTCAGAAAGAAAATATATGATCCAAAATTAATATCATAGAAATACAACCTTTTATCCTTGAGGATATGGAATAGAGAAATCCCTACTGATGAGGACACCAAATGATATGTAATATTGATGGGTCTGGATGCCTATGATGAAAAATTAATAACAAGGATAGTTTGGACCACCTCTTTATTGAGGGTGACTATGAATGTGAATTGTGGAGTGTCTTTGGTGAGTTAACATGACTCGTTTTCCATAACATGGAATATATCTGTTTCTTGGATAGGTGGTACCATATCTCATGAGATAGAGGCTTGTAAAAGGTGGCACACACCATTATCTGACATGTAGGGTGCTGGTTCATCTGGCAGGCCTGTAACACAACAATTCATGATGGGGGTTGTTCCCATTGTAGATCCATCATTATCAGGATAAAAAACCTCCTCCTTGAAATGGAGTGACTCATCATCAATTGGTGGGAGGACCACTCCCTTCACTGAACTCATTTGAGTTCTATCGTTTCCCAACCTGATAACAGCAGCATCAGAACCCAATGTCTTTTCTAGAATAGGCCCTCTGTGGGTATCAAAATCTATAATAACCGGTCTTTCTACATGATGGTCTTGAGAATATGATTGTTAATTCACAACTCCTCTAGTTTGTTAATATTGGCATTCTCTTCCAAACTGGATCTTGGATCCTCACTTCTGGATGAGACTATGACATTGTTATTTTGTTTAATTATGTGCCATAAGATTATCATTGCATTATTAGTGGAAGAAACTGACTCTATTCTTATTCACAATTCCATTCAGGGCCTTTTACACACTCCTAGTCAATTTTTTAAATCATTAGAATGTACAGGGGGATTCTCAACAACAACACCAAAGTGTTCCACTCCTAGAGTGAGGGGAACCAATTTGCAGACAACATTTCATCCCTTGATGTCCTCAAATATGACTCCATATTCATTCACAATGTTGAAACGTTGAAACCCATGGAGGTCAATTTGGTTAGAGGGATTCCCTTGACCTTCTCTATTTTAGGCCTCTATTGGACCTTTATCCGAGATAGTTGTGGCTTGTCATGTGTCTTTGTATTTCATTTCCTTAAAAAAATATAAACGATGATGAAGATATTTAATACCTTTGATGGGATCAAAAGGTTTTTTAAATAGTATTGTTCCATTATTTCCACTTTGGTTCATTTTGAGTAACACCTTGTATGGACTACGAGGGAAAATAATTTATACAATGCCAAATTGGATTCAGGGGTTCCTAAGTGTAACACCTTAGATGGTGTAATGTGGTGATTTGATTTTATAGTATAAGTAGAGAAAAACATTGGTTACCTAAATACAAGAAAGTGGAGAGTTTCAGGTTTCCAAACGATTAGATAATGTTTCTCCTAAGTCAATGAACATAATAGGATTCGGTCAATGCAATATACACAAGGCATTATTGATTTATATTTGATGTGTATGTTCTAAAATTCCATTGGAATTGTTGGACCTATGAATGAATATCACCACCCATAGAAGACGTGGATATTATCCAATGGTCCTGGGCATATAATAAATTTTAAAACATAAATTAATAGGTATTCATGGAAATTTTGATTTATGTTTGTGTAGGTAGTTTCATACAGGTGGTCCATAAAGCACATGAGCTGACTTGATTATGATTTATTTCGTTAAGTACCTCCATTATTACTTGTGAAAAACATCATCATAAATTCAGATTATGTATTAGTTATTGAATACATATTCTATGGTCTGCTATGTTTTACTTATACACTATTCAGACCATCACTGGTACCAAGAAAGAAATTATTGTTGCATGTCAGGAGAACGAAATGTGACCTGCTATAGAAAATTGATTTTTTAAACTAAGATTGATTAGAGAAGTATATGATTATGATTATGCTCATTATATTGTCAAAGAATTATTATCCTTTTTTTATTTTTAATACTATATATTTTTTATACTTTTTACCCTATTTACCATTTATTCCTCCATATTTTACACAGTCATAATATCCACTTTTGTACAATATGGTGCATTTGATAAAAATTATTATGTTATACATATTTCTTGTAATATTTATATAATTTATGTTTAAAATATTCATTATATTGATTCCTATATTCCCTTATTTGTATATCACCACTATGATTTACCCTAATAAAGAGGGTATAGTCTTACCACCATACAATTACATACCCTCACAACTAGTAAGTAGCCTCTATAATACTGGATGGTGGGCTTGTGGCCTTAACGCCAACTAGTCTTGTTAGATCAAAGAGTGAATGGGGTCTTCATGTGACAATGTGTTATCAAAGGTTTTATTTCCATGTATTAATATTATCAAATGAATGATAGGAGAAAAAAATGTGATGTAACGGTGTAACTTGCTCATGTATGGGAGTGTCAAACCCACACAAATGGGAATGATCATGATACTAGGTTTGGGACTCCTGATATGTTTTTTGTGTCACACTTGATTATCATTTCACATGCAGTGACTAGTATACAATTACAATTGTTACTGATTTATGGAGTTTTAACCATGTCTCGGTATAATAAGGGAGTATTATTGCATGCATTATCATCGACATGTAGATATTCATTGGTCATTCCATTTTGATTTCTTTGTTTAACTTTCTAATACATACTGGATGTGAACTTTGATAATAATTAACTTTATACCATGCTTTATTCATAATGTATCATGTTTATCTGTAACCCCTTATTAGGTTAATTTCTATAATTCTTACATATATACTATGTTTTTTTGATTATTAGCATTATTTTATATAAACAATGTATTTGTTATTATTCAGCATGTTTACTTAAATATCATTACTGTTCTATTATTTCTATGCCAGTAGATAGTCTCTAGTTAAATAGTATTCTTTTATTCTAACTTGTATACATTAATTTTTTAATTTATTATTTTTTATAATAATGGGACACATATAGTTAAATAATGTTCCTACATCAGCCTAAATAGTGTCTTCCTGTATAGCTAAGTGGTAGAATTCTATCTAACTAATTATAGTGTGTTTGATATTTGTTCCATTGGTTATATTCCCTAAAGCTATATCATTATAATTCAAATAAATGTTAATTAAATTTTATGTTTTGTATCATCCCCTATAAAATGGTAATGTTAGTTTGTATAATTGAACAATTGAATAAAAAATATTACAACATTAGAATATATACATGATATAAAACCGGTTGCAGTAATATGAAATAAAATTTAAAACATACACATCCTATGAATTTATAACATGGGAATGTATTATTAATCTAATAAAACCAGTATATATATATATAGATAGAGAGAATTAATTATTGAAGAAAATGGATTTTAGATAAATGGAGTGTCAATTGAAACTTATAATATCTTTTACATTCATAACATGTAAAGGATGGCTTATATAATAGATCCCATATATGCTTGACTCTACCCTTATAGGAGAAATTTATAATTTTATTCCTATAATATAAACCTAATAAGTTATCATTTTATATATTTAATAAAATTACTGTAATAGGTATCTATTAAATGGGATTATAATGGAAATTCATATAGTGGTAACTCCATAAATTTGTAATGGTTTTCTATATAACTGAACAAATGAGGTAATGATGTGTCCTTGATAGTTCCCCTATATTTTTATATGAATTAGAACTTAACCCTGGGGGGTTATATTCATGATAAATTTATAACGGTTGTTTCATGATTTAGTAGCCACTTATATTGTGTAATGTATAAATGTATGATAGAATATTACCTATAAAACTCCCTTGAGATGATATAATCCATTTTTTCTCCATTCTTTGTTATATTATTAATATTCATTAGTTAATTAAAAATACAGTAATAACTTAAATGGTATTTTACAATATATATTTTGAGTGAAACATTCTTTATCCGATTTTGTTATCTGAAATTATGAATACATAATTCTTTAAAACAAATTATTTTAAATTTATCATATACTATTTTATGGGATCAATATAATTAATGTAGTATCAATATTTCCAAAATCATTTCATTAATAAATGGTACTGGGATATTATTATATTTTAAACTTCTTAATTTTTTAAAAACATTTGAGGTTATTAAATACATTAAAATGAAATAGTTTGGTATAGATTATAATGAATAACCCTTATGTAATAGTTTGATTTGTTTTTCCATTGATATTACTTGAATGGGAATGTGGGTGTTTCCCATATGTTACAGTTATATTATTAATTTATTAATTAAAATTTAAATGTTTTAGGGTAGATACTAGTGAACATTTTTCGATGAATCTAGTTGTTTGTTTGGTTCTAGGATTAAATTATTGGTTATCCCATTATGGTGGCCACTATGAAAATGAGAAATTGGTATTTTTTAACTAAGATTCACGGAATGATATGTATTGTTCATTTAATGATTTGAGTCAGGTATGAATCCTTGATGATTAAATGACACCCTTGGTAGGTAGTTGGCCGTTTGATATATTGATCCTTGTGGTGGTAAGAACATTTATATATAGTATATGACTATTAGTTAATATATTCTGATCTTGACCTAATGTCCCTTAAGGTATTAGTTCCTTACATGGATTATCAGATAGGATCAGGGTCTTGCAGGCCGATGCAAGGAAATTTTAATCCTATTTTGCCAGTTTTTCCCTTGCTTACATTTGAGTTGTTTTACCAAGGAATTAGATATCGTATAATGGAATCCATTATGTAGGATCTAGATCTCATGTGAGAGACCTTAGGTATATATGGATGGACCTAGTTACCCTATTCTGAGACTTGATAGGTAGGGAAGTAGAGACCTAGAGGAATAAGTATTTGAATCAGACCCTTCTGGATAAATATTTTTTGATCTATATAATCCAAGGAGAAAGGTTGGGACAAGGGTTATTTTTTATAATTTAAAAAATATTTTTTTACACTTATATAGAAGCCGATTCACATTAAGTACATGGGATTCTTAATATAGGAATGGTGATACATTTAGTTTGTGAGGAATCCCCTTTGTTACTAGAGTATAAAGACTAGCTTCAATGAGAAGAACTATTTGGTTCCATAAATCCGTTAAACAATTATTTCATGTATGAATCATTATTTTATGAAAAATTGTTTTATTGTGCATGAATATTCGATAAATTATTTTATATTTGAAGTGCCATATTTTTATGAAGATTTTTATGAATGATTCTAGTTTAATGAGATAAAAAATTCTTGTTTCACAGTTATCCTAGAATTTTCTAGGTATGAATTATATTATAATGATCCATTCCTTAAATAATGTCTTACAAGTTCATAAACCTAATGCATATGGAGAGTTTAATCCATGATGGCTACATCTTCAAAACTATTCATATGAAATTTGTGTGAGAGGTTGGGCATAGACCAAGGGTTTTTGTTTTTATATTAAATTCTGGTTGGAATGGTATCATTGATATTTGACTAAAATAAAGATTGTTCACCATGATGAGGGAAAATTTGGGGGTAAATCATGTTCGAGGGGGAGGTTAACCTATAGGTACACCTGACACAAATTTTTTAGAGACATAGTTCCCAGGGATAGATAAATAAATGACTATCCTACTTAACATTATTGTGTCTTAGTAGAATAATACATATCTATCAATAGTATTTGTTTCTCTTATTTTAGTGTAGATCATATCCAATATCCAGATATCTTCATGTGTAATGCCTCGACCCCAGAATCCTAGAGTTGATGCCTAACTTTATAACAATGGCATAGATACAAGCATCGAATCCAAAGGGACTGAATATTTTATTATTTTTGGAAAACTAAATTAAACACATGATATCTATAAGACATTGGGAAATGAAATCATAAACATGATACAAAATAAAATGAAATTAACAACATCCTTGAAACTCATTCATTGGAATCTTCATCATTACCTAAGAAAAGGAAACCTAAAAAGGGAGAGTTTAAATACTCTATAAGGGTATGAAAATTGGAATAAATGATGAATTTATGAGAGTAAATCAATATCTAATGTTAAATAACTAATAAAATATTTGATTAAAATTAAAATATAATGCATAATCAATATGGAATGGTTACAAACTGGAACAAATGCCATTTTATGAATTATATGGGAATATAATGAACCATATATATGTGAAAGAAAAAAATAAAGAATAAATAATAACTAATGCTAAATGGGGTAAAGTATTAGTTATTAGACCCCATGTTTCCTAGGTACATGGTACCTTGACCATCAGGACTATTGACAAGACAATTTAGCATATCCGGTAATAACCCAAATAATTTTTCGATTGATTCGTCTTGTTAGACTACTAATGCATCAAAGAGTTGTATATAATGAGCCCTATACATTTTATCTTTTTCCAAACAATTCCACATATTTTGAGTAATCTATTTATTTCATGAACAACATGCCTTATCAAATATACGCATTGAATAAAATATACAAATTTGTCATGAATTCCCCATTGAACAAATAATTGTCGAAGAGAACATACTATGTAAAAAATGTATAAGGATTACAATATTATAATATAAGTTACATCAGAATATATCTATTTAATAAAAAAATTTATGTACCATAAAACTGATCATAAGGATCCGGATTTTTCACGATGGAGTTAACAATGAGAAGAGAAAGTGATATTGTAAAGATAATTTTTACCACTTGTAAATTTTCTAGTAAAATCTCCATAGATGAGATAATTAAAAGTAAAAATATATTACCTAAAGATAAATGTATTCATGATATTAAATATCAAATCAGGCTGAATATAAACCAATAAAAAAGTGTTATAATGCGGTATGTCTCATGGAATGAAATGTGAGACAATAATCCCTTACCTTATCCTTCCTTTTCATTGTGTGGTGTTTAACCTCCAATATAATTTTCTGAAAATGTTACTAACATATTAAATATTAATAATAATATATATGATATCATATAAAATCTGATTATAATATCTTATAACTAATTTGATAACAATATTTCATTATTTTCACTATTTCTTGTGTAAATTGCATTGTTATTTTTTTGGTATTTTTAACTTGTAATTTGTTGAACCTATTAACAATATCATGTTTTAATCATTTAAATAATATGAAAAATATTAAATTTTAATATATATTTAGTATATTTAAATATTTATATAAATATATAAAATTTGGTGATATGAAATGAAATGAACAGTTAATGGTGACGGTAGGATGTATGTATGCATAAATGCTACTTTTATTTCATTTACATATTAAAATAATGAATAGCAAGTGATTTATATGCATATTTTAATTAAATTATCATATATATGTCTTAAATGACACATATTTCTTTTAAAACCATCCTCTATATGTTTAATACATAGTGATAATGAATCACATATCGTAGAGTAGGAGGTAGTCCAAACTTCCACAAATGATGTTATTATGTTTACAAAAAATGGCTAGTTTAAGGGTATGTGTTTTATAAAAATTATAGGAGAGAAAATACATTATAAAGATGATATATATCATATATAAATAGTGTTTCCATCAAAATTATCACCATGATCATAGTTAAAGGAAAAATGAACAACCATCATTTTGTGAGGCGGTAGTTCTCCATAAACATAAAAGGTACATTCATTGCCCATTAAACTGCATATCTGTATGTTTAGGTCAAACCCTTAACATAAAAATATATTATTTTGTTGAATATAATGATGTTATTATGTTTGAATAGAATAATAATATTTTATGATGTGGATAATTTAAATAAAACAAAATATTCGTTGGATGAATATTACCTCGTCATTTGATAACTCCTTTTCATTTTCACAAAATAGATTCATTGGATAGATTTATATAACATCCCAACCCTAGTAGCCTATAGTCAGTGGTTAGGTTATTAAAATAGAAAATATAGAAGAGATAAAATCATAATGTATTTGTTAGATTATTAGTCATAAATAACTGGATGCATGTATGGTTCCCATGTTACACTGATAATTAAAATTATAACATTACCAAAGAAAATAATCTACTTATTTTAACTTATTCAATGCTTTTATCTTTACAAATTTTTTAAGGAATAGAAATAAAATGGTGACCTCAAATTCTCAGTAAGGATTATATGAGACAATAATAAATAAAGCAATGTAAATAAGGCATATAAATTATGAAAAGGTAAAAAATCTAAAAAACACATTCCAACGATAAAGTAAGAATGAAAATGTGAATATTTGTTCTTTCATAATGTAATAGTAATGGAATTTAATAACAGAATAATTAATACAGAAAATTTCTAATTATTGGAATTCATGTATATGGATGATGAACTATAATACCATCAAAATAGTTAAAGTATGTTGGTAAAAAACTATATGATTATTTTTTGAAACAAAATCGAATTTTTTCCACTGTTTTGTCTCATGATATATATTGATACATTGAGGGGATATTTATAAAAGCTACCCACACAACATTGAAATTACAAAGAATTATTAATACATATATTAAATTAAATAACAACACCCTATATAAAAATGGTATACATATCATACAATAATCGTATCCATGATACAATAAATATTGATATTTAAGGAATTATGATCATGAATAAATGGGAAATATGAATACAGCATGCACAATGAATAAGTGGAAAAAGGGAATATAATAATGGTTTCAATGAAATAATGGATATAAATCTTACATAGACATTAATAAGGAAATATTTTCATTGATTATGAAAAATTATGACCAACTGATGTGAAAAAATATAAAATTATTGTTTAAGAAATATTATAAATGAACCACTTTAGTGTGGTTTTAGGGAAAACACTAAAGAGGCATTAAAATAGGAAAATGAATGATTTTTATTTATAAAAAATAAATTTACAAAGATATTTATTCATGATAAAATGACTTATTTTATGAAAATGTTGTAAACTTAAAATATATTTTGGATGGTACATGAAAATGGATATGAAATTAGAATATTCCATTAAATATGGAATTCCAATAGATAATAATTAAAAATAGAACCATATAAAAAATGTATTTCTATATAAATGGAAGATGAACTAATATGGATAGAAGATGTTGGAAATAAAACATATAATGAAAAATGGTTAGATAAAATTAGAGAATATATTCATTGGTATAAGAGAGAAAAAACATAACCCTAATGAAAAATAGAGGTTCAGAATAATCCCTTACCTTATGTATAATTTCTTTTTGAACATCCCCCTAAACTCCTGTATAATGAAATTATATTTGTTAATAATTTAATTTATAACCTATTAAAACATTATTTTATTTATTATACTTTAATTAATTTCATTTATATTGTTTTTGGTGATATTAGATTCCTTTTCACCATTCGAGGGTGTCTGTTTCAAAGGTTTTCATGATTCATTCACTTGTATACATATTATGATGTTCATGTATAAATGGGAATTATTCTCCATATTTGTAATTATATGTTATTAATGAACTTATAAAATATTAAATGGTCATATATATCATTTTTTCTGATTTTAGGATGATTCATTAGATAAATCATTGATGATGAACCATTATTTATTTTACTGAATTTTCGATTTTCATATACTAGTTTTGTTTTATTAAAAAATATTATGTATATATACATGTTTGATAACAATATATAACATATTATATGTAACATTAAATCTTATTTAACAATAATAGTGGTTTAATTACCATCCTTTAAAGCGTTAATGGAAAATGAAAAACCATCATCCACGATGGTAGTAAATCAGATCATCCTGGATGATGTTTCCATTTTTAGAATAAAAGATGGTGTACAAGGGGTATTATGATGGATTTTACAATTACACAATAAAGTTCTAGTGAATATAAGATACTGGATTTGTCATTCATATTTTTATTGAGGAGATGTGGTAAGTATAAGAAAAGAAATGAAGTTGAATCAAATTGAATGAGATGGATTGCGGGGCATACCTTTTTAAGTATACACCATGGGGTCGTCCTTAAGGGACATGTGATTGATATTTTTATGATACCAAAGGATCCTGGACATTGGGAGATACATTGTAAAATTATTTGGTATAAAATGGATAATATTTAATTTTAAAGGGGTGTGGGTAGAAGATGTGGGGAGGGTTAGTATTTATATTGGATGATATGGGTGTTTTTATTTATTTTATAAATTAGTTTATTATTTAGGATAAAGAAAATACATATTGATGATAATAAGTCTCAATATGGTTAATAAATAAGGATAGTTATATATTAGTGTGGTTACATTAGATATTAAACAATTAATATTGTATTCAAATTATAATGTATATATACCCAAAATTACCATATTTCCCTAGTCACCAAAAAATCATTTCTTTTAGAGAAGTACACATAATTCACCCTATCAATTTTTTGACAATTTGAATGCATAAATGAACACAATTTTATGAAAATAATTTTCTACATTTAAGAAATTTTATAAATAATTAATGTCATAATTTAAATAGAAAATAATAATTTTAAAATTTGAAATGAATTTATAAAACATTAAAAAATTAATTAAGGTATCATAAATATGTCATATAATATAATGAAAATAAAATACTAATTTATTATTCTATTTTATGAAATTAAATTTCATTCTAAATTGTTATATCAATTTAAAAATTATAAATAGAAATTTATGTTTTATGAAAATACGAACACTTTGTTTATAATTTTCATAATATTTATTTAAATATATTATGATCTATTTATATAATATTACAATTTATAAGATGAAAAAAATTTATTTCTACTTTCATAGGTGGGATTCCTATTTTATTGACCTAATTGATATTCACAGGGCTCACAAGACTATTCCAAAGGAAACGCTACCATTTCATTGATATATGTTTTTTAATTCCTATAAAAAGCCTCTTATTTCATACATTCTTCATTTATAACATTTTTTTTATGTTCTATCTATGATTTTATCAAATTTTTACTATATGATTTTTTTTTGTTCAAAGCATGTGATCGAATGAATTTAATTTATTTAATAGGATATGTACCTTAAAATCTTCTGTTTTATGTTCTTCCCTCTTTTATTAATTTTTAATTTAAAATTATGTTTGAACATTTCCCTCTATTGAGATGTGGATGGTTCTTCATCCTAATATATTTAGTTTCCCAGGTTTATTCTTCCATTTCATGGGTTTTCCGAAGAACCTTTACCTATCGAGTCACATAATTTTTCAATACTTTCTCTCTTGTGTCATGAATATTAACATGCTCTTCACAGTAATACAAATGAGGTTTCATTTCTATTTCTTCGTAGGTAAGTACATGTGTTGGGTATCTAATTTACTTCTTTAAAAATGATATGTTAAACACATCAATATCATGGGAGAGACTTGTTGGCATTGCTAAATGGTATGCTATAGCTCAAATTATTTATATACATTCAAATGGTTTGATGTACCTGTTTCTCAATTTCCATTTCTTACCAATCCTTCAGACATCCTTAACAGGAAATACTATTAGAAATACATGATCTCCTGCTTGAATTTCAAAATCCATTCTACTTTTTTCAAAATACTATTTTTTATAATTTTAGATGCTTATATATAATCCAGAATAGTCATTACCTTTGTCATTTTATTTTTAAAAATTTATGTGCCTATATGTTTCCTCCCACCAAACTCTTCCAAATATGTTGTGGTTCAATGCCTCTTCCCTAATAATGCTTTATATGGTACTAATTGAATACTAGAATAGAAAATATTATTATAGGAAAATTTTACCAAAGGAAAATAATAATCTCATATAAATTTAATTTCAAGAGAGAATAATCTGAAGATGTCTCCCAATGTTTGAATAGTTCATTTTGAATGTACGCCTATTTGAGGGTGATAAGATGTACTCAAATGATGCTCATTATCTAATTACAATTGAAGAATCATGACCAGGATTGTCATTGAAGTCGATCAAAGTTTATTATTTATAATCCTACTAACTACTATATATGTGGAATGTAGGGTCTAACCCACAGGGAAGTCAATTTTTGACCACTATTCTTCTAAAAAAAGCACAAAAACTCCACTTTTGTTAGAATTTGAGTGGAATCTCTTTTTTTCCTACTTTTTATATTTCGTTTTGTTTTATTTTTATAAGGAAGAAATGACACACCACAATCATTTTTAGTTTTTTAGTTCAAAACTGCAATGAAACAAGAAATATACTAAAAACATTATGTAATATAGATATAAAGAGGTGATAAATTTCAATGAAGAATATAAGCTCGGGAAAAAATTTAATTGTAATGGCTTTTCGAGTATTCCAATTCACATTAAAGTTTCTACAATGGACCACTATAAGAATATATATCTCACTTCCCTCGCTAAGAGTTATGTCATTCAGTCAATCAATCTTGGAGTTCTCCACACCGAGATAAATTGACCGCAAAAATTGTGATTTGAAAAAGACTACAGAACATACTCACTATAAGTTCTAAAGTTCCCTAAATTTGTTTTCTTTTGAAAGATGTATCCAAAATAAATCTCTTAGAATTATTGTGAAGTTATAATTAAAGTACTAGTGGTATGATGTTTTATAATGGGTTCAGAATTGATCTCACCGATCAATTATTGATACATTGAATTGATAAAATGAAAAGGAAGAAAATATATGATTAATTTTTTTAATACCTCGAACTGAATGGTTTATCCCAATAACTTGTTCATTATCAAAACATCAAATGGAAACATGCTAGAACAGAGTAAAGAATATTCAGAAATGAGGGCAGAAGAACTACCCAATGATGTGTTATGCCCACTGGATCTCTCTGATCTGATGAAAGAGAATCTCCCGAATCTCTAATGGTTCTCTTTCTCTATCGTGTATTCTCTCATAAAATCTCCCAAAACTACAACTTGCTCTGTTTTAAGTACCCATTGTCTTATGATTCTCATCATCAACACTTTTCACCGACTTAAACTTGTCTTTTACTATTGCTCAGCACACATGCGTTTTATAATGAATGATACGCCACACTAATTTTTCTCACATAACTAAATCCATTTGAGTTAGTTAAGTGAATCTGGATGTATTCCAGTCTCTCAAATGAACCAGCATAGTTAGAACAGAAAAATAAATAAATGAAAATGAAAAGAAAGTAAAATAGTTATTTTTTAGTTTGATGTAATATTTCTTGTTCAAAAGTTAACTAAAGTAAATTAATAAAAATCTTAAATGATAACTATGATTATTATGATTATTAGTTTGTTAATAATTGTAAAATTATTATGTTTTTAATTTATTATTAACAATTTGGTCATTTTATTAATTTTAGTACTATTAGTAATTAGCTATTATAACTTAATGAATTTTTTGTTGTCAGAAATTATTTATTAAATATTTTATTTAGTCTACAAATTTTACTATAATAACTATTATTTAAAGGGTGATTTTAAATTAGATTATTATTATTTGTGAGTTAATTTAATTTAATAAGTTCTATTTAATTAATAGATTTTTAATCTTATCATATGATTAATTATTATTGATAATTATTTTATATTAAAATAACTATTCATTTACTAATGTTATTATTTGTTATGTTATTTATTATTATTAATTAATGTTATTAATGTTAATTATAAATGTTTATCATTATTTATAAATTAAATTATCTACTAATTTTTGTTAATTATTTTAGTTTATTATAAATTTTTATGATGAATTTAAATTTTATTAAGAAGTATTTAATTAGATTTCCACATTAAATTATAAATAATTTAATTTTAATTAAGAAAATCTTATTAGTTTAATAAAAGTTTTATTAATGTTAATTAAATTATTAATCCTATTTTATCTTCTCCCTTTAAATCAGGACGCACAGCAAGGGGGAGTCTTCTTCTACTCTGCAAACAATTCTGGCGGAGGCTAGGCTTTGATGACTCTATCTCTCACCGTGGTTCGAGTTTATTTAGGCGGCACATATTTAAAGAAGCAGCGACCTCCTCCATTATGACCAGCGGCATGGTTCCTTATCACTCACGGTGGTGTGGCACTACCCAGCTTCATCAAACAGATCTTGTGTGGAATGAATCCGACGTCAACGATGGTGCAGCGGCGGACTGGACTTCTCTACTACAGAAGCGGTGTGGCCTCCTGGTTCGACGGCTGATATATCAAAGGAATGAAAATGTGGCTACTCATGCATTTCATAGTGAATCCTAAAATAAAGGCGATGTCGGCCTCTTATGGTGCAGAATCGGATCTAGGGTGCGGTGACCATCTCTTTCCAGGTAGAATCAATTCTTGGATGCTTCGGATTCTTCTCCAGCAGCTTGAGCTCCTCCTCATAGTGTGCTAGACTCAACATTAGATCAATCTCTTGTTGGGGCGCCTCCTCATCTGGCCCCGATAAATATTTTTTATATCTGATATCTTAAAAAAAGATATTTTGATATCTTTGAAAAGATATATCTGATATCTTTGACAAGATATATTTGATATCTTTGAGAAGATATATTTTATATCATTGATGAGATATATTAAATATCTTTAATCAGATATGAGATATTTTTAGGAGATATATGAGATTTAATCTTCTATTTATATGAGGTGTGCGGATCCTCTCTTTGTAGTGGTTGGAGGCAGTGCAGTTGCGTTTTCAAGGAGCGGTTTTCAGATCTGCAACCGGTGGAACTACTATGATTTGATCGGATTTCATCTGCGGTGGTTTTTTTATCCGATCCCGGTGTTTTTCATCTGCACTTTTGTTCGGACATCAATCTTCTGCTTTCACGGTCAGATCTATTTGGGTTTCTTTAGCAGGCTACTTTCTTCTTTTCAGGCTTCATCAAGACTGCATCTATTCTCCGACTTTGATCCACTATTTTTCTAAGTATTGCTTTTGAGATCCCTTTTAATTTTGGGGAGTCTCTACCGTGTACTTATCTATTTTTAGTGGATCCCTCTTTCTGGACTAGGTCCCGTGGTTTTTCCCTTTTTTGTGTTTTCCACGTAAAAATCTGGTGTCAATTTTATTTTTCTGCACCTGTTTTTGTCGCTACGCATCCGCTGTTTGAGGGAAAGATTTCTCCGCTGCGAGTTCGTGTTTTTTGTTGTTTGCACATTCATTGCTTGCCATCTTTCCCAACATCTGGTATCAAAGGGTTTGGTTTTTATTTCATATTCATTATGGAAGCTAATTATAGTCGGATGATTTTATTGAATGGTGCCAATTATCATATGTGGCGACTTAAAATGAAGGATCTGCTTTTTTTCAAGTGAATGCATATTCCAGTGTTTAGTACCCAGAAGCCAGAAAGGATGTCAGATGAAGAATGGGCGTTCGAGCATGAGATGGTTTGTGGCTTCATTCGCCAATGGGTCGAAGACAACGTGATGAACCACATTGTCAACATCTCTCACGCCAGAACATTGTGGGAGAAGCTCGAGACTACCTATGCTTCTAAGACTGGAAATAATAAATTGTTTCTTCTCAACCAAATGATGAATTTGAGGTACAGAGAAGGTACGTCTATTTCTAATTATTTAAGTGAATATCAGGGATGTTTTGATGTATTGTCTGGCATGGGTATTAATTTTGAAGATGAGGTTTTGGCACTTTTATTGCTTAACACGTTACCTAATTCTTGGGAGAATTTACGTGTTACTCGAACCGGTTCTACTCCTAATGGTGCTGTGACATTCAGTTTTGTTAAGTCTGCTATTTTGAATGAAGAAGTCAGGAGACGTACTCAAGAGAAATCTTCAGAGCTTTTAGAGATAGAGAACAGGGGGAGAAGCCAGGAAAAGAATCAGGGACAGAGAAGTCGAGGAAAGAGTAAAAGCAGAAGCAAATCTAGATCAAAGCAGAGAGATTTTGAATGTCATCATTGTGGAAAGAAGGGGCATGTTAAGAAGTTTTGTTATCGGCTGAAAAGAGAAAACAGAATGAAGGAAAATCAGCCAAAGGAGAATATCGATGAAGATGATCATGTCGCTGCCGCTACAGGGGGTGATCTTGTTATTGTTTATGATTCCATTAATATTGCTTCTGATCATTCTTACTGGGTTGTTGACAGTGGTGCCTGTTTTCACGTGACATCAAAGAAGAAGTTCTTTACATCTTACAACCCAGGTAATTTTGGGATTTTGAAGATGGGTAATGATGGTCATTTTGATGTCGTAGGTATCGGGATTGTTTGTTTAGAGACCAGTACTGGAAGTAAGCTGATTTTGAAGAATGTTCGACATGCACCAGAGGTTCGTTTGAATATTATTTCTACCAGAGTTCTTGATGATGAAGGGTTTATCAACACATTTGGTGATTGCCAATGGAAACTTTCCAAGGGATATTTGATTATGTCTCGAGGGAAGAAGCAATCAGGTTTGTATTGGACTAGAGCATCTATTTCAAGTGATACTGCTTGTGTTGTTGAGTGCATTGTTTCGTCCAAGTTGTGGCATAAGAGGCTCAGTCACATCTGTGAGAAAGGGATTGGTTGTTTGGGCAAGAGAAATCTTCTTCCAGATTTGAAGAGTGTCAAATTGGACAAATGTGATCGTTGCATGGCTGGGAAACAGAGCAGAGTGAGTTTCAGCAGTCATCCTCCACACAGGAATTCACATGTACTTGAATTAGTACATTCAGACGTTTGTGGTCCTTTGAAATCTAAGACCTTTAGTGGCGGTCTTTATTTTGTGACTTTTATTGATGACTACTCACGAAAGCTCTGGGTTTATGTTTTGAATGCTAAAAGTCAGGTGCTCAGTGTTTTTAAGCAATTTCATGTTTCTGTTGAGAGGGAATCAGGAAAGAAATTGAAAGGTATTCACACTGACAATGGGGGAGAGTATTGTGGTCCATTTGATCAATATTGCCGGCAGGAAGGTATTCGGCATCAGAAGACACCTCCCAAGACACCTCAGCTAAATGGTGTAGCTGAGCGGATGAACATGACTTTGTTGGAAAGAGTTTGTTGTTTGCTTTCGGAAGAAAAGTTTCCTGGACACTTTTTGGGTGAGGATTTACTTACTGCTGCTTATATTATCAATTTATCAGCTTCAGTTGCTTTGCAGACAGACACTCCTGATAAGTTTTGGTATGGAAAAAGGATCAGGTACGATCACTTGAAAGTTTTTGGTTGCAAGGCTTTTGTTCATGTGCCTAGAGATGAGAGATACAAATTGGATGATAAGTCACGGCAGTGTATTTTTATTAGGTATGGACACGATGAGTTTGGGTACAGGTTTTATGATCCCGCTTTAAAGAAACTTGTCAGAAGCCGAGATGAAGTGTTTAAAGAGGACCAGACTATTGCAGATATTGATAAGAGAGAAAAGTCCACTTCTCCAACTTCTGATGGTTTTGATAGTCTTGAGCCAGGTTCTGATTCACATTTACCTCATATTGTTGATTCGGATGATCACATTGATGTGCAGAATGATGCTCAGGGTGAACAGGTTGGAGTTGATATTTCTGATGCACCTTTTGTTTCTGATGATCCGGTTCCTGGGGTTATCAATGAACCCACAGTTCCACTCCGGAGGTCATCTCGGCATCGTACCATTTCTACTCGGTATTCACCTGATGAGTATGTGCTCCTCGCTGAAGGGGGAGAACCAGAATCTTTTGATGAGGCAATGGAAAGTGAAAAGAAGGAAAAATGGGTTGCGGCAATGGATGAAGAGATGAAATCATTGCATGACAACCACACTTTTGAGCTGGTGAAGTTACCGACAGGTAAGAGAGCTTTGCAAAATCGGTGGATTTATCAGATTAATAATGAAGAATCCAGTTCTGTTCCCCGATACAAGGCAAGGTTAGTTTTTAAAGGCTTCCGTCAGAAGAAAGGTATTGATTTTGATGAGATTTTTTCACCTGTTGTCAAAATGTCTTCTATTCGGGTTGTTCTTAGTTTGGCTGCTAGTTTGGGTCTACAGATTGAGCAGATGGATGTGAAGACAACTTTCCTCCATGGAGATTTAGAGGAGGAGATTTATATGGAGAAACAGGAGGGTTTTGTTGAAACAGGTAAAGAGAATCATGTCTGCAGATTGAAGAAGAGTTTGTATGGTTTGAAGCAATCTCCGAGACAGTGGTATAAAAAGATTGAATCTGTCATTTCTCATCAGGGTTTCAGGAAGACATCTTCTGATCATTGTGTGTTTGTTCAGAGATTTACTGATGATGATTTTATTATACTGCTGCTTTATGTTGATGATATGCTCATTGTTGGCCATGATGCTTCTAGAATTGACGGATTGAAGAAGGATCTTTGTCATTCTTTTGCGATGAAAGACTTGGGGCCAGCACGGAATATTCTTGGAATGATGATCTCCCGTGACAGGAAGGCCAAGAAATTGTGGTTATCTCAGGAGAGATACATTGAGAAGTTTCATCAAAGATTTTCTATGGATAGAGCTAAAGTGGTTAGTACTCCTCTTGCTTTACATTTTAAGCTCAGCACCAGTCAGTCACCTTCTACTGATGAAGAGAGAGAGGAGATTCAATACATACCATATTCATCTACTGTTGGTTGTTTGATGTATGCTATGGTATGTACTAGACCTGATATAGCTCATGCAGTTGGTGTGGTCAGTCATTTTCTATCGAATCCAGGCAGAGAGAATTGGAGGGAAGTGAAGTACATTTTTCGTTATCTTCGTGGCACTTCTAATATGAGATTGTGTTTTGGAAAAGGGGAACCTATGCTTTGTGGCTTTACAGATTCAGATATGGCAGGAGATATCGATTCGAGGAAGTCTACTTCAGGCTATTTGATCACTTTTGCAGGGGGAGCTGTATCTTGGAAGTCTAGGTTGCAGAGATGTGTTGCTTTATCTACCACAGAGTCAGAGTTTATTGCATCTACAGAGGCGTGCAAATAATTGTTGTGGATGAAAAATTTTATTCGAGAGCTCAATTTTAATCAAGACAGATATATTTTATTTTGTGATAGTCAGAGTGCTATTTGTTTGGGAAAGAATCCCACTTTTCATGGCAGGTCGAAACATATCGATGTTCGGTATCATTGGATCCGCAATGTTCTTGATTCGAGACAGTTAGATCTTGAGAAGATCCACACTGATGACAATGGGTCAGACATGTTGACCAAGAGTTTACCCAGAGGAAAATTTGAGACTTGCCGACTAATTGCAGGGTTGGCGATGATCCCCAGTTGAGTCGGAGGGGGAGTTTGTTGGGGCGCCTCCTCATCTGGCCCCGATAAATATTTTTTATATCTGATATCTTTAAAAAAAAGATATTTTGATATCTTTGAAAAGATATATCTGATATCTTTGACAAGATATATTTGATATCTTTGAGAAGATATATTTTATATCTTTGATGAGATATATTTAATATCTTTAATCAGATATGACATATTTTTTTGGAGATATATTAGATTTCATCTTCTATTTATATGAGGTGTGGGGCTCCTCTCTTGGTAGTGGTTGGAGGTAGTGCAGTTGCGTTTTCAAGGAGCGGTTTTCAGATCTGCAACCGGTGGAACTACTCTGATTTGATCGGATTTCATATGCGGTTGTTTTTTGATCTGATCCCGGTGTTTTTGATCTGCACTTTTGTTCGGACATCAATCTTCTGCTTTCACGGTCAGATCTATTTGGGTTTCTTTAGCAGGCTACTTTCTTCTTTTCAGGCTTCATCAAGACTGCATCTATTCTCCGACATTGATCCACTGTTTTTCTATGTATTTCTTTTGAGATCCCTTTTAATTTTGGGGAGTCTCTACCATGTACTTATCTATTTTTAGTGGATCCCTCTTTCTGGACTAGGTCCCGTGGTTTTTCCCTTTTTTGGGTTTTCCACGTAAAAAGTCTGGTGCCAATTTTATTTTTTTGCACCTGTTTTTGTCGCTACGCATCCGTTGTTTGAGGGAAAGATTTCTCCGCTGCGCGTTCGTGTTTTTTGTTGTTTGTGCATTCATCGCTTGCCATCTTTCCCAACATCTCTGACACCTTCAACATCTCCATCCACGGTACAAAAAAAATGACTCATCCACCTTCAAGGGCAATGAAGTACACTCCCTACTTGCAATGGAACCAACTCTTCTTCAAGCAGAGTGACATCCTTAGACTTCTCTGTCCTTCCACATCTGAAAATCATTGTTTTCTGAATTAGTATTGAAATGGTCTGAGAAATTCTTGTTTGAGACATTGTTCTGGTTGAGGAGATTTTATTCTGATGAAAAGGTATGGGTGGTGATGGAATGTTACAGAATAGTCACTGTTGGATGAGAAGAATGTTGTTGGTGGGTGATAATGGTGAGGCGATGCAGAGAGACCGATAGTAACATTAGGGTATCAGTGTGTTGCAAAACTATAGGTAGGAGGGATGAGAGACTGATGAAGATCGATAGTAGAAAAGGGGAGTGGCACTGCTCGAAGATGCTATGTCGGTGATATGAAAATATGAACTATCGGTGAGGATGATGGAAGCATGGGAGTGAGGTGCGAGGTTCACTAATAGAAAAAAAATAAAAGGGTCACTGTTACAATAAAATAGAAAAATTCACCGGTTCGTAAAACGAAAGGTCACTGTTGCATTGCAACAAAGGCCCCTGATATATAAAACACTAGGTTACCATTGTAGAAAATAAATAGGTAACCAATACACTTAGATACTAAAGGTTACTGATGGCTTAAAAACAAAATCTCACTGATATAACAAAGGGTCACTGGTATAAAAATTATAGAGTTCACCGGTAATTATTAAATAATAATCTCACTGTTTCTCAAAAAAGGGTCACTGATAGAACGAAAGTAAAGAACAAACGGTGACCATCAAAAATTAAAAATGCATAAATTGAACATAAAATTAAAAATTAAGTAAACTAAATAAAAAGATTGAAAATAATTAACTAGTTAAAACCATAAAATCAAAAACACAAAGATTGAAAATTATAAATTAAATTAAGGCTAAACAACATAAAATAAAAACATGATTATTAAAAAACATTAAACTTTAATTTTATAATTTATGTTTTTAATTGTTAACAATTAAATTAAAAGCATAAAAAATATTAATCTAAGTTGATAAAATAATAAATTTACAAATTATTAAGGTTTCTATAATGATTATAAATAGATATAATCACTGACTAAATAAGTCAGAGATATCTCATATCTATCTCACCGGTGGACTAAAAAAAAGAGGTGATGAATAAATAATATAACTGCATTCTTATGATTAAATAATTAATGTTTTAAAACTCTAAATTTATTAATTATAAAACTAATTGAATACTTATAGTTCAAAACATACTATTTCATTTAATTTAAACTCAAATTCATAACTTAATTAAATAGCAGGATGATTAAGCATATTAATTAATGAAGATAATATAGTTTAATAAAAATAAATTAAAGGAAAAAATATTAAAATAAACACATTGTTAATTAATACACAAATAAGGATATTAAATGATTATTTATTATTAAAGTTAAATTATTAAGATGTAAGCAAAATAAAAATAACAAAAATAATAAACAAATAATTAAAATAGATTTGTAAATTAAGATTAAAATAATTATTTTAAAGACTAAAAATACATAATTAACTATAAATAGTGTTTAATTAACATAATAAGTTATAAAATTACAAAATCTTAATTATTTAGTATAATGAATTTTAAAATTTTAATAAAATCATTAAAAATTAAGTAAAAAGATATGGCAAAACTATGTCAATATTGAGCCACTTCACATTCCCCCACACTTGAGCATTGTTTTCCCTCAAACAAATTTTTTCCTTGTTATCATTGAAAAACAAATTATAGTATTTATGATTCAACTCAAACTATAACATGTCCAACACTTAAGAAAAGAGGACAAAACATGAAAACAGGCTTTTGAAATTATATTTTCAAATCTAGTTTTTCCTCAAATGAGTAATCATTGGGTAATCAAGATAGAAAATATTCATCAGTAAAAGAAAGTGTCATGCCTCATACACAACTCTACTTAGTGATCATTTCCATTCAAGCCTATTTTCTAATTTCAAGAGTGGTAAGAGATAAACCATCAGTGAAGTTAGGAACATAACTGTAGGAACTATTTACATTGACTCATCACTTAGGTTCCAATTTTTTTTGTGAATCACCATAGTGAAACAACCTAAATTACCCCCATATAAACAAATTGATCCCTTTTTCATTTGGATTTCATCATTCCCCTACCCTTAATGATCTAGTTTTTGTCCCTGAAAACATTATTTAATTTTACCCAAACCATGTATCATGTGCTAAGCACTATGCAGAAGCAGTTATTCAAAGTTTACAGAGGGCTTATAGTAAACAAAAATGCACCCAGCATCTATGGTCTCAAAGATTCACTGTGGGATCCCATATTCCTTGACTACACCATTTTCAAAAGATTTTTACGGAAACCATTTACATAGTCTCATTAAGAAAATTACATTAATAATTAAAGGTAAATGAGTTCCCTAGTATCACGATCAAACTTTTAGTTACATTGATTAAGATCATAACTCCATTAACATGTCACCCATATCACTCTAAAAAATAGTACCAAACAAAATTTCATTAATATCTCTAAACAAGATCACTCAAAATCATCCACCCATATTAATTTTAGTTTCACAGCAATGATTAACTACTAAACGAGTATCATTTAAATGAAATACCCAAATGAGAAAAAGGTAACAACCTAAAATTATGAAATAATTTTGAAAAACTTTAACCATTTTTTACAAAATGTATGAATTTAAGTTGGAATTTATATTCTTTCAATTAAGCATAGTTTCACTCAGTCATGCATTGATCCCGTCGATAACACATAAAACCTAATGGTTTCGGAAAATATGACGTCCAAATATTGAGATGATCAATTTGACAGTTTACGTTCAAAATAGATTTTCAATTTAGTATATGGATGACATGTATAAAGGGTCTTATTGAAGTTCATAAATGTTGATTTCCACAAATAATAAGTTACAGTAGGTTCTAAAACAAGTACATACATTATCATTTATGTCCAGTGACATATAGTATAAATTCAGAACAAAAATATCATATAACTTATGGGTGCAGAGTGGACTCTGTGTAATCATTTTAATAGATCGATTTCAATAATATGTTCAATAGAGAAAAATAATGAATGATGAAACACCCAAACCTAAATCATATTCAACACGAAATTTTCAGCCTGCGTGTACCCACCCACACTTAAGTTCAAACAGTGAGAAAATTTTAAACATTTTCAGAATTTTTATTAATATCAATATCAAGACATGTAACATAATTTAATACAATTCAAGCAGGAGTTCCAAAAGAAGAAACATATAGAATACAATTTTCAAGCAGAAGAAGTAGCAGATTTGTTTAAAGCAATAAAGAGTAGAGAAATAAAACAAAATTTAAGAGTATGATAATTTACATGACTAGTATTTTCATTACTCCTTCATCATGGTAATTACTATCCTTAAATGAAAAAATAGAATATTCTTGATAACTTTAAAATAGAAGAAGGAGACCAAGAACAAGCAGTAATAAGTGCTTCCCAAAAAACAGAACAGAGAAGTAGCACATTATTCAAAGGTAAAAATGATACAAAGTAAAGACAATAGAACCATGGGTTTCTCCCCATGTAGCGATAAATTTTAAAGTCTTCAGCCATACCAAATTCAAGATCAGTTCTCAAGCACTGTGAAGGCAGCCAAGCCCCATGTCTATCCTTCAAAATACTGCTTCACTCTCTACCCATTAACTAACATTGGTCTATATTCTTCGCCTATAATTTGTACAACTCCATTATTAATCACCCTCACTATAGTGAAAAGCCTATACTACTTGGACATATGGTTTATAGGAAATATTTTGAGTCCAGAGTTAAAGAGAAGGAAAATTATTTCATCTTCGAATTCTTTGGTTTGTATAATTGAATCATGAAAAATTTTAGTTCTCTCTTTATAAATCCTTGAATTATCATAACTATCTCTCTTAATATCATCGATTTCACTCATCTCAATTAATATAATCTCACCAACAATCTTCAAATCAAAATTTAGATCCTTAACTACCCAATAAGACTTGTGTTACAACTCCACATGTAAATGACAACATTTCCCAAACAACAGCCAGTAAAGAAAAAAATACCTATTGAGGTCTTGAAAGAAATTATATAAGCCCATAAAGCATCATCCAATTTTAGAGACCTATCTTTCCTAGAGGATAACAGAGTTTTCTCAAGTATCTATTTCAGTTCATTGTTTGAGACTTCCACCAATCCGCTAGACCTTGGATGATAAGGAGTACTAGTTTTAGGAACATAACCATATTTTTTCATCAAATCATTATACTTAATGTTCTTAAAATGTGTTCCATTATCAGTGATAAAGGATTTTGGAACTACAAATATTATAAAGATGTTCTTTTTGACAACTTTTATTACAGAGCTATCTTGATTGTTGGGCAGTGCCACTACCTCATCCAATTTTGAAACATAGTCTATATCCAAAAGAATATACTCATTCCCAGGAGATTATGGAAATGGACCCATGAAATCTAAACCCCAAACATCAAAAATTTCAACATCTAGAATTCCTTTTTTGGGGTAACTCTTTCTTCCTACCCATATTGCATAACCTCTAACACTTGTCACAGCCAACCACAAAGCTCCTAGCATCCTTAAAATGAGTGGGCCAAAAACCAGATTGTAGGACTTTTTTAGCCATCATTTCACCACAATGGTGACCTCACCAAGGTGAGAAGTGCAACATTCTATGATAGTTATCAGCTCTTCCTCAGGCATATATATCCTAATAATACCAACAGAACATCTCATAAACAGCAAGGTATCATCCCAAAAAAATATTTAAGCTCAGAAATGAATTTATTTATTTTTGTTATTGGATAATTTTCTGGTAAAGATACCTGCTACCAGGAAGTTGGAAAAATTTACTTTCTAATTGGATTTTATGAGTGGCACAGTAAGAAGCTTTTCATCAGGAAAGAAAAAATTTAATTCCCCAGGATCTTCAGATTGAGTAATAGGAATCCTATAAAGGTGGTCTGCAACTAAATTTTCAGCACTTTGCTTATCCATAATATCTAAATCAAACACTTATAGTAAAAAAATCCATCTAATCAACCTGAGTTTTGTTTCCTTCTTAGACAGCAAGTACATTATAGATTATTGATCAGTAAAAATAAGGACTTGTGAACCTAAAAAATTACTATCTAAGCTTCTCAAGAGAAAAAACAACATCTAGATATATTTTTTCAGTAGTGATGTAATTATTTTGGGCCTCATATAGAAGTATACTAGAAAAATATACCACATGTAACTTCCTATCTATCCTCTGTCCAAGGAAAACACCTACAATAATATCACTAGCATCACACATAATTTCAAATTGTAGTTTCTAGTTACGTGAAATGATAATGGGTGATGTTGTTAGTTTCTCTTTTAACAGATTAAACGATTTCAGAAAGTTTTCATCAGAATTGAAAGGTTCATCCTTAACCAGTAATGAACATAAGAGAATAGTTATTTTTGAAATGGTTTTTATGAATCTCTGGTTGAAACTAGTATTCCATAGAAAACTTTTAATACCTTTTACATTTTCAAGATGTGTCAGATTTTTAATGACTTCTATTTTATAAGTATCAACTTCTAGACTTCCCTTGGACTCCTTATGACCAGGCATTATACACTTTGAAACCATGAATTGAAACTTCTTCCAATTATGAAAAATGTTGGTTTAAATGAATCTCTCTAAAACTATCTCATTATTTCCTGGACAAATATTAAAAGTTCTTCCCACAATAGAGAAATCATACCAAAAATCCACAATGATTCATTCAATAATATCTGAGGAAATATCCATTATACACCTTTGAAAGGTGGCTGGTTCTCCCGAAAACCCAAAGGGCATCCTTTTATAAGAAAAAGTCGCAAAGGGGCATGTGAAAGTGGTCTTTTCCTGATCCTCTTGAGCAACAGGGATCTGGATGTTACCAGAATACCCATCCATGAAATAGAAAAATCCATTCCAATAAGCCTCTCAAGAATTTGATTCAAGAAAGGAATTGGAAAATGGTCCTTCCTTGTGGCTTCATTCAGCTTCTTATAATCAGAACAAACTCTCCATTTTGTGGCTTTACTAACTTGTATTTCTTTATTTTTTTCATTTTTTACTATAGTTAAACTTATCTTTTGGAAAATAACTTGGACAGGGCTGACCCAAGAACTATCAGAAATGGGATATATCATTCTAGTGTCCCGTAGTTTGACTACTTCCTCTCTCACAACATCTTTCATGTTTGGATTCAATATTCATTGAAACTCTACCCTAGGTTTATGGTTAGGATCCATAGGTATTTTATGCATGTAGGATGAGGGAATAATACCCTTTTATCATCTATTGTCCATCCTATGGTAGATTTAAACTTCTTAAACACACACAATAATATTTGTTCTTGATTTTCATTATGATCAGCATAAATTCTGATAGGAAAAGTGGAATTATCACCCAAAAATGAATATTTAATGTGGGTAGGGATTGGTTTTAGTTTAATAGTGGGTGGTTCTTCACTATAATGAAGAATATTAATCCTATAGGAACCAAGATACTCAACATATCTCTTTTAAGAAGTTTAAACTGATGTATGATTTTCAATTTCAAGTTCAGATTTAGAAATAATATTATTGTTGTCCAAAGTGGGAAGCACACTGTCCATACATTCCAGACCATCATTCAACATGTTGATCAAAGTGTAATCATCAAGTTGTATCAAATGTTCTCCATCAACATCATAAAATTCCACATGATGGTTGTTGTTAATAGAAACACCCTTATATTCACTCAAAAAGCTCCTATGTTCAGAAACAATGGACTCTTTCATAGCAGAAATTGAACAGTTGTCTATCTTGGATGATTTTCCAGCTTAGGTATATGAGCAGAATTATGATCTTCTAAGATAGGTTCAACAAGATTTACAACTTATACATTATTTTATTCAGTTGAGTATTGTTTTTGAGATCCTCTAATGTCTTCAAGTGTATTTTTATAAGAACATTCATCTTCAAGGAACACAATTTTTGAATAATTTTAGAATAATTGGGTCCCTTAATGTTTTAAAATATGTTTACCCTTTGACACACAAATAACAGCACCACTTGTGGCCAAGATGGGCCTACCCAAGATGATGGAAACCTCTTGATCACACTCCATGTCTATGACTAAAAATTCTACAGGCAAAAATAGCTTCCAAACACAACTAGAAAGTCATCTACCCTACCCACGGGATGAGTGAAATATCTATCAGACAACTTCAATATGAAAATGGTGGGATGAAGGTCACCAAACCCAAACTGTCGAAACTATGAGTAAGGGAGAATATTAATACTAACACCAAGATCATACAAATAGATGAGCTGATCTGAATTTACTAAGGTATAGGGAATGAAAAAACTACCTAGGTCATTCAATTTGGGTGGGATTTTCTTTTGAAGTACAACACTTCACTCCTCAGTGGGACATTAAGTAGTAAATTATTCTAGGGTCATTTTGTTTGAAACAATTATCTTAAGGGATTTCTAGTATGATGAGATTTGAATTATGGCTTGAATGAAAGGATTGATTACATGATGCTTGGAAAGGAGACCAAGGAATTGAAGAAGTTTATCCCTTGTGTTACCTTGTGGCTCCAACTTCTTAGGGAATGAGATGGGTGGGGAATTTTTTTTAAGGATAGTAGGTTTATCCCTCATCTCGTTCTCAAGTTTTTCTTTTCCTTATTTTCATTTATTTTTAGATAAAATTTCATCTTGTGACTAAGATGATAAATTCTTATTTTTATCATATTCATGAGTTTTCTATGAATTTCCAGCATGTGAATAATGTATTTTTTTATTTCCATTTTGAAGCAGGTATTCATTTTGGGCAATTTCCGTGAGTTTTTCAGTAGAAATTTAAGTACTAGGCCCACATCTAGTTTCTTCCGCCTTGTTATTCTCCATAGGGTTATGATTAGTGGTACTATTAAGTATATGTTTTTTCCTAGATGAAAATATCTAGAAAGTTGCCTATGTTGTTTTTCCATATTTGGCATTCTCACATATGTTTTCATTCTACCTGACTCATATTAATTTGGTTTTTCAGATAACTGAGTCATGTATCGTTCCTCTTGAGAGTTAATTTTGTTCAAGATTATGTCAAGCTTAGATGACTTTTTATTATCATTATTTACTTGTGCATTTGATGACTCACCCCTTTGTTGATTTTGAAAAATTTTTCTTGGATGGTTTTGATAGTTAGGTGTAGTGTATTGTTTAATTAGGCCTTGATCTTTCCAAGATAGATTTGGATGGTTCCTATAGCCTTGTTTGTAATTCTTTGAAAATGAATCATATTTATGAGGAATTCTAGGACCATAGTTAACAACATTATAATTCTATTTTTGTTTGGCCGACATCTCAAAATTTGGATAGTTTTTTTTATTGTGCCCAAACTTACCACGTTGGACACATTGTTCCCTTAAATATTGATTGGTGTTTTGACAACCAAATTTATTAACAGTTTTCTTAGAGTTTTGGTTCATTAATGGTTGAAGTTGGTTTGGTGATTTCAGCATGTTTTTCTTGAGTTTCATTCATTGAACTAGTGTTAACATTAACATCTCTATTAACACTTTTTCTTCTTGAATTTTTATGTATTGAATTTAGAGAAATATTATTAAAAATTTCTCTAACTTATTCATCTGTCTTATCATTTTAATTTCCCCCAACATCCTGATCAACTATATTCTGTCTAGAGAATGACATCCCTTCATAGAAGGTGTCAATGAGATGGTGAGATGGGAGTTGATGAAGGGTAAACTTCCTACGAAGATACATAAATCTATCCAAAATTCATGAAAAGATTATCCATCATCTTGAAAAAACTAGTTATTTTTGTTCCCACTTCACCTTTATGTTTTTGGGGATTAAATTTCATAATGGAAGAGTTGTACACATGATCCCAGTTTTCATAAATGTTCTCATCTAGTCTCAGAAACCATTCCTAGAATTCCATTTAAGGAGAAATAGGAAGACACTCATCATTAGCTCATCTTCTGTGAGTCCTAGAAGAGGTTATTGTAGAACAGTGTTATAGAAATCTCTAATTAAGGGAAGAGAGTCCTTTATAGAGAGTTCATTAAAGGCAGGAAACAATGAAATGTGTGATTATTTTAGCTCATTGTTCTGTGATCTATGAGATAATCTAATGGAAGATGGATTTCGTGAATATTGTAGGAGTCAGAAAACCCTCATACTTTTCATTTTATTTTCTTCTACAAGTATTGGATGATTTTACAAGTTGTTATCAGGAACTCTATTATCAATGTTCTCTATTTCGATTTTTTCTTCTTTTTTCTTAGATGAGTTAAATGTTTCTTTATTTCTATATTCAGTGGCTCTACAATAACACCATAATTTCATGTGATCATAAAAAGTACAAAAACATTTAAACTAGAAAAACAATATAAAATGTAATATTTTTTTATAGTTCTCAAATGTTTCCAATTTTGTTAGGTTTTTTATACAAATCTTTATTTTTTTAAGAAGTAATGGATTTTGCCTCCCCCAGAAATGGTGACAATAACTTGACATGGACTATCATTTAACTCGGTCAATGATTAAAATTTATAATCATACTAACTAGATTATATGTGGCGAGTAGGGTGGAACCCACTGAGAAGACAAATTTTGACCACTATTCTTCTAAAAAAACATTCAAAAACTCCACTGTTGTCAGTAGTGAAGTGGAATCTATTATTTATTATTTATTATTTATTTATTTTTATTTTGATTATTATAAGGAAATAATAAAACACCAAAATCCTTTTTATTTTTTTAGTTCTAAATTATAATGAATCATGAAACAGACTGGAAATAGTAAGTCACAAAGACATAAAGTGAAGATAAATGTAAATGAAGAAAATAAGAACAAGGATAAATTTAATTTTACTAGCTTTCAAGGTATTCCAATTAACATTAATGTTGCTGCAATGGACCACTAAAAGAGTAGATAACCCAATTCCCTCACTAATAGTTAAGTCATTAAGTCGATCAATATTGGAGTTCGCCACTCCAAGATAAATCGACCGACAAAATTTTGATTTGAAAAAGACTATAGAACTTACACACCGTAAGTTCTAAAGTTTCCTAAACTTGTTTATTTTTGAAATATGTATCCAAAATCAATATATCCTAAATATTTTTGAGTTAGAAATAAATTACTAGTGGTATGATGCAGTAGAATTTGTTCAGAACATATCTCACCGATCAATTTAGGATACTTTGAATTGATAAAATTAAAAGGAAGAAAGGATACAAGTATAATTTTTTTTGTAACTCCCAGAACACACACGTTTATCCCATTATCTTGTTCATTATCAATATATAAATTGGAATAATACTAGAACAGGGTAAAAATAATTATAAATGAGTGAAGAAGAACTTCCCAATGATGTGTTATGCCCACCGGATCTCTCCGATCTAATGAGAGTGAATATCTTGAATCTCTAATGGTTATCTTTCTCCATCACGTCTTCTTCCCAAAATCTCCCAAAATATATATTTCTCTGTTTTATGTACCCACTATCTTCTTCTGCTCATCACTACCACTTTTCACCGTCTTAAAATTTTATTTTACTGTTTCTATACACATGTGTGTTTTTTGCGACTGACATATCACGCTATTTTTTCTCATGTAACTAACTCCAAGAGAGTTAGTTAAGTGAATCTAGACATATTCTCATCTATCAAATGAAAATTTATAGTTCGAAAAAATAAATAAATAAACGAACAGGAAATGAATGTATAGTTATATTTTTATTTGATGTTATATTTCTTGTTGAAAAGTTAACTGAAGTAAATTAATAAAAATCTAAAATGATAACTATTATTATTATGATAATAAATTTAATAATAATTTTAAAATTACGATGTTTGAAATTTATTATTAATTATTTGGTTATTTTATCAATGTTAGTATTATTAGTAATTAGTTCTTATAACATAATGAAATTTTTGAGTTAGGAAATTATTTATTAAATATATTTTTTAGTTTACAAATTTTATTATAATAACCACTATTTAAAGAGTTATTTTAAATTAATTTATTATTATTTGTGATTTAATTAAATTTAATATGTTCTATTTAATTAATTGATTTTGCATCTTTTCTTATGATTAATTATTATTTATAATTTTTTATATTAAAATTATTATTCATTTATTTATGTTTTTATTTGTTATGTTATTTATTTTTATTAATTAATGTTATTAATGTTAATTATTAATAATTATCATTATTTATAAATTAAATTATTTAGTAATTTATGTTAATTAATTATTTTATTGTAAATTATTACTATTTATTTAAATTTTATTAACAAATAATTACTTATTTTTCCATATTAAATTATAAATAATTTAATTTTAAATAAGAAAATATTATTAGTTTACTTACAATTTTATTAAATTTAATTAAATTATTAATCATGTTTTAAAAATTAATAATTTTATATAGATTATTTATTTATGATTGATATTTTTTATCTTTTTAATTTAGCTATTTATAATTTAGGATTTTGATATCATTTTTTTAAACTTGTTATTATTTTTAACATTATATTCTCCCCTATATCATGGCATATAGTAGGGGAGATACTTGTTCTCCTCTGCAAACAATTCCAGGGGTGGCTAGGCTTCAACAACTCCATCTCTCACAGCGGTTCGAGTTTCTTCAGGTGGTGATCTCGACTAGACCCTCCATTCGTAGTGGACTCCAATATGTGGCACCTCTTCAAACCTGTAGAAGCCTCTTCCTTTACGACCATAATTGTGGTCCTTCTCCCTCATGGTTGGGTGTTATTACCCAGTGATATCAAAAAGATCTTAGGTGGTGTGACTCCAGCTTCAATGATGGTGTGGCGACAGATTGGACTCTTATAATACAGCAGTAGTGCAACCTCATGCTTCAATGGCTGATGGATCAATGGAATGAAATTTCAGCGGGTCCAACATTTCATAGTGAAACCCTAAACAACGAAGATGTTGGTATCATATGGTGCATATTCAGATCTGAGGTACTGTGATCATCTCCTTCAAGGAAGAATCAATTTTCGGCAGCTTTATATTCTTCTCCAATGGGTCGAGCTCCTCCTCACTGCGTGCTAGGCTCTGCATCATATCAATCTCTGACAACTCTAAATTCCCCATCTGTGGTGTGAAACATAGGGATATTCCTCCTTCAAGGGTGATGAAGTGGACTACCTGCTCGCGAGGGAAGAAAATAAACTTAAAGCTGAATGACATCCTTAGACTTCTCAGTGCTTCTTGGTCTGAAAATTCTTGGTTTCTGATTTGTTATTGTAATTATTTTAGAAATTCTGGTTCGTGTCATTGATCTGGTTGAGTATAGTTTATTCTGATGAAAAGGCGGGAGTGGTGATGGAATGTAGCATAATGGAGACCATTTCATGAGAAGAATGGATTTGGTGGGTTATATAGGGGAGGCGATGTAGAGAGGCTGATAGTTAAATTGGGGTATCAGTGAGTCACAAAACTATCGATAGGAGGGGTGAGAGACCGATGAGGATCGGTAGTAGAACACGGGTGTCACGTCGGTTGAAGATGATACATCGGTGAGAAGAAATGATGAACTATCAGTGAGAAGGTTGGAAGCAGGGGAGCGCGGTGCAGGGTTCACCCATAGAAAAAAAATAAAAGGGTCATCATTACAATAATATAGAAAAGGTCACCGATAAAGAAAACAAAAGGTCGTCGTTGAACCACAACAACGGCCACCGATATATAAAAAACAAGGTAACCATTGTAGAAAATAAATAGGTCAATGATAGTATTATAAATTAATGGTTACCTATGGATTAAAAACAAAAGCTCACCTATAGAACAAATGGTCACCAGTACAAAAATTAAAGAGGTCACTGGTAGTTATAAAATTAAAAGCTCAATGTTGCGCAAAAAGAAAAGGGTCACCGATAGAACAAAAGTAAAGAACTAACGGTGACGTTCAAAAATAAAAAATGCATAAATTTAACTTTAAATAAAATTATAAGTAAACTAAATAAAAAATAATGAAAATAATTAACTGGTTAAAACCATAAAATCAAAAACAAAATGTTTGAAAATTATAAATTAATAAAAGTATAAAAAATATAAATTAAACATAGGATTATTATTAAAATTTAAACATTAAAGTTATAATTTATTTTTTTAATTTTTAACACTTAAATTAAAAGCTGGAAAAATATTAAACTAGTTTGATAAATGAATAAAATTAAAAATTATTATTGGGTCTATAATGAGTAGGAAAAGATAGCATCAGTGAGTAAATAAGCCACCAATAGCTCATATTTGAAAAATTAGTAAACTCAAAACAAGAGTTGATGAATATATAATGTAACATGAATATGTTGGATTGAAAAATTACTTTTTTTAAAATTAAAACAGTTAATTAGAAAACTAATTGTATAAATAAATTTAATGACACACTATTTCATTTAATTTCAACTCAAATTCTTAACTTAATTAATTAGTATGATGATTAATCATATTAATTAATGTAGTTAATATATATTAATAAATCAAAATTAATGGATAAAATATTAAAATAAAGATAATGTTAATTAATACACAAATAACGATTTAAAATGATTATTTATTATTCAAGTCAAATTATTTTGAGGTAAGTAGATTAAAATTAAGAAAACTAATAAATAAAAAATTAAATTAGATGAGTAAAGTAAGATTAAAATAATTATTTTAAAGACTAAAAATACATAATTAATTATAAAAGTTGTATAATTAACAAAATAAGTTATCAAAATAAAAAATCTTAAATATTTCGTATAAATTTCATAAATAATTAAATACATTATTATAAATTAAGTAAAATGATGTGGCAAAACTATGTCAAAATAGAGCCACATCAAATCATTCAAAATGTTGATGTAAATTGGGGATCATTATTATACCCAATAGATAGAGGTGCACCCTGAGGTATTAAAATTTCATTAATATAGAGTGTTTCATGTTTCTCAAGAGGTATGTATTCTCTTATTGTAAATAAATGTGTTATTTTTATATTATAATCATAAATAACCAATATTTCATCATTAATTTTATGTGTTATTAGTAGTCCTGTGATAAATTCCTTCATAATTCCATCCCACTTCAACATAGGAATATATGGAAGTTACATGAATCCTCTAGGTTTCTATCTCTACACATTAACTTTTTGAATGTATAGACACCTTGACACATTGACAACAATTTCCCAATTCATATCGTCCAAAACATTATCCTTCATATCTCAATACTTCATCGTACTACTAGGGTGAATAGTAAATTTGTGCTTTGATAATCATATGGTAGTTTTCATTTTATCCCATGTATTGATGGAAAACATAACATCTTTTAAAATTTCAGAATTCAATCCTCATTAATGAATTCCCCCAATCATCCATCATCAATGACTATTGTTTTCTTTTGAAATATCTCATCATTAAATTGATAGATTTTTATCTTCTCTAGTAAATATGGTTTCTTAATCATTTGAAAATGGAGTGATGTTTCCATTTACTCAGCAATCCTCACATCCATATTTACAAAATCAATTACTATTGGATCTTTTTAAATCCTTATTTGTGTATGATATCCATGAATTATGTTACTTAATGCATCTAATACCATATTTTCTATTCCTAGATGGTACTGTATTGGGTAAAAATTATCAGAGAGTAATTCAAGACATCTAATTTTCCTCTTGTTGAGTTCATTATGTGTAATGATGTATTTCAATATCTTGTGATATGCATATATCTCAAATCAATCACTATATATATAATGTATCAGTAACATCATATCAGGGACTATGGATGCAAACTAAATAACACGATTTAGATAAAAATATTCATGTGTCATAATCATCCTTGATGTATATGATATAAATTTATCGTTTTTTATTTGGAATAAACATAATCGATTATTTTATGCTTCATTGTATATCACAAACTGATAATTTCTTGGTGTAAGTGTCAAAACTATTTCATTGACCAATGTTCTATTCAATTATTCATAGTATTTTTCACATTATTTTTTCTATATGATCTTAACCCCTTTATGTGTTATGATGGTTAATAGGTTTTCCAATAGAGAAAATTTTTAAATAAAATACTAACAGTAACATTCTAAACCAATGAAATTACGTACATCGATTATGATCGTTGGTGGAGACCATTGTTGGATTTAATTTTTCTTCATAGGATATACTAATATTCCCTCCATTGAGACAATATTTCCATGAAAAAAACTATTTTAAGACATAATTCGCACTTGCTAAACCTATCAAATAACAATGTTATTATAATAGTTTTTAGAATAATCCATCAGTGGTTGTCACAGTCCTTATATATTGAAATGTACACTAAATATAATCAATACATATCCCAAAAAAATATCAATATATTCCATGAATACTATATTGATTATATACATGAAATTAAAGGGCGGAGTAGTTAGTCAAAATGGAATTACTCTAAACCTGTAATGTCTATACCTTATTCGAAATTTTTCCTTTTGAATATGATCTTTCTTTACATTCAAAGGATGATATCTGAAGATGAAAGTCAATCATTGAAAAACATTCAAATCCATGATGTTGATGAAATAAATCATCAATTTGATATAGATAATACATGTTATTTACTATAATAACAATTATATCAATATAATAAATTCACAGCCTCCATGATCCATCTTTCTTCTCAATCAAGAGAGCACGAACTCCCCATAGAGAAACAGAAGGTCGAATGAATCCCTTATTGTTGATGTCCAAATTTATTAGATCCATGGATTAAACATTTTCTATTCTATAAGGAGTCTCTAATATTGTTCATTTAATGGGTATTTCATGAAGGCTGAATTCAATTTGATACTCTAGTTGGTTCCTAGGTAATTCCTCGGTATATAAATCAATGTATCATTAGAAAATTAGTATATCCTCTATTTGAAGATTAATTACCTTGCCCCTAAATGTGATTTTATCCCACCCCACACCAATAAATTCATTTGGTAGAGCTACCATGGGTGCCTCTAGATTTGAAAGAGATGATTACGATTCTTCTCTAAATATAAGGGACTCTATATCTTCATAATTGAACGTAATTTCCTTATTCTTATAATAAACATTTACATTATATTTTTAAATCTAGTTCCTAAAGAAAATTAAAACAATGTCAAGATTGGATATTATGAAAAGGTTAGCAACTAAATTAGGTTTATATATCATAAAGGGTACTTAATGACACATTTTATTTACAATGAATCTTCCATTTTGTATTAAGAATGATTACACATTTGTAAAATCAAAATGTAAATTTGGAATTTTAATAAAACAAATATGTAGATATAAAAGTTTGTTGTTGGAATCCTCTTGTATTAATAATGTTTTAATGATAACAAATCATATTTAACCTATTTAACTCCTGTAAATTATATAAAATAATGTGTATTAACATTTAAAGTATTCTCATTATTTGAGAAGAGCCATTCGATATCTTAATTTCTATAAATTCATATTTCTTGCTTTACACAATCTTTGATCTACTCTTATAATACCTTTTTTGAAAAATAATTATGTCTCAACACTGTTACATTGAAAAGCCTAAGACACCGTGAAGAAGACACCATGAAGCAAGACACCATTATGTAGACACCATGAAGCAAGACACCACGTAGCAGACACCGTGAAGCAAGACACTGTGAAGCAGACACCGTGAGCAAGACACTGTGATGCAGACACCGTGAAGCAAGACACTGTGAAGCACACACCGTGAAGAAAGACACCGTTATGTAGACACTGTGAATCAAGACACTGTTAAGCAGACACCGTGAAGCCACACACCGTGAAGCAGACATCCTGAAGCAAGACACCATGATGCAGACACCATGAGCAAGACACCGTGAAGCATACACCATGAAGTAAGACACCATGAAGGAGACACCATGAAGCAAGACACCGTAAAGCAGACACCATTACCAAGACCCCGTGACCACAAGACATTGTGATCAATCTAGTCACCATGTGCAGGAGACACCATTTCCATGACTTACTGTGACACCATTTCTTAAACTGTTTTGTCATCTTTAAATTTAATCTCAACCGGTCATATTTTTAGATTTTAAAATCACTGACATAATTAATGTTTATTTGTAGACAAATCACCTGACAATATGTGGTACAAGGTGTGGTATCCATGAAACATGTCAAGTACAACACATTCATTTCAATGATAGAAGTGAAGTGCGACCAACAATCAAGAAACCTGATATTGATCAAAATAACAAGGTTGTGAGCATGATAACAAAGAACACTGAGAAAATTTATAAAGGAAATATTGTCACATGCATTAAGCCCAACTATACTAAAGAACATATGAATCATATATGAAGCTTAGAAAACATCATCATATTATTGAACCTCATGAAAAATAGAAGATGAATTGAAACAGTCTATTTTACAAATGAGGACTCGAATTCTGCAACAGTTTCATATCAAATGTCCAGAGCTGGAAAGACCAACACACAGATCACTTCTAAACCTACATAAATATTTTTTCTTTGTTGTGTAGCTTTTAATTACATTCGAGCAGAGTGTGTATCTGTTTATCAACACACTCTTTCTCATGCATTAAACTGAATAATACAATATATCCTTACTCAAACATTCTTTTACTCTTTTGTATACCAACATATAAGTGTGGAAGATGTCCTTGTGTGTCCTGGTAGTTTGCACCCACAAAGAACTGTGGAAGAGGTCCCTTTTTGTCCTGGAGAGTTTATGTACTATTTTTAACCCCGATCTAGGGTGTGTATCAATGTATATTTATATACACTGCTTGGTGGTAGGTGATCACCAAGGGGAGTGGATTAGGTCTCGACTTGCGACTGAACCACTTGTTACATATCCACTATGATTCTAAATTAAGTGTTATTTTTTTATTGTTTTAATGTATAATTCAGAAATCACTAATTTCACTTTAAAAATTTGTATTGGAAATAAGTTAGAACTAGATTTTATTATTATAGGAACTTCAAAAGTAATATTAATAACACAAATTAAGAATACTGAGAATTAACCAGTCTTCTAAGAGGTTACATAAACGTTCAATCTCATATAAAATCATAACCTTGATTAACTGGGCTATATTTAATCATTGGTGAAACATTTTTAGAAATAAAGTTTATAGTCATTTTTATAGTTACTCAATTTACCCCTCCCCTCTTGAGTAATCTACTATGACCAACATTTGGTATCAAAGGTTGTTTATCATGACTATGTGTAATCTTATTCAACTTTGACTATAGTTGTACTTTAAAGATCTATAAATTTCTTTTAATTATAAATTCCCAGCTCTTTTAATGTAGTACTTTATTATGGATAATTGATTGGTAGGTGCTGCGACCAATAGACTACCATTCTTTAATAGAACCAATTATGGTTGATGGAAAATTAAAATGAAATTGCATTTAGGGAGTACGAGTTTTGAAATTTGATCCTTCGTTATAGATGAATAAAAAATTCCTGCTAGTAATAGAATCATATCGGATAAACCTACCAAAACTGCCTACAATAACACTTATAAGGCTATGAATGCTTTATACTGCTCCTTAGGAGATGAAGAGTTTAATATAATTTCTGATCGTAAAACTGCCCATGAAATTTGGGATACCCTATCTGTCTCACACGAAGGAATATCCAGTGTAAAAGAAATGAGACTTAATAATTATACTTTTAAATATGATAATTTTAAAATGAAACCTGATGATCTTATTTCGGAAATGTATCTTAGGTTCAATGAGATTGTAAACACAATGATTTCTCATTGAAGAGAAGTCACATCCAAGGAACAGATCATGAAAATCCTTAGATGACTACCTGACAGATAGAGGGGAACCTCTGTCTCTTTTAGAGAATAATGCGACATCAGAAATCTACCTACAAAAGAACTCATTTGGAAACTGATGATGTATAATAAAGAACTGAAATTCATCATGGAATATGAGGATGAACCAAAGAGGAAATCTGTTGCATCCAAGACCACTATCTCTAAGAACAAATACAATGGGAAAATGGAAGCTTCTATAGAAAGCTCCAATAGTGAAAAATCATCACCTAATAGTGATGAGGAGATGGATCAACTAGCTAGATGATTTAGAAGATTTTAAAAAAAGAAGAGCTTTTTAAGAAATCCTATCTTCAAGGGAAAATATTACGAAAAATGAAACTGGAAGGAGGAATGGAAAAGAATTGACAAATCTGAAGAAATTATCTATTATGAATGTAAGAAAAAAAACATATAATGGCTAACTATCCAAGGATCAAGTACAAAAAGAAATATTAGGATAAGGATAGGAAGTATTAAAATGAAATGAATGAAACCTAGAGTGCTTCTGAAGATAGTTCTAGTGACTGAGAGACATCACATGATGAAGAGGATAATAAAGACAACATGTGTTTTATTACAAACAAATTTGAGGTAACACTGGACTCTTCTATACATAATTCATACTATTATAAAGATGAATGTGACTCTGAAAAATGATTAATGCAGAAATTTTTGAATAAATTAAAATTCTTGAGGAAAGATGAAATGAACTAAAAGAAAAATATAAGTCATTGAAGAAACAACATTCTCTTAATGTAACTGTTAAATATGAACAAACAATTATAAAGGAGAAAAATGATCAACTACTCAAAGAAAAAAATGAATTAAAAAAGTCTAATGAGCAGTTAAAGAGTGAATTAGAATGTTTACTAATGGGAAAAATAACCTTACCCAAATGATAGGAAAAAAATTCCCCTTAAATACAACACTGACATTGGTTATAAACCTGGTAAAATAATCCTTGGTAGAATAATTTTTTTTTCAAAATCAAGGACATAATGTTTTACTCCCAGTTCTGCACTCAGATCATCTAATTCAATACATGATACATATTATACTGTTTCATGTTTTTGTGGATCAAATATGGTATATTTTTCAAGTAATTTACACAATCCTTATTGGGAACCAATGAGGAAAATATATGTTATTAAAGCAGTTATTACTAATATTACTAGACCCAAATAATTATAGGTACCAAAATCTGTTTTCACTTAATCTTTTTGAAGGAAAGTTGCTTAAAGAGATTCTACAAAAGTCTATGGTACTTGGACAGTGGATGTTCAAGGAACATGACAGGAGACTACTCATGCTTCAAGAAACTCATAAAAGTAGATGGAGGAAATGTCACATTTTGTGACAATGCCAAGGGAAAGATTATTGGCCTCAGATAAATCTGCAACTCTATCTCAGTTTTAATTTCTAATGTACTGTTTATCGATGGTTTAAAATATAATCTTCTTAGTTTCTCAAAATTATGTGATGATGGATTTCATTTAATATTTGAAAATGATTCATGTAATGTCTTTAATTCTAAAGATGAATTAGTATTTTCAACATTAAAAATGAAAATGTGTATTCTGTTAGTTTAGATTCTCTAAATTCTCAAAATGATTCATGCTTAAGTGTTTCTAATAAATAATCTTGGCTCTGGCATATGAGAATAGGAAATTTTAATGTTCACTCCCTTAGAAAACTAACTAGAACAAACTTATTTAAAGACCTACACAATCTCGAGTCTCCAAATGACAAAGTGTGTAATCCATGTGCCGAAATAATTTATTTCAATTTTATAATGGATGGTTTAAGGGCTACTCGTACCCAATACAGAGCATTACCATTACCACATACCAATACACAACATCCAAATCCATTTCAATTTCAAATTCAAAAATCCAAAAACCAAAGATCAATGCGGAAGTCCTCGAACCGCGCACCATCCAGCGTACAACGCGCCTATCCATGCACTTGTCCACCCACCTCCCACCATGACAGCCTCGACCCGAGATCCATCACCACGCACCACCGTTTACCGCCGAAAGACGCCGGAACCAGCAGCTGTGATTCTGCCGAAGCACTATCAAACCACCACCATCATCCCATCCACTGGGGAACAAACCATGATGCATCCACGACCTGTCTCGAACGAACAAGAAAAATGATTAATCCGCTTCAACTAGGACACTATTGAGCTTAACCATCATCCTTTGACAACACTAACACTTATCCAGACAGAGAATCAAGCCCTCAGTGGCCAAAAACAACCAGGCCAAAATCGGCGAGCATGAACCACCACCAGAACGAAACAAAACGATACGAAATAGATTTCCCAAACTAGAAAAACCAACTCAACCTTAAAGCCACATCCCTGCTAGCATCAAGAAACCAAACTCAAAAACTAAAAATGAAGAAGCAACAGAAGAAAATCACCTCATCCGCTCTATGAAAACAAGATCCTGATGCCGCCATCCGAAAACTCCATTGAAACAACGCTCAACCTTCAAACGCCCAAATCTTGATGGAGGGACGGTCTCAGAACACCGGCCAGGAACTCAGGCGCAGATTCAACACTGTGTCAAGAAAGGACACCAGTGCATGCATAACGAGTCGAGAAAGGCAGTAGAAACAAAGGAAAACCACCCCAACCGGCTGAACCAGGAAAGAGAGGGAGCACAGATCCGGGGACGAGAAGGCGACGCAATAATCCTAGAAGAGCGACGATGTGCCCCTTACAGGATCAGACAAAAATCGTGTGTAATCCCTTTCAAAAGAGAAAACAACACAATGTTTCCTTCAAACCATATAAAGAAGTGTAAACTTCTCAACCTCTCAAACTGGTTCACATGTATTTGTTTTGGACCATCTAGAGTTTGTTGTTTATATGGGGAGCACTATGTTTATGGCCATGTCGGTAGAATATCTCAGTGTACTTAGAATTAAATCCTTAAGAAGTGATCATGTTCGTGAGTTTAAAAATCATGATTTTGAATCATTTTTATCCCAAAATGGTTATAGTCACAATTTCACTGCCCCTAGAACACCTCAACAGAATGGAGTTGTAGAGAGATGAAAAAGAACCCTGGAAGAGATTTCTATAATGATTCTATGTGAATATGACCTATCTATTTATTTTTGGGCTGAAGCTATCAATAAATCATGCTATGTAATCAATATAGTGTCAATCAGACCTATTCTTAAGAGGACTCCATATGAATTATGAAACAATAGAAAACACAAGGTTAGATACTTAAATGTTTTTGGTTGCAAACTCTATATTATTAATACCAAAGACAATATTGGCAAATTTGTAACCAAAAGTGATGAAGGAATATTTTTAGGATATTCCATGTCTAGTAAATCCTATAGAGTGTTCAATAAAATGTCTAAATGTGTAGAAGAATCTATTCATGTCAAATTTGATTAAAGAGATCCACATGAGCCTAAAACCATCCTATCAAATCTAGAGGATGATGTATCAATTCTGAACATCAATTCAAAATCCACAAATTAAACTGTGAATTAATCTGTAAAAACTTCCAACTCTGTAAATTCCATAGAATTAAGTCACAATGAACATGAATATGTTAATGAAACTAAAATCAAAAGTACCTATTTTTCTAGAACTGTTATAACCCTTAAGAACCATCCCTTAGATGTTGTTGTAGGGTAATTTGGAAAAGGAACTCAAACTACAACTTCTCTTAGAAATCAGGTTAAAAATCATGTCTTTTTATCACAACATGAACCTAAAAACAATGAAGATTCTATCAATGATGAATTTTGGGTGATGGTTATGCAAGAAGAACTTAATCAGTTTGAATGAAAAAAAGTTTGGAAACTTGTTGAAAGAACCAAAGACACATTCACCATAAACACTAAATGGGTGTTGAGAAATAAGGTAGATGAAGCTGGTAATATAGTTGGAAACAAAGAGAGATTAGTTGCACAGGGCTATAGTCAAGAAAATGGAATTGACTATGAGGATAACTTTTCACTAGTATCCAGACATGAAGCCATCAGAATCCTGCCAGGCTATGCTGCACATCTGAATTTAAAACTATATTAAATGGATGATAATAGTGAATTCTTAAATGGGTATATAGCTGAGGGAGGTTTTGTTGAATATCCCCCTAGATTCACAAATCCTCATTTTTCAAATCTTATTTTTACACCATCGAAAGATTTATATGGTTTAAAGCCTGCTCTAGGAGCTTGGTATGATAGATTGAGTACATTTCTTATTTCCAAAGGTTTTACAAAAGGAATAGTTGATCCTACCCTTTTTATAAAACGAAATACTAATGATGTTTTAGTTGTTCAAATCTATTTAGATGATATTTTCTTTGGATCTTTGAAGAATTCCTTATGTGTTAATTTTTCCAAAATGATGCCAAAAGAATTTGAATAGAGTTTAATGGGTGAACTAAAATTCATTCATGGATTTCAAATCATTCAAATTAATGATGGAATTGTTTTAAATCAATGTAAATATACTAGATATCTTCTAAAACATTTTGGATTGGATAACACTAAAAGTTGTGACTCACCCATGAGAACCACTTCTAAGTTGGATCTTGATTAAGATTGAAGATTTGTTGATCAAACCACTTATAAAGGAATGATCAAAATATTACTATAATTAACTGCTACTAGTTTGGACATTAAGTTTAGTGTGTGTATGTGTGCTCGTTTTCAAGAAAATCCTATATAATATCATTTAAATGCTGTAATGATAATTATCAAATACCTCAAGCATACACTCTTTTGAGGACTTTTTTATCCTAAAGGACTATCAATTGAATTAGCTAGTTGTTTGATGCAGACTTCAGTGGCTTTATGTTAGATAGAAAAATCTCCTCTAGAACATGTCACCTTTATGGAAAGTCATTGGTATCATGGTGTAGTAAGAAACAAAATTTTGTTACATTTTCAACTACATAATCTGAATACATATCATCTGGAAGTTGTTGTGCACAAATATTATGGATAGAACACACATTACTAGATGATAGATATCAACTTAGACATGTACCTATACATTGTGACAACAGAAGTTCCATTAACATATCAAAAAATCATGTTTCACATTCTAGGACAAAGCACATTGACGTAAGACATCTCTTTCTGAGAGATCATTATCAAAAAGGTGGTATCACTTTGGAATTCATTGGTATTGAATATCAGATTGCTGATATATTCACTAAACCATTAAATGATGAAATAATAGACTACAACCTACATGAACTCGGCATGATAAACATCAAATAGGTATATTACTGTTCATGTCTTACTGATTCGATGTCTTACTGTTTTATACTTTACTGTTTCATTATTACAGTTTCTCAGCTAGTGTTTCATGTTACTATCTCACGGTAATTATCAATTACTGTCTCACCATAATGCTCTATTATTGTCTCACCATGAAGTTCTTGATTAATGTCTCACCATGAAGTTCGTTCACTATCCCATCGTAACGTGCATTTCCTGTCTCACCTTAATGACTCAATATGGTCTCACCATAAAAATTCTTTATAATAGTTTTCTTTAAAAGGATATATCATCGTAATTATCCTTTTCACCATTTTATTTTCCAGTGTTTTTATTTATGCGAAGTTTGGTATTCTAAAATGATAAAATAAAGAATGTATCACTCGATTCCTCACCTGTGGTTTCTTCTACTTACTCAATTTGAACCCTTATTCATACCTAAACCCCCATTCTCTCTCTAACCTTCAGTGAATTTCAAGAATGAATCATCCTTCATTGTTGACACCTGAGAAGCATAGCTCAAAGAAGAAAAAGATTGCACCAATGATAACATCCATAGGACCTTTAAATCTGAATCCGTTAAACCAAGTTTTTGTACCTGAGAAATAGATTTCCCCAAATGGCTTCTGTCTAGTAAGTCTCTGGTATTGAAAGTGTTAGAATATCATGGCTGGTAAGAGTTGTCCACGAAGGAAGATAGACCCATCTACCCTACGTTAGTGGCTCATTTTTACCAGTATGTAGAGTTCTTTTTTGATTCATCTAATAGTAATGTTGTAAGAAGCCGGGTCAATGGCCAGAGATGCTCATTTTTCAAGGTTTTGGGATTCATGGCTTAGGATAACTCACGAAGGCATCTGTTAGGATTATCAGAGAGGACCTCCACCTTCAACTGAATTATTTGATTCAGAAGAAGCTTTGAAAGCCATAACTATAAATGGAACCCAGATGAGAGCCATTGCTACTGAACTAGATGGAGAATCAAGTATTTTGTTCATGTTTATACAGAATTTGGTAAGTCCCCAAAAATTGGATTTTTCTACTTTGAAATATCAGGATGTGTCTCTGATCCACCTTATGAAAAATGGGCAAAAGATCAACATGTTCCATTATATCATACCCCATATGTGTGAGCTGATCAACGTCACATCCAAGTCTACTTCTGAATTTTACACTTGGCTAATCTCATCCATGCTACTTTCCAAAGGTATGGTTGGACCTAGTGGGGAAGTGATTAAGGATTGGGAATTATGCCTATAAAAATCCATTGTCAAAAGAATGAAGATAATTTAGAATCCATGGAAAAAGGAATGGGTGGAATACAATGATAGAATTTATGAGATACTCAATCCAGTGGAACATCCCTCAAGACCAAGAAATATTTCTAATACTCATTTAGAACTCGATGAGATTGTGGAGTACCCTGTCGAAGAGGAAAAATTGGATGAAGTGCCACCTAGGGGAGCTGTTATTATTGAGGAAGACAAGACACCTATTCCCAAAGAAGTTTTTGAAGAAGAAGTCCCTACTTCTAAATAAGATATTAATCTGGAAACTCCACCTAATGATGAAACAAAATTAGCTTCCAAATAATCTGAAAAGCATGCAATGAAAGAAACTATAGTGGAAGCGCTATCTGTTATGAAAGAAACCAATCTTGAGGAAGTAATTTTGGAACAATCTGTTCCTAAAATCATACCTTCATCTGAAGAACGAAGAAAGTTGGCTTTTTAGATGGCTAGATAGGAAATCAGTGAAGAACGTAGAGCTGAGTCTGTGGAATTATACTGAGATCCTAAGTCTCTCAGTCCTAAGAATGAGGAACCTTTTGAGGGGAAGAAAAACCCAAATCTTGAGTCTATTTAATATTCACATATGAATGAGTCATTTCATGTAGACGCCATGTATAACTTCCCTAGTTCTTGTGATGTGGATGACTCTTAGCAAGTTTCAGCAGCCAGACTTGATCGTTCCTCTATATTCTTGTTGAAATCAGTCTCCCATATCACACCTGATATGGATCTTGATCCTGTACCAGTCCATATTATTGAACCTTAATCTGAAAAAACATATTTTATAAGTAAGGATGATCTGAAGAAATTTGGTTCTACCCTCTTGTTTAGAGTTGAGAAACTCATGAATACCAAACCTCCTCCCATGACCAATCTATGTGAGGGAGATTCCTCGCTATTATTGGAGAAATTAATTTTAAAACTACAACCTAAAATGCTTCATGAGATTCAAGAAGTAAGAGTTGAAAATAAGATGCTCAGTAATGAAATGAAGACATGAAGAATTATGACTGAGGACATGGAAAGAGAGTTGCATTCCATATCAGAGCTTGTTTCTCCTCCAATAGAACCTATTTTTTTTCAAACCCCATAGGTTGATATGTCTCAGATCCAACCTTTTCTAGCTTCCTTAGATGAAAATATCACTGAATGTAACAAATAGATTGTGAAGTAAATGAGAGACCTTGTTTCCAATATTAATAAACTCACTGATGAGTATACCAGATGTCTTCAAAAGATTCTAAATCAACTCAAATATCTAACGAAAGATTTCAATGCCTTTAGAGAATCTGGTCAATATTTTTAACCATCCTTATATAGTGATTTTCTCTTAACTGTAGTCAAAGAAGAGCTTCAAAATGTACTTAGTGGTTTCAATACGGCTTCTCTATCTGATGTTGTCAGGAGTAGTGACAGAGTTCTTGGACTTGTCCAAATCCACTCAAAAATTTCTAATGATGCTCAACAAGAGATTTCTAAGAAATTTGATTTATAAATCAATATAATCTTCTCCAAAACAAGTATGAAAAATAATTTCAAGTATCTTGTCGAAAATTTGTGTATTCTTCCTGTGACTCAAGCTTTCAAGACCCAAGTCCAAAAGATCACAGAGATTACTCGATTATTGGAAACGTTTATAAAGAACAAGGATGATTTTGAGAAATCCATGCAGTATGGTGGATAGATCATTACAGATTTTGTCAAACTTATGAGGCCCTATCATAATATACAAAGTACAACCATTGTTGCTCTAGGGGATGCACCTATATGACCTAGGCTAACTACCGTAACTTCTTCCCTAGCCTCTACTACATTTTTTGTCATCCATGCAATAAGTCAGATCAGGAATGTGATTCTTGATCAAAAACTGCTTAGATCTTCTACTTCTCCTTCTTTGGCCCCATTAGTATTTTAAGGACTTCCTTTACCCTCTTCATCAACCACCACACTCCCTTCTTCTACCTCAACCTCTGCTCCAATGGCTTCCTCTTCTGATGCTGCAAAAGGCAACGAGAACGCCAGCCCATGATGAAGAATAGTGATTACTCCTTTTTGAAAGGGATTTAGTTTTTTTGTTTTTCTCTTTTACATTTTTATTGAACCTTATTTGCTAGTAATGGAATGTGCACTTTTGAATTATCTTATTCCAAATTTTTAATAATCCCAAAAGGGTGAGAAATTTTGATATGTTATCCATTTATCTCAATAGTTGAATCCATATACACTTTAACATTACATTATTTGTAATAATCAAAAAGTGGGAGATTGGTGGACTTCTCAGGTATTAATCATGTTTTAATGGTCAAAAATCCTATTCAACCTAGTTAACACCTATAAATTATATCAAATCATGTGTATTAATTCTTAAAGAATTATTATGCTTTAAGAAGATCCATTCAAGATCTTAATTGCTCTACATTCAGTTTTCATACATTATACTATCTTTGATCTACTCTCATAATACATTCTTTGACAAATTCTTAAGTCTGAACACAATTACATTGAAAATTCCAAGACACCGTGAAGAAAGACATCGTTAAGGAGACACTGTGAAGCAAGACATCATGAAGCAGAAACCGTGAAGCAAGACAATGTGAAAAAGACACTGTGATCAAGACACCGTGAAGACGAAACTGTGACGCAAGACACCGTGAAGTAGACACCATGAAGCAAGACACCGTCATGCAGACACCGTGAAGCAAGACACTGTTGAGCAGACACCATGAAGCAAGAAAATTTGAAGCAGACACTCTGAAGCAAGACAATGTGAAGCTGACACTGTGAGAAAGACACCATGATGTAGACACTGTGAAGCAAGACACTGTGAAGCAGACACCGTGAAGTAAGACACTATAAACAAGACACCGTGAACAAGATGTCGTAACCATAGGACACCGTGATCAATCTAAACACCGTGTGAAGGAGACACCATTTCCATGACTTACTGTGACACAGTTTCCTAAATTATTTTTTATCTTAAATTTAATATCTAATGGTTATATATGAGGATTTTAAATGTGCTAACATAATTAATGTTTCTTTGTAGAAATAAAATCTGCAAGTACGCGGTACGAGGTGCGGTATCCATGAAACTTGTCGGCTCCAACACATGATTTTCAAAGATAAAAGCGAAGTGTGACCAGGAATCAAGAAGCATGATCCTGAACGAAAGAACAAGGATGTGATCACAATAACGAAGAACACTGAGAAAATTTCTAAAGGAAGGATTGTCACATGAATGCAACCCAACTCTGCTGAAGGACATACCAAGCATATTTGAATCTTATAAAACATCTTTTCATTGTCAAACCTCATGAAGAACACAATCTGAATTGTGACACTCTGTTTTACAGTCAGGGGCTCGAATTATGCATATGTTTCATCTCAGAAGTCATGATCTACAAAGACCAACACACATAGCAATTCTAATCAAATCTAAATATTTTTGCTGTATTTTGTAGCTTTTATTTAATTTAAAATAGAGTGGTCATCTATATATCAACACACTCTGTCTACCACATTAAATTGAAGGATTCAATATATCCTTACTCAAAAAGTCTTTTACTCTTGTGTATACCCACTGATAAGTGTGGAAGAGGTCCCTGTGTGGCCTGGTAGTTTGTACCCATAAATAAATGTGGAAGAGGTCCTTGTGTGGCCAAGATAGTCTATGTACTATTGTTAACCACGATCTAGGGTTTGGATCAATGTTTATTTATATAAACTTCTTGGTGGAAGGTAATCATGAAGTGGAGTGAAATATATATTGGCTTGAAACTGAACCACTTGTTTCATATCCGATGTACTGCTAAATTTTGTGTTCTATATTTTATTGGTTTACTGTATAATTCAAAAATCAATAATTTCACATAGATAGTTAGTTTGGGAAAGAAGTTATAAATGGATTGTCTTAGTGTAGAAACAAAAAAATTAATATTAAAAATAAAAATTAAGTTTGATGAGAATTAATCAATCTTTTAATAAGTTACTTAAATAGTCAAACTCATATACCAATATATCATTGATTAATATGGCTATATTTAATCTTTAGGGAAACAATTTTAGAAATAATTTTAACATAAATTTTTATAGTTACTCAATTCAACTCTTCCCTTTGGAGTAATATACTCTAACAAACAAGTGTGATGATCCAAAATCAAATAATGTATTAACTAGATTTGAATATATGATTTATGTTCCTACCACCATATCATTAGGTAATTCTACTTCAGCTGTAGTGATCAAATAATCGTGGCTATCTCCCCTTTGACTACTCCATAGTTGATTCCCATTACGATTAGGATACTGATTTGAAAAATACCCTATTTCATTATAATTGATGAATTGAAATTATTTTTTTGTTTCTTCCCCTTCCAATAAATAGCTCAACGTCCAATTACTCTTTTTTTATATCAAACTCTCATTCCATTCAATAATATACTAGGATGATTCTTTCCACAATTTAGGTATAATGTAAACTGATTCATTGAATTATTATTTTTTGAGGCTTCACCATTTCTATGGTTAACATATGACCTCTTCATCTCTTCATTTGCCTTGAACATATAAGATCCTAAAAATTACATACCTTATTTCATGGAAGGTATTAATATTTCACCATATAATGACAACTATTTAGAATCCAGTACCATTCAGAGACAAGTATTATGACCTTCAAATAAAGGATCCATCATGAATTCTGTGTCATATATTTTGTCAATAGAATACATGGATAGTTTTTTTAAGGAACTCTTATACTATATAATACTCTCTTCATCCCTTTATGTTATTATAAATAATTATCTCTTCTTTTCAAGTCCATTATCTGGAGGGAAATAATTATTGAATAATATTCCTTTAACATTTCACCATTTCGTTCAACCAATTTCATCTTACTTTTTAGTATTTTAGATCAAAGACCGTCATTGATTAGAATATCCCTTGAAACAAAAAAATTATAGTAGTTCATTTTTATATTAATTGCATCCAAATGACATAAATATAATTTCAAGGGACTTGATTCACAACTCTTCTTCCACTAGATTACTACACCCACTAAATGATGTGGGTTTTTTCCACATGGAACTATCCAACATAGGTATGGTATGGTTATTTATCATAACCCGATTGAGATGCCCTAATATGGTTTTTATCACCTTATATCTATCATTAATTGTGTGAACATCCTCAATGGTGTAATCACTATATATACCATATGTATTGATTCCATTCATTCCATTACGCTCCATCAATAAATAAATGAACACACTAATTTTTTTCATAATCATCATGAATATTAATCCAAAAAATACATAAAATGGGTTATTATAATTCTAATGGTTACTCAACATCTAGTTCCCAATTTTTCTCAAAAAAGATTCTCTGATACCAACTGTAACAACCCCAACCCCAGTAGCCCATGTTCGGTTGTCATTTTGTTACAATGATTTAAATACAATAGACCTTGTAACCATGGATTGACCAATTTAGCAGTAAAAAAGAACTATATAGATACAAATTTACCTTATTAAATTTTTAAATATAAATAGAACATAATAAAAGAAAATAAACTACTTATTGTAACTTATTCAATGATTTCAACCTCACAAACTATGGGAGGAAAACAAATAAAATGGCCAGATCAAACACACAATAATGATAGAATGAGACAAAAATAAATGATGTAATGTTAATAAGGAATAAAAAATATATCAAGTTATATAATATGAAAAAAAAATTCCATCCGTAAATATATAATTCAAATACAAATATAGTTTTTTCCATAATGAAAACCTCATGGAATGTTATAATTGAATATTGAATGATGACAATGCTTATTTATTAGATGGAATGTATCATGAACATGAACCATCATACCCTCAATAACTTTTTATTATATAGGAAATAATATATATGGATATATATGGAAAAAATGAAGGTTTTGTTGCAAAATATTTTGTCTTGTGAGACATATCACTGCATTAACGGGCTATCTATAACTGGTCCCCACCAATAACTGCAAGTCCAAAGCATTAATCATTAAAAAATAAATGTAAATAAAAATACTATATGTTAAAATTTTATAAAACTAAGACATTAATTATATCCATGATACATAAAATATGGAAATTTAATAAATGATGTTCAAAAATAAAAGTGAAATATATATACACCACACACAAGGAATAAGTGGTTAAAGGGAATATCATAATGGTTTCTATGAATGAATGATTTAAATCATATATATACATAAAGAATGTTATATAGTCATATATCATGTCAAATGAAGTCAGACTAGTTTGATAACATGTAAAAATAGTGTTTAAGATACTTTAGAAATGAACCTCTTTAGTTTGGTAAAAGGGAAAATACTAAAGAAAAATTAATATAGAAAAAAAGAATATTTTTTTTAAAACAAAAAATGAAAAATATTTCCTTTCATGATTCAATTAGTTTTTATAGATAAATATTTTTAGATTAATATGAATAATGTGTGGTACTTGAAAAAGGGTATGAAATTGGAATGTTCCCTTAAATTGGGCATACTAGACCGGATGGAATGAAAACATAACCACATAAAAACGTGTATTTATCTATCAATGGAAGATGAAATGATATAGATAAATGATTTGGAACATATAAATATAATTTCAATGAATTATATAGACATAAAGAATAATTACATTTGTGTAATATTGAAAAATTGTAACCTGAATGAAAAATTGAGGTTGAGGGAGAATCCCTTACATTATGTCAGAAAGTTTTCTGCACTTACCCATAGTTTTCTAGATAATGAATCTTATTTATTAAATATTTTATTAATATCATCATAAAAATGAATTATATTTATTATAATTTTATTATTTTCATTTTCTCCTTATAAGATATAAGATACATTTTCTTCACTCGAGAGTGTTCTTTTTCTTGGTATTCATGACTGGTTCACATGTATACATTTGGTGAAGTTCTTGTAAAAATGTTATTAATTCTAAAAATTGAAATTAAATGTTTTAAATGAACATATGGAATATTAAATGGTCTTACATATCATTTTTTTCAAAATATGAGGACAATTCACCAGATAAAATGTTAATTATGAAAGTTAGTTTATTTTAGTAATTTTTTTGGTTACCATGAACAAGTTTGATTATTTATTAATATTTTGTACAAATACTAGATAAAAACATAATATATCTAATAATATATATAATAAAATATTATATCACCATAATAATTGATTTCCGACATACCTTAAAAAATGTAATGAAAAACGATGATGTGTCATCCATGATGGTGGTAAATCAGATTATCAGAGACGATGTTTTCATTTTTAGAATAAAAGTGAGAGGATAATGTGTATGGAGATGTATCTTCAAATACCATAATAACATTAAAATAAACATATGATAATGGAGTTATCTTACATGTATGTATATGGGAGGTGCATGATGCATACGAAAAGATATGAAATTGTATTAATATAAAAGATATGGATTAAGGGTTTTACATAAAGAATTATTATCAATGAAAAGATTGGTTGTCTTGGAGTGAACTAGTGTTCCTGGACATGGGCAAGTTACATGGGAAGAGGATTGGGATGTAATTGGACAAGATTAAAATTTTAATAAGAGTGAGAAGAATTGGTGGTGAGGGTGGTATTTATAATGGAGGAGATGAGTGTTTTCCATTTTGTTTATTAGTTAGTTATTTATATTTGCTCATGACATGAAATAGTGATGATTCCATTACTAAATACAGTAATGATAGAAGGTTAGTTCTATATTGCGGTTCTTACATCAATGATTACCAAAGGAAAAGTGTTTTTAACTTATAATATATATATATACCAAAATTATTTTATTTCCATGTACACAAAAAAATCAAGTATTATAGAAAAATACCAACAAGTCACTCTAACCATTATTTGGCTTGTACAATTCAAAAATAAGCTCCATTTTAGGTAAATAATTTTTTAAATATATGAAATTATTTTTAAATTACAATCACAATTTACATGCTAGATACCAATTTTAATATTATAACAGATTTTATAAAAATTTGAAATAATCATTTTGGTCTATTAAAATTATCTTATACTAATAAGAAAAAAATATTAACTTATGTATCTATTTTATGAAAATAATTTTTATTTCAAATCATTATATTAATTACAAAATTTTATTTAAAATTTTTGATTTTTAAAAATACTAACACTTAATTTATAATTTTCAAAATATTTTTTCACTTATACTATTATATAATTTTATCATAGTACCATTTATAATAAACCTAAATTCTATTTATACTTCCATAAGTGATGCTACTATTAAGTTGGCTGAATTTCTAATCCTAAGTCTAAAGGGAAAGTTTCCATTTCATTGACATATTTTCCTTAATTTTTTTTAAAAGTTTCATAATTAATTAATTATTTATTTATAATTTTCTTGTGATATAGGTTATTTTTTATGATTTATAATATATCAAATAATTTCATGTATAATATAGGATATCTAATGAATTAAATTTACTGAAAATGACCGATAGTGTAAAATCATTGAAGTGTTATTCTATCAGCCCAAATGGAGGGCTATAGGTTGAGGGTTGGGATTTTAGACGATTTTTTTTGCAAATTATGGGATATGAAAATGGATATATATGTTCGAGTAATTGTTAGGGGTGATATTCTTCTATAAGTGGAGGAGTGGCGTTCTTAATTATTTTGGGAATATGAAATACAGCCACGTGTTTCTATAAAAAAGTGTTTCAAATAGTTCTCCAAATTAGATTCATATGATTATAAGTCATAAATTATGGATAAGAAATAGCTTTTGGACAAGTTTCTATGTCATTTTGGCCCTTAATTTTCATGTTTAGTGCCTTATTAATCTATTTTTCTTATTAATCATTGTAATTAATTTTAATCACTTTAACTAGTATTTTATGTCAAAAACTATGTTGAACTTATCAGAGATTATGAATTATTTTTATTATATATTTGGAATCCTTTTTATGTATTATATTTATAAAAGGGTCAAAAATTAATTTAAATATAATCCCACAAACAGGACGACAACGCGGGTTTTTAACTTAATAAAATTCAAAAAATTTATATGTTATTATATCTAATTTCAATGTTAAATAGATTACATTGACCATAATTTGATTAATGGATTTATAATTTTTCCTATTTTTGATTAAATCCAAAACAAATCAACCTTATATGTAAATTAGATGAAAAATGTTGTTTTGAATTATAATTCAGTATTTTTCCCTATTTATGTAAAAATGTAACATCAAGAAAATTGGCTAAAATTAATCCTAAGAAAATTTTTATGTTCCAATTACAATGAAAATGTATATTTTTACATATAAAATAAATAAAAGATTAAAATAATAGATTTAATATACGTTCCCTATCAAAAGGTGGCAAAAACCATTTCTAAAAATATAGGTTTTTATACATAAAAATAGGTTGGTTTTTTTCTTATACTAATAAAATATATTTTATTAGTATATGAAATATTTTATTCTATATATAAAATAAATTTTTTATTAATTTGATTCACTAATAGTAATTAATATAATTTATTGCGATGAAACATAATTATGAATATAAAAAATAACTTTATATTTAATTGGTTAATATTTAAGTTTTTAATTAACTGAAAATGAATTAAGTCATATTATATTTGTGTAAACCATATAACTTTAAAAGATTTATAATAATATTTATATTCCATATTTTAATAGTAATGTTATATATTATTATATTAAATATTAATATTTTTTGTAAAATATTATTACTTAGTAAAACACAATATTTTATATTAGTAAATCCATATAAGAGATCCAGTCTTGCACATATTGCAAGATAACCACAGTTTTTTATATAGAGAAAAGAAAACATTATATTGAGAGTAACATAAAAATTACCTGGTTTTTTGAATAAAAAAACTAGGAACAAATATTAAATTTATTTTGAAATGAAAATAGTATAATGTATTGGGTTGTTAAATTCCCCCAAACATAAATAAACAACATCATCTCAATTTAAAATTTTTCTGTGTAATAAATTGATTGAAATTTGAGATTAAAATACTTATGAATAACCCTCATCATGAATAGGTTTAATAACACATCTTCTTAATAAGAGAGAAATTAAATAATAATGGTCATAAAACTAGGTTCTTCAATTAGATAACATAAGTGGGAAATAGATATGTGCATACCAACGAAAAATCTACAAATCAATTTCTGAATGATATTTATATAGAAATATTCATCTGAAAGTTCATGACTGAAAATCCATAAACCACTATAAGGAAACGTTAATTGATATTAGGAAAAATGTAGATAATAGGACAATGTTTTTGGTTCAAGACCAGGTTTCCTATAGTTGAGGAATTATTTCACTCTATAAAAATATAGTTAAATATATTTTTCTATTATACAAATATAATCTTATCCTTTGGTTGTTCCTTGAACAATTTTTACTAAATTTCATACCACATGTTTTATCATTTGAGGAAGCAATACATTAACCTCTAAAAACTCATACAAATATCAACTTAAACCATTTCATAAATGGCTAGTCTACCCAAAACATTTTGATCCAATAAATTAGAAGTAATCCTATTGAATAACCAAAATAAACATATCATTAGCCATTAATCACTATGAAACAATGCTTTATTGTAACTATCCAAACAAGTGAAAACCTCTATGATGTATTATCTTGAATATGGTTATAACTTCAAATACCATAATACTTTATTATAAAGATGAATTCATCATTATTAGTTCAGTAAAAAACATGTTATTGTATATATTACCTAAATCCATAAGTATTTTAAACTCCATCAATGACAGAATAACCCACATTTTATATAAATGATTAATCCATTCAAGGGTAGTTATCACATATCTAAATCAATTATTTAATTATCCAAACATCATTGTCTCAACATTACGATCATCTTGAGTCTTATCTTCCACCAAACTATATATTTTTAAGAAATTATATCTCTCTACTGAATCACTTTTATTGGTACTGTTCAACTTATGATATAAAATATTTAACAAAAAACTGATGTAGTACAATCCTTACATACTTCATATTTCGTATGATGAACACATCATAAATGAAATACAATGGAAACATATTTTATAGATCCTCATATAGAAATATATTAATCATTTAAATATTATTGTGTCAATAAAACATTCAAAACCTTGATCCCTTATATTCTTAGAAGTTATATTCCCTTTATGTATGGGGTATTCGTTTCCCTATTTCCCTATCTCCTTGAAATTGTATCAGTGAATAGCTACATTTTTCTTTTTTCCATTTTCTATTTTTTTTGTAGTAACCATTTCAACATAGATATAAATAACTACCAATCCTTTCTTGAATTTACTAGGTTTATTATTTCAATAGCTATCACATGGGAAAAATACTTCATTCCCTTTTTACTTCAACCTGTCATTTATAATTCTTTTATCTTATTCTATTGACTCCCTTTATGGTCATAATGATTGGATAATTAGTTCTTTATCTCTACAAAATAAAAAACATTTCATCATCTGACGAAATATTTTTAGACACTAGTGGATTTTGGAGATATTCAATAAGTCCCTTAGTGAAATGGTCATTCATGAACTCTGGTTTGTATAGTAAATATTTAGTGTACATTGATAACAATGTAATGGTATATTCATAATACGAACCACATACTTCCTCATTATTTGTTTAACTATAGAACATTCACTAAATCTCATTTTATTTTTCATGAGAGAAATATTTTTCAAAGAATGTGTCCATAATTTATTTCCCGTCAATGTGTCCAATTCCCTCATTTACTAATTATTTTGGAATAGTGAAAACCATTGACCAACACCTCCTTTAAGACAATACAATGCAATTTTAACCTTTTCCTTTTCAGTTCATCTCCAACCCATAAATATCATACCGAACAACATAGTCCATTTCATTTCTTCCATCATATCATAAGTATGAATATATAATGGGTGTATTCATCATATAAAGAAATCCATCATCAATGAATTTTATTGTAGAACTGGATGCTCTATTTGGGAAATGTTATGTGTCAAAACATGATTAGGCTTTTCTAGTATATCAATAACTTTCTCAGTTCCAATACCATCCATATCATCATTCTTAGTTGGAAAACCCATACATTTTCTATGAGTGTTGATACCATTACTATTTTTAGGTTCCCGTTATAAAACACATATTGGATATGATCATATCATTATGTAACATGATGTATAATCCGAAAACAATTGAAACACTAATCATAAATTCAAAATTATTTCCATAAAAATATCATAATAATAACCATGGTTTTTTGGGGATATCATTACATTGAAATCATCATAATGGTCTGAAAATAGAATGTAAATTATCCTAATAATATACCATGGGATTTTCAAACGAGGTTCACAAAAATGTCTACTGTCATGTTCTTTATTATGTCATTTTATGCTTGAAAAACCATATCAGATTTGTTATCCCTCGGTATGTCTATTTTAGAACAACATCCACTTGTATTATCTAGACATGGATATATTGTTAGGAATATCAAAATAATATATACCTTGATAAAATTATTGTGTGTTATACTATAATTATTCTCAATGTATATCATAGGTTTATGTTCCATTATCATTGTTCTTTAAATCTAGTTTCCATGGTTTTTATTGAACATGATCTTATACAAACTATTTATACCCAACCACAAAAGATTAAAGAAGGTGCCTTAAATCATTACATTGACATAAATACAATATCAAAATATGAATGTAGAAAACAATTTAGTTGTTTTGAAACACCATATTAGACACATGATACCGATAATAAATTGGGGAACTAAAATAAAACAATAACACATAATAAAATGAAATAAACAACATCATTGAAACATATTTTAAGGAATATTATTCATAACATGAAGAAATTAAATATAATAAGGGTATGATAGAATTCCCAGTAAGGTTTTGTTAAGTGTAATAAATATTGAATTGGTGGGAATAAATCATCTTGGACATGTAAATAACTGATAACAAATTCAATTAAAATAACTAGATAAGGAATAATTAATATCAATATTTAGGAAAATGGAACACATGAAATTTAATCTATAAAATGATAATATACTGATCCCATAGATATGTTAATGAAAAAATATAATGTATAAATACCAATTGATTCTATATGAGGTAAATTCATAATTATTAGATGCAATGATTCGTAGGTACATGGTATTTTTACCGTCATGACCATTCACATGACAATTTATCATACCAGATTAAACACATCTAAATTATACAACCGATTCATCTCATGATACTAATAATTAATAGAGTGGATTTCTACAATTAGTCCCCAACTGTGTCGTATATTTCCAAATAATCAATCATATATTGAATGTTTTAGTCAGTTAATGAACAATGAGCCTCATCGAATGTCCATACTAAATAAAAGATACATATTTAACAATAATTCGATGTTAATAAAAGAACTGTAAATGTGAACACCCATTATAAAAAAATTTTAATTTTTTTTAATAATTAATATAAATTTTATGATAATATTAATATTAATGAAAAAAAGTAATTCCCTATAAAAATGATCATAAGGATGTGATTGTTTAAAGGGAAAGTTAACAATCATAAAAAAACTGATAGTACAATGAAAAAAAAATCATTTATATGAGATAATATAGAGTAAAACAATAAAAATCATGTATTAAAAATATTTGAGGCTATAATATATAAAATTGGGTATTTGATACACCAAAAAAATGAAAAAATGGTGATAATATAATATTGCCCACAAAAATGAAATGTGACACGTGAATCCCTTACACTATCCATCCTTTTTGTTGTGTTAAATTTAACATCATGTATAGTGCTTAAAACATGTTACTAAAATATAATATATTTTTACTCATATTTATGATATCATATATTATCTTCTTGATATATAATTTTCCCATTTTGATAACAATATTGCATTTTTCCACAATATCCGTTGTTAATTTCCATGTTTTAAGAGTATATTTTGACATGTTATTTCATGTTCCTATTATTTGTATATTTATTTAATAATATATATAATGTAAACTATTATGTATATTTAATATATATTAATTATATATTTACTTGTGATAATCCATAAAATTAGGATATAGGAAATGAAATTCACTCTTCATTGAGATAGTTGGTTATACGTACGCATGAACGCTACATTCATTTATTTTTCATATTAACATAATTTAAATGAAAGAATATATAATTATATCTTAATTATAGTATCATATATATTCGATATTTTTCACATATGTTTATTAAAAGCATCATTTATGAATTACATTTATAGTGTGAATCAATCACAACACATGGAGTATGTGGCAGTCCACACATTTAAAAATGTTGTTATCGTATTTAAAAAAATAGAAATTATATGGGTATGTTATATATAAAAATTAAATAAACATGCATAAATTATAACTATAATATAGATCATATATAAATATATTTTCTATTATAAATCCCATAATGATATGAGGAAAAGGAAAAACATTAACAATCATCATTTGGGGAGGTCGTAATTCACCAAACACATAAATTGTAGGTTTGTTAACCATTAGATGAATGTGTGAGTAAGTGAAGGTAGAATAATTAATATACAAAATATAATTATTTTTATGATACTTATGAAATTATTTAGCCCTGGAATATGAATATTTGAGGGGTTGGATATTGTAAATAATACAAAAGATTATGAGGATGGATGTTACCTCTTCATTGGGTAAATCAATTTAATTTTAACTAATGGTCTTCCATGGATGGATTTAATCCCAATGTGATACCTATAGGTTTTGGGGAGGGAATAATAAGGACTATTTCTGTATATTTTGTGCATTCCAAATTTCTTTAAAGTTGTGAGGATGTGGGAAGGGTGAGTGCCTTTTTGTAGTGTAGGAGAAGTCACATTATTGTAATTTATTTGGAAATCCCAATATGATTTTGATGTGGAATGTGGATAGAAAAATGGTCCAAATATGAGACATGTTTGTATGGGATATAAATGTTTCGAACCAATAGATTTAGGTTATTTTTGGTCATTTTTCCATTAATTTTATGGTTTAGTGCCATATTGAGCTAATTTTCCTCTTAATCGATGTAATTAATTTTAATCAATTTTTATAATATTTTAAGTCATAAACTATGATGAACATATTATACATTATAAATTATTCTAATTTCAAATACATAATACATTTTTCAAAATAAAATCAGAAATTTGGAAGAAATTAATTTAAATATAATCCTGCATAGGGGATGTCAATGCAGGTTTTCCAAATAATTACATACAAAAGATTACTATGTGATTATATATTATTTCAAAGTGAAATTGAATATAATGTCACAAATTGGATCAAATTATATATAATTGATCTAATTTAACTTTTAATCCAATAAAAAAATTAACCTTATACATAAATTACACGAAAAATATAGTTTTGAAATAAAATTTAGTACTTTTCAGTATTAATTAAAAATAGAACTTCATAAAAAAGTATTAAAAATTCATCCAAAAAAATTTCATATTTTAGTATTTTAAATATTAATTTTATTATGACATATAAAATAAATGAAATATACATATTGGTATCTAAAAAATGTTATCCATTAAAAAGTGGTGAAACTATTTTTATAAAAAATTGGTGTTTAGGCTTAAAATTATGTTTGTTCTAATATTATTCCTATAAAATCAATTTGACGAGTATAAAAAATATTTTATTGGATATATAATATATAATTTTAGTTAATATAATTCACCAGTAATAATTAATAAAATCTATTATTGTAAAAAAAAATTTTGAACATAAAATTAAAAATATTTCCTTTATATTCAATTTTATTATATTTTCATTTCTAATTATTTAGATTCTAAATAAATGATATTATATTTTTTTTAAAACAAATATTTTAAGGTGATTCTTAATTATATTTGTAAATGAAAAATTTATTATAAATTTTATATCTTATTATATTAAATAAAAATATTTTAAATAATATATATATTTTTTTGTAAACCTGGGTCTTGTGTGTTATGAAAGCCATAAAGGAGACTCAGTATTTCCTATGACACAAGATAAACTCAATTTTTAATAGATAAATAAAAAATTTATGTTCCTCATAACATATGTTAAAATCGTTGTTTCATATAATGAAATATTCGACCAATAATTATGTTTCTTCCAAAAGGAAAATATTGTAATGTCTTAGGGTGTGACATCATGTGTTTAAAAAGAGTGTAATAGTTATATAGTGAGATATATAAACAATTTTCCTCTATGTATTGACAAAGGTAATCAGTGGTAATTTTTCTAGAGGAGTATTGTAATGTAATCTATATACTAGGGAGTTCACCATTGAATGATTAATGGTTGTGACCACAATTGTGAGGTGAAAATTTAACAAAAATCATTGCGAACAATTTTTAGATGGAATGAATGGGTGCTTTAGGTATTTAAATTAGTTGTATGGTATGAAAAAATATATATCCATGTAAGTCATTATGTTCATGTGTTGATGGGGAATGGACTATGTTAATCCGGGAAATAATTTAATTTGGTCCATGACAAGGATACTTCTAGTATGGGGAGATGAACATTAGTCACAAGTGGATGACGCCCCATGTGGGAATGATTGATATATTTTGGGACCGATCATTGTATAGTCATTTTATACATTTATATAGTTGGGTAAATAAATCCAAGTGTGGATCGGTTTTTTAATAAATGTAAGGATCATGAATAATGGAAAACACCCAATATTATGCATGACTATGGTCATAGACTTGGAAATCTATATGTATTTGGATATTAATGAAATGTAATGGGATTATTGATTAGTAACTCCTTGGAATGACTCATGGAAACAAGCTTATTCATTGGATCGATTACCATATCACGTACCTCTTTCACTTGAGTCTCATTTGGAGTTATTGAGAAGTTTATTTCTCATATTTGTACTAATTATTCAATTGTAGAATCTAAAGTATGTACATACATGTTTTTTATACTTATACTCCAATAATGTTTCTACTAGCTTACCTGACGCTTTCTTTTGGGCTCTATTGATATAGATATATTGCAATGATTCAATATTTACTAGATTGTTAATGCAATTATATTTATGTTGAGGCATGTTAAAGATGTGAACCAAGGATGATTTGATTATGAGAAATTTCCATAAGTTGGTTACATAAATCATTGAGACTGATTATAGTGATATCCATATGCCTTGTATAAAATTCATTGGTATATGGACATATGACACATCATCTGTAAAATCTGAGAATTTTCAAAAATAGTCAGTCAAAGGTGGTTTGATATTAGTTCTCCCAAATAGTAGTACACAGTCATTGTGGAATTGCATTGGAAAAGTTATTATGATGAAATGGGTTCAATATAATGTAGATTAAAGTCTTGTTAAGGAATATTTTCTATGAGTAGGATAAAAGACATAATTGATGATAAGGGAGTTAGAATACAAAAAATCTACAACAATAAAGGATAATGCTGAATATTGGTGCCTCATTTGTGGTTAAAGAGTTGAAATAGAGAGGTATTTTTTAGGATAATATGAATTCATTATTCTCTACTTTAAACACTTATTATATCCCAGAAAACTCAATTAGTGAAGTACCTAAATCATTGTCTAATGGTATTTTTCTATGATGGATTTTGAATACTAATATCAAGAAAGTCAAATCATAATCTAATGTTTTGGGTTATCTCTTCATTAGTATGGATAGTTCTCCATGGACCTGTCTTAATTATTTAGGAATTGTATAAAATTACTAGAAGAATATATCATGTTTTAGAACAGATCGAGGGAATATAAATTTACAATCGATGTGATTTATAGTAATGGGAGTTATAGGTAAACTATTATTTATTATTCTCAAATTGGGTCCATATAGAAATAATTTAAAATGATTTTAATGGTCGATTAACCAAGTCTTCACTTCATTCATACCCCTTTAATTTTGGGTTTCTTATTTATTAATTAATGGAATATAATTTTTAGTAACATTGAGAATCATTCAGGATGTGTCATTAAGACATTGTGTCCATGTTTGAACAAATGTTTCTGATGATTTGAGTACCATGACTCAAAATTGGTAGATAAATTCTAAAAACTATGGATTGAATGACACTAGGATGGTTAATGATTGAGATAATGATATTAATTTTTCTAGGTAAATATGAGATCAGGTAAGTGTTATCTTATTTTTTTATGGATTTGGTTGTGTGTGCTGGCTTGATTATTATTGTTTTTCTCAACATATTCATTATTTTTTGAATAAAGGGGTGTTATTTAATTGGAAATAAAACATGTCCATTTGAATGAGAAATAAAAACCCAATTAGGCCATGACATGTTTTCATAGTCTACCAAGATTCTCGAGGCAAGGATGTTCTCTGGTGGGGTGGTTATAAGATATCATATTAGGAATTTGATAGAAAATATAAAGGAAATAGAAATTTTTCTATTATTGGATGGATTATTTTTAAAACTAGAAACGAAAATGAGTGTTGAGTCAATAAGGATTCTTTATGAATTGTCAATTTCTTTATGTTTTGAAAATCACAAACAGAGTATCTTAAGAAAAATTCTATTTTCCCTAAGTAATTTCTTTATAATAAAAAATTTTCTTTCTCTAATGAAATTTTTATTATTACCCTTGTTTTCTTTGTTCATTTTGTAGAATCTCTAAATATAACTCATTTTATTTACTACTGGAAAATTAAATTTCATATCTAAAACATTGGAATCCTATAATTCCTTTGGATATAGAGTATTTTTTTCAGGTTTTGAATTATCTAAAATTCTGACTCCAAATTCGATGAAATTCGGACTTTGAATTATTTGAAATTCAAAATCCAAAATATTTGATCTTCAGACTCCGATTTATCTAATATCCAGACAAAAAATTCACTGAAATTTGGGCTTTGAAATATCTAAAATTCAGTCTATGAATTATATGAAAATCAAACTCCTAATTCTCTAAAATTCAGACTCCAATTCTCTAAAATTCAGACTCCATGTTCTCTGAAATTCAGACACCGATTTATCTAAAATTCATACATTGAATTATCTGAAAATCAGACTCTGAATTCTATGAAATTCTGACAACGAATTCCTTAGAATTTGGACTCAATATTCTTGATAATTCCAACCCCCAATTCCATATAATTCACAGTCCTAATTCATCGATATTTAGACTATGAATTCATCATAATTGAGACTCCTAATTCCTCTAAATTCAGATTATGAATTCCAAAAAATTTTGACTCTGAATTCATCTGTATTGAGACTTTGAATTCATCATAATTCATACATTGAAGTCCTCATAATTCATATTCCGAATTCATTGGAATTCAGAATCTGAAATATTTAGATATCAGATTTATAATTCCTTGTTAAGCAAAATATGAATATACTTGTCATATAGACTCCAAATGTTCTATTGGTTAGATTATGAATTATATATTCCCATAGAATCTGAAAATAGATTTTGTTATTAAGATCCATTTTCCCAGTACTTTTTATTAAACGATGTCATACAATCTATTACTAACTAACTTTTTGTTAAGTGAAATGTGTACAGGTTCCTCCAAGATTCAAGGAAAAATATTTCCATTAGAGGAGGGAGACAACTATTGGATAACTACCTACAAATATTAGATCATTTTAATGAGCTCATTACACATTTCACCATCACTCTAGAGAAATCATTCTACAAAAGTTATTTCTAGAGAGAGAGTCTCATGATTTGTGTGTACGGATCATCTTTTTCAGCTTACTTTGTGCGACTCTGATTGCAGATGTGTACAATCAAAGTATTTAAGGTATTGGAAGACAGAGGTGGTGACTACCTTAATGTTCGAGGACTTCCTGGGATTGGAATAAAGATGTGCAGACAATCTTAATGTTTGAGGGATCACAGGAATAACAAGATAGATTCTGATATTCCTATTGAGGGACTATCCTAGTGTCGGTAAGAAAAATATTCCTGATTGTATAAATCAAGGGACCTTTATACATGAATGTTGGATACACTAATCTTTGGGTTAAAATATTATATACTTGTTACTTTTTTTGTTTCAAGTTTATTTCCACTATATCTTAATAATTTAAGAAATTATAATCATCTTATATTTTCTTGTACTGTTTAATACTATAATAAGTAATATTATATATGCTCTAAGGTAGAATTTTTTCCTTGTAAAATTTCCTTATGTTTCATTTCTAGAAACATATTTCCAGAACCTATAATTTTTTTTATGTAGAACTAAAATAGGTTTTTTGAATTTAAATTGTTTAGCTTTTTAAACATAGTTTTCCTTAATTTAAAAACTGATTTTTTTTACATACAATTCACCACCTCATGTAATTGAGAATCTAAATTCATATATCTATCCTACAATTAGTATCAAAGCATGTCTCTTGAAATACTTATACTCACATATATGTTTTCTTGCTCATTCTTTCCTTATTCTAAATTTTCATGCATCACTTTTATTGTTTGTATTTTTCATAGATATTTTTCTATTGGTTTACAATCCTTTTTATATTAACAAGTTTTGATGAAATATATTTTCATATAGAATTTCTGGAATGAATGCTGGTTCAATTGAAAATCTAAATCCTAAAAGAACACCTATAATTGATGGTAATAATTATGAATACTGGAGAGATATAATGAATAATTTTTTTACTAATACTAGAGAATTTTTTTAATGCTTACTGAATATTAAAAAATTCATGACAAGGAAATCAGAACCTTTAACAACCAAGAAAATTCAGAATGGCAACTAAATTACAAGGTACACAATAGTTTGTTATATTCTATGATGAAAAATATATACAATAAAATTTCATCTTATTATGTTTCCAAGTTTATTTGGATGAAACATGAGGTTACTCATTATGGTACTTCAAAAGTGATAGAAACTAGGAAAGCCACGTTAAGAGCAGAGTATCATGAATTTCTATTTCCCTATGGAGAACCAGTTTTCAAAGTTTAAAAATGATTTATCACTGTTGTCAGTAGATTACAATATATGGGAGAAAAATGTTTTGAAGATTATGCTCTTGAAGACCTGATTTTTGATATTATTCCAAATGAGTGGTAATCCGAAAGAAATTATATTGATGAGAATATAAATGTATCTCAAATAACTCTTGATAAGATTTTTGGAACCCTTCTTCAACACGAGGCATAAATGAAAAGAGATGCTAATATGAAAAAAAATAAGAATGGGAATTTAAGTGTATCCTTTACTACTACTAAATCCAAAACTCTAGAATGTTTTATAAGATCAAAGTCCAAGAAAGTTATTATTTAATCTGAATCTAGGGAATTTGAACATTCTGAGAATGACCTAGCTAATCTTGCTCGAAGGATGAAACGATAGTTGGAAAGAATGAATTTCAGTATAGATATAATAAGAATGAATTAAAATACATGAATGACTCAAAAGTAACTTGCTATGAATGTAGAAGAGCGGAGCATATAAATCTAGATTATCATATGCTTAAGATAAAGGATTGAAATGAAAAAAACATTCTAAGAGGAATAGAAAGAAGAACTACAAGGCTAAATCTAAGAATGTTTTGAAAACTAATGAAACCTAGAGTTCTAGTGGTGGTGACTCATCTGATTAATCCTCAGAGTATGAATCTTCTAAATAGATAAATTTTGGTTTACATTCCAAACTACCCATTTAAAATCATTATTTAATGGACAAGGAATAGAATGTTGAATCTATTACCAATGTATCTTTGAATGAAAATTATAGTGATGATAAATATTATAAATATTAAGGTGAAGAGTCCTTTTCATCAGAAGAATATACATTACCTTCTTATGAAGAAGTATATAGGGATTATAAACTTTTTCAAAATAAAAATTATAAGCTCAAGGAAAATCATGATAATGAAAAATTATAAGTTATCTATTTTAACCACAGAAGTATTAGATCATTCTAAATTTCTTGATAAGAAAAAGTATTATTTTAAAGTTATTTCCGAAAATCAAGAGGAATTTATTTCTGAGAAGAATAAATTTTCTAAGTATCTTTAAAATATAATTTCCAAGAAAAATATTATAGAGGATAACTCTTGTTCTAAAACTAATAATATTTAGGATAATCACTTGGTTATTAAAATAATGTCATAAATATTTTCATTAATGATTTTTCTTTCAAATCTTACCTCTAGTAAGGAAACGTTTGACAAGATGTATTCCCAAATTCATCCATTGATGAATCGTTATGGTTTTGGTTATACTAATTCTATAAGAGCTTTTAGTAACAACTATTTTGATACCCAAAGTGGTCAATTTTGTGAAAAATGATAGTGTAGGGGACATTAGGATAGAAATTGTTCTTAAGAAAACTCAATATTTAGTTTTTCATAAATATTATTTTTCTATGAAAATGTGGATAACTAAAATTTTTCTTTCTGAAATTTGTACATTCAAGAATGTTTGGATTCTGAATGTTAAATTTTTTATTTTCAGGAAAATACAAAAAATACAAATAACAATACATGGTACATATTTATTGGATGTTCCTAGCATATGACTGGTAACCAAAACATCTTTGAAAATATTTTCAAAATGAAATGCGGAAAATTAAATTTCGAAGATAATGCTCAGGAAGAAATTGTTTGTATCGGTAATGTCGTTATTCAGGAAAAAACATTAATTTCAAATGTTTTATTTTTTCAGAATCTTAAGAAGAGCCTTATTAGAATATTTCAATTTTGTGATGAAGGTTAACTTGTGAATTTTATGAATGATAATTGCTTAGTACACAATTCTTAGGAAAAATTTATTATTTATTTCCATAGGCAAGAGAATGTATACACACTCATCTTATATGACTATAGGAACCAAGAACTACCTTGGATTAGTGCAATGGAAGATCAATAATAGTTATGGAATAGGAGGTTAGGACATTGTAACCTTAGGAACCTAATGGAAAATCTCAGAGAAAATTCTAGTTAAGGATCCACTAGAGGATATATTTTATTCATCAAAAGATTGTGATCCTTGTCAATTTGGAAAGAAACATAAATCATGTTTTAAACCAATTGGTGAAGTCTTAACTACTGATGCATTACTGTTAGTTCATATAGATCTTTTTAGTCCAACAAAAAATAGAATTATTTGAGGTAAATATCATGTATTTGTCTAAGTTGATGATTATACTATATTTACATGGTTATATTTTCTACTAAATAAATATGAAACTTTTTCTTATTTCAATATTTTTAGATCCCTTGTTAAAAATGAGAAAAAATTTCCATTGATAACTATTCATAGTGATCATTGAGGATAGTTTTAAAATTCATATTTTGAAACATGTGTATTAGAAAAAATAATAATCATAAATTCTCAACTCCATGAGCCCCTCAACAGAGTGGTTCTATAGAAAGAACAAATCAAATTATTCAATAAATAACAAGAAACATGTTGGGTGAATATTCTATTGCTAATCACTTTTGGGATGAAGCTGAAATTACTACATTCTATACTATATATCCAGTTTTGATTAGACTATTTCTTAATAAAAACGCTTATGATTGATATAATGGTAGAAAACCTAGAAATTCCTACATCAATGTATTTGGTTTTAAAGTATTAATTATGAATACTAATGATAATTTACATAAATTTGCACAAAAATATAATGAAGTAATTTTCCTAAGCTACTCCACATCTTTTAAGGATTATATATTTTTTAATGAAAATACTAGTTTTATTAAAGAAACAGTGTATGTTATGTTAGACGAAATTGATCCTTTTGTTTTTAAACAACCCCAACCTATATCTTTGGTGGTGTTTCTAAAAATGTATTTTCAATACTTGATAGAATATCCTTCTTATAAGAAAATGTTTCAAAAAATATTTCTAAACAATTTACCCTAAAATATTTTCAACCACATATTGATGAACATGTTTTACAAAACCCCAAATATTTGTTTCTAATGAATCATCCTAGTGATAGTATCATTAGTGATGTAAATCAACTTGTATGTAATAGAAGATCCTTAAGAAATTAAATAGAACGTATACTATTTCCCTTTCCAAATTAGAACCAAAAGAACTAATAATGATTTTGGATATGATTATTTTATAAAATCCATGTAATATTAACTAAATAAATTTGAAAAGAACATTGTTTGCATGTTGGTTGAAATACATATTGAAACTAGTGTTAATAGAGCAAAATGGGTCTTAAAGAATGATTGTGATTAAAATGGAACCATTGTATTAAATAAAGCTAGAATTTTTTATAACGGTTATAATCAGCAAGAAAGAATAGACTATAAAGAATCCTATAGTCTAGTAGATAAACATGAATCCATTTATATTTTACATTGTTTTGCAATATTATTTAATTTAATTTTTTTAAATAGATGGAAAATGTGATTTTCTTTATGCATATGTTCATGAGGAAGTTTAATTTAAAAAACCTACTGTTTTTTAAGACACAAAACATCCTAAACATGTTTTCAAACTTACTAATGCTTTATATTGACATAAACAAGTCCCTAGATCCGGGTATGATAGACTAATAAGACTTTTTTTTTACAAAAACATTATGTTAATGGAACTAATAATCCAAATATTTTTATAAATAAACATAAGAAAAGTGTTTTTATTGTTCAATTTTATGTTGATTACATTATATTTGGTTCAAATCTTCAATATTTAACTGATTCATTTGTGAATATAATGAAATATGAGTTTGAAATGAGTATGATGGTTGAGCTAACATTCTTCCTAGGTTTTTTAATATCTAAAAAACTAGAAATAACTTATATATCAAAAAAGTAGTATATTAAAAATATTCATAAAATGTATGTATTTGACAACACTAAGAGTATATATACTCCAATTGGTACCTCAAATTCTCTTGATCTTGATGAAGCTGGGAAACCTGTAGATCAAATATCATTTAGAGGAATGATTGGAATTTTACTATACTTGATAGCTAGTCATCCAATTTTATTGTTTTTAGTTTGTTTATGTGTAATATAACAATAAAATACTAAGGAATCTCATTTAAAATTAGTAAAAATAATTTTTCACTATTTAAATGGATCCATGGATTTAAGACTCATTTATACATCTGGATATTATTTTTTTAAATAGTTTTCTGGATGCTGGGTTTGGTGGGTGTAGAAGGGATAGGAAATGTACCTTCATAACTCTTCATTTTGTAGAAGATTCATTAGTTTCTTATTAATAAAAAAATCATAAATAAGTAGAACTTTCCACTACTGAATCTAAATATGTAGTTGGTGGATATTGTTGTGCTCATGTGTTGTGGATACAACACACACTCATATACTATGTCATGAGTTTTACAAAAACACAGATATTGTGTCATAACACTATTTCTATTTACCTAAGATAAAACCCTTCACAAAACTCCTGTAGAAAAACATAGAAATTAGGCATCACTTTGTTTGGGATCACACACTTAAAAAGGATATATTTCTTTATTTTATCAGAATGCAAGATCAACTTGCTGATATTTTTAAAAAATCTTTACCATCTGATAAATTTTAATACATTAAACAAATTTTAGGAATGATAACTGAAATGTAATATTTAATATTAACTTTTTTTTTTAAACCTATCTCCATACATTAAGAAACTCTTTTTCATAGGGATAGTATATTTTATTACTAATCAAAATTTTTCATAATCAAATATCTTTTCAAAATTCCAAAATCCAGAATTATCCTTCTTTAAAATTATTTTCTGAAATATAATGTTCTTCAAAAATAATTTTCATCATTGAGGACAATTTTGTTGATGTTCGGAAGGTTTGTTTCCTTACATAAATTTTCGTAATAAATGTTTTACTTGTTGCTAAAATTTCATCTTCTTTTTTAACATATTTTTCCAGTTTCACCTTCCTTAAATTTGAATGTTTTACCTTAAAAAACACCTCAAAGGACCAGAACCTACCAAAATCCTTCTTCAACTTCCATCTCAACTGTCAGATAAAATCATGCCTGTTTTAACTGTTGGATCAATTTGGGAAGTTGAATCATCACCTCAAATGATTATATTAAGTCCCCCCCTAAATGGTTGTCCCACTTTGGTTTTCAAGCTCATGTGTACTGAAGAACTTCCTCATTACATAATTTTCATTCCTCATTTCAAGTTTTCTTAAATCCTAATGACATTGGAAACAACTCCATAGAACAAAATGTCATCAGTTAAGGAAATCTCAGAATGTCATATATATAGGGAAAGGTTAGTAGATCCAACGTTCATTTCTAAATACGATTCTCTTATTTTGAATAAAATACAGTTAAATTGATGGGAGAGATTCTGTGTATACCAACCAAAGGCATAGGATCTAGTGTTTCTGGAATTTCTATTATTATTTTATGATACTATATATTTTTCTAATAAAGGTACGAAAGATAAGATCTCGTTCAAAATATATACAAAAACATATTCCCATTCCTACTGTATGGTAGCCACTATAATTATAATTTAATATGAGGTGGATACTGAGTTTTGAACCCACAAGCTACCGAATATTTCAGGAAATTTTGATAAGGGGAATTCTTTTGAGTTCCTTGGTTTGATCGATTTCAAGACTCTAAATATTATTCATCTCTCTACAAATTTATTGTTTCTTGAGTTATGGGTTTATAGGTTTCTCAATCTAATAAAAGGTGATAAATATACCCTAGATAGGTGTTACATTTATGTTTTTTATTTTCTAGTTAATCATATGATGATTTATCTAGTTAAATATGTCTTTCATGCAATTATGAATATCAATAATGGTACTATAAAATTTCCGATCATTATGTATCCCACTATTCATTCCAAGACCATAGTCCTTTGTCTAGAATTGTTCAAAATCTATGGTAGTTGTATACCAAGGAATTTCAAGGTTTTTTTGTTGAGTGATGATACGTTCAGAAGGATGAAAGATGGCTGGAACAGCATGTCTGAGTAATTTTATGACTTGTCTAAAATTGAGATCAAATCCTTGTCTGAGATGTCGTAAGTGGCTAAGACTTCCAAGAAGGGTCAGAGGAAGAGAAGGTAGAAGGAACTAGAATGAAAAAAAACTCCTACTTATCAGTAAACCCTATCAGATCCTCCAAAATATAAGAATAAAAAGACCTTTCTAGATGAATTTGTTACTAAGGGGAGAGAGGATAAGAAGAGAAAGAAATAATGAGAGCCTAGCTTTTTATTGGATCCAACTAAAAAAAATTATTAATGATTAAGGTTGTTGAGGAATTTGATAAGTAATAAAAAGAGAATAAGAAAAAGAAAAAGATGTCTAAAACCCAAATAGTTCAAGATATTTTCAAGGCTACCTAAAAAGATTCTGAACAAGTCCAGGTTCCAGAATCATTTCTACAAGATTCTATTCCATTAGAGTCTTCGGGAAAGAAAATTGTTATTCAGGAAGATGAAGAAGTGGAAAAAATTGTACAGTAAGAGGAAGCAGAAGAAAAAGAAGGGAAATTGATGACACATATGATATGATAAGGCAAGTTGAAGAATACAATGATAAGAAAAGTCCTTTAGAAAATTATCAATTCGGAATTCCTATTTATAATACTCTAAACTTGCATCCCCAAGAAAAGAAGAAAAGGGTCAAGACGAGGTTATAAAACCATCATAAGAAAAAAGAAGCAATCACGAATTAGTTCATCTAGATGAACTGGTGGAAAATACTAAAAAGAATATGGCTGAGGAAGATAAGATAGTCCCATTATCAGATAGTGAACGTGATTCTTCGAAAGGCTGATGAGATCATTCCAAGAGTTGATATACGAAAAAACGTGATAGATGATACACCTAAAAGGAAGTGATGTCTAAGAATTATGTTGAGGTATATTCAAAACGAAAAGATGTTTAGATAGAGATAGAATCCTCACCAATAAGAGAAATTGATTCAGAATCATCTTTTATGGGACATGATTTTGTGGTAAAATCCTTGAAGAAATTTGTTGATACAATTCCCTTGTTTCTAAGTATTGACTCAAGATGTCAGATGCTTCAACATTCATTTAATCAGATGTCATATTCTTTTTCCATGCTTATGGACACATTTTTCCAGTTTGAGTCCGATTTTAAATCATTATACATTGGGTATGATGCACACATGAGGTTGTGAAAAGAAATTACAATTTCTTCAACGAATACAATAAAAGAGCTGCGAATCTTTGATGACATTCAAAAAAAATTAAGGATGCTTTTGATACTGAAGATGTCAAGATCAAATAACTTACAACATGTTTTGTTGAGATGTTCAATCTTGAACAAATAGTTCTGAATTAGGAAGTCAATGATCTGAATGGGAAACTTACAATAGGTGCATTGATTAAGAAAACGGAAATAGATCTCATAATTGAGTTCGAACAAAATCTCAGTGAGCAAGAAAATCTTTTGAATACTCATGCATAAATTCATAAGGCTCGAAAAGAAGATATCAAATACATGGAGAAGAAAAATGATGATAAGGATCATCTGAAAAGTGTTTTAAGAGGATCATAAAGAGATTAAAATATGAAAACTATTGTCCAAAAGCTTTTTTTGAAGGAAAAATAATGATTTTTTTCCATAACTTTGATCTTTTGTTGTATTACATTTCTTGTTCAACATTTTCCAATCAGAATGAAATTTTTGGTTTTTTCATCAGGTGTTTTTTTGTATAGTACTAATATTTTAGGTACCATGTAATTCTATTCATTTTCTCTATTCCTATTTGAAAATCACAAAGGGAGAGAAAAGAATGATGAATAGAATACTATGTAAAGAAGATAATTCCCTAAGTAAGGGGGAGTTTATCTAAGGGGGAGTTTAATCAAAAAAGATATTATTATAAAATAAAAAGAAAAATATCTCTAAGGAAATCAAGAATACAATCCTTAAAGATTTAAAAACCTAAGGGGGAGTTAGTCATATTCATCATGATTCATATGTAAAGGTTGATAAGTTTTTTTTCATTTATCCATTTAATGAAAAATTATATGTCCTTATATTATTTTTCATAAGGATGTTTGTGATTTCCAAAAAGGTGGAGATTGTTGAGTCAATAACATTTCCTTATGAAATTTCTATTTCTCTATGTTTATGAAAATCACAAACAAACAATCTTAGGAAAAATTATATTTTCCCTAATGATTTTATTTATAAATAATATTTTCCTTCTCTAAAGAAATTTTTATTCTTACCCTTGTTTTCATTGTTCTGTTTATAATCTCTCTAAATATAAATCATTTTATTTAAAAAGGAAAAATTCAGTTTTATATCTAAAACCTTATAATCTTATAATTATTTAGGATATATAGTATTCTATTTCAGGTTCCATAATATATAAAATTCAGACTCTAAATTCTCTAAAATTTAGACTCCAAAATCTCTAAAATTTATACTCTGAATTATTTGAAATTTAGACTCTAAATTCACTGTAATTCAAACTCCAAATTCCCTAAAATTTAGACACTAAATCCTATGAAATTGAGACTCCGAATTCCTTGAAATATAGAATCCAAATTATCTGAAATTTAGAATGTGAATTCTCTTAAATTAAAACATTTAATTCTTTTAAATTAAGACTCTGGATTCTCTGAAATTCATAGTCTGAGTTCTATGAAATTCACATTCAGAATTCTCTGAAATTCAGAATCTGAATTCTCTAAAATTCATACTCCAAATTACTTATAATTAAGACACTAAATTCATCAAAATTTTGACTCTGAATTCATTAGAATTTGGAATCCTAATTCCTTAGAATTCATAAGATGATTTCTTTAGAATCTAGATTCATAATTAATTGGATTTCAGACTGTGAAATATTTAGATTTTAGATTTCAATTTTTTTTATAAACAGAATCCGAATATCTATTTCTTATAGAATCTGAATGTTTATTTGGTTAGATTCCAAATTATATTTTTCCATAGACTCCGAAAAATATATTTTGTTAAGAAACTACATTTTAATTATTCTTATTATGAAATTATTTCATATAATCTATTTATAACTAACCGTTGTTTGTGTGACATGTGTTCTTGTCCATTCGAGATTCGAGAAAAAATATTGCTTTTGGAGGAAGGAGATGATCATTGGAGACAGGATTGTAAATAAGATCCCATTTGAATGATCACATTACAAAATATTCCATCACTCTAGAGATACCATGATGCTAAAGTGATTTCTAGAGAGGGATAATATCTTGATTTATGCATACTGAACATCTGGTTTAGCTTGCTTCGTGCGACTCCGATTATTGTTGGGTACAATCGAGTGCTTCTAGGGATAAGAACACAGATGTTTCAACTACCTTAATATGCAAGGACTTCCTGGTAAAGGAAGACATAATTTTTGACTTCCATAAAGTTCAAGGAATTTTAATGATAGTAAGATAGATTCCGATATTCCTATCAAGGACTTATCCTAGTGTGGGTAAGATAGAATTTCTTAAAAGTACAAATCAAGGGACCTTTATCTAACGTTGTTGGATATCCTAATCATTGAGTTAAATGATTATATACATGTTACTTGTTTTTTTATGTTTATTTATGCAGTATTTTGATAAAGGAATAATGTATAACCTTATAATACATTCATTTTCTTTTGTATACTCTAATAAGTAAGATTCTATATGCTCTATGGTATTTTTCAATGTAAATTCCTAATGTTTTATTTCTGGAATCATATTTCTAGAACTAAGAACGTTTTTTTAGTAGAACTAAAAGAGGTCTTGTGAATTTACAATGGTTATCTTTGATAAAGATAGTTTTCTTGAAGGTAAGAAAACAAATGTTGTTAAACATAAAATTCACCCCTCTTGTATTTGAGCATCTACATTCATTTTTTGATCCTATAATGACGTGCTCAAGAAAAATAATTGGCTATTTACAACATGAGTATATCAATTAGTTAAATTTAATTTTTTATTGGTAAAATGATTTACCAAAAAAATACCCTTTTCACTAAACTTTTGGTAAAAACCTTGTCACTAGATATTATTACGGATGAGAAAATAGTTTTGTTAATATTATAAAAATACCAACCTATAATATATATTTTTCTTAAAGTCTATCAAATGGTTTTTATGAAAAATATATCTTTTTTTAATAATACTACCAACATATATAATCTTCTTATAAATTACATTTAATTAATAATTATTTATTTTTATTACTTTTAGAATTTAATAATATATTTATTAATTTATCTAATATAATACACCTATTTTAATTAGAATGTAGAAGATGTTTTATATAGATTTTCAAAGTTTATAAAATTATAAATTTATTAATAATGAAATTTAATACAAAATGAATAAATACATAGTTGAAGGTGATTGATAAGACCATAAAAACCCCAATATCCTTCTATGTACTTATCGCCGGTGCACCCCCACCACAAATGTCATCACATGACTACAATCCTCCATCATCCTCCTCTCTTAACTAAAATACTCAAGCACCAGTCATGGTATAAGAATAGTTAATTCCACCAATGAGCATTCATCACCCCAAGTAGGCCACTAGAAGAAACAAACCAAGTCAACTATAGTACCATTGAAGAACCTCAAGTTAATGTCATTTCATACCCATAATCTCTAAGATATAAAACACACACAATTGAAATGATTACCCAAAAAATATCTAAAATGAATCATACTTGTCCATAAATTCTCATAAAGAAACTGCATACATTACATAGGTTTTAATTGTATGCATATTGAATAGAAATTTGATTAACTTATATGTTGATTGCATATTGAATAAAAATATCACATTGAAACTATATATTATACATAATCTAGTATCTTATTAAAACATAGACATGATAATTTAAATTAAAAAGTATGAATGAATGTATATTTCAAAAAATTAGCTAAATTGAAACTAATAATGATGGGGAAAAGTGGTACAATTTTGAAGAGTCAATTCAGTCATATTATGAAGTGCATTTGGAAGTGATTAATTGTACCTATAATAATAGTACAAACATAAAATGCAGACAACTCAAACATACCATAAAAATATTTAATGAATCACATGTTTTTAGTTTAAACATTCCCTGATAAGAATTATGATATACTTCAAAATTCAACATAACATTACTAAAAAGTACTCCATTAATATGATTATGAATATTCCTTAATATGAGATTACATATAAAAAAATAAAAAGTCATGTGATAAATTTAATAAACATGGGAACTAAAAAACTGGATAACAATTAACAAAGAAAATATTAAAAAAATATTAACAAACAAGTAAACATACAAATAATTTATAAAATAATTAATTTTAAATAATAATTAAACTATAATTCAAGACAATGAAACACTGATAATATATATTCACATAAAATATAATTATACAATTATATAATCATAACATTATTATTTCATGATGAACTCCATTTTAGGGTTGTTAAAATAGTACTAAAAAACATAGTTACATATATAATGATTATTAAAGATTCATAGATTTGATCGTAATTACTTCTGCAAAGGTTCATCCCTTTATTATCTTTTAGAAATGTAGGTACAATGTTTGAACAACCCTCTAAAGTTTCTCGACTATTCACTAAACCATGAATTTTTTTTAATTTCCTCCCATATAACCTGCCCTGAACATTATGCTGCCCCTATATAATGCGAAACTCATGCCCATGATATATGTATTATTGTGGTTTACTACATTTATGGTGATACCATCAGCTAGGACACAACATACCTCATTCAGAATAAAAAAAATATCATTTCCACTATGTCTTTATCTAAAATATTATTAAGCACAAGGTCGATTATCACAATGAAATGTTCCTTCAATTTTAAATGAACTTTAATACTTTAGGATGTGGCCCAGAATTGTGTTCATAATCATAAAATTAAAATCACATGTGACTGCTCTCACACTCCCCCTAGTCCCCTTGTAATATTGGGAGTATCACCGACTTGTACGTTCCCTCAAGAATATATTCAAGAGATTGCATCCTAGTTGAAATTACAACGCCAAAACCAACAAGAACATCAATGCCTAAAAGGACCCATTGACATTCCAAATTTTTTTAATTACCCTATCAATACGATAGATTTCATCACCATGCTTCCTATGTAAAAAAAATATTATGAACAAGGGAACAACATTTGGTGGATGAAAAATATCATGAAATTTATAACCAAACAAACAAACCATGTAAATTTTATTCCCATCACATAGTTAGAATACAACACATGTTTAAAAATAAAAAAATAATATAAAAAATTAAAACAAAAATACACTAGAAAATAAGATAAGGGGGAATGGGGGTTTTTATCTGTAAAGGTGAGATCCACAATCCCCGTCAATTCTTTTCTTTCATTCTACTTGATGACTTACTCAAACCTTTATCACCATCCCCCTACTATACAGTAAGTTCTGGTCTCTATTTTGTGGTTGATCCTAGAATACCTTCACCAGTTTGATAAACCCCCTTTTTAAACAATTTTCGCCACTGACTTAAAAGAAATTAACACTGTTATAATTGGTATGAATTTTCAAAAGCATCACAGTGTACGCAGGCCTAGCGGACATTCATTTCACTTCTCAGTATCATATATTAATTTTTTCTTTATATAATTTTACTTTATGGTGTTATTTAATCATGGATAGTCATTATTCACATGCAATCGATGATGGCTCACTCAGAACATATATTTCAAATTTCCACATAGAGAACTTCATATCAACATATAAAATTATCTATTTGACCCATTTTTTCACAAAACATTCATCTCAAATAAACAATAAAATTGGTGTAGGGTTCAAACAATCTCTCATTTAGTGGGACATTTGTAATCCAACAGGCTTGCGATATATCCAGAACCATTTATTAGACCTGAATTTTCTCAGCTTACACTCATTATCCACCTCTGCTTCTATGAAATTCGTTTCTATTTTCCTAGTTCATGATTACTACAATCACCCTTCACTATCCCCATAGCCTATATCTGATGTTTCCAAGACTCCCCCATGAAGGTCTCTAAATTACCTTTTTAAAAATCTTTTACAATCACAGACTAAATTAGTTAATTTCCCCAGAAGTTTATCACTATTGCTATACTTATTTCCTATACTCATTTGAAAGATAATTTAATTTTTTACTACATTTTTTTATAATATTAAAAATTACATGATTGTGATATCTTTACTCAGATCCTTCTGGCTTTAAACTGTAGTAATATTTTTCATAGATTTATTCCTAAAAACCATTATCATGAAGAGCTATCTTGATTAGTTACATATATTTTTAAACTAAGGCATAAAGGTTTCCTTAAATACTAGTTCTTATTCCTCAAGAACAATATCTATGATCATTTCCTACAACACTTATTCAACATTGGATATAGTCACTTGTGAAAACTCCATCAACTATCAACATCATCTCGCTACCAACTACACTAAAATAGTGTCAAACATCATTAATAATCTCAAAAATAAATAATATCATGAAACTGGTGTGCACTCCAATATTACTTCACCATCTATATTTTTTCACCTCGTTCTTCCATAATTTACAATTCTAAACACAAAAAACCAAACAAACCAGAATCATGATCCATCTCATGTGAGTCTGTCAAAGTGATCCCTAGTTTTGTTTCACTAAAATGATTGGATTTGAAGAAAACTAAGGTAAATCCGCATGAATTGAATCAAATTCATATCAGTTTTTTTTCTTGGATTAATAGGAAATCATCAATTTTTTTTCTTATTCATTGAATCGTGATCAACACAAGTTTTAATTAGTTTTTCTTCATCAATTGAACACATATCCTTGACAAAATACTTTTTCATTGATATTTTATTCACTAATGATCAAGTTCATGCAGCCTCATATCATTTTATATGGTATCATATGATTGGTCATATTCAATCATATAAATTCTTCATATTTAGTCAAGATTATCCGAAGCTTCGTCTTCCTCTACTAGAAAAATCCTTAGGCACAGTAATCCAACTCTAAATCATTCTATTCAGCAACCCAAAATTCAAAGATCTAACTCTCGGTCATAGTTTAACTGAGATCACAGTTTAACTTCTTTAAGACATGTTTAATTATAATATTTACCAATTTTTACCACAATATTTTTTGGATTTTTCTTCTTCCCAACATCCATCATATCAGAAATCACACAAGGTGATTTTTCTATGTACAAATGATTTCCAGTAAAAGGCATCATGTAAGCTGGGCTAGAGAAATAACCTCCCATAATTTGAACATCTAAATTGGTTATTTTTACCAATCAAATAAATGGTTTATGTTTAACTTTAAAGTATTCAATAGGGTGAAAATGTTTTTAAAAAATATAAAATATAATTTTTTTACTAGATATATATTTTCTACAATAGCCTCCATAACCATGTCTACATCTCAAGAAGCATTTTTATGCCAGAACTCCATTGTGATGAAATAAATTTTTTTACACATTTCTTGAGTCATCATTATTTTCTTCACATTAATTTTTAGATTATTATTTTCCTTGAAGCTCAACCTATAAAAAATTCATATTCATTTTATTTAAGGTTAAATGTAATTTCTAATAATTAATGCAGATTCTATGGTCGAACCCATTAATCCTCCACCAATAATATTATCCTTATTTATCCATCATTGTCTCAGTCCAGAACAATGACTATATGATAAGTTTCAGTTCCATGTAGAGAAAATAAGTCACAGAGTATGATTTGACATGAATTATAATTCCAAATATCCTCGAAATATTCGACCTCCTTCTAATGCATAGATATTGGAGTCTGAAAACTATATCATATTTAGTGAAATCAATACTAACTAGTGGATGATTGAGATTAAGAGTAAATTATTGGGTTAGGGATCATGAAAACGTGATTACATCCCTTGTATCTCCATGATTTTCTATCCTCTTTGTCCTATAAATAATAGGAACTCATGGTCTTCTACATTCCATAAAATCCAAATCCAATTTATGAGCGGTTTGACTAACTCATGCAATGGAGTTATGGAATCCATGAGGCCCGCATTGAGGGATTATCCTCTTTTGATTTGTTTTGACATTAGAATCATCTCAAGTGCCTAGGGAGACTAACAAGATTTGGAAGTCGTTGGGTTCTTCAAAATCTAAGAAAACTCGAAGCTATTGTTCGGGTTGGCCTAATTGTGAATAAGTTTTATGTACCCAAGCATGGAACCACTAATCCTCCACATAATTTAATACCATAAATAACTTAAATAGAATGTTTTCATGAAGATTCTAATGTATCTGTGACTATATAAACTAATTTAAAACTATGGTTCTTAAGGGACGCATTCCCACCACCTTGTTATTGACCAAAGACTAAGATGTAAAAACCACTATCAAAATTTCCCTTGACCAAAATACATTCATTGTTAAAACACTTAAAACTATAGACTCTCAATATCAAATTTAATGGAAAAATAGTTGATTAATGTAATAAAATTAATATAATGAATTTACACCCCAAAAAGAATGAGAATCATTCAATAGTTTTGAAAAAATGCTATATTGTGGCAATCGACACACCAACTCACAACACAAAAGTTTACTAAACACAAAAGCACGAAACCTTATTTACAAAAGGAAGAATGAGGCCCTATCTAAATAGAGAAATGGGGATGAATTCACTTTCAAAATATTCAATCTCCACCAATTTAATGTGTATAGTTTTTTGTGGATTGTATATTTTAGTAAAATCAAAATAATAAACAATTATCTCATTAAAATGACACTTTTACTTAGAATTAGGCTTGTAGGGAGTTTGGTCAATCTGGGTGAAGTGTAGAATGGAACATTCAAGTTTAATGAGTTTTTTTTCAATGTAACTGTTGTATTAGAGACAAATGAATAAAATTAACTCCTTAAGAACTACTATTTAGAAGGGATTCGTCACTATTATGGTTATTGAGGTAGTGATTAAATCTATGGAAAATGAAATATAAAATAGAGGCACACACTAAACAATCACAGCCAGAAATTTTGAAAAAATGATATAAATTTTACTTATTTCATACCAACAAGTTCATCACAACCTAATTCATTTACTTTTTACCCTAAATTAAAATTTTCCCTTATTTAATAAATATTTTGACTGATGTTGAAGAAAATGATCATATAAATAATGGTTTCCTATGAAATGTGATGACATGCACAAATTAAGAAGAAGGAACAATACCAGGGAATAGAAATGTTGGCTAGTGAAGTGAAATGCACCAAGTAACGAGTGGAGCAATGTTGAAAATGTGTTTATATAAGGAGGGGAATGAACTGAAGGGTGATTAATCATGACTTGAAGAAGCATATGACACCTATGAGACCAAATAAACAGGTACGTGGGTTCTTAGATAGGGAAATTTTGTAGCACGGGGCCGAGGGCATAGGATTTGGTAAAATTTATTTGATATCAATTTAATAAACATTATATTATTTATAATAAATAGAAAAGATAACACAATGAAAAATACAAAATTATATGGATGGATAAAAAAAAAATTTTCTAGGAAAACAAATTTATGTATAATTATGATAATGTAATATATCCAACTCTATGTAAAATGTTTTTCACTCATAAATAGTTAATATCGAGACATGATTTTTTTTGGTAAAAAAAGTGTCAGTAATTATAATCAATATAAAAAAATTATATATGTCATAATTACTTCTTTTTATCAACAAATGTTCTATCTTTCATTAAATTTATATTGGTATTATATATTTTTTGTGTCATAGAGTTTTAATTTAAAAATAATTTGTTTTTAGAAGAGTTATATATACTGGTGGATGTTATAGGGGTTCAAGAAAGAACTAGATGAAGAACATGTGGATCATGATGCTGTAAGGGTATGTAAGAAGCATATTCACATTTTAGTAACTTTATTAATGTTGTAGAAGGTATTTGTAATGTTTGGATGATATTTTTGGTGTAAAATGGTGGTTGAAATTATAAACCTTTGGATTCCAGTGTATACTAGATATGTAGGGGACAATCCATTTTCCTTGTGTTTTTATAGTGTAAATATTGTATTTGTGGTTTAAAATGGGTTTATATATTTTTTGGCATAACAAGAATATTATTCAATTGGGTAAGTGCCTGATGTTTTTACAAACTAAAACTACGGTTTAAATCATATATATTATATTCTTGTAAGATTTCATGATGTGAAATAGAGAGATGGTTAGGGAATTCAGTGAGTGAGGTATCTTGAACCCATCTCTTTGTTCTCTCCTAGAAATGGACAAAACTCCCTCAACCAATGTAATAATCTAATTTCATTCAGCACATTATATCCCTCTCAACAATTATGTAATTCTTATGAAAACTACTCTTAGTTTATCTTTCTATCTACGGTGTTATCGTAGAGATATATGGTATACCCTAGTTTTTAGGAATTTTTTAATTTATCTAGTTTCTCCCTTTCTATCTCAGATTAGTGGTTGATAATAAAAAATTATTTGAACACTAGTATTAGGTATGTTTTCTATTAGTCTTCCTAATGTTTTATATCTATGTAATTCCCCGTTCTGTCGCAAACATTATACAAACCATTCATTTCAACAAAAATTAATTTTTAGTATTATGTAATTATAAAACCATGTATTTTTATTCCCTTTTTCACTGAATTAAACCATAGGTATTCATCACATCCCTTATTCCACCCCATGGAATATATTAAATTTCATTACCTTATTTTTACGTAGGTACCTTGTGGCTAACCAATTGTTTATGTGGGTTTGGATTGTTTCCTAATTAAAATAATATGAATAAAATTTAATGATAAGTGAAAGGAGTTGTGATTGTAAAACTCAACCAATACAACTTCTAATATGTTTTCTATAATACATGAAATATGCACATTGAATTAAAAAAGATATAAATGTATTTATTATGTTATATGGTTGAAATTGGCATTCCATTATGAAATTTCGTATATATGATCATTGGATCATTTATGAATGGAATAATTATTATCCTAGAATGATACCTAGAGGATATTGGAATTACATGGACAGTGTCACCCTGATTATGAGATTATAATATTCCATTACATGCACAAGTGTTCATTATGTATAATTCCTTGAACGATCTCAAAGGGAAATTCATTTATACCACACCGAGCGTAATACATGGTTTCTTAAGTGGAACTCCATTAATAGACTCATATGTTGAATGGATTTTATAGTATACATTGATAAATAAAATATTTAACTATGTGGAATTCCATATATAGGATTAGGTTTCTGACCAGTTAAATCATTTGTATTTAAATTCAATGAAAATAGGAGGATTCAGTCCATGGTTAAGACACATGATTTTATTGATGTATATTCAAATTCTATATTCATAAACATTTATAGTGCTTATTTTAACCTAAAATGAAAATAATAACATAGGGATTTCATAGATATGACCCTCCAGTCCTAATCCTATATTATAAAGTAAAAGTTATATTATGACGTTCATAGTAACATTCTGACTGAGGCTAAAGTAGGTATGTTTTTATGGTTGTCAGCAGAGAAACCTGATCTTGATTATGTATAATTTTTTTGAATAAAAAATTTAATTATGAATGTCATAGAAATTCATCGTTTATTAACATACTGAATCAGTTATAGGCATCATTGGTGATGGACTTCTATTTTTAACTAACAACTTGATCAGGTCGTTGAATGGTACACAGATAGACTTCAGAAATGTTGGTACGAACAATGGAAATTCTCTTACTCTGAAAGTTTAGTTTTCTATAGTAGGATAGAGTACGGTATAAGATTTTTTAGATTATTCTCATGATTATAATGGAGTTATATTATTTCCTTTTTTGTTTATTTTTTATATAATGTAAAATGTATGCCTTCTACCTTATTTTACTTTTATTCCCCCATATTGTATACCATCATGGCATCGCCTGTTGTACATGCTAGCTGATGTGGTTATAACTGTTTTTTATTATAACATTATTATTTATGTTTCCACCTTTCATTATATTTATTCACCCATTATTCTATTTTTATATTACTTTTCTTATTTACTTTGATGAATCGGTTATTGTCTCCCAACAAATCAATTTCATACCCTCACTATTATTTGGAAGCCCCTAGCGTATGGGGAGGCATGATTCAAGACTTTTTGGTAATTTTTCTAGTAACTAAATGGTGTTTTATAGAATGGGATGTGATATGGACATTAAAATATCATTATATAAAAAATATAAATGGTAGTTTACTAAAAATGTAATTTATAACTACTCAATCAAAAATCATTTTGTAATAAAAATACCATAAATTCACACATAGATAACTTCAAAATTCTATATTAATAAATTATGTTCATTTTATAAAATGATGTTCTTAATTTTAGTATACATTATTTATTATTTTCTCATGAAATTAGAAATTGTATTTTCAATGAGGTAATTTTGATGTAGAAAATTACTATATTTTCATACCATTTCTATTAATAATAATTATTTTAATGTTAATTTATTTGATTTAATATATTATATAAAAATTAACTTAAAATATTTTCTCATTAGTGATAAATCTAATTTCTTAAAATGAAAATTCATTTTTCAAATAAAATAATTTTTTCTAAAAAACACATGTTTATATTCAATTTATTTTATCATTTAATATAATTTTTATAACAAATATATGAATTATTATTAACTTTTTAACCTATTGAAAAAAATACTACTACATAATTTTAATACAAAAAAAAATGGAAAATAAATTTTATATAAAACAAATGTAAAAAATTTATTGAAAAGAGTACCATTTTTACAATTAATAAGTAATGTTGTAATTCTTAATTGATTCGATAAATTAGGAATCATTTAGTTAACACTGAAAATAATTATTTTTCTAAAAAAATTATTATTCAGTGATGAACGGTATTGGGTGAATCACAATCTATTTACCGTAGTACTTATTTAATGGAAATCACATACTAAAATCACATTGCTTTATACTTGAGATCCATTTGATTTGATGATTAGTAGAATGTATACACTAAGACTTTTTTCAAAACAGAAGATTGGTAAATACATCTTATTTCCCTTGAATCCCATTATTCTTGAAGATTTCAAAATAGTTCAAGTTATACATCTAGAAAATAATCAATTATACATTATTTGGAATTGAAAAATGTTGTGGAATAAGAATAAGATCTTTATAAAAATACCTCATATAAGGACAACACATCTCCAAAACTCACTAAAATAACAAATTTCATAGTGAACACCCAACGTATATAGATAATGAAAAAATTGAAATTACTATACACTCAGTGGGCCTCCTAACATGAAATATACTTATCCAAGAAGCCTTCTATCAAAATTATTGACTCTATGTTGAAAAATCTAGTGACAAAATTTAATTATAATCTATTATATTTGTAATTAAATTCGATACAATGTTTCTTTTTTATTCATTTAGGATCTATAAATTTCATATAATGAGTATTCCATCATACTGGACTATATATTCTAAAAATTATCTTCTTCTTCTCTATATAATCAGATCATAGGATTAGATGTTACAAACTGCACATTAGAACATAAACAAAAATCAATTCAAGTTAAATAACTATTATATAATGTTAGTTATTAATTATAGGACAAAGGATATGAATGGGGTCTATGACCAAATAAAAATATCTATAAAAATAGTCTTCATTTTAATATTTGAGATAATGAAATATCATTTTACATCCAAAGTCAGCTCATGTTCACATATTGAAACAATGAATATTCTAAAATATTTATAATATATAATTATAAAATATATTATGAAGACACAATAGTGATTATTAGTTATAGTAAAAGGCTTAGTTTAAACATAATAATGATGATTTTACCTTTTTAGGGAATACATAAATATATATATATTATCAAATAGTATCAAGATATTCAAATATATAATGAGGATGGAATTTATAAAAAAATCTTATTGTATGATTATATCATGTTATCCCTAATTAATTTCCCCTAACACCATAAAAATTTAGTTTAAAATAAAAACAATCTTGATATCTTTCTAAATCCTAAACACCAAACATTTAGTGAATTGTGATGTGTTTTAAAATATTATTATATATATAACATCCCAGTTCTGAAAGCCACCCAGAGGCGCCCAGTACCTGGTTGGTCACATGGCCTGAATCTTATTTCCCCAAATTCCAGAGGCTGCTGATTAGCAGTGAGGGCCTTGGGTGTGGTAGTGGGGAACAATGCCTTCATTGGAAGAGTACACAACATAAGTAACAACACATACAACAGTGGAATCTGTAAATATAAAAAAACAATAACAACAGAAGACTAATAAATAAACAACTATAGTATAAATATATTTCAATGATGCATGATACATATATGTCTAAAAAAATATCCAAAAAAGTTACAATGATGAATACATTACTAAACCAAAGTACAAAAGAAAAATAGATGAGAAACTCCTCAGCATCGCAAGCCTTGTCTTGGTCCCATGCTCTCCAGATTTAGTGCAATAAAGATCCTAAGGTATAAGGGTGCTTGCCCTTATCTATACCTGCAACAATATAATCTATTTGGGCCCAAAAGCATGGCCCAAACATGGTGTGAGAAAAATCCCTAGTAGGAAACCACCCAATGATATGTGCCTAAGTGTCAGTGAATATATGGCAGGTAAAAGTATAGAAATTAGTAAATAGGGAAGTACTAAATAGCAAACAATCCATAGTTTCTAGAACATAATTACAAACAAGTAAACAGTCACTCAATAAAGTAGAACAAACAGGTAACCTCTGGGTAGTTCTCATAGCCTAACCACTATGGTTAAACCTACAAGTACTAGAAACCCTCTGGGAGGCACACACAGTATCACCCCTATGGTTAAGCTAAATAATAAACTCTATAAGGATGCACTCAACGTCAATTCTCCCTATAGTCTCGTATCAAACTAAAGGCACTCTCAAGAAGAACTCAACTTCTCATTCCCCTTGTGACCCGCGTCGAGGAAAAACAGACTCTCTGAAGAAGCAATCAATGTCAATTAATCATGTGGTCTCACATTGTAAATTAACGACACTCTGGAGAATCCCTAACGTCTATTCTCCCTATGGTCTACTAAACTAGGTTCTCACAGCCCTGTGTAAAATCAACAAGTATCACATCATGTAACGGCCAAAGTATCCCCATGATCTACTTGGCTAACATCTACAGCATTTCATCATGGAAGAATAGTCATACCATCCTTCAACTAGGCATGGAACTGGCAATAGCCTAACAGGAAAAAAAAGACCAAATGGTCATAAATAGGAAAACATGCATGGTCAAATAATCCAAAGCACAGTAAATTACCCTATTCACAAACAATAACCTCTACTCAAGAATATAAGAAAAGTGGGAAAAAAACAAGGTCAAAATAGGAGACACGTAATACCATGTTCAAGGTTATTTGTAGAGATTGCATAAATACTCAAAGACATCCTACTGAAAGGCACAAAAAACCTACCTTGATGTTCGGATATCGATATACTCTAACCTTGATGTTTGAATCTCCTTGGAATGTCGTAGATATAAGAAAAAGTCTAAAACTCTCAATCCATGATAACATGAGGAAGAGGGGGAATTGGAAAACAAATATCTAGGAGAAGGAAGAGATTACCACTGCGGTTACTACGTGATCGATGGTGGTCGATTTGGATAGTGGATGGAGGCACATGGGTTCATCAAACATCCGCAGCCATATGGAACATTCTCGGTCGAAGAAGCTGGATAAGAAGATGGTTTTGGGGTTAATACGCGACCCTAGTGTGTTTACTCAAAAAAAAGAAATTTCATGGAATGTACTTTTAGAGTACACGCCATGTACTAGTCTTTTCTGTTCTCCGCTTTGGGCAACCTCCATGTCACCCTTACACGGCTGTGTGTGTGGCCAGTACACGACCTTGAGTTGCAACAAACTACATGGTGTGTACTTCAAAAATTTCCAAAAACTCATCTTTTCTCAAAAACTCCAGAAAAAAGAAAAACATACCTGAAAAGAAGTTCTGGGTTCTTAAAAACATCCCCCCTTAAATAAATTTGTCCCTTAATTTTCCTAGCGAGGCGTAGAAGAAGAAACCCCAAATAGCTTCGGCCACTGTGACCGTACATTGGCCACGCTCTCCCACGTCTCGTCCTGTACTCGCTCGTGATTCCATAGAACGTTTACTAGAAGAATAGACCGTACTTAGGGAACCTTCGTACTACGATCAAAAATCCATATAGGATTCTCCTCAACCGATGCATCTTCTTGAAGCTCAACTTCATCAGGTTGAAAGACATGAGATAGGTCTAAAAAGTAACGTCGGAGCTGAGAAATGTAGAAGACGTCGTGCATAGGCCAGTACCTCTGAGTTAACTACAGCCAATATGCAATTTAACCATCTCTCTCCAACACCTCAAATGGCCCGACGTACCGTGGTGAAATCCTCCCCTGTCTCTGAATGATCTTGTGTGCCAACCTTAGTGCAACATGCAAGAAAACCGAATCCCTGACCTCATACTCTAGAGGTTATATCCGCTAATCATCATAAGTCTTCTGACAAGACTGTGCAGTATCCATCCTCTTCCGAATCCACTCTATCTGCGCTGAGGTCTTTTGAATAAGATGAGGTCCCAACAATGGTGCCTCTCCTACCTCCAACAAACATAAGGGTGATGAACATGGCCTACCGTAAAAAGCCTCAGAAGGTGCCATCTGAATAGTTTCCTGAAATCTATTAGTGTAGTTAAACTCCAAAAGAGGTATATGCTTCTCCTGAGAACCTCCATGGTCCAAAATGCATGCTCGGAGCATATCCTCAAGCACCTGAATTATACACTCGGACTGGCCATCTATTAGGGGGTGGTATGCTGTACTCAAAAGTACATGTGTACCAAAAGCCTCCTAAAACCCCTTCCAAAATTGAGATATAAAACACACATCCCTATCTGAAACAATGGAGTGTATAACTCCTAGCAGACATACAATCACTCGGATGTACAACCAGCCTAGCTCATCAACACTGAAAGTATCCTTGATAAGCAAGAAGTGACCGGCCTTCATGAGTCTGCCAATGACAACTCATACTATGTTGTTCCCTCAAGGTGATCTCGAGAAACCTGTCACGAATTCCTTCGTGATGTCATTCCATTTCCACTTAGAAATGGGTAACTGCTACAAAAGTCCTTCTGGTCACTGATGCTCTGCTTTCACCTGCTCACAAGTGGAACACCTCACGACAAAACCTGCAACATCTCTCTTCATACCTAGCCACCAATACTGGCAGTGTAGATCACAATACATTTTTGCGACACTAGGATGAAATACCCAAACTAATGAATGAATGTCCCACATCATCTCTTTGCGTATATCTGTTGGCACCCATATGTGTCCCTAAAAATGAAAGATCTCATCCTCACTCACTATCCATCCAGAAAGAGGGTCCTCTCCTGACACACTCTCCCGCAGTACTAAGCCTTCTGATTCTGATAGATAACTCATCTATACGCTATCAAAAATATTAGATGTAATAGATACAGAAGATAGAAAAGTCTACCCTGGTTTTTCATGCACCTCAATGTGCATTTCAGATAACAGATCCATAAGCTTCCACTCACTGCTGGCCTCCTGAACTGGCTGTATCTGAGTCCTTCTGCTCAATGCATCAACCACTGCATTACCCTTTACTGGTGTATAGGAAAGATTAATGTCAAAGTACTAAGGATACTCAACCCACCTATGCTATCTTAGATTCAGATCACGCTTGGTGAAGATGTACATGAGACTCTTGTGGTCGGTGAAAACCACAATGTGCTCTCCCATAAGATAATATCTCCAATAGCGTAAGTCTTGAACAACTGCTGCCAGCTCAAGATCATGTGTCAAGTAGTTCCTCTCACATGGACTCAACAGTAGAGACCCATATGCAATGACACCATCTATATGTATTAGCACAACTCCCAGCCCGATACCTAAAGCTCATAGTAAACAGTATAGATCTTGACCGGTTGTGGCACGACTACTATCGGTGCTGAAGTCAATCTCTTTTTCCGCTCCTGAAATGATGAATCACAAGAATATGACCATAAGAACTTCTCCATTTTCTTGGTCACACCTTCAAATGGCGCTTCAATGCGTGAAAATTCTTGTATGAAGCATCTGTAGTAACCATCCATCCCTAGAAAACTTCACACCTCAAAGACGTTCTTCAGATGCTCCTAGGAAACCACTGCTATCACTTTATCTGGGTCTACTGATAATCCTGTCTCTAAGATAACATGACCCAACAAGTGAACATGATCCATCCAAAAGTGTCATTTTGGGAGCATAACATATAACTGATGCTCTCTCAGTGTACTCAGAACAATCTCAAGATGGGTAGCATGGTCATGTCGAGTGTGAGAGTACACTATGATAACATCCACCAAGACCACCAAAAAAGAGTATATGTATGGATGGAACACTTGGTTCATCAGTGCCATGAAAACTTCAAGCGCATTTGTGAGGCCGAACGTCATAACCATATACTCATATAGACCATACCTGCTCCTGAAGGCTAAAAGATATATATCTGATGGTCTAACGTGCACTTGATGATAACCTGATCTCAAGTCGATCTTCAATAACACTTAGGCTCCTCGAAGGTGGTCAATGAGATCATCAATCCTCGGAAGGGGATATCGGTTCTTGACAGTCAATTGGTTCAACTTCCGATATTCCATACAAAGACTGAGGGTGTCATCTGACTTCTTTGCAAAAAGGACAGGCGAACCCCAAGGAGATGTTCTGGGTCGGATGAAAGCCTTTGCCTGCAACTCCCCCAACTGCTTCTTGAGCTCCTACAACATATGTGTAGCTATTCTATAAGGAGTAATGGACACATCTGCCTCTCCTGGAACATATTCAATTGAGAAGTCTACCTCACCCTCTAGAGGCAAACCCAAAAAGTCATCTAGAATGACATCTCTGAAATGATCCACCACTAGAGGAAAGTCTAACTATGAAGTTCCCTAGTCATCCAGATATAGAGTAGAAATCTGGGTTGTAACTCCTCCTAGTCTATGATGCTCCTGTCCTGCTCGACATGCCTGGACATCCAACTTTCCCTGATGAAGAAAAGATCCACCCTTTGGTGATATGAAACTCACCCAATGGCGATAACAGTCGACTACTGCCTGATGGGAACTAGTATGTCCATTAAGATAATGACATCAAATCCTTTCATCTATAGGACATAGTGTTCGCTTAAGAAGTGACACCCCGCAACATGAAGAGGTCACTCTCTACACTGATGTACACTAACCGTTTTAGTCCTCAATGGTGTGTCTTGAGTGAAAGTAGAGGTAGAGGAAAAGATACAGAGACCAAGTTCTCCACAACAAAAATAGAGATAAATCTATGTGTAGCCCCTGTATCGAAAAGAGAAGAAGATAAAACTGAGGCTATTATGATCGTACCTAGAATTGTAGAGGGGTTGGGATCCTGCTTCGAATGGCTCTGCTCCACTGAAAAATCCTAACCTGTACCCTGGCCCCGTGGACCTTCCTAACTGCTTTGCGCTAATATGCCATGTTGTTGATGATAGACTAGTGACTGACCACCCCGGCCATGACCTCCACCTTTTCCTGAACAACCAGAAAAACTCCAGTTCCTAGACTAGTGAGAAACTGGTGGCGTTGTTCATGAATGAGGAGTCATCGATGAACCCCTGTCACCAAGTGCTGGTGAGAAAACCTTACATAAGCACTGAAGGTGACCCATCATGCCACAATATTGGCACTCCACTAGGTCTCTCTGGCACTACAGTCTCATATGTCATACCCTTCCACACTAGTAACATACCAACTGGCTACCTGAAGATGTGTCTCGCCACCTCAGATTACCACGCGTAGACTCCCTATGACGGTTCCTGCTGTCAATTGGTGAATTACTGACTCTGGAAGCAGAAACTCCAAGGCTCTTAGGTCTAGAATCTCCCAGATTGCACTCTGCAATCAGTGCATGGTTGACTATAGAAGTGATGGAAGTCATGCAGAAGATATTAACCTGTGAGAAGATCTCCCGTCTGATGCCATTATCAACCTTCCTTTCCAAGAACAACCCATTTTCAATATGGAGGGGTGTGAAACGCTGAATCTCAGTGAAATGAGAAGAATACTCCGTGAAAAAAATAGTACCCTGCTCTGGGCTCATGAACTCCCGATCTCGGTCGGCCCTTAGGGTCTCTAGATAGAACTAGTTGTAAAAGACGCACTGAAACTCCTCACACGCCATAACCTGCTGATGACCCGCCTATGAGATCACATCCCACCATCTCATGGAAGAGTCTTGTAGAATGTAGTTAGCGAGCTTGACCCACCCTTCGCAAAGTGTCTCCAGATGCATGAAGATCATCATCATGTCTTCCATCCATGACTCTTCAGCCTGAGGTCCTCCTTCCCCTAAGAAGGTGGGAGGATTCTAGTGCGGGAAAACCCACATCAAGTCTTCCATAGATGAGGCAGGAGGCGGTGCTCCCCAGAAGGTCTGATTCGTACTTATAATGTATTCCCTAAACTATGCATCAGTGCCTGTAACCAATATCACAGCTAGTGCTAAGTCCAACACAATAGGAGGATCTGCGGGAAGTCCCTGATCAGCCATATCCGGTGTCTGATCACCTCCTGGTAACTTGCATGCAACCGAAAGACGTCTCAGTGCCATGACTCTACAAGGTCAAAAGAAAATTTAGATCACATTACCATGGACAGGAAACTAGGAGCATAAGAAGGGAACATGGGATATAAAGAATTCAAAATTTACAAAACATAACTACACAGAGTGTATAAATACTATACGAAGTGTTCCCCTAAGTCATATACATTGGTGTGTACTTCTACCTAAATTGGTCATGTAACACCCCAAATACACGACGTGTTGTCCCAACACAGGACATGTACTTTAATTCTCTTCCCTCACTGAGTCGTTCTACATGGTTTAGCCACACGACTCTCCTAAGAAAAAACTACACTGCAGGTTCAAGGTATACATGGCATGTACTTAACAAGCTTCACATGGAATGTGTTATTAGTGACACAGCCTGTGTTCCCAGGTCACACTACACAGCATGTTCTAGAGGGACACAACATGTACTAAGAAGTCCTAACAGACCGTGTGGTTAGCTATGCGGCTAGCGACATGGCTGAAACTACACAGCGTGTTTCAGGAAGACACGACGTGTATGAGAAAGGATAACACTGAACTTTGTTGTGCGTGACATGGCCGGGTTCCTAGATCATGCTAAATTGTAATGACCCACAAATTTTAAGGTAAATTTTTTTCTTATTTTACTTTGGAATTTTACGAGTATGCAGTTTTTGACGGTACCTGATTCCGAGTCCCGGTGTGTCTGTAATCATTTTCCGAAGTTTATATTGGGTACATTCAGTGAACGAACGAGCGGGCTTTCCTAACTTTTGAACTGGTGCTCGGAATTTAAATATGAGGGCACCGATTGAACCGAATCATCGGTAATTGCTTAGGAACACTTTCTCTGGAGTTGCATTTTCTCGGGAGGTGATGATAGAAATAAAGTGGTTTAATTAAAGAATGAAATAAAATACGTGCTGAAAATATTATTTATTCCCTGTGTAATTATAACCTACGTATGGAAGTTGAGGTGGAACCCACTAAATACTAACTCATCATGATAGGATATTAGTGTGGTGGGACCCACATGAGCCCACCCTTTTCAATTTCCTCAAACCTCCCATTATGTTTCCAAACCCCCATTAATTTGTAACTCACCCACACACCAAATTTTAATGTCAAGTCAACCCTCAAAATTAATTTGATTATTAAAAGATCTTAGATTAAGTCAATTAATTGAATGAGATCAATTGATTTTAAAATTAATGTTCTCATGTCTATGTGTGAATAAAATAAGACAAGGTCTTATTTTATTGTTTGCGGATTCGTTGTGTGGGACAGAGGAGAGAACACTTGTGCTCCGAAGAACATCTTCTTCCTCGTCGAAGAACGCGAAGAACGCTGAGTCTACGACGAAGAACTCCATCATCAAAAGGGAATCACCGTGCCATCTTCTCTCTCCTCCGTAGCCGGTGAGATACGCCTCCTTCGGAGAATGATGACGCGCCGCATCCTTCATTGGCCGAGCACTGACGACGCTTACGAACCCTCGTTCCACGACACCGTCTTCTGCGACGTCTTCTTCCCGCAATGACCCTCGTTCGAGGAATTAATTGAGGTAGGGGATTATTTTGATAATTATATTCTTCACCGTGGTTGTTTCCTTCCAAACAAAGAACATGTAACAACTCATCCTTGAGTTGATCCGTGAGTGTTTCTTTTTAATTGTGGGATGGGAACATTAGTATTCTATATCTCATTTAAGAGGTTGTGGTATAATTTTGATTCAATTTTGTTTAAGTAAAATTGAATGTTTTTTCTTTTTAAAATCCTATTTAAATCTTTCCATTTGACAATAGCTAAGGTAGAGGGCGTGGGATGAACCAACATGGCCCGACAACCCGCCCCAGATTGTTGTTGGTGTGCGGATTGGTGGTGATGGGGAGATGGGACCGGAACAATGTTTGAAAGCCGTAAAAGTTAAGATCGGGTCTCGGGAGGACTTCTGGCGAAGAGGTCAGGTGAAACAAACCACCAGAGCGTGTTCGGTGGTTCAGAGAAGGTGGTGGCGGCGCACCGCTGTAGCAAAATGCCGCGGCGGTGGAGGGAGAACGGGAACGGCCGAAGCTGTTCCGGATTGGGCGGCGTGGCATTAAGCCATGCTGGTTCATTCAACAGGGGGTTGTAACCCCCCCCCCCCTTCCGCGTGCGCTCCTCACACGGGCATCGCACCTCACGAACTGGCCACACCGGGCAGGGCCGCCGAGCCGGGCCGGGCCGCCCGCACCGGGCCGGCTGGGCCAGGCCACACCGGCTGAGCTGGGCCGCACTAGCCAGGCCGTGCCGCTCCCTAGTGGGCCTAACCTGGACCTGGGTCTGGTTGACCTAGTTCGGGCTGACCCAGGGGGTCTTGGGCCTGGTCGGTCAAGGCCCAAAACCCCTTAAAACAGACAGGTTCGTTAAAATGCCCGTAACATGGGCTACGTACCTCTGATCGATGCACCTTCAGTTGCGATGCGATCCTTGGATCGAGACAGTTGTTTCGGTTTATTGCACTCAAGATTTCAGAGAACATTGCATATGTCCGGATTGGTTCGAACACAAAACCAAGCGGTCCCACGAAGCGGAAACGCCTATAACTTGAGCTTCGGACGTCCGATTGATGTGCCGCCGACTTTGTTGGATTCCACATAGTGAGACAGAACTTTTGGATTACTCTACTCGAGGTTTGGACGCAGTTGGAGTATGTTCGGGTTGGTTTTGACTTAAAAACCAACCGGGACCCTGGAACGAAAATGCCTTTAACTCTCAGAACGGGTATCTGATTGACGCTATGTTTGCCACGTTGAGTTCCTATCGACGAGGAAAAACTTTGGGATACATCAAATCTGTACTACATGTCAGTTGATGTATCTACCCCTTGGATCGTGGAGAGGACCCTCCTGGAAACGAGCATGTTGTGTGCGAGAACCCTAGAGATGGCTGCGACTGACAATGAAAACCGTTCTGAAATCCTCCATGGGTTCGACGGTGAAGACTTTCGTACTGGAATCCTCCTTGGGCTCAACAGTGATGAAAACCGTACTAGAACCCTCCGTGGGTTCGATGGTGAAGCATTTCGTACTGGAATCCTCTGTGGGTTTGACGGTGAAGACTTTCATACTGGAATCCTCTGTGGGTTCGACGTGGAATACTTTGGTACTAGAATCCTCCGTGGATTCGACGGTGAAGGCTTTCGTACTAGAATCCTTCGTGGGTTCGACGATGAAGACTTACGTACTGGAATCCTCCGTGGGTTCGACGGTGAAGAATTTCTTACTAGAATGCTCTGTCGGTTCGATGACGATGAAAACCGTACTGGAATCCTCCATGGGTTCGACAACGCCGACAACCGTACTGGAACCCTCCATGGGTTCGACGGTGACGACTGCTGTACTTGTATCCTATGTGGGTCCAATAGTATTGACCAATGTTATAGTATCCTACATGGGTCCGACAGGGTAGATGGACTAGTATTCTACATGGGTCCAACAGCTTAGCTGGTCTAGTATCCTACGTGGGTCCTAGCTAGATGAATCAGTAACTACATCTGATCATCTCCTTTTGCTTTACAAATGATATATACTTGTGTGAGCTGATTCTTGACTCTCAATAATTATCTTCGATATGATTGACTTGCAATCCAAAGTGGATTGGATTGTCTTATCCTGTGTGGATTGGTTATGCTATCATGTGTGGAATAGATCAAACATGGGCTCAGATGTTGGAGCCGAACAGTAATTGATGACTTAGGTATATGTATGGTAATATACCTAAGTAGTGTTGGTTTTTACTTAGTGATTATATATTTCCTTTGTGGATTATCCTTTGTAGATTCTGGGAGACCTTCTAGGTCTCAGGGTCCCTACTGAGTAGCATATAATCACCCCTGCACTGGCTATGCCCACACTTCGTTGTGTTGGATGCAGACGACGGACAATGCTGATCTTGGTTGAGGCTTGTGGAGGAAGTTGGTACCTGGAGGTGGACCACTGGGCGGGACTTACACGGAGTGGAAGGTTGGACCCAAGGAGCTGAAAAGGCTACCTGTACCCACCCTTCAGGTGGGATTTCCAGTGGATGGCTTGGCGTTTCTTCTTTACTTTTCAGTTGCTGTACTTTATTTTCAGTTGTACTTTACTTCAGTTGGGTTTGTATTCTGGCCCATTTACTTTCCAGCACTTATGGTTGTACCCATTTTACTTTGTGTTTACTTCACCTTGCTTACTTTGTGGTGTTTGTTTACATTATAAAGGCAATGCCTTCCCCTTTTATTGGGATTTATGCCTTTGGTGCTAGTCGCCAGACCCTGGCCTATGAAAAGGCACTCTTGGGGTAGTCACAGAATGGGTCCCGAGGATGGGTCATGAAAATTGGTTTTAGAGGAGTTCGGTTCTACCACAGAACTCAGGACTCACGCCTTTCTTCTATGTGAAGTAAAAGCGTTAAGGGTATAGAGTGTGGTTATCAGTCCAGGGAGTCCAGTGTTGGTGCGGCGGCCGACGTATCCATACACCAGGAACCTGACTTCTAATTTCCGACTCAGTGCACGAAATCACTGATTGCATGTGTGTTTCAAAAGTTTTCTTTGTGATTACATTGTGTCAGATCACCAGGTATACTATTTTGACCATGGCACACCTGTTTCTTTTCAGGATTTCCCCATGATGACAGCATGCTAGGGTTCCGAGCTTTGTACGAGACGACAGCCCACCGAGCGACGAGGCCTCGGTGTAGGGCCCTTTTACAACGGAGGCACCAGCGGAACCTCTACCCGCTGAGCCACCGATGCCACCGGCCCCAGCCGCTGAGAGTTCACGTCACCTTAGTGAACTGCATGAGTTCAAGCATCAGAGACCGCCCAGGTTCCGTGGGGAGACAGACGCTCAAGAAGCTGAGGATTGGCTGGAGGTTGTTGTTCGAGTATTTAGGTTAGTGGGGACACCAGCTGACCTCATGGTGATCCTTGCAGTGAGTCTCCTGCACGAGGCAGCAGACAGATAGTGGAGCCTGCTGCTCTATGTGCACGATGAGGCATCACTCCTTTGGATGGACTTTGAGAGCCTGTTCCTCTTGGAGTTCATCCAAACCACCCTCCGTGCGGTGTGCATTCCGGAGTTACTACAACTGCGGTAGGGCAGCATGACCGTGGCCCAGTACTCGGTGAGGTTTACTGATCTCTCGCGCTACTCCACAGATATGGTACATGACCTGTTCTTCTGGGCCTGGACCTTTGAGTAGGGACTGAGGCATGAGATCAGGGCTTCGATGATCTCCCTCCACATTCCGATGCAGGCAGAGGTTTTGGAGAAAGCCCTTCTAGTGGAGAGTTTTTTTGTCGAGGAGTCACCAGCGGCGGGACCCTCCGCAAGACGACCCGCAGTGAAATCTTCTGCAGCTGGTAGTAGACAGATGACATAGAGGTCCAAATGGGCCAGACCTTCAGACGAGAAATCTCAGGATGTAGATTTGGGTGTGCTGGGAACACGAAGGAGAGATAGCTACACGAGGAGCAGGTTGTGCTACGCATGCGGGGAGTAGGGTCAAATGGCTCGAGACTACCCGACTCGTCCTGTTGATGAGCAGCAGGTAGTAGAGGGACCTCCTAGGAAGAGGTTCGACCATGGAGGTCTGCAGGGAGAATGTGGATGAGGTAGAGGATATGGCTGAGCAGTGGGTGGTGGGCGACGCTCTGAGGCCCCACCACCACCACCACCAGGAATACCACCCCGACCGTAGGGAACAGGTGGACAGGGGAGAGCTCAGTTACAGGCAGCTGAGGCTTATGACCATGAAGCTCCGGGAGCAGATGGACAAGAGAGGGACCATCTCAAGACATGGGGACTATTTTTCATGTTGTTTCTATCTGTGTTGATGTTATGTGTCTTTGTACCTTGAGCTGCAGTAATAAAAGACACTTGTTCTTGTGAAGTTTTGTTCCCTGTCCATTTTATGTAGTTAATACTATGAGGTTCCATTTTAAAACTGCTGACATGACCCCCACTTTTGAGATACCTACTGGAGGAGACCCAGTGACCACACACTGATGCAAATAGTGTGACTCAACCCTTGGAGGCGAGAGTAATGGTTGGATATCTTGGAAGTAGCGTCGAGGCCTTACAACATTATCCGTGGTATGGATTAGTATCATCTATGCTGGGATAGGCTGTATTTGGCAAAGAATGTGGTTCATCCAGCGGATAAGACCAGATTTCTGTTATCGGCAAAGAAGAAATATTAGTAGCTCTTATAGGACTAGAGAAGGTCCAAGTCATCTAGGAGTGGATGAGGACAGCTCAGAGCTGACAAAATACTATTGCTGAAAAGAGGTGGAGACCACTAGAGTTCAAGGATGGAGACCACGTTTTCCTATGGGTCTCATCTCGACGTGGATTACAGAGTTTTGGCTGGGGCGGCATGTTATCCCCACACATCGTCAGACCCTTCTAGGCCCTCAACAATGTAGGAGAGGAGGTTTAACACTTGACCCATCCACCCCAGTTGCAACAGGTGGACGACGACTTCCACGTATCTCAACTAAGGAGATACATGCTTGACGCGACACATATCATTGACTATGGGGAGCTGGACTTTGGCGATGGGGTGACTTTTGCGGAGGTCCCGGTGGAGATCGAGGATTGACAAAAGCGGGTCCTACGTGGACAGTCGATTCCTCTAGTGTGCATCATATGGAATCACGAGAACCTCCAGGAGACCACTTGGGAGCGGGATGCTCATATGTGTGCTCAGTACCCTCATTTCTTCCCCTAGTTTGTGTTGTATCATTACGGGGACGTAATGCCCTAAGGTGGGAGTATTGTAAAGACCCGTAAATTTCAAGGGATTTTTTTTCTTAATTTACTTTTAAATTTTACGAATATGCAGTTTCTAACGGTACCTGATTCCGAGACCCGGTGTGCCCGGAATCATTTTCTTAAGTTTAGCACGGGTACGTTTACTGAACGAACGAGTAGGTTTTCCTAACTTTTGAACCGGTGCTCTGAATCTAAATCCAAGGGCACTGATGGAACCACAACATCGGTAATTTCTTAGGAACACTTTATTTGGAGCTTCTTTTGCTCGGGAGGTGATGTTAGAAATAAAGTGGTTTAATTAAAGAATGAAATAAAATACGTGCTGCAAATTTTATTTCTTATCTGGGTAATTATAACCTATGTATGGAAGTTCAGGTGGAAACCACTAAATAATAACTCCTCCTGATAGGATATTAGTGAAGTAGGCCCCACACGATCCCCACCTTTTCAATTTCAACAAACCTCTCATAAGTTGCCAAACCCCCATTAATTTGTAAATCACACACACCCCAAATTTTGATGTCAAGTCAACACTCAAAATTAATTGGATTATTAAACACTTTTCAATTAAGTCAATTAATTGAATGAGATCATTTGATTTTCAAATTAATGTTGGTGTGTCTATGTGTGAATAAAATAAGACAAGGTCTTATTTTATTTTTGGCGGATTCATTGTGTGGGACAGAGAAGAGAACACTTGCGCTTTGAAGAACATCTTCTTCCCTATCGAAGAACGTGAAGAACTCCGAGTCTACGATGAAGAACTCCATCACTGAAAGGGAATTCACATGACATCTCCTCTCCCCTCCGCAGCCGGTGAGAGACACCTCCTTTGGAGAACGACGACGCGCCACATCCTTTATCGGGCGAACACTGACGACACTTATGGAGCCTCATCCTGCAACACCGTCTTCCACGACATATTCTTCCCGCGATGACCCTCGTTCAATGACTTCATTGAGGTAGGGGATTATTTTGAGAATGATATTATTCCCCATGGTTGATTCCTTATAAAAAATAACACGGAACAACTCATCCTTGAGTTGATCCGTGTGTGTTTCTTTTTAATCGCGGTATGGGATCATTATTAAGATATAACTCATTTAAGAGGTTGTGGTATAATTTTGATTGAATTTTATTTAAATAAAATTGATTTTTTTTTTAAATCCTATTTAAATCATTCCATTTGATAACACCAAACGTGGAGGGCGTGGGCCGAACCAACACAGTCCGATAAACCTCCGCAGATTGTTGTTGGTGTGCGGATTGATGATGATGGTGAGAAGGGACCGAAATAATGTTTGAAAGCATCGCATTGAAGATCGGGTCCCGGGAGGATCGCTGGCGAAGACGGTAGTCGAAACGGACCACTGGAGCACGTTCGGTGGTCCGCAGAAGGCGGTGGCAGCACGCCGCCAGAGCAAACCGCCGCGACAGTGGAGGGAGAACCGGAATGGCCCAAGTTGTTCTATAGTGGGTGGCGCAGCATTACGCCACGCTAGTTCGTTCAACCGGGGCGTTGTAACCCCCCCTTCCGCATGCGCTCCACACACGGGCGCCACACCTCAAGGATAGGCCGCACCGGGCCTGGCCGGGCCGCCCGCACCGGGCTGGCTGGGCAGAGCTGCACCGGGCTGCGCTGGCGGAGCCGGACCGGGCCGCACCCTAGCGGATCGGACCCGGACCTGTGTCGGGTCGACCCGGTTTGGGCCGACCCAGGGGGTCTCGGGCCGGGTCAGTCAGGGCCCCTAAGTCCCTAAAAACAGACAAGTTCGTTAAAACACACGTAACATGGGCTACGTACCTCTGATCGACGCACCGTCAGTTGCGATGCGATCCTTTGATCTAGATGGTCGTTTAGGTATATAACACTCATGGTTTCTGAGAACTATCCGTATGGTTGGGTTGGTTCGAACAGGAAACCAAGCGGGCCCTCGGAGTAGAAACATCTATAATTTGAGCTCCGGATGTCCGATTGACGTGTCGTCGACTTTGTTGGATTCCTCTTAGTGATAAGGATCTTTTGGCTTACTCCACTCAAGGTTTGGACGCAGTTGGAGTACGGTCGGGTCGGTTTTGACTTAAAAAGCAACCGGGCCCCTGGAACGAAAAAAGCCTTTAACTCTCAGACCGAGTGTCTGATTGACGCGCCGTCTGCCACGTTGAGTTCCTATCGACGAGGTGGAACTTTGGGATACATAAAATTTGGACTACGTGTCAGTTGATGTATCGACCCATTGGCTCGTGGAGCAGACCCTCCTCGAAACGAGAATGTTGTGTGCGGGAACCCTAGAGCTAGTTGCGACTGACGATGACAACCGTACTGGAATCCTCCGTGGGATCGACGGTGAAGAATTTCGTACGTGATTCCTCCGTGGTCTCGAAAACGATGACAAAAGTACTGGAAACCTCCATGGGTTCGACAGTGAAGACTTTCGTACTGGAATCCTCCGTCGGTTCGACGGTGAAGACTTTCGTACTGGAATCCTCCGTGGGTTCGATGATGAAGGCTTTCGTACTGGAAGCCTCCATGGGTTCGACGGTGAAGATTTTCGTACTAGAATCCTCTGTGGGTTAGATGATGAAGACTTTCGTACTGGAATCCTCTATGGGATTGATGGTGAAGACTTTCATACTGGAATCCTCCGTGCGTTTGAAGACGATGAAAACTGTACTGGAATTTTTCGTGGGTTCGATGGTGAAGACCTTCGTACTGGAATCCTTAGTGGGTTCGACAACGATGACAACCGTACTAGAATCCTCCGTGGGGTCAGGGGTGACGACTAATGTACTTGTATCCTATGTCAGTCCAATAGTATTGACCTATGTTGTAGTATCCTACGTGGGTCCGACAGAGTAGCTGCACTAGTATCCTATGTGGGTCCGACAGCTTAGCTGCTCTAGTATCCTACGTGGGTCCCTGCTAGATGAATCAGTAACTACATCTGATCATCTCCTTTTGCTTTAAAAATGATGTATACTTGTTTTATATGAGTCTTGAATTTCAATAATTATCTTCGATATGATTTACTTGAAATCCTAAGTGGATTTGATTGTGTTAACCTGTGTGGATTGGTTGTGCTATCCTGTGAGGACAAGATCAAAATTGGGATCAGATGTTGGAGCCGAACAGGAATTGATGACTTAGGTATGTGTATGGGCATATACCTAAGTAGTGTTGGTAGTTACTTCATGATTGTGTCTTTCCTTTTTGGATTATACTTTGTAGATTCTGGGAGACCTTCGGGGTCTCGGGGTCCCTACTGAGTAGCGTATACTCACCCCTACACGGGCTATGCCCGCACTTCTTTGTATTGGATGCAAACGACATACATCGCTGATCGTGTTTGAGGCTTGTGGAGCAAGTCAGTACGTGGAGGTGGACCACTGGACGAGACGTACATGGAGCGGACGGCTGGACCCAAGGAGCTAAGGAGGCTATTTGTACCCACCCTTCAGGTGGGATTTCCAGTGGACGGCTCGACATTGCTTCTTTACTTTTCAAATGTTGTACTTTCTTTTCTGTTGTAATTTACTTCAGTTCGGTTTTTTTCTGGCCCATTTACTTTCTAGAACTTACATTTATACCCATTTTACTTTGTGTTTACTTCATCTTGCTTACTCTGTGGTGTTTTTTTACTTTATAAAGGAAATTTCTTCCCCTTTTCTCGGGATTTATGCCTTTGGTGCTAGTCACCAGCCCCTGGCCTATGGAAGGCGGGCTTAGGGTAGTCACGACACGGGTCCCGAGGACAGGTCATGACATACACGGTGTGTAAAATTTAGACACAGCGTGTATGTGAAAAGTTAACATGACCCGTGTTGTTTATGACATGGCCGGGGTACCTATTTCATACTACACGACGTGCTAAACTAGTACACAGCCTGTTCCTACAATATTTTTCACAACCTCATGTCCTTGCTCAGAATGTTAGTGACACGGCTAGAGGCTACACGACATGTATCCATAAAGTACACACCATGTATTAAGGGATTTTTGGAAAATATCCTTAGAAACTACACCAGAGCCCAGAAAACACAGAAAACCATCGTTATGGTGCCATATTCCGATCCGTGAGGGCCCATACTCCCCGTGAATCAATGATTGGCATCTTAAACAAGTTAAAAACAAGCTAAATGGGTCAATGATCTTCCAAATTGTTGTCCATGAGGTCCCATAACACCTCAAGAACCAATGTTTGGCATCCATATAAGCAAAGAACTATACAAACAAACTCCCTATCAAACAATATTTATTATATCAAAGCATCTATCACAACAACATGAATATTCTACACAACATCTATCACAACAACATGAAATTGATAATGCATCCTAGATGACATGGCAAGAATGCATGACATGTGATTTCAAGAAAGTGCCAATAAGATGTATGATATGGTATACCCTCATCTCATCGGGTTGTGACAGAAATAGAACTCCAATAACATCAACGGTAATAGCAGAAAGCACGTAAATCACTCAACAGTGAAATCAAATCAACTATAAAATATCATAATAGTAAAATTACAAATAACGAGGTAGTATGGATTTTCCCTATACATGGTTTAGATACTCTAGGGCACAACTTATTACCATGTACCTATTCTATGCTATCCCTGGCTATAGTCTACAAACAATAAGTCAGGTGAAAATAAATTTCTATGATACCACTTTGTAACATCCCGGTTTCTGAAGCCACCCATAGCCACCCCATACCCAGTTGGTTACGTGGCCTCAAGCACATTTCCCCGAACACTAGAGTCTTCCGACTAGTAGTGAGGGTCTTGGGTGTGATAGTAGGGAAACTGTGCCCTTATTTTCAGAGTACATAGCCGAAGTAACAACACATACAACAACAGAAGTATTAAATATACAACAACGATAATAGTGGAAGACTGATAAATAAACAACTGGAGAAGAAATATATAGGAATGATACATGATACATATATGTCAAGGAACATAGCCCAAAAAGTCACAATGCTAAATATAGTACTAAACCAAAGTAAAAAAAGAAAAACAGATTAGAATCTCCTTAGCATCGCAATCCTCGGATTGGTCTCATTCTCTCCAGATCCATTATAATCACAAACCTGAAGTAGAAGGGAACATTCCCTTATCTATACCCGCAACTATATAATCTGTTTGGGCCCAAAATCATGGCCCAAATAGGGTGTGAGAAAAAGTCCCAGTAGGCAACCACACAAAGATCTGTGCCTAACAATCAGTGAATATATGGCAGGTAAAAGTAAAGAAGGTAGTAAATAGGGAAGTAAAAAACAACAAACAATCCAAAGTTTCTCGCACATAATTACAAACAAGTAAATAGTCACTCATGCAAGTAGAACAAACAGGTAAACTCTAGGTAGTTCTCATATCCTAACCCCTTTGGTTCAACCTACAAGTACTATAAACCCTCTAAGTGGAACACACAGTCTCACCCCTCTAGTTCAGCTAAAGAATAGATTCTCTAGGGAATCACTCACCATCGATTCCCCCTATAGTGTCATATCCTACTAAAGGCGCTCTGAGGAAGTACTCAAAGTCTCATTACCTTAGTGTCCCACATCGAGGAACTACCGACTCATTGAGTAAGAACTCAACTTCCATTCCCCATGTGGTCTCTCATCGAAAAATAAAGAAACTCTGTAGAATCCTTTATGTCCATTCTCTATATGGTCTACTACAATAAGATGTCACAGCCCTATGTAAAATCAACAAGTATCGTATCATTTACTAGCCAAAGTATCCTCAAGATATACTTGGCTAGAATCGATGTGAACTTAGAAGAACAGTCAAACCATCCTACAACTAGGCATGGAACTCGTAATATCTTAATAGGAAAAACTAGACCAAACAGTCATAAATAGGAAGTCATGCATGGGAAAATCATCGAAAGAATAGTAAATTAACCTATTCACAAACAATAACCTCTACTCAAGCATATAAGCAAAGAAATCAAACAAAAAGGGAAAAACAGAAGACATGCAATACCCCGTTCAAGGTTATTGGTGGAGTTTGCACAAATTCACAATGTCTTCCTACAGAAAGCCACAAACTACCTAGCTCGACGTTATGAGATTGATATAATCAGAATTTGATGCTTGAATCTTCTTGGAACGTTGTAGATCTAAGAAAACGTCTAAAAACCTCAACCCACGATAACATCAGAAAGAAGAGGAATTGGAAAACAATACTTTAGGAGAAGGAAGAGCTTACCACTGCGGTTCCAACGTGATCAACGACAGTCGATTCAGAGAACAAATGGAGGCTCATGGTTCGTTGAAGATCTACGGCCATATGGAATGAACTCAGTTGAAGAAGCTGGAGAAGAAGATGGTTCTAGGTTTAAGATGGGAACCCGATGCATTTAGTGAAAAAAAGAAAGTACACCGCATCTACTTCAAAAATTTCCAGAAACTCATCTTTTCTAATAAAAAGTCTAGAGAAAGGAAAAACATACCTGAAAAGAAGGTCTTGGTTCTTACAATATACATGTTAGCTATCCATTGAATTGGTGGGTATTAATATGATTATCAAACATAGGAAAAATATTTATAGTATTCCTACTCAATAATAATTTATTTTCTAATTCTTACAAAATAATCACCAAATGATTCCAGAAGTAATTTTCTTATTCAAAAATAATTTTTATATCATTTATTTGTGTATATTATAATTAATTTCTATAAATTTTAGAAATATTATTTTAGAAAATGAAATAAAATTGGAGATCACTTATTCAATAATAACTTATTGTGATTTTAGGATAGGTTTCTGAGAATATTTTTTTCTTCTGATTAATATTAAAAATACTATTTATTGATGGAAAATATATTTTTTTCAATAATATAGAATGTTTGCATTTATTTTAAACATTATCTCAAAATAATAATTAGCTCATTTATAAAATTTAATTAATTTTTTGGAAATAATTTTATGTTACATTTTTGCATAACAACATTGAATAATTCAAAGAAATAAATTCTACAAAAAAAAATTTCATTATGTCATGTGAAATTAAAAAAATTCCTCTACAACTGTGAACATAATATTAAAATTTAGCTTCTATATATGGATTTAGAAGTATAAATTTGTTTTGATGGTTACATTTTTCTTCATTGATTTTAGTAAAATTGGTAAATAATTTCCACCACCATAAGGTTCAAAACATAAAACAAGATTAAGACTTTTAGAAATGGATTTTAAATATTTTTCGAACACATGATAATATCCTATATTATTATAATAATTCTACCATATCCATCCATATTTTGTTATTATAGACATATGGTCTATTTTTCATTGATTTTGATATTTATAATATTGTATAAAAATAATAAAAACCAAATTTCACGCCATCAACTTTAATATCTACAAAGATTTTACATTAGGTTAAAAACATGATAAAATCTATTTTATAAGTTTATTTTAATGATTTATTAATTTTTTTATCATTGTAATTTTTTTAGTTTTTTATTATTTAATTATTAACTTAAATATTTATGCAAAAAAACTTAGTATTTATTCAATTAATAGAATATAAAATAAATGAAAATAAAATTTTAAAAATAATAAAATTTTGTTTAAGTTTTTTTCCACTTATTTGGTTTCAAAATATAACATAATTCAATTATTTTTAAAAATTTTATTCTATTTTTATTTCATTCATTTTGTTTTCAACGTTGAAATATCTGAATAGTTATTAAAATGGCATTAAGAGTATTGTATGTTAAAAATGTATATTATTAAATTATTTAAAAATCATAGAAAATATTTTAAATGGACAAGAAGAATATAAATTTTCATTAATTTCATTCATTGAAAATTTAAGAGCCAATTATTAGCATATAAGTACAATTATAATCCGTTTATATTAAAAAATTCATCACCATGGTTACAATTACAATTAGTTAACTAATTGTTCAATGTGGAATATAGTTTCTAAAATGACACAGATAACTTTCAAAATTGGATTGTATGATAATATTAAGACCTTGTCCTCCTTATCTTCAAATACATTTCATTATTGTAACATTTTACATGATTTAGACACATTTAATTTTAAATTATTACTTTATTTTAAAAAGGAAATAATTTTATGAAAGGAAAATTATTATTTACCATTATTTTGATCCATTAGTCAAAAATTGGAATAATGTTTCATGCATAGACATGGCTAACTATCTCCATTAATGGTGTAATTCATTTTTATATCTCCAAATTTTATGGATGAATCTAATTTTATTAATATAATACATATATATGATATTTATATCATTATTAAAATATTTGATATTATTCATGCATCCTCACATTATAAATATTTTGACTTATAAACTAAAATGGGTAAAAAAAATTAAGAAATTGTCAATTAGAACATTGATTTTAGTAAAGAATTACGAATACATGGGTGATATAATTATATAATTTAATCATTAATGGTATGATATATATACTTATAGTTAAAAAATAGATTTATAATAATTCTATAATTATTATATTGTTGTTCTGAATGTGTACATCGTAAGACGATAGTTGAGGTAATGAATTTTTGTCTCATTTTTTACTTATGTGACAGACGCCAGTTTCACTATTTGTTACTTTTAGAAAGTGTATAAAATTTTCATTACTTTATCTTATATTTATTATCCCAAAAAATTTTGGGATACACATATCCATATATGTATCTAAATTCTATTAGGTTTCCATCAGTATGTTTGCAAAGTATAAATGTGTTCATGTTTCAACGTAATTTTAATTGAAACTATTTTTGGTTGAACATACACTGAGAAATTTTTTTGATCATTATCTAGAAAATCCATTTTATGTTTTCCAATATATATATATATTGAATACATTTTATAGATTAATTTTCTTAAATTTAATTACTTTTGAAAACAAAAGTATATTTTTATGGAAATTCGACATTGATTTACTATTTGATCAGGAATCGTTTTCATTCATGACAATGTTTTATTTAAAAAAATTAAAGATTTATATTTATTATTTTATAATTATTATTTATACTAATTTTACCCATTTTTTATTTTAAATATAAATTTCATTTAAATGCAAATTTAATTTCCCAATTGAGACAGTTTTGAATTTTTATAAAAAAAATTAAAGAAATAATTTTTATAGCATACTCTGCAGGAACAAAATTTCCCATAATCATGTATTATAAATGAATTTAAGATATTTTTAATTATATACATGGTCAATTTAAAATAAATTTTCTTCCATATTAATTTTTACCTTAACAGAATTTAAAAAATATATTTCAAACTGAAAAGGGTACTTTCCACATGAAATATTCTATGGATCTTTTAATTGAATATTCATATACTATAATGACCCATACATTTCATATATTGATATTGTATCATAATAGATGTATATTAATTTAAAAAAATTATTATATATAACCTAATTATATATTATTAATATCATTATAAATACTAAAAATGGTTAGACCAATTATCATAAAATATTTACATGAGAGAAATTATATAATAACATGTTCATAAAATTTTAAAACCATACCATGCATATCAAATATCAAAATATATATTAATCTAATAAATCTTGATATTTCATAAGTAATGAATCATATAGGATGCAAACATAATCCATGATAACATAACATTAGCAACATACATGAGTTTGGGTCACACACAAACTTATAAATTTGTGAACATGGATAAATAAAAACAAGTTTAGTATTTAATTTATGGATATTTTATTATTCCTTTGTATAAAATTTTATATGAGGTACAAGTTTGACAAATAATTCAATCTATATAAAATCCAGTTCCATGAGTAAACTTATGGACATAATAAACTGGACTACGAATGAACTAGTCGAAATTAAAAATAGGACCTCATTTAATCTTAATGAATTTAAAACTCGGTCAACACATAAAATTTTGAACATGAAATAAGGTTCATGTATAACATATTTACCTCATGAGTTAACTATATATTCTATCAAAATTATAGTGATATATAAGTTCCACGCATCATATAATTAGATTAATAAATCGGGTTTCCATGAGGTTATTGAAAATTAATCCTTTGAGAACCCATTAATGGATATTGTTTTTAAAAACATTTCAATATATCATAACCGAATTAATGGAATTTTTTTTTATAAAAGCATCATCATTTCATTATATTATATTCAGTGGAAATGTAATGGGTGTCAGAAAAATCATATCATAAGAAGAAAAAACCATCCTAATAAAGAGTAATGATGATATCATGGGAACATATCCCCAATAAACAACAAGTGATATCAGGTGTTGTTGTTATTTATGAATAGAAATACAATTAAAAAATCATTAAAATATTCATGATTAAACTATCCATTCCATTTTGAATTCTCTTATTTAAAATATAAGAACTCATAAAATATTATAGAAATATTTTTCATAAAAATTCACCATTTAAAAATGTAATGTAATATAAAATACATTTAGATGTCACAGAAGTGTGAAATTCTATTCACATAAAATAAATTAAAAAAATTAATTTTAAATTTAGTAATATAAGTAAAAAAGTACCTCTGTAGGTAAAAACTAGAAGATTCATATTATGTTTAATTTTATAAAAAATTTCCAACATGTTTAAAATTTTTGTTAAACTACCCTAGGATAACAGTGAAAACTATCTTTAAAATTGGGTTATAAAAGAGTATATAGGCAAAAAAATATTAACCCGGGAGATCAATGAGCTCGACTATTATTAAAAATAAATTTTTAGCTGATTTCATAATAAAGTTGAGGAAATTAAGGGGAAATATATAATATGAACAAATGAACACATTATAATAAAATTAATATGGTTTTTTATGGGTATATAATAATATTGCATCACTATAAACATAATAATAGACAACATTATAATCAAGGTGATTGTGAAAGAAAATCTTTACTACTTTGGTATAATTTGAATCTTAATCCCAATGAATGAAATAACCATACATGGATATTCAAATTCCCATTAAATTCAAATAAATCATCATAAAATTATTTCATGTGATTTATATATAAAACATAAAACAATTACATTGTGAATATTGAATTTGTCTCACTAAAGTAAAAAATAAGACAAAAATCCCTTACCTTAGTTCTGACATGTTTCATATGTATTATAATCTCCTTTATAAAAAATTATATTTATTATAAACTTATTATAAAACCATATTAACATGTATCATACCATATGATTAACCTATAACTTTTTATCACCCATTTGTTGACAATACATTAATAAAATCCATGATATGGGTGTTATCTTATTTGTTTATCATATATGTTTTAGTAAGGTAGTATTATTACCTATGTTTTGATCATGGTCACATAATCTAATTTTTTAAATAATCATATAAATATAATATATATTAATTATATATATTAATAGAGTCATTAATAAAAATGTAGATAGAAACATGGATTACACCATTCATGGAGATGGTAGGTCGTACTTATTCGTGAACGATGATTTCATTTTTCATTGAATGCAATGAGATATAAATATTAACTCTCATTTACATAATAATTAATATATCATTAATATCATATATATTCATTAATTACATCCTTAATATCATTTATGTAATGAAGAAACAAAAATTGAATCGCATCGTTTCACATCAAGGAGGATGTATACCACACAAACACACGAATGATGCTATCATTGTCCATGGATTTGAAATCTAAGTAGGTAGATATTATATTAACATAAAAAATATATAATAATTACATAATTATCATATATATAAAATTAAACCCACATAATTACAATATATATACTATAGTGACGAAAATAAACTTTATTACAATGTTTATGTGGTATGTTGTACGTGCGCACAAATGATATTTTAAATTATAATTTAATGGTAATGTGGGTTTATAATTATTAGTTAATAATAATAATAATACAATAATGATATATTACGTATAAAAAATTTACTATTTTATGATAAATTCCATGTACTTATATGAGGTGATTAATATGTAAAAAAACTGATCAGTTAACATAGTCATTAAAAGAATTTGTTTACATCTCATATAAAAAATAATAGTGTTTGTCCCGTAAAAATACCAAAGCATATATAATATTGATAACGATGTTTATAAGGTATTTCATCAATGTTTATTTTTATGTATAATGTAATTTTCAGATTAAATATATATGGGAGGAGGTTCCCTTTTATAATTGGTGTGAGGGGAACTATTGGACTTATTGAAGGATTTATTGATAATAAAGTCATCATTTGGAAAAAATGGTCCAAAAAGAAAAAAAATAATTATACAAGATAATATATTCTGTTAATCCCGTCATCTAATAATATTTTGGCAGGATTTGGTGTCATTTTTCGTCCATATGATTTTATTAACCACCTCGTAAAACAATTTTATCCTTAACCATGGTAACACACTTTTCACCCATAATGTTTTATAATATTATAGATAAGGTGAAAATTTGATCATATTGGGAGAAGTGGTTTCATTGAAGAAAAAATACTTTCGTATTTTCCCTTGATAAATATTTATATGATTTTTAAATAATTTAAAAAAATAATATTTTGAAAAAAAAATTAATGTACATTTTACCCATATTCGTTTAATTTAAATTTAAATACATGCAGAAAAAAATTGTATTTTGAGTATAGTATCTAAAAACACTAAAATGTAATATTAATCATATAAATTCAAGGAACTTAATAAATTAGAAAATTTATATTTATTGAAATATTTTAGGTTCATTTTCCTTATTTATAAATTAATTAAATAAAATATTGTTTTATTTTTTTATAAGAGATTATGTTAACTTTGTAACAGCTAATAATTAGAAATAATTTAAAATGACTATCATAGTTCTATTATTCTAAAACATACATTTTTATTCAATAATATCCTAAATTTTTTTTCTATGATGACACATAATAGATATTTAACATAATGAGAGTCACATTTAGTAAATGTCATTAATTTAAAAAATATATTGGGAATTTTCATGGACATGTATCTATTTAAAAAAATTCAATCAGAGAATATCATGAAAACAGAGAAATTTCATTCATACAACATGAATTAATATGTGAAATTTCCAATATTTACTTAGTCTTAACCAAGAATATCTTTATTTTCTCTTGTTCAGGAAGAAATATTTCATGAAGTTACTATTAATATTTACAAAAATAGACAGTAGATGTTTATCATATTTGAACCTCATAATTAAAAATATGGTAATATTTGACAACCAGATAATTTTATGATATAATTTTTTAATATAATTTTATTTCTTTGATTCCATGTGATACACATAATAGTGGCTTAGCATGCATTATACACAAAACTGAGTTTCAACAAAATATCATTTTATTATTACATTAATTAAAATAAGAAAATTATAACCTATCCATTGTAATGGAATTTTTTAATATTATGAACATTATTATGAATTAATTTTTTACACATAATTCATTTTCCAATTAATTATAAATGAATTAAAATACTTTTTAAATTAAAAAAATTATTTTATGACAAATAATTTAAATTTGGACAAGTCTTTTTTATACCCACGAATAAAAAAATTAATCATTATTAAAATACACTAATTATATATGTATAATATTCATTTTAATGTTTAAATTCATATTATGTGTTTTCTAGTCCTAAAATAAAATCAAATCCAATTTTACATGTCAAATAAATATGTTTCTAAAAATGAAGTTTTTACCCATTTTAATGGAAAAACACACATTGAATATAATTTTAGAAACATTAATAATTTTAATATGAGAAAAAAATTGTTCTTTTAATATGTGATATCATAATTTACTTTGGCTAAAATATTTTTTATTTTTCAAATATGTTTCAGGTTTTGATGTGCATTGAAAAATACTAAATTTCTATTAAAAAATTCCTTTTCATTGAAATAATATAAATTGTTTCATTATATATATATATTACGTATAAATAAATAAATTTTTTATCAACTAATATAATTTTGGTCATTTGAATCAATTTCACATTTTATTAGTATATTAATACATATCAATATTTTTGACGTTTTCTCATTATGTCAATTGGATTAATTTAAAATAAATTACTGAAATTTCTATGTTTTGATATATGAAAATTTTATTTAATATTTGGAATAATGAGGTCCCAATTTATTATATTAGTGCATTTTAATTTTTTCCAATATGAATACCAACATTAATAATTGTTTTGTAATGGTAAAATGAAAATTGGGTAATTTAATTTAAAAATAAAACAATAAGGACAATTAAATGGCCCTAAAAATTCATAAAATATTAATGGATGAATTTAATTTTACCCTTAACATATAAGTATCTAAATTTAATAATTTTATGGTCCCATATCTATGAAAAGTACTTGCATATTAATGAGATAAAATGGAGTAAAAAAATATTTCACTCATACTTTTAATAAGAATAGTATTTTAATATGGGGTTTAATAGAAGATAAGATCGACTATATATATTATTAAGAATAATTAAATTTTTATATTAATCTTTTAAATTTATTGTAATTTTAATTTATAATATATTTATCAAAAATAATTACATACAGATGTTGATGAAATTATTCAATTAATGAAAAAATCCATTAAATGATATTATAAATTTTAAGATAAATATAATTTAAAAAAAACAAGTTTATATGAGAATTAAATTGGTGAATATGACATTTTAGGGGTGTATTAAGTGAATATTTTTTGAAGTTATCTAGATTCATTGCGTTTCTTAATGTCAAATTAATGAATTTGGTTGAAATTCGCACTATTGATATTTTATGAAAATTATATTTTAATAAACAATTTAGAAATCATAAAAATATATAATAAGGAAAATATTGATGATATAGGCTCTAAAATATTATATATTTCCCATTTATTATTCACATTACACTTTATAAGATAAAATTTCATCATTACAGTACAAAATAATTTGTTAAATTCACGAAGATTAAAATGTGTAGTTGATGGTTAATTAAAATGATTGGGATTAAAATTAAATAAAAACATGTCTAAAAACTATTTTTATGATATTAAACCATAATAATATAATATAATTGAATAAATTTCATTTTATATTTATTTGTTTGGTGATTTAATTTTTTTAAATTAATAGTTTGAGAAATTCCAAAAGTGTCATCCCATCTCTTATAAAAGGGCACAACATCTCCGAATTTATGAAAAATTTAAAACCCTTTTGTCTCAGCCACCCTATATCAAAATATTCTACCAAAAACCCTAAATTTATAATAGAAGAATTAATTGGTCTAGAGATTCATCTAATGTAGTCATTTTGTGCAAACCAAAGGGAGATAGCTAGAGAAAAGGTCACATTCATCAATAAATGTTTACATTTTATTTATTTTTAAAAATCCTAAATTATTTTCATTCAATTATTAAATAAAAAACTAAGTATAATAAATATACATATATATTTTTATTATAATTCTTTGACCTACAATAATACACACTTCAATCTAATTAGCAAATAACTTACTATTCTTGTGTATATCGAACAACCACCACACGAAATTGTGTAGTTTTTTTTCCTTTACCAACTATCATGTTTGGTAATTATGATGGAAAATATATTTTTGTATGATATAAATGGTATTTATGATGTATTCATGCATATGTAATTATTATATTAACATTCCTTCATGCTTTCCATTTTGTATAAATATGATAACTTCGTTTGTGGTTGTGTATAGTAATGCCTCTTTTAAGCGATGTGATTCATTCACATATTAAATGAAATGTTTTAAGCATGGGTTAAGTAAAAATTATATTATATATTTGAAATAATAATTATAAGTACATTATAATAAATATACATATATTCTATTTATATTCATTCTTTCAATATAAAAATATAATGGAAACATCGATCATCCATTCGTATGACCTATCGTCTCCATGAAAAGTGTATTTAATTTTCAATTTATATCTTATAAATATTATTATAAAAACACACATAATGAATTGATAATATATTTATGTTATTTAAATCATTTTAGATATTATTAAATAATTATATAAGTTTAAGGATGTAATATATAACAAATCAAGACCCTTGTGACAAAGGGGTTATTACCTGAAACAAAACTTTAACATTGAATAGTGGATAAATTGGTAATAGAAGGCTATAAGTAAATCAAATAAGAAATTAAATAATTTAATAAGGTTATATAATATATTTATAACAATGTTTTATTATAAAATAGATTTAATGAGTATGGATAGAGTCAATATATAAGATAATTGATTTATGTATCATAGTTATTTATATGGAACAAATTCCTTATACACTGCATATTTCTTATATGTTGTGTATATAAATCCAACTAATATCTATAATGGGTATTATCTAAATGATATTGGTATTTTTATATCCTTATAAATTTCTATATTTCATAGGGCATCTGATTCTACTTATTGTAATGTGAGGAGTATTTATCTAACAATCTCATCCATATTTAAGATTATTTTGTAAGTCTCCATTGGGGAATATTTCTCTTCCATGTCCATGTTTCCTGAAAAAAAATAAAATTTATTAGCTATTTTCCTATGTATTTTAAATTCATTTTTACCCGTTTTTATCTTTTATAGTATGGTTTGAATGGAATTTTTTTCTTTATACAAATGGGGTACTTTGGGACTTTCCTGAAAAATTTACAAAAGGAATGTTTTTTGGATAATATGACATGAATGTAATTTTCCACTATTATTATTCCATAATTAATTATATTTAATTTTATAATATTCTCAATATATTTTAAATGAAAATGATTTCTCTTAAAATTTCATGACATTTTTACAAAAAATAAAAGAAGATAGGTTGTTTTCCTCATATTTTTTTCATGTGATCAATCAAAATTAATTTCCATCCATGATTATATTATTTTATGATACTTAGAATTTACATGGTGTATGATTCAATGATACTATTAATATTCATTATAAAGTTGTTTTATGTTTATCATGGAATGATATTTATGAAACACATTTCTTTTCAATGGTTTATATAAATATTGAATGATGATTATAAAACCATTTCATTTCAGGGGTTCTGATATGATGAATGATTTTAGTTCTTGTCAAAAACATATATGTGGTTTTAAATATGTGGTTTGTGGGACATATTTCTCACTCTAATGCATTGGGTAATGTTTTATATCTCATTAGATAAACATCACTGGAATGGGGAGTGAAAACGATTTAGTAATAAAATTTTTCCTCTATAATAATCATGGCAGTTATCATTTTTTACTAAGATGGTCAAGGGATAGAATAATTTCAAAACATATAGTATGGGGAGAGGACTCATAATACTGTGATAGCCTTTTAAGTGATTACATAACAACTATGGAACACTTTGTTTAGGTTTTTGTGTAAAGCACAATTTTATGTCATGTTTTATGATCTCTTATAATATGTTCCTTTATTCATTATGAACATATATGATTTATTCCATAAAACGATATCAGAATATTTAATATATAGGATTTTATTTTCACTTTTTTCTATAAATATTACTTATGATGATGTTAATGTTATTCTCAACCATTTTTACCATTTCTGATAATCCGATCTCACTCTTTCATATGTTACTTGTCCCTATGATATGATGAAATATATTGAGTCTAATATATAAAAAAGGTTATTATTATGATGAAATATGTGCGAGAAGAAGAATATTTGTTACGAAAAAGTTGTTTATGATTTTATGTTTTTAAAGGCACAAAAATAAAACAATATTTGGTTGTGTTTTGGTGTAATATATGAAGTTTTCCACAAAAATGAATTAATGTCAATTTAGGTTATTATTTAGTCATTATAGTCTATATTAGGGGATAATTTTATTCACCCTTTGGAAACTGGGATGAGATAACATTACTGAGAACCTTAAAGATATGTCTAGGTATGTATCTAAGTATAAGTTAATGTATATGTTACAATCCAATAAAATTTTTAGCAATCATGAATATCATTAGATTAAACCTATGATGCTATGGATTAAACGTACAATCACTTGATTAAGCGGTTTTACAACTATTAATTGTCTTACTCACATTATACAGTTTTTTTACTCAATAGTTGGAAAATAAAGGAAGCAATAAAATAATGAATTCAATGCAAATGAAAATATTTTCCTCTTGAGAAACCAAATGTTATGGGTGCTGGAATGAAAAATTTTATCTTAATAATCACACAACTTATGAATCACTCTAGACATCTAAATGAGCATATGTTGGAACCACATTATATTGAGTCCATAATGAAGAAATGTATACCTTCTTTCAAAGTGTATTATAATAAAATTGTTTTTCAAAAATGCATTGGTATCACTAAAAACATAATTGCTGTACTTCAGTGCTTGGAACATGAAAAATTCAATTTAGATGTTTATTATTTCTATTGAGAAGTGGTATAGTGGTGTAATCTAATAAATAATACAAGGTAGCCGGTTGAAATTTAATCCCTAGGTTGCGATATGTTCAATAACATATTTTTTAAAAATTTATTTCCTCATGTTCAATGTATGAATACAAGGAAATGGTTCCATCAGGTTTACTAAATGCATGATGTGTTTTTTGGTAACTATGAGGGAGCTTTTACAATCCATGAAAGGTACGCTTTTGGTATTATCATCAAACCTGAAATTAAGGTTGATATATTATTTAGTAAAATAAAACCATGTTTTTGAAGGGCATTATCCATAAAAGACATTTTTAGGTATATTGATAATGTTCATTGTACTATCATGGTGTGAATGTAGGTTTGAGTTATATATCAATATCATTTTATTGAAACTAAATGGAATGTGGGGGTCAAATAAAAATAAAAAAATAATAGAGAAATGAAGTTGATCCTTCCATTGGTCCCAATGTGTGGAAAGAAACATGGATGAAATTTTATTAATGGGACTATTATAATGTTTATGTGTGGGAAGGAAGTTCAGTAGACATTTGACTGCCAAAGTGATAGGAAAAATTTATCTAATGATACGTATAGAGGAAAGCCTATATGAAATTCACACCGTCACTTAAACACATCATGGGTAAGGAATGTAAAAACTATTCTTTTCAGTGCCAAAATATAAGGGGTAACGATGATTATCCACATAAAAAACCCATTAATGAAAAAGATAATGGGAAATATTATGTGATCACTTTTGGGTGTATAGATGATAAAAATGTTATCGTGGAATGATTCAACGTTTATGTAGTTCAAATAAATAATAATGTTGTAGAAAAAATTAATTGGAATTAAAGAATAATGAAATATATTACGATTAATCAAATATATATTTTTCTTAAATATTTGAATGTATATGTTTTATGGTATTAATAAACATAAAAATTAAATGATGTATTATGGTGATATTGTTGAAGAAAAGATGACTAAGGTAAGGGAAAACTTTAATATGTCCATGATTTTGGTATAATAATTTGATAAACAGTTGGTTGATTGTGTGATAAGATATGTGGGATATTATTGGTGACCTTATAAATCATTAGTAATATAATGACAAGGTGGTGTAAGGAATGAGTTTTATAGATTTAATTTATAGGTAATGAGTTAATTTTTGAAATCATGGAAGCTTTCATTATGGTCATGGTAATTAAGGATATTCCAATGTTTTAAGAGTGTAAATGAAAATTTTCTTTACATGTTTCGTGTGTGAATATTAAGAGTTAAATCATGTTGTTTTCGGGGTTTATTTATTTTTTATTTTATTTACTTTCTATAATAAAATTGGGTTTTTATCTATTATAAGTATCATAATGGTAACCACTTAAAAACTGTTTATGATATAATTTTGATGAGGTTTTAGAGATTAATGTATTATATCTCCATTTGAGGATTTTTGCATATTGGATAACATTTTTTATCCGTTTTGTTGTGATATAATGAAATATAGAATTATCTTTCATTGTTTGGATTTTATGATCTTTTAATGCATCATGATAAAAAATTTCACATCCATTTCATGAAAAAATTAGTCCTGGAGTAACGAAAGGATGATATTGGGCTTATGAAATGTGAATAAGTCAGCTAAGTGTTTATTCACAAAACTTCTTCAAATCTGGGGAAGGTTTCTTAAAAAAATTTAACTTATTTCGTCGTTTTCCAATAAATTAAATGGTTTATTATATAATCATGGATTTATATAATTAGGATTGATAACTTTCTCTTAACCATGTTTTCTATCACTCTCCATCATAACTTGGATGTTAGATTTCACTCCCATATCTTTTTATTCATGTTCAACATATGTTTCCCTATGTGAAAGCCTTGTTTTCTGTTAGATTTGGGAACTATTATTGATGAAACTTTATCATTATAAAATTACCTTTTTGTATTAATTTTTATGACATGGGGTTCTATACATAAAACATTCTGGTATCTAAAATTTAATGACACAGAATAATTTTGGGTCCAAAATTAATTTTAAGGGTGGTAAAATGTATCAACATGAGATTTTTATGAGATGTTTTTTAAATAATTTGATTCCTTTGATGTATTTCATTTTCAAAAAAACTAGCTTAGCTTATGTTATACAGGACACTGAGTTTCTACGAAACATCACTTTATTATTATAATTACTTATAAAAAATAATTATAACATATATTTTTTAATGAAAGGTATGGAAAATATTAACTAAATTATAAAAATATTTTTTACATATAGTTATTTTACAAATAATTAAAAAATGAATACAAAACATTTTTATTATACAAGGAAATAATTTTTGACAAATTATTTAAATATGCACGACTATGTTTTATGCCGATAAATAATAAAATCACTCTCATTTAATTAAATTAGTGAAATATATATAGTATAATCATTTTAATTTTTAATATTAATGTTATATTTTCTCAAGAAATGATATTAACAGATCCAATTTTACATATAAAAGAAGTATTTTTCACAAAAGGTATGTTTTCAACATTTTAATGGAGAACCCATTTGAAATATAACTTTTTAAACTTATATAAATTTTATAAGAAAAAATAAAATTATTATATGAAATAAGAATATCAAAATCTCCTTTGTTTGATGTTTGGTATATTTATGATAAGTTTCATGTATTGATCAATTGTGAAAAATACTAAATTTTACATGAAAATAACTATTTCATCAATATGATTTTTTAATTATATATATTATTGAATTTTTATTATAATTATATGAAAATATTATCATTTTATATATTTTATCTCTTTGAAGACAATTTAAAATTTTCTTTGGAAATAAAACATGTCAATCTTTTCGATGTTTCCACTTTAAAAACGCATTTTCTTGTTCTTTCAGTATGATTAATTTTAAATTATTTTTAAGGAATTTTTTCAATTATAAATAAATGTATTTAATATTTTCAATCTTAGTTTCAAAATTTATTAAATAGTATGCTTTTAGTATTAGACAATCTGAATATTAACTATAGTAATTTTTATTACAATGGTAAAGGGAAAATTTCGTAATTTAACTTAAAAATAAAGTGACATAGATTAAAAATGACCCTATATATTTCTAAAAAATCATTGGATAAATATAATTGAACTCATGACACATAATTATATAATTGAACAATTTTATGACAAATTTCATTAATATTGACTTGGATATTATTAAAATCAAAGAGAGTTAAAAAATGCCACACTCTTAATTTTAATAAGTATAATATATTAATATGTCATTAACTAAAATATATAATAGACAATATCTATTATTCCGAAAGATATAATAATTATCTCTATTCTATTAATTTATTTTTTAACTTTTTTTTGAAATCATTAATAATAATAATATATTGATGCCCTAATTATTCAATTAATGGGACAATCAGTTAAATGATATTAGACATAATAAAATAAATATTAGTTTACTTAATTGAGGTTACAAAAAATTGATTATGTTTCTAATATATTTTATGGGTTTATTATGTGATTCTTTTCAAAATTATCTTCCAGTATTGATTTTCTTAAATACAATGTAATGAATAGTGTCAAAATTTAGAGTAATAATATTCTTTGAAGCTACTATTTAATTAAATTATTTATTAATTAGAAAATATTAAAATAAAGATAAATGTGATGATATATTATTGAAAATATCATATCATGGTCAGTTATAGTTGAATATAATCATTATAAGTAAAAATTACATCATCATAGAATAGAAGAATTTGATACAATTGTTAAAATTAAAATGGATTATTTATGTGCTAATCAAAATGACAACGATTAAAATAACTCCAAAAAAGTCTAAAATATATTTTATGATCATATAACAAAATTATAATTTCATATCTTACCAAAATGGCCTTTTAGAGGTATTTTTAGTGATATTTAATTTATTATGAATTAATCTGTTATGAAATTTCAAAAGTATTCCTCCCCTCTCTTATAAAAGGTAACTAATTATTCAGCATTACTCACACTTAAGAACCATTTTTTTAGTCCAAAATCTGTCAAAATATTCTTCCAACATCCCTTAATTCATCCTTTAATCCTAACATTGGGTATAAATTGTAAATACGTGGAAATAATGTGGAAGTTTTTTTCTTAAATACATGAGAATTTTACAAGTCCATGAAATTTGACGGTGCATGATTCTGAGGCCTGGTGTGCCCGAAATAATTTATTATTGATTTGTTCTGGTGCATTTAATAAACGTACGAGTGGATTTTTTTTAACTTTTTAACCGGTGCTTGAAATTGGAATCTGAGGGCACTGTTGAACTTGCAATGCCAGAATTCACTTAAGGAGACTTTCACTTCGACAGTAGTGAGTTGAGAAGATAGGTTGTTTTTTTTGGTTTTTTTAGAGAATAATATAATAAAGTGAGATTCACTTTATTTTTATTTGAGTCGCCATATGGGTGTTTGGAGGTGTGTACCAGTAGATCTATAACCTCCTTGTGGAGGTTGAAAGTTGAAGGTGGGACCAACACACCTTAACCTCCCATGAGAGGTTATGGTGATGGGGCCCACCCGAACCTAACATCCCGTGAGAGGTTATGACATGGGGACCACACAAGACTAAACTCCCTTATTAATGGTGGGAGAGGAAAACCTCTCAACTCCCCTCATTAATGAGGGGTAGTCTCTCCACACTCACCCTCCTTTATTGGTGCCAACTCCCCTAATTAACTTGTGCCAATCCTCCTCATTATATTAATTTGTGCAATACTCATGAATTGATTAAGTGGAGAGCCAAGTTAATTAAATTCACCATTTTCAATTCTATGCCAAAGAAATAATAGATAACTCAATCTATTATTATTTTTCTTGGAATTGTTCATTTGGTTGAATGTTAGGGAGAGGAGAGCTTGGGAGGATTATAATTCTCCAACAAAGAACACCATATCCCAACGAAAAATGAAGACCGAAGAACGATGAACATGTTCATCCAAAAAAGAATGCTGAAAATGATCCTCGTCAAACTTCATCCCGAGACACATACCGACATGGACTGTCTTCCACAAATGATGAAACTTGGGATTGGAAGTGTGTGGTAGACGCGACGAATGACGATCTTCTTCATCTACATTCCAGGACTTCATCGTAAATCAACGATCAAAGGTAGGGGATTTATTACATGTTGATGCTTTCCTTGAATCTTCTTCTTCAGTTGGTAAATAATTGTTGCGGGTGAGTTGTTGTTCATCGTACTTCTATCTTGATGAAAAGATCGTTATTACCCTAAACACAAAGGGTTCGGTCCCAACCAACATGGCCCGACAACTCTGTCGTTCTTGTTTGTTATAATCTTCGGCATGGCGATAAAGAGACGAAATGATAAAGGCAATGATGAAAATGGCCTTGCAACCCACAGCCTCCACCAACCGTGCTGCCCCCACGGAGCTCCGGTGCTCCAGGCCGAACTCTGGCTCTCTTGCTGAGTCACCCCGGCCACACCGCCACCGGCCCGCGCCACCCGGATCCCGGCCGCCGTTGGCCTCTCGTGCACCTAGGACGAACACCACCAGCCCGCGCCAGCCTGAGAATTTCCCCACCAGCTTGCCCAACCGCCTCCCGGCCCCCCGCCAGCCCACTTGGCGCCCTGCCCAACCTCCTTCAGGCCTGGCCGCGCCCCACCGGTCGCCCGTCGGCCTGCATGTCGACTTGTCCGCACCCCGCCGACCGCCCGCTGGCCTACCTGCCGGCCTCCCCGGCTTCCTGTAGTCCTGCCTGACCGCTTCCTGTGTGCCTGGACTCGCCCCGCCAATCCACGCAGCATGCATGCCCCACACGTCCCGCGCACCCTGTGGCGCATGCGGCCCCCCTCACGACACCCTAGCTGAACTGGCCCCAAGCCCGGGACGAACCACCCATGTGGCATGCTAGGCTGGGCCCAGTGAGCTGGGCCAAACCTAACTGGCTGGCCTACCCAATGGACTATGCCAGACCCAATAGGTCTAATCGGGTCGACCCAGACCGGGTCGGTCCAACCGAGTCGGAGAGGACCCGGGCCCAATACTGACCCTTTACTTTCTTTGGCCATGTCATTCACATCAGACATCTTTTTGACAATCTTTCAGCAGCGCTGTTATTCCTGGAGTGCAACGGTACCTTCATTTAAACCCCGAAATAGTTTTTGGTATAGTTGAGATACTGTCTGGTTAAATCGAGCATGAATCCAACCGGGACCCTGGGACTAAAAGGCCAATAACTCACGAACCGAGCGTCTTATTGACGTGTTGTCTGTTCTATTGAGACCTATATGATGTGGCAGAGCAATGAGATACTTCTTCATGGTAATTCGTGATAGTTAAATTATCGACCATTATCTCATGGGGAGGATCCTTTCGGAGACGTACATGCATAGTGCGGAGACCTAGTAGCTAGCTGAGACCTCACGACTGCTGACAATTTATACTTGTAGTAACTCTACTAGAAGAGAATGCTTAGTTCGAAGACCAAGTAGATGGTTGAGACCTGATGACTGCTAACCATTAAGACTCGGAGTGACTCTACTAGCTCAGCGGGGAGCGCCATGGTGTCGCGGTAGTGCTGCAGTGGGGATCACCTTGGTGTCATGGCAGACCCATGGTACTCGACAAGAGAAGTACCTTAGATGGCTACGAGAGGGAGGGCCTTGGTGACGCGGCAAAACGACATTGGGAAGTTCCATGGTGACATATCAAACCCATTGTACTTGACAGGAGGAATACCTTAGCAGTTCACTATTAGTGGGAAGCGCATTGGTGTCACGAAAAGCCAAATATAATCGACAGAGGAGGAGTTCTCAAACATCTGAGGTTTCGATAATAAAAATACTGGTTGATCTCAGTCAGTATCTTTTGTGTTTACCTCATGATTGATATAGATTACTTAATAACATAGGTATATATTTTTGAATATACCTATGTTGGGTTATCTGTTTATTTTATACATTGTGATTATCCTTGTTGGATTTTGTGAGACCTTGAGGTTCTTGGGGTCCCTATTTAGTATCATTATACTCACCCCTACACAGGTTATGCCCGCACCTTGTTGTGTTGGATGCAGATGACATATAGCGCTGACTGAGGGTGAGACTAGCAGGACTGGATGGTACACGGAGGTGGACATTTGGATGAGCGGAATATAGAGGAGACTGACAGATGTGGAGTACTAAGGAGGCTCTCTGTACATACCCTTCAGCTAGGATTTCCCAGCGAATGATCCTGCAGCTGTTTACTTTTTTTTATGTTATACTTGTACATTCCGGTTGCACTTGTATTCCGACCCCTTTACTTTTCATCACTCTCTGTATACAGTTTTACATAATTTTTTGCTTCCAAATCAAACTCTATTGTGTGCATTTATAGGTTATAAAGAAAATGTTGTCCATGTTTTAGTTATTTATCCCTTTGGCGCTAGTCACTAGACCATGGCCTATGGAAGGTGGGATTGGGGTAGTCACAACAAGGGCCCCAGAGGACGGGTCATGACAAATTTGTATCAGAGGCAATCGGTTCTACCGCAGAACATAGGAATCTGATATTTTTGTAAAGTAATAATGTTAAGGACACTGAGTGTGGTTTCCAATTTTGGGAGTCCAATGTTGGTGCGGAGGCCGACATATCCATACACCAGGACCCTGACTACTATCATCTGACTCAATGCATGAAAACACTGATTGCGTGTGTGTTTTCAAAAGTTTTCTTTAAGTTAGCTCTACCAAGTCAGCTCACCAGGTATAAACTTTTGACCTTTTATCAACTGGATATTTCAGGATTCCTCCCCAGAGATGAAGAGTGATAGTCCCGAGAGTTGTACACATAGATAGCCCACCGTGCGACGAGGCCTCGGTTCTTGGACCTTTACCAACGGAGAAACTAGCGGCACCACTTCTCGTTGGGCCACTGATGCCACCAGCCCCACCAGTAGATGATGCATGCTGCTTGTGCATGTTGCACGAGTTCCAGTGCCAGAGGCCACCCAGGTTCAGGGTATAGAGGGACCCACAGGCAGCTGAGGATTGGCTGGAGGCTACGGTGAGAGTTTTCCGACTAGTAGGGACACCAGCTGACATTATGGTGAGTCTTGTTGTCAGCCTTCTACAGGAAGTAGTTAGAAGATGGTGGAACCAAATGCTCCAGGTCTGTGAAAAGATGACACTACTCTGGGCAGACTTCGAGAGCCTGTTTCGGGCAGAGTTTTTCCCAACCACCCTATGTGCAGCAAATATACAGGAGATACTTTACCTGCAGCAGGGCATCCTAATGGTGGCATAGTACTCAGTGAGGATAACTGACCTCTCATGCTTATCCACAAATATGGTAAGGGACCCATTCTACGTGGCTCAGACAATTGAGCAGGAGATCAGGTGAGAGATCATGGCTTTTATGATCTCCCTCAGCATCCAAATGCATGTGGGGGTGTTGGAGGGAGCCCTCTTAGTGGAGAGATTAATTGCTAAGCAGTCTCTAGTAGCGATACCCACCACTATCCTACATGTAGAAGAGTCTTCTATAGCTGGCAGTAGACAGATGTCATAGAGGTCCAAGAGGACCAGACCTATACGTGTACTACTTCATGACTTAGGATCGGTTGTGTGGGGAACCCATAGCAGAGACATACAGTCCAAGAGCGGGTAGTGTTTCTCATGCGGTGGGTAGGGTCACATGGCTCATGACTATTCGACCCTCCATTCGGATGATCAGCAGACAGTCAAATGACCACCCAGCAAGAGATAGAGATCTGATCGAGGAGGCCCAAAGGGAGTAGGAAGATGTGGTAGAGGAGCATGTCGAGCAGCTAGCGGTGGGCGATATTTCAAGGTGTTACCGCCACCACCACCAAGAGGACCACCCTGACCGTAGGGAGTAGGTGGACATGTGAGATATCAGCATCATGCAGCTGAAGCATATGACCATGGTGCTCCGTAGATGATTCCAAGTACGATATGTGTATCCTTCGCCTTAGCTTCATTACTTATATATATATCTACCAGTTACTGTTTCATTTCCACTACCCTAGTTTAGAGCAGGGAGATTCTGATGGAGCTGTTGGCTTGATCATTATAGCTAGATACTCCTACAAGAGGAGACTCGACAATTACGCACTAGTTTCAGTAGTCTGAGCTTACGGTAGGAGGCGAGGGATTTGGCTAGTATCTCCTCATAGCAGCGTCGAGGTTTTACGACGTCATCTTGGGTATGGACTGCTTATCTACAGTCCATGCTCAGATCGAATGTATTAAGAGCAAAGTGAGGTGTGTCCATAAGTATGAGACCAGGTTTACCTTCACCGGTAAGAAGGGGGCCTTTTTAGCACGGTACCGAATTACTCATAGGAGGGTGTAGCCGATCACTCATTAGTTGGCCTTCCGTTCCCACATAGTAGTAGATATGGAGAGTCTAAACAATCCTGTAGTGGTGGACCATTGCACAAATGTTTTCCTTGATGATGTCCTAGGTCTACTTCCATGCAAAGTGGTGGAATTATACATTGACATGTACCCCAAGATAGCACCGATGTCTACGAAATCATTTCAGATGGCTCTAGTGGAGCTTCAGGTATAGCTAGATGACTTGCAGGATAAGGGATTCATCATCCCCAATATTTCTCCCTTGGTAGCCCTAATTATGTTTGCCAGAAAGGCGGATGAGAGCTTGAGGCTTTGTGCTGACTACCTTCACCTAAAAAAGGTGACCATGTTAAACATGTACCCACTCCCAAGGATTGATGACCTCTTTGATCAGCTGAAGGTATCATGGTGGTTCTTGAAGATAGACCTCAGATCAGGTTATCACCAGCTCAGAGTTCGAGATGGGGATGTGCATAAGATGGCCTTCAGATGTCATTACGGACACTATGAGTTCTTGGTTAGGCCATTTGGTGTATCCAAATCCAAAACAGTGTTAATGGGACTCATGAACATGATATTTCAGCCATACCTCGATCGATTTGTCGTAGTCTTCATCGACGACATTCTGATCTACTCGACTTCGAAGGAGAAGCATGCCTACCCTTTGCAGGTATTACTGGACACACTCCAAGAGCACCAGATTTATGGTAAGCTCTCGAAGTTCTAGTTTTGGATTTGAGAGGTTCAATTTTTGGGACATATCATCTTAGACGATGAATTTATAGTGGATCCCACAAATATTGAGGCATTACTTTCTTGGGATCCACCCAAGAGTGTGACAGTGGTACGAAGATTATTCAGATTGGCCGGTTACTACTGGAGGTTTGTTCCAAAGTGTTGTAGAGTTGCAGCACCACTATCAGCCTTGGAAAATAAGGGGAAAACTTTTTTTGGTCGGAGAGATTCTAACAGAGTTTTCAGAAGCTGAAGTAGAGTCTGACTAGTGCCCCCATATTGTGGCTTCCATAGGAAGTCGTAGGGTACATAGTCTACTGTGAAGCATCAGGGACCTGACTTAGTTGTGTCCTGATACATGAGGGAGCAGTGATCGCATACATTTCTCTGCAACTGAGACAACATGAGTAGAACTATGCTACCCATAAACTAGAGTTATTAGAAATGGTCTTCACCTTGAAGATTTTGGGATACTATCTGATGGGAGAACATTTTACCGTGTAATATGATCACAAGAGTCACAAGTATATCTTATCTCAGAAGGACCTATACCTGAGACAACGACGATGGCTGGAGTTCCTCTAGGACTATGAATTAGAGATAGTCTATACTCCAAGTAAGGGGAATATTGTAGCAGATGCACTTAGCAAGATATCTGGTATACAAGTGCAATGTGAAGCGACAGAGCAACTGGCTGCCTTACAGATATCTGTTGTGGATATAGATGGAGAAGATTTCCTTAAGTCCCTTATAGTCACTCCCCCACTTCATCAGCGAGTCATGGAGACACAGCGTGGGGATTCTTACTACGAGACACGACGTGCTCATATATCCACATAGATGGCACCTGATGGATTTTTTAAAGGTGGGGAGCACGTCATCATCTTTATAGGACGCACTATGGTATCAGTGTCTCTTTAGGAGGAAGTGTTAAAAGATTCCGACACATCCCCTCTATAGGTACATCCAATATCGTAAAATATGTACTGGGACCTTCAACAATAGCTATGGTGGCCAGGTATGAAGAAGGAAGTAGCGAAGTTTTTCTCTCGATGGCTCACTTGTCGGCAAGTGAAGGTAGAGCACCAGGTACCAGCAGGCATGTTTAAGCCTTTAGAAGTCCCAGAGTGGATGTGGGATGGGATATCCATGGAATTCCTGATGGGTCTTCCACATACATCCAGGGTTCACAACTCGATTTGGGTTATCATTAACCGACTCACCATGTCGGTCCACTTCGTACCGATCAGAGAGCATGGACCAGTAGAGAGATTGGGATGCCATTATGTGTAGGAGATTGTGCGGCTAAATGGATTAACTTCATCTATTTTCTCTAATCATGATGCACAGTTTACTTCCTAGCTATAGAAGGGGTTGTAGGAGGCTGTTGGGACATAGCATCATCTAAGTGCCGCCTTCCTTCCCCAGATGGATGGCCAGACCGAGAGGACCATTCAGATCCTTGAGGACATGATATGTGCTTATATCCACAACTTTGGTCGTAGTAGGGAGGATCACTTACCTATAGTGGATTTTTCATACAATAACAGCTATAACTCCACCATAGGGATGGAACCTTTTGAGGAATTATATGGGAAACCTTGCTGATAACCTTTGTGCTGGGCTAAACCTTGTGAGTCTAGACTAGTGGGACTAGAGATGGAACAAGAATCCATAGATATAGTTCAGATCATCTAGGAATAGATGAAGACTACACAGAGCAGGCAGAATTATTATGCTAACAAGAGACGGAGACCTCTAGAGTTCGAGGATAGCGACCACTTCTTTATTTGGGTCTCACCTCGATGTGGTTTATGGTTATTTGGATGAGGCAGCAAGTTATATCTAAGATTCATCAGACCTTTCCAGGTTCTCAGCAGGGTTGGAAAGGTGGCATATCACTTATCACTTCCACCTCAGTTGCACGGGGTGCATGAAGTCTTCCACATATCCCAACTGAGGAGATACGTGTACGAACCTTCTCACATCATCGACCATGGAGAGCTAGAAGTCGACGATGGGACGAGTTTTTTGGATGTTCTAGTGGAGATTGAGGATTTCCAGGAGCTGGTCCTACGTGGATGGTCGATCCCTCTGGTTCATGTTTTTTGGCAGCACGAGAACCTCCAAGAGAGCACAAGGGATCGGTAGGCTCATATGCATGTTCAGAACCCCCACCTGTTCCCTTAGTTAGAGTTGTAGCATACAGGGATGTAAAGCCTTGAGGTGGGGAGAATGTAAAAACCTTGAAATTCTGTGGAGTTTTTTACATAAATAAATGAGAATTTTATGCGTCCGCAAAAATTGACGGCACATGATTCTGTGGCCCAGTGTTCCTGAAATAATTTTCTGAAGTTTGGTTCAGGTACATTCAGAAAATGTACGAGCGGGTTTTTATAACATTTGAACTGCTGCTTGGAATTTAAATATGAGGGAATCGATGAACTCACAACACCGATATTCACTTTAAGATACTTTCACTTCGACGATAGTGATTTGAGAAGATAAGTTAGTTTTTTTGGGTTTTCGTGGAGAATAATAAAATAATGTAATATTCACTTTATTTTTATTTGAACACCAAGTGGGTGTTTGGAGGTGGGTCCCCCTGGATATATAATCTCCTTGTGGAGGTTGGATGTTGAAGGTGGTACCACCACACCTTAGCCTCTCATGAAAGGTTATGGTGGTGGGGCCCACCCCAACCTAACCTCTTGAGAGATGTTATGATGTGAGGACCACACAAGACTAAACTACCCTACTAATGGTGGTATATGAAAACCTCTACAATACCCTCATTAATTAGGGAGAGTCTCTCCACAATCACCCTCATTTATTGGTGAAAAATCCTCTAATAAAATTGTGCCAACAATCATGAATTACATATGGGGGAGCGATGTTAATTAAATTCACCATTTGAATTTCTTCGCGAACGAAAATATAGATAACTAAATCTATTATTTGTTTGGTTGGCATTGCACATTTAGTGGAATATTGGGGAGAGGAGATATTGGGAGGATTAGAGTTCTCTAACGAGGAACCCCATCTCCCAACGAATAATGAAGAACGAAGAATGCATTCTTCCAACGAATAATGATGGAAATGATCCTCTTAGAACTTCTTCCTGGGACACCTCTTGATGTGGAGCGTCTTCCACAACTGATTCAACATGGGATTGGAAGTCTGCGGCAGACACGACGAATGATGATCTTCTTCATCTAATTTCCATGACTTCATCATCAAACAATGATCAATGTTAGGGGGTTTATTACATGTTGATGTTTTCCTTGAATCTTCTTCTTTGGTTGGAGAAGAATTGGTGCGGGTGAGTTGTTGTTCATCATACTTATATCTTGATGAACCGATTGTTACTACCCTAAACGCGGAGGGTGTGGGACAAACCAACATGGCCCGACCACTCTGTCATTCTTGTTTGTGATAATATTTGGCATAGTAATGAGGTGACGAAACAAAAAAGGTGGCGAAGAAAAAGGCCGCGCTACCAGTGGCCTACACAAACTGCACTACCCCCGTGACACTCTATTGCTCCAGGCTGAACCACGACCCTCTGTCCGAGCCACACCGGCCACACCACCATTGTCCCACGCCGCCTGCCTCCTGACCGCTGCTGGCCTCTCGTGCGCCCCGACCTAAACCCTTTGGCCCAAACCGGCCCGAGCCGCACCCCGCCGGCCTGCCTGGCCACCTCCCTGCCACTGGTCGGCCCGCCCGGTTCCCTGCCCGGCCGCCTCCCGTCTAGGACGCGCCTTACCCAGCCTCCGGCCGGCCAGCATACCTAGCTACCTCCTGGCCTGCCCGACCGCATCTTGCATGCCCCGTGTGTCCTGCATGCCTCTTACCGCTCGTGGCCCCCCTTGCGGTGCCCTGGATAAACCAACCTGGCCACACTCTCCAAGCCGAGCTGCGTCGGGTCATTCCCTCGCAACGCTTCGCGCCGAACCAGCCCCGAGCCCAGGCCGAACCACCTACACAACCGGTTTTGTTGGGCCCCATGAGCCAGGCCGAACCTAACAGGCTGGCCCACCCAATGGGATGGGCCAGTCCCAACCGGTCTGACCGGGTCGACCCAGCGTGGGTCGAACCAAGTTGGACCGGAACCGGGCCCACCATCGATCCTTTAGTTTGTTTGTCATATCTTTGACATCAGATGTCCGTTTGATGAACTGTTAGCAACACTGGTATTCTTGGATCATGACAGTCCCTTTGTGTAATCCCCACTGGATTTTTGGGTATAATTGAGATACGGTCATGTTGAATCGGGCACGAATCCTGTAAGGCCCCCGGGACTAAAAGGCTAATAAATCACAGAACGGGCATCCAATTAACGCGTCGTCAGTTTCCCTGAGACCTCTATGACATGGCAGAACTTTGAAATACTTATTCATGGTACTTCTTGATAGTTGGAGTCTCGAACAATAGCTCATGGATCAGATCCTTTCAGAGACGATCATGAATATTGTGGAGACCTAGAATCTAGATGAGGCCAGATGACTGCTGATCATTTAGACTCGGAGTGACTCTAATATCCCAGTGAGGTGTTCCATGGTTTCGCAGCAGACCTGGATGGTGGAGCACCTTGGTGTCATGGACGACCCACAGTACTCAATAATAGGAGTACCTCGGCAGGCTACGAGGTGGCCCGCCTGGGTGACGCTGAAGAACCACGGTGGGAAGCACCATGGTGATTCAATAGACCCATGGTACTCGACAGGAGGAGTACCTCAGTAGTCCAAGGTTAGTGGGAAGTGCCTTGGTGTCATGGCAGGCCCAATGTACTCAGTAGAGGAGGATTTCTCCAGTAGTTGAGGTTTTGATAATAAAAATCCTGGTTGAGCTGAGTCAGTAACTTTTGTGTTTACCTCATGATTGAGACGGATTACTTGATAACATAGGTATATGTATAGGAATATACATATGTGGGGTTATCTATTGATTTTATTCTTTCTGGTTATCCTTGTGGATTTTGTAAGACCTTGAGGGTCTTAGGGTCCCTACTGAGTATCGTTATACTCATCCATGCATGAGCTATGCCCGCACATCGTTGTGTTGGAAGCAGATGATGGATAACACTGAATGAGGCTGAGACTAGAAAGACTGGACGATGCTCGAAGGTGGACCTTACAAAAAGTCGGAATACAGAGGAGACTGACGAACGTGGAGTACTGAGGAGGCTATATGTACCTACCCTTAATGTAGGACTTCCCAGTGGATGATCTAGTAGCTGTTTACGTTTTTTCATATATACATGTACTTTTCTGTTGGGATTGTATTCCGGCCCCTTTACTTTCCAACACTCTATGTATAATGTTTTACTTAGTGTTTTGCTTACATCTCGTACTCTGTTGTGTGCATTTATAGGTTATAAATGCAATTCCTTCCTAGTTTTAGGGAATTACACCTTTGGTGGAAGTCGACACCCCCTGGCCTATGGATGGCGGGCTTGGGGTAGTCATTGAATGGGCCCCGAGGGATGGATCGTGACATAAATCCAGCCCAATAAGTCAGTTTCTACCCATCTAAATGTGATACCCAAATAACAGTCATCATTCATCAACAAATATTTTCATATTATTTATTCCATGAACCACCTCAATTATTATTATTACATTATTATATAAAAAAATAATTATCCTATATATACTTATATTTTATTATTATAATTTTTCTACTTACACTTACACACACATACATTTAATTGTTAACAAATTTACAATTCTTGTGTTTGGAGAACTATCACCTTATGAAATAATGTTGTTCGTTTTTTATTACCATCTCTCATGGTTGAGTATTATGATAATAAATATATTAATATTTGAAATATATGGTTTTAATGATATCTTAATACTTTTATAATTATTATATAAAACAATCCATTAGGCTTTCAATTTTGAGGTAATAAAATAATTTGTTTGTGGATGTGTGGACTACTGCATCCTCAAATTGGTGTAATTCATTCACACATTACATGGAATATATTAAGGATGGGTTTAGTGAATGTATATAATATATTTAAAATATTAATTCCACTAGAATTATATTATATATATTTAAACATTTATGTAATTTACATTATTTCTTTCAATACGATAAGAAAATGGAATCATCGTTCAAGTGTACGTACGACCTATCGTCTCCAAGAAAGGATTATTTCATATTCTATTTCTATATTTTTTAGTTCATTATAAATAAATAAATAGTGATTATATTTGAAAATTCAATATTTTTAATTATTCCATATTTGATGACATTTGGATATAATCATGAGGTCCAAAAATATAAAAAATCAAAATTCATGAAAAAAACATGGTGGTTAATAACCGAAACGTAACATTTAAATGGAAGTATTGAAAAACTATTAATAGAAGGAAATATGTAAATCTTATATGATATGATATAATTTAATATGGTTCTTTAATGGATTTATAATAAATTTATACTTAAAATAGTAAATGATTTCATGAGTATGAAGAGAGTCAATACATAAGGTCAGGGATTTTTGTATCCCATTAATTTCTATAGGAAAAATGCCTTATACACTACTTTTTTATTCTACATGGTGTATATACAACCTATTAATGTATTATATATGTATTATATAGATCATTATTTTATTTTTATATAGATATAATTTTATTTATTTCATGGGGTATATGATTTTACTAATTATAAAGTGATGATTATTTGTTTCAAAATATCATCAATGTTTGAGATTGTTTCATTTTCAGTCCCCATTGGGAAAACATTGTAATACAATTCAGGGTCTTCTAGAAATATTTCTATAAATGATTTTTAATATTATCCCATGGAAGATTAATGTCATATTTACAATTTTTTTAGGTTTAATGGATGGTTTAAAAGGAATTATTTTGACATTTTTCAAGTGAGGTAATTTATGATTTTACTCTATAATGTCTGAAGAATGTATTTTTTAACTTATATGTTATGAATATAATATTCATCTATAATGGATACATAATTGATTGAATATTTATTTACATTATTTCAAGGTTATTTTCTATGGAAATTTATTCTTGGAAAATTTCATAGTATTTTATGAAAAGAAAAATTTTCAATGAAGAAGTGATATTCCACAAAAGAATTGTTTTCAAGTGATCTCTCAAACTTATTTTCCACATATGATAACATTATTTGATGTTACATTTGTCTTAATTTAGATATGATACTATTATGAAATTATTATTACTTCTATTAATGTTTTATGTTTATAATTGAATTATATTTATGAAACCCATATCTTTTATATGCGTTTTGTTATGATTAAATGATGTTTTAAAAACCATTTTATTTCATGGGTTCTGATATGATGAATGATTTATCTTCTTGTGGAATACATTTTAATGGTTTCAATTATTTTATGGGTGGTACATATATCTCCCAAAAATTCATTGGGTAATGAATTATGTCTCATTAATTATAAATGGATGGATTGGGAGTTATCTCAATTCAGTAAAGGAATCATTCCTCTAGGATGGTATTGGGAGTGAACATTGACTATTAACATAGTCTTGAGAGTGAACCATAAATTCCAAGATGGTATTGGGACTGAGCATATAGTACTATGATAGACTTGTTAGTGATTCCTTGAATATTATTTAGCCATTTTTATTCTTATGACAAATCGACAATTCCATGTCTTGTATAAAACAATAATAGTGATATATTCTTGGATTATTTATGAACTTTTATTATTTATCCCATGACATGATATCAGGATATTTGATACATAGGATATTATTTTCAAAAAAAATTATATTAGTATTCTTTATGATTATGTTTAGATTTATATCTCCATTTTTTAGTATAATAGTATATCTCATATCACCCATTGATAGTTTTGTTTTCCCAAAGATAAAAAATTTATTATTTCTAATATGTCAAAATGATTTCTTGTTATAGAGAATTTGTCAAGGGAATATGTCGATATGTTATGAAATAGTTGATTATGATTCCATTTTTTCAAAGGAAATAAATAAATACATTATTTGTGTGTGGATTTGTGTAATTTATGAAATGTTATTAAAAAATTACATTATGCCAATGTATATTAATATTGGGTCAATATATATACATTTTATCAAATTCAATTTCTAAAATTAGTAAAATTTAATTTAAAATAAATGCTCAATGAAGTATATAAACTGATTCTTGGGGAATATAATTTTTTCCATAAATCATTGTTTATTATTAAATCGTGTGTAGAAAAATATTCATTGAATATAAACAAATTGATTTAGAATATAATGCATAATTTTTTTTAAAAATCATCCACGTATCATGATTAATTTAATTTATTGATATATTTTTCTAGAATTTCATTTTATATAATTCAAATTATTTATATTTTCATTTAAAATCAATTTTATAACCTTGGAAATAATTTTACACATCTGTAATCATACATTTGTCAATGTTTATAACTATTATTCATCACAACCAATCAAGTGGATTGAAAATTGTATATCATGGTTTATTAATCTCAATGTTGTTTATAAAGAAGTGTATAGAAGAAATTAATTTTTGTTTCAAAGAAATATTTCATAAAATTATAGGGTGTTACATTATCCCCACTACAAATTTAAACCCACACAATTTGTCTTATTCATAAATGGTTTAATATTTGAAAAATCCTTTTTCAAATGTCATGTCAAATAAAGGAATAATAAATATTACCATAAAAAATAAAAGTTTAAAACATAATGGTTACATGAAATAGAATAAAATGAGGTTTCATAATATTGAATGAATTGGTTGATAATTAAAATTTGGTGGTATAAGAGAAAAATAACTACATAGGACCGATATAGAGTGATAAATAAAATTGTTAGGAGAATGTTTAAAACCAAAAAAACATAAATCAATGGAGTGTTAATAGTCCATAATTTCATCAAAACTAAAGAATTTACAAGAAAATTTTTGTATTTAAATACTTTTCATATATTTTAATAATTTCAGTACACTACAGGATAAGATACTAATGAAATATAATTATTATAAATGTAAAATTTCATTCATTAAACAATTTTTACTATAATCAAATTCATTTTTCATAATGATGTTTATTATAGATTAGCTTTTAATGCGTGAATCACTAATAAAAACCTAGAATGGATCAAAAATTATATCAATTCATTCATCCAAAATTAATGAATTTAAAAAAAACCAAAAATTGAAAGAACAAGATAATATATCATCAAATGAAATAATACAAAATTATTCTCTAGTGCAATAATTTCTTCAATAACGACAACATTAATGAATATTTTGGTCATGAAGGACACACACTTCAAATTACAAACATTTACATTTTATTTCTGTGATCCCAAATAATCATTAATATCAAATAAAATGTTGATCATATGTGTCTCATTTACATAAAAATAATGAAACATATCCCAATTATCATTACTGACAATGATAAATTATTATAAAATTGTGTAACATGGTGAACGTCACTCAAATATCCTGAATAAAATTTAGGTAATAACTTGAATTTTAATCCTTAACATGGCCATAAATATAGAGAAATATGAAAAAATTACATTGTAAATGAATCCATTTTGAACAATCAAAATTATCTATATCCCACTATCCAATAGTTTATAGTTAACTTATCATAAACATATATATCAAACAAAATGAGTATTTAAATGATAATAATGTATCCAAATCCCATCAAATAAATCCTCAAAAATGGTGTGTTTATGTGTTTAATCATATGATAAATTTTAAACATGTATTTCCATATAAGTATCCATAAAAGTTAGGTTAACATCATATGTTGAAATATATTCTTAAAAAAATTTACATAATAATTATTACTTAAATAAGCAAAAAACTATTGAATATTTTTCATAAGTCCTAAAATGAAATAAACATCATCAGATACTACCTAAGATAATTTTTATAAAATCAAAATAGAATATTAAGGATACTAATACCATCAGTTTAAATCATTAGAGTATCAAAACTAAACATTACTAACTCTATTCCAGACACATAATTTGGTTTATGTTTTCCCATAATCATGTGTTCTCAAAAAATATAACCTTTCCACTAAATAATAGTTCAAATATATTTGAAACATTCAAAATATTTTTTTCAAATCCTTATCGAACAACTAATTCAATAAAATGATTATATGTTTCATGGTTCTAATGTCTTCGAAATAGTTGATATAATTATTTAATCCCAATACATAAATATGTAAATCATTCCAATTTATAATTAAAACATTTATTAGAATTGTTTTCTTATTCATTAGTACATCCTTCCATTGTTATGTCATTTTTATTCTCTTTATTAAAAAACAAAAAATCATTACTCATAAAATAATATTAATCACTTCTTGATTTTCCCCTTGTTATATTTATTTTAATAATTCCCACAACATACCCATATAAAACATTCAATTGTTGATGATACCCTAGAGAATCCAATCATCCCATCCCTTTCATTAACTAGATTTATAATTTTTACCATATTAATTATTTATTATGTGTCATAATATTCCACTTAAATAATATTTTCTGGTTCCTATGATACATTTATTGAGGCTTCTTTCCACATTCTTAACATGTTGGATGTTTAATATTCCACCCTCTATGATCTTCAGGGAATTCCAAATTTCTTTAGTTAGGTATGTCTGGAATGAAATCCAAATTGGTGTTATTAATTATATTAAGTTCAATGTAATTTGGTATAATCACATGTTTTATTATTTAATCTACTATTTCATTGGGGTTCTCAAGAGTACGATCAATACATTATCCATCATATTCTATATTAAGAGAAATTATCTTACTTTAACCCATTAAATAAAACAAAAAATTATATCGTGTGAAATAATAATCCTAATGTCAATAAACATAATCATCAAAAATAATTTAACATATATCTAGATCATGATACCTTATTATATTAATTTGAATAATTAACCTAGGCCAATCATGATCATTAGTAAAATATTTGGACTTTATTATATATGTAGACTTATCCATTTGTGTTTATATAATGTTTTCTCACCCTTGATTCCAATGGTTATATAATCATTTCCATGACACTAGATATAGTGATTGAGACTTTTAATACATAGATATTTGATCTTAATAAATGATTCTTAATTACATTATAATGATCCAATTTGGAATCATTTAGTTTTGGTGTATTTGGAATCATTGTAACAGATTGCATGGGTTCATAATAATTTTCCATTATGTTCTTCATAACTAGAACCCTTCATAGATATATCATTCCTAAAACCATTCTTTCTAACCAGGGGATTTGATACATAAAAAGCATCTTGTTAGATTATCAATAGGGGTAAATATATGAGATATTAATGATCATATAATCAAAACATGAGAAAAAGGGTATACAAACATGTGCTTAACATTTAAAAACCATTACCTATATATCAAAAATAATAATATTGAGACATAGAATAAAGAATCATATTCCATAACACATGAATCAGATAGGAAGAAGAGACACATACCCCTGAGTAAAAACATCATAATTGGAAATTAGTTTGTGGAATATAGAATATTTCTACATAGTGGACATTTATTAATAGAAACAATTACAATCATTATGTCATGGACATGATATTATACCCTCAAATAAATTTTTATGCATGAAACAAGGTCCATGAGTAATTTTATGGAGATGATATACAATTCCCCCTAGGATCATATATACATGAAAAAATATCCCAAATATGAACTTATGAACATCAAAATGAGGTCCTCATGAAACAATATGGAAATCAAATTAGGTTTATGCTTGAATTATTTACCTCATGACTTATCCATAACTATCTAATGCATTGGAGGGAGATATAGGTCCACCTGTCCCATATGGGAATCATATATATGTAACACCCCAAGCTTTTACGGTACGCTTCTCTTTGAATAATGTGATAACGTGTGTTGTACGCAACACCGAGTTCTAACACATCATAACCAATCAAACTAGCCGTTATGAATAGTAATACCTACTTTTTGAAATAATATATATTTTAGTTTTTAAAATGGACTTCATTTTTGGATTCGGAATATCGAATTTAGCATAAGGTGAAAGTTTGGTACTTTCCGGATAACTTTAATATTTTGATGAATAGTGAAAATTACTAAATTCTAATTAAAAACAACTTTTTTAATCAAAATAATTAATAGTACTAAATTATGAATTTGAGTGATTTTAAAGTATATTTATAATAAATTTTTACCATTTAATATAATTTTGGTCATTGGAAATATTTTTACAATTAAACCGGACATAAACAAGTTTCAATCTTTTGATAGTTATTATCGCTTAAAAACACGCTTTTTGTTTTAACAACAGGAATTAATTTTAAATTAATTTCTGCCACTTCTGTGTTTTGAATTTGGAAAAATGGATTCCATATTTGGAATCAGGATGTTTAAATTGTGTAAATAGGAAACTTTTATTTTTAGACATTTTGAATAATTATTTCGGTAAATATTTTATTTACCATGGTTAAGTGTAAATCCAGTAAATAATGGATAAAAAATAATATTATAATAATAAGAAATTACCCTAAAACGTGTCCTAACCTTATTGGTTGATACATGTTCGACCATAGGCATCTTTGGGTCGATTTCGGGACCCCATGGTGCCACTTGTAAGTGATAGGGACACTTTATTTTAACTAAGTTAAAATGAATACAAAAATGACACAAACATATATCTTTTAGGAAAACAATTCTTACAAAGGGTTATATATGTTGGATTTTTGACTATAAATATTAATTAGAAAGATAAAACGATTTCCTACATAATTATATTTTATTTATAATTGTTAGACATTAAATAATTTAACTTACTTATGAAACAATGTTGATGCTGTAATTACCATAGTAGTGAAAATTTAAAATAATTGATATTATAAATACTCAAATAAATATAATTTGAGACTTTTAATGAATTTAAATAATTTTATAGGATACTATGACATATTTGGATTGGTTTAATTAACCTTTTTCGAAGTAATCATTCTGTTATGAGTTTCACAAAAATCAACTATTGAATACTATCAAAATTGACAAAAAAGAGTTTTTAAAACAAATATTATATTATTAATTGATATTAAATTCCTATAAAACTAAGGTTTGGCCAAGCGACTTATATCATGATAGTGGTATCATTAATGGACCACTTGGTGGTTGCTTTTATGTATATAGAATGTTGATTTACTATATAATATAATAATACAAAGTGACATGGTAAATGTCAAACTAAATAACTAAGAGTTAATACTTAAAGATAAGGTTAATATAGTAACCCAAACCTGTCTAAATACTATATGTTGAATGGTTTTAGACCTAAACCACCTTAAAATTTAAATAATCAACTTTGGAGCCATTAGAAACCGAATATGAATTTATTATAAATTAATATTTCCAGCTTTTCCAAAGGTGCCCCTCACCCCTCTTATAAAAGGGAACTCCTCCTTCGCATTTCTTCACACCTTCAAAGCCTTTTTGTTCGGCCAAAATCTGCCCAAATACTCTCCCAACTTCTCTCACAACAACCTAGAGGCCTTAGTTTTATCAGAAAGCTAACCTAAGGAGCTCTTTTGATCAAATCAAAAGGAAGAACCCAAAGAAGAGGTAATGATTTCACCACCCTTTTCCAAGTTCCTTTCTTCTTCCACTTCTTCTTCCTTTGTTATTACCATTCTAAAATAATAACTCAAGTATCATATATATACTTTTATGTTATTATAAATATTGTATAACCATATTCAGTATTCTATCCACCCTTTTAATAACATGTCACCATACGTGCGTATGTACGGCTTACCGTCTCCACGTCGTGGTGTAATTGTTATTCAATATATTATTATTTGGATGGGTATAATAATGATGTGTAACTCATGTAAATAATAAATATAACATGTTAATTATTCTGTATATATGATATACCATCCATTTATATATTATTTTAATATCAAAAGAATTATATTGTCGCTCGTGCGTACGGACGGACTACCGTCTCCACAAACACGATGAAATTCATTCTCCATCGTATCCACTCAAGTATAATTATCATCTGATGATTTAAAAATAATGTTTAAGGACTTGATATAATTCTTTATATGAATAATATACAGCCTATCCATGAAAAACATGGATTATGTAACAAAACATATAAAACAAAATGAGTAAGTTAACACCCGAAACAACGATAATACTAAGATATTATTAACAAAGCAATGTTAAAAGATCATATATGATATCATATGAATGTATATGATTCTTGTATAATTTAATAACAATTATTTCACTATTATATAGGAGGTTAACCTAACCCAACCCAGGAAAAGTACATGTTAAGGGTATATTTTGCAATCTCTTCATTATCCGAGGTTGTTTTACGTAATAATCTACTGGGATCTCTTTATCATCCACATCCATGTTTCATAAAAATGAATTTCAAAACATTTTTACTATTTACTAAAATATGTGTTAAAGTCATTTATACCCTTGTTTGACTTTTTATAAGAGGTTTATAAAGGAATCTTTCCATCGTTTTCTGGACAAGGTGCTTTTTAACCTTTTCGACAAAATTAAGGTAAGAATGTTTTTTTAACTTATACGGAGGGTGCAGCTATTTTACACCGTTATAAAAACGTCGAAGTTTCCCTTACAAGCTTATAAGAATATTTTCAAAGAAAATGTTTTATTTTATAAATATATGAATCTTAAATGATTTCAAAATAGAAAGAGATATTTCTCTAAAAATAGTTTTGATTTCATCTCTCTCAACATCCTTTGATGGATTTTACGCTTATTTGAAGTTGATTTATTATGAAACAAAAATTATATACTGTATTGAAGGTTTTGTGATATGTTTGACCATGGATGTGTTATTTTTATACCATTCATGGTTTATGGATGAAGTATTTACATTTCATATGCTAGTTTTAATACGAATGTTTATGTTATGTTTAAAACTTTTCATATGGGAATGCATTGGACTTAATATGTGATGGGTGGAGCACGCTATAGCCCTTATATGCATTGGTAGGTCTCATGAGACAAACTAGTGTCTTGGCACAAGGCCTTTGAAAAATATTATTTGTAGTCTTGGCACGAGGCCTTGGCTATGTGGTTATGATAGTATGGAATTATGCATTCCATCATTAAGAAAGTAGTTATTGATATTTCATGTGATTATTCGATTAGTAGAATATCCATGTGAATAAGTAAATGGAATTATTTAATTTTACTTTTTCCATACTATGGTGAAGTTCATGTTTAAAAGGCTTTTATTTTAGTTATACATTGACTTAAATGTTTATTCTTATTTATGAAAGTTTCTGCTATATTGTTATCCTTACTGCGCGTTTGAGCTCACCCCTTTTCTATGTTTTATTTTTCCCAGGATGTGAAGAAGTAAATTATGAATGACCTGCAGGGATATTATGTGGGGATATGAGTGTGGAATATGGAGAAAATATTTTGTTGTACTAGTTTTTCACTTTATGATATAATGTAAGACTTATGAATATATCTAGTGTTTCCAAGGCTACAAAACCAATCGGTCTTTCGAGATTTGATCCTTCTTGTGATCATGCCAATGTTATGTAATAATGCACCGACTCTAGGTAACTACGGTCAGGGAATTAAAGTTGGTATCAGAGGAAGTTTAGTACAAACCTTGGATGCTAGATTTAGATAAACTCTGATTAGAGCACGTAGACCTAAGATGAACTTTGAAGATTAGTATAGAAGAACTTCCTATAATTTTGGTATTGTAGAGACTTTGTGAGTTTTCCGAGAAATACATCCCTGTCTGGATACGAGTAGGTAGAGGCATCTCGGGCACATATGTACCTAGGGGTAAACCCCAAAAACACCGCTTTGAGCTAGACTCGAACGGGAACTGGTGCACGACAACAGGCCTTGCCGCACTCTTGGTTACGACACTCCCGGGGGATATGCTTAGGATAACTCTCATTTTATTTAAAAATCATTATGAAGGGTTTATGAGTATATACTTTCTCAAAGAAAACATTCTTATGATTATGGATTATATCCATAAATAGTCCAGTTTATGTTAAGTGTTTTATAAGTATGAGATTATGTATTTTGATTGATAAACTGATCTAATTTATGCCATTGGTTAGAAATGGCACCTAGTAGAAGAAATGGAAACTGTATCAATGCATGCACTCCATGTAGGGATTGTCCTCCTGCTCAAGATAATTATAGTGGAGCTGGTGATGCAACTGGTGTCGATCAGCTAATCACCATACTGGGACAACTCACTCAGGTTATGAATAATAACCTTACCCGTATGGAGCACCCTGATCCGCAACGTGGAGGATCAATGTTAGATCACTTCATGAGGCAACAACCACCAACATTCAGTGGGAGTACAAATCCCTTAGTAGCTGAGCAATGGATATTTTTCCTAGAGAAAATATTTCAGGCTTTGGGGAGTATTGAAAGGGAAAAAGTTATCATGGCAGTTTACTGCCTCACTGGAGAAGATGATCAATGGTGGTCATTGATTCAAAACATGAAGGATGATTATGAAGTATCAAATATGGAATGGAGGGGTTTCAAAGATCTGTTTTTAGAAAAATACTTTTCTCGCGACCATCGAGCTGACATGGAAAGGCAGTTTCTGAGTCTGAGACAAAAGGAGGATGAGAATGTCACAAAGTATGAGGCTAACATTACAAGGATAGAAAGGTATGCTAGAGATTATATACGTATCCCAAGATGTAAGATTGATCGTTTATTTGATGGGTTAAAACCAATTCTCCGTCGAGCATTAGTCTCACAATCCTTTTCATCGTATGAAGACATTGTCTCATGTGCTATCAAGATTGAAAAGGAATTCTCTACGTCTTATGACTTTAAAGAAAAGCAAGAGAATAAGAGACCTTCTGATCAATCTGGGAATGGAAATAAGGGGAATAAGGGAAGGGTTGAATATCCATCCTGTGGTAAATGTGGTAAGAAACACCCTGGTACTTGCTTGAAGGGAACATGAGTCCGTTACAAGTGTGGTGAAAAAGGCCACCAAGCTCGTGATTGCAAGGGGAAGAAGGAAGCTACCAATGATCAGTGCTACAATTACAGGGAGATGGGGCATTATGCAAATGAATGTCCTAAGAGTCAGGAGAACATACCTCAGAAAAGGCCAAGGGATCAAGGCCAAGCTTATGCTATCACTACTGCAGAGGTAGAAGCTCTGAAAGACGTGGTGGAAAGTAATTTAATGGTTTCCTCAAGTTTAGAAAATGCATTATTTGATTCTGGATCATTGCATTGTTTCATATCATCCCAGTTTGCTATGAAAATTAGATATTTCAAATTTGATTTAACAAGGGAGTTGTCAGTTAAAACTCCTAAGGGAAGTATCATTGCAACAAAGTTTTGTGAATCAGTCCCCATTAGAGCACATAAATGTTCTTTATCTGCTGATCTCGTCGTCATACCTATGATGGAGTTTGATATAATCCTTGGTATAGACTGGCTTTCAGACTATAATGCGAAGATTTATTGTAAGAAGAAAGAGGTTATGATTCTTGATGATGATGATAAGGAACACCTTATCTTTAGAGTAGAATCATCAACACCTAATTCTTATTTATATCCACCCCTAGTAGCTCAACTAAATTCAATTATTGGGGAGGAAGAGAATGAAATAACTGTGGGTGAGGAAAGGAATGTTCAAATAGAGTATGTACCTGTTGTGAAAGAATTTGTAGATGTATTTCTGAAAGATTTACCTGGACATCCTCCAGAACGAGAAGTTGAGTTTTCCATTGATTTAATTCCTCGATCAAGGCCTATATCAAAGACCCCTTATAGAATGGCCACAGTAGAATTAGTTGAACTAAAGAGACAACTAGATTAATTGAATAATAAGGGATGTATTCGCCCTAGTGTTTCTCCATGGGGATCCACTGTACTTTTTGTTAAAAAGAAAGATGGATCTATGAGGTTATGTATCAACTACAGGGAGATCAATGCTATAAAAATAAAGAAGAAGTATCCCCTACCACGCATTGATGATTTATTTGACCAACTGCATGGAGATAAATACTTTTCAAAGATTGACCTTCGATCTGGATACCATCAGCTGTGTGTAAAGAAGGAAGACATTCCGAAGACAGCATTTCAAACCAGGTACGGGCATTACGAGTTTACTGTAATGCCTTTTGGATTGACTAATGCACCCTCTGCATTTATGAATCTGATGAATAGAGTTTTCAAGGAATATCTCGATGAATATTTGGTGGTATTTATTGATGATATCTTGGTATACTCAAAAATCTACGAAGATCATGAAAATCACTTGTGCATTATCTTGAAGACTCTGAGAATGCATGAATTATATGGGAAGTTTAGCAAATGTGAATTCTGGCTTCAGAAGATTTCTTTTCTTGGCCATATTGTCTCTAAAGATGAATTCTGTGTTGATCTTTCTAAGACCAAGGCAATCCATGAATGGCCAGCACCTACGAGTATAACCGAGGTACATAGTTTTATTGGTTTGGCAGGTTATTATCGACGTTTCGCCCAGAATTTTTCCCGAATGGATAACCCATTAACGAAGCTCACATGTAAAGGGATTAAATTTCTTTAGACAAAAGAGTGTGAAGAATGATTCAAAGATCTGAAGAGAAGATTAGTCAATGCTCCTATATTGACTCTACCATCAGGTAATGATGGGTTCATTATTTATAGTGATGCATCGAAGAAAGGACTTGGTTGTGTCCTTATGCAGAATGATAGAGTTATTGCCTATCCATCACGACAGTTAAAAATTCATGAACAAAACTATCCTACTCATGATATCGAGTTAGCAGCTGTGATCTTTGCTTTGAAGATATGGAGGCACTACCTCTGTGGTGAAAAATGTGATATTTATACTGATCACAAGAGTTTGAAGTATATTTTCTCACAAAAAGAACTCAACATGAGGAAAATGAGATGGATTGAATTACCCAATGATCATGATTGCATGATAAACTGCCACCCAGGGAAGGAAAACAAGGTGGCAGATGCTTTGAGAAGAAAAGACCATGGAGTTTTGAACAATATGAGAATTGAAAGGGATCCAATTTTCATTGATCTAGTGAAGATGGACATGGGAATAACCAGGGAATGTGAATCATTAATTCTTTTTCAAATGGTTTCCAAACCATCTTTACTAGAAAGGATTAAGAGTTCTCAGACCGATGATGAATAATTTCAAAAGAAGATTAAAGTTGTGAATGATGGGAGATTGAGAGTATTTGTGTATGAAGATGGAATTTTGAAATTCGGGAAGAGACTTTGTGTTCCCAATATACCTGACCTAAAAAGGGAATTGCTGGATGATGCTCATAGTTCCAATTTCTCTATACACCTTGGGAACACCAAAATGTATAGAGATTGGAAGGAACATTTTTGGTGGGACAATATGAAGAGGGAGATTGCTGATTTTGTGTCAAGATGTATGGTTTGTCAACAAGTGAAAGCTGGAAGGCAACACCCTAGAGGAGTCATGCAACCTCTTCCCATACCGGAGTGGAAATGGGAAAATATTACGATGGACTTTGTCATGGGGATACCAAAGACTCCTAGAAGGAACGATGAAATATGGGTTATTGTTGATCGTCTTACCATGTAAGCACATTTTCCTGCTATAAGAGAAGATCTACCACTGGAATGTCTAGAAAGACTATATATTAATGAAGTTGTGAGACTTCATGGAGTACCCCTATTGATTGTTTCTGATCGTGATCCCGGTTTTACTTCAAGATTATGGAAGAGTCTTCAGAAATCCCTGGATACTGAACTTCATTTGAGAACTTCCTACCACCCTCAGACAGACAGACAATCAGAACATACTATTCAAACCATAGAAGACATGTTGAGATCCTGCTCACATGACTTTCAGGGTATTTGGGATCATTATTTACCTCTGGTAGAATTTTCTTATAACAATAGATTCCATTCGAGTATTCAGATGGAACCATATGAAGCATTATATGGAAAGAGATGTCGCACACCAACCTGTTGGGATGACCTTGGTGAAAGAAAACTTGTAGGTCTAGAACTGGTGGAGGAAACTATAGAAAAGGTGAAAGTAATCCAAAATCACATCAAAGCAGCTCAAAGTAGGCAGAAGAGCTATGCCGATAATCGAAGAAAGGATTTGGAATTTCAAGTCGGTGATCATGTTTTCCTAAAGGTATTTCCATGGAAGGGAGTCATACGTTTTGGTAATAAAGGTAAATTGAGTCCCAGGTACATCAGACCTTTCGAAATTCTAGAACGAATTGGGGTTGTAGCTTACCGATTGGCAATGCCGCCAAGTCTCTCCAAAGTTCACGATGTGTTCCACATATCTCTGTTGAGGAAATACATGCCTGACACAACGCATGTAATAACCTACGAGGAATTAGAACTGGAACCCGATCTGTCTTATTGCGAAGAGCCCGTCAGGATTCTTGATACAAGAGAACAAGTACTGAGAAACCGGACGACGCGTCTGGTAAAAGTTTTGTGGAGAAACCATAAGATGGAAGAGGCAACGTGGGATCCTGAGGAACTTATGATAAAGAACCACCCGAGTTTTTCAGGAAATAATATTCTAGAAATTTTGAGGACGGAATTATTTGGAAGAGGGTAGAATTTAACACCCCATGCTTCTTACGGTACACTTCTCTTTGAATAATGTGATAGCGTGTGTTGTACGCAACACCGAGTTCTAACACACCATAACCAGTCAAACTAGTCGTTATGAATAGTAATACCTAATTTTTTAATATATATATATTTTATTTTTTAAAATGGACTTCATTTTTGGATTCGGAATATCGAATTTAGCCTAAGGTGAAATTTTGGTACATTTTAGATAACTTTAATATTTTGATGAATAGTGAAAATTACTAAATTTTAATTAAAAACATCTTTTTTAATCAAAATAAATAATAATGATAAATTATGAATTTGAGTAGTTTTAAAGTATATTTAGAATATATTTTTACCATTTAATATAATGTTGGTCATTGGACATAATTTTACAATTAAACCGGACATAAACAAGTGTCAAACTTTTGATAGTTATTATCTCTTAAAAACACACTTTTTGTTTTAACAACGGGAATTAATTTTAAATTAATATCTTCCACTTCTATGTTTTGAATTTGAAAAAATGGATTCCATATTTGGAATCGGGATTTTCAAATTGTGTAAATATGTAACTTTTATTTTTAGACATTTTGAATAATTACTTCGGTAAATAATTTATTTACCATGGTTAAGGGTAAATCCAGTAAATAAGGGTTAAAAAATAATATTATAATAATAAACAATTACCCTAAAATGTGTCCTAACCTTATTGGTTGATACATGTTCGACCATGGGAATCTTTTGGTTGATTTGGGACCCCAGGGTGCCACTTGTAAGTGATAGGGAAACTTTATTTTAATTAAGTTAAAATGAATACAAAAATGACAGAAGCATATATCTTTTAGAAAAAAAATTCTTACATAGGGTAATATATGTTTCATTTTCGACTATAAATATTAATTATAAAGATTAAAAGATTTTCTACATAATTATATTTTATTTATAATTTTTAGACATTAAATAATTTAATTTATTTATGACACAATGATGATGTAGTAATTACAATAATAGTGAACATTTAAAATAATTGATATTATAAATACCCAAATAAATATAATTTGAGACTTTTAATGAATTAAAATAATTTTATAGGACAATATTACATATTAGGATTGGTTTAATTAACGTTTTTCTAAGTAATCATCATGTTATGAATTTCACAAAAATCAACTATTAAATAGTGTCAAAATTGACAGAAAAGAGTTTTTAAAACAAATATTATATTATTAATTGATATTAAATTCCTAAAAATATAGGGTTCGGACAAGAGACTTATATCATGATAGGGTTATCATTAATGGACCACTTGGGGGTCTCTTGGTTGTATATAGTAAGTTTTTTAAATATATAATATAAAAATACAAACTGACATGGTAAATGTGAAACTAAAAAACTAAGAGTTAATACATAAAGATAAGGTTAATAATGTAACCTAAACCTGTCTAAATTCTATAGGTTGAATTGATTTCGACCTATCCCCACCTTAAAATTTAAATAATCAACTTTGTATCCATTAGAAACCGAATATGAATTTATTATAAATTAATATTTCTTGCTTTTCTAAAGGTTCCCCTCACCCCTCTTATAAAAGGTCACTCCTCCTTCTCATTTCTTCACACCTTCAAAGCCTTTTGGTTCTACCAAACTGTGACCAAATACTCTCCCAAATTCCCTCACTACAACCTAGATGCATTAGTTTGATTAGAAAGCCAACTTAAGGAGCCCTTTTGATCAAATCAAAAGGAAGAACCCGAAGAAGAGGTAATGATTTCACCAACCTTTTCCAAGTTCCTTTCTTCTTCCCCTTCTTCTTCCTTTATTATTACCATTCTAAAATAATAAATCTAGTATAATATATATACTGTGATGTTATTATAAATATGGTACAACCATATTCAGTATTCTATCCACCCTTTGAATAACATGTCACCATACGTGCGTACGTACGGCTTACCGTCTCCACGTCGTGGTGTAATTGTTATTCAATATATTATTATTTGGATGGGTATAATAATGATGTGTAACTCATGTAAATAATAAATATAACATGTTAATTATTCTGTATATATGATATACCATCCAATTATATATTATTTTAATATCAAAAGAATGATATTGTCGCCCGTGCGTATGTACGGACTACCGTCTCCACAAACGCGATGAGATTCATTCTCCATCGTATCCATTCAAGTATAACTATCATTTGATGATATAAAAATAATGTTTAAGGACTTCATATCATTCTGTATATGAATAATATACATCCTATCCATGAAAAACATGGCTTATGTAACAAAATATATAAAAGAAAACGAGTAAGTTAACACCCGAAACAACGATAATACTAAGATATTATTAACAAAGCAATGTTAAAAGATCATATATGATATCATATGAATGTATATGATTCTTTTATAATTTAATAACAATTATTTCACTATTATACAGTAGGTTAACCTACCCCAACCAAGGAAAAGTACAAGTTAAGGGTTTATTTCACAATCTCTTCATTATCCGAGGTTGTTTATACGTAATAATCTACTCGGATCTCATTATCATCCACATCCTTGTTTCTTAAAAATGAATTTCAAAACATTTTTACTATTTACTAGAATATGGGTTAAATTCATTAATACCCTTTTTTGACTTTTTATAAGAGGTTTATAAAGGAATAATTCTGTTGTTTTCCAAACATGGTGCTTTTTAACCATTTCGACAAAATTAAGGTAAGAATGTTTTTTTAACTTATACGGTGGGTGCGGCTATTTTCCCCCATTATAAAAATGTCAAAGCTTACCTTACAAGCTTATAAGAATATTTTCAAAGAAAATGTTTTATTTTATAAATATATGACTCTTAAATGATTTCAAAATAGAAAGAGATATTTCTCTAAAAAGAGTTTTGATTTCATCTGTGTCAACATCCTTTGATGGATTTTACACTTATTTGAAGTTGATTTATTATGAAACAAAATTTCTATATTTTATTGAAGGTTTTGTGATATGTTTGACTGTGGATGTGTTATTTTTATACCATTCATGGTTTATGGATAGATTATTTACATTTCGTATACTAGTTTAAATACGAATGTTTATGTTATGTTTAAACCTTTTCATATGGGAATGCATTGGACTTAATATGTGACGGGTGGAGCCCGATATAGCTCCTAGATGCATCGGTAGGTCTCATGAGACAAACTAGTGTCTTGGCACAAGGCCTTGAAAAAATCATACTTGTAGTCTTGGCACAAGGCCTTGGCTATGTGGTTATAATAGACTAGCATTATGCATTCCATCATTATGAAAGTGGTTATTGATATTGCATGTGATTATTCCATTAGTAGAATATCCATGTGAATAACTAAATGGAATTATTTCATTTTACTTTTGCCATACTATGTTGAAGTTCAAGTTTAAAAGGCTTTTGTTTTAGTTATACATTGCCTTAAATTTTTATTCTTATTTATGAAAGTTTCCGCTATATTGATATCCTTACTGGGCATTTGAGCTCACCCCTTTTCTATGTTTTATTTTTCCCAGGAAGTGAAGAAGTAAATTATGAATGACCAGCAGGGATATTATGTGGCGATATGAGTGTGGAATATGGAGACAATATGTTGTTGTAGTAGTTTTTCACTATATGATGTAATGTAATACTTATAAATATATCTAGTGTTTCCAAGGCTACTAAACCAATCGGCCTTTCCAGATTTGATCCTTCTTGTGTTCATGCCAATGTTATGTAATAATGCACCGACTTTAGGTAACTTGGGTCGGGGCGTTACAATATATGTTTTCAATAGATCATTAAAGAATCACTATTTAAAAACCCATAAGTTAATTGTGTTTGAGGTAAATTTCATCATAGAAAAAACCATGAACAATTAAAAGGTTTCATAAATATTTAGTCATTTAATCATCATAAGACTTATTGAAAATGAACTACTTTCATAAAAATATTATCATAAAAAAATTCTTGACTATTAATTATGATTGTATAGTTCAATTATATCCCTAGTAAAAAATATGTGATATAAATTTTTTTATTTGATGAATATAAATTCAATTAATTGTTTTTAAAACATTTATATGGAATATATCCCATAAATTTTCAAATTATATTTTAAAAATATATAAATCTCAAAAAAATTATTGAATAAACATTATTCAAAAATGAACATTGAAACATATAATGTAAGATTCAATGACTTTTTAGTAATGAACACATGAAACTCCATTCATCATAAATATATTAAAAAACATTCATTTCATAATTTTTTTTAAAAAGTTCACCATGTACCTCCTTCAGAATATGATAAAAAAATTATTAATAAACACATTTCTTAAGAAAATCCAAACATGGGAATAAAAACGTTACACAATATATGATACTAGAAAAAAACCATTTTTAAAAATATTTGGAAAACATTTATATTAAATTAAATGGTTTTTTAAAGAAAAAAGTGATATAAGATATATTTTCCTTAAAAACTCTTTTTCTATCACTTGAGTACATAATCTGTGGAAAATGAATGGAAAATAGGTATTATCTAAAAATTATCACATTTTTTAAACATAATGAGATTATTGAGAGGTGGATCATACTATTTCATATTGAAAATAATAATCATAAAGAATCTAGATAAATAATTAAATTGTGACATAAAATCACTACTCCATTGGTAAATATTGAATTGTATACCCCATGAAATAAATAACAATATATGGATATGTAAATCCACCTAAAATTCATATAAACAAGTATTAATGGAGTTTTTGGGAAGTATATACACCACAAAAAATAATCAAGTCATGAAGATGTCTTGTATCTTATGGTAGTAAGAGAGATATGAAAATCTATTACCTTAGGTCTGAATTCATTAGAACACATTGAAACCTCATGTATAAAAAAATAAATCTTTATTATAAATAAATTATGAAAAATTAATCATATAAATCATATATTCATGACCTAAATATAACTTTTTTTGCAGCTATTGTTTTAAAAACTCATTATTTAAATTGTTATTTGTTTTGATATAAGCTTCATTTTTCATGTATGTTTTAGTTCAGTATTTCTGGTTTATAATTTTATATCATTATTCCATAATATCCTCAATGGTAATAGTGATATTAATATCATATTTATTATTAATATAAATTATTATATTAATTAGTAAAACATATAAATTAATAGATTAATTTCACCATTCGATTGGATGGTAACACGTAAGAATAATTGATTGTTGTTTTTATTTTTCAATGGACGAAAAAAAGAAAGGTAAATATTAAATCAACTATAAGGAATCATTAATATATCATATATATATCATATGTGTTCACCGATTTTACAAATATTACAACTTCAGTAAAATGAAAATGAATAATGAATCACATCACTTCATGGAAGGTGGAGTCCATACATATGCACGAACGCCGCTATTGTTTTCCAATGATTTCGAAGGTAAGTATTTTTATATTATATTATCATTATATACCTATTATACAGTCATTATTATCTTATATTTTCATTAAATATAACCTAAGAACCTTATGTAAAATATAGTGATGAGAATGGAATTGTATGTCTATGTGGAGATGGTAATCCATACATGTGACCAAGTGATATTTTCACTTCCCATTTTATGGGAGATATAATGGATAATGATGACTTAATTATGATAATAAAATATAATTATATTAATTATAATAACATAACTAGTTTATGATAAATATCACGGATTACAGGATATAATGAATAAGTAGAAAAAATAAGTGATTAGTTAAGGATATTACCACTTATTTGAAAGAACACATTTACATCACCTATTAATATTCCTAGGATTAATATTTTGAGAATTCCATACCTACTATAATGTATATAAGTAATTTAGAACAAATCCTTTTTAGGTTATAGTTGATCTAGAGGATTCAAATTCATGTAAATAAGTGAGGGAGGCTGTATCCTTTTATAACTGAGGTCAGAGGATCTTTTGGAATTTCATAAATGTTTAATTTATAATAACTAAATTATTTTCCTAAAATGCCTCCAAAAAATAAGGTTTTATAAAATAATATAGTAATAGGTTTTAATATATCCATTATATAATGTAGAGATAGATGTTGGTGTCATTTTAAACCTTACCCTTTTTATTAACTAAATTGTTAACATATTTTATGCTTAACTACGATAATGACTAATTCACCATTAACGTTATATAATTATGAATATAAGGTGAAAATTAGAACATATATTTAAAAATAATGAAATTTTAGATAATATATTATCCACCTCATATAATTTCCGTATTTAATGGATTTTGAGATAATTTAATAATGTATTATTTTGATAAAATGTAATTAATGTCCACATTGTCACTATTCATTTGAATTTAATCCAAATTAAAAAAGTAAAAATTTTAATTAAACCACAATCCTTTAATAATAATTTAATATATAATATTAATCTGTTAAATTATTTTCTCATTTTTTTTAAATAATTCTCATATTTCAAATATCGTTTATTTTATTTTTCCCTTAATTAAAAAAAAGTCTTTAGTGTTTTTAAGAATAGAATGAAAATATTAAACCTCTCTAAATTATAAATAAAGTACCATAATGAATATAATTTTCTTATCCTAAAAATAAACATTTTTATTTTATAATTACATTATTTTTCAACTATATAGACACATATTATATTTTTAAATCAATGTGAGTGATATTTTGTAACTTTACTTGATTTAAATAACATATTGGACTTTTTTTTGGAAATGAGTATATTAAAAAAATTAAATTATATAATAATATTATAATAGTATAATTAATTGTGTCCATAATAATATATTGTAATTCATTGTAGTATTATCACATTGTATGAACTCTTATTGACCTAATTTACACTTTATCGTGGTTATAAATTTTCTAGCTGTCATTATTAATATTGGAAATATAAACAATATCTATCTACCTAATTTGATCATCCTAATTCAAAATATGGAATCCATTTTAGAATATAGAATTACTAAAATTTCTATAAATTAATTTATAATAATAGCGGAACAAGTGATGGAAACCATTTTTTCGAAAAACACAATTCAATGCATAGAAAATGGTTTATTATTATTCAATTCATAAATATTATAAAATAAATATTAAAAAAATTTATTCAATATATAATGAATACATTTTATAAAAATCATTCACCAATATTGATTAGTTTAATTTAATAAAAAAATTCCTTGAAAATATTTCACTTTTTCTGAAAAATGGTTCTTATTTTAATTTTTAATCAACTGATAACCATTGAATTTCATTTATACATATGAAACCATATAACATTAATAATATTATTTATAATATTCATTTCTTCTATTCTAATGGATAGTAAATATAATATCATGGTACATTTAAAATGAGTGTTTAGTGTATCATATTATATCAATGAAATAAAATTTATTTGTTATAATAGATATCATTAAAACTCAAGGTGTTAAATCTATGATAACACAAATTGATATTAATTATTATTTTCCTAGGATATAATGAAATTATACCACCCTTATTATTTCTATATATATTTATTATTTCCATGATGATAGTTTTATGAAAACCATTTTTTATTCCATATGTTGTGTAATGATGAACTATTTAATGTTTTCATGATTTATGGTCATACATACGAATGGATTATGATTATGTAACATGTGGGTACATTATAGTCCTCCAATTATTAGGGTTATTTTTTATATATCATCATATAAATTTGGAAAACATGTTGATGTATGTTATACTCTATCAGAAACAATTTTATGTTCTCAATCCACTACGGGAAACTTGTGGTGATTCATAATTGTCATGACCCCTTCCCTCCATACATTACCCTTGGGATAGAAATGAAGATAAAGAGATAATTTTCTCTAAGTCCCACCTCTAGTAGGCCCTAGTTTTGTTACAAGAACCAAGGGTACAAAGATATCACCATATAGGAGGCATTACCCATTATAATAAATAAGATCAAGAGATAGGACGAATAAACAGTTAAAAACTCAAAGAAATATATAAAATAAATCTAAAATCATCTTAAAATAATTGTATAAATAAAAAATGATACATATAATGTCTCTAATAAAATTATGATTGAATATATTCTATGTTACAAATCCAAAGGTCCAAACGTGAAATGTCTAGTAGGCTCCACAATGTCCTCCTAGAAACATGAAGTAAATTTATAACATATAGTGAACATACATGTTTACTCAGTAAGATAACGAAAGTCTCTCATGCATCAGTGGGTGAAAAAATATGAACATAATATCACTTAAAATTTTATACTAGACATCACAACCTCACCAAGGCACACTCACCAAATATCACAAGTTAGTTAAAGTAATATAGTAATCACGTAGATGATATGGTACCCAACACCATTTCCCAGTTATTATCTTCTCTCACACCCTAATAGAAATCTTCTTGGTGCCCCCACATCTTTAATGAACCACTTCCCATCCAACCCACACACACTTAGGCCATATACTAAATCACATACCACCAACAAACACATGGGCCACAACCATAAGACATCCTACCCCAATACACCTGGGCCACAACCACAGCTCATCCTAATGACACATGGGAAGAGAAACTCTCCCACAAAGACCTGGGACTCACAAACCACAACCTGCCTTAATAATCATAGGCTATCAATTCTTGGAAGATGAATCATGAGAGAGAAGGTGGGGAACCATCCTTTCTCTAACCCGAATGTATGGGAAACACACACTCCCCCGTGACTATGGGGGTTTTTCGGCACATAGTTCTCAACTAGGTTTATCTATATATGGAAATCCCAATGAATAACATGTATATATATAATAATAATAAATCAGTCCCAACATATGGTTTCTCATCCAAACAACCTACACACAACACTGAAAACCTGGATACTACCTCTAAATACAGAACCCCCAAACGAGCCACAAAACCCATTTCACATTCCAATCAATTTTTTATATACAGACAGAATAAAAATATAATCAATGAAACCCATCATAAATTTACTCATTAAACATATAAAATTTATTTCATTAACATACAATATTAATTCCATTAGTAATTGGTTAGATTTAACCAAACCAACCACATAGTATAATCACAACACCATACAAGAAGAACATGATCCACTAGTCACATTACACATTTAATCCACATTTCACAGAATAAAATATTTCACAAATAATGAATAACCCCAAATTTTAAAAACATAATTTCATTAATTTTCATCTTGTTATGATTTATTCATTAGATATTTACATTCAATATTCTATTTCAAATAAAATGTCTTCCCGAATCCTCCTGAGGAAGGGATATTACATTTTAGTTCCATAAATACCAAGAATGTAGAATTAATTCACTTAATATAATAACCAACACACATAACTAAGTACCACACAAAAAACCATTACTCCTTAACCATTAATTCCACATAATCACCACATTATAGCCAGATCCCCATTTTGCAGTTGTGATGCACATCCACACCATTACCATCATACAGTCCTGCTAAATAAGCATACCCATCATAGCCCCACTATAAAACCATATGTACCATTACAAATATCAGAGTACCAATACATAAAACATCTCTTCCACTACCCCTATATATCACAACACATTCATACTCCCTTCATCTTCTCACCAAAGAGAACCCACAACACACAATTGAGTCCAAAAAGAAGTTACATCACTTAACATATAAAGAAATGATTCCATATTTAGAATTTCCCCCTTATTCAATTCCTAAAAATTTTGGGTGTTATCATATAAGCTGTATAATCCTAGAGAATACTTTTATTTTATCCAAATATAAGTGGTTAATAGTTTCCATGCGTTTTTTTAACCATAAATAGACAAACATGCATAAATAAACATTATATGTGCAACCAAGTACCCCCAATGGCCATGATTTCCAATAGGTATATGGACCATACAATCAAAATATCAACTAATAACAATGTAGAACAAACATCACATTTCATAACCCCCACATTTTTATCATAAACTGATTAAATTATATTTATTAATTTGATATTCTCTTATCTTCACAATGGAGATATTCATACTCCCACCCCGCATGATATATATATGTAAGAGACAAAGGAACATATATTTGGAAGAAGAAACGATCAAAAATTCCTTATTGGGCCAATGTAGTGGGAGCACGTGGATGGAATTCCATGTAAAATATGAACCAACAGGTGCAACAAAAAGGCATGACTCCTCAAGGAAGAAAGGTTCATGTATGTCCATTAACTAGAAAAAGGATAATGAAATAATGAAGGGAATTCCCTAGTATTATAATTATTAGATCCAATACTCAAAAAATATGAAATGATTTTTTAATTGGAATTAATTTTAGATCTCAAAAAAACCACATATTTTTACCATTTAGAAGTATCCCGTATTTTAGTAAATTTAGAGATATGAATAATATCAATTTAAATTTCTTCAAAGACACTTAAATATTTTATATAATTCATTTTACATCAACGAAAATGTTAAAGGGTTGAAGCTATAAAAACTGGGAAAATTTGGAAAAATGAAAGATGGTTGGAAATGACTCAATGGTGTGAGCTATCGTCACGAGTCACCAGCGTGAATCATCATTGGATGAGTCACTGATGCAATCTACTATTGAGGATTTGTGTAAGTGAGTCCCATATGGATGATTCACCATTTGGTTACTCACTATTGGATCAGCTAATGGTGGATGAGTCACCATTGGGTGACTCATAGTTTGGCGAGTTACCAATGGAAAACTCACCGCTTGAGACCTACCATCGCATCCTACTGTCATCGACTAACCATTAAGAGTCGCAGGTGCGATTTGATATTCTCACTCACTATTCCTTAATCATTCATGGATGACTCACCATTGCAAGTTACCATTTTGAGTCATCACAGTGAGCTAGAGTAGGAAAATTGGAATTTTTTAAAAATAATGAAATGAGTCACCGTGACCGCCAAAAACACTCGAAAAACTAAATTTTTATAATGTAATGGACCGAAGTGGTGTGAGATATTACATCAGATACCTCTAAAACTATTCTCACCCTCAATAATTATAAACAAAACCTATAAGAAAAAGTGGGGTCTGAGAAACCACAATCTGAGATACCTAGCATGGATCTCGGTACACTTGAAACACTAATAATAATATAAATAGTCAAAGATGAACTATCTTCTATTGTTTGAAAGCTAGGGTGAATCCTCAACATCCAAGAACACCTCCTCTAAAATCTACTAACCCAAATGACCATAAGACACCCCACATAATCCCAAAAACCACACTGTCAGAACACATGAATACAAGAATACCATCCTCTATGTCAAGATACTATCTGCTCTAGGAGACATTGAATCTCCCACATGGTTTTAATAAAATCATAATTAATGTGTCTCTATTGTGAATCTGGTCATCCCTTTTCACACATTTGGATGTTACTTTATATAAAGGAACAAGGATAAAATAATCTCATAATAAACAAGGATTATATATTAAATTTTAGAGAAAAAACAAATAGGTGAAAAATCAAAAAAACTCTAGGTAATAGGCCTGAATTTTCACTTCATGCTCAAAATTACTCTCCTCTATGCCTCTATGCCTCCACAAAACTTGAACAAAATAAATGGTCCACCCACAAAACAACTTATCCGGATGATCCTGGATCACTACGGGATGCTCAATGAAGGTAGTGTCATCCTTGATATCCAACTCTCCCAATTCAATGATGTGGGATTTATCATATAGATACAAAAATTGTTGAGAGATGTGAAATACATCGCGAAACGTATCCTACTATGTTGTAAATGTCATTAGTTATTCCACCGTGACAACTCCCTTGAACACCTAACGGGCCCAATGAACATATGAGAATGCTTACTATGTCTTCCAAACCTCTACAACCCACGTTGAGTGGAAAAACTCATTAATACATAGTACCCAACATCAAACTCTATGGGGATCCTTTGGTGATCATCATGTGACATTAGTAAGTTCTATATTTCCTTCTTCCTCTAACGATCAAGATGAGCCTTCTTAGTCATGATATTCACTTCTTTAGGTCCATGAACAGCTATCTCCCCAACCTCGGTCCAACACAAAGGTGAATGAAACTATCGTCCATACAAAATTGAAAATGGATCCATTCTAATAGAAGAGTGATAGCTGTAATTATATTAAAACAACGCCAAGGGTACGTGTCACTCCCAAGATCCACCATAGTCCATGATTCTTTCTCAAAACATATATTCTAGGATCTAGATGTTCTGATCTACATTCCCATCTTTCTGAGGGTAGAAGGCAGTACTGAGGCATAAATGAGTGTAAAAACATACGGTATTACCGTAGAGACTAACATAATAAAATGTGAATCCCGATCCAAGATAATGGGTCTCAGATCTCCATGAATTTGTACCATATCATCCACAAACCACTATTACGAGGCATCCATTATTCCTAACACTTTAATTACTAATAAGTGATCTGATTTTGTTAACCGATCTAATACAACACAGATTTCATCATAGCCTCCCTGAGTTCTCGATAAACCAATGAATAAATCCATTGAGGTTTCATGCCCCTTCCTCACACGGACATATAAGGGTTGAAAAAAATCTCCAGCAACACGATGCTCAGAATTCAGAAACATTCACACTAAGAACATCACCTAAAAAATTCGGCCACTAGCTATTTTATTCGGAGTTAGTAAAAATGCATCCTCAAACCACAATAAATCTTGGAAATTGCTGAGTACACATCTAAGGGTGATCCAAGATACTGATGTAGGACTCCCTTCTGTGTTACCACCCGAACAAATAGCCTCCCATAGATGAGAATCTATTTCTATACATCCTTCATCCATCCCTCTAGTGCATCAATATAGTAAACGTGATCACACACCACCTCTACCTCTAAGACTCCCCATAAAGACTCCTCCACCAATAACATCAAAGAAGACTACACTGTGTTTTGAAAAAAATAGCCTCACATACTGTCCATTCCCACATCCAAGTTCCAGGTGGCCAACTCATCCATATCCTTCCATGGATCCACAAATTTATATACTACCTCCTCTTATGACTGCCTTCTCAAAGAATTGACCAAAAAATTACCCTTTCCTAAGGTGTAGGAGATCTTAAAATAATAGTCTGGAAGAAACATCATCCACAACCACTATCACAAGTTACAATTTCATATGGAAAAGATATATCTAAAACTATTATGATATTTGATAATAAGAAAGCATTCCCCAATGATGTAATGTTATCACAACTTCACTGAAAACATGACTACAACTAGCTTCAAATCATTAGTGGAATACTTAATTTCATGGGACAAAATTTGTCTATACCCCTAACTGATAACTCTATGATGTAGCATCATCAAGCATACAAAATACCTGAATATAATCATTCCAAAAAACCATTAAAAATAATTCCTTCATATGGAATCTATATCACTAGATCACTGAAAAACATCCCCTTCAGATATTCATATTTACTTTGGAAATGGTCACTCCACACAAAAGCTTGGTCCTTTTTATTAAGTTGTCAATAGAGCTATAAAATGAGATAAGCTAGGTACAATTATCTAGTAATAGCCCCTAGAATAAGAAAACTAGGATCTTATTCAACATTCATTGTTGTATCCAATTAATCAACTACCTTGACCTTTGATGGGTCCACTATTACACCCTGAGGGGACACCACATGCCTAGGGAAATGCATATATCGTGTCCCGAACATGCAATTGGACAACATTCTATTGAGATGGTGGAATCAAAAAACTTACAAGATTGTCCTAATAAACTTGGTATCTCCTCCTCTAACTTCTAGTATATCATGATGTCGTCGATGAATATGATGATGAACTATTTTTGTAACTCCTGAATGACTTTGTTTATAAGCCCCATGAAAATGAGGTGTGGATTCATAACACTATACAACAAGACTACACACTTGAAGTTGACATACCTACATCTGAAATAAGTATTTATGATACCTCCCTCCTTTTCTATCAACTGGAGATATCCATGCAATAAATATATCTTAGAAAACCAACTCTCCCCTCTTAGCTGGTCAGGATGATCATTTATCCTCAAAATTGGGTAATAGTTTCTTACCATTGCATGATTCAACATTTGATAATATATGAATAACCTCATAACACCATCCTCCTTCATTGAAAATAGCCCTGGAGCACCCCATAGTGACACACTAGGCTAGGTAAGTCACTTCTTTGTTAGATCATCTATCTATATCTTCAACTCCTACAAATCAAAAGGTGACAACTGATATGGTTCCATGAATATCATGGAATCATCGTGCAATAGGTATATCCTGAAATCAACATCAAGTCTTGGGGGTAGGGTCACAAACTCCTAAGGAAAAAAATCCAAAAAACTCCTTGAAAACCTCACGAAATTCATTGTTCACTACTTCTACTAATATCTAAACCAAGAAGGAAAGATGGGGCTCTATATGCAGACATTCCTCCTGACAAATCTACTCATTGGTGAAATTCACCTCCTAACCATCCAAGTTTTAAACCATGAACCTTGTTTAGAACCAGTCAATAATGTCATGCATGGAATACATCCATTTGATTACCATAATATAATCATATGGATCCATCAGTAGACTGAAAATATCCTAATGGGATTGATTCAGTCCCATCATATGTCTACATCCCCAAAACAAAATAAACAGGCTGGTCTGATCTCCGATTGGCGGACTCAATACCTAGGGCATGGGAAGCATCTCTAAATCAAGTCCCAGATAATGGGTTATACTGAGTGCAACAAATGAGTGAGAATATCATAATCAACATGATAAGAATTAATGTTACTATACATGTTAATCGTACCTTCAATGTTCTTTATCTTAGATAGAACATCTACCTCTACTAGGTGTAACCATCCATGCCCATATCCCTTCCCCATTTGCTTATGTTCACCCCCATGACTTTTTCTGGGTAAAGGTTCCCAAGGAACACCCTATGGTTAGCTACTACCTGATTTGTCTCCCCTCGATGGAGTATGAGCCTGTTATCCCAGCTACTAAAAAGGCATAGAAAAAAACTATTTCTAAGACTGGGGAGAACATATCCACCTCCACTATGATGTGCTTGAATGGCCACTGGAGACTAGGACTGAGGATTTCCACACACTCTGCAAAATAAACACATCTGTGCCCAGTCCCCATGAAAGGCATAAATACCATAAGGCCAAAACAAAAACTACTGAGGTTGAATCCCCCTCAGTCGAAACCTTAAAGTTCAGGGTGCATGATACATTTTATTTGTTACCCTACCTGAAAAATAACCCTATTTTCACCCCTCTCATGGTAGACCTCATCGTAAGTGCATCCTTAAAATCAATTTCGCCTTCTCATAAACCTACAAGTATGTCGGTAATGTAAAGGGTATACAACATAATGTATAGAAGGGCGATGTGCCTCCACTAGGAATCTCCATGAGAAAAATCATTCGGAATGATGTCTAGAAAAAACAAACGAGATCATGGAACGCAATCCCTAGATCCTTCACAAACATACACTCTTACTGGAGGGAGATTAACCTTCCTCTTATCAGCCATTAGGGTCAATGAAATTAATTCTTCTCATAAATCCTTCTCTAAATAGACCCACATAATGTCATACTCCTTTCCCTCCCCATGGTAAATCCTTCATCACTAATGCCAAAATCCAGGCATATGGCTCACTACCAAAGGAACCACATAGTTTGTCAGAACCCAGATCATGCTAAATGTGATATCAAGCTCCAAGACCCATCTCTTGGTCTCCAAGTCTAAAACAATACCCTCATACATTACCATAGTCTTCTGTAAGAATGTATGTAATTTTCATTTCCATAGTCCATCCTCCTCCACTGGAAAGACCGTTCACTGATAAACTTGGTCAGCATGCTAAGCCTCAACTACCCAAGACACATGTGGATGATGACCATGCCCCATCACTAATAAGCTAAACAAGGAATTCATAATGCTAAGTAATAAGGAATTTTATTTAAGACTCATTTTAATTCATTTAACTCATTTTTTTTATCAATTTAAAATTCCCCAAAACAACCAAATTCATACAAGAACTCATGTCATTATGATTTTTGTACCTTTTATAGGGTCTCCAAACATCAAAAAATGTAGCCTCACATAGTAATTTGGTAGGATCGTAGTCTCTGAATGAGATAAAAAGGGGCCACAACATCCCATGACCTAGCCAATCTTTCATGGAATATGTAACACACCCAGATCACCTAAGACTATTTACCAACCAACCCATGCATCCCTCACTATGCCTACCTATATTCTTCATCTTATCTCCCAACCAACTCCTCACACACCATTCTTTCATGACCCCTCCCTCAAAATATACACCATAGGATAGCAATTAAGAAAGGTAGATAATGAAACCCTGAGTCCTGCCTCTATTAGGCCTCGGGTTGGAGACTAAAACCAGTGATACAAAGATCTCAGAATATGGGAGGCATTACACATTATAATAAGAATAATTGGGATATGTGATGAATAAACTGTTAAAAACTCAATGAAATATATAAAATAAACCCAAATAATCCCACAATGGATGTATAAATAAAAACCGATACATATAATCTCTCCAAAATAAAACCCGAATGAATAAAAGATAAGGTTGTGACACAAAAACTTGTCTGAAGGTTTGAACTAGAAATTTCCCAAACGGTCCACAAAGTCCTCCTCGAAACCTAAATGTAGGTTATAACATATGGTGATCATAAAAGTATATTTAGTAAGAAAACAAAAGCCTCTCAGGCATAAGTGGGAGAAGCATACTAATGATCCCATGTGAAAAATGAATAACTAAATAGCACTTAACAAGGTTTACTACCCATCCCATCCTCACCAAGGCACACTCACCAAATAGCGCAAGTCACATAAAGTAATATTGTGATCACATCGATGATAGTGTACCATGCACCACATTCCCACTAATTATCCTCTCTAAAACCATAATAGAAAATTTCTTGGATTTCTATCCTCTTCCAAAAGAACTATGCCACAACCCTCCCAAAGGCACCTGTTCCACATACCACATCACATCTTCCCAGCACACAAATGGGATACACACCAAACCACATCCCACTTGCACACTGGGGCCATAAACACAATACATACCTCCCGAAGACACTGAGGCTACAACCACACCTCATCCCAAAAACACATAGGAATCACAACACATCGCATCCCGAAGACACTTGGGAAGCACAACTCATTTCATCTCAAAGACACATTGGAAACATAACTCTCCCACACACAATAGTGCTGCATGAACCACAACCATCCTAAAAACTCTTGGGCTATCATCACCATATAGAGGGAGCAAGGAAGTGGGGGTGTCCAAATAGCCATCCTCCTATCAAGATGTTTGGTAAATGCACCCTCCCCCATGATGATGAGGGATTTCAGCACACAACTCTAAACTAATGTGGGTGAATATAGAAATCCCAAAGAAGTATAATTATTTATATAATTACAATGACTCATTCCCAACTTATGGTTTCTCAACTAAACTGACTACATAAAACAGGACCAACCATGCTTGTACCTCTAAATACACTACCACAAAACGATCTACAAAACCCATTTCATATTCCCATCTAGTTTGTTTATAAATAAACATTTAAAAGTGAATCAATAAAAACCATCATAAATATCCTCATCAGACAGATGCATTTGAATTCATTAACATAAATTATAAACTCCATTAATACATGGGAAGATATAACACAATCGACCCCATAGAATAAGCACAACACCATACAAGAAGAACAAGAGCCGAAAATCACATTACAATTTTCATCCATGTTTATCTTCTTCAAAAATTCCATATATATTGAATAATACCATATTAGAAAGACATTAATTCATTAATTTTCATCATGTTATCATTCATTAATTAGTTATTCACATTTAAAATTATATTTTTAATAAAACATTTTTTCAAATTATTCCCATGAAAAGGATATTTCAATTCACTTCCATACTTTCCAGGATACCAGAACTAATTAAATCAGTACAATTACAAATAAAATGAATGAAACACCACACAACATATCATTACTCTATAACGAGTAATCCCTCATATTCAAAATTTTATAGCCACATCTACATTTTGCAGCCATGCTCCATATCCACACCATAACCATTATACATCCATATTGTATAACCATTCCCATTAAAACCCCACTATATAACATTATTTACCATTACAGTAATAACAACCCCAATGTCTAAAAAATCACATCCAATACTCTACATATCACAACACAATCATATTCTCTTTAACATATCACCAAATCCAACCTATAACACACAATAGTGTCCACAAACAAGTTACAACACCTAAAAATTAATGAAAAGATTCCATATTTAATAGGGAACCCCTTATTCAATTCTACATAATTTATGGTGTTATCATAGAAAACATATAATCCTGGGGAATCTGATTATTCTAGTTGGAGATATGTGCTTAACATATTCTGTGCGTTTGTTTAACCATAATAAGACAAACATGCATTCATAAACATTCTTTGTGCAACGAAGGACCACCAAAACCACAATTTATAGTAGTAATATAACCCATTAAATCATAACATCAATGCCTAGAAAAGTATAAAAAAACATCAATTTTCACATCCCACACATATTGATCTTAAAAAAGTAAAATTATTAATATTAATTTGTCATTATTCTATCTTCACAAAGGTGACATTCATACACCAAACCATATGATACACAAATAAGAGTGATAATAGAAAACATACACGGAGTAATAAATGATCTGCACTTCCATATTGCACCAATGTAGATAGAACACATGCATAGAACTCCATAGAAAACACGAACCAACTGGTGTAGTACAATGTGATGAATCATTGGGGATAAAAGGTTTAGGGATGTTATTTATTAAGAGAAGGGGGATGGAAAAAATAAAGGGATCCCCCACCCCCATGATTATAAGGAGAATATCCAATAATCTAGGAATACGAAATGGTTTTTGAATTGGAATTACCATTACATAAAAAAACATATAATTTGAGATTTTATAAGGATTTGAGAATTTTATGAAAAATAAATATATAATATATATAACTTTAAATGGATTTAAAACCACTTAAATTAGTTAAAAAATTCATTTTAAATCAAGGTAAATGTTGAAGGGTTAATTCTAAAAAACTTGAGAAAATTTGGAAAATTGACAAAATGTTGGAAATGACTCACTAGTCTAAACTACCATTATGAGTCACCAATGTGAGTCACTTGTGTGCGAGTCGGCAGTGTGAGTCATCGGTGGATGGGTCACCAGTGTGAGCTATCATTGGCCATCAACTGGTGTTAGTTACTGGTGTATAGTTCATCGTTGGGTGACACACCATTTGATGAGCTACTGGTGGATGAGTCATGTATGGGCGAGTTAACATCAAACGACTCACCACTGGTGACCATCCATTATAACCAACTATCAGAAACTCACCATTGTGAGTCACTAGGGTGAGACACTATTCTAACACCCCAGTCCAAACTACCTAGTGAAAGACTCACCATATTGAGTGACCATTGGGTCTTGCCAAAGTGAGTCTCTATTAGGACTCAACATCGTGAGCTAACATTGGAAAATTTGATTTTTAGAAAAAATGTGAAATGATTCATTGTGACCTAATAGAACACTACAAAACACTATAACATCACAATGTAATTATAGAGAGGGGTCTGTGGCATTACAATAATTATCTATGGAAAACATATTTTGATTCATGATTAATTATGACATATGAAACATGTGGTGATTCAGGATCCACTATGATTGGATGGCCTTTGTAATTATATCTATCATATTAAATGGGTTCTCTACCTATTATGGGGCCACAATTTTATGAAATAGTTATGACATTAACATAATTATCATTATTTAATTATTCTATTTTATCACTCTTCCGATTGAAGTAGTTTTAAATGTTATAGTTTTATACCATACCTCATGTTTCTAAATATTGATATATTTTCTATGAACTTTATATTTTAATATCATGATATCATACTCTTATGCAAGTATTATTATTTCATATTATCGTTTAATTATATATCCAAGGATTATCATTACTAGTAATATGGCACCCATTTTCATATAATTCCTTTCCTTGATTTATATATAATTATTTTTTGTAGGGTAGGTTAATAAATGAATAATTTTATAATAAGATTATCATATATGATAAAGAAAGTAGTTATGTAGTATTTTTAATGATATATTCTCCAAGGATACAAATCTCCATTATTTCATAGTGGATCATAATTTTATGTGTTTATTATTAATCAAAAAATATATCATAGTGAAAAATGAAAGTGTAATGTATCTATATTTGGTATTGGGGAAGGATTTATTAAATTATGGATATTATATTAAGAAAAATTAGGTGAAAACATTATAGATAATTCTATGTATAGTATAAGATTATATAGTTTTGGTAGGGTATAGATAATGTGTATTTTATTATAGTATAAAAATTTCTAACTATACATGTGTATTTGATTTTGGAAAATATAAATCCTAGGTTAATTTCCCAAAAATGAGTATGTTGAGTATATATCATATTTTATTATGTTTATTAGTTATTATACTCTTACAACAGCCCATGTTTGACACTCCAATGGTAGATCCCTCAATCAACTCACATTTTCATTACAAACAATTACAAAGGGTTTGAATGGAAGACAATTAATGATAAATTAGGTTGATCCCTAGTTTTCATAGATTGGAAATAAAGTGTCATGATTTATAAATTCTTTAAATGAATTTTCATGTTCTATCACTAAGATTATTTATTCTTACAATATGATTTCTCGTTTATATTATAGATTGAATAACTATTTTTAATGTAAAAGGTGAATGATATGAAAAATAAAATGATTGTCCTAATGAAAACTAAAACAAATAAGAACTACAATAAAAAATAATTAATTTATGTCTAATCGCTTGTTGTGATATTTGATTAAATATATAGACAATAGTGAGTTTCCAGACATATTAAATAAGATAAGGATGTACTTTTATGAAAGTTAATTTGGTAATGATCATACATGATATAAATTTCAATTTTTATCATACCAAGAATGTGGGAAGGAGTACTCGGAATAATGTCTAATATGGAAGAGAAGAAGTTTTAGTGGGTAAATGAAGGTTGTAGAGTGATGAACTGTTGATAATTCATTGTACGATATGTTGCTAAAGTGGGAATTATCTGAGCTAATGTTTTCATAGAAAGGATAACTACTACACCAAATATGGTCCAATATTATTCAAATTGTTATAGTTAATTGATTAAAGTGCATATGTATTGGCATTGTATAATCATATCTTGTAATTGTTATACAAATTATATTATGGTTATTAGAATCATGAATAATTTGTTTATTATTTAAGTGTAGTATTTATTTATTTATTTGAAAAAATATTTTGAAATTTACTAGTATTTATAGTGACATAATCATAACATAAATAAAAATTTAATATTTTTTTGTTTAATATTTCATATATTACACAAACACATGACAACAAATCATGTTAGTTTAATGAATTTGGAAAACTGTATATATAAACAACTCATTCAAAATATATCAACATATTCTTCAAATTATTTCATCATAACTATAAAACATTTTGAAATATAAAACAAAATACCATTCTTCATTTCAAGGGGAAATAAACATATTATTGGATGAATAAGGATTCAATGAAAGGGTAAAAAGGGGATACGTTAGAAAAACATGAACACAATTGTATGAGAAAATAAGAAAAAAATTTAAAGATCATACTGCACATTTCAATGATAATATAAAATATTAATGAATTAAATATATAATGATCATAAGACATGAATCACTATTATTTGAAGATCCAAAACCATGAAATTCTAACATATAAATAAGGCATGGAACTGTGGAGGATACAAAAAATTGTAGAATGATTTCAATAGTGGTAAAGGCTTACATCGAAGTACATATTAGTGAAATGGGACCACTCATAAAACCATATTAGTAGTCTAGATTCACATCCAAGACCATGATAATAGTTAAGGGTCACTCAAAAGATAACCACAATAGTTAATTTTGACTTCTAAGTCCATCTTAGCAGAAACATTCCATTGAAAAATTGGGTTCACTCTCCATTTTATCCATGTATATCTATTAAGATAAAACTAATTACCCAAGGAATTTGGGTGAGATATATGTCCCACAAATCACATAATGAAATTGATTCATATGTGTACAATAAAAACTAATAAAATTAATTTTATCATAACCCTGATAATGATATTATTTTCACAAACATTTTATCATAACATAAATCATAAAAACGAAAAATGTTTCATTAAAATCATGCCATTAGAGACATAAGCCAACCATAAAAATAACAAGGATGGAATCCTTGATTAACATCCCTTGAAATTCATAAGTATCATCATATTATATAATTGTAAATGGTAAATGATTTTAAAAAATCAATTCACATAATTTTTCATTAACAATTATAATTTAAAATCATTTCTTTTTAAATAGTTCCACAATTATAAAATAAAAAAAACTTAATTTAATATAATCTTGTAAGAGTCTAAATTAATATTCATGCAATTAATGTCTTAGGAAATAAGAAAAAGTACATTCATGTAAAATTTGTTAGAAAAGCATTCCCTTCACACTTTCTTATGAAAAACGATTAAATAACTTTTTAGAATCTGATAAGAATATTCAACGAAAAGATTTTGAAAACTTATAAAAAAATGAAAAAAATGACTTCAAAAAAATATTGACAATTTTTAAATGAATGTGTAAAAATATATTACAAAATATGGGCATGGAAGATAAATATTCCCTATCAAATACATAAACATAAACAATATCGAATAAAAAATGAAATTGTGTAATAAACCCTTATAAATATCTTATCATTGAAAAGAGAATTAATCGAATGAATTTATTATGTGTATTAACATTAAATACATATAATAATGTTTAAATATAACAAAATGTAATTAAAATTAATTTAACACATAATAATAGAATAACAAAATTAATAAAATAGTTGTTTAACCAAATGAAAGGAAATTAAGTTAAGAATTAATTTACTACTTGATTAACATTTGAATCGAAAGACACGTGAAAGAATGAATTCAATTGAAACTTATAATATCATTAAATAAAAAAATATAGGATATAACTTTTCATAGGGTATTATATAAACCAATTTTTTTTAAAAGTTTCTATTATGGAATAAGTATCACAGAAACAAAATTCATATTATAAATCACCTTACAACGAGTCTTGACTTCATTCATATACATTAAATCCTCTTCTATAATAAATATAATATTTTTATACATCATTTATAGATCAATATTCATATAAAATACGATATATTTTTTACTTATGGATTTATATTATTATCTTATTAACGATTCTATGCCATTGTTATGTTCCTCGTAATAAACCATTTGTTTATCATACATGTTTTAACTTTTTTTATGGACCAATTACTTAGATAATGATTAAATATTCGCAAAAATGATAACAATTATAAATAAATAATATATATTTACTGCATATATATGTATGGTTATTCACAAAATCTAGAGGGTGAAAATAAAATACACTATTCATAGAGATGGTAGGTTATACATATGCGTGATCAGTGTTTGGATTTTCTTAGCTGGTAAATGAAATAAAATTATATCATATACTATCATTATAGAATTATTTTTTATGAAATATATATTAAATATTCTTATTAAATCCATCCCCAACACGTTCCATGAAAAGAGTCAATAAAATGCATAGCATCGTGATACGATAATCTGCCGTGTACAGAAATGATGTTATCATATTCCCCAAAAATGTAATGAATGAAGATATGTTTCATATAATAATTAAATAATCATAATAACATCATAAAGAAAATATATCTCATATATAAATGATAAATACATCATTATACCCAACCTCTAATTGTTGTAATGGAAGAACGAACGACATCTGTTCGCGAGGCGGTAGTCCTTCTTACTCACAAACAATCATTGTCTATCAAATTTTATGGAATTATGTGATGTTTTAAGTCATAAATTTAACATAATAACATATAATTTTAATTTATATATTTATATATATATATTTTATTTTGTAAAAACTATGTAAAATTATTATATCGGTTAAAGTTAGAAATAAAATAAACACATATGTTGATAAAAGTTACCTCTTCTTCAGTTATCTTCTTTTTCATTGCACCAAATTATTTCCTTGGTTGTTTTTATGGAAAATGAAAGGATTTTAAGATTAATTTAGGGATTTAGTTAGTAGATTTGTTTATGGTCTATCTGAGCCAAATAGGATTTGATTTGTGGGAAGAAGATAATAATATGGTCTCTGTTATTATATAGGGGTGGGGAACTCATTGAATTCCTAAAATTAATAATTTATACGAAATTAAATATCAATCCAAACACATCCAAAGTCCAAGTATTCTAATCTCAGATAATTAAATATTTTAATTTCATCAACCAATATATTTTAATAATGTTTTCATTCTATTTTAAACCTAATTATTTTGAATAACCCTTAGTTATCTTATTTTAATTTTCCCTACGGTAACACAATTCTTTAAAATGATAAGGTTTTAATTATAATATATATTGTTTCAATTAGACCATAAAAGAAACGTTAATTAGAATTTTGACCCTATATTTTCCCATTTTTCCTTCTTTAAAATTTATATGATTTTTCAACAATTTAATAATATTTTTTTCATAATATATCCTAAGATACAATTTTGACACTCTTAATTATGACAACATTATGAAAATGAGGAAGACAAGATATATAAAAACCAAATCTTTTTATACACCACTAATATGTCATCATATTCTACAAATTGTTTTAGTACCATAATCAATTGAAATTATGTTTCATTTAATATTTTTAATAACATTTATTTAATTGTTTCATTAATTGCATAATTACTACATTATTAGTGTAAATATATAAGGTAATTAAGTCATCAATACAAATTAAATATAAATTAAATTTATGAATATAAAAATTATATATTTTGAAATAATATTTATGGTTGAATGTATCTTATAAATAACCCTATATAAGAAATATTAAAATTATTAACAACATTGGTGTTAAAAGGTAGACTTTTAATGAAATAAAATAATATATGGGGTTTAATGTAATATAAGTGGATCTAATAGGACATAAATTATACTTAAGGATGATTGTGGTCATTAATAAGTCATTAATTAAAAATAGGAAATGTAATAGGGTAATTTTGCAAAATTTATAATATTATTTCTAACAATAATTACACAATTTACACTTAATCACAATATTATAATTAATAAGTTTACTAATCTTATTTTCCCAAAAAGTAACATCTTTACTAAATTTTCAAATTAAAATTAAAAATATGGATTACATTTTTCTAAATCTAGAAACATTTGTGGAAAAAATTTAATTAAAAATAATTCTTTAGATGGGGTGAGAAAGTTGATTTGTAATGGGAAATTGTGCAAATGTTTGAAATGTTTTTATATGCAAATTTAAAATGAAAAAATATATAAATGAATATTAATTTAATAATATCTATATAAAATTCTTGTTTTTTACTTTAAAACAAATTTAAAATATTATTTATCTTTATAAATTTTTTAAATGAAATGTCGATTTTCAATTAAATTGGAGTATTTTCAATATTCATCAAGAAATGAAACTTATCAAGAAAAATATAAAAAATTCAACCAAAGTAAATATTAACATTCTCATATCAGTAATGAATTATTAATTATCAAATAAATTTTTAAAATTGTCAATAGGTATTTCTAAATCACATACAGAATTAAAATGCTTCTAAAATTCCATTTCGAAAAATTCATTTTTCTTGTGCTTTGAGTGGAATATTTTTATTATTTTATTCTTATCAAAAAATAATTGATGAATTACCAAACATTAAATTTAACATATAACATATAAATTTCATCAATATTAGTCATTAATTTTGATTAACTCAACTATGATAAAATGCATTTTTCGGAGAACACATCATTTACTTTCCTTGGGTTTTTATGTTCATTTCTAATTAATTAGTCACTAAAGAATAAATATCAAAATTAAAATAATCTAATTAATTTTATAAATTTCAATGTATAGGGGACATCTATAATGGATAATATTATAATATTTTAGTAAAACTGAGTCATCTATGTAATGCAAGCAATCAAAGGAACATGGAATTCTGTATAGCACAATACAAATATAGTGTTTCATATACTAAAAGATAATATAAGTGTTGTTTTTTTTATTCTTTAATATTGTGTTTTGTGTAATGAATTAATGACTTGTTCTATTTTGAAAATAAATCCATCGTAGAAAATACATTTATTAAAAAAAAATATAAAAACTCAAGGTGCTTTATTGTACCCCCTTAAAAATGGTTTTTCCCTATAAATTCATCATTATAATACAAAAATGAGGATACTCATCTCTCATTATATCCTCATGTTCCCAAATAGATTCTTCAAACTGGTGGATGAACCAAAAAACATTTAACATGTGAGTAGTCTTCTTTAATAAAATTCTCTATATCATATCCTCATTCAAAACCTATAATTCCCAATAAGAAACATCTTTCTCTTGTGGTGTAAACTCCGCTCTATGAATATTTGAAGTATTAGGAATATAATTACTGATAAGAGATACATGGATCAAATCATGTACTATGGGGAGATTTTATAGATGTATCAATCGATAAGCAACTATCTTGATATGATCAAGAAATTGGAACCTTTCTATTCAAAATTACACTTTGAAAATTAATATTGGGTGTTTGAGAATTATTTTTTGGAAAACCCACATTATAAAAGAGGTCAATAAAACTTACTCTTAAAATAGGTAAATTAAAAGGAAAATATCACCCCATAACAAGGTTTTTTATTAGGAAAACATTAGAAAAATGTGATAAATAGACATAGAAGATAATTCCATATAACTTTTTCTGATGGATAATGATATATAATATGGTAATTTGAAGGAAAATAATCACCAAACATAGATTAAATAGGTCTGTAAAAGGCCATTGATATCATCATTAATGATGATAAAATGATAAAATATTATTTACAAATCATTTGAGAAGTAATAATAGCTTAATTTTATCTCATATGTGCAATCTCACTCTTTAGATAAATCTTGATCAATTTTTGCATCATCTATTAGTCCAATAAATTATTATGAAATTATAATTCCATATAACTAGTGAATATTAATATCCATAATTATATGTAATGTATTTTCTTATTTCTATAGTTTTTAATAAAAATATTATAAAAAAACTATCTGATAAGCATAAATATTCATATTGTTAAACAATATTATCTAAAACATCTTTCAATGGACAAAATAAACCTTTCCATAAATACTAATCCTTTTATAAACCTTCCATAAGATGAAAATAATCAATTTAAAAAAAATCACTAAATTTTTCAAAATCATCTTAAAATTAATCTCTCTTATATCATAACATAAATCTTGATTATCACATATCAATCATGTGTATACCTTAACCATGTATTCTCCTAGAACATGGGAACAACCGTAGTTATCATTATTAATTTTTGAATTTATGAATTAATCCTCATTATTTATAAAGATTATTGTATACATTCATTATATAAAAAGATGTTGTAAAATCAATTCATGATATCATAAAACACATTTCAACATGTCAATTCTCTATTTTGAGGAAATAAATACTATCTAATTTTAGTTATTCTTATCCAACAAATTTTAATCGAAATTAATATTATATTCTCAAAACCAAGAATATATTAAGTTTCACCTTCCCTAAATCATGTTTCATCCATAAAATATATCATTTATATAAAATCAATTTTCATGCTCATCAGTGTCATTCAACATATTCTATAAAATACATAAAAAATAACTGATGTTTACTAATTATAAAATGCTTCATTATTATAAAATATAAAAATATTTCTAATATATTGTCATGACTCATCCCCCGAGACCTGTGCCATGACTAACCCCAAGCCCTCCATCTATAGGCTATGGGCTGGCGACTAGCACCGAAGGCGTTTTCCCTAAAACCAGAAAGACATTGCCTGTATATCATGTAAACTCACTCATCCAAGCACACAAAAAGATAGAAACATGACTAAAGTGTATAGAAAGAGAGTGGTGAATGAATGTAAAAAGGGGCCAGAATAAAATCCCAACTCAAAAGACCAAGAATAATGAAAGCCACAAGTAAACTGAAACAAATCTTGTGAACACCCACCATGGATTCTACCTGAAGGGTAGGTACAGCTCTCGAAGCTCCATGTTGGCGGTACGCCTCATCTAATGTCCACCGTCAAGCTATCTCTAGTCCTGGTACTATCGTCCTTAGTCAGCATTGTCTGTTTTCTACACAAAACACAACATGGTGTGGGCATAGCCCGTGTAGGGTTGAGTATGATGATACTCAGTACAGACCCTGAGACCCTCAATGTCTAACAAAATGTACAAAGGATAAACCAAAAAGCATTAAATCAACTTAAAACCTTACATAGTTATATGCCCATACATATACAAATGTTATCATGTAACCCATCTCAATCATGAGGAAACACAAGGTCCAACTCAAAAGGTGAAAGCTCAACTATTCCAAAAAGGAATGAATACCAAAAAGGTAAGTACCACACAGGTACACCACACTAAAGAATACCACCAAGGTATTACCATGAAGGAATGTACCACATAGGTACAAACTCAGCTCACACTACGTATAACTTAGGTACAGAAGTAGAGATGATTATATGTAACTACTAATTCATCTTACTCTGTTAAGAGGCAGACCCACAAAGGATCCTAAATCATCATCAATATCACAAAGGATCACACTACATCATCAGACCCACAGAGGAACCTAGTACATCATTAGTACATTGTCATATGAACACAGGATCCTAGTACATCATCAGTACAGCGTAAGATCCACTCAAGATCCTAGTACATCATCAGTACATCGTCAGACACCCATAGGATCCTAGTACAATATCAGTACGTCGTCAAGCCCACATAAGATCCTAGTACATCATCAGAACATCGTTAGACCCACAATTGTTCATAGTACATCGTCAGTACATCGTCAGACCCACACATTATCCTATTATATATTTTTTGAATCGTCACACCCACACAAGATCCATGTACATCGTCAGTACGTCATTAGAGCCACACAGGATCCCAGTACACCAAGTCTGTAAGTTATTGGCCTCTTAGTCTCGAGGGCCCAATTGGATTCGTGCCTGATCCCACCCATATATAACCCCACATTGTCGAAAAATCAATTGGGGTTTACCAAAACGTATGTCTCTCTCCAAGGTTTATGGTTCCATAGATGGTTCGTCAAACAGATTCCTGGTGACAAAGATATGTCCGAAAGTACGTTAAGGTTCGAAACTAGTCTGGGTCCGGTCCAACCCAGTCTAGTTCATGACAGCTCAGTCCGGGGTGTCCGGCCTAGCCCGTTGGGTATGGCCCATCCTGGTAGCATGTGGGGGGGGGAGTCATGAGCCCGCCACTCTCAAACACTAAATTGCTCAGCTGTTTGGTTGCCAGCCATCACACGGGACCAGAGTGGGTTCCGCTCGGTCTATCTCGGCCAGTGAAACCGGCCGGTCCTTGGGTCCTCCCAAGGGCGCTTCATGCACTACCACTCCTTGGCAGGCCGAACTCCATCTGTGCCTCCTCCATCCACTGAGGTAAGAAGGTTTGTGACCCCTTTCTCCGACGGTGGCACACCGTGCACCGCATCTCTGCGGCTAGACGAACGTCGGCTGCCATCCCCTTCATCGCCGCGAGACAAGCCGCATACCCTACTCATCCGGTGGCCATGATGCACTCCGATGCCTAGTCCTGTAGAATTCCTTCGATGCCCGCCACCTTTCTCCACCACATAGGATACGACAACCATGAACAAAAGCGGAGGGATCGGGCCGTGTTTGTTTGGATAGTACCCTCCGCATTAGTTCAATATCAGGTCGATCAAGAGGATTAATTCAACTCAAACCATGAAATATAAACAACAAAACCCCTAACTTTATGGTTCATTTGATGATTGTTCGTGGTTGAGATGGATTTACATTTGTCGATCTCGAAACAAATATCCTCCAACTATGTTGGTGAGGAGATGAAAAAGGTGAATTCAGTAACAATGGCGTTTCCCCAATTGTCGGTTTCTTCGTCATTGGAGATCTTTCGACCGAGTTATTCGTTGAAGAAATAATCATCAAAGGATAAGAGTTCTTCATTGGAGAGTTTTTCTCCAAATTTCTCCCCAAACTCCCCTTTTCCAACAATTTTACCTCAACGATAAAATGACGAGCCACAAAAATTAATGTAGTTTTATATATTTAATTTATGTTGGCACAAAATTAAATGGCTCAAATAATTAATTGGACAGGTGACATAATTTAATGGGAGAATAAATTAATGGGGAGTTGAGAGGATTCCCCCCATTAAGTGGGGTTTGGGTGGTCCCCACCACCATAACCTATGTTGAGAGGTTTTAAAAAGGAAAAATAAAAACGATTAACATTTTATTTTTCTTCTTTAATATAAAATCATGAAAACAAACTTTTACCATCGACTAAATTTCATCGAGGTGAATGTATCCTTATGTGAATACATGCACTGTTAGTTCAACGGTGTCCTCAGATTTCAATTTCGAGCAAAAGTTTAAAAGATACAAAAACCCACTCACACAATTACTGAATGTACCTGAGGAAAGGTTTAGAAATTTATTTCGGGCACACCAGGCCTCAGAATCACGTGTCGTCAATTTTTCTAGACTGGTAAAAATTCCCATATAATTAAAAAAATACATTTAATTTACGAGTCTTTACATTCTCCCCACCTTAGGGATTTACATCCCTGTAAGATGAAACTGAAACCAAGGAAACAAGTGGGGGTTTCTAAGCATGAATCTGAGCTTCCCACTCCCATGTGCTGTTCTATAGGTTCCCATGATGCCAGTGAATGCACACCAGAGCTATCGAGAGCCCACATAGTACCTTCTCTTGTAGATCCTCAATCTCAACTAGAACATCAGAAAATGTCGCCCCATCGTCGAGGTCTAGCTTGTCGTGGTTGATGGTACGAGATGGGTTGTGCATGTATCACCTCAACTAGGATACGTTGATGATGTCGTGCACCTGGTGCAACTAAGGGGGAAGTGCTAAGCAGTAAGCCACCTCACCAACATTGCTGAGTACCTGTAAGGGTCCAATGAACTTCTAATACAACTTTCTGCCCTGGAAAAATTTATGTAAACCTCGTCGGGGTGAGTCTAGTATAAATATGTGGTCACCATCATTGAACTCTGGAAGTCTCTGTCTCTAGTCGGCATAAGACTTATGCCTGCACTTTGTAGCCTTTATCCACTACTGGATGATATAAACCTTCTCTATGGTAGCCCGTACCAACTCTGGTCCCACTAGTACAGACTCCCCAGGATCAGTCCAATACAAAGGTGGTTGGCATGGTCGCCTGTATAACTCCTCAAAAGGTGCCATACCAATGGTGGTGTGATAGATGTTGTTGTATGAAAAATACACCAAAGGCAAGTGATCCTCCCAACTATGACCATTGTCGAGGATGAAAGAACACAACATGTCCTCATGGGTCTGAATGGTCTGCTCAGTCTGGTCGTCCGTCTGATGATGGAAGGTGGTGCTCAAATGAAGCTGCATCACAAAATCCTCCTACAACCCCTTATATAGCCAGAAAGTAAAATTTGTATCATGATCGGAGAAAATAATCAATGGTACTCCATGGAGCTTCAAAATCTCTTTAAAATAGAGGCATCCCAAGCTATTTACTGAACCCTGCTCTCTGATCGATAGAAAGTGTACCAACATGGTGAGTCGGTTGTCGATCACCCAGATAGAATCATGACTTCTGGATGTACACGGATGTCCTATCAAAAAATCCATGGATATCCTATCCCACTTCCACTCTAGGACCTCTATATGATGAACCCAGAAAAATAGTACCTGATGGTCCTCTTTCACTTGCTGACAAGTGAGGCACCGAGAGACAAGCTCTTCTACTACTTACCCCATTCATGACCACTAGTTCTGTCGTCAGATATCATGGTACATCTTTGCCACTCCTGGATATACCTCTATAGGGGATGTGTAAAACTCCTTCATCACTTCCTCCCGAAGCAACACTGGTACCATGGTACATCTTCTTAAAAGTATGATGTGCTCCCCATCATTAGAAAATCCATCAAGTGCATGTCATGTGGATATCAGAGCATGTCGAGCCTCGCAGTCAGTGTCCTCGTGCTACACCTCTCGGACTCACTGAAGAAGTGGGGGAGTGGCTGTAAGAGAATGAAGAAAAGAGACTCCATATCGATCCAAAAAGGATATCTGCAAAATGGCCAGTTACTCTGTATTCTCACCTAGTAGATGTATACTAGATCTTTGGATGAGTGCATCTGCTACAACCATCCTCTTCCCAGGAATATTGACTATATCAATCTTATAGTTCTAAATGAAATCGAGGCAACGTCATTGTCTCAGGTTCAGGTCCCTCTGCAAGAAGATATAACTGAGACTCTTGTGATCCGAGGTGAGTGTAAAACACTCACGAATAATGTAATGTCACCACATCTTCAAGGAAAATACCAATGTTGCAATAGCGTAGTTCTCCTCATGTTGGCTCAAATGTCAATAACCATATGTGATCACTGCTCACTCCTACATCAAGACATATCTATGTCTGGTCCCTAACATGTCACAGTAGACTAAGTACCATATGCCCTCCTCTAGTAGCATCAAGATGGGGAGCACTAGTCAGCCACTGCCTTAGCTCTTGAAAACTTTGTGGGAATCTCTCTGACCAAATGAAGGGTTTCCCCTTCTTTGTCAACGCTGATAAAGGAGATGGAACTCTGGTGAAATCTAGCACAAACTTCCAGCAATATCTAGCCAAAACCATGAAACATCGTACCTCTGTCACACTTCTGGGTGGAACCCAAGCAAGTACCGCCTCAATATTCGCTGGATCTATTGCATCTCTAGACTCCTTAGTAGCTGATTAGATCAGAATGTTTTCAATGAAGACCACCCCAAAGTGATCAAGGTATGGCTAAAAAATCATGTTCATGAGTCCCATGAACACTACTGGGGAATTGGTCATCCCGAAAGGCATAACAAATAACTCATAATGTCCATACCGACATCTAAAAGCCGTCTTCTGCACATCCTCATCTCGCACTCTAAGATTGTGATAGCCTGACATATGAACTATCTTCAAGAACCACTGTGCTCCCATAAGAAAATCAAAGAGTTTGTCAATCCTCGAGAGTGGGTACTTGTTCTTCACAATCACCTAGTTCGGGCACCGATAGTCGACACAAAGTATCAATCTCCCATCTGCCTTTTTGGTGAAACAAATCACTGCTTCCCAAGGAGAAACACTAGGCCAAATAAATCCATTCCCTTGTAAGTCCACTAGCTATACCGGCAACTCACGATGCTCCATAGGAGCCATCCAATAAGCTGGTGTAGATATCGGTGTCATCCTGGGATACAAGTCAATGTAAAATCCAACCTCTCTATGAGGATGTAGTCCTAGAACATGATCAGGGAAAAAATCTATGTACCAGTCCACCACTATAGTGTAGGATTGAAATAATGATGTAGATGCTGAATATACAAGAGGGGGGTAAATTGTATACTTTAAAATTTTCCTTAAAAAAGGAAAGATCTAATTTTAACAATGTTAAACTAATAAAATTCACGACACCTCTAACACCAATTAGAGAATTGATAAAAGGTAAGAAGTTACAAACTACTAGTTCTATGCACTTGCTTGAATCTGAAAAGTGATTCCGAAAACAGGTTCCAGAAATATGGATCTAGAAATTGAAACCTAACCAAAGATTACAATATGAGATTCTACCTTAAAGCGTATAGAATCTAAATGAATTAGAGTACAAGTGTTAGGGAATATAAGAAGATTATACTTTCTTTACAATAAAATATGCAGCGGAAAAACAAGTAGTACAACTATAAGTAAAATACAATAACTCTTTTAACCTAAAGAGAAGGGTATCCAACAACCTTGGATAAAGGTCCCTTGATTTATAATTTCAATAATGTCTATCTTACCCACACCAGGGTAAGCCCCCGATATGATGATCGTATTCTCTGTCATTCTATCCCCTCAAGCCCTCAACTTCAAGGTAGTTGGGACCTCTGTCTTCATCAGAAAGGAAGCCCTTCAACTTCACGGAAGTCAGCACCTCTATCTTCCTATCCCCGGAAGCCCTCGAATGTAATCATTAACATTCGGAGTCACACGAAGAAATCTGAACGAGCATTTCATTACGAACAAAGCATGAAAATATTTTCTCTCTAGAAATCACCTTAATAGTGTGTGTTCTCTAGAGTGATCAACTTCTTGTTGAGCTCTTTCAATTGAGCTCCTATTTATAGGCTTGGTTGGCACAGTCGGATCCCTCCTCCAACGATCATATTTTCCGTAATGATTGGAGGGACCTGTACATGTGTCACTAAACCAATGGTTAGTTAGAAACAGAATGGACGACTTCGTTTTATAACAAAACATGAATAACTGAATGCACGACATAGTTTTGTAATGAAGCATGTGTAATCATAAGAAAAACTAGAATTCTGAATGTAATAAAATAATAGTTCAGAGTCTAACCAAAAATAGAATTCGGAGTCTATAATAAAAAGGATATTCTGATTTTGTTTTAGGAATTTGGAACCTAAATTCTGTGGAAATCCAAAGTCTGAATTTCTAAGGAAATTTGGAGTCCGGTTTCATTAGGATTTAGCATCTAAACATATAAAGTTCGGATTCGAACTTATAAAAGTTCAGAGTCGAACTTAGTCGAAATCTTGAATGTTTGGAGTCAAATTTCATAAGAGTTCGAAGTCTAACTTGTAAAAGTTCGGAGTTGAACATCATAAGAATTCAGAGTCGAACTAGTAAAAGTTAGGAGTCTAGAATTCAGATTTGAACTTTGTTGGAGTTCGTATCCAGAATTCAGAGTGGAACTTCATTACAGTTCTCATCCAAAATTTGGAGTGTAACTTTATTAAATTTCACATCCAGAATTTGGAGTGGAACTTTATTGGAGTTCGTATCTAGAATTCAGATCCAAAAAACAGAATTCTTCATACCTTAGTATTATATGATTCCTAGGTTTTGGGTATGAATTCGATTTTTATACTTAAGAAAAATATTGCTATGTATAAGAAAAATATAGGTTCGGGTAAATTTCATAAATGAAGGAAATTTTCCTTATAGAAGTAAAACATAGATTTACATAGGTATAGGGTGTTTGTGATTTACAAAACATGAAAGAATATAAAATACATAAGGAAAAACTTATTGACTCAACAATATGACCCATTTTGTAATGAACAAACATCCTTATGGAAAAGAAAATAAGGTCTTTGAGAAATTTCATTAGACTTTGTAAATAAAACTTATCTCCCTTTGTTCATGATGATAGTGAATACAACTAACTCCCCCTTAGGCATTGAAACTCTAAGGATTGTATTCTGATTTTCCGGAGGGGAGTTTTCATTATCAAGGGAATGAAAAACATCGTAGTGAGAAACTCCCCCTTACATTAAGGATATCATCACTTAGAAATTTTTCTTCTTCATTTTAAATTTTTCTGTCTCATCTTTTTAGTGATTCTTTTTCCTTCTACCCTTTAGGAGTAGTTATCTTTCCTTCTCCCCTTTTGTGATTTACAAAAATAATTGAATGGAAAAGTCATAAGGAAAACCTTATTGACTCAACATACAGGATAGAATAGACTTTTCACATCATCCTCTCTGAGGGTAAGGCTAGCTAACTGATGAGTGATCATGTGGACTCTCATCCTAGTAAGTCTATCTTGTGCTGCAAAGGCTCCCTTCTCATGGGTAAAGGTAAAAATGGTTCCATCCATGTGGACACACCACAATTTGTGCCAATTATAGTCAATCTGATCATGGAAAATAGATACTCATTCCATTCCCAAGATGACGTTGTAGGGCGTCGACGCTACTACTAGGAGATCCAAGCCGAAGCTCACACATCCTAGAGTAAGCTCACACTGCCGGAAGTAGTTCCTAAACGTCGAATCCTCTCCCATAGGAGTCTCTATCTATAACGATCAAGCCAATGGCTCTGTTAAAATATCAAAGATCCAAACGAGAGAAGTGGAAATAAAAGAATGATTTGCACCTGTGTCTATATGTACTGTAGCCAAGGTGGATTAGACACATATCATACCTTTTATCATCTTTGGAGCACTATGGTTATAGGCCTTCGCTTCTTGTAGATGATCTCACCCCAGTACACCTACTTATTGTTACCGGGGTGGACCACCTTGTGGTGGTGGAGGTAACACCTCAAAATATTTTCCCACTTCCAATTGCATGGAAAACTCCTCTGTAATGTCCGCCTGCCCCTTGAGGACCTCCTTGTTTAAACCTCTGTCACTGCCTGGGCGGTCCCTTGACCATCTGCTGATCTTCCTTATGGTGGGTCGGATATTAACGATACATGTGACCTTGCCCGCTGCATATGAAACACTAATTGTTCCTCGCATGACTTGATATGTCTCTGGTAACCAACACAACTGATCCTGAGTCATGAGGTCATCCACATGTAGTTTTAGTCCTCTTGGACCTCTGTGACATCTATCTGCTACCAGCTGCAGAAGACTCTACTAGGTGATGATAGGTGGTGGGTCTCACTATTGGCGACTGCTCAGCAAGAAAACTCTCCACTAAGATGGCTCACTCTAACACCCCCAATTGCGTCGGAATGCTGAGTGAGATCATCAATTCCCTGATCTCCCGCCTCTGTGCATGATCGATGGTCCGGGACTTGAATAATGGGTCACATACCATATAATTGGTGTAGCGTGAGAGGTCAGTGAACCTCATTGAGTACTGATCCACAATCAATCAACCTAGCTGCAGATGAAGAATCTCCTATATGCACACTGGGTGATGAGTCCTTGGGACAAACTCTTCCTGAAACAGGCTCTCGAAGACTGCACAGAGAATCATCCCCTCATCATGAACCTGTAGCATCAAGCTCCACCATCTTCCAACTGCTTCCTATAGTAGATTGGTGGTAAGGATCACCATAAGATTATCTGGTGTCTCTACCAGTTGGAAAACTCTCACCATGGTCTCCAACAATTCCTCAGCCACCGGTGAGTCCGTCTCTCCCCTAAACCTAGGTGGCCTCTGGTGATGTAACTATTGTAATGTGCTCAAGTAGCATTCTCCCTCTATTGTTGGATATGGTGGCATCGGTGTTCCAACAGTTAATGGTACCACTGATGAATTCGGTAGTGCCTTTACTTAAAGTGGGACCTGCACCGACGCCTCATTGCTCAGTGGGCTATCAGTGCGTACTATACCCGGAACCATATGTAGTTGTCTTCGTGTAGGCATCCTCGAAAATAAATAGGTGCTCCCCGGTCAATAAGTTATACCTGTTGAGATGAATCAATGAGATGACAAAGAAAAATCTTGAAAAAACACACGCAATAATTGTTTTTGTGCACTGAGTAAGAAACTAGAAGTAAGTGTCCTGGTGTATGGATACGTCGGCCACCACAACAACACTAGATTCCCTAAACATAAAACCACACTTACTATACATAACACTATTTTCATTAAAAATATCATATTCCTATTTTCTATGGAAGAACTGACTCTATTGATACCAATTTGTCCTGACCCATCCCCCGGGACCCGTGGCGTGACTAACCCCAAGCCCGCCTTCACTAGGCCAGGGGATGGCGACAAGTACCGAAGGCGTATTACCTTAAACCAGGAAGTCATTTACTTTATATACTATAAACACATGCAACCAAGAACACATGAAGATACAAACACGAGTAAAATGTAGAGAAATATAGTCCAAAAAGTAAGTAAAAAGGGGCCAGAATACATGCTCGGTTGGAAATTACAAGAAAACTGAAAGGTACAAGTAAACTAAAAGTGATCATTTTATCACCCACCAAGGATCCAACCAGAAGGGTAGGTACCACTCTTGAACGACCATCTATGCGGAACGCCTCATCTAATTTCCACCTTCATGCTACCTCTAGTCTTGGTACTCTCGTCCTCAGTCCGCATTTTCCATCGTCGGCACCAAACATAACAAAGTACAGGAGTTTCCTGTGATGGGGTGACTATGATGATACTCAGTAGGGACCCTGAGACCCTAAAGGTCTCACAACATCCTCAAAGCATAAAAAATTGCATGAAATCAACTAACCACCTTACTTATGTATAGTCCCATACTTATAACAAAGTTATAAAGTGAAACCCTCTCAATCATGAGGAAACACAAGGTCCAACTCAAAAGGCCAAAGAACAACTGTTCCAAAAAGTACAGAATACAACGAAGGTAAGTACTAGATAGGTACGCCACACTGAAGAATACCACCATGGTATTACTATGAATGAAAGTATCACACATGTAAGAAATTAACTCACACCAGGTATAAAAAAGGTATAATTTTAGAGATAATTATATGTAACTACAAATTCATCTTACATTATTAAGAGGCAGACCCATGAAGGATCCCAAATCATCATCAGACCCATAGATGAACGTAGTACATCATCAGAACCGCACATGATCCTAGTACATCGTTAGTACATCATCAGACATACAGAGGGTCCTAGTATATCATCAGTACATCATCAGACCAACACAAGATCCTAGTATATCATCAGTACATCGTCATACCCACACATGGTCTTAATACATTGTCTGTATGTCGTGAGACCCACACAAGATCCTTGTACATTTCCAGAACGTTTTCAAACCCACACATGATCCTATTACAACGTCATTATGTCAGAAAACCCACACAGGATCCGAGTATATCATTAGTACATCGTCAAACCCACATAGTATCCCAGTGCATCATCTGTATATCATCTAACCCACACAGGATCCTAGTACATCATCATAGCCAGCTACATTATTCCTGCACTACGCTTGGTTGTCTCTGGGAGGGTCCGCACCTCAAGCCACTGGTTTATACCCCAACTACCACTAATTCCCACAAATATGGTTCCCAATGTACTGCCACATAATTGGGGTCTCAACGTAATAGACTGTGCATCAATCAGACGCCTGATCTGTAAGTTATTAGCCTTTTAGTCCTGAGCACCCAGGTAGATTCGTGCTCAGTCCAACCCCACCATACCCCAACATTAAAAAAACTCAAGTGGGGTATACCAAAATGTTTGTTCGCTCCAAGGATTCCAGCGCTGTTGATAGCTCGGAAAATGGAAGCCCGGTGAAAATGATATAGTCGAAAGTACGTATAGGGTCGAAACTAGTCTGGGTTCGGTTCGACACAGTCAGTCCGACCCAGCCCGACTTGGCCTGTGCTGACATTGTTTGGTTCAGGTCGGCCTGGCCCACAGGGACCAGCATGTCCTGGAGACATACGGGGCGGGGTAGCTTTTGTGTCCCCCATTCTCAAACACTGAATGGCTCAACTGTTCGGTTGCTATCCAGCACGCGGGACCCGAGCCGGTGCCGCTCGGTCCAGCTCGGCCGACCGAAATGGCCGATCCTTGGGTCCTCCCGGAGGCGTGTCGTGTGCCGCCACTCTACGGCCAGCTGAACACTAGCCGCACCTCCGGCATCCTCCGCAGCCCCTTTATGTGATGGCGGGACATCGTGAGCCACCTATAAAGGTCGGCCAAATGTCGACCGCCTTCTCCTATTTCTCCACTTTAGAAGAAGTGACCCTTGATCATCGGGTGGCACGGACGTGCACCGCCGCCCCATCGTGTGGCTGACCTCCACTAGCCGCCACCTTTCCCCACTGTGTAGGATACAGAAACCATGAATAATAGTGGAGGGATCAGGCCGTGTTCCTTTTGACTGCACCCTCTGCATTAGTCCAGTAGCAGGAAAATCAACAAGATTAATTCAACTCGAACCATGAAAAAGAGGCAAAAAAACATCTACCTTGATGGTTCGGTTGATGTTTTTCAGCGGTTGAGATGGATTGGCGTTTGTTGATCCTGAAACAATTCTCCTACAACAATGTCAGTGAGGAGAGGAAAAAGGTGAAGTCAGTGATGATAGTGTTTCCTCGATCGTCGGTTCATTCGTCATTGGAGATCCTTTTATGGAGTTCTTCATTGGAGAAATATTCATCAAAGGATAAGAGTTAGTCATTGGATAATGTTTCTCCAATGTTCTCCCCACTCTCCCGTTTACCAAAAAGTTTCCTCCAATGATAAACTGAGGATCCAACTTAAATTTATATAGCTTTATACATTTATTTAATGTTGGCACAAAATATTGTGGCTCAAATAATTAATTGGAGAGTTGGTAAAATTAAAGGAGATAATAAATTAATGTGGAGTTGAGAGTTTTCCCCCCATTAAGAGGTTTTTGGATGGTCAACACCACAATAAACTAGGTTTAGAGGTTTTCAAAAAGAAAAAGAAAACTGTAAAACATATTTTTTTTCTTCCCTGAAAAAACATGAAAACTAACTTCCACCCATGAACAACTATCGTCGAGGTGAAAGTCTCATTAAGCGAATACTGGCGCTGCGAGTTCAACGGTGTCCTCAAATTTTAATTATGAGCACCATTTTAAAATTTTTAAAAACCCACTCACACATTTAATGAACGTACCAGAAGAAAAGTTCAGAAATTAATTCAGGGCACATCGAGACTCAGAATCATGTGCCGTCAATTTTTGTAGACTCGTAAAAATTTCCATATAAAAAAATTACTTGTAATTTTAAGTCATTAAATTATCCCCACTAGATGGATTTAGGTCCACGTAAGCCACCACTCAAACTAAAGAAACAAGTGGGGGTACTGAGCACAAATATATTCCTCCTACTCCCATTTGTTATCCTGGAGGTTCCCGTGCAGCCAGAAAACACGCACTAGAGGTATCGACCACCCACATAGGACCTGCTCCTCTCGATTCTCAATCTCCACAAGAACCTCCAAAAAAGTCACCCCATCGTTGATGTCTGGCTTTCCATGGTAGATTATTGGAGGTGGGTAACAGACATATCTCCTCATCTAGGATACTTGGAATACATTATGCACCCAGTGAAACTGAGGGAGAAGTGGTAAGCGGTAAGCCACATTGCCAACTCTATTGAGGACCTAGAAGGGCCTAATAAACCTCAAAGATAACATGCTGCCCCGACCAAATCTCAGTAAACCATGTCGGGGTGAGACTCATAGAAAAGCGTGGTCACCATCCTCGAAATCCAGTGGTCTCCATCTCCTATTGTCATAATACTTATACCTAATCTATGCTCTCTTCATTTACTCCTAGATGATCGACATCTTTTCTGTGGTAGCCCGTACATTCTCTGGTCCAACTAGTACTAAATCCCCTGGGTTAGTCTAGTACAAATGAAATCTGCAAGGTCTCATGTATAACGCCTCAAAAGGTGACATCTCAATGGTGGTGTGATAGCTGTTGTTGTATGAAAACTTCACCAAAGGAATGTTATCCTCCCAACTATGACCGAAGTCGAGGAAGAAAGCACGCAGCGTGTCCTCAAGGGTCTGAATGGGCCACTTAGTCTAGCCATCTATCTGAGGATAGAAGGAGGTGCACAAAGGAAGATATATCCCCAAAGCCTCCTGCAACCCCTTCCATATATAGTAAGTAAAACATGAATCCCGAACGTAGAAAATCATCGAGGGTAATCCATGGAGATACATAATCTCTTGAAAATAGTGGCATCCCAAACACTCTATTTATCCACGGTCTTTGATTGATAGGAAGTGGGATGGCATGGTGAGTTGGTCGACGATCACCCAGATAGAATCATGAACTTTGGATGTACATGAAATTCAATTCATCAGGTTAGTTTATATCCCATCCCACATCCACTCTGGGACCTCTAAAAGATGAACCAAGCCTATAGGTACCTGATGCTCCGCCTTCACTTGCTGACAAGTGAGGCACTGAGAGACAAAATTTTCTACTGCTTTCTTCATATCTAGACACCAGTAATATAGTCATATATTCTGGTACATCTTCACCTCTACTAGATATACCACTATAGGGGAAGTGTGGAACTCCCTCAACACTTCCTCTCGAAGAAACACCAGTATCATGGTTTGCCCTCTCAAAATAATGACGTGCTCCCCAACTTCAGAAAATCTATCAGGTGCCTATCCTGTGGATATCTGAGCACATCAACTCTCATAGTCAGTGTCCCCACGCTGTGCCTCCCCAACTCACTGATGAATTAGGAGAGTGACTGTAAGAGACTGAAGAAAATATTATCCATCTCGATCCACAAAGGATATTTAGAAAGCTGCCAGCTGCTCTGTCGCCTCACCTAAAAGATGTATACCAGATCTCCAGCAGAGTGGATCTCCTACAAACTTTCTCTTCCATGGAGTATAGAATTTCTTGAATTCATAGTGATGGAGGAACTCAAGAAAACATCCTTGTATCAGTTTCAGGTCCCTCTGCGAGAAGATATACATGAGACTCTCGTGATCTAAGTAGACTGTAAATGCTCGCCCATTATGTAAAGTTACCACATCTTCAAGATAAATACCAATGATGATAACTCCAGGTCATGGGTAGCGTATATCTTCTCATGATGTATCATTTTTCATGAAATTAAACCTCTAGGATCCTGAACTGGAACTTCGATAGCTTACTATAATGCTGGTGCTCTCTCTGTGTGTTTAGAGCTATCCGAAAATGATAGGCATAATCCTCCTTAGTAGCCAGGTAGATCAGAAAGTCTTTAGTGAATACCACCACAAAGTGATCAAGGTTTGGATGAATGATCAAGTTTAAGAGTCCCATAAACACTTCTAGGGCATTTGTCACACCGAAAGGCATAAACAAGAACTCATAATGGTCATACCGACATCTGAAAGCTGTCTTCTGCACATCCACTTCTCACACTCTGATATGGTGATATCCTGACCTATGTTCTATCTTCGAGAACCACTGTTCTCCCTTCAGCTGATAAAAGAGGTCATCAATCCTTGGGAGTGGGTACATGTTTTTCACAGTCACCTAGTTCAGTCGCTGATAGTCGACACAATTTCTCAAGCTCCCATTCGCCTTCTTGGTGAACAAAATCAGGGCTACCCAAGAAGAAACACTGGGCCGAATATATCACCTCCTTGTAAGTCCTCCAACTATACCCACAGCTCACAAAGCTCCGCGGGATCCATAAGATATGATGGTGTAGAAATCAGTGTCATCTTGGGGTACAAGTTAATGTAAATGTCCACCTCCATGCGAGGAGGTAGACCTGGAACATCATCAGGGAAAACATCCTGATACTAGTCCAACACTACCAGAGAGCTCATAATATCCACATCAACTGCTCCGAGGGAATAGCCAGCCAACTGATGAGTGGTAGGATACACTCTCCTCTGAGTAAGTCCATCATGTTCTATAAAGGATCCCTTTTCTCCGGTGAAGGTAAATCTGGTTCCATCTGTGCTGACACACCACACTTTGTGCCTAATACAATCAATCTGAGCATGGACTGTAGATAAACAGTTCATACCATAGATGACATCATAAGGCCTCAACGCCACTATTAGTAGATCTCAGTCGAAGCTCTTGCCTCCTAGAGTAAGCTCACACTGCCGACACCTATGTGTAATCATTGAATCCGCTCTAGTAGGAGTATCTACACATAAGGATCGAGCCAACAGCTCTGTCGGAATCTCTATGCTCCGAATGAGGGCAGTGTTAATAAAAAAATGACCAGTACCTATTTCTATAAGTACTGCACCTAAGGAGGAGTAGATACATATCATACCTAATATCATCTCCGGAGCACCATGGTCATAGGCCTCAGATATTTGGACCTGAGCTCACCCATGTCCACCTACTACCATTGGTCGGGGTGCACCACCAGGTGGTGGTGGCGGTAACACCTCAAATAATTACCTAACACTAACTGCATGGCTAACACCTCTTCCCTGTTTGTGTTCTCCATGAGGACCTCCTCGGTCGAACCTCTATCTCTACATGGGCGGTCCCTCAACCGTCTGCGGATCATCCATATGGCGGGTCGGATAGGCACGAGCCTTGTGACCATGCCTGCTATATGTGAAACATTTCATGTTCCTCACATAACTGGCTCTGTCTCTAGTTCCCCACCCAACCGATCCTGATTCATGAGTTCATCCACCTATCAGTTTGGTCCTCTTGGACCACTGTGACATATCTCTGCTACCAGCTATAGAAGAATCCACTACGTGACAACTGGTGGTGGGTCTCGCTGCTGTTGACTTCTCAACAAGAAAACTCTCCACAAAGAGGGATCTCTCTAACACCATTACCTACGTCAGAATGCTAAGTGAGATCATCGATTCCCTAATCTCCCACCTATGTCCCTGCATGAAGGTCCGTGCCTTAAAGAATGGGTCACGTACCATATTAGTGGAGTAGCGTGAGAGGTCAGTGAACCTCGCTGAGTACCAAGACAATGTCATTCTTCCCTGCTAGAGATGAAGAATCTCCTATATGCGAACTGCACGAAGAGTCGCTGGGACAAACTCTTCCCAAAACAGGCTCTCGATGTCTGCCAAGAAAAGATTTACCTCGTCGTGAACCTAAAGCATCTGGCTTCACCATCTGACTACTGCTTCTTGTAGAAGACTGGTTGCAAGGATCACCATAAGATCATCCGTTGTCTCTATAAGTCAGAAAACTCTCACCACAGATTTAAACCAATCCTTAGTCTCCTGTGGGTCTATCTCTCCCCTGAACCCGGGTGGCCTCTGATGCTGTAACTCATGGAATGTTCTTAGGCAGTGTTCTACCTCTGCTGCTGGAGCTGGTGGTATCGGTGTACCAATGGTTAATGGTACTGTTGATGCCTCCTCTACTGCTATTATTTGAAGAGGGCCATGCATCGAGGCCACATCACTCGGTGGGCTTTCTTTGCATACTATACCCGGAACCATAGCTGTCTGTCTGTGTGGATGCATCCTGAAAAGAAACAGGTGCAACACGATCAATAAGTTATACCTGGTGAGCTGACTCAAAGAGATATCAATGAAAAATCTTGAAAACACACACAAAAAGTGTTTTCTTGCACTGAGTCAGAAATCAGAAGTCAGGGTCTTGGTGTTTGGATACGTCGGACACCATACCAACACTGGATTCCCTAAAATAATAACCATTCTTACTATACATAACACTATTTCCGTTAAAAATTTTAGAGTCTTATGTTCTACGGTAGAACCGACTCCCTTGATACCAATTTTTCAATATCCGTCCCCTAGGACCCGTGCCGTGACAACCCCAAGGCTGTCTTCCATAGGCTAGGGGATAACGACTAGAACTGAAGGAATATTTTCTAAAATAGGTAAGGCATTGCCTTTATATCCTGTAACCACACGCAACCAAGCACATAAAAAGATACAAACATGAGTAAACTGTATAGAAAAAGAGTTCTAAAAGTAATTCAAAAGGGGCCAGAATACAAGCCCAACAAGAAAGTACAAGACAAATGAAGGGTAAAAGTAAACATAAACAACTCTGGTGAACACCTGCCAAGGATCCTACCTGAAGGGGAGGTACAGTCCTCGAACGACCATCTCTAAAGTACACCTCATCTAATTTCCACCTCTGAGCTACCTCCATTCCTGGTACACTCGTCCTTAGTCAGCGCTATCTGTTTTCTACACCAAACACAAAATGAAGCGAGCATATCCCATACAGGGGTGAGTATGTAGATACTCATTAGGGACTGAGAGACCCTTAAGGTCACACAAAATTTACAAAGGATAAAACAAAAAGCATGAAAGAAATTGAATACCACCAAGGTATTACCATGAAGGAAAGAACCAAAAAAGTACAAATGCATATCACATCAGGTATAACTTAGGTAGATTAGTAGAGATGAATAGATATAACTACAATTTCATCTTACTCTATTAAGAGGAAGACCCACGAAATATCAAAAATCATCATCAGACTCACAAAGGATCGTAGTACATCATCAGACCCACATAGGATCCTAGTAATTCATCAGTACATTGTCAGACCCACATAAGATCCTTGTACTTCATCAGTACATCGTCAGACACACACAAGATCCTAGTACATCATCAGTACATTGTCTGACCCATATAGGATCCCATTACATCGTTAGTACGTCGTCAAACCCACAGAGGATCCTAGTACATCATTAGTACATCGTCAGATCCACACAGGATCCTAATACATCGTCAGTACATTGTTAGATCCACAAAGGATCCGAGTAAATTGTCAGACCCACACAGGATCCCATTACATCATCAGTACACCATTAGATCTACACAAGATGCTAGTACATCGTCACAGCCAGCTACAGTGTTCCTGCACTATGATTTCTTGTCTCCGGGAGGGTCCTCTCCTCAAGCCAACGGTCAATATGCCAATAGCCACGAGGTACCAAAAAGAACTATCACAATGGACTGCCACATAATAGGAGTATCAACACAATAGATGGTGCATCAATCAGACGCCCAGTTTGTTTGTTAATATCCTTTTAGTACCAAGGGCCCGGTTGGATTTGTGCTCAATCCAACTAAACTATACCCCAATATTATCCAAAACCCAATTGGGGCATACCAAAAGGTCCTTCTTCCTCCATGATTTCGGGTGTTGTAGATAGTGTGTCAAAAAGAAGCTCGGTGCCAAATATATGGCTGAAAGTACTTATAGGGTCAAAATTAGTCCGGGTCCAGTCCGACCCGGTTGGACTGACATGGCCTGACCTGCACTGGGATGACCCAACTAGGGCCATCCCAGTCCGGTTCAGGTCAACCCTGCCCATGGGGTCTGGCCCGGCCTGGTGGCATGTGGGGGAGCCACACGCCCCCCACTCTCAAAAAAGGAACAGCTCTGTCGTTCGGTTTCCAGATAGAATGCTGGACCAGAGTGGGTCCTACTCTATCTAGGTCAACTGGCCAAAATGGCATTCCCTTGAGTAATCACAGCAGCACGTCGTGTGCCTCTACTCCATGACTGGATGAACGTTGGCTGCCTTCCCCTACATCGTCGTGGTAGAAGCCGTGACCGTTGCTCATCAGGTGGCATAGACACACGCCATCGCCCTACGACTGTCCTCCACTGGGCGCGACCTTTCTCCACAGTGTAGGATACGACATCCTTGAATAACATTAGAGGGATCGGGCTGTGTTCATTTAGTCCGCACCCTCCACATTAGTTCGGTAGCATGCACATCATGAGGATTAATTCAACTCAACTCATTAAAAATAAACATCAAAACCCCTACCTCGATGGTTCGGTTGAAACATATAATATCATTAAATAATGAAAATTGAGGATATAAATTGTCATAGTGTATTATATACAACACAAAAAAGTTAAAAGTTGTGATTATGGAATAATTATCAGAGAAACAAAATACAGACTATAAATCCCCTTACCACGAGTCATGAGTTCATTCGTATACATTAAATACTCATATATAATAAATATAATATTATTATACATCTTTTCAAGATCAATATTAATATAAACTAACATATACATTTTACTTATGAATTTATATTACTTACTTATTAATGATTCCATGCCATTGTTATGTTCCTCGTAATAACCCATTTTTTTATCAAACATGATTGGACTTTTTGTTCATGGTCCACTTACATAGATAATGATTAAATATTCTCCAAAATGATAAAAATTATAAATAAATAATATATATTTACAACATATATATGTATAGTTTTTCAAAAAATCTATATGTTTAAAATAAAATATACTATTTATGGAGACGATATATTATACGTATGCATGATCGTTTATTTCTTTTCCTTAGAAGGTAAATAAAATAACATAAAATTATATATTACAATCATAGATAAGATTTTTAATTTATATATTTTACATATTCTTATTAAATCCATCCCTAACAAGTCCTATGAAAATATTCAATAAAATTCATAGCATCGCGATACGATAGTCTACCGTGTACACAAATGACGTAATCATATTCCCCCAAAGAGGAATGAATAAAGACATGTTTTATATAATAATTACAGAATTCTAATAACATCATAAAGAAAATATATATCATATATAAATGATAAATACATCATTATTCCCAACCTCTAATGGTGATAATGGATGAACGAATGACATTGGTTCGTGAGGCGGTAGTCCACCGTACACACGAACAATCATTGTTAATCCCATTTGATGGTAGTATGTGATGTTTTAAATCATACACCTAACATAAAAAAATATAAATATAATTTATATATTTATATATTGAATTTATTTTATAAAAATTATGTCAAATAATTAAATCCGTTAAAGTAAGTAATAAAATAAACACATTTGTTTATAAAAGTTACCTCTTCTTCAGGTATCTCCTTTTTCATTCCACCAGACGACATCCTTGGTTATATTTATAAAAAATTAAAGGACTTTATGTTTAATTTAGGGATGTTGTTAGTAGATTTGGATATGGTTAATTTGAGCCAAATAGGTTTTGATGTGCGAAAACAAGATAAGAATATATTCCATTTTATTATAGAGGGGTGGGGAACTCTATGAATTCCTCAAATGAATAATTTATATTAAATTCAATATCAATCCTAACACATCCAAAAGTCCATCTATTCCAATCTCATATAATTTAAATATTAAATTTCATCACCCTATATATTTTATTCATGTTTTCCTGCTATTTTAAACATCACTATTTTGATTACCCCATAGATATACTATTTTAATTTTTCCGAAGGTAACACCATTTTATAAAATAAAAAGGTTTTATCTTTAATATATTTATTTATATTCAGACCAAAAAAAATAAAAATTTATTATAATTTTGAAGCTACATTTCCCCCTTTTTCCTTCTTTAAAAATTATATGAATTTTCAAAAATTTAATAATTTTTTTTTCATAATATATCTTAAGATTCCATTTTGACACTATTCATTATGATAGAATTAAGAAAATAAAAAAAGATCTATAAAACCCAAAACTTTTTCAAAACCACTATTATGTCATAATATTATAATTTTTTTAAGACCATAATTAATTGAAATTCCATTTTATTTCATATTTTTAATATCATTTATTTGATTGTTTCATTAATTACTTAATACCTACATCATTAGTGTTAATTTGTAAGGTACTTAATTCATCAATAAAAATTTAAAATAAATTAAATTGATCAATATAAAAATAATATACATCCAAAAATATTTATGGTTGAATGTATCTTATGAATTACCTTATATAAGCAATATTACACTTATTAACGACATTAGCCTGACAGGGTAGACATTTCATGAAATAAAATAATATATGGTGTTTAATGTCATACAATTGGCTTCAATAGGTCATAAATACTACCTAAGGATGATTTTGGTCTTTTATAACTCATAAAATAAAAATAGGAAATATAATATGGTAATTTTACAAAATTTATAATATTATTTCTACCATTAATTACATGATTTACCTTTAATGAAAGTAGTAAAATTAATAGGTTTACTAATAATATTTTCCAAAAAAATGAACATCTTTGATATATTTTGAAATTAAAATTAAAATAATGGATTACATTTTTCTAAATCCAGAAACATTAGTGGCTAAAATTTATTTAAAATTAATTCTATAGATGGGGTGAGAAAGTTGGTTTGTAATTTGAAATTGTTCAAATGTTTGAAAAGTTTTTATTTCCAAATTTAAAATGAAAATGATATAAATCGATGTCAATTTAATTATATCTATATAAAGACTTGTATTTTACTTTAAAACAAATTTAAAATATTATTTATCTTTATAAATTATTTATATTAAATGTCGATTTACAATTAAAATGGAGTATTTTCACTATTCATCAAGAACTGAAAGTTATCAGAAAAATATAAAAAATTCATCCAACGTAAATATTAAAATTATTATTTCAGAAGTGAATTATAAATTATGATTTTTTTTAAAATTGTCAAAATTTACTTCCAAATCACATACATAATTAAATTACATCAAAAATGCCTTTTTGAAAAAAATCATTTTTCTTCTGCTTACAATTGGATATTTTTATTATTTTATTCCTATAAAATATATTGGATGAATTACCAAAAACTTAAATTAAGGTATAACATATAAATTTCATCAATATTGGTCATTAATTGTGATTACTTCAACTACGATAAAAAGAATTTTAGGGGAAAAACAACATATATTTTTAATGGGTTTTTATGTTCATTTTTAATTAATTAGTCACTGATGAATAAATATCAAAATTAAAATAATATAATCAATTTTATAAATTTAAATTTGTAGGGTACATCTATCTTGGTAAATAGTATATTATTTCAGTAAAACTAAGTCATGTGTGTAATGATATCAATCAAAGGAACATGGAATTCTTTATAGAATAAGACACATATTGTGTTTCATATAATAAAAGAAAATATAAGTTTTATGTGTTTTGATTCATTAATATTTTGTTTCGTGTAATGAATTAATGACTTGTGGTATTGTGAAAAGAAATCCATTGTAGAAATAGTATTTATTAAAAAAATACATAAAAACTAAAGGTGCTTCATTGTACCTCCCTTAAAATTTTTTTCTCCCTCAAAACTCACCATTCTAATACAAAAATGAGGTCACTTCTCTCTCATTATATCCTCTTGTTCCCAAATAGCTTCTTCAAACTGATGAATTAACCAAAAACCATTTACCAGGTGAGTGTTCTTCTTTAATCAAATTCTCTATATCATATCCTCTTTCTAAACCGGTTGTTCCCAATAAGAAATATATTTCTCTAGTGGTGTAAACTCTTAGCTAAGTATATTTGATTGATTAGGAAAACAATAATAGATAAGAGATACATGAAAAAAATCATGTACTTTGGGGAGATTTTATAGAAGTCCCAATCCATAAGACACTATATTGATATGATCAAATAATTAGATCCATTCTATTTGAAATTACAATTTGAAAATCAATGTTGGGTGTTTGAGAATTTTTTTGGAAACAGACATTATAAAAAGGGTCAATAAAACATACTCTTAAAATAGGTAAATTAAAAGGAAAATATCACCCCATAACTTGGTTTCTAATTAAGAAAACATTAGAAAAAAGTGAAAATAGACATAGAATATTATTCCATATATCTTTTCCTAATGGATAATGATGGATAATACGGTCATTAGAAGGAACATAATCCCAAAACAAAGAATAAATAGGTCTGTAAAAGGCTATTGATATCATCATTAATGAAGACAATATGATAACATTTTATTTAAAAATCAATAGAGAAGTAATAATAGATTTATATTTTCTCATATGTACAATATAACTCTTTATATACGTCTTGATCAACTCGTACATAATCTATTACTCCAATAAATAATGATGAAATTTTAATTCCTACATAACTAGTGAATTATAATATCCATAATGATATAAACTATATTTCATTATTTCTATAGTTTTTATTAAAAAATTCAAAAAACAAATTATTTGATATGAAAAAATGTTCATATTGTTAACCATTATTATCTAAAACCTCCTTAAATGGACAACATAAACCTTTCCATAAATAGTAATCCCTTTTTGACCCTTCTAGAATGTGAAAATCTTGAATTTTAAAAATAATTTCACTAAATTTCTCAAAATCAACTTAACATTAATCTCCCATATATCATAACAAAAATCTGGATTGTTACATACCAATTAGGTGAATACCTTCACCACATATTCTCCTAAAACATGGGAACAACCTTCGTTAACATTATTAATTATTGAATTTAAGAATTATTCCTCATTATTTATAAAGATTATTTTATACAATCATTAAATAAAAATATTTTGTAAAATCTATTAATGATATCATAAAACACATTTTAACATGTCAATTCACTATTTTGAGGTAATAAATACTACCCAGTTTTAGTTATGCTTATCCAACATATTTTAATCCAAAATAAACACTATTTTCGAAAAACTAAGAATATATTGAGGGTCACCTTTCCTAAATCATGTTTCTCTAATAAAATATATCATTTATATTAAATCAATTTTCTAGCTCATCTGTGTCATTCAACATATTATTTTAAATCCATAACAAATAATTGATGTTGACTAATTATAAAATTCTTCATTATTCTATAACATAAAAAATATTTCTAATATATTATCACAAACTGTCTCTTGGGACCCATGTCGTGACAAAACCCAAGCCTGCCTTCCATAGGCCAGGGGCTGGTGACTAGCACCGATGGCATTTTCCCTAAAACTGGGAAGGCATTGCCTTTATATCCTGTAAACACACGCATCCAAGCACACAACAATATACAAACACTAGTAAACCGTATAGAAAGAGAGTGCTGAAAGTTAGTAAAAAAGGCTCTAGAATACAAGCCAAAATGGAAAGTACATTACAAATTAAAGGCATAAGTCAACTGAAATAGCTCTTGTGAACAGCCACCAAGGATCCTACCTGAAGGTTAGGTACAGCTCTCGAATGACCGTCTCTACGGTATACCTCATCTAATGTCTACCTGCGAGTTACCTCCAGTACTAGTACTATCATCCTCAGTTAGCTTTGTTTGTCATCTGGACCAAACAGAACGAGGTGCGGGAATATCCCATGTAGGTGTGAGTATGACAAAACTCAGTATGGACCTCGAGACCCTCAAGGTCTCCCAAAATCCTCAAAGCATAAAACCAACTAGAAAACATAGGTATATTCCCATACATATACCAATGTTATCAAGTAAACCCATCTCAATAATGAGAAAACACATGTTCCAACTCAAAATACCAAATATCAATGGTTCCACAAAGGAAGGAAAACCATGAAGGTAAATACCACACAGGTACACCACACTGAAGAATACCACCAAGGTATTACCATGAAGGAAAGTACAACACATGTATGAAATCAGCTCACACAAGGAATAACTTAGATATAGTAGTAGAGATTATTACATGTAAATACTAATTTAACTTGCTCTGTGAAGAGGAATACCCAATAAGGACCCAAAATCATAATCAGACCCTAAGAGGATCGTAGTACATCATCAGACCCACACAGGAACCTAGTAAATCATCAGTACATCGTCAGACCCACACATGATCCTAGTACATCATCAGTACATCGAAAGACCCACAACGGATCCTAGTAAATCTTTAGTACATAGTCAGACCCACAAACGATCCTAGTACATCATCATTACATCGTCAAACCCACATAGGATCCCATTACATCGTTAGTACGTCGTCAGACCCACACACGATCCTAGTACTTCGTCAGTATGTCGTCAGACCCAAACAAGATCTGAGTATGTCATCAGTACATTGTCCTACCCACACAAGATCCCAGTACATCGTCAGTATGTCGTCAGACCCACATAGGAACCTAGTACATCGTCACAGCCAGCAATAGGGTTCCTGCACTAAGCTCACCTGTCTCTTGGAGGGTCCACTCCTCAAGACACTGGTCAATACTCAAACTACATCGAAGTCCCACGAAGAAGTATTCCAATGGACATCCATGTAATAGGGGTCTCAACGCAACATAATATGCATTGATCAGACTCCCGATCTATAGGGTATTAGCCTTTTAGTCCTGAGGGCCTATTTGGATCCGTGTTCGATCCAACCCGACTGTAACCCAACATTATCAAAAACTCAACTGGTGTATAACAAAATGTATGTCTCACTCTAAGGTTTATAGCACCGCATATGGTTCGTCAAACAAATGCATGGTGCCAATGATATGGACGAAAGTAACTATAGGTTTGATACTAGTCCGGTCAGGTCCGACCCGGTCTGTCCAACCCGTTCTGGTTTGGGTCAACTCAGTCCGACCTTCTATTTCCATCCCGTCCTGGCAGCATGCAGGGGGGGAGTCGTGTGCCCACCACTCTCAAACATGGAATGGATCGGCCGTCCGGTTTCTAGCCAATACGCTGGACCAGAGTGAGTGCTGCTCGGTCATGCTCGGCCGACAGAAACAGCCGGCCCTTGGGTCCTCTTGGCCACATGTCATGCACCGCCAGTCTGCAGCCGGCTGAATGCCACCTGTGCCTCCTCCATCTACTGTAGCTATAAGGGCCATGATATATTGCTCCGACAGTGGCGTGTCGTGTGCCACATCTCCATGACCAGCTGAATGTCGGCCGCATTCTCCTTAGTCATTGCGGTACAAGACACGACCCTTGCTTGTCGGCTGTCTCAGATGCATGCCGCCACCCAATCGTGCGGACTGCCACCGCTGGCCACCACCATTCATCACCGAATAGGATACGACAACCATGAGTTACAGTAGATGGATCGGGTCGTGTTCGTTTGGACCGCACCATCCAAATTAGTTTAGTAGAAGGTAGATCAAGAGGATTAATTCACCAGAAACCATGAAAAATAAACAAAAAAACCAATACCTCAATGATTCATTTGATGATTGTCCACAGTTGAGAAGGATTGGAATTTTTTTATCCCGAAACAAGTCTCCTTCTATAACGTCAGTGAGGAGACGAAAAAAGTGAAGTCAGTGATGACGGCGCTTCCTCAATCGTCGGTTCGTTCGTCATTGGAGATCCTTCGATGGAGTTCTTCATTGGAGAAATATTCATTGAATGATAAGAGTTCTTCATTACAGAATGTTCCTCCAATGTTCTCCCCACTCTCCCCTTTGCCAACAATTTTCCACCAACGATAAAATGAGGATCCAAAATAAATTAAAGTGGGTTTATACATTTAATTTATTTTGGAACAAAATTAAATGGCTCAAATAATTAATTGGAGAGTTGGCATAATTAATTGGGAGAATAAATTAATGGTGAGTGGAGAGGTTTCCCCCCCCCCATTAAAAGGTGTTCGGGTGGTCCCCACCACCAAAACCTATGTTGAGAGGTTTTCAAAAATAAAAATAAAACTTTAAAAAAATTTATTTTTCTTCTTCCATGAAAAATCACAAGAACTAACTTTCACCCTCAACTCACTATCTATGAGGCTAAAGTCTCCTTAAGAGAATATTGGTGCTATGTGTTCAATGATGTCATCAGATTCCAATTTCGAGCAATGATTTAAAAGAAACAAAAAAACCCACTTGCACGTTTTTATAAATTACCTAATGAAACGTTCAAAAATTCATTCCGGGCACATCTGGACTCGGAATCACATGCCGTAAATTTTCACAGACTCATAAAAATTACCATATAATTCAAAAAAATTACATAGAATTTTCAGGTCTTTACATATATTATTCATGAATTCTGTTATATAAAAACCCAGTCATTCCAGTACATAATTTTCATATTCTACATCCCTAATACTAAATAGTTGAGATTTCCCTTTGTCATTTTCTTTTTTATGTCAATCATTACCATTAACCCTCATGTTTACGCACTATTTAGAACAATTTTCATTCTATTTATACTTGACAAAATGATGTGTGGGACGTGTATTATGTGATGATTTCTCTTTAATCTCATTGTAGGATAATTTCATCCCATTACCTCAACAATAAAATTCTTGATGACCATCCTTTACACACATAAAACATTTATTGTTCCCCTTAATAAAATTTCATCTTTCCTTATTGATACACCCACACACATTGTTTTTTCCATGAAAGTTGTGGTCAGATTATATTTATTGTTTCTCAAACTAATCATTCCACTATAGAATATTTCAGTGTTATTGTTGGGTTGATCTTATGGGGAGAAAGAGCTGGAAGACATGGGAAATGTCTTAGAAAACTTTCGTGTAGGATTCCTCACATGTTTGATCACGTTTTTTAATTCCAACACTAATAGAACTGGGTTTAGGATCAGAGATAAAGAATGAATCGGGATCAATTTTCAGTTTAGTTGAAAGGATAATCCAAATTCGTACTTGGTACGGTCTTAAACGTTAGTCTAAGAAGAATATGGAGGTAACTAATAGGTCATGGTTAGACCTTATATTAATATATAGTTTGGATATATTCCTTGGTTAAGAGATAACTAAAACCTAGATCCATTAAACATATCTTCTATGGAATAAAGTGAGATAGGTTATTGGTCATAAACTATTATACTTCAATCAGGAAAGGGTTGTTCATTAAATAATCCCATGGAAATGGGTTTTCAATTTAATTGGATTGAAAATTATAATTTACCATCCCTACTAATATTTATGATTACCTATATTATAATTAATTATTAATTATATTCAATCAACCCTAATCTTGATCCCTATAGTTTGAAAATAATTTACACATGATAAAATTGATTATAGATAGATAAAGATATTCCATCATGATTGACATTCCAATAAAAACTTTGATAATATGACTTATAGTCATTCAATGATTCATATTAACCAATTAGAAAACATTCAATTAAGAAAAATATATACAAATATCCATTTAAACACTATTTCAATGAACTATTTATCTGTAATAAGAACACGAAAAATCATAGAAAAGGTTCATTGTAGATTGATAATCGAGATGAAGAACACACAGAATGGTCTTGGTGATGCAAAAAGGTAATAATAACTTTATTGAAATCGATCATGTAAGCTTGTATTACGTTGAAACAATGAATGGAATCGAATAAACGCGTGTTTGGGGGGGGATTCAAAGGAGAATCGAGAGGAATATGTGATAGAATGAGAGAAATATAAGAATTTTCATATCTTATTTCCATGATTCTCCTACAATAATTAATTAATTTGGATATTACATGATGTGTAATGGTTTTTCTTGTCATATAATTCTAACACTTGTGTGCCTCTAGGATTTTTGAATTTGTAAAATTCTCGGGCGAATCACCCATAAATCTCATTCGATTATTTGGATCATTAACTCCTTTCATGATGTGTATTCATGACTCACAATTTTTATCTTCCTCCATGAATTATATTGCATGCGAGAATTGAATTCAATGGTTACATGATGTGTTTTGGTTACTCTTGTAGTTTAATGACTTCACGATGGGAAATTAATCATGAATTTAATTGATGGACTACAACATGTTGTGAAATGATACTACCCATTGTGGAATGATATTTCATGATGTGTGATATCCATTTTTGGTTGTTTTTTTAAATTTTTTCCATTGGAACATGGAATTCCTATTTTCTGTAACAAACAAAATAGATTAGGTGAATTATCAAAAAAATTATTGAAAATGAATTATGAAATGACACAAATTATTTTTTTGATTTCAGCTTGATATTTTTCCCACATTTTATCAATTTCCATTGCTAAAGAAAAATGATCTTAATAGGGATATCAAAAGGAAACAAAATTTTGAAACATAAACCATTCATTCTGTCTTAGAAAATAACACTATTTTTATGTCAAAAATTCTAATCTATAAAATCATTCATGGATAAAAAATTAGTGATGCCTCAGACCTCAGTTTATTAAAAAAATATTAATCATTAAATTAAAAATTCATAAATATACCTTGAACACTATACCCATTTTAAATTTATCTGAAAATGAATATTATCTCATCACTCAATTTAAAATTAAATTATAGTTATGATCATACCCTAAGTACATGCTTCTAACCACATGCTTTATTTGGTTCTATACTCTTCAAATTGTAATGATAATTACTTGGTCAGTTGTAAGGGCTTTATGATTTAGGTTATAATGTCTCTACATCTATGAGATTGTTGTTAAATAGTGAGAAAAAATATCAAAGATGAGGATAAGCTCTGAAATATAATGAATTAATGTACCAAAAAGTACAGTGACATGACTCCCCAATAGCTAATAATTTCAAAGCATCCAACACTTAATGTTGGATAAATGTATATATATAATGTGACATAAATAAGGGTATCTTGTTGCTTCATATTTCTCTTTTGTTGGAATTTTTTCAATGTTGTGCCTATGCAATATCTCACATTAATCCCCAAACAACATATGATCCTTAAGGGGATTCCTCGGAATGGAAATAGTTATTTTTGACCATCTAAATACACATCCCAATCATATTTTTTATTTCGTATTATATTTTTCAATGTAACACAATAGATGTGAAATAAAAAAATGTATGCATAGACCATAATAAAATAGTTTCATGATAGAAAAAAATACATATCCATAGTAGAAATCATTTTGTGATTGCGGAAAACATCCCCCACACATGTTCAATGTAATTTCATGCATCATACAAAAATAAGGGTTAGAAGGGATAATCTGAATTTAATATAATCATATAATATGTTTATTCATGGGAATTATAGACTCAATGAAGAGGAGATTTAAGGTGGGTCTCAGGAAAATTATGCTCAAAACATATTTCATCAATTATTTTAAAATTATATTTTTTCAATTATAGCCTCAATAAGATCTCAATGTATGTTCTAGTAGATTTAAATGTCCCAAGTGTCACTCAAGATATATTATCAGAAAATAATATGAAATGTTTTGGTTAGTGTCTTATTGGGAATGGTAGATGATAAAGAAAACTAGAAATCACTTTGGGTATAAAACAGGGTAATGATTCAATTAAAATAAATTTAAATTTATTTTAATTTGGAGTTAAATTACTAGGATATTAAATCATTATAAATGTCCAAAAAATGAACAAAACAATGATTTATAATATTTTAAAAAATAAACTTTTACCAATTAATTAAAAGGGTATAAAGATATTCATGAATAAAACATTCTTACAAAATGAAAAATTCCTCCTATAAAATTGAGATTAGGAAAAAATTCTAGTATATTAAAACTAACACTCAAGAAATACTCCCCCATACGTTGAAGGAGATAGTATACACACATTCTGTGGAATTAATATAGAAGGGTTATGGAAGAACAATCTCAGATTATTGAAAGGGGTGTTTTATCTTCAAAATATTTGGAATCATGAGATCCCTATATATAGTGGTATTCCATGGGGAATGTTGGGATGTTATGATTTTTTAAATTTGGATACATGAAAAATGTGTCATAAATAAAAATCATGCACTTCGTATAAATTTAGTCAGTAGGTTTTAAACATATTAAAATAAAAATTCAGCCACGTGAACACAAAAAATATTAATGAACAATATTTTATAAAAAGGTAAGCATGTATATAAAATAAATCTCAGAGTGACTCATGGTTAGAATGAAAAAACTATAAAATTATGACTAGGAAAAAATAATAAATAAAAAAATGAGAAAATAGATGAAATAAGTGTTGTCTTCTATAAAGTTCTAACAAATAATATCATTATCCAAATAAATGATGAAAATTATCAGTCAGTTTCATAACTGGCTAAGTGCATCCTCTGTAATCTACAGCTACTCATGGAAATTTCCTATATTTCTCTAAGACTTTTGGTAGTATTTATCACGTCAGTCACATACCAAAGATAGATAAGATGTGGAAGGAATGTTATATTTGCTTGTTTTAGTGGATACTAATCACAAATATCATAGGATATCTATTAGAGACTATTCTATACCACAGTTAGGTACTGAGTCACTCGTTGAAGAAGTAATGATGCATGAAAATGTGCATAGAAAAATGTGGACGAAATAGAGGAGCTAGACATTTCTACTATAAAAGTGTAAAGATGGGAAAAAAAGATAAGTAACATGGAGAAAAATAAGTATCCCATATATAGAAATGAAATTCAAGTGTGCATCATGAAGGGTAACATGAGTAATATAAAAAGAATTATTATCTTATAAATAAACAATGATTTGGTGAGAGAACTGGGGTAAATCATCAAAAATCAATGTAACCAAATACATCATTAATAGCCCACTCCCAAATAGAGTGTGGTGGAAACTACCCCTATTAGTTAATGGTTTATATGGTTGAAGGGGTTGGGTGGTCATTTGATGATAATGGCGTCATGGAGATGGAAGATATAGTAGTAGTGGGTGGTGGGGAGGTACCAATCTATTAGGTGGTCATGGGGCTAGTATAGTGATCGTTGAACAGGAACTCAGTGGATGAGGTTGTAGCTAGTCTCTTTCCCTAATGGGCATGTCCTGTAAGATCTTTTATCTGGAAATAGGGTATGTGAGATTTGATGGTATGTCATCTAGGGTAGTGGATGTGGTAAGGGTGGTAGATGGGGAGGGGCTGGTAAGAGATGGTGGGGGTGAGGAAGGGGTAGTGAACTGAGACAACAATGTAAAATAGATGCAAATGTTCTATGTGATCTGTTGTATATTTCTCAACATTTAGAGATGTGTGGCCCATAGACCAACTCAATAAGATGGGGTTGGTGGAGTAGTATGGTATGTGGTGATGGAGGGTGTAAAATGGGTTGTAGGGACTAGAGGTGAAGTTTTTAGTGGATAGAGAGTGGGATATAATGCATGATCGCATGGGGCCTCATCATTAGTCTCAACTACTCTTGGTGGCCATCAGTAGTTATCATCATCCTTAATCAATATAATAATCATGTGAATAATTTTTAAGTCAATAAAATCAATAGATATATGAGTGTTTATTTATAGGGAAGAATAAAACATGTTGAGATAATGGGATATGTATTATATGAAAGATCCTCTATCTTTGTGTGCTATGTCCTTTGTGAATAGTCTCTATAATATAATGTGAACTGAAATTCCATGTTTTTGATAGGGACACCCATTTATGAATATATGATGATTATGTCTATCTCTCTCACATTACCATGAGGTTTAAGCAAGGAATACAAAGCATCTATCAGGGCACTATGTAGGATCCTGAGTGTTGGACAATGTAGTTATTTCAACTTGGTGATACTTGTCTCATTCTTTGAGTGATCATCTACTGAAATCATCTATTATAGCCTCTTTAAATTGGATTTTTATGGCACAAACTACAAAATATGAAAAAAATAGATGAGAGAAGTCATCGACATTGATGTTGAGGCCTACCCCAAATTCCCCAAAATAATGACCAAGAAGTAATCCACCTATTCTAATGTGGAGGATGTCAAATGCGATCAGAAAATTAGAAATAAAATCCATAAATATCTCTTTATACACCTCCTCACATACCTCAATAATTAATGAAATATAGAGTCACTCAATGAGATGTAGGACCTCCCAGCCAATATACATGTGACCAAGGATGGCCATATCATTGTTTAGTCACCCCACATTTTCATTTTCTACAACTGATTGACTGCGCCATGATGCTTGGGGTTAGGGAAATGGTGATTGGGGGGATGAGGGTGGTCATCCCCATAGGATTCACTAGAGAAATATTTTGAGTCTTCTTTAGTATCGATATCAGTATGTTCTATAGTGAAAGTAGGAAATGATTTAACATGAGGTGGTGGGGGTTTGTGGGAGGCATTACCTTGTGGGAACTTCACTAGAGGTGCACCATCATGATCAATAATTGATTTTGTAGGTGAAGGGAGGTTTTTCTTTGTCTGTTCTATCTTAGGAGAACGTCTGAGGGAGGGATAGTTAGGATAAAGAGAAAGGGTGGATGGGGAGGTGGGTGATTTTCTTAGATGGATAAGAGGTTTTTTATGATACGGGGATAGGGAATGATTTGATCAAAAGAGAGGAGAGTGGGGAGACTGTCGATCGGGAGGGGGTTCGGTATTGAGCCTTAGGTTCATGATATATTGTTCAAAATTGGATTAAGGAAATACCTGATGTGTAATTCCGTTTCACAATTTGTATTTGGAATATTTATGAATCATTTTACTCTAAATATACAAACTGTAAATTACGGTTACACAATGTTTAATGTGATCATTATGCTCATAATTACTCCATCCCCAAGTCCTTTAGTCATGGCAATCATTAATCTTTCATATTTGTTATTATAACTTATTCTAGCTTAGGGTGTCCTAATCATGGGTTCCGTATAGTCAGTTCGTCATATAACATTTATATATTGATGCATTGAGGTATAAAATAATTTCAAACTATAAACATATCCTTCACAGAAGGGTTATTTATATATTTTTAATCATTTAACATTGACATTTAATGGTGTTCCACCATCCTTTTGAATTTAAATGGTCCCATAATATAATACTTCAATGAATATAAAGGGTTTTGTCCATCTATATTTCATCTCCAAAGTGAAGAATTTTAGTCTCATGTTGAATATAATAACCTTATATCTATAGACAAAGGTGAATATTTAAATACATTGATCATGACCTATATTTTTTTATTTCTAGATCATGGAATTTTCATAAGAAGCTTTTATAATTTCTTCCAATTCCACTAATTCTCTCATCTGATCTTCTGCATCTTTTTAAGAGTGAAAATTAAGCTTCTTCATTTCCCAGTATGAGTGATTCCCTAATTAAAAAATCAGACGAAATTTTCTTTAAAAAACTCATCATAATGGTATAGTGAAAAGGGTGGTTTTTATGATATGAGGTACACTGATAATGCATTATTTAATTTCAAACTCCAGTTACTATGAATGTTGTTGATGGTCTTTTCTAGTATTTTTTTTGATTCCGCTAATTGAAATTAATCTTTTCAACTTATTTATTGGTAGTATGGTGTTCCTATGTTATATTAGTTTCAATATTTCTCCATCATTTCTTTCATATCATGATTATTAAAATTTATTCACTGATAACTGAGGGTAATCTGGGAAATGAAAATCATAGAAACCAATTTTTCTGGAAATTCATGACCATATTTTCTATGTTAGGTTATATATCTTCTTCTTATACAAATTTGGAATCATATTCAATTCCAAAAGGATATAAGACTTTCAATGTGACATGGTAAATGGTCCCATGAAATCTGTCCCTCATACATCAAATATTTTGACTTTCATGATTGGGTTTTTTGGAAATATCATTTTGTTTTTCAACGGTTCAAATTTAGTGGAACCTACCACAACATTGATTATAATCCGAAGAAGCTTGTTGTAGAATGGTCAGAAAGGTGATCATAGTAGTTTCTTTTCTACAACATCTTATGTTGCATGATTTACAGTAGTGGTGACATATGACAGGTTCTAACCTAATTTGGTTTCATCCTCTAGAATGCAACAGTGAAACATAACATCAACATATAGCTTAATAAAGGGTGGTTCATCCCAGTAGTAGTGTGATTATTCTACATAAATATTTTTCCATGTTTGTAAGAGATGTATTGGTGTAAATATTCTATGGTGAGATAAGTTTCAATATCTTAAAAGCCGGGTTGTTCCCCTATGTCGTAATTTTTTCATTAGGAAATTCGACTTTAGTGTTGATATCATCATCAACGATTATGCGTGGTAGTGGTAGTTGGGACAAATGATCAAAAATCACATTATATGTGCCTTTGGTATCCTTGATTTCAATAACAGACTATTAGAGTAACAATATACACCTTATCAATATTGGCATGGTATCCTTTTTATTCATCAAATATCATAGGGAAACATGGTCAGTGTGCAAAATCACCATTGAAAAAACATGATAAGAGTGGAATTGTTAATGAAAAAACAACATAAAAGATATATTTCTATGTAGTTTTGTATTCCACTTGATAAAAATTTAGTGTGTAACTATCATAATAGTTTGTAAAAAAATCATGTACAAATACCTCTCCAAAAATAGCACCCAAAACGAAGTCACTATTGTGGAAGATTTATTAAAATTTAAATTCCCATTATGGTGAAATGATTATAAGAGTTTCTATCAGGAATGTCAATAATGTTTTTAACATCTACCCACATTCTTTAGTAAACTTAAATGGTGTTTTCTTTTGATAATAGATTTGTCAAATCATAGGATACATTCTTAAAATCCTTCATGAATCATTAATATAATCCTAAACGGACTTGAATTCTCATTATTCCCTTAACAATGGGGGATCATGTAAGTAATTGATCACTTTTATCATAGAAGATTCAACTTCTAAGCCATCTTTGGTAATTTTATGTCAGCAGCATATGCCTCCTTGATTCCAATAGTGGAAGCTCCCCAACTCAAACCCAGAAACTTTTCTTCATAGTGTAGAAGGACTAGATCATGATTATTTAAGAATACCTAAAAAGATCATTCACATACTAAAAACTCTTATATAAAAAATTATTGAAATTCATATGCCATATCCTTGAATACATGTGCCATGCGTCATTTAATAGTTCCTAGTGCATTACAGAAACCAAATAACATGAACATGTATTCGAAGGTACCAAATAGACACCTAAAGGTTTTATTTGAATAATCTTCTAGGTTTATTTCTATCTAATTGTATCCTAATATCACTCTAGATGTCAATATGATTCATATAATGGGATTATCTCCTAAATTTTACCCATTGAGAAAGAGAAAATGATATTTCCATGTTTCTGCATTTTGAATTCTGTAGTCCTCGCATACTCTCCATCCATTGGTGGTTAGAGTTGAGATTAGTTAATATTCATCTTCCATGTATTCTGTGAGTACTCCATTCTTCAGAACTACTTGTATTAGGATCAACCACTCACTATTAGAAATTGAAATGATTATTCTAGTATATACTAGTTTTAGTACTACTTTTTTAACAACCTCCTTCATCAGTGATGTGAGTTTCCTATGAGTTTGGAATTTGGGGTTTTCACCTTCCTCACATAGAATTTTATGTCTTCATACATAGGGTTTGATTCAATTAATATCATACACTCCCCATGAAATTGACACCTTTTTCATTTTAAATACTTCAACAAATTTTCCTCTTTTGTTTTTGATAGTTCAATGTTTTTGATAACTAGTAGTGCCTTTGTAATATCTAGAAAGGAATACATGAGTTTTCTTGGGAGTTTCATCAGTTACGTTTTTGGTGGAAGAATGATTAAGGGTGTGAAAGGTGGAATGATGTACAATGTAATAGGTTCTATGTAGCATAATTCCTTATAGTCATATTCCACATTCTCATCAGGGGTATTTCATCACTCTCTATTTCGAAGTTGATGTAACCATTTCATTGTTCAATTGAAGATCTCACTTGGAAATACATTTAATAATCTATATTTTGTGATGTATTTTATAGATTAAATACAACTTTTTATTCTTATACTCTGAATATAATTCTTCCTTGATTCACATCAATCAGTGGATTTCCACTGGACAAGAATGGTTGGAATATGATGATTGAAATGTGTCCTTCCTATTCCATGTTGATACTGAAGATGTCTGTTGAAATAATGAACATTCCAATATTTACTAGGACATACATGAGAATTCATTAGGGATATTTTACAAATAATTCCTCTAATTAGTCTGATAATCATATTTTTTTGAGTTCTTTATCCTCCAGATTACAAGATACAGTCATCGGCATGAGGTTATTTCTAGATCTTAAATAGCATAATTCTCTTCCGAAGATACATTCTCATATTATGTTGTAGATTGAGAAACTATAAGGGTCTATAATTGTTTGTTGAGTTTTCTACTAAAAAATTGTGATTAATTCTTCATTAAGGGTGATTCCTACTAGGTATTCCATTTTACATTTTATTGAAACAATATCTTTTAGAATTTTTCATGGGTGGGAATTTAACTATTTCTTCCAAAAATGGAATGTTAATGTGAAATTTCTTGAATATTTTCAAAAAACTTCCTGTATTTCCCTACAATTATTCCTTGTATTGAACATTCTAGAAAATGAATATATGATTTATATGGTGGTGGAGCAACATAAACTATTTCTTTTGGCATCTCAGTTGTTTTGGATTTTTCGTTGGTGGAACCTCTTGATGTATTACTTTATTGGTACTATAAATTTCTTACTGTATCACTGGTGTATGCTTCTTGAGTTACATATCTTGTATTTAATGTCTTCTAAATTTTTGATGGAAATTCATGAATTTTTCACTCCTCAAAACCACTTTCTCTACCTATTTGATGGGTTATATCACTATATTACCAAGTAGGGTTCCTTGTAATCTTTATATCAAGGTCTTGGATATATGACCCATTTTATGCTCTAGGTTTAGAGGTGCATCCATTTGATTTTTCATTTACATTTTCTTGTGTGGTAATACTTTGATATTATTTTGGATAGAGGATGATAGTAGCCATTCATTATTTTTTTGATGAGTTACAGCTAATTGTTGATGTCTTGGTGGATTTGACTAAAAGTTTTCTTATTCGATTGTAGGGAAGGATTATTGAGAAAATTGTTGTGGTGGTCATGGAATAGGATTAATTAGTTTTTATCTTGGTTTTCCATGGTTCCAAAACAGTTCCTGACTACTTTTGTATTTCTAATACCATTTCTTATTCTACTACTATTATTTAACAGGCCGCTTATTATTGTATTATTTCAACTATTGGAGATGTTTATTTTTATGATTTTAATTAACATAATTATAATATTGTTTTGGATATTCTTCAACAGTTGACGCATACTCTAGATATAGATGTGGGCCACCGCACTCTTCAAATGACTGAACTAACTTTACAAGATTTGGTGGTGTGTGGGGTAGTAGGTAGTAGAAACGATTCAAGCTTGTTGTTCAAGGCTTCTACATTTGCAGCTATTCTTCTCTTTTCCTCAACCTGGTTGATACAACTTCAACGTGGTCCATAATCTATCTATCAATATATGGTATTACTGGAGACTTCATCTATAAGTACTCAACCTACCTTAGGCATCTTAAATATTATTCATCCATTAGTTTTGGCATCAACGACTATTCGATAAGATGGATAGATGCCTTCATATAATGTTTTGAGATGGACCCACATGTTGATCCAAGGATATGGGAACTTCCAAGTGAGTTCTTCAAATAAATAACATGCTTCCCATGATGGCTCTCTATCTTCATGAGAAAAATTCTGGATGTTGTTCAACAATTTCGATGATTGGATTTGTGGAAAATACTTTTCAATAAATTTATTTGTTAAGTCATCCCATTTCATTATGGATTCAGGTGCATGACTTTTGAGCCAATACCTGGCTTGGCCTCACAGATATAATGGATAGTCCATGATTATTATAGCATCATAAATCGATTCCATGATGTGAAAGGTATATCATACACCCAATAATCATAGAATGTGTTCTTGTGGATCAACTATTTTAATACCATTTAATAGATCATATACATGAGTCTATGTTTTATCATAAAGGTATTTTCTTAATAATGAGGGAGAATACTACTTTGTTTAGTACCAGGGATTGGTAGTAATCCATAATTAAGGATGGTTAATTCCTGATGTCTAGGATACTCTCCATGAACTATCAGTTGCAGGTTAGGTGGGTTTGGTTGACTTTGTCCAATAAGATTGCTAAGGTCAACCATTTGTGAATGGCGACGTGAAAATATATACCTTTTGATTTCATCCTTGAAGGGAAGCTATTCATGTGTTTCAAGGCTCCATGAATGAGTTGAAGGACCCTAATGCATGATTTAAGCCACAAAAAGAAGAAGGGTGTAGTGGCATCTAAAATAATGTTAAAGTAAAAGAAAAGGGAAATGGTGAATGTAATAGGTAATACCAGGTACCTTCCATTGGTTTTTGTGCGAAGCATAGAAAACTTAATCCCAAAAAACGATGAAATTTTTTGGTTTTCAAGAATGTTTGTTTTGGTTCGCATGAAATGACATCATAATAGATTTAGTTTTTTCCAATCTAAACTTTCTACTCAAGTGTCGTTTTGTGATTATGTGGGGTATATCCCACAGAGATAATGAGCTGGCAGACATGAAATAAGGATTACAACCCTTCTAGGTAAAATATCTCATGTGTTTGATTAATTTGGGGAAAACTAATACAATGATAATTGGTTTTAAGATTAGCTGTATTGAAGGAATCATGAACAACATTGTGATCTATTAGATAGAATGGTCTTAATTATAACATGGTATGGTCTAATGGTTTAGGCTATTAATCTAGAATAGATCACTATTTTTTCTTGGGAAGACCATCTAACTCAATTTAGGAGGAATTTATTCCTTGGTTTAGAGATAAATAGATCCGAGATGCATTAAAAAGAGATTCTGTTGCAGAAGCTCTCATATGCTATAGGTCAAAACATATTCTACTACAATTAGGATAGGTTCATTCATTTAATCTTCCCATGGTCATTGTTATTCAAGGTAATTGGATTGAGAATTATTATTTTCCATTGTCAGTAATCCTCATGGTTTCCATGATGAGAATTAATTTTTAATTGGATTCAATCACCCCTACTCTATATCCTAACCCAATGTTGTTTAGCTACTCATGGTAGAATCTATTACAGATAGATAAATAATTGATGTCATGATTAACATGCCAATTGAGATTTATATAAAATGATTTACATACATTAAATGATTTATATTAACCAATTGAAGAATTGTAAATTAATAATAACAAATATAAATATATAATTAATCAATAATTCAATAATATACTAACTTGAAAAAAATGACAAAAAAAGAAAAGAGAAGGTTTATCCAAGATTTTTAATCCGGATAAAGAACACACGGTACAGTTTTTGAAATGTAATAAAAGATGAAGTATGTCATTGAAATTGATCTAAGAATATTATATTATGTTTAAAAAAATTATTGAATACATGAAATTTGAGATTAGGGAGAGGCAATCGAAGAAGATTCATGTGAAACATGATAGAAAATGAGAGAAATCCAGGATGTTTTGTCTCTATAGTTCTATTGTGTGCATGATATATGTTAATAATAAGGATATTATAGGATGTGTAATGGTGTTTCACGTCATGTATTTCCGATCCTGGTTTTCCTGGGTGATTTTTGTATCTTTTTTATTATCATGTGAATCTCATTTGAAGATTTGGAACATTGAAACCAACCACGATGTGTATTTTCGACACATAATTTGTATCCTCAGTCAACATTTATCTTGCAAAAGGTAATTGAATTCATTGGATACAAAATGTGTATTGTTGAATCAAGTCATGTAATGGATTAAAAACATGAAATTATTCATATATTTTATTCCTAGATTGTAGCATGTTCTGAAATGATATTACATGTCCTGTGTTGATGTTTCATGATATGTAATAGCCAATTTTGGTTCTTCTCTAAATTTTTTTCTTTAAACCAAAAAACATAATTTATTTAATAAAAAGAAAATTCCAAGTTCATTATTGACTAAATCAATTAAAATTTTTATTGAAATTATCGGAATATATATATATATATATATATATATTATTTCATCTTATCACTTCTTCCCAAAATTTGAGCTTAATGGAAATGTCGTCTTCTTTATCCATGGTTTTAGTTTTTCCTTTTTTACTTCATTGTCCTTATCATGTGTAAATCATAAGATGAATACATAACTCAAATCTCCATTTACACCTTGATATCACAATCCACAATCCCTTCATAGAAACTAAATTCTATTATGACCAATTCCCTTTAACGACTTGGTTTTAAGTCACCAAAGAATCTATGAACCTTACCTTTAGTTTGGATGATAATACCACAAGATTTACTTGAATGTCTTGTGAAATTAGCCCCATGGATGTTTCATTATGGAGGACTCATGAATATTTTGTTCCTATATTATTTCATTTGTATGGAAATAATGATTCAAATTATGTGTGAGTATATATTTAAAAATTTTCATTTTCGATCAAATAAAATTTATTTTCTAAAGAGGAAAATAGTTTCACTACTCAATGCATTCAGCATTAACTTTTTTACATTAGGTTCCAACCTTTGAAGAAAACTAAAAATTATAATATGGGAAACACTTATTAGACTGGGAAAACCTCCTAATAATTGGAAAGGGTTTATAAAATTTTAACATATGCCACATTATGTAGTATGTAGTTCATTAATGGGTGTTTCTAAAACACTAGTATTGTATCATAGAAATAACTATTGGGTTTGTAATATGTTTTTATAATCCATGATTTTAAAGGATAACCTATCCATTTCTCTAATAAAAACTATATTCAACCATAACTAATATATATATACATTACATCAATTTTTGTGAAATATTTTTTTACGGTACATAAACACGTGACAAAATACTATATTAGTTTAGTGACTTTCCAATATTGGTAACAAAATACAACGTATTCATAATACATCAATATCTTTACCCTTATATTTAATCATAAGTTGAACTGTTTTTGACATATCATTGTTTATACATTTCTTAATATCATGGGGAAATTAAATATAATAAAGGGTTATCACATATACTTATTAATGGTAAATAAGGGAGATATAAAACCCTAACATGAACATAATGGTACCAAAACATAATAAAAACAGTTAAAGATTATACTATGTAGGTAAAGGATAATACATAAGAGTCATGGAATAAATATTAGTTGTTCATTAGAGATGAATCATAAGGGATTCTAGATCCTAAAACATGAAATCATAACATAGAAATAAGACAATCAATTTTCTAAGACATAAAAACATATAAACTCATATCCATAGTATTTAGATATTACATATAAGGTTATCTTAGTGGAACGTGTTCAATACACAAACCATATTAATAGCCTATGGTATCTCCCAATATCTACTTAGTTTTCATGATTCACTCTTAATACTATATATGTAGCAAATAATCCCTTCTAATACCATCTTAGTCGTTATGGTTCACTCCCAAGACCATCATAACTGAAAAAATCATTGACTAAACTAGGTTTATTCCTATTTCATCGATGTCTATCTCATGAGATATAAATCACTATCCAATGCATTGGATGGAAATATAATTCAGACCGATAAGATAATTTAGACCATAATTATGTGTTCCACAAGAACATAAGTTTTTCATCATATTATAACCCATGTATTTAAATTAGTTTTGACATCATTTCACCAAAACATAAATCATTAAAAATTAATAGTTTTCATATACATCATTCCATATGAAACATAAACCAACCATTAAAATATTGTACATAGAATATTTGAATTGTATCCCCAAAAAATAATTAGTAAAATTAAATAGTATTATCTTAAATTCCATTTTGACACCATTTCTTTTCAATTATCCTAGAATCTATAAAAGAATACATTTTCATTGAATATAAACCTATGATATTGTGAAGGAGTCTTTATGTAATTATGAAATCATGAAATTGGGAAAATCCATTCATTCCATATATTCTAAAAAACATCCCTTCAACACATTTTAGATATAATTCATAAAATACATTTGTGGAAAATGTAAAAGAAGATTCATTATAAAACATGTTGTAAACTTTATCAAAATGGGTAAAATGACATAAAAAATTAATGAATAATATTAAATCAATTTTTATGAGATTATAGAAAACACAGATATGGAAGGGAAACATTCCCCTACAAATACCTAAACAAAAACTATTTAATAATAATGAAATTGTGTATTAAACCCTTAAAAATACAATATCATTGACGTGAGAATTAATCCAAATATTTGAATTTTCTTATTAATTATAAATCTACATAAAAATATTAAAATATAATATAATATCATTAGAATCCATTTCACACCCAATCATAGACCGACATAATCAATGTAATATTTGTTCAAACAAATGAATGGAGAATGAGGTACAAAATCCATTATTACTTGAGAAAATTATTAATCATGAGACCCATGAAATAATAACATAAAAACCCATTTATTATCATTAAAAATGTAATTAATGAAATAACATGTCAATGGGATTTATAGACACCACACAAAATAAATGACTGGTGAATATGACATAAGTCTCCTAGAAACAAATTGAGACTAGATATCCCCTAACCATATATATGAACATTCCTTGTAAACATTAAAAAATAAACTATAATAAATATAATATCATATATATATATATATATCATATAACCATATTTATATATATAATACCATATATGAGTTACTTTTTACTCTATATTAGTCTATTAGTAACAATTCCAGGTTAATGTTATGTTTTGGGTAATAATCACTTTGTTTTTCAAACATGTTTTGACTTTGTTTTCATTAGACCCTATATTGGATCACAATATAATAATATAAATAATAGGGACTATAAAAATAATAAATATTAATTATATATGTATTTATAGTGATTCATAAAAGTTATAGGTATAAAATATACCACATTATTGAAGGTGATAGTAGGCTCTACGTACACATTAACTCACTTTTCATTTTCATGTCACATTAGGGAAATAAAATGATATAATATATTATAATTAAATAATAACTTTTATGAATAATTTAACTCTTAATATTATGAAATCCATCCTAAATACATTCAATGGAAATCGTTATTGAATCACATTTTTTTGAGAAGTGGTAGTCTTTCATAAACACTAACGATGTTGTTGTATTCCCACAAAATGGAAAGGAAAAAGGTATGTGTGATATAAAAATTAGTGATCATTATCACGACCAGTCCTCAGGGCCCGTGCAGTGACTACCCCAAACCCACCTTCCATTGGCCAGGGGATGGAGACTAGCACCAAAGGCATAATCCCGTAAAATGGGAAGGTATTGCCTTTAATCCTATAACACACACAGTCTGCACACAAGCTATAGAGGCAGCAAGTACTAATGTAGAGAAAGAAAGGTGTGTTGAAAGTAAGTGGGCCAGTATACAAACCCAACTAAACAATAAGTACAAGTACAAGTAAAAAGTGAAAAACACCTCCTGGTTCGTCCACTGTGGAATCCTACCTGAAGGGTAGGTACAGAAATCGAACAACACCTCCCTACGGTAAGTCCGTCAAGTCCAGCTTCGACCAGCCTCCCGTCTGTCACCCTCAGCCTCAATCCCTGTAATCTTTCATCTGACACAGAACGCAACAAGGTGCGGGCGAAGCCCGTGTAGGGGTGAGTATAACACCGCTATGTAGGGGACCCCAAGACCCCAGAAGGTCTCGCAGAATCCACTAAGGATAACCATAGAAGAAAGATACAATTACAAAGTATCAACAAACCCTACGTAGGTATATTCCCAATACATATACCTAAGTTACACATTTTGGCTCCAACTCTCGAGCCTAAGCACAAACAATTCCAAAATGGAAGTAATGTCAATCACAACGATGATAATGGTTGAAAGGCATGAATTAGCCCACATAGGTATAAATATTTTGCATAGTGATAGAGATGATTAGATGTAGTCACTGATTCATCTAAGCTGTAGGACCCACATAGGATACAGGACCTGCTATGATGTCAGACCCACACATGATACACGACCAGCTATTCTGTTAGACCCACACAAGATAAAGGACCAGCTAAGCTGTCGGACCCACATAAGAAACAAGACCAACTATTCTGTCGAACCCACAAAGGATACAGGAACAGAAGTCAAGACTGTCTGACGCACGAAGGATCCTGGTACAGTATTCGTAGCTGTCGAACCCATGGAGGATTCCAGTACAGTAGTCTTCGTTGTCGTACCCACCGAGGATTCCAGTACAATAGTCATCGGTGTCGAACCCATGGCGGATTCCAATATATTAGTCATCGCTGTCAAACCAATGGAATATTCTGGTACAGTAGTCATCGTTGTCGAACCCACAGAGTATTCCAGTATAGTAGTCATCACTATCGAACCCACGGAGTATTCTGGTATAATATTGTTGCAGCCATCCCTAGGGTTCCCGCACACAATATGCTCGATTCCAGGAGGGTTCACTACTCGGGCCAACTGTCGATGCATCAACTATCACGAAGTCCTGAGTTGATGTATCCCATAGTTCTATCTCATAATAAGGAACCCAACGCAATAGACGGTGCATCAATCAGACGCTCGGTCTGAGAGTTGCTGGAATTTCCGTTCCAGGGGCCCGGTTGGTTTTTAGGCTCAAACCAACCCAACCATACCCGAACTACATCCAAACCACATGTGGAGTATTGCAAAAGAATCGCCTCACTCCCTGAATTCCATCGTCATAAGAGGTATGTCAATCGAACACTTGTTCCCCACGATATGGGTAAAAGGTGTAAGTGGCCATAGAGGGTCTGGGTCTGATCTGACCCAGTCGGCCCGACCCTGTCCGACCAATTCCATGGATCCATCCCGGTCTGAAGAAGTGGCCTGATCTGAGGGAACAACCCAACCAGAAGAGGCAGACCAGTCCGACGGGCGACCCAGCTCAAGGCGGCCATTTCTAAAGCGGCCCGAACTAGGGCAGCCTGGCCAAGGGGCAGCCCGGCCCACGTCGGCCCGGCATAGGGGCGGCCCGGCCTATGGTGGCCTGGACTAAGGGAGGCCCAGCCTAAGGGTGGCCTGGACAAAGGAGGCCTGGCGTAGGGGAGGCCTGGAAAAGGGGCGGCATGGCTGGCTGGCTGGCATGCGTGGCCAGGGTGGCCAGCCCTTGTGGCCTGGTATACCTACCCACGTGGCCTTGCGGGCTAGCCCGTGTGGCCTGACTGGCTCGCCGCACGGCCCGACCGGCCACACCGTGGGGGGTGCCGCTCCCCCCATCTTCAAAAAGAACCTACGCTAGGCACCAGTTCGGTGTGCTATGGGACCCTTCGGGTCCCGCCTTATGGATTGATGGTGGCGGCCGGCTCAACCGCCCAACCTCCCCTTTCTGCCAAGTCTCCTCCCCAATGCAGCGTGACGATGCCACACCAATTCCATCCAACCACCACGCCCTTTGTGGCCTCCACTTCTTCCTTCGGCGCGGTGCAACAGCACCGCGCCCCTCCGGCACCACAGAGACATGCTTGGTAGAAAACTTTCCCTCCACGCGGCGTGGCGATGTCATGCTCCTCTAGTGACCCGGCGGCCCTTGCGCCGCGAGTTCTTCCCGTGGACATCCTGTTGCCAGTCTCCATGCGTATCGTTGCCACCATCACCGTCAAGAGAAGCTAAATCGAGGGGAGGTCAGGTCATGTTTGTACGTACCTCAGCCTCCAGGTTATGATGATAACAAGAGTCAAAACTCAATCCGAAATTTTTACAATGTAGAACAATTAGTCAAAATCAAACCCTTACCTTGATTTCAGTGTCCTTTGACGATGTCGGGGGAAGGCGATGTCATTCCGTCAACATCAAAAGAGGAAGATAGGTACTCATCATTGGAAGACGACGTTCGAAGGTGACTTAATCATTGGTGAAATTCTTCGTGGGTGACATATTCTCCATTGACACAAATAAAGGTCATTGGAGATGTCATGGAACCCCATACATTTCATTGCCTCGGTTGAAGAACGATGAAGAAGGAAGAAGTTCACCATTCTTCAGTGGTTCTTCATTTTAAGGATGCAGCTCTCCTCTCTCAAGAACTTCCAAAGGATTATGCCAACACCAAAAATAATAAAGGATGATCACTATTAATTCTTTCGCACATCAACACAATTATGTGTTTAATTAAAAGAGGCAACTCAATTAATTAATGCTAAAGAATGGTTCAAATTCAAAATTTAGAGGAGGTGAAGAGTTCCAATTAATGAAGAGGGGTGTCAAATTAATAATGGAGAGTTAATGGGTGGTATGAAACTCATGTGGGCCCCACTAGAAAATTCCTCCCATGGGAGGTTATGCATGGGTGGGCCCAACCTCCAACCCCCCCTTGGGGGATTTGACCACCACTCAAATAAAAATAGGCTACACTTATTTTTCTTTAATTTATTTAAAAACCCAAAAAATTAACCACCAATATCGATAAAACACAACTTTGGTAAAGGACTCCTTACGATAATACCGGTGCTATGAGTTCCACGGTGTCCTCAGATTTCAATTCCGAGCACTGGTTCAAATGATATAAAATGCCGCTCGCACGTTTACTGAACATACATGAAAAACAGTCGGAAATTATTAACAGCCACCCTCGACCCACTGCGGTCAAGGTTAGGCCCTATCTAGGTGAAAAACTCCCCATCGAACCCAATGGTACCCTCATATTTCCAATCCGAGTTACCGTTTAAAAGTTATGATTTTTACAATAAAATAAGCGTCACTTAATTATTTTATTTGCGGCCAAAAAATAACTTTCCCTGGTGGCAATCGCCGACCCAAGTTAGTATCTACATGAAGAAAGAAAACCCTCATAAGTTAAGTGGTGGTCTCAGATTTTAAACTCAAGTTACCGTTTTTGAGTTATACGCATTTGAAAAAAATAACATTATATAATTTTTTTATTTATGGTTATGCCATTATTTGGTTTTTTCACAGTAGGCCCTCGCAGACTAAACATAAGTTAGGCCTACGGTAAACCTGCCATCCTAAGCCCAAATGTGGCCTCAGATTTATGATTTGAGTAACCGTTTATGTGTTATTCTACTTTTTTAGGCAACTGTAAACACTCATTAATTTAAGTTTATCAAAACATCGACAAATCATTTCGGGCACTCTGGGCCTCGGAATCGCGCGTCGTCAAAAACTGCGGACTCCTAAAATTTCCATGTATTAAAAAAATCTTCCATAGAATTTTTGGGTCTTTACATTCTCCCCACATTAGGGATTTACATCCCAATAAGTTACAACTAACAATAAACAAACAAATGAGGGTAATGAGCACGCATTTGAGCATCCCTCTCCCACGTGCTCTCCTGGAGGTTCTCGTGCTGCCAGCGAATGTGCACCAGAGGAATCGAACATCCACATAGGACCTAATCCTGTCGATCCTCAATCTCCAATAGGAACTGGGTGAATTTAGCCTCGTCTTCAATGTCCATCTATCCGTGGCTGATGACGTGGGATGTGTCTTGCACATATCTCCTCAGCTGAGATATGTGGAAGACATCGTGCACCCGATGCAACTGAGGTGGAAGAGCCAGGCGTTAAACCACCTCACCTACTTTGCTGTGGACCTGGAAAGGTCCGACTAATCGCGGAGATAACATACAACCACATCTTCAGGGAGAATACCACTGCTGATAAAATCCATGTCATGGGTGGCGTAGTTATGCTCATGCTGTCTCAACTGCCAAGAACCATACACAATAACAGCTCTCTCTTGCATCAGGACACACCTGAATCTAGTCCCTGATGCTCTGTAGTAGACTACATGCCCTACGCCTTCCCCTGATAGCATCAAAATGAGGGCACTATTCTGCCTCTTCCTCGAATCCTGAAATCTCTACTAGAATCTCTCGGACCACACGAAGGGTTTCCCCTTCTTCATCAAGGCTGATAGTGGTGTTGAAACTCTGGTGATGTCTAGAATGAATATCCTGTAGTATCCATCCCAAGGAGGCATCCCTCCACCTCGGGGGGGGGGGGGGGATCCTGAAAACATATTTTGAAAAGATGTCCCCAAGTTCTGTAACTCCTATTTGGAAATAAAAACTCAAAACTCCGGCTACCATGAGGATAAGTTTGACCGACTCAATAGTGATCATCTGCACCCTCCTATGCATGAGTCTAATCAGTTCTTCATGTGTTCCCTTTTTCCACCCAATAAGTAATACCTCATCCCAACATTATAGATAAACCAAAACCTTTTTTCCTAATATAGTCAACCTATGTATGAACTATGGTTTCCCAGTCCATACCCAAACTAATTTCGTAACTCCTCGATGCTGCCACCAAGAGTTTCAAACCGAAAATCTCACCTCTAGTGTCAGATCACACCGTTGGCATAAGTGTGATTATCGAGTCTCCTCCCAAAGGTATCTACAGACATGAGGGTCAAGTCAATGGTTTAACTGGAAACTCTAGGTCTGGGAAAAAATTCGTGTAAGGAAGGAATGAATGGTACCTATGTCTATAGATATGACATCTAGTAGTAGAAATTGTATGTACCTAGAATAATTCCTAGAGCCCATGGGTCACACTCCTTGACCACATGCGGCTACTCTCCTTCCCTACCCTATAGATCCCTGAGCCTGATGGGGACTACAAGGTGGGTGGTTGTAACATGTTGAAATGTTCCCCACCTTATGCTGCTCTCCTAGATCTGCTTCCATGCCTACTGCCTGGCAGATTCATTTTTCCTTAAAACTTCCTCTTCTTGAAACATTTTACCCGCTCAAGCCTCTGAGACTGGAGATAGTTTCATGCTTTCCAACTGCTAACATTCACTGGTTTTAACCACTCATCCAATGAATATTCAACCACAAGGGTTCTCTCTGGCACCCTAACATAAGTATGAATTCATAGAGGAAAAATTGTTGGCTCGGTATCCTTAAACACACATCACATAGAGGTCTAATATCCAAAGCACTGATAGTATCATATTCATCGAGTACCAGGATATATCGGTATGCATTAATGAAAACTCATCTATCGACACGTCATTTGGCCAGAGCTGTATAAGCTCTAGAAAACAATCAGCCACCTCTTCAAGCCAGTTCTCAGCCTCCTGTGGGTTGGGCTCGCCAAATAACTTGAAGGATATCTAGTCATAAAACGCATGTAAGGCACTAAGCCTAGAAGTTTCATCTTCTGGTACCGCCGGTAGTGTCTTCTAACCAACATGCAGTGATATAGTTGGCACACTGCCCGGTGGTACCATCTTAGAAAACAATCCAAGTATCGAAAGCTCATCACTATGAAGACCATACTCATGGTGACTCACTGAAAAGATTAGTATCTATGATCAACATCTGCTATACTAGTGTCTCAACTAGGCAGAAAACTCCAGCAATCGCCTCCATCTAGTCCTCTGCTACCTAGGAATTTGTATCACCTCGAAACCTCAGAGACCTCTGCCGCTGGAACTCGTGAAACACGCTTAGTTGTTTTAAACCGTCCTCTAATGTGGCTGGTGGAATATGCTTCCCAATGGGTGGTGGTGCTGTTGGTACATCACCCGAATGTGCCAACATAGTAAGAGGGCCCTAAACCTCAGCCTCGTTGCTTGGTGGGCCGTCATCATGTACTCTCATGGATGCCCGAGCTGGTTGTCTACGCAGCGGCATCCTGATATGGAACAGATGCACCATAGTCAAGTTATACCTGGTGAACTGACTAAAATATTTCACAAAGATGACTCTTGAAAACACACTCGCAATCAGTGATTTCGTGCACTTAGATGGAAATCAAAAGTCAGGGTCCTGCTGTATGGATACGTCGGCCACCACACCAACACTGGAGTCCCTGCACTGAAAACCACACTCAATACTCTTCACACTATTTCTTCATAGTAAGACTGATCAGGGTCCTATGTTCTGCAGTAGAACTGACTCCTTCGATACCAAATTGTCACGACCCTTCCTCGAGGCTCGTTTCGTGACTACCCCAAACTCGACTTCCATAGGCTAGGGGCTGGCGACAAGAACCAAAGGCGTAATCTCGATAAATAGAGAGGCCGTTACATTAATCTTGTAACACAAACAGTCTGAACACAAGCAGTAGAGGCAGCAAGTAAAAATATAGAAAAAGAAAGTTGTTCTTAATGTAAGTGGGCCAGTATACAAAGCTAACTGAACAAAAAGTACAAATACAAGTAAAAATGGAAAAAATAGCTCCTGTTTCATCAACCAGGGAATCCTACCCGAAGGGTGGGTAGAGAACTCGAACAACTCTTCCCTGTGGTACATCTATCTAGTCCATCTTCGTTCATCCTCCTCTCTGTCACCCACATCCTTGATCCCTGTTGTCCTTCGTCTACATTGAACACAAAAAGGTGAGGGCGATGACCACGCAGGGGTGAGTATAACAACACTCAGTAGGGGACCCCAAGACCCCTGAAGGTCTCCCAGAATCCTCTAAGGATAACCACAGAAGAACGATACAATCATGATGTATCAACCAACCCTACTTAGGTATGTGCCCATACATATACCTAAGTTACACAGTCCGATTCCAACTTTCGAGCCCAAGCACAACCCATTCCACAAAGGAAGTAAAGTCATTCACCATGATGATAATGGTTGAAATACATGACTCAGCTCACATAGGTATACATATTTTGTAGAGTGATAGATATGATCAAATGTAGTAACTGATTCATCTATGCTGTCGAACCCAAACAGGATACAGAACTAGCTAAGCTGTCAGACACACACAGGATACATGACCAGCTATTCTATCGGAATCACATAGGATATAGGACCAGCTAAGCTGTCAAACCCACACAGGATATAAGACCAGCAATTCTGGCAGACCCACACATGATACGATAATAGAAGCCAGAACTGTCGGACCCATGGAGGATCCTGGTACAGTAGTCATCACTGTCGAACCCACAGAGGATTCCAGTATTGTAGTCTTCGCTGTTGAACCCACGGAAGATTCTGGTACAGTAGTTATCCATGTTGAACCCACAGAGGATTCCGGTATAGTAGACATTCTTTTTGAACCCATAGAGGATTCCGATACAGTATTCATCGCTGTCGAACCCATGGAGGATTCCGGTACAGTAGCCATCACTGTCGAACCCACAGAGGATTCTAGAACAGTACCACCGCAGCTAGCCCTAGGGTTTCCACACACAACACGCTCGATTCCGGGAGGGTCCTCTCCCCAATCCTAGTTTCGATACATCAACTATCATGATGTCCTGAGTTGATGTATCCCATATTTCCATCTCATCATAAGGTACCCAACGTGACAGACATCACGTCAATCGGATGCCCGATCTGAGAGTTATTGGCATTTTCTTTCCAGGGGCCTAGTTGCTTTTTAGGCCCAAACCAACCCGATCGTACCCCAACTACGTCCAAACCACAAGTGAAGTATGTAAAAATATTCTTATTGATCCATGAATTCCATTTCCATAGGCAGTACGTCAATCTGACACTTGCAGCACTAGATGTGGGATAAAATGTGTAAATGGCCATAGCGGGTCCGAGTCCGGTCATACCCCATCAGACCGAACCAGCCCGACCCAGTCCGTACTGGGGTCCAACCTGGTCCAAGGATCCATCCTATTCCAATGAATCATCCTGAGCCAAGGGAAATGCTAGACCTGAAGAGGCGGCCTAGTCCGACAGGCGGCCCGACCTAAAGCGGCCCGACCTAGGGCGACCCGGCCTTGGCGCAACCCTACCTAAGGTGGACCAACTTAAGGCGGCCCCGCCTAGGGCTGCCCGACCTAGTGGTGGCCTGGCCGATGGCGGCCCGGCCTAGGGGCGGCCCGGCCTAGGGGCGGACCAGCCTTGGGGTGGCCCGGACTTGGGGCCGCCCGGCCTACGGCGGCCCGACCTATAGGAGGCCCGGCCTACGGCGACCTAGCCTAAGGGTGGCCTGGCCGGCTAGTTGGCCTCCATGGTGAGGGTGGCTGGTCTGCGGGGCCTGGCTGGATGGTTCGTATGGCCTGGCGGGCCACCTCGTGTGGCATGCCTGGCTAGCTGCATGGCCCGGATGACCATACCACGGGGGTTGTCGCACCCCCCCGGCACTAGGCGCCAGTTCATTGTGCCGTGGGACCCTTCGGGTCCCGCTTTGTGGAGTTCTTCCGGTGGCCAACTCAGCCGGTAGTCCTCCTCTATCAGCCGTGACCTTTGGTCGCAGCTCCTCCCCGGCGCGCGGCGACGACGCCACACCCATTCTGTCTGACCTCCGTGACCTTTGTGGTCGCGACTTCTTCCTTTTGCGCGGTGCGATGGCACTGCGCCCCTCCAGCACCGTCGTGGACTGCTTGGCCATGGCATGTTCCTCAGCAAGGCACGACGATGATGTGATCCTTCGGTGACCCGGCGGCCCTTGGGCCGCTGATTCTTCTGGTGGTCAGCCCGTTTTCGGTCGCCATGTTTATCGTCTCCACTGTCACCGTCAACAGAAGATAAATGGATGGGAGGTCGGGCTGTGTTTTTGCGGCCCGTACACTCCGCATTATGATGATAACAAGTGGAAAAACTCAATCCAAAATTTGAAAAATGTACAATGGAGAGTAAAACTCAAACCCTTACCTCAATTTTTGATTTGTTTGATGGAGTTGCGGGATGGAGACGTCGTTCCGTCAATGTCGAAAGAGGAAGAGAGGTACTCGATGGTGGTGGATGGAATTCAAAGGTGTCGTCATCATTGGCGACGTTCTTCATGGGTGATCTCTTCTCCTTTGACGTGAATGATGGTCTTTGGATATTTTATGGTGTCGCTTCCCTTTCCTTACCTTCGTTGAAGAACGATGAAGAAGGGGGACGTTCATCGTTCTTCGATGGTTCTTCGTTGGAAGGATGAAGCTCTCCTCTCCCAAGCTCTTCCAAAGGATTATTCCAACCCCAATATTGATAAAGGATGATCCCTATTAATTTTTCACACAAAAACAAAATGATGTGTTTAATTAAATGAGGAAACTCATTTAATTAATGCTATGGAATGGTTCAAATTCAAAATTTAGGGGAGGTGAAGAGTTCCAATTAATGATGAGCGATGTCAAATTAATAATGGAGAGTTAATGGAAGGGCGGGGGTGTTAATGGGGGGTATAAAGCTCCTATGGTCCCCACTACATAATATCCTCCCATGGGAAGTTATGTGCTGGTGTGGCCCACCTCCAACATCCCCTTGGAGGATAAAACCACAACTCAAAAAAAAATATGCAACACATATTTTTATTTAATTTATTTAGAAACCACAGAAATTAACATCCAATCTCGATAAAACACAACTACGGTAAAGTTCTCCTTAAGAGAATACCGGCAGTGCGAGTTAAATGGTGTCCTTAGATTTCATTTCTGTGCACTGGTTCCAAATATATAAAATGCCACTCGCATCTTTACTGAACGTACCCCAAAAAAGTTTGGAAAATTATTAACAGCCACCCTCGACCCACTGCGGTCAAGGTTAGGCTCTGCCTAGATGTAACAAGCCCCATTGAACCCAACGATACCCTAGGATTTCCAATCCGTTTTACAATTTAAAAGTTATGAATTTTTAAATAAAATAATTTTCACTTAATTATTTTATTTGCGGAAAAAAACTAACTTCCTCTGGTGGACCTCGTAGACACAAGTTAGTATCTACTTGAAGATAGCATAACCTAATGAGTTAAGCGGTGGTCTTAGATTTTTAATCCGAGTTACTATTTTTGAGTTTTAGGAATTTGAAAAATAAAATAACTTTATTTAATTACTTTATTTACGGTTATGCCATTTTTAGGATTTCTCACGGGGGCCCACGCTGAATAAAACTTAAGTCACGCATAGGGATAACCCGCTAGCCTGAGTGAATCGGTGGCCTCAGATTTCTGATCTGAGTAACCGTTTAAGATTTATTTAAAATTTTCAGGACAACTAAAAATGTGCATTAATTTAATTTGAACAAAACTTCGACGGATCATTCCGAGCACTCCGGGCATCGGAATCATGCTCCGTCAGAAACTGTGGACTCGTAAAATACCCATGTATTAAAAAAATTCCAAGGAATTTTTGGGTCTTTACAATCATAATAACATCATAAAAATAATATATATTATATATAACCTAAATAATCCACCATTATTACCACCCAATATATGTTTTAATGGAAGAAAAATTGACATCGATTCAGAAGGCATTATTCCACTGTACACAAGAATCATGATAGTGTATCCCATTTGATAGAAATGTGTGACATTGTAGGTTATAAAATTATCATTTAAATATGAAGATATATTTTAGATATTTATATTTTTATATAAACACCCAATAAAATAATTTAAAGGGTTTATAGAGAAAATATTACAAACGCGTTTGTTGATTAACGTTACCTATTCTCCAAGAATCTCCTTTGGGTTTTCACCAATGGAATTCCATGTTTCGATTTATTTCCAAATTTAGTATTATATTAAAAAATGTTATATATTATATGGGTATTTTATAAGGTTTTTAGTGTGAATATAAGAGAAGAAGGGGTCCCCTTTAACACAAAAGTGGTGTGGCCCTCTTGGAATTCCAAAAATAATTAATTTATAATAATTTCAAACTAAATAAATATACTTCCAAATGGATATGGATTCAAATATTAGATAATATAATTCTTTAACAAAATAATCCAATATATTTTAGATAAGTAATTGTGTTAATTTAAGATATGTAATATTTATTGACACATAGTTGACATATTTTAATTTCCACTATGGTAACACATTTTTTTTATTAAAAGCTTGTAATTTTGACATTTAAAGTGTAAATTAGAACATAAATGGAAATTTTATTATATATTTTTACCATATATTATCCATATTTTCTTTATTAAATATTTTTATGATTTTTTAATAATTTAATAAAATATTATTTTCATTTAATTCCATTACTATCAATTTCAACCATATTCATTTCAATGAATTTAATAAAATCAATAAAACAATATATATTTGAAATATATATTTACAGACACTTCTAATATGTTATAATATTTTGTAAAATTATTTTATAACCATACTTAATTCATATTATATTACATTTAATATTTTTAATAAAATTTATTTGATTGTTTCATTAATTAAATAATCAAGGAATCTTAACTATGTAATTATTTAAGTAACTAAATTATTTATTATAAATTTATAAATCAATTACCCTGATGAAATAAATATTTTATATATAACAATACTATTAATAGTCTATGTTATCTTATAGAAACCCCTATACTAGACATATTATATGTATATGAATCATTAGTGCGACAAGAATAACTTTTGATAAAATAAAATACTATAAGAGGATTAAAGTTAGCAAAGTGGATCTACGATTTCAAATATTTTTTATATGGATTATTTTATTCCAACTTCAATGATTTAATAAAATTTGGAATAATTTTATGGTAATTTCACACTATTTAAGACATTATTTCTTCATTTAGTTACCTGATTGACCTTTAATCATGGTAATAAAATTATAAAGTTTATTTTCATATTATCCTAAAATAAAATGGAACTATATACAAAATGTTTAGCTTATTATTTAAAATTTGGAATAAAATTTTCAAAATTAGTGATATATTTTTGTATAAATGTAATTTAAATTAAATTATATAGATGGGGTGAGAAAAAGGAGTTTTAATGTGAAAATATTCAGAAGATTTAAATGTTTTTACATTGAAATAAATCATTAAATATATTAAAAAGAAATAAATTTTATTTAAAAATAAAAAACTGGATTCATTATTCTTAAAAAAATATTAAAATATTATTGTACATTATACATTACACATATATACTGTGGGTATTAATTTTAAAAAACTTGGGTTTTCAATATTCATCAAAAAATGAACCATTTCATAAAAATACTAAAAATTCAAGAAAAGCAAATTCTGTTATTAAAAACACAAATTTGAAGTTCATTTTTTCATATATCCTTTAATAAATGTGTCAATTTGTAGTTTTAATACATGTTCTCTATTAAAAAGTAGCACACCCGCCTTTAAGAAAAATATAGTTTTATTATTATTATAATTAGATTTGTTCATATTTTTTGATGATACAACATATTCGATGGATTAAAAAACCATTCATTTAAACCATAGAATATTAATTTTACTAAAATAATCCAATAATATTCATTAATATAATTCATATAAAACTGTTTTGTGGGAAGAAACATGCTTTATTTTCAATTAGTTTTCTCCATATCTCTAATTAATTTGTAACCCAAGAATTTATTTCAAAATTCAGTTAATCATATTAATTCCTTTAATAAAAAATTATAGTGGATAAATATCATGATAAATATTATATTTTTAATTGTTAGAACTCAAAATTACATGAAACACGAGCTATCAATGAAAAATGGAATTGTGTGTAACACAAGACGAACACGATCTTGTGTATACCCCAAGATAATAAAATTATTTCATAAAGTGAAATCATACATTGGTGTTGAGTTTAAAAAATTGAAAATGGTGTAGAATGAAATTAAATCGATCAATAAAATTTAATTTATTTAAAAAAATTATTCATAAAAAAAATGGGGTGTTATAGTAACTAAGAATGTTGATTTAGTTGTAAGGTTATATTTTTAAGGAATGAATGATTAAGGAAAATAAGTCCCTAAATATGTTATTGATATGGAGTTAACAATGTTTAATTATGGTAAAGTGCTTATTTACATTAATGAATACATTTGTAATGTATTTGTAAAAATGACATTGGTTATTGTGTTGATGTTTAAGTGATTTATGTTAACTATAATTAAGTTTATTGTGTTTATAGATTTATGTAATAAATTCAATGGTCTACTATTTAAACACGTAATAAGTATTTTGTTAATATTTCTTGATAAATATGTGTTTTCATTGTATTTTTATGGCGATTCAGTTCATTAACATGTTCCATGAGAATTAATATATTCACATGTCTAGTATGTGACATTATGAGATACTTCATGTTTTATGGGGATAATTGTTAATGTTGATCGTAGAAAATATATATGATCATATTTTTCATATTTTTTCATTTTGACTTTTTTTCTTACATACTTTTGAGGATTCTTATGGATAAATATATATGGAATAGATTAAAGTGACCTATCTATGATATTGTTGAGGATTTAGATAATAATGTATTTTATTTATCCATATTTGATAAATTATTCTAACAATATTGGTTATGGTAAATACTTAATGGTATAAAAAATGAAATATGGATTATATAATCAAATAAAACTAAAATATAGTGATTCAGTAATGAATAATTCACCTTCAATATCCATTTCAATGAGTAAGAGATGAGATAGAAGAGAAAATTAATAATAAGAAACCAAAAGATGTGATTATGCACTTAAAATAGAAAGAAACAAAGTATGAATAGTTTGTAATTTTATCTATATTGAATGTAAAATAATATCTATACAATTATAATAATGATATTTAATTAAAAAACGTTATCCTATTACATTCATTTTATATGAAATAATTGTCTTCTCACTACTCACTTTTTTATATCTTTGTACTCGTTAACATTGTCAATACCATATTTTTTGAGGGTATTTTTGTTCTCAATGTCTATATTTTTATCTTACCACTAATGTTATACAGACCACCAATTTTTTATTTTCAAAAATATAACCCTACCACTTCCCATTTTTAAAATAATTTTTATTAACCCTTTATATGTTGTGGGTTTTTAATTTAGTAATATTAAAATATTTATCTTTTCATAACCAATATAATATTTCCTTGGTGAATTTTATCAATGGGAGTATAATGTAACACCCTAAAATATTAGTTTTAAATAATAATAATATCGATAGTTTTCTTAGAACACACCATAGAGTTGTGAGGAAAATTTGATATGCTATAGAAAATATTATTATTTCAATGTGACATAGTTGATTAATTGATTGGTATGAATGTGCATAATTTATATATAAAAAATTATAGTTTTCCTACTGAATATATATTTATTGATTAATTCTTAGTAAATAAGATATCCATATTTATGGAAGTTAATTAATCCTTTAAAACTAATTATTATTTCATTTGTTTCATTGAAAAAATAATCATTTAATTCCACTTCTAGAAATTATATTTTATTATATGGAAAAAAAATTTACAATTATATTTCTAAAGTTATCATAGTTTTAATTTTTGATAATTTTTTTAATGTATTGGTATTTTGAGCAATAAAAAAAATTATTTTTATAATACTATTATTTATTTTAATTCCATTAAAAAGTAAATTTTCTTAAATGGATTTAACAGTAAAATTTTTTTCTATATATTCTAATTATGGATATCATAATTATTTTTATGATGAATATTATTTTAAAAACCATTATACTTCTGAAAATAATATTTTTTGAAAAATTCATTTCATTACAATTTGAGGAGTTAATTTTAAATATTATTATACAAATTATGTTAATTAATTCATGAAAATTTTATTTCTATTTGTAAATTAGGAAGGTAAAATTTGGTATATTTTATTATTATTTTTTTCATTATGTGTAGTAACATTGGTAATTATTTTCCACAATTCAAATTGTAAAATGTGTATAACATGGTTATAACAATGGGAGGACTCTTCAAAATGTCTTTAACAAATTCCATTATCCTATTCGATGAGTGGTATTCTAACATTCCCATTCTGGTTTCAAAAATATGCCATCATTATACCATGTTTCTTTGGATAACTCTTTTATATTATTTTATAAAAATAACAAATAAACAATTCCACTCTCTTGAATTTAATATCAACAAAAATCTTACATTGTGATGATAAGAGGATAATTTTAGTTCTAAATATTTAATTGGAATATTAATTATTATTATTTTATTTTATTTATAATTTTTAGGTATTTATTGATTGAATAATTAAATTCGATTCATAAGAAATGTCAAATTTTTTTATTCTATTAATGGAATAATAAAATAATTAATTTTAAAAATATTAAAACTAATATAATATGATTTAATTAATATGTTCTAGGAATTTTTAATTTAAATATATTATATTATAGAAGTTATAAATGGTTATATTTCAATCCCATTACGTTAATGATGATTATAACATTAAATTATGTGAGTGGTTATTAAAATGACATTAATAGTATTTTATGTTAAATATACATTGTTAAATTATTGAGAAATCATTAAAAATTTAAGAACGAAAAATGGGATTCAATAAGGTCAACAATATCATCCCTTAGATATTTATAGAAAAATACCAAACGCATAAGTATAATTATAACCCTTTAATATTAGGAAAATCATTTCTATGGTTAATATTAAAATCAGTTAGCCAATAGGTTATTCAAAAGGATACAGTTTAGAATAATATCATAACATATAAAAATTAGTTTAATGAATAGATTAAGACCACATCCTACATATATTAAAATAAATATCATTTTAGAACCATTTAACTTGAATTGGAGACATTATGTTTTAATATTTCATATATTTCCAAATAATGACATAATGAAATTTTTTCATAAACAATATTACATTAAATGACATAAAATTCATAAAAATACATTATTCAGTATAGTAAATGAGATATGGTTTAAAATATAAACCATAGTCCATTTTGGGTCAATTACCATATTAAATTAACCTTATTATCCCATAAAATGAATAAAAAATTTATATTTTAGTAATTGAAAAATTGGGTAACAATGGGTTAAAACAAGGTTCTAAGGGTCTACAATTCACCTAAACATGGTAAGAAATTATTTGATGATTTTATTTTGGCTCATCCACATCATATATTATATATATATATATTATTATTTAGCTACCTGAAAATTTTAAACACCTGACATTATAATTTACATCTATTGACATAAATTCAATTTCAGTGATAGCTTCAATGCACAGAACATCGGGTTTTAAGAAAATATGACAATATATTAAAATATTACATTTACATTACCATTACATATAATATATTATTTTTAATGGAATAAATAATAAATTGTTTTAAAAAAATTAATAATTTACACTCATTCATTGTGTATCTATTAATTAAAAATGAAAATAATAACCACTTGAAAGTAAAATAAATATTTTCCAAAAAACATGTATTCCATTCAAAACAATGGTTCAATCACATCATAAAAAAATATTATTAAAATAATATCTTAATATTATAGAAAATATATTTGAGGAAATAAAATTAAAATTTTTAATCAAAATATCAAAATCAACTAATTGTATATTTTTGGTATTTTTTTGAAAATATTTCCTTTTTTGATGAAGACTGAAAATTAGTTATTTTTTATTAAATAATATCTTTTCATTTAATTTATTTAAAATGGTAAAATATATCATAAATTTTTTTAATGTAAAATAATATTAATTATATTACTATCAACATAATTTAGATTATTTTAGTCAATGTTATGTTGATTTTTTATTATTAAAACCTCCTATTCTTATGATGATTTTCTCCTTAGAACCATCTTTTCCTATCACATACATTATTAAAAAACATTATTGGATTCTATGACTTGTATTAATTAAAATTGAATAAATTCATTAAATGTTTTATATCACAGAAATTTATATTATCTAATAATGTATAAATAATTTTTAGCCATTATGTATATTAAAAATAGTAAAATATAATTTCCATAATTTCGGTAGTTTCAAATATTAAAAGGTTAATATAAACATATAAGGGTTAATTTGACCTTCAATCTTGTACACGACTATTTTAATGACCATATTTTTACTTTAACACCTCTAAAGGTCTCTAATGGACCATTTTGGAGTAACTTTAACTGATAACAATTTGGTTATAATTCATTATATTAAAAAGAATTCACGCGGGTCCTTTTCCCTATATATAAACAGAGACCCCCTATCATCCCCAATCCACACCAAGAAATTTACATGGATCATCCAAAACATATTGAAGTCACTTTCTTACTCCCCTAAAACATTAAAATGACCATGGTTTGTTTATAAATTCATCATATGAGGATTTTTTGGAAAATTTTAAAGAAGTTCCCCAATAAGAAGGTAACATTCTTAAATAAACATTTCCAGTTTATTTCTTCTTTCACCACCATAAAATGATATATAATCATGATAATATGATATCACTAGTATCAAACATATGCGTACATATTATTAGCTTAATTTGATAACCTTTATCCACCACCCCTTCCCTTAAATGAGAAATGAAACTATAGATCATGTGTACAATAGACTACAACCTCACAAACCAATATAAATCATTTTCCATCATCAACCCACATGAATATTTACAATGATGTATTTAATGTTTATATATAATATTTATGATATAATTGTACTTATGGACAACATCACAGATAAATGATATATGTTATTCACTTACAATTAACAGAAATGATCAAAAAGGAACATTTAATTAATATATGTGATTTATATGACATGATTTAGATTATAGATAATTAATATATCATACATAGCATTTCCATTTCTCTTATTAGGGGAATTGTATCGTCACTCATGTGTATGAAGGGCCTGCGACCAAAACGAATTAATACAAAACATTTTCCATGACTAATGTTAAAGAATGATTCTAATAAAGTATATAATATGTAAATATGATATTTATAACATTATTATCATTATAAAGACATATAATTTATATCCTATATACAAGAAAAATATCATTCATGAATACACATGAATGATAAAAAAAGGAAATAGACACCCAAAACAACGAACATAATGGAATATTGTTAAATAAAGTTGTAAAATAGTGTAAGAGGATCTTATATGATATTATAAATATGAGTATGGTTCCATCCAAAATTTAAAGAAAAATTAAAAAAATTATAAATGGGGTTAATGAAATGAAAACTATTATAAATAAAGAGGTATTTTATTTCATCTCAAAATTCCCTTCATTGAACAAATATTTTGTTTAGTAAATTTTTTATATGGTGTTTATACTAACCCTATCACCTATTACAACATGATAAAATTTTAATTCAGGTTATTTTAAATTTCAATTAAAATTACTTCATATAAGGTTGTTTGACTTTAGTATTACCTAGTGGTAAGGGATTTCATTTGAATTTCCATCTTGTTTAGTAAAATTATTTAATTTACACCTATTAAATTTTTTTGGTGTATGTACTTCCAATTTGATGTAGTAAAAATTAATAATACAATGAATCTAACCCCAGTATCTTGTATCATGTTTCATACTATATTTCATTGCTATAGATACGACGATTCACATTTCAAAGGAAAAAAATTCTAGCTCTTTTGGAAAACTAGACACATTGAAAATAACCATTTTACATCAGTAAATGAAAATAATGAATTAAAAATAAAAAACATAGCATCCATGAAAATATTTCCCAGAAATCAACTTCAAATCATGGGTAAATTAAGAATGATAAGGGTGATCTCAAATGCTCAGTATGGGTTGTGTGCAACATAGGATATAATTAATCAATTGGCATAATCAACATTGACATTTAGTTAGTGTAACACTCATTCTATGTATATTACCTTACTATCCTGATAATATAAAGAATAATAAACATGAAAAGTTAAATAACTGAAAACACATTCCATTTAATCAATATACTGATAATGAGATGCAAAAAATGACAATATCATAGAAAAAATAACATGAATGATAATAAAAACTGAATTATAATGAATTAAATTCTTAATTATTCTGTATCATGTTTCCAAATAACATTATACCTTTACCATCAAGATCTATATTTATTAATGTTTAAAAAATATTATGTAAAACCCTATATGATTTGGAAAACTGATTCATCTTCTGAGACTATCAATGCATGGAGGGGCTTTTTATAATGTTCACCTTCCCATGTCTTTTAGGAAAAAGGTAATCCTCATATATAAAATAATATCATTAATTCGTCAATAGTCTTACATATAATGAAATATATATTTACTAAAGGATATATATTTTTCAATAATTTCCCAGTAAATCAAATTAATTTCAAACTAAACACTGTGTGCCATATCGCTATATGATATAGTAAAAATTATAATAATATCAAACAAAAAATGATTACATGGATGTCATGGTTTCACTAAAAAGTTAACAATCCCAAAATAAGATAGATTTCTCAATAACATTTAAAACATGTAAATTTTAAATTCAAATCCATTTGGATGAATAACATAAATGTGAATCATATAATACTGTGAAGAATTAATGAATCATGATATTATATGCCAAATGGGTAGTATATGAACAACATAAAAGTGAATTTGTGAAAGAGTACAAATAATCCACAATAATATTTAAATTGAGATGAAATCACTCAACTTAACCTTCCTTTTTGTTAGAAATTATGAACATGTAGACGAGGTAGGCCATACATTCTCATGAGTAACATTTCAATTTTACATTGATTATTATGGAAAGGTGGTAAGTAATAATTTAACTTCTGGAGTGGTGATAATATATTATTTCAATATTATATACATGTATATATCATCCATGTTGTGTGGTGATGAATGTAAAGTCACATCTATTTTTGAATGTGTTTGGCCACACATATAAGAACAATGTTATCATCTTTACATAATTTAAAAGAAAGGAAATAAAATTAAAAATATTATCTTTACATAGTGATAAATATGTCATCAATATCATTATAATGTAATCAATATAATATATAATCATTAACAGTATCATTATTACATTCCACATAATGTGTTAATGAAATAAAAATCACATTGCTCCATTGGGTGATAGTACTTTGTTCACAAAAGATAAATTAGTATATCTCCTATAGAAAAGAATATAAAAAATGTATATATTATGAAATTACTCTTTCGGTGTAAATATTCGATTAATAAGATATATATATTTATATCTATCATCACAGAAAATCATGAATGGTTGTAATTGAAGAACGAATAACATCTTTTCACGAGACAGTAGTCTACTATACACACGATCTATGATGTTATAACCAATTCAATGGAATTAGAGGTTGTTTTATGTCATGAAATTATTATAAATAAATTATATTATATGATATATAAGGTATATAATATATCATCATGTGTTGATAACAACTTAATAAGGTGGAGGAACAAAAAAATAATGATTGTTGTTGAGGAACGTTACCTCTTATTTGGGTAATCTTTTTATGTCTGCAACAAATACATACAAGGTTGGATTTCAACCACACATAGTTCATATAAGATGTGGGATTGGAATTTGGTGAGTTATTGTTTATATTATATTCCAAACCAACATTATTTTTAGGTGTCACAAAGAGAGGGAAGTGAGTACCCTTTTATAGTTGAGGAGGAGGTGAAATTTTGTAAATACTCAAATATATTAATTATAGGGTGGTATCCTATACCTAAAAATATATAAAATTTATAATTTACGGTTTTGATCGATGATATGGTCTATCCACACCAATACCATAATAAATCCTTTTTTTGCATGTGGTTTTTTAATATTTAATTCTTTTTATTTTTACCATTTTGGTTGTTCACTATGGTATCTAGTCTATTCCACTTAGATAAATTATTAATGAAGAATAATATAAAATGATCTTTATTATATAAATTTGAAAAATTTGTTTTAGAAATTATATTTAATTTATAATGTCAAAAAATCTAATGTTTTGTGGAAATTAATTTTAACAAAAGTGCATATATAGTTTAAAAGGACCTCTTTAACTATAACCTAAATAACATAGTATTTTACTATTTATGCGTAAATATTAAAATTATAAAAGAACAATTGGTCATTATATGATAAGTATCTGGTATTTATAAAAATTTACAGACAGCTTTGTAGAAAATATAATTTTTTAAATTTTAAAACATTTATTAAAAATATCATTTATCATAAAATAACATTAATGTAAATTTCTATATTATGAATTCAATATGAATTTAAAAATTGAATTTAAGACTATAGAATTAAAATATATTATTTTCACAGCATTATAAGGTTATAAATTCATCTAAAAATTAATTTCACTCAAAAAAACCTTTAATTTACGTCCATTTTATTATATTTAGTATTATCTATTTTATTTTTAATATTAACTAAATAACTATTATATTGGTGTTTCATAAGTATTTCTTATAAGTATTTCATTCAAAAAATATATGATAAATAAGTATGGAAAAATAAATCATTTATATTTCAAAAATAATATCATTTGTTACCAAAAACAAGTCATTTTTTCTCTATCTGAATGATTTATACATATAAGTAAAGGAATTTTCATTTTTGTCATTTTCATTACATAACTTATTATATAGGTCATATTACTGGGAAAGAGTCAAAAATACACATAAAAATATAAATTTAGGTAATAAGGATTGACATATGTCCATACAATGGGTGTTCGATGAATTGATGGTCATTTAAAACCTTATCTCCTTAGTTTAATCCCTAACTAAACCCATTCATACCATAACTACGATAATTAATTTGTACTTTTTTCAAAAATTCATTTTAGTTAAAAAATTATGTAGGGTTTTTGAGAAAATAAGAATTGTGATAATTCAAAATAAAGAATCAATTTTTTAATTCAATTCACATAATTGTAAAAATCAAAGGTAAAATTTATCTCATAAACATGATGAGAAAGCGTGTTTTTAAATAGAAAATGATCAACAATATTCAATGCTTTTATATCAAAATTGATAAATAATATGACTCCAATGATATAAATTGGATTAATTTATATTTATGGAAACTAATTTTAATTTAACAAAAATTGAAAATTTAATTTAATTTTATGAATTATTTATTTGAAAATATTAGTTTCCATTAAAATTTATTAATTTTTACTATACCTCAAAAAATGATTATATTTGGAAAAGTCCAAAAAATCACCCTAAGATAATTTACATGTTCTGACTTAAAAAAAGTCATTTATTTATTCAAATAATTTTTCAAATATTATTAATTTTAAATCTAAATTAAGTTTGAAATGTTTGATTAAACCTAGTTTTTTTTCATTTTGTTGCATTCATTGCATGATATTGGAATAATTATATTGACTATGAAATGAATATATCCTAATTAATTAGTGTGTTACAATTTCCCCACCTTTAAAAACCGAATGCTTACAATTTAAAAATTAACTCGAAAATAAAGGGATATTGATTTTAATATAACATTCTTGAAATACGACAATAAGATAAGTGTTTATAAAACAACCACTTGAAAAAGTGAAATGGATGCATGAAGGTTGATCATAAGAAATTGGGTGATCTTGAAATTGTTAACAACTACAGAGACTTAACCTAAATAGGTGTGAAAAAAGGTCATCAAAATAATAAAAAATGCTGATAATGGGATAATATTTAATTCATTATCCTTTTACTAGTTTTTTGTAATAATTTTCCCATCAATATTGATAAAATATAAAAATTTATATTGTTGATATATATCTACTTTATATGAAAACATTATATTTTGGTTTTTCATTTATTATTTTCGACTTCATTTCGTACTATAAAAATTGAATATACAAGAATGATTCTTTTATTCCTAAATCACAAATGTTCACATTTAATGGATCATTATATCCATAATATAATGTTAATTATTTTCATCAATCTCTTGTAATGGTTAGTATATGTTATCCATTATACAGAAATCATTATTTGGAGATTTAATAAATTATTTTCTAAAAAGTCATTAAAATTTCAACATAAAAATTTACAATAATGGTTAATCCTTATATTCCTTCAAAAATATTATGATTCAAAATAATATAAAGTAGGCCACTAAATTTGGAAAATGAACATATCATTATTCTCTCAAACAACATAATGTTATTATTAATGATCACATTCCAAATATCTAAATACCTTAATCGTGCATTATTTTGAAACATTGTAATATTACCATATATCATTTTTAAAAATATTAATTCTTCCTCATTCACTAAATAATATTCAGATCATTTGTTATATTCATTAAATTCAAAAATGTTTTTAACCCCATAAATGATAGCCTAAACAATGTTTTCGGTAAAAAAATTAATTAGTTCCAAGGTTGTAAAAACTATAAAAAAAATGTATCCATATAAAACTTATGTTTATCCCAATATCATTAACATAATATCATGAAATTATTACATGTTATCATTCCCCAAATACAGTTTTTCTAGAATATTAACTCTCAGCTTAGTCCAATTTATTTGTACCATTCAACATATGCTTTTAAATAAATTATGAAATTGTACTGAAGTAAAATCTATATATAATCCATAATTATTATTTACAAAAGAAGATCATAAAAATATTAAAATATATATCATGCATCTATATAAATGATCACATTAATCTTTCCACTTCGGTTGTATCAATAGAACATGCATGAACATGATAAGTTTTCTTCTTCTGGGTTATTTACATTAACACTTGGGGAATTCATTTTCATAGCACCCCATATCCCTAAAGTTAAAATACTGAATAGTAGTGTTTTTATTATTACATTTTGATTATTTTACACTATAAACCATTTATCTAAAATTATAAAAATCACCCAATCAATTAAATCATTTACTAGGGTGATTATATAAACAAATATCTTATGGGAGAAAATCCTTATCTCCTTCATAAATTCATACATTTTTTCTCTATCATCCCTTTCTTCTATTATTTAACATTGAATCCATAATAATTGGTGGATTATTTCTTAGTCTTGTTATTATATAAAAAAACTTCATCATATGAATAGTATTTTCTATTGAATAGTACTCTTCAGAGACATGACATAATCCGTCCAATGAAATGGTCTATCATGGACTTGGTGTTGCGTAGTTAATCCATAAAATTCCTTGATAGCTTTTCATGGTATCTTGAAACTCCACAACACATTAATCTTCCATTTTCATTAAAAAATGTTACCATCTATATATTTTAGTTTTGTTTTCATAAGGGAACTATTTTTCAATGAATTTCCCTTTAACATTAGTTCATTCCATGAGTTATATTTCCTCATCCTCTATAGTAATAAAGATAAATGAACACCACTAATCAATATATCAATTGAGAGAATAAATATTAATTGTATGATATTCCATTTCACCACACCCAAACAACATAAATATCTTCTCTATAGACATTATCTATTGCACGTATACCACTGGATTTGTATTCTCGATAAATGATGTGGGACCTTGTTGTGAAATATGATAACAATTTGGTGAATATTGTTGTGGATTAGGTTTCTCCATCTCGGATAGGTTATTTTTCATGAAATGATTATCCTTTCCAAATGGAGCCATAAATTTCTCAACTCTAACATCTACAATATTGGCATCCATAGAAGGGAAATCTTTTCATTTCCCATGACTATTGGTACACTTCATCATTATAGATTCCATTTTTAAAAATATAATTTACTAGAATTGGTCACAAAATAATCAATATTTAATCATATGATATAAATAAAAATATTTTTTAGCACTCTGCATAAATTGAAATTATTTATATGTTAATCAATGAACCATAAACATGTTTTCTTTAGGGAAATCATTATTTTGAAATTTGTAATAATTGATTGTAATAAAAATGTTATTTATCCTTATAATATCCAAAGATTGTGAAAAAATCAGTGTGTATTAAGGCACATTTTCATGCACATCAATAGGATCTAGTGTATCCCTATGTTCCCATTTTGTAGTTATTACCCAAATATATCTATGTTCTAGAACCACATCTACTTGTAGTATCCATATAGGGATGTATTTCTTGGAAAAAAAATTAATACCTTCCTTAACAAAACATTGTGATGACCTTATATACTATCCTTTATGTATGGAAAATGGTTATGTCCCATTATATTTGTTCACATAATAATTTTTTTATGTTTCTACTAAACATCATTTAATACCAACAACTACGACCCTAAACCCAATATCCCAAATTAGGTGTTTTACCTTATTATGTTGGAAATAAAAAAGTAATCACATATAATAAAACAATAATGTTTAGATGTTTTGGAAAATAGATACATAAATGAAACCAATTTTACATTGGGAAAGGGAAATAAAGAAAAAAATTAAAAAACTCCATATACTTGGAACTAATTTTGTATATTTATCTTCATATACTGGGGAAAGGTAAAAAAATAAGGGTGATCTAAAATACTCAATGTTGGTTAAGTAAATTAAAGGATATCATGAACTTATAGGAACACTAATTATAGAAAGTTAGGTAAAATACTACACATTGAATTTAAATTACTTGAGAATCATGGTGTGATATTGATCAATCAAAATGGAATTGTAAATAATGGATAACATGTTCCATTTAATCACCAAATTTATATTCAAATACACCCATCGATAATATCATAACAAGAAAATCATGGAAAAATTTAATAACTAAATTATGATATAAATACTTAATTATTAGAATTTATGTTCACTAGTCTCACTGTAACTCTACTATCATTATCTATACTCAACGTAGTTTAATATATATTGGGTAAAAACTGATCTGATTTGTCTAACTAAATTGTCTCATTAGAGAACCATTAATCAGGGTATTTCTATAAACAATGACAAACCTATTTCATTCATTTACAATGTTTCCCTCATGTATCAAATAACAGATATAATTCATGAACATTATGTACTATCATAAAATACTTATATTTAGAAATCGATGTGAAATTACCATTATTTCCTTAGTAAATTCAATAGCTTCCAATGTAAGACACAATATTTAAAAATGTTATAATATATTGGAAAAAATCATATCAACCAAACAAAAATATGGGTTTTATAGGGAAATTTAATTTCTAATAAAAAATATTATATGAATGTGACTGTTTTAAGAGGATGACAACAATCAAAAAATAATTTGATACTTTCCAATAACCTTTACCACATGGTAATATTTATGTCAATACAATTCAATGAAATAATTCAAATTGAATCTAATAATTTCATGAATAATGAATGAATCATAAAATTAAATGTAAAAGGGTCATTATACACCATATAAAAAATAATTGTTTAAATAATAAAAAATATTTCTCAATGGGACGTAAATTTCGAAGAATCCCATTACCTTAAGATTACTTTTGGATGAACAAGATTTAACGTCCTCTATTGTAGTTTTAAACATGATATTATTGATAGAAAAAATATATGGGAATATTTTTAATCCTATAATGAATATTATTTATGGGTTTCAAGGACATAAACCCTGGATTTAAGTATTTTATTAAAAAAAATTGAAATTTTGATTATATAAATAAATTTGGATAAAATATAAAAATTTTATAAATCTAGATTTTTGAATGAATTTTATCATAGTCATTTTTGGATATAATATTTAAATAATTAACTATATTTGTGTGATTATATTTTCATTTGATTCATTGATTTATATTATTCAACTTCATCTTTAAGATGTAAAGCTGATTAAAAAAATGAGGTTCTTTACAAAATCATTAAAGATGGAAAATTTTCTAGGTAGAAAGTGTGCACCCCACCTATTTTATAGACACATATGTTGGGATATACACTTCCAATGGAGGTAATTACACCTAAAATAGAATTCCAACTCAAAGGTTCATTTTTCCAAAAACATTCACAGTGTCTTGAGATCATCAAGTTATCCTTTGAATGAAATAGTTTGAAGGAAGATTCCTAGTAACATTAAAAAAAGAATCATTAAATAAATTTTCATAACCCCCAAATTTGGTAGATAAATAATCTTTGGTTTTTATGGTTCAATGAGGAGACAATTATGAATAAATTTTATGAAAGATATTATGTGTTTACTATCAATTTAATGGGTCCAAAACATGAAATGTTTCAGAGGATGAATTCTGCTGACAAAAGGAGGCCCTATAATCCTTCCCAAATAATTATCTTGAAACCAACAACTATGAAGGGATCTTACTAGGGAATAGACCTTGATTCAACCTTTATTTTACTGAAATTTTATTCTTTATTTTTTTTAACTTCATTTTTTCTAGTTTACATTTTAATTGTAATTTTATTTTTTTAAAAAAAATGCTGCCTTCATTTTTTTCCAAAATTTAATTTCTTCTTAAATAATAATAATAATAATAGGAAGTAAAAATTATTATTATTGTTGTTGTTAAAATTATTATTTTGAATATTATTTATAATACTACCCTCATATTTTAAAACTATTTTATTTTCTCTCTCCTTTATTAAAAAAAATCATAATTTTAATAATAATTATTTTTACTACTACAATTATTATAACATTAATTATAAATTAATAATCTCTACCTTTAACACTCTATGTATATCCTCATCTTTCCACCAATGGGATTTCATACTCTCATAAATGGGTGGGTAACACCAAGACATGGCCTTGGGGGAGGTCAAGGTGTTCATTATTCTTAATTAATGTCTATATTACGTTTCAGGTATATTTCAATACCATTCTTGTGTGGGGAAATTTGATCGGATGTGTTGATGGAACAAAATGACATGGAACCTACAATATTACTATTCTGTATAATAATATTGATACAATAATGATATTTCATGTTTGGATTATCAAACTAAAATCAACAAATAAAGGAGAATTATGATTGAACCAGACACTAACATTCAAAACCATGTTCATTATTCTTTAAGTAATTCTCTTTTAATTGAAAGATAGTTTATATTTTTTTGATAAAAAACAATAAAAAAAATTTCATTGTTTAATTAGACAGTAAAAAAACAACAAGAGATATCTTAGGTAATATAGATAAAAAATGTGAACAATCCAAAAGGCTCCTCAAGTGTGACGAACCTGGTCATCCGCTATACTATAATGGGAAAATTATAATTTCTTTTGTACAGACCCAATGACATTCTTGCATCAAAAATATCACCATTTTCAGGGATCCAATTTTTTATTCATTTAATTTTTATATTAATACAACCATAATAGATTTCACCCATTTTAAAAAAAAATACAGAACTAACAAAAATCATCCCATGATGAATTGAAATGATTATTATTCTTCATGGATTGTCAAATAATCTCCTATAAAAGTGCTAATACCTAAATCAACCAATAGTATAGAAGATGGTGTTACACTATGGGCTATACAGATCATGGGAATACATATCCAAATTCTTAGAAGATGAATTCAAGTACCTCATCAAGCATCTCTATTAGACCAATGAGCATCCAATTATTGAAGGATTGTCCCGAGAACTCAGTTAATTTAGGGAGTACATCCCACAATTCAATGAATATATAGTTGAGACACTATAAGTTTTATCCTTTTTAACTACCAAATTTTTTTATGATGATACACCAGAATGTTTCTAGGGTCATGTGGCAAAACATAAACTGTAGTATAATATTCAAGAGATTACGAAAAATATTCAAGGTCTCCAAAAATGGTATGAATAACTTCTTAAATCCATGAATCAATAGAAAAACCTGAAATATAGTCTATAACATAACTATAATATTATACACTTGTCTTACCACAGAAGGACAAGAAGGAGGTGGAACTGGTCATTCGTGATTTTAGTGAAGAAATCTAAGAACATGGGGCCAAACTCAAGGCCGAGGAACCCAAATACCTACCTTCACTTACCACCAAAAGACTCCAAGATGAACTTATCCCTGAGACACTAATTGAATCAGAAACAAGCCATGGAGTTGATCATTTCTCATACACAATCACTTCGAATTTTATTGAAACATAATTATACATAAGTACACATTGATTTGATTTTACATATTTAGACAGTCATTGTTATCCCTTAATGGAAGATGATAAACCAAGACATTATCATGTATAAGAACACATGGATATCCTTAAAGAAATTTATCATCTAATAGAGTAATCTTATTATGATTTACCAGTGGGTTTCCCTGAATAACTAGAGACATGTGTTACTTTACATCATGAGAAACTAATAAAATGATATGAAAATTCTACACATGTAACAATGAAGGAGGAGGAGGTTCCTTGATTTATTCTAACAAAACCATGCAAGATATAATTATTTGTGAAGTGGGGTGATCTATTGAACTACATCCATGTATTCCTCTTAAATAATTTCAAACAAGTTCTTGTTTGGAAACTCGACATGTATTGGTTTAAATCAATGTTTCTTTATCCACCAGCAGATTTTGGATAAAATATAGTACTTCCAACTCAATGTAGTAAATTTTTTATGGAAAACTTTTAGGATCTTAAAATGATTTATCTTTACATGATTTCTAGGAATATATATTCAATATATTTTCCTAGGAAGTAGTGCTACATAAAGTACACACCCTCTATCTTTTAATGCTTAAAAGACATGAATGTTGGACTTAATTGTGTAATTATATTTTTTATGTTCATGATGGTAGAAGGTAGTACCAAATAGGTAAGTAAGAGTACTGAGCTTAATTTCAAAAGGGAGTTATATTTAGTGGTTATTTTTTAACTTCTTAATCATTTTTTGAAACATCGTGTTTTTGAACATTAATGTTAAAATTTCATTCCCCAACATGAAAAATGTTTTATATGATTTTATGGGATACATGGGTTTCATAGGAATCTTGTGATGAAATATTTCATATTTCAATGTTTATATTATTAAATAAATAAAATGGAGTATTATAATTTAAAATTGAATAATGGATATTGAAATGAGGACTTATAATTTGAATGGATTAATTGATTCGTGTAAATAAAATTTCCAAACCATTTTTATGATTTGAATTTCATAAATTAAGGTGAATTGATTTAATATTTTTAATCATTCCTTGAGTGATTGTCCAAAATTATATGTCCCAATATTGATAGGATTTCTAGACCAAATGCATCCAATTGTATCATTTTCATATTTATTTAGTGATCTTGGGACATGCCGCCTTCTAAAACATGAATTTAAAAATGTCAATGCTATTAATGTGAAAAGAACAATAAAAATAACTGAGTAATGAATTAAAAATCCAATTTTCATTAAAATTACTCCCTTACATGAATCCTTATTTTTCCCTTATAGATAATGAATGAACTTGATTGTGATTAGCCATGTTTCAATCCATTTTTATCCAATCCAATTCTACTCTTGGTATTTGAATGATATTTTAAATTTGATGGATGGGGGAAAAGGGAATCATTGTGGAAGGAATGATTTAAAATGTAAGAAAGAAGTGTGGGGTGAATATCGTGATAATTTTAAAACGTTGTTTATTTATTCATTGTACTTTTTATTTTTTTCCTCTGGAATTAAAAAAATTTCAGAAAGAACAAAAAATTGTGAAAATATATTTGGATTTATGAAAACAAAAAATATCCATTTTCTTAGACTGATAGTCTACAGATTTTATGTGGTTTTGTGAAGGATGTGAGAATTTTCAAAATTAAAAAAAAATCAAAAATTATAAATTATAAAAGTAAAAAAATATTCAAGGCAGTGCAAAAATAATTTTGTATTCTTACATGATCAAAAACATTACATTGAGTATTTGGGAAGTTGGTGTTTCTACATTAAAGGGGATAATTTCATGAGAAATTTAATTTTGATATCATGCACAATAATTAAGAGAAAACCATCCTCCATGAACCTTAATTTTCAATAAATCAAATTACACCAACATTAAGCATCATATTAATTTGAATTTTTATTAGAAGTTCTTATGATTTTATGTGTATTTTGTCTTTACAAAGTGGAGAAAGTAGTCAACCTACATGTTTATGGAGAAGGACAATGTTATCATGATATGAGCATACATATAATTGAATTATATCATGTGTTATGATAAAAATGAATCTAATGTGAGGTAAATAACATCTTTTCATGTTTATGAATAATGAATTGAGGAGATTTAATGACAGAAAAGAGAAATTCCACCCTTTTTAAAGAGGATAAGTAAAATACTTGAGTTATTTATTTCTTTAAAAGTGATAAATTAAATCGATATTTTATATGGATATATAAAATTTTGATTTGAAATTGATAATTGATTGATTGTATTTCATTGAAATTTCATATTGGTATTATTGGTGTCCTCTTATTTCCATGGTGAGATTTTTTTCATGGGGATAAATATGGTTTATAAGTCGGGGTATTTGATAGTGAAAGTTTACGTGCATATTTGTAGTCAAATAATTAATATTTTTTTATTTTTCAATTATAAAAACAATGTATTTAAATTTTTTGTTAAAATAATGGGCAATTTTTATTCTAGAATGAAAATGGGCTAAAATATGAAAATTGAGTAGATCTAGATTTTGACAGAATTTTTTCACAAGGGAATTTTGAAAATAATTTTTAAATTGTTAATTTAATTTGAGGGATATTTTTTGGATACATTGACTTATATTATTCAAATTTGTTTTCAGTAAAAAGAGATGATTCAGACATCTATAGGACCTAAGAAATCATTTAATTTGGAAAATTTTCTAATTAGACTGAATGGACCCCACCTCCATAATAGAAACATAATATGGGTTACACACCTTCAATTATAGTAATTTTACTTGAAATGGATCACCCACTCATATGAGTGTTCTTCCAAAAAATTACATAGTGTTTTGAGATCGTCAATGTGGCCTTTGAACAAAACAGATTGAAGGAAGCTTCATGGAACCTTCATTCTGAAAAGGTAATAGTAAAAAATGTCATAACCCCTATATATAGCGGGAAATTAAACTGAAATATTAACTATATACTTATAAGATACTTCTTATAAACATTTATGAAGAGCGATATGAATGAATCATCCTTTTAATGGTCCAAAACATGGAAGTGATCACCAAAAGTGTTGTACTAGGAAATGTTATAACATATTTTTTCTACACACAATGAAACTAAGGAATCAATTATCTTATTTCAAATCCATATTAATATTTTTATTTCTATACATGATCCATTTGAGACATCTTATCACTCATTCATTATAAATCATTCATTATTCTCATTATATCATTTGTTTATTGCATTATTTTCTTATGAAAGTTTTATCATTAATGTTTGGGTTCTTGCACATATTATAGATATTTATGATTTCACAAATAATAAAATATAAATAATGATCACCTTTACACATCGATTATTTATTTAAAACATATCTTGAATGATGTTTTTTGATAAATGAAGAAGGTTGTAATTATAAAGATGATAGTTCGTACATATTCATGAGTAACATTTCCCTTTTGAAATGATCATTATATAATGTAGGAAGGTAATATTTTAAATTCAATATTTTAATAATATAGTTAATATCATATTATAAAAATATATATATCATCCTTGTGGTGTGTTGAGGAAAATACGGTCACATCGCTTTATGGCGGTGATAGTCTACAGGTACAAGAATGATGTTATCATATTTACATGACTGAAATGGATAGAAATATAATGATATATATTATCATAATTTAATGATATATATTTCATGAACATCATAATTTTGTAAATTATTTCACATAAAATCCTTAAATTATTAATTATTAAATTCCATTTGAATCATTACTGAAGGACGAATCTCATCACATCATGAGGTCATTTTCCACCATACACATGAATGATGTTATCATATCAACTACAGAATAGAAATAATAAAATATGACAAGGTAACTCCATAGGTATAATTATATAATAAATATCATATATATATACATTATATCCACTTTCATACCCAAAAATTAAGGCATGTAATAGAAAAATGATTGACATCAAATCATGAGGTTGTAGTTCTCTATACACATGAATGATGATTTCATAACACATTTTATTGAATTGCATGTGATTTTAGGTAACCACATTATTATAATAATATAAAAAAATTATTGAATATATTGTTCTTAATATATAATCCTTATTTAATATAAATTCCAGGTGGTGGATAAAGAAATAAAATAAAGACGCTCATTGGAGAACAATGCCTCTTCTTCAGGTAATATCCTCAGTTGGAACTTGTGCATTTCTTGGATAGATTTAATAAAAAAATATAAAGTATAAAATGACTTAATGTACATTGAGAAGTAATTTTGGATGTCCACGGTTAAACCATGATGGTTTGAATGTGTAATGAAGATAGGGGATTGAGTTCCCATTTATAGTTGAGGAGGAATGTATTTTTTGAAAATACACAAAATTATTCACTATTCAGACGTATCATTTACCTAAGGTGGTACCAAAATTGTTAATTATAGTTTTATAAGGATTATTTTGTCAAACTAAATATGTAACACAAAATAAACCACTTATTTTATAAATTTTGTTCCTTAACATATAATATTCTTTACTATAACCATTTTAGTTTTTTTACTATGATAACTACTCAGTTTACCTAGAAAATTTATCCTTAAGATAAGACTTATAATATAATTTGGAATAATTGTTGTTAAATAAAGTGTCTGATTTATGAAATAAATATCGAATATGTGTTTCAAATTAATCTTAACAAAAGCGCATGTCTCGTGAAAATACACGTTTATAATATAAACCATGTAAATAGTGTTTTTCAAATATTAGTGGCCAACATAATAATTATAAAATTAAAATAGGTAATTTAATAGTCCATATATGATATTAATTAATATTTAAAAATCACTTGGATGAAGATATAGACTTATGTAATTTTAAATCATTTAATTGTAAATCATTTATTATTTAATTACATTAATATCAATTTTGACATTATTTATTTATTTTAATTTAATATATATATATATATATCTATATAGTGATGGAATTCATGTTTATTACCCTTAAAACTCTGTAAAATGATTTAATAATTTAAAATAAATTAGGACAACATACTTTATTCAATTTACATTAATTATAATATGTTTTATAACCTTAATATTATTTAATTACAAACTAAATTATAATTAAATTGGAAAATCATAATCATTTAATGTAATTATATAATCCCAAAAATGTTAAGATAAGTATTCTAGATAAAAGAGCTAGTTTATATTTAAAATTTATTTGTATATAATATCATATTTTTTACTTTCACTACCCCAAATATTTATATGTTTTAAAAGAAACAAGGGTTCCTTTTTTCCAGTTTTTTATTCACATATCATATTGGTCACATACATCATACAGTTTCCAAGAAACTAATAAATATCATGAATACGTATGTAAGTATAAAAATAGGTCCCTCCAAAGGGTTTTGGAAAACTTTGATGGCCATTTTAACCCTTATCATCTCAGCTTAATCGCCATTAAGCTAATTTTTACATTAACTGCAGTAATTAATATTTACAATATTAATTATTCATTTGGGATAAAATTTAGTTTAACTTATTAGAAATTAAAAAAATTATCATTCATAAAATGGAATCTATTTTTTAAAATTTTATTCCCAAATGTGGATAAATGAAATTTATAATATATCTCAAAAACATAATAAGAAAGCTAGAATTCAAAGATAATTTGTTCAATCATTTAAAATTTTTTATTTAAAAATTCGAAATTATAATTATTAAAATGAAATAATTTGGATTATTTGATATATATTTGAACACATTTTAATCTAAAAATATTATTTTTTTTAATATTATAAAATATTTTAAATAAAAGGGAATTTTCAGTTAAAATTCAGTATTATTCACAATTTATCAAAAAACTAAACATTTCAATAAAATCCCAAAAATTTTCCCCAAGATAAATTTTAATTGATTACTTTAGAAATGTCTATATTTAGGTAAAATTATTTATCAATAATTTTTTTAAATTATTTCAAATTAGACTATGAAATGTGTGACTAATCTTTTGTTTTTAAGACCTAGTCCTATGGGCATTACACGCTATTTATGAAATTACATTTATCCTATTAAAATTTTATTATAAAGTATTTATGTGTCAAAAATACATATTTATTCATGATGTTTTTTTCATTTATTTTTTAATTTTTTAAGAGCTCAATATTTAAAATTAAGTAGAGAGGGAAACGTTATTGTATAATATCGCTTTCTTTTCTGAATATTAATGTTATCTTTGAACAATAATTGTCTTGTGATCTTTTTCATAAGATATTTCCATTCTCTTAAATATTCATATCATTTAATTGTGGGCATTATTATTTACTAAAACTTATACAATTTCTAAAAACTTTGATTATATTGAATGTTAGTTGATTAACTGGGGATATATTTAAATATATGGATCCATTACTCAATACATATATTTGATGATAAGTCATATTGATCATAAATTTGATCAATTATATCATATATGGGGATTTACTTGGAATTGATGTTATTGGTGAGGCCTAGTTATAGATATTAATCCAATACATCAATGGGACTCAAGAGATAAACCAGTTGGAAAAATCAGATGGGTCTGTAATGATGGTTTTAAGAAATCATATGAATGATCTTCAATGTAGAGGTATCACTCTACATGAGATCATTATATCCAATAATTATGTTTTTCGTTCATTGAGAAATCATTTATTATTATTATCCCTCATGGTTTTTCTATTATATTATCTTCGAATCTATTCTATTCTATATTTTTTAATTAAATATCACTTGTTTTTATTTATTTACCATTCCATTTTTATTATTCCTTATGAAATTATGATTATCATATTATTGATTAAAATAAATGTGTATTCTGCTATTTACCTTACCATATTTATTATTTTATATTTACATATTCTGTTATATGTTACGCTTTCATACTATAACAGATCACCATTACTGGGTTTCCCTTCCTTGTGATATAAAGAAAAATTCAGGGAATAAGTTCAAGAATTCCAAATAAGTTCCATTACTAGGATTTTTAACTCTGTATTATTGGTATCCAGTTTTTTCATGGTAATATACAAGTAATGAACTGATTTTTCCTTTATTATTTCACCACATATGTTTATTGTAATGTATTAATGTTGGCATCGTCATCAGTCTTACTAGAGGCAGAGTTATTATAATTCTATCATATGATGTTTAGAAGAAACCATTGGATCTATATTAATGAAAATATATTTTATGTAGAATTACCATATAATAGACTTTGATGATAATAATAAAAAATTTACTAAATTGTTTTATAGAATATATTATGTGTTTTTCCTAGTTATGAATCCTTCTCTGGATTCTATAAGTGGACATTGTTCAATAATAGATATAACTAGAGGATATAACTTCTTATAGGATGCATTAGTCTTTACCTCATCATCATATTGGTATAAAAACATTTCTTAGTGATCACATAAATTGAAAGTATCAGGAGATATTATTAGGATAATTCATATATTATTTACAAAACATTACGAAGAATTTGAAAATAATGATATCCTGAATGAAAATAATTTCATCAATAAGGTATTATGATTTTAAAAATTATTTTATTATATATTATGTCTAAATCCATATTTATAATTATTAATTATGATTTGAAATTCATAATTTAATGAGGTAATCATCTATGTGTCATGGTTTAGAAATGAATAATGGTAGGTATAAGGGTATCAATACTCCTGGACAGTGAATATATTTCACTTATATGCATGAAGAAATAGCTTATATCAGAAATGATTATATTAATTCAATATTGGGGAATCTTAATCCAATTATGATGAATAAGCTTTCCCAGATGTAGAAATGACTTCTTGTATTCTAATTCTCTTCGATCATATTACTTCATGTGATAGAATCCCCCCATCATTTGGTGAAAAGATTAATCCAATGGAACCATAGAAATAGAATTAGTCTTTTGAAAACATATTAATGACCTTATGATTCGATGAAAATAAAATGGATACACTTGTAATGTATTATCTCTTAAGATAATTTGACCAAATGATTGTCATTGATCCATATTAATATGGATTAAAATGAAATATAAATCATTAATGGATAGATATTAAAGAGTCATTTCTCAAAAAAAATTCTCTCATGGGAAAAATAAGAAAATTAATTGAGTGTTTCTCAGCTTAAGAAAATTAAAAAACAATTGTTTCTGATTAAGCGAAAACATTTATAAGGTTGTCTAGGAATGCTAAAAATAAAATAAACAACATAATGTGAAAGGAAAACCACTTATTTAAGGTCTTAATCCAAGTCATTTATGGTCAATGGTCTCCAAAAACATTTATCTCATGTGATGAAATATTCTTTTGTTCTATCGAAATGTAAATCAGTTATCTAAATTCAATATGATCAACGGAAAAATGAGAATAATATGTCACAAGGGAACTAAGAACAAAATACATCAAAGAATAATTATATAACAAGTCATTTTCTATCTACTCATAACTATGGACATATTATTACCAATAAATGAATTAAGGGCATGGGAGTTTATTACAAGTGTGAAGATATTGGTAATCTGTCTAAAGAATGTGATGGTTATATATAGAATAGGGATATCTATTGTATAAAATATATGTATATGGAAAACTATGAAAATAACCACCCTATTTTTCATTGGAATATACCATAAATGTTTCCAAGGGGACTACGTCATGTTTATAAACACAATAAAAATGAGGTGGAACTACCAACTAATGTGGTGCCCAATACCTTAGTCATAACATAACATTTATATAATTATTTATTTTTTTTGATCAACACATTATATCATATCTTCAATGTTTTCAAATAAAAGTAGTTATTTTTTGTAGCACATTTATAATGTTATTTAGTCAGAATAGCTTGCGGAATTCTCATTAAAAGAAGGTTGTTTTAAGAATCCCCCATTATAAAGCATAAAAGAGATTTATTTCCTATCCTTATGATTTTATATATGTTTGACTTTGATATAACATTTGGAAATTATTTTAATTCAAAATATGTTTCCAATATTTACTATTAGAAGAATTATATTATAATTCAAGGTATAGTTAAGGAATTCATTTTCTTTAGCGAGTAGACTTCATCATCTTATATATTTGAATATATATCCCCCATTATCACTACTAAAAGATATTTTGGGGAAGAATAGAAACAAAATCAGGGGATGGAGATATTAATCATCATATTTAGGATATAATTATAATATACTAATACATCGATGTATATATTATAAATTTACTTAGACATTCACTAGAGTGTGATGTTGAGTATTATAATGATTTGATAGCTAATTTGAAGACAATATCACACACTCTATATTTAATGATAAATAATTAATAACTATTGTGAAAGAAACATCAAGAGGATTTCTATGATAAGGGAAATATTCTCCCTATTGTTTCACCATGGAGAGACATAATTCATCTCGTTAATAAATATATATATATATATGAGGAAATGATGTGATTACAGGTAAATCAATGATTTTATGATAAATAGAAGGTGTAATAAGCCAAACATTTATGAATTATTTGATAAATATCATACAACAAAATATTTTTCAAAGATATACCATCATTTTGGGTATATATAGTTGTGAGTAATGACAGAAGAAATTCCAAAGATGTGTTTCCAAACAAGGAATCAACATTATAATTTTACATTAATACAATTTGTATTGAATAAGATAGATTTTGTTTCTATAGATATAATTAATAATATTTTAAAGATATAACATAGTGATTTTTTTGTGTATTAATTTATAAAATATTAGTGTTTTATTAAACACACATACACCATGAGAATCACATAATGATTACTCATGAGACTCTTATGAAGAAATTGTTGTTTGAAAATTTTAGTAAGTTTGTATTCTTGATTCAATATGTTTTCTTTCATGGCCATACTGTCTCCATGTATAGAATATGACTTTATCCCTTGAATAAAAACAAAGATAAAGAATGTTCTACACCAACAGGCATACCAAACGTAGGCAAATTCTTTGTTTTGGATCATTAAAATCAGTGATTAATTTATAATGTTTCATGATTTTTCAACTTGTTAACCAATATTAAATGTAATGGGGTTATTTTTTAAATAAAGGAATGTGAATACTATTTTCATGAACTAAATGGTGGATTGTTCAGTGCTTTGATTTTGAGTCTATCATCTGTAAATAATGGGTTTTAGATATATAGTAGTTCATTAAAGAATGGACTTGGGTGAGTTTTAAAAAAAAGACTACTTTCATTCAAGTTAGTCAAGTAATCTGAAGAGTTGTGAACATAAAAATTCAACAATGATCTTAATTCGGTTGTTATAATCAATTATTTAATGATATAGAGTCATTATCTTAATAGTTAATGTTGTGTAAATATATGGATTATAAAAGCCTAAAACAAAATTGTTTCATTGAATGATCTCAATTTTATAAAAATGCAATTGGTCGAGATAATCAAGGATTATGATTGATTTATATACTTTCTCCTGATAAAAACAAAAAAGGTATAAAATATATAAAGTAGGAAAAATCCTGATATTCTTACGCAAACGATGATTGAAAGGGATCCTATGTTCATGGATCAAATAATGATTTATATGGGAATTATAAGGGAAAGAGAGACATTCCACATCTTTTCAAATGTCTACAAAATTTTTTTATTATAAAATATAAAAGGTTATTAATCAGATGATGCAAAGTCAATAATGAAAAATAATGTTGTGAATAATAGTAAATTAGCAAACTTTTTCTGGTAAATGGTGTTAAATTTTTTTTAAGAGATTTTGTCTTCCATATATATGTAAAAAAATAAATTTTTTGGATAACTCTCATATATCAAACTTGATTGCACAACTTGGCAGTATAAATATGTATAAGGATTTTAGGGACCATTTGTTGGTGGTATAACACAGAGTGAGAAATTTATGATTATCTTTCCAACTGTTTAGTTTATCTTCAAGTGAAAGCTATAAGATTATATCTTTGATGATTCAAGAAACCCATTTCAATTATTATGTGAAAATTGGATGTCATTTCTATCGATATTTTCAAAAAGAATACAATGGGATCTTAGGAAGATTAATTCAATATGGGGTATCTTTGATTGCCAGACAAAATATGATCATTTCCTCACAACAAGGGATGATTTACCTATTGAGAAGCTCTTAGGGATTCCTATAAATATTGTTTTAAGACATCATGCTGCACCTCATTTGAACATGTCTGATCACGATCACTATTTTACATAGATATTATAGAATATTCATTAAAAGGCTCTTAATATCTATCATAATTTGAGGACTACCTAATATGATCAAATTTGTGGAATGTATAAAAGGAATATTCAAACAATGGATGAAATTTGAATATCATCTGAACATGAACTTAAAGGATTGTGGGATTCATATTAACAATTATTATTGATTCCAAATAAAAATAGGTTCCATTAAATTATTCATATTATATAGTATGATTTAGTTTATGGAATGATATATCATACTATAACATGTTGGTATGGAGTCAATGAAAGGAAATTTATACTCCCAAAAATTATTGAAGAGTGAAAAACAAAGGTGAAGGATATTCATTATCATTTTAATGAATATCAACGTAGGAAAAATTATTACACATATAATCATAGGATGGTTTTGGAATTATAAGTCGGCGAATCTGTTTTACTAAGAGTGTCTCTAGGAAAGGGTGTTATATGGTTCATTATTAATGGGATACTAACCCTTAGGTACATTGGACCCTTTTATATCATGTAACTAATTAGATTGTATGTTTATCATTATAAAATGTGATGAAGTCTCTCAAAAGTAAATGATGGGTACCATATATCAATGTTATGGAACTACATGCCAGACCAAATGCATGTGTTCACCTCTAATGAATCACAATATTAACTTTATCAATATTACTGTAAATAATCCATAATGATTAATCAAACTAGAGATCATGTTTTGAGGAATCAATCATATTATTTGGTAAATGTACATTAAGAAAATGAAAACATGTGGGAAGAATTTGGGAACCAGATGATGTTATGAAGAAGAAACACTCTCATATATTAAAAATAAATATCCAAAAAAATTTAATTATCATATTTCTAAAGGTAGTAAGATTTGAAAAACTGAAAACATAGTGATTTATTTTTTTTAAATCAGTGGAGTCTATCTAGTATCATGAAATGAAATAAACATAGTGTTTGATTGGAAAGGGAATAATCTATTAAACTATTATTTTAACATGGCCATTATAAAATAGAAGTTACATTTTATGGCATGAATAGAATACCTTCAATTTAAAAAAAAATATAGTTTACATACATTTATTGGTTATATACGGATTACAAATAAATAAATGAACTATTTAAATGTAAAAAATATGTTTTCTAAAAAACAATATATTTCTCATAAAACAGTTTCATAACTTGTTGTGTACTTATGAAAAAATAAATTTTGAAAAATCCTAGAAACAATATTTGATAAATTGAGATTAATTTTTTAAATTGTCATATTGATATTATCTTAGGGAAATGTTTTTTTTATTTTTTAGAAATGGTTATCTTCTTTATGCCTATTAACTAATACTAAATAATTAATATAAAAGTTCATTTTTATATAAATTGTTTACAATGTAATATTATATTTTGATTTTTTTAAAGAAAAATTATTTCAATTATATCATTATAAATAAAATTTAATTTTGTTTAATAAATTTCATATTTAATTTTAATATTAAAACATTCTATACTTATGATAATTTTCCTTTTAAATCCACTATTTTTTTTCACATCTATAGGGATAAATTTAATTTGGATTTTACCACATCATTTAATAGAATAAGAAAAAATGTGTACCATATTTGGAATTGGAATAATTTATATCATCTAAAAAGTTCTAATTAATGTTATATCATTATGAATTGTAACATATGTAAAAATTATTTATCATATTTAAGGTACTAACTGATTTATCATGGGTTTAACAAAAACTATAAGGGATAATATTACAAACCAACTAATCTGATACAGGTTTTCGGCTCTTAACCAAATATTTCATTTCCTATGTCATATCTCTCCAATAACTCATATGCATCAAAGAAATATATACTATGTAATCATAACCCATAAATCACATAATCCTATCATTACCATCCTCGTCTCTATATATTAAATACATAGTTTTCTAGAATCCACTGAATAATGTACACAATGTACTATACATCCTTTTATCACAGCTTGTCCATGTGACACCTATAATTATCTATAAGATAATATATAAAATGGTACATGCCTGTGAAATAACATCAAGACATTATATCTCTCTACACACATATATAGGAAGGTCTCATCAGTGCATACGAGTATGTATATTAATAATATAGAAGAGAGCAGGGAAGACGGTGTCACTAACAATTTTTTTTAAAGGTTGGGGCCGAAGCCTCATTTTTTATTATTAAATCAAAGAAAAGTCCACTTTTAACTGGGTAGAGGGAAACCCATTACATAGCCCGAAGGCCCAGTGGGCTTGTAGCCCATTACATAGCCCGTAGGCCCAAATTCTAAGGCCAATTCACATTCTGTGAATAGTAACCTGCTGCTACAGTACCGCACAGTATCTTCGCCGCTACAGTGCCCTGTCGCCACTATAGTGCCCTACCGCCGCTACAGTGCCTTGATGAACAGTGTCACCGCTACAGTACTGCTACAGTACCCTACGCCCCATGGGTTTTGAACCCCCATTTTCCATGTAGGGTGTTGGGGAAAACACCCCCTACAGATTCAATTGGGTATCAGTATCCCTTACAACATGGGAGAAGTAGTCAATGAAGTCACTTACCATTAGGAATATATTTATATTTCACAAACCATGATATGAGAAAAATTATATGATTAATATCACCTATAGTTACCATCTACCAGAAACCCAAATGCTGCCTCTATGGACTATATATCTTATAGGAACACAAATATTTCAAATATTCTTAAAATAAAATCTTTCTATATAAGATCTCATATTCACATTATTTCTACAAACGTATCCCATGTAAATAATCAAACACCCAATAAATGTGTTAAATTATTTAATATTTATTAAAAAACTATAATTACATGTAATAAATGCCACAAACTGTATTGTCATAGGCAATGAACAACCCAATGCTTTATACAGAATTGAATTGAATCCAGGACACATGAAACAAGGAATTTCATTGGCCATTGAACAAGATTCATCAATAAATATGAAATCCCACATTAGATTATGAAAATGGAATTAATATATTCAACTAACTCCATCAAATCTTATAGACTTCCTAATCATGATGTGTGTATAACCATCCTTTCTTAATGTCATCAGCGCCAACATCTACACAACCCTACAAATCGCAGCCAATTCCTTGTTAAATACCATCCAACCTAGTAAAACATAATGTAACAAAGAAAAGATTCATTCCTAGAGAAATCACAAAAGGGAGTAAGAAAAAAATAAATATTCAATTATTTATCTAGGTTCTAACATAATGGCATTTCAATCAATGGAAAACAATCTCACATAGCTAAAGAAAATTATCATTTATGAATAACAACTTTGTTACCATATTGAATTAACAAAATCATATAAAATAGGTTACAACCATGGGAAAATGATGGAATCACCTACAAACATATGATAAATTAATAAAAAATTCTTCAAGCATTACTTTAGTTACATATGAAAAGACCCGTAAAATTCAAGGGAAATTTTTTCTTAATTTTCTTTAGAATTTTACAAGAGCGCAGTTTCTGACGGCACCTGATTCTGAGGCCCGGTGTGCCCGGAATCAATTTCCGAAGTTTGGCTCGGGTACGTTCAGTGAACGAACGAGCGGGAATTTCTAACTTTTGATCTGGTGCTCAGAATTGAAATCTGAGGACACCGATGAACTCGCAGCGCCGATATTCGCTTAAGAAGACTTTTTCTGAAGTTGCGTTTGCCTAGGAGGAGATGTTTAATTTTATGGATGAAATGAAGAGTAAAATAAATTTGTGATACATTATTTATTTTATATCTTTAAAGTGGTTATAATCTTTTGTTGGAAGTTGGGTGGTTTAACCACCTAAGAGAGGATTAAGGTGAGGAGGGGCCCACCCGAGCCCCACCTTTTCAAATTCCCTAACTCCCCTCTCTCCCTCTTAAATGCTTGACAACTTAACACTTAATTAATTATACAACTCATGTATAATTAATAAGTGAGTTTAATTTGAGTTTTAAAATTCAAACTCTTGAATTTCAAAGGTTGGGTTGTGTTAATAAATTAAGTGTGAGCTTAATTTATTTTTGGTTAGTTTCTTTGTTACCTGAGAGGTTTGGGAGAATCGTTGAGATACTTGAAGATCTTCTTCGTCTTCGACGAAGAATGTGAAGAACGGTTCTTCTCCGACAAAGAACATCGATCCCACGACCATCAAGACTCGGCGTCCCGGATTCTTCCGTCTTCATCCTCCTCCTCGACAAGGGAGAAGTTGCCGACCGTGGTGATCATCGCCAACGACAATGTACCTCCCTTCTTCGTCATAGCGACAAGTGAAGAGACGTCGTTTCCTCCTCGGACGCACCCCGACGTCCACGGAATCTACGTCCGACGCCGTGACGCCTTTCTCCGCGATAACCGACGTGCGACGTCAATTTTCAAGGTAGGGGTTGTTGTTAATTGTTTATTTATTTATCCTTGTTCGTGGTTCTAGCATGACTAACGTGAGTATTTTAAATATGTGTTATTGTTTAACATGAGGGGGCCGGACCGCATGAACACGGCTGAACCCCCTCCTTTGTTCTTGATGATTTATCTTGCGGTTGAAACAAGATGGCGTGGTGCCGTCACACCACGCGGATAATCACACGTTTATATTGCGCGGCGCCGTCGCGCCGCGCCGTGGAAGGATCATCAGGAACGCGACGCCGTCGCGCCGCGTCGAAGGTAATCAAAGGCGCGGCGGAGGGGCGCGGTGCCGTCGCACCGCACCAGACGATGAACACCGCGGCCGGTTCCGGGCCGCGGTGAGACGGGAAGACTGGCGGCACGCCGGGCCGCCGGCGTCGGAAACCGGAAGGGGACCGGCATGCCGGTCCCGTTGGAGAAAAACCGGCCGGCCAGAAGGTCAAAGACCGGGGGAATAAATTCCCCCGGTCAACTCTCTAAACCCCCCCCCCCCCATTTATGAGGGGGGGGGGGGGCGGTTCCTTTGAGGGGGGGCAGGCGGCCCCTCAGTTTCTTCACGCAGCCCCCACGAGGGGGGCCAGATCTCAAAAGGGCGCGGCTCTTAAGCCGCGCCGCCATGTGGAAGCGGGGGCTTAGCCCCCCGCGCGTGACATCAGCAGCGCCAGGCTGCGCCGCCGCCGGCCGGGCCGCGCCGCCGCGCCGGACGGCCGCCGGCCGGGCCGGGTCGGGTCGGCCCGGACCCGGACCCCCCGTTTTCGAGACAAATTCGGTATTTTTACCATAACATGAGCCACAGACCTCCGAATGACGAACCATCTGCGGCAACGCGATCCTTGGATCGAGACGGTCGTTTCGGTGTATCGCACTCAATGTTTCGGAATATTTTGAGTTCGGCCGGGTTGGTTCGTACACGAAACCAACCGGGCCTTCGGAGCGGAAACACTCATATCATGAGCTACGGACGTCTGATTGATGTGCCATCAGCTTTGTTGTGTTCCTCTTAGTGAGACGGATCTTTTGGCATACTCTGCCCGAGGTTTGGACGCAGGTGGAGTACGGTCGGGTTGGTTTTGCCTTAAAAACCAACCGGGCCCCGGGGACGAAAATGTCAATAACTCTCAGACCGGGCGTCCGATCGACGCGCCGTCTATTGCGTTGAGTTCCTATTGACGGTACGGAACTTTTGGATACATCAACTCTGGACTTTGTGACAATTGATGTATCAGCCTCTCGGCTTGTGGAGCGGACCCTCCTGTACGAGCTTGCTGTGTGCGGGAACCCTAGTGCTGGCTGCGACTGTGACTGTGACTACTGCTACTACTGCTACTGTGACTGCGACGACGAGAGTACAGAGATCCTGTGTGGATTCAATGACGACGACTACAGCACTCAGCGATCCTACGTGGATCAGTGCTACAGGTCTTGTGTGGGCCCGATCCTGTGTGGGTCCGATCCTGTGTGGGTCCTTGCGCTCAGCGGTCCTGTGTGAACCAGCGCCTACAGGTCCTGTGTGGGCCCGATCCTGTGTGGGTCTTTTGCGGGGGTTAGTTACATAATGATCCTTCGTGGGTCTAATGACTTAGATGGATCAGAGATCATCTTTATCGTCCTTTGAAGAAGTATACCTGTGTGAGCTGAATCCTGTTGTTTTCCTGTGTGGATTGTGTTGTGCTATCCTGTGTGGATTACGTTTACTTTCCTGTGTGGAATACGTTTACTTTCCTGTGTGGATTTCGTTTTGCTTTCCTGTGTGGAATACGTTTACTTTCCTGTGTGGACTGAGTTGTACTTGGGCTCGGAGGTTGGAGCGTATTTGAAATTGATGACTTAGGTATATGTATGTGCATATACCTAAGCAGTGTCGGTTGTTAATTCGTGATTGTACCTTTCTTTGTGGTTTATCCTTTGTGGGTTTTGAGAGACCTTCAGGGGTCTCGGGGTCCCTACTGAGTAGCTTATACTCACCCCTGCACGGTATTTGCCCGCACTACGTTGTGTTGGTTGCAGTCGACGGACAGCGTTGATCTTAGCTGAGGATTGCAGAGCAGGACGGTACCTGGAGGTGGACCACTGGGCGGAACGTGCTTGGAGAGGACGGCGGGACCCGTGGAGAAGTGGAGCTATCTGTACCCACCCTTCAGGTGGGATTTCCAGTGGACAGCTCGGTGTAGCGGCTTTTACTTTACAGTTGCTGTTTTCCCTTTCGAGTTGTACTTTACTTTCAGTTTGGGTTTGTATACTGGCCCATTTACTTTTCCGCACTTTCAGTTGTACTCTGCTTTTGCGTAGTGTTTACTTTCCCTTTTCTTACTCTGTAGTGTTTGTTTACTTTACAATGGCAATGTCTTCCCTTTTTACCGGGATTTACACCTTGGTGCTAGTCGCCAGCCCCTGGCCTATGGAAGGCGGGCTTGGGGTAGTCACGGCACAGACCCCGAGGGCGGGTCGTGACAAATTGGTATCAGAGGAGTTCGGTTCTACCGTGAACTCTGATCTTTTCTATGTGAAGCAATAATGTTTAGCATATTGAGTGTGGTTATCAGTCCAGGGAGTCCAGTGTTGGTGCGGCGGCCGACGTATCCGTACTCCAGGACCCTGACTTCTAATTTCCGACTTAATACACGAAAACATTGATTGCGTGCATGTTTCAAAGTTTTCTTTGTGATTTCCTTGTGTCAGCTCACCAGGTATACTGTTTGACCGTGGCGCACCTGTTTCCTATTCGGGATGGCCCCACGATGGCAGCCAGCTAGGGTTCCGAGAGTCGAGTGTGATGACAGCCCACCGAGCGACGAGGCTTCGGTGCAGGGCCCTTTGTCAGCAGTGGCACCGGCGGTAGTTCTACCCGCCGAGCCCCTGATGCTTCCAGCACCAGCCGCTGACGATGCGCGTCGCCTCAGCGCACTGCATGAGTTTCAGCGCCAGCGACCACCCAGGTTTCGCGGGGAGACGGATCCCCAGGCGGCAGAGGACTGGCTGGAGGCCGTGGTACGTGTGTTTAGCCTAGTGATGACACCAACAGACCTCATGGTGATCCTCGCTGCGAGCCTACTACACGCAGCAGCAGGACGATGGTGGAGCTTGATTCTCCAGGTGCACGATGAGGCATCTCTACTTTGGACGGACTTTGAGAGCCTTTTCCGCTCGGAGTTCGTCCCAGCCACCTTTCGTGCGGTGCGTATCCAGGAGCTTCTACAGCTGCAGTAGAGCAGCATGACGGTCGCTCAGTACTCGGCGAGATTTACTGATCTCTCACGCTACTCGACCGACATGGTACGAGACCCATTCTTTCGGGCCCGGACCTTCGAGCAGGGTTTGAGACACGAGATCAGGGCATCACTGATCTCCGTCAGCATACCGACTCAGACAGGAGTACTGGAGCGGGCCCTTTTGATCGAGAGCTTCCTTGCTGAGTCTGCACCAGCACCGAGACCCACCGTAGGGCGGCACGTGGCGGAGTCTTCCGCGGCAGGCAGTCGACGGATGACTCAGGGGTCCAGACAGACCAGACCTTCGGGCAGATGACCTTAGGACACTGGATCAGCAGTGCAGGGCACACAGCGCGGAGCCAGTCTTTCGAGTGGAAGACAGTGTTATGCATGCAGCGGGCAAGGTCACATGGCTCGTGACTGCCCGACCCACCATGCAGAGGAGCAGCAGACGGTTGAGGAACCACCTAGGCAGAGGCAGAGGTTCAACCGTGGAGGTCCGCAGGGAGGAGGCGGACGAGGTAGAGGAGCTGGCCGAGCAGCAGGTGGTGGGCGACGTTTTGAGGCTCTACCACCACCACCACCAGGAGTTCCACCCCGACCTCAGGGGAGAGCACAGCTTGAGGCAGCTGAAGATTACGATCATGGAGCTCCGGAAGCGGGTGGACTAGTGCGGGACTAGCTCCAGGAATATAGGCCTTGGCCCATAATGCCTCTAGCTTCGTAGTTTGTGTTGCCTTGTGACCTTGTACTTTAAGTTGATGTAATAAAAGACACTTTCCTTGGTGACTTTTGTTTTCTTGTCTTTTGTTTGTTTTTACTAAGAGGTGCCGGTTAAAAACTGTTGACTTGACCCTCACTTGCGAGATTCGTACTAGAGGAAACCCAGTGACCACACACGGATGCCGACAGTGTGACTCAACCCTTGGAGGCGAGAGTAACGGTTGGATCTCTTGGTAGCAGCGTCGAGGCCTTACGACGTCATCCATGCCATGAATTAACTAATCATGACGGGATTGACTGTATTAGGCAAGGAACGTGGTTCATCCAGGGGATGAGACCAGATTTCACTTTTCGGCAAAGGAGAAATCTTTGCAGCTAGCCTCTTTGCAGATATCCTTCGTGGATAGTGATGGAGCAGCCTTCCTCCAGTCTCTCACAGTGACCCCTCCTCTACTACAACACGTCAGAGAGGCACAACGTGAGGACGCTGACTGTGAGACACGGCATGCACAGATATCCTCGGGACAGGCACCTGATGGTTTCTCCCTTGGAGCAGAGCACAACATCCTTTTCAGAGGACGTACCATGGTACCCGTCTCTTTACGAGAGGAAGTGCAGAGATAGTTTCACACTTCTCCTTTGGCAGTACATCCTGGAGTGAAAAAGATGTACCAGGACCTCAGACGACAGCACTGGTGGCCGGGCATGAAGAAGGCAGTAGCAGAGTTCGTTTCTCGATGCCTCACCTGCCAGCAGGTGAAGGCAGAGCATCAGGTTCCAGCGGGCTTGGTACAGCCCTTGGAGGTTCTAGAGTGGAAGTGGAACGGCATATCTATGGACTTCGTGACTGGACTTCCACGCACTTCCAGAGGTCACGACTCCAAATGGGTGATTTTTGACCGACTCACCAAGTCGGCACACTTCTTACCCATTAGAGAGCAGGGCTCAGTGGAGAGCTTGGGACGTCTCTATGTTCAGGAGATTGTGCGGCTCCACGGCGTGCCATCATCAATCGTCTCCAATCGAGATGCTCGCTTTACTTCCCGGCTTTGGAAGGGGTTACAGGAGGCGTTCGGGACGCAGCTACGTCTGAGAACAGCCTTTCACCCTCAGACGGATGGTCAGACGGAGAGGACCATTCAGACTCTCGAGGAAATGCTCCGTGCATGTGTCCTCGACTTTGGTCGCAGCTGGGAGGACCACCTACCGTTGGTGGAGTTTGCGTACAACAATAGCTACCACTCCACCATCAGGATGACACCGTATGAGTCGTTGTACGGCCGACCTTGTAGATCTCCTTTGTGCTGGACAGACCCTGGGGAGTCAGCACTGATGGGACCGGAGATGGTCCAGGCCACGACAGAGAAAGTCCAGGTCATCCATGAGCAGATGAGGACAGCTCATAGCCGGCAGAAGTAATAAGCTGACAGGAGGAGGAGGCCTCTGGAGTTCGAGGATGGCGACCACGTCTTCTTGAGGGTCTCACCTTGACGTGGTATTCGGAGATTTGGACGAGGCGGCAAGTTATCTCCGCGCTTCATCGGACCCTTCCAGGTCCTCAGTAGGATTGGTGAGGTGGCTTATCGCCTGGCTCTACCACCTCAGTTTCACCGGGTGCACGACGTCTTCCACGTGTCTCAGCTGAGGAGATACGTGCACGACCTGATGCACATCATTGACCTGGGGAGCTTGACATTGACGATGGGGCGAATTTTACGGAGGTCCCAGTGGAGATGGAGGATCGACAGGAGCGGGTCCTGCATGGGTGATCGATTACTCTTGTGCGCATCAGATGGCAGCACGAGAACCTCCAGGAGAGTACATGGGAGCGGGAGGCTCAGATGCGTTCTCAGTACCCTCATTTGTTTCCCTAGTTTTTGATGTATCTTTACGGGGACGTAAAGCCCTGAGGTGGGAGTAATGAAAAGACCCGTAAAATTCAAGGGAAATTTTTTCTTAATTTTCTTTAGAATTTTAAAAGAGCGCGGTTTCTGACAGCACCTTATTCCGAGGCCCGGTGTGCCCGGAATCAATTTCCGAAGTTTGGCTCGGGTACGTTCAGTGAACGAACGAGCGGGAATTTCTAACTTTTGATCTGGTGCTCGGAATTTAAATCTGAGGACACCGATGAACTCGCAGCGCCGATATTCGCTTAAGATGACCTTTTCCGAAGTTGTGTTTGCCTAGGAAGAGATGTTTAATTTTCTGGAAGAAATGAAGAGTAAAATAAATTTGTGATACAATATTTATTTTATATCTTTAAAGTGGTTATAATATTTTGTTGGAAGTTGGGTGGTTTAACCACCTATGAGAGGATTAAGGTGAGGAGGGGCCCACCCGAGCCCCACCTTTTCAAATTCCCTAACTCCCCTCTCTCCCTCTTAAAAGCTTGACAACTTAACACTTAATTAATTATACAACTCATGTATAATTAATAAGTGATTTTAATTTGAGTTTTGAAATTCAAACTCTTGAATTTCAAAGGTTGGGTTGTGTTAATAAATTAAGTGTGAGCTTAATTTATTTTTGGTTAGTTTCATTGTTACCTGAGAGGTTTGGGAGAATCGTTGAGAGACTTGAAGATCTTCTTCGTCTTCGACGAAGAACGTGAAGAATGGTTCTTCTCCGACAAAGAACATCGATCCCACGACCATCAAGACTCGGCGTCCCGGATTCTTCTGTCTTCATCTTCCTCCTCGACAAGGGAGAAGTTGCCGACCATTGTGATCATCGCCAACGACAACGTACCTCCCTTCTTCGTCATAGCGACAAGTGAAGAGACGTCGTTTCCTCCTCGAACGCACCCCGACGTCCACAGAATCTACGTCCGACGCCGCGACGCCTTTCTCCGCGATAACCAACGTGCGACGTCAATTTTCAAGGTAGGGGTTGTTGTTAATTGTTTATTTATTTATCCTTGTTCGTGGTTCTAGCATGACTAACGTGAGGATTTTAAATATGTGTTATTGTTTAACGTGAGGGGGCCGGACCGCATGAACACGGCCGAACCCCCTCCTTTGTTCTTGATGATTTATCTTGCGGTTGAAACAAGATGGCGTGGTGTCGTTGCACCACGCGGATAATCACACGTTTATATTGCGCGGCGCCGTCGCGCCGCGCCGTGGAAGGATCATCAAGAACGCGACGCCGTCGCGCCGCGTCGAAGGGAATCAAAGGCGCGGCGGAGGGGCGCGGTGCCGTCACACCGCGCCAGACGACGAACACCGCGGCCGGTTCCGGGCCGCGGTGAGACGGGAAGACTGGCGGCACGCCGGGCCGCCGGCGTCGGAAACCGGAAGGGGACCGGCATGTCGGTCCCGTTGGAGAAAAACCGGCCGGCCAGGTGGCCGGCCGGAAGGTCAAAGACCGGGGGAATAAATTCCCCCGGTCAACTCTCTAAACCCCCCCCCCCATTTATGAGGGGGGGCGGTTCCTTTGAGGGGGGGCAGGCGGCCCCTCGGTTTCTTCAAGCAGCCCCCCACGAGGGGGGCCGGATCTCAAAAGGGCGCGGCTCTTAAGCCGCGCCGCCATGTGGAAGCGGGGGCTTAGCCCCCCGCGCGTGACATCAGCGGCGCCAGGCTGCGCCGCCGCCGGCCGGGCCGCGCCGCCGCGCCGTACCGCGCCGCCGGCCGGGCCGCGCCGCCGCGCCGTACCGCGCCGCCGCGCCGGACCGCGCCGCCGCGCCGGACCGCCGCCGGCCGGGCCGGGTCGGCCCGGACCCGGACCCCCCGTTTTCGAGACAAATTCGGTATTTTTGCCATAACTTGAGCCACAGACCTCCGAATGACGAACCGTCTGCGGAAACGCGATCCTTGGATCAAGGAGGTCGTTTCGGTGTATCGCACTCAATGTTTCGGAATACTTTGAGTTCGGCCGGGTTGGTTCGTACACAAAACCAACCGGGCCTTCAGAGCGGAAACGCTCATATCTTGAGCTACGGACGTCTGATTGACGTGCCGTCAGCTTTTTTGTGTTCATCTTAGTGAGACGGATCTTTTGGCATACTCCGCCTGAGGTTTGGACGCAGGAGGAGTACGGTCGGGTTGGTTTTGCCTTAAAAACCAACCGGGCCCCGGGGACGAAAATGTCAATAACTCTCAGACCGGGCGTCCGATTGACGCGTCTTCTGTTGCGTAGAGTTCCTGTTGACGGTATGGAACTTTTGAATACATCAACTCTGGACTTTGTGACAGTTGATGTATCAGCCTCTCGGCTCGTGGAGCGGACCCTCCTGTACGAGCTTGCTGTGTGCGGGAACCCTAGTGCTGGCTGTGACTGTGACTGTGACTACTGCTGCTACTGCTACTGTGACTGCGACGACGACAGTACAAAGATCCTGTGTGGATTCAACGACGACGACTACAGCACTCAGCGATCCTACGTGGATCAGTGCTACAGGTCTTGTGTGGGCCCGATCCTGTGTGGGTCCGATCCTGTGTGGGTCCTTGCGCTCAGTGGTCCTGTGTGAACCAGCGCCTACAGGTCCTGTGTGGGCCCGATCCTGTGTGGGTCTTTTGCGGGGGTTAGTTACATAATGATCCTTCGTGGGTCTAACGACTTAGATGGATCAGAGATCATCTTTATCGTCCTTTGAAGAAGTATACCTGTGTGAGCTGAATCCTGTTGTTTTCCTGTGTGGATTGTGTTGTGCTATCCTGTGTGGATTACGTTTACTTTCCTGTGTGGAATACGTTTACTTTCCTGTGTGGATTTCGTTTTGCTTTCCTGTGTGGAATACGTTTACTTTCCTGTGTGTACTGAGTTGTACTTGGGCTCGGAGGTTGGAGCGTATTTGAAATTGATGACTTAGGTATATGTATGTGCATATACCTAAGCAGTGTCGGTTGTTAAATCGTGATTGTACCTTTCTTTGTGGTTTATCCTTTGTGGATTTTGAGAGACCTTCAGGGGTCTCGGGGTCCCTACTGAGTAGCTTATACTCACCCCTGCACGGGTTTTGCCCTCACTACGTTGTGTTGGTTGCAGACGACGGACAACGTTGATCTTAACTGAGGATTGCAGAGCAGGACGGTACCTGGAGGTGGACCACTGGGCGGAACGTGCTTGGAGCGGACGGCGGGACCCGTGGAGCAGTGGAGCTATCTGTACCCACCCTTCAGGTGGGATTTACAGTGGACAACTCGATGTAGCGGCTTTTACTTTACAGTTGTTGTTTTCCCTTTCGAGTTGTACTTTACTTTCAGTTTGGGTTTGTATACTGGCCCATTTACTTTTCCGCACATTCAGTTGTACTCTGCTTTTGCTTAGTGTTTACTTTCCGCTTGCTTACTCTGTAGTGTTTGTTTACTTTACAAAGGCAATGTCTTCCCTTTTTACCGGGATTTACGCCTTGGTGCTAGTCGCCAGCCCCTGGCCTATGGAAGGCGGGCTTGGGGTAGTCACGGAACAGACCCCGAGGGCGGGTCGTGACAACATAAATTGTAATAAATAAAAATTATAATTAAATATACCTCTTTATAACTTACTCAACAATAATTTAAATATTTATGTTCCTCATCTAATTTCTATAGATAATTACATGTTAAAAAAATCACCAATTAGGAAGGTCATTATCTAGAAAATCTTGTGCCAATCCATCAACACTATGTAACAACATAGAAAATTTATTACCAAATTCCAAAATTAATTCTTTAATTATATTTTAATATTAATTAATGTTAATTATACCATTATCTAATGATTAAAATCATAAGAACAAAAACATTTACCTTAATATAATAGATGAAACAAATCCATTACCACATGGATTTAAATATTGTATGAACTAGAACCGAACAGGAAGGGAAGGTATCTAGAAACATCTCCCAAAAGAAATCTACAAACCATCATGGACATCAATCCATGAATTTGCTAAAAATAATAACAAAAAATAAATGATAAATGAAAGAGATAAACATCCATAGAATTGTGTGATAAAATTTGGATAAATTATTATATAACAAATAAGATACCATAATAAAAGGAAATAAATCTCCCATCTGATCATCATTGATCAACCATGGGATGCTGAGAATCAATCCCAATAGAATGTTTTTTAAAACTATGAAAGAGGACCATTATTGAACTAAGGTTATATGAGAAAATGGTGGACTTAAAGAGAGTATATGGGTTCTTACGAATTAATAATATGTTTTATAAACACACACTAACAGACTAAATAAAAAAATTAAATATAGTAACTAATTAATGGAATGAATGGGTAATTTGTATCATGAATGGCTAGACTCAAGGGAATATTAAAAATAAAATCATCTAAATCCTTTGATCCTAGTATCAAATCACATTTTGAAATATATTTTCATTAAATTAATTATTAGGGAATGACACATTATATATGATAGCTAACACATTCCTAACAACAACTAAGGGTATACGTCCTGAATCAAACCCCTTGATATTCATCAAATTAGTTTGTGTAAACCAATCAGTCTCTGAGAACCTATATAATTCCATAAAAAAAATCAATTACACAAATTCTTCTCATAGATACACTCTTCCTCCCAAACTCCACCAAAACTACAAAAAGAATCTCCCAATCATCATAACCATTATAAACTCTTAAAGACAAGAACAATAAGGTTTTGGGTACTTACTTAAAATACATCTTAAATTTACATGACCTGATGATGTAAATCTATACCATGAGTAATGAGAAGGAAAAAGGGTCATCTAAACTACTTCCATATGAAATTTTCCTCAGGAATTATTTTATTTTAGGGAAACCACCATATCACATAGAGATGTAATGACAGAAACTACACAACACCCTCCTATTGTAGGTAAATATCAAACTATAGTAAGTCCAAAATTATCAAAATATCATTTTAACCTGATTGTTATTCAAAAAATAACATGGGATACTATTTGTGAATCTATAAATGATATTCTTATGTTCCCTCTCAAAGTCATCATAGAACACAAACTAATGGAATTTAATTCCCATGAAATACATTGTCTTGGAAATCCAAGATAATCTTGGGCCACTCATCTGTGGTCATATCATCATCAACATTAACATATACCCCATTAAGGAAGTTATAATCAACATAAATTTAAAAATTAAGCTATTACAAGTTAAAGACATCATAAATCTAGATCGTCTATGCATAGAGAAAAAAATATTACCATATGTCACTAACTGATGTCGAAACCGTGAAAAGTCAACAAAATGCGGACAAATCATACTCCCCAAACCAAAATTTTGTTCTTAAAATGAGTAGTTTCCTAAAATAATACATTATTCAAAATATATAACTATATAGTCCTACTACAATGGTCAAAATATGAATTATTATTATACTATGCCTCCTGCATTCGCTCATAAGTCATTGACGCATTTTTTTCATTATTTGTACTTGTTCAAGCATAAGAGTTACCTAATTAATATCCCTCATCCAAAATAATAATAAAATGAAATAATTTCTATATAAAATATATAAAATGGGTCATAAAAATGGTGGAGTGAAATAATTTTTTTAATTAAACATGATCCAATTTTTTTGCCTCATGCATTAATTTCAAAAATATAGGACACAACTCCATAATACATCTTCAAGATTCGAGATGGTCCACTACATTGAATCATCCATCTATAGATGGGATGGAACAACTGAGAAAAAAATCATGATAATGATATCTATGTATGATGGAGGTAAAACATGGTTCATTATTCGATACCATCATCATCAAGACTTTATGAAGCCTCATCACCACATCATGTTATTTTCTCTATAAAACAATCCTTGAGCTAGAATCCCTTATTTCTAAGAAGTGATCCAATTTTTTAATTTGGTCAAAACTTACACATATAGTTTCATAACCTCTCAAAGATCAAGGTTGACAAGTGATAAAGTATTTTAAAATTTCCTCCATCTTTTACAAAGGACAATATAATGGATGGAAATAACCATGAAGAACATGGGGTTCATCTTTCAATATCAGAAAGAATAAACATTTGGATATGGACTTTCTGATGGAATGATTTATCCCGGGATACCAAAAATATCCTATCAGTTCATGGTACATGTTTTTCATGCTAGTGCATACCACTTTAGATGATTTCTTGAACTCTTTAAAAAACTCTTCATGAATTAATGATTAAATGAAAAGACTCCCAAAAATAGTACTTCATGTTGGTCATAATGAAAATAGCCATAAGGAATACCAACATATAAACAATGATATCCCCTCAAATCCACTTTATTATTCCCTGGATTTGGATCCTACACTAATTACAATAGATATGCTTTCATATAAATTGATAAAGTAATCTGCCTCCACCATCCTCTCCCATATAAACATTCATCATAGATATATATTCCATCACACTCAAATAATTTATAAAATTGTGAAAAACAAAAATATGTGACTTTTTACATAGTAAAAAAGACACAAAATTAAACATTGATAGTGTTTATGAAATATTGGATTCATATTCCTACAACAATTTTATAAACCATCATTGTTTCAGGTTCAAGATTTTATGGGAGAATACATAAATCATGTTTTTTGGAGAATTTAAATCCATAATGCTCTCATTGAAGATATAGTGATTCCAAATATTCAAGGAAAACAATAATTCTTATAAATTGAGATCATGGGTGAATAATTTATTCTCAATATTTCATTACTAATAGAACCCATAAAAAACATACTTATTATACATTAATATGCTACCCAATATAGTACATGAAGTTTCATAGTAACCCTCAAAGGGAACCCCTCTTCTTGAAAACAAAAAACATGAGATCTTACCTATTTATCCTTTATGTACTTGAAATATTATTGGAATTAGTAAATCCATAAGAACACATATTATTTTACTTAAAAGATATTAATAGAGTTTCCAAATAATATAATTCTATTCTGAAAATCCTAGAATGGATTTCATGATTATGGAAACCTTGAACCTCTGAAACATTTTTAGGTGTTTCCCAAGAAATAAAAACATCAATCATTAAAGAATTCATGGATACTCCTAATTAATAAATAATATTCTCTAAGCGAACAACATCATGGGACCAAAACCCCAACCTTTATGACTTCCAAAATAGCTGATAATATAAAAGAACTCCAATCACATGGCAAATATACTTTGTATTCACCTCTTGTATGTGGGGTATCCAAGTAATGGATTTTATTATTTATTAGGGATCTTGATGTGTAATATATTTTTTGGGTGGATTTATGAGATCATTTAAAAAATTTATTTCATAAAATAACAATGATTCCAAATAACATGATTCTATACCATTTCAAAAGGTATTTATTGATTACAGGTCTTCGAGATCCTTTTCAGGAACCCACTCTAATATGATTTAGATATAATAGTAAATGTTGATGATAAGGTAAGAAATTTTAATTAAGCACTACCTCTAGATATATAGTTCCAATTTACTCACTGTATACTACATGAATGTATTGAGATATTTGATATATATAAGGTTATTGAAAGGACATTGTCCTAGACTAGATCATCCTGAGAGTGGATTCATCGGGATTCTCTATATATATTAATTATGGTCTAAGTTCCCACCATATTATAAATAAGTCTTATTTGAATTCTCGTGGTAGGTAACATACCTATTCAACATTTTTTGTTGGGGTTAGAAGCTCTTAGTCCCCTTCCATGTTATTAAAAAATCATAATGAAGTTCATGGTCATAAGTGGAGGGAGTGCCCGGCCATTCTGAGTAAGATTAGTTTTCTGGTCTCATATTACATGTCATTCATCTTATGATTATTAGAGGTAATTGTCGACCAGTTTTTATACGGTATCATTTATGTTCTTGTCTCAAACTCATTTCTATTGGAATTAGGTTCATGCATCATCAACTATCTTTTTTTAGTCTTTTATAATGTGGCATTACTTGGGGGTGTCATGATTTCATTGTATCGTAATCCATGTGGAGTGATATTATGGATTTTGGAGGTAATTACTAGTTATTATATGCTAGGGTGGTTGGGAGATCATAAAAAATAAATATTATATATGTAATAGGAAAGGGATACCTTCTTGTTCATTCAATTATTAGGTATCCCTATAATCTAATGTCAACACCTTCATGTTTTCTGAGACTATTAAGTTAATTGATACTAGTTTGTGGTATGGACCAAGGAATGGACCATGCCTAAAATATTTACACATTTTTTTGAATTGGGTTGAAATTATAGTTAGGTATAAATACAATATATTGAAAAAATATATTCTAAATTATATGTTTAAGAGTCCCCAAATATTTATTATTTTTTTGTAAGGGGTCCAGAATTGTTTCCTAATCAGCCTAATGCTTAATATTTTTAAAATGATGTGCCAGTATATCATCATAGAGTTGAGGTTAATGATGAAATTCATTATAGGAGGACACACTAATATTTTTAGTTCAATAGTATACTAGAATTTAAGGTCACCATTTTGGATTCAGTGATACTAGACCAGTTAGAGGAGGTCCAGATAGACATCACATAGATTCATTCATAAAACGGCTGATGAGTTTCATTGGTTATGATGATTTTGTGTGTAGATACTAAGAATAAAAGGATGATATTCCTAAAGGATCATGATAATGTTCTCAATGTGTTCCACTCCCCACCCACAAAAAACTCACCTTGTGAAAAACCATTACCATTCATTGAGATGTAAATGTTGGTTAATCGAGATAAAGCATAATGTTGCATAGTTAGTGTCCCAATGATTATATTAATAATAGTTGAATTCCTAAAAATGTTTTTCTATTGGTTTTATCAAAATAATTGATGTTTATATGTGAAATTTTTATGAATTTATAGTACAATTAATCACCAGCATACACTTATATTAGGTAGTTTATTAAAATATAAAATTAATATTGAAACGTTTGAAAAAGTAAGTTAAATATTTTGAAATCATAGAGTCTGGATTTTTTGAATTTTTTTTGATGTAATAGATAGATATTGTAGTGATTATAAATGTATTCTTAATAATTATCATCACATACATGGTATGGAGAATAATCCATTATGGTTTTGGCTCTTAGTTGGACCCCATATCGTTTATTAATCCATAACTGGATTATAAAATTCATCAGACCATCCACACTATTTAAAATATGTTTTCTAATATGTATATGATTTTTTAGGTTCATGGGTATGGAAAGTACCTTTGGTATATTTCTCTTATAATATTATATTTCAATAGAAAAAATGGTATGACACAATTTATACCTTTCTAGGTCCATATATTCCATTCATCTTTATGATGGACTACAGTTATATAATCCACAATTTCTAGGCCAAAAGTAGTTCACTTCATGTTAAAATGGTGTAAGTTATTCATGAATAGTTTAAGGAGATCATAATCATAAAAATTACAATTTTTTAGAGGAGTTTCCCTCTATATTTGGATGTTTGAAATCTTGTATTCTAGAAGGTGACCCATTATCAAGAGAAGGAAAGGATTGGTTAGGGGAGAAATCATATTCCTTGGTTTTAAGGATTATAGGTATTGTAGTGTGATAACATTATAAAATAATAGTTTCCACTCATCCATTGATGGGGATCAAGATTCATTATTTATTTCATGTTTCCCATCTACATCGATATCTTGGAGATAATTCTTACATAATTGATTATGGAAAGATCAATGTTGTAGGTGTTTTAGCCATCAAGAAGGGGATCGTAGAGATTCAAGACTCATTAGATAATTCTTTTCATATGAATTCTATATCATTTTTGTGTTTCTTATGTATATAGAGTGTCTTGGATGATAAAACCAAAGAATTTGAGTAACAAAATGTCCACCTATTATCCAAAGTTGTTTTGGGATTGATTCTTCTTTTGTAACTATGTTTTCAAGAATTTATCCACCCTAAAATTTGAAATTTAATATCATTTGGTAGTTTTATACCTTATCCCACTAATTTATGTTGTTTTCCCTCATTATTTTGATATTTATAATGGGTATCTGAAAGGATGGTTGTTCGGATGAACTCTTTTTTTTCTCTTCTCTTCGGTTTTTTGTTTTATTCTCAAGAGTGAGAATTATTTAAGTGTTATATGATGTAAGTTTCATGTCCCTTTAATTGTATTAATTTTTGTGATTATAATTTTCTTGTTACTCGGTTGAATCTTGGAGTTGTTTTAGTGCAAGTTTGGTGTATAAATATAGTCATAGGAGGAATTCACGATGTGAATTTTTTATGGAATGATGTTGGTGCTCACGACTAGAGAGGTTTTCATGGAATGAGTGGAGGTAGTTCCCATGGTGTGGTTCAATATGTTACCCCTCAGTTCCTGACTTGAATATATGATAAGTCATATTGGTGAGTCTTTCCCCAAATATCCATGGAAACAATATGTAGTTCATGAAATGATTTGATGCTTGGATTATAGGATATGTAGAAATTCATTTTATTTTTTGACTGCTAGTCATAATCTATTCATTAAGTTATAAGCACATTCATAACTATGACTATGATCATCCATCATTCTTGATTGTAGTCCCATGTTGATTTCCTTTGGAGGGCGATAGAGTGAAATCAAAAGAGCGCTATGATAAATAATGGAAATGATCCACCATATTATTGTATGATAGAATGGAAAGAAAAGACTAAATAGAAAAGATATAATAATATATTTAGAGAAACCATAACACATACCACCAAAATATTGATTCATGATATCATGGAATCATACCAAAATGAATTTCCATAAAAAAACTCTTAATGGGAAAATTTGGAATCCAAGTGTTTAAATGAAAATAAAGGATTCTGAGTGTGTTTGATGGAAAAACGTAATTCATAAGAGATATTCTAGTCACTCATTTCAATAGTTAGTGGGTTATTAACATCATTAATAGAAAGGGTATAAAACATACTAACCAAATTCTTCCTTAGATCCTATAATTCTTTGATTAACTCACATTATGAACTACATGTTTATGGAATGAATGATTAGGGTGAAGTTCACCATATGACACACCTTATCCATTCCCTTCATGAATAGTGGGTTCATCCCATGAATCACACCCCTAAAAAGTACCTCTACTTAGGCCTTACACACAATAATTCCATGAGTACAAATTTTACACAATTAAGAACACTTCATTACATGAAGTCCATATACAACAATATTTCGTAATGAAAACCCCATAATACCTACTTCTTGCTTCATTTAAGAACCTCTAACTTTAGAAACATGGAATAGAATAGGATATAAGTGTTTATTCCCATAAAAACTATAATAAAAATTTATCCTAAATCTATGAATCCTTCATTGGTATGAGTTTTTGAATAACTACATAGACTAAAAAAATGAAAACGATATTTATAATTATCATATGATTTTAGATATTATCGAATAACATCAATGAATGTGTAATGATTATCCAATAAACTAATCATGATAAATTTGAAGGGTGTAAATATATTTGTTACTCGATAATTTAAATAGAACATATAATATCTCATTAAGAGGTTGGTAACAATATTTTTACTCACAATATCATATAGTTGAGACTTATTTGTGATATAATTTAGTTCTTAAAAGGTGTAAATTCATTTAATACAAATAGTAAATTTCATGGAGGTCACTTATTATTCAAAATAATTAATGGACCTTGGGAAAATTTAATTAATTAATAAACTAATTTCTTCAACAATAATATTTTTTTGTAATCACAATTAATTATTTATTTATATTGTAATATTATTTATATAATAATCCCAAGTGATTAATTTTTTCATTTACATATAATGATATGAACGTGATCCAATATAAAAAGTAGAATTTGATTTTTTTTCTTTGATTGATAAATAAATAACATACTATAATGGAAAACAAGGTCTATGATGGTCTTAATAGATACGATCATGTTTCATTACAACACACAATGACTTAAGTTTCTATTTCCCAATAAATAAATCTGTTGTGTTTCATAGAGATCACGATATAGAACACAAATCAAGTTAAATATTTATTTATTTTTTTAAATTATAATAAAAAAATAATATATAACTAGAAGAAAAATAATTATAAAAATTACAATTGAAATGATGCCATAATAAAATAAAATTTATCCAAGATAAAAAATCTCATCAATATGATCTACCAATAAGATCATTACACTGTGATATATAAAAAATGAATAAAACATATTTAGAATATGATGACCATCTAGATAATGGAATTATAGAAAATAATGAACATTTTTTTATAAATATACTTGTCTATATATAATAGATAATTCTAAAGAAATTATAATGAAAACACATAATTGTAAGTAGTTCTATATTTTTTATTTTCATTTAAATAATAAATAATATTGCATAGTTTTATAATAGAAATTAAATATATACATATATATATATATTCAAACAATTTATCAATCATCTAATTATTTTTAATCGGAGTGATATAAAAAAAATTCATCATTATGATTAGGAATAAATTTTCATGAAAATTATTATTCCACATTATGAATTATTATATTAAAATTTATTATATTAATATTCATAGAATTAATCCATTAAAATTAATTTTATATTTTTTCAAATAATTTATTATCTATTTAGAAACATTAAATGCATATTTCTATATAAAAATAAGATATCAATGTAAAAATTTCCTTACGATGGTAATGGTAAAATGAAGAAAATTATTTATTACGGGATAAAAAAATTATATATATAATAAAATATATTTTATAAATGAGTGGTTGATTGAATTATAAACCCTAAATTATCGTATTTCAATTATATTTCCACTTTTGATCCTCATTTTATGAGAAATGATATTTCTAATTCATTATGGAATGTGAATTTTTTAAAACACAACTAAATACCTACCAACCAAAAGTCACTGACAAATCCCCATTCAATCGACTATTTATTTCAACAACTTCTTGTATATCTACACATATCCAATTTCTTAATTTCATTAGAACATTTTTTCATCTGTTGTCCTAAAGAAGAATTCTCAAATATCACATCTCAAAGTGGGTCTCTAAGATGGAATTTAATTAATAAAAATCGTTATTCATCTACTTAATCATTAATGATCATATTGATCACCCTATACTTAATAAATATGATCTACCAATTTAAAAAATTGAAATATTTTATCATTTGTAATATTGAAATTATTTTTATTTAATAGCATGTTCTTAATCACTACTTTATTACATCATGTTCCTACTTTAGTTTGCATTTCCTCTAATAATAATGATGATAAAATATTTTTAGAATGAAATAATATGAAATAAATATAGTTTATATCATTTAATAAAGAGTTATTTTTTTATCAAAATATTATAGTTGTAATATTCTACTTTATTCTCCCCAATAAATTGATTTTTTAATTCAATAATCATTGAAAATTATATTTTTTTAGTGTAGTTTTAAATATATTGAAATTTTCATAGTAATATAAAATTAGGACTCCATGAAAATATAAATCAAAAATAATATGTCTTTAAAAAAATATGTAGTTGTTTAATCCATGATAATGGATTAAGGATCAAAAACACCAAAGTAAAGAATGCATAGAATGTGGAATAACGAACTCATCAATATTAATTAATTATAATAAAAACATAATATTCTTATTTAAAGGAATTATAAATTAATGGGGTTATGTTAAATGAATATGAATACTGAACATGAAAAAATTTATAATAGAACAATACTCTTTATTTTTGGAAAATAGAGCATGTTCGACCAATTAAATTTCTAAGGTAAGGGTTTCCCATCTCAATTTCACTTCAACGAAATGTGATTCACATTCATTGATTATTTTAAATGTGTTTTTTGTAATATATATTTTATATAAAATAAATAACTATAATTTCATGTGATTTTAAAATTTATTTGAGTTTATCCATTTTAAGGTAGTGGATTATATAGTTATCAAAGATGTAGATGTTTCATTAAAATCAGAAACTAATGTTGATATTATTTATGGAATATTTTTTAATGGGTAAAATTCTGTTTAGTTTCTTTGTTAATCATCATATTTTTTCCTATAATCATGTTATGTATCAATTTTATGTGTCAAAGTAAAAATTCACCAGACAATGGTTCGTAATTTTTCTTAATGTTTTCCCTTAAATGTTTTTAACATAAACATTTGTTTCCAGCTTGAAATATTTCTTATCCCTATTTCGATTATTTATATTGTATTATAAATTTCATACTCTATAAATATATGTGATTATTTGGTAATATTTTCTTTTATTGACATTATTTACAAACTATTTAACAGAATCAATTTGTAACCTTATTAAAATTGATCATTTTATTTTTTTCATCGACATTCCGTAAAAACTGTGAAAGGAAAATATTTTCGACGAATTTGTCACATGATACCATTTTTTTAATATATTCATAAGTTAAAATTAAAAATATTACAATCATTTTTCCAATATTTTGCAATGTGTATTTAATAATCCCATTTAAATTAATTATTTCAACTTTTAAATAAATATCCAAAAGGTAAAAGAAAATTTCTTTATATACTTTTAGAGAACATTTATAAGGGTAATAAATTGAGTTTTAGTTTATATAAAAAATATACAATGATTATTATACATCACATATAATATTTACTAAATACACCATCCACTTTACTTATCTATATTTCTTACAATATTTTGTTTTTTATGTCATAATGAAACCTACTTCATTCTTAATGTTGAATTATGATATAATGAAATTAGTAATGTATTAATGATTATATAGACCATATATTTATAGAAATTCACTATTTTATAGATGGGACCAAAATTATATATCACATTGATGAATTTTTTAATTAATTATATCTCATTAAGTAATAATGAATATGGAAAAAATATGACCACTATGGGATGGGTAGCCATGTAGTTATTTTTTCCTCTAATACAAAGCGTAGTTCCTTATGTCTCTTATGATGAAATATTATGGATTTGGTAGAAAATATAATCCTAAGGTTTCATTAATAGTATTTTTCTGGAATGACTTGTTTGTGAGTTATCAATTCTAATTAAATTATTTCCATTATTTTAAGGGATAGATTCATGATTTTATAATAGAAAATTGTGTTTCATTGGGAATTGGTAGAAGGGAACACCAATATTAGCTATATGAATTACCTAAAATCACATGATTATATTCTCAATGACTCTTACCATACAACTAGATTAATTCATTATATTATCGACATATTTGTATACATGTATTAGTGGAAGTGGGTAGAGTTGGATTGGGTTTTCCCCTTATAAATTGATTATCGACATGGTTCTATTTGTTTTTAGCTTATTTTTCTTATTAGTAAATAACTTATTTATTAGAAATATTTATTTTTAATAATATGTCACTCAAATCTCATTAAAAGTTTTCTTTTGGTCATACTGAGTTATAACCACACCTTTTTTGGGATGATGTTTTGTAGCCAAATAATTCATGGATACTAGTATTTATATGAGAATGTTCCCCATAACAAATGATTGATTGTATATCTAATGTTCACTTTGGGATTTATTAGTTATAATGGAGTTGAAAACATCAATTTTCATGTAATATTTCATTCTTACCCTTTTTTTAGTTTTTATGGTAGTTTTACTTTACCTGGATGATTTGTATTTCATGCCTTCTAAGTATGTATAATCAGGAAGATATTACATAAGATTTGAGTTATTATATTACCACATATGATCATTGTCTATATTGTGATGTTAAATCATCTTTCCTTTATTTTTGATGAGTTTAGATCTAATAAAAGGTCATATTAACCCCAAAATATCACCTTTATACCACTGCTACTTATCGGAAGCCTTAGACATATGGGGAGGCACACTTAAATAAATGTGTTAGACTAGCCCCTAGAACCGGTTTAGTGGAATTTATGCTGAGAAATAATATGTGGCATTATTTTTGAAGACATATATACATCATTCATAAAGATTTATAAGCTAGATAGCTTTAAGGACTAACTATACATCTAAAACAAATTCATACAAGCATACTAAAAATTCATTCATGAACTAACCATAATTCTAGATGTCAGTTTCTAAATACAAATGATGCTCAAAATTTGTATTCTTTTTTCCAATAAATACATATCATTATTAAAGTCATAAATATGTTAATCTTATACATTTTATGTACTTATTCCTAATTTGGTATCGATCCCCGATCATTTATTTATTTTTTAACGTCATCTTACTACATACAAATAATTTAAAAAAAATATATTATCAAGACATTCGTGATAAAAGGTAACAAGAATGTACATTAATACAAATAAATACCATTGTTACCAGTTTTCAGACACCCCCAATTTTACATTTATGAACATGTAGAAGATATATTTTCTTAAAACTTCATAACTTATCTTAAATTTTAATATCAGTTCAATTATCATCAAATTTTAAAAATTATTGAATACAAATTCAACATCATCACTATGTGTACAACCATTACCTCCTTTGTATTTTTCAAAAATAATAAATATTTATCTCATAGTAATTGATAAAAAAGCCTTATAAAATGAAGGATAATTAAAGAATCTGATATTCCCATTATAAATCGTCATTAAATAATATTCAATAAGTCTACAAGAGCCAGATATTATAGAAATTAACAGTTATTTGATCACACATCTATAATTTAAAAAAAATATTTCACCTTAAAATTTTCATATCATCATTATAAAAACAAAATATATGATATAATATATTTGATATATTCTTTCCAATATGACTAGACAAGCATATTAAATAGGTCATAAAATTGTAATATATATTCCCCTCTATAGGGATAACTATTCATTAAGAATTTAAGCGTGAAGAAATAGACGGGGAAGCTCTAGAAATGCAGGTCGAACTAATAGGCACTTGAAAAAAATCTTATATACAACCACATATTCTCAAATTATTCAATAATGATCACTTTTTTTAAAATAGTTTCCATACACAACTTTGATTATATAAGATATTGTTCAAATATACCATCTTCGAGCATCTTTTTTATTAAATGATAATTTAATTCTCTATATTTTTACATAGAATATTTTACTACATTATTAAATATATTGACTAAACATTTCTTTTCACTGGATAAAATATGATAATTCATAGTTTCGAAACACAATTAATTTATTATTATCATTATCAAAATCATCTTAGTTTATTCTTGTGGTGGAACCAAAAAATAAAACTTTGTCCTACACAATATATCTAATGTTTTATTCCTTTAATATAGGGGAACATAGTTTTTTCATTCAAAAAAATATTCCCCTAGATTTGGACTTCATATCATCTACATATCCCTCCTAGTATGAATTAGTAAATCCAATTAAATTCATATAATGTTTCTTTTTTTAAATAAAAAAAATCATTGAATGTATTAGAGATATATCACAAAATTACCATTTCCTCCATAAGACGTGATTTCTTATTATTGTATATAGATGTTTAAAAAAGAGTAAATGTACAAACAATATCATATTTTGTGGATATTAAATAACTAACATGCAACTAGACAACCTGGTATTATTAATCACATAACCTTATATGGCTCTTCACAAAGCCAAAATCATGTTGTTGAACACCATGGGTTATTGAAAAAAAATATGTTACTATCAAAAAAAAATAAGAAACGACTTAACCCTGATAAAAACACAACATGACTCATGTACCACAATATAAGATAAAAAAGTACAATATTAAAGAAAATATACCTATCCATGAGACTGAACATATAATAAAAATGATTAGTCCTAGAAACAACATACATACTTGAACAAAACCAAGTCAACATATGAATACCTACCACCTCCATTACAATACACTAAAAAGATTATATCAACCTTGAGAAGTAAACATGACACATAATTCCCTTCCATTTTAGCTATATCATGAAAACCAAGAATAAAAATGCACAGATTCAATTGAAGGTTATGATCACACAACCTCAGTAGGTGCCCATAAATGAATCAAGAATATGTAAATCATCACAAAACATTCAGTTCTAGTTTTTAAACAACATAGGTTTGTAGAGAAATTTCTTTTTAAAAAAATAATATAAATCTACATATAGTTTTTTCATTAAAAATAATTCAAATTTAAGGACATAAAAATATGAATATATATATATATATGTCTGAAACTAAATAGGGGAGTAACCTAAATTTAATAATATCTCAAAATATAGACATGTGAACAAAAAATGATGAAACAATATCGTCATATAAAAAACATGGTATAAGTTTGGATATAACATATGGGAATACTTACTAAGAAACAATATGGAATACATTGTTTGGAATACCAAAAATCCTACTTATATTGATACCTTCCACAGTCCATCAAAATCACACGAATAAACCCTTTTGGTTCGACATAAACTTTATTTTTCATATCTACATAACCTGGTTCACCTATGGTTCCCAATTTGTTATGTTTTTTAAAAGCATTTCAGTCAACCTTGATCACAATTTAATAAAATAATTTAGAAGAGAACCACTATTTATTTTAGTTTTTAAAATCTATCTTTGAGTAAAATTTATAATGAGATATTTTATCATATATAATAAGTGCATAAATTTGTTATTCACGAAAAAATCATTTAAAACCTATATTCATACAACTGAATATAAATATTCCTAATAAAAAATTATTTGTAATAATATAAGTATTTTTTAAGAAAAAAACTAATTTAATAAACAATATCATTAAGAAAATAATGTGATAGAACAATTGAATTGATATATATAACATAATAAGAAATATAATGTTGTCTCTTTTCAATCTAGTAATGGGAAGAAATGACCAAGGAATCATTATTTTAGATCAAATATATGTATTGTCTATTATCCATATAAACTATAAATGAAGTCATCATTATCCATATAGGTTTTCATGACATGTAGGATATGACATATAATTAGTATACATAGAATGAGGAGACTAAAAAATGGAAAGAAACACATATCTTAAAGTGGTTAATTATTATTGATGGGGATTCACCATTAGACTTGAACTTCCTAGCGCATTATTGAGAGGAAATTTTAAGTCAATATTGAATTTGGAGGTGATTATTGGTAAAATAGGGTGCAATAATTGAGGTAGTTTTTCATTTTTAAGAAAATACCATTTGTCACATTGTAATCTCACATGGTTAGAAATTTTTTTTAACCTTGTGATAGTTACATCCCTTTGAAAAAAAATAACATGGTTTCCTTGGAACAACAGAAGAATTAGAAAATCCATGTGATATATAAGTGATAGACTCCATAATCGAACCAACAAACCACATGGTTTGTTTGGGAACTCACTCTAAGATAGATACTAGGTCAGATCCATGAAAATCACCTATTGAACTAACAAATCCATCCTTCATGGTTACCATAAGGTTACTTATAATCATTCAAAAAATTTGCATTAGTACTATTTCTACCAAAGTGTAAAATACCTAACAAAAGACCCCTAAAATCATTTATAACCTGAACATAGATAAACTGAAAAAAAATTACACATGCCTATTACCCAATAATGGGCATCAAAATTCTACTAACCATGAAATTTTATAACCCCAATAATAAAATGAGATTATAGAATCCCAAAGAAGATAAGGAAACTAATACATAATCAATTATTCCCACTCCCAAGTCTCATGGAAATATCATCTTCACATCTATAGTACAAAAACTATGGAAATTGTTTTACCCTGCATCACCTTTTTATATATATCAATAATATGAACTAGTTATTCAACCTATAATGTATCATATCAAGACCAACATCCTCTAATTTAAACACATATAATGGAATTAATTAATAATATATCAATTGGGATACATAAATAATGTTATAAATATTTCCAATTGAGAGGACATGTCCAACCAATAAAAAAACATTATAATTCATTCGATGGTCTCAAAATGGTCAAAATACCTTGTTAGTAATAGGGCATTATTACCTATATGAAAACATCCCAAAAAACATGAAATATTTAGAAAAACCATTCACATACCACAACAACCAAGGGAAAATATTAATGACTTAAATAACATTTCTAGTGACTGAAGACTACTTATGATGATTTATGAGACAACCACATCATCTCGGTTTCTCCAGGGAAAGACTTGGCCTTATCATAGACCTTCCTCCAGCCCTTACATTAAAATGATGATATCCCAAAGGCCAACCATTTGGAACATCAATGTTTGTATCTATAATAAACATATATGGTGGATAAAAAACTGAAAAATAACCAAATTAATGTATATTTTACTAATGAATTTCCTCAAGAATTTATTGATTCATTTAATATAAAAATCAATATGAGGATTAAATTTTATATTCAACTTCAACCGAGAACCCATAAAATTCAGAAATAACTTCCAAAATTGTAATGAAACACATGAATATCTTACATGGATTATAAATTATGTTTCAATAATGATCTTAAAAACCCCTTGATCATAGAAATTCTATGTATCTTCTACTATAAAAACATCCATTACAGGAAAGTTATGAGGTATTTTCATGAATCATGTAATGATCACCCAAAATTGTACCATATTCTCCCCTCAAAGTCTATGGTTGTTTAATTAAAAAATAAATGGATACTTCACCCAACATCTATAATTTAAATAACAATTCCATATCATACAATAATTTCTATGGTATTCTACATAACAATTCAAGTATTCATGACATTTTGAAATATTGTCTGCAATTGATTGGCTCACACTAGGCCACTAACATTGATGTCTCAGATCATGACCCATAGTAGAAACCAAAGAGGGAATGTAATAACTAAAACTATATTCATGACCATTCCATCCAAGGGTAAAACCAATTGGAACAATAAATGACTCTAATGACCCAAAACAATATCAAAATAAAAAAAGTAGAAACCAAATGTCTCCCCACCGTAATTTTTTTTATTTAGTAACGTGAAATAAAAATATAATACTTTCATGAGTTAAATTTTATTTTATAAGGATTAAATATATTTCTAAAAATTTGAAAAAACAATAACATATTTTCCTTGATCACAACCAATATCATTTATAAAAACAACATCAATAAGGATCGATCCTCTGTTGATTCCTTTATAAAATCTATTGGCAACTCCCAACTTTGGATGTGTAAGAACACACCTCCTTTTTTGAGAGTATAAAGAACAACAAAATCAATTATTTGATATTAATAAACCCTAAATTTTTATCATAGGATAAAATTAATATCGGTAATAGTATACTTTAGGATTTTATAATTTGAATGTATCATAAACTACTCTGTGAGGGGATACCATAACTATGAATCAATAGAATGTACTAATTCTATAAACACGAGATCATGGAGAGATATATTATTTTAATGGAGAAATAATTGATTAAATCCTTAAGACATAAACCATTTCTCAACATCAATTCATATCCAAAATCCATTCTTAAGACATCATAATATCCTCTTAAGGACCCAACATCGTTTAGCATGAAACATTACAAGAATTGAATTCAACTTAAATTATACCCTTTCAAAACTGTTATAAGTTCAAAATTATCCTACATAGGGATATAAGGGTAAAAGGAACAAAACATGGGTCTCCATTACATTTAAATTAATTCTAAAATTTTGAAATTAAGAGAAACATAATTGATATAGGAGAGAATCTTCAAGATAATAGAGGATTCATATTTTACCAAATGGACACCCCCAATACCTTCTTTAAACACCAAGGTAAAACAATATAATCTTCCAAGTTGTCTGAAATAGACATGAAATTTCATCAGTCCTACAAAAAGGAACTAACCCCATTATAAATTTAAATGTTCATGGAGTAAAAAGACCCAATGTATCATTAAGAAATAATAATCCAGATCACCAGATCAACCATGTCTCTCATAATTAATACACCTTTAAAATGGGGACATGGATTAGTGAGCAAGGACATGTTTATAGTCTTGGTTTTTGAGAGTGGATTCATGGTAACATAAGTTTTAAAAAAACCCTTATGGCTCTCTAAATCCTACCATCTATACTCAAAACTCTAATTCATTCCTTAGACTATCACATAACCAACCGACCCAAGATTCCCAACCATGTACCTAATGATCACAATGGTTAGAGCATGAATTAATAACTAATGGAGTTGATTTTTTCAATATTAAATACATGTAAATAATATTTTTAGAGAAAAATTATGAAATGGGGTAAGAAGAATCTCAGGATATCCATTGTACTCAATAAATAAAACTAAACAAAATATCATTTAACAAGCATAAACTCAGCTACCCCAAATAAAAAACAACACTAAAACTATAGATATATAAAATAGAAATTTCAACACACATATCCTAAGATGAACACCAGAATTATCTATCCTCATGAAACTCTATTAATCCCCGAATACTAGTCCTTCAATACTTGTGTACCTAGATAAACCTCTAATGTTAATTAGTTGGGCTCTAAAAGAACATCATGAAAGAAGGTAGAACCCTCCACTCCACATAGATCCTAAGAAAGACTGAATATTAGAGTAATGTTTAGTTATTTAAGAAATAATATCACATTAAATAAAGAAATATTTTGAAGAATGAATCATCCACATAAGATACGAAGGCCATCAATTCAAGTATTTATAGTTCATTACAGAACTCATTCACACAAGAAATGGTCAGGACAAACAAATAAGTCATGAGAAAATGATTAGATAATTTTAAAACCAAACACACATAAAAAGTAGAACCGTCATTAAAAAATATTAATTTTCAAATCCTATAAAAAACATTGGAATATAAGGTATACGAACAACCAATTTTTGAAGAAAAACAATTTAATTACTCTATAAAAATAAAAAAGAGGGTCATTTCAACACTCTTCAATTTCATGATGAATCCGCTTTCCTTTATAGTAAATTCTTTGAATATGACACATAATTATGTCTTATTTAATTATAAATATATGAATATTTTTTCACGAAACCACTATTAAAATTATAAAATAGTTTTTTATGTAAATAATAATCTTATTTTCTTTTCTCATGCCTCATAAAAACTATATAACCCTTTATATTATATGCTGAAAACAACCATTGGTTTTTTCCTAGAACTAACAACCTAGACATTAAAACATTCTGAAAAAAAAATATTTTCTAACATTTAAACCACATTAAATGTATTCTTCATGTGAGTAAATTTATTTTATTTAGATCATTACGATTTTTTTATGCAATAACATTTTCCGAGATTTTAGGATTGAACATAAATTTCCAAATACATGATCTAGAAACACAAAATCAATTTGCTATAAATAATTAAAGAATATATTTTGAAACTAAAATTATTTACAATAAAAAACTAATTTTCATAAATAAAACTAGTTATACTATACATGAAAAAATATAATATTGACATAATTTTCAATCAAACTAAGCCATGAAATCAAATTAAATTTGGAACCACCCTAGTTCTTTTCATATCATTGAGTGTCACTCCATTAATCGAATAATCTTGAGTTATAAACAACTAAGGAAATGGGATATAAAGTATTTATTATCCTAGTAGCATGGTTGATGACCAAATTCAAAACATGTCCCATCCACCATAATGATTCCAAAATCATGTGCTTGATCACTTTATGGTCTTTCATTCCTTCCAAGTTGACCACACATCTTTACATGTCCAATAGTTTACCCAAAAAATCTATAATTTAATGTATAATAAAACCTTAAATCACAAAAAAAAATTAAAATCATCATTCTAGGTGTTTAATAACATTCCCATAGTGTACTCATTGATCCATAAAAATTATTAGTTATAATCTACCAGACCTTGAACAACACCCATGAAATTAAATCACTCTATTGATTGGGTATTGTATTTAATAACATTTTATAAAAACCTACACATGAAAACCTAGAATTCCACCATATATGGATTTACATAAGCCTTGATGACTGTTGATAGTCCCCATGGGATCGTGAAAAACACTATGATATCAACAATCAGAAACATGTGAAGGATTTAACCTAAAACGAGAACACAACATATCTCATGTATAATAAGATCATATAAACATTAAGATTACAACAATGAAGAAATTGTAAATATACATGACACATAGAAACCAACATATGGGATATGTCCAAGAAATAAAACATCCAATCCAACAAAAGTATCATCTTGACAATCTTTCACTAATATCCCAATCCAAAATTAAGGTGATGTCAAAAATGATAAGCCACCATGCCACATGACACCTGTATATTTTATTTACATCCTAAAAACAATGAAAAAATATTACCAAAGGAAATATATGGGTGTAACCACTATATCCTGAAAATTTGCCTCTTTTAAATAAAAATAATATCCCTCACCATGAAACTATTCAGCCTAGCCATTAAATAAACAATTTTAATATTGATATTTCATTTCAAACATTTTAAAATAAACCATAATTTAGTTTTTTCATTCAATGATAACTCATATTAAATTCCAGATGAATATTACTATAAAACGTTTGAAAATAAAGTGGTAATTAGTTATAATAAAACAATATATCACAGGAAAAACATGTTAGAAACAAATTATAAAACATTATATTCATGTAATAATCCTTACACAAGTTGGTATCTTTAGTATTTAAATATGTACTAGGACACATGAAGAAACACTAATCTAGGTATTTCTTGAACATTTCTAATATTAACTAATTATATAGTCAATTGATATGACACGAATAGTCTCTAATTGTTCTACAAAAAAATGGTTTTCATAGGCCTATAATAGGACTCAACCATGGATCATAAGGTGAAATGTCTTCCTAAAAATATATTATCCAAGATAACAATTTAACAAAAAAATACCAATATAATAATTATAAATTAAATGATTGAAAATATATTTGAGATATAAATTCAACTTTATTCATTCCATCAAACCCAAGAAGTGTGGAATTTTATTTATTAATGAAAATCCCTATTAAAACACACCTTTTAATTCCACCAAAGATAAATTTTCATAAAATAAAACATTCATGATATCAAATAAATTTTCTTAAAGTTCTAATTAATCATAATTTCTACTAAATATGAGTAATTCCTAGGATATAACTATTGAATAGAGGGTCCTACAATGAAATAATTGACTAATTTCTCCTTCAAAATTATTAACAGGGAACTGATATCTTGGGTTTTAACATGCATAGATCCAAGGGAAACACCATATATTATCCATAAAACATCATAAAAGGAAGATATAAAAATATATGTTTGAACTAAATTGATAAGATAAGACATTTGAGGTAGATTTAGAAAGTGAATAAATATAAATTGTAAAATCAAATATAACTCAAAGAGAAAAATCTAAATCAATATAAATTAACCCTAAGGCCAATAAAAAAACTACATACGGTGTTAAATAACATTATTGTTAAGGATAATGAGTATTTATAAGGGAATTATAGGTTAAATTGATCTAGGGAATCAATATAATGTTTCATTTTGAATAAAACCATATAGGTTTCATGGTTAGGAAACATGGTTATAAGAACTATGTCCTAACATCACTATATCTACTCACCCCTTCAAAATAAAATGTATAGTTTCCTAAGAATAGATTTATTTTTCAGAGAACCATGTATATAACATGATAGTATATATAGATTTAAGATATCCACATGAATGGTTTTCATATATACTCACACAGTTAATGAAATCATGTTGAAACCCTGAAAACACCACCAGATATAAAAAATATATCTTGCACTACTACTATATATTTACTAATAGCCATTTAAAATCCTTTTACCTATTCGGTTTCTCCCAAAAATAAATTTTTTCAAATCATGAGATAATAAATCCTTCAAAAACACAACATAACTAAACTAGACCAAAAAATACACATGTATTTGAAAAGAGGGTGACACATAAGGGATCCAATAATGTGTATAAACTACTCATAAACTACTAATTTTTCTTTAACCTGTTCACATATCTTGGAAACATGAATATGTGACGAAATAATATTGGATTCCTTTATCTAAAAAATGTTTAAAATATTTTAGGTATAATTATAATGTGAAATTATGATGTGTCAAGAAATATTGGTTTCATATAAACCTATTAAAATTTTCAATTACACACAGATTGACATCTCAAATATTTTATACATGTGACATTATAACTCATACAAAATACTTTTGATAAAATATATAATAAATTATTTCACCAAGATAAAACAATCTGTATCATTTTGTTAGCAATCCTCACATACATGATGTTTTTTACTTTCCCTTTTTTAACATTAATCTCTAAATAAATTCATCTATTTTTCAAGGCTACCCCCAAGAGCTTATTTTACACTATAAATATTCTATTTTAGTTTACATAATATCATAAGATTTTAATCAATAATAATTTTTTTACACATCCTTATCAATATTACCATTCAAAAAAGTTTATTTAACGTCAATATAAAATATTTTTTTTTGATTATTTGAACTTATATAGCATGGAATATTCTGAAATAATTTGGTCTATCAGGTATTGAAAATGTATAATCTTAGTTATCTCCATTAATTTGTGAACACCACTAAAAAACATTGTTTTTGTTTTTATTATACCCATATCACCATTTTCATCTAGTTTATAAAGAATATTTTTCATTAGTAGTTATTTTCTTTTGTGAATTCAATTAATAAAAAATTATTAATTCACTTCAGTATCGTTTAATTCAACATTAATAGAATATACCCATTTTTTATTTTCAAATACATCATCGTTTATCAAAGGATAAACATTTGAAAGTATACATGTATGATTAGAGGACATGATCTACCTTTATATTTATCGAACATGATTTTGATACCCACTAATTTTTTCATTACCACTAATATTTATCTTCATTTTATTTTCTCCTTCCCGAAAATTTTAATCATCTTTTTTACTAGAAAATTCAAATATACTTCTTCATGTTGAATTTGAATATTTATTTAAGTTTCATTAATATGTTTAGACTTGAAAATAACAACCTCATCATTTATAGTTAGTTCATTCCTCACCCCATAATTATTTTCAAGATGTATTACACCATAAATTTTAACAGTTATTTCAGTTATCTTGTTAAAGAAGTTGTAATCACATTTATTTTTTGTATTACTTATGAAGAATATATTTTATTCCACTATATGAAACGTTTATCCTACACTATCAAATCCCATTATCATATATTTACTTAAAAACATATTGAAATAATTATTCCTTTGTCTTATTTTTTAAAAAATATCCCTTTTATACATATATCTAATTATGGACTAATGAGTCATCTAATCTCAATTATTTTGTCTTTTGGGATGACATACAAATAGTACTACATTGAGGTGTCATGATATCCCATTATTGTTCTACCCATATCAAATGAAATTGTATTCTTATTTTTAACTACTATATACATTTATTTATACAAAACAATGAATTCATCTATGATTCTATGATTGTTGACATTTTCCAATTTTTTAAATATTCAATATCATTATAAGATGAAAATCAAGTAATGTAATAGTATTTTCTCGTTTATACAAGTCATCTAAAACTATTATAATATTCAATAAAATATGAGTTTTGTGATATGAAAACGATGAAACACATCCTTATGAAATAATTCATGAAAGTGATGAAATATAAATCTTTATTTCTTGATATATTTGTCATAAGAACACAAAAATTTTATTGAGACATTATATAAGGTTTTGGTTTTTTCATTTCACATCCAATGTGACCTTTAATTAAAATTTTTTACTTTATAAAATTATTACAAACTACGGTAATATAATCATTTAAAATGGGTAAATTCCTCATAAAAACAAAATTTCCCACTTCTTTTTATTATTTTATTACAATGTAACTACGTAATTTTATAATAAATTAATATATGTATGCCTACCCAAGTAAAATCATTCACATTCTTTTGAAAAATGAAATAAATTTCCCAGTGATCTTGTATCCCTTTTTACCACATCCCAATACTTTTTTATTTTGATTCTCTTCCATTTTTCATTAATATATCCTTATTTTCTACATCATATTGTTTTTATATATAAATAATTTCTCCCCAATCCATCAAAAAAAAATTCATTGCATGGGTTTATTTGATCTTTTCGAATTTTATTGTTATAATTTATTCTATCCTAAGAGATATTTCAGTAAAATATATCAAAGATAATTATTCATACCACTATTTTTTTTGATTCGTTAAATCACTTATAATAATGTATGACAAACAACTATCGATTTTATAATTCCATTAATATCTAAGTAATTTAAATTCTACTCGAGCTACAATTTATTATTGGATTCTCTGACAAAGATTCTAATTATTTTCATAAATGTGACATGTATTCCATGGGGATAAAATAATAGAAAAAAAGAATTTGAGGTGTATCATTTTAGATCAATCATTCCATAGACCTTTTAAAATCTCACTAAATTGCATTGTACTTCAATATTCCTCTAAAGTTATTGATCCTTTAGTTTAGATCTAACCTCATGTTTTTACTCCTCTTGAATCATTCTCATTTACCTATCCATGTAGAGAAATATTGTATAATTATTTTTATGCATTGTTTTAAAATAAAATACAACACATGTACTTCCACTGGAATATTATATTTTGATAAAAATTTGTCCTTGTAATGGTTTGTTATCTTGTTTTATTTTTATCTATTAAATGAGTATATTTCGTAGATCCCTTTTATTGTCTTCATCTTAAAAAACATGTGACATATGTTAACTTATTCAATGAAATAATTTCTTTTAATATTTATGCATATTTCACATTTTCCGATGAACTATAAACTAATCGAGATTATATTAAACAATTTTATTCTTATGTAAGGGTTCTTTCATCAAAACACTACTTCTATGAGACACATGTACCATTCAACGCTTATACCACTTTTATTGTGTATATACTTCCCCTATGAATTTTTTTACCATGAATAAATTTATATTCATCATATTTAATGTTTCATTTGATTTTATCTAATACATTGTTGTTATGATTCAACTGTTTTCAATGATTTAAGGGCTAATTTAACAATCTCTTCATTTTTCATGATTACATAGGTTTAAGACTGCCTTATGAGAATTTTTTTTATTTATATCAAATAACTAATATATTTTATTCTCATATAGTTATTAATGATATTTTAATGTAGTAGTACCATTTTCTACTCTTTTCTACTTAAAACAATAGAAAAATGTTTTTATGAAAATAAATCATTATTTCTCTCTTAGATCAAAAAACCATTTTCTTTGATGTAAATGTTTTATTAAAATAAGTTCAATTCTGTTTTGATTATATTCTAATGATATATAAACTAAATTTAGACACACTTTTTAAATTTTATATTATGGTTGAATGGAATCATCCAATTATTTTACAAATGATGTACTTTTTGACATTTTTAAAACAGTGTGAAAGTAATGTTTCTTAACTAATATAGAATGTAAAAAATTAACTGATTTCTTGAAAAATATATGATTTAGAGATTAATATAAATTTTTCCATGATTAGTTTCAAAAAAATGTGACAAATGACATTTTAAATATTCATATATTTTGTTGAAATTAAATTTCAAATTGAAAATGGTATTTTCATAAAGAATGATTTTATTGATTTTTTTGGTATTTCTATTAAAATTTGACAAACAAACCCATTTTTTATATGATCTATTGGGGATAAGTTATAATGATTCCATACATATTATAAAGATATTTTCTGATTAGTTTTACAATGGATACAATATTTTTAAACTAATATCCATGTTACAATGGATGGTTTATAATTTTTTTTATTGATTGGAAAAATTAAAAACATTTCATATGCTAGTTTTTTAAAATAATTGTTTACATAGATTATGTTTTCATCCATTAATATAATCAATTAATTGGACTTAGTATGTGGTGGGTGGGTCTTCCTGTATCCCCTTGATGTATTAGTTGTTCTAATGAGACAAACTAGCTTGAGTATTTGGATAATAGCTTACATATTTATGTATGATGTCTTGGTTAAAGGTGACCATGGTCTATTAATGGTTTCTATAATTATGCATTCTATAATTATAATGTTATTATTTAATATCCTTATCTTATATTGGATAGTTAGAATATAAATATGTAAATCTCATCCCCATATGATTATTTATATGTAATTATTTGATAATAATATATTCCTTCCATATAATTATTCATGTTGATGTTATTAATAAAGTTGAATGTTTTTCAAGTCAATAAAATTTTCATATTTATTATTCCATATTAATTATTAATTTATTTTATTGTACACGTACCCTTAATAAGAATTATAGATCAACCCAGTCTTATTTTTCTTTTCCCCACAATGCAATGAAGTGTTTTATGATTGATATTTAAGGATATGATAAAGGGAATAATTATGTAATTAATTAAAATTCAATGTATTATCTTATTTTATTCAAGAGTAATGTGAATTTATCGTTTTATTCTAGTTTACTAAAGCTAATAAACTATTTGTTCCTTTAAGATGTGATCTACCATATCTATCGAAAATGTTATAAACTAACCACCAACAATAAGATAAATGACTAGCATCATTACATAATATCAATAACATTGTCACTATTTATTACACAAACATATATTAATATGACACTATAAACACAATAACTTATACGTTGGGGATTTTATACTAGTGGGGTGGGTCAAATAATATAATGGGGAAAAAACATTTTCAATGTCATATATTAAAATAATAAAATATAATAGAGACTACAACAAGTGAGTAGAGAAATTTTATGAATGGAAATACATTATATAGATAACCATAACATCCAATATTCTATTAAATGATTAATATACATATTTTTTCAAAATAATCACACATCCGTGATAATATCAACAAGGGGTTAATAATTTTATAGTTTATAAATAGATGCAATAAATCAAATCATGGATTATTCTCCAAAAAAACCATGGCCACACCTCAAAGATACCACTTTATCCATAATAATATAATGATACTCCCTCAGTTAACTAACAATAACACCTATATATTTTCAATGAATGGAGTAAATCTTATTTCTATTAAATATATGGTATATTTTATTTTCTAGGCATTCTATGGGTATGATTTGGCCCAAGAATGTGATTCCAGGAAACATCTAATATTTAATGATTCGTCGCATATAGAATATTCCTAACAAAAATCCCTTGAAATTAAATGAGAGATATAGCTTGGGAATAATTTAACACTTACATCTCTTTTAGAAAGATACAATGTGTGTTTTAGATACCCATGGTAACCATAAATGTTCTAGTCAGAACTCAGAATAGTTAAGATGATACACGAATTTGATTTTATCATATTTAGATCCAACTAACTAATTGGGTTTAAATTTTTTAAAATAAGTATTTTCCTCTGTTATTATCCTATTGTATTAAATGTCCCCTTATCCCTTTAATTTTCTTTATTCATATCCTCCCAAAGTTATATATTTTTATTCATTCTTAGATCATGGACTTTTCATTCAAAAGGGATCACCATTGGTAAAGATAACACCCATTTTTTTCTAATCTTTATATTCTCCATTTTTATACACACAACTATAAATAAGTGGTAATTGGAGGGTTCATGTTCTATTTCATTATTTTTTCATTTTATGGAAAAATAAAATTTGGATCATCAGCAAGTGAGACCCTTTTGTCCTAAATAGGTGTTCCAAAATTAATTCCATATATTTATTATTATTTCATGAAATAATTTATACATGAAATATATTCCCATGAGTAGATGAACTATATTTAATATTACACCCATTTCATTAATTGAATTTATTATAGTAAGGATTTTTAGGGTAATTATATACCCCACAGTTGGCATTCCATGATATAATTGTCTACAATTGAAATGATCCTTAACTAATTTGTTTTGGGCCTTATACATAAAATCCTTTTAGTGACATGCTTTGTTTTGTAGTAGTAATTTTCAACCCAACATGACCATTTATACTTCCTAGTTATATTACTAGTATATAATTTCAATGTATCATCTTAGGATTTTACTATATTGAACTAGTGATTTTTCCATATAGACATTTCCTAGTTAATTTTTAATTTTGGTTATTATTCATACCCCATTATATTGTTAAAAATCAGTAGGTAGGGATATAATTATGTTTGGAAATTTAGGTCAAGTGTATAGGTACCAACCTAAAAAATCAAACTGAGTTAGATTATATTTCAATTTTAAATATATTTTTTTATATTTTTATGTAAATTTGTAAATCAATGCGATTTTTTATTTTTTGGATCATTATGTGAAAATATTCAAATTATGTCTTTAATGGATACAGTTGGGTTGAACATCTCACATATATACTGACTTGTAAGATGAGGTATCTTATTTACCTTATTTTACATATATTTTATAATTGTATTATGTATTCCCTAATGGAATATAAATTCTAGTAGTTCATGATACTTAACATGCTACAGTACTTGTGATGATATTATTTTGACACTATAATCCAATTTTAGTATCTAATTGTGAATTTTCAATTGTATGATGTTCTATTTTTTGTTATACTATTAATGGTGAAATATTAATTGATATAGAAAGTACAATTTATAATTTTCAAAAAATATTCAATACATGAAAGGGGTTTTCATGTTAATGATAGTGAACCCCAATGTAAATTATTTTTTAGAGGAACCTAGAGGAGGTGTGTTTTTAGAACACAAGTTACATCATGACACCTTAGGCCACATTGAAAATATAGATCCAAAGTTTCATTCTATGTTAATGGAGAAATTCTTATGGTTCCTTAAATAACTCTATTAAGATTCAATAAAATTGTAAATAAAATTACAACATCAACTATGAATCATTGAAAGAATAAATCAATATATTAAAGAATAGTGTGGATGCTGTGAATATGTGTGTCATGTCCTAATATAATATGCTTAGAATTCTATGATTTTTATTTAGTGTGGATCGTTTTATTGACCAATAGGACACACATATATGGTTTTTGGAAAAAAATTTGTAGATCAACTAAATTATTTTCTCACATAATGAAGCATTGACTCTTTATCAACATGTTTAATGATCAAAATTCCTCTGAATGTCATTACTGAAATTCACTGATCATGTAGATGGAATAATTCACAATGTAATGGGATGCTATTTAGAGATAAATCTGGTATTATTGTCACATGGTTAAATATTATGGTTCCCCAAAACGGGGAAATGATTTTTTTCGCATTCCAATATAGGATCGTCATAATATGAATAAAAAGTTTATTCAGAGACATAAAATCTAGTAAAAATATAAAGTATAGAGTTCAGACATAAAATAACAAGGATGAATCAGACTAATTGGAAACAAATAATCATGTTAAAATATGAGGAAAATTGTAATTATTAAAAATTTATTTGAAAAAACATAAATCATTTAAATAATATGATTATTCATTGGGTGATGGATTCTATATAAAACGTCTTTAAGAACATTAAAATAACTACATGAAAATTATTGTACATTGGGACAAAAAAGTTTCATAGAAGAGAAATAAATGATTATAAGGAGGTATAAATTTTCTTCATTGACAAATATTCCAAATGGAAAGTATAATATATTATTAATGTGTATTAAAATAAAGATAATTCACGTTTCCTTCACAAGAATTAGCTTAATAAAATATTTGTACTTCATAGAGATTAATTCAATGATAATTTATTTCCATTACATATCATGGAGTCTTGATGGAGTTTTTAAAATATAGTTCCCATATATTGTATGAATGAGTGACATGGAATTAAAAAATGCATACTCATACTTGGTATTTCTCAAATTATACATAATATTTTTCATTTCGTGTGTGATTACTTTTTATTCCATTATTTATGTAGTGTGAAATGGGAGTGGGATTTGGATGGAACTACTACATGAGTTATAGTGTATCAACCATAAACCCTCTTTTGTTAGTTAAACATTTAATAAACCATACCCAACAAAAAATTGTGAATATATTATTTTCTAGTGCTTCATCAAATCATTGATTACATAATCCATGGATTTTTCTAGCAAGGGTGAATCATGTAAAATCATCATATATTATTCACATACATCCATTTATATCTTATAGGATGAAAAATTATAATGTTATTAAGATAAGATAAAACATACTATTTAAATGTATAAGAATAACTGAAGTCTCAATTGAATCAATATCTAAACAAAATAAACGGTATTTTCCATTTAATTTAGAGGCCATGATATGGTATGATTCTAAGAAGACAAGGATTTTTTTTAATATGTTTAATTTTTAATTAATAGTTTCTTTCTACACTATATCAAAACCAAATATAGTTTTCTTCCATTTGTTCTCACTTATCATCACATAATAAGGCCTTTAAAAAGGGAGAGTTTCCATGTTCTCTTTATAGGATCACTTCAAAATTCCAACCACCGATGGTGGACTTTGGGATTTATAACCATGGACCAGCCTTTCTTGTCATTCCGCAACACCAAATAATCAAGTAGGATTTTTCTTAGTCCCTCTACATGAACCATGATGATGTTTGCAAAAAAATTATTAAATATAAATTCCATTGTAATTGACTGAGTTATTCAAATCTATACGCAAAATTTGATATAAGATCGATATATTTTTCACCCTCTATGAAGTAGGTTTCTAAATTTCCCCAAAACATTAGGCCTTTATTTCCCCTTAGTGAAAAATACCCATCATAAGAAAATCCTTCTTGTTTTGGGACTTTCCAATATAGTATATATATGAAAACATGAAACTCCCACTTACCTAAGGCATGAATTATTGGGTTAACATCAAAATAAAGCCTAACAAGACATGACAATACATTATTTACATAGAAAAGATGGTTTTTTAATATTTAAATAATGTTTGGATCATTTTATACACATAATCAAATGCAAAAATGTTTTTTTCTCTTCAATATAGGGAATATTTCCCTTGGTCTGATTCTACTATGGGAGAGGATGAAATTTTTATTTGTGTATGGTTACTAGTGGGCTGAAATTCCCACAAATATAAGTTATCCAAGGGACTTAATTTACTTGGTTTTATTATGTTATCCTGATTTACTACTATTTTATTATAGATTTTGATTTGTGGAACCAACAAATTTGGACAGTGAACTATTCCATAGAATCCATGATATAGTCCTCACTCAAATTAAAAAAATTATGTGTAGGCATAAAATTATCTTCATTATATAGTACTCACTCTATGGGAATGTTTACTTTTAATTGATTTTATTTGACCAGTCTTGGATCCAAAATGAACTTTCATATCAAATGTTGTCACATTTTTATTTTGGGATTCACATTAACATAAATAATTGAAATGGAAAACATTCAGTGATAGTATCTCATATTTCAGGAGTAGGACCAAATAATTTAAAAAAATTATATATATATATATATATAAATATTTCATAATGGGGAAATAAATTCATGGAAATGTAGAAGATTTATGGATGAGAATTTATTTTCGGTATCTTGTAGACGATCCTCCATGCCTATAAAACATCTTCGGGGGACAGTGTTTCATTTTGGACAAGTGGTTGTGATCCTTAATAGTTTCATTTCTATTAGTAATTTTGAACTTCATATGTGATGAAATATATTAATAATATAATAATGTATCATTATATAAAAACAATGATAATAATCTTCTATAATGATATATATTTTGGGGCTTCTAAGGGGTTGCACTCTTTGAAAAATAATAGAATCATTCCTGAGGTGTTTCATTTAGGAATCATTAAATTTTTATATTACATTAAAGAAATAATAACTAATTTGAAAATACATATGAAGAGATAAGGAGGGATATAATGAAGATCATTCACGATTAGTCTCACCCCACATAAGAAAGTTACCAATGAATCCAATGAAGTTATTTCATGGTAATATCAAAATATACCCTTCTTGTTCGACTTCCACTAAAATTATTTATAAAAGAATACCAATAGTTTCCTTCATAAACGACTCACATGAAGCTCATTTAAAAATGGGTCCCATGATTCCCCTTTACTAAGGATAGAAGAACGAAGTATTTATAAATTGGATTCCATTAACCGTTATAAATTTCAGGAATATTACATATTCACAAATAAAAAGAATAATATATGAAATTAAATCTTCCTAATGTAAATCTTGGCCCTCTTTTAAGGGTCAATATCTACATAAGATCTTTCCTTGGGTAACCCACTTTGTGAATGATTATTTATATAGGTTGGTAAGCCAAAAACAATTAAAACTCATTCTCTTACATAAACCAATTTCTTTAGGGATCTATCTTTTTATAGAACACGTTAAAACATTTTTAAATATCTGGAATCCTATAAGACTAAGAATATGGTAACACCTAATATGAAATATTTCTTATTTAGGAGGAATATTCATATCCCCCCATTAATATCTTGAGTCAATATACTCTTATTTGTTTCCATCTATAACAAAATTGTATTTAGGAAATACATTCATTCGTTAAACAAAATGTAATTAATTCCTATAAATGTTTTGGTATTATTTAATAAGAATTGAACTTTAGGGGAAATTTTTTATACAAGATATTAATAAAAAGCATAACATTTTATTCATTTAGAATGGAAAAATACAAAAAAAATAATTGAATCTATGTTTTTTCATGCCATATAATATTACATGGAATCGAAAATTACATCCACAAAAATTCTATAAATTAAATTAAGACAAAAAATGAAATGATTAATATGATTTAAACTAAATGCTCCCATGGATCATTTTATTGATTTAGAATAAATATTAGAAACACTAATAATATAATTTTAAATAATAACATCAAATGTGGTTTAATGTTTGGAAATATTAAATGAGTATTATAGAAATTATAATAGGTAAGAATAAAATGAGTTTATTGGGAATAATGGTTATAATAAATCTGTAATTAAGGGGAATATGGTTTTTTGAAATATTGTTTTCTAAAATGAGGTCATTTGAAATATTTCCTTTAGAAATATATGTATCCAATAGGTATGCTAGGTTAGTATACTATTATAAATTCATTTAAATTTTTATAATGAAAAATTGATTATAAGTAAAATAAAATAAAATATTTATTTATGAGAGTATTGTTATGTGTTTAATATTATTAATTTTGAGGTATGATATAATACACTTATAACATAAAAATAAATATTTCAATGTTAATAGATTTAAAAAAATTAGTTTTTCTAATATAAAAAATTAATTATAAGAGTATTTTGATGATATTATTTAATATAAAAGTAATATATTTGTATGAAATATTTTTAGAATTGGTTTGTTTTATAATAAATATCAAATATGGAATAAATTTTAAAGAAATTTATTATATTTGTTTTGTAAAAACATAATTTGTTATGCGTGTTTATATTATAAGTTATTTTTTCCACACTCTAAATTTAGTCTAATATTTTTTTCATGGTATTATTAAGAATAATAAAATTGGGTAATGTTTTCATTTTTATTATTATCATAAAAATATGATATTAAATTATATATTAGTTACCATGGTTAAAATAATATTTTTCAATAATGTTATTTTATAAAATTTCTGTTACTTTTGTCAAATTTAATTGATCTATTTTTTATGAACCTTTTATAATTTTTAATACTATCAAAATATATATTAACAACCATTAAATTTTAAAATGATATGAATTAAAAACAATATTGTGTACAATTATACATTTTTTACAAAAAACTAGTTTTTCTATATATTTTTTAAAGGATAATATTCTAATATATAGAACATGAAATTATATTAAATGGGGTCCCAATTCATATTGAACGCAAAAAAATTTTGTGACATCATATATTTTTTTCTAAAAAAAAATTATTTTAAATATTCAGTGAAGGTTAAAATATTTAAATTGGGTAATTTTCCATTTATTATATTTTACTATATTTAAGGTGATTGGTTATGTTATGAACACCATTTATTGTGGGTGAATGTATGTGGGTGATATTATTATCTTATTTTATCAATTTATATTTATTCATTTGTGTATATATAACTAGTTAATGTTAATGGATCTCTTGTTCTCATTTCTCATCCCAACCAAAAAAACATTCAAACACACACAAACATATATTTCCAAAAAAATCACAAATATTACCTCTCATTATGAAAAATCTAATCCTTGGAGTGATCTGTAAAAAGCTCTAGTCACTCAACCAAAAAGTAAAACCATTAGAATGTTACACTATTGTATACCCCAATTTTATAGTGTATATCTTACAAAAATTTATTGTTTTCTGTCACAACATAGTGAATGTCATACCATTATAATGAATTCCATGGTTAACCAATTATAAATTTTGATTCGAAATTATAATACCACCTTATTTGAATGAAATATTCGTCTTCATTCTTATTCATCCCTTGAAAAGTTACAAGTCACTTACTAGGATTATTATTTAAAATTAATTATAGTGTAAAGAATGTTATTAATTATTTATGTATAAATAATATTTCACACATCCAATTAATATTCTTCATAATAGAAAACCTAATTTATTTCACCTTCATCACTAATTATTGTGAAAAATAAAATACACAACCACATGTTCTTCTTCTGTTAACATCATGTATAATATTGAATCCTTATATATCACTTTCGGTTCATTGATAATTAAAGTCTATATATATTTTCTTCTTCTAGTGAATATAAGGAAAAATTTATCTAATTTTGTCCTCCATATTCTCTTGTACTTTCTAATTATTTAGTTGAACAAGGATAACCCTGGATCTTCCATTACGTTCTTCATCAAAATAAAGTTGTAAATTGGGTTAATAACAATGTTCTAACTCATGAAAAACATTCTTAGCACATATAAATTATTATTCTTATAAAATTATTCTAATAAACACCCTCAAATCATCAAAGACCTACATTAATATAAATATGTTTCAAATATTATTGGTTATATAATTTTTTATGTCCGAATTTTTCACATCCATATTCATATGTTTTATGATTTTTATCTAAAAATATTATAATTACCATGATTAATGATAATTTATATACTTTTATACGTTTTAATTTTTTAATTTTTCTGATCCACAATTGTTATTTTATTTAAGACACCATATAAAAACTGTGGATATTTGAATTACTTCATGTTTTAATTATGTCATTCAGGAAACAAGAATACTTATTTTTAGAATTCTACCACAAAATTCATCATATCTAATACATATTTAATAGTTATAATAATGTATATATATTTATACTTTTCAATGAATGAATCAGTTTTAGATATAACATCCCAGGTAATTATAGAATAATAAATTTTCTTCTCTATTAATATATCTGAATTAGATATAAATATTACATTAACAGGGAATATATTTCCAAAATAATACTCATCATGAAACAACAGGTTTCTTCGAAATCTTATGTTTCACACAAGTTTGAGTTATAGTGAAATATAATAAATTATTAGTGTTATTATTATAAATGGTAGTTATCGCCTTGATGTTGTAATGGATGGATTGAACATAACTAAAAATATTATATTTACACATGTTTATAAATGTTTTTATTTAATCTAATAAATTTTAGTCACCTTAAAAAATAATAAAACCAATTTGAAGCACAAAATAATTTAATATTTTTTTATGTAGTTTTATAGCATTATCATGGACAACCCATTTTAAATATTTTTTTTGAAAATTTATATGATATGTTATAAAAAAACATCTTATTTTCAAACATGACATAAAAATATTCATTGGTTTACTTTTTGGATTTTTCCTGAAAACATTCATATTTTAATAAAAAGTGATAAATACAACATTTTAATTCAAAAGTACTTTTTCCTCAAATTTTTTTAAATTTATATATAATAATTTTCATTGATTTTAAATTATATTTATATTATGTTTTTATCTTTTAATCTAATTTTCTCCACTGAAATCAATTTCAAATTGAAATTATATATAAAAACATTTCAATCTTTTTAACGATTCACTTTAAAACCCTTCTTTTTAGTTCTGTCAGCAGAATTAATTTTAAATAAAACATTTTCCAATTTTTTGAATTGATTTAGGTAAAATGGATCGAATATTTTGAATAATACATTCTGTATTTGGTTTTATGATCAATTTAATTTATAATTATTAAAAATTATCTTGGTAAACAAAATTACCCTAGTAAAAGTAAAATTTTGACAAGGATTGTAATTAATTGTAATAAACATGACATAAATAAAATAAAAAATTTTAAAATGTGGTTGAGGAGTGGATCAATCCTAAAACTCAAATACATCAGTAATTACAATAAAATGTGTTGTAATTTAATTCCACCTCAATACGGTTAGATTTTATTATAAAATAATCAATAAATTAATCAATTGAAACCAACTCTCTTCATGTATAAATACCAAATATCCACCACCCTATTTCTACGCAAAATTCCTTATATCTCCTAAATTATGTAACCCCAACTCTCTTCCCAATTCTCACCTACATCACCCATCAATGAATTATAACTCAATAATAATTTATCTACAGGGTTTTTATATATCAAATGGAATATCTCATATCTATTTCATTTCTCACATCATATAATTCAATGAAATGAAAATGTTTCCAACTTTATGTCTGTTAATCATCTCAGTGGATAATGTTTTTATTCCTTTTTCTTTACCGCCATCATGAATGGTCATGATGCAATTGTTATGGTAAAATAATATTATAATATGTATATTATAAGCTTTTTAATAGTTTTTAATATTTATGTTAAACATACCTTCATTCATTCCAAATTGTGGTTATATGATAACATAGTTTTGGGGCGTGTGGACTACCGCCTCAAAAAATGATGTGATTCATTCACACACCACATGGAATGTATTAAAAAAATTAGTATAAATATATAGTATAAATTAAATATAATGAAAAAGTAATGATATTAAATATATATAAATATGTATTAAAATTTCATTTAATTTCATGCTTCCAATACGATAAGAAAAAATGAAATTAGCGTTCAAGCATATGCATAACCTTTCTTCTCCCTGAATGGTGTTTTTAGTTTACCTTCAATGATTATTATAAATTCATAAATAATTAATATATATTAAATCTATATAATGTTTTACATTATTGAGATTACTGACTTATGACCATATGTACAACTGACATCATACCATGTTCATTTTTGACTCAAGAACTAAATATACACAAAATATCATATTTAATCAATAATAATTATTTAATTGAAATAAAATGGTAATAAATGATAAAAAATTAATAATAAACTTGAAAAACGTTCTAATGTAACTATAAAGTAACCTATATTTATTATTTAGTATGATAAATAATGTACGAGATAATTCCTACAGGAGGTAAGATAATTTTTTATGTCAATTTTTGTTCTTTGGGTTAAACATCTACTTGATGATTAGGTAATTCAACTCTTATATGTAAAAATATTTTTTAATATCGTATCTCTTTTATGCCATTAATTTTGTAAAATTTTCTATAAAAGTACTATTTTATATGGAATTTTTTTCTTTCCGTATAAAATGAAAAAATTAATGTTTTTTATATGAAGAAAATGACTTCTTTTCCGTCATAACTGCTATTTGATATTTGGCATACTCTATAACCATTATTATTTTTAAAAAGAAAATAAATACCATATTCCATTTTCTAGAGTTTTTGTACTGAAATAGGTTTTTGGAGGGGATTTATTATGTCAATATATTGATATGATATCTTGTGATTGAAATGCAGAAATGTTATTTTTTATTTGATTAATGATTTATGTGCAGTGCTTCTATTTTGGTTCTTGGTAATTTCTTATGAATATGAGTGGTTCCTTGATAAAGAAAGGGGTGTTTGATCTGGTGAAATCTATCTAATGAATTGGGTAATGAGATTGAGTTACCCATTAAGGATTCACTGAAGAGAATTTGTGAATATTATGTGAATGGTATTCTAAACATAACCATAATGGTTACACCGTATGTAGCTGTGAAAGACACAATGTAAGTATGATAAGGATGCCACAAGTTATCATTATGATTTAGGATTTCTAAGAAGTATTTGTATTAATATTATGATATAATGGGGTATGTTAAAGAGATTATGTTTTTTTTGAGTGAAAAGTAAGATCTTGTGAAAATGTTTTCTAGAGCTTAAAATATTCATGGAATAACAGTATTATTCATTGTTTAATAATTCTTACTGATCTTTTTGTGCTAATACCATGTTTTTTAAATGCATTAAACATGGTATAAGGATCATTAATAGATAGAGTAATTCAAAAATATTTTTATCATGAAATTTAAATCATGTTTTATTATAAAATGGGTTCCTTTGGTTGAAAAATTGGATACTGAGTGTAACTGGCGACATGTACTATATGGGTCTATTTTATGATATGTATGGCCTAATTCTCAAAAAATACAAACATGAAATGATCTATAGTGATAAAACAAGAAACTTCTTGACTATACATTGGATTATTTAATATTTAGGGCTGAGGCCTTAGAGTAGATGAGGTTTTTTATTTATGGAACAATGATCGTGAATTACTCTAACTTATTAAACAATAGAATTCATCGTCATTAAAACCCTTGAATCAGTATTCCCTTCATGATATATTAATTATTTTATGATATAAATAAATATATATATGTGACATTTTATATCGGGGATTATATTGAGGCAAAACATAACCTAAAAACATATTCATTTGTGTGAACAGATCCATATAAACATGAGAAGCTATTATTCTACGTATAAAAATTTCATGTATTTGTAACCTATAAGTAAATTTAACTACATGAAAACATGTAGATATTATGGCTTATTCATTCAAAACATCATCTTATCTATTTATACATGAACCTCTCAGGAATTTAAAATATCATATAAATTTTCATACAAGATATAACCATAGTAATGATATATTCATTCAGTAAAAATAATTGTCTTTTTTTATTCGTTGTATTATATTCATTATAATACAAAAGACTCACTATAATAATGGAAAATGATAATTATTCTCCTTGTAGAACTATACAACTATTTTTTTTGAATTAAATGTTAATCATAACATAATAATTTTGGAAATACAGAATCAATGGATCGAAAATGTGATAGTGATAATTAGATCAATAATGAATCCTAAATTAGTTGATCGACTATGGGACCTAATTTCAAGAAATAGACTATACCAAATATATCAAAGAAATATATATACCTTGACAACTAGTTTGGATAAACTATATTGAATCAATCATAAGAAGTAATATATCAACTGTGATGAATACACCAAGTTGGTCGTTCATATTATTCTGATCAATTATATATATTTTTCATCTCTGGTCATTAATTATACTCCGTAGAACCAATTTTATATAATTATGTGAATATATAGTTTACTCTTTCACCAATGGATGTACTTTGATTAATAATCATGAGCTCATCAGGTAACAGTGATGTGTAAATAAAATAGTCAATAGTCTATACAATGACCTTGATCATGATGAATCACATCATTAAATAATGAATAGTTTTATTCTTCCACTAACCCACACCAAAAAAATTGAAAGGTATTTCTTTTCATAACAAATCATGGTTCTATATAAATTGAGTAGAAAAATATATAATAGGTGTCGGTGCTCATCCTAAAGCCTCCTGTCACAAATCGTCCTCGGGGCTCGTCCCTTAACTACCCCGAGCCTACCTTCCATAGGCCAGAGGTGGGAGAATATAACCAAAGGTGTTAATCCATAAGCAGGGAAGGCGTTGATTTTATAAAAGTAAACAAACACAACAGAGTGTGCAAAAGGATGTAAACACTAAGTAAAACTGAATACAAAAGTAGTGCTCAAAGTAAAGGGGTAAGAAATGCTAGCCCAACAATAATGTACAGGTACAACATAAAGCAAGTACAAATTAAAAAGGGACAATAGTTAAAAAGGGATACTCCTGGTATGTCTGCCGAGTATCCCACCTGAAGGGTAGGTATAGATGTCCACCTCAGCATTCAAAGTCTATTGGTCCGCTCTGTGTACTGTCTCACCATGTGGTCCACCTCCGGGTACTGTCTGGTCCTAGCTTGCTCTCTGCCTCTGTTAATGTTGTCTGTTGGCTATGTCAAAACACAATGAGGTGCATGCATAGCCCATGCAGGGGTGAGTATAAGATACTCAGTAGGGACCTCGTGATTAAGAGGGTCTCCCCAAATCCACAATGGATAAACCATAGTAGAAAGACACAACCACGATGTATCAGCCAACCCTACATAGTTATATGCCCATACATATACATAAGTTATCAATATCAGATAGTCTCCAACTCTCGATCCCAATCACACCCCATTCCACATAGGAAGTAAGTCAATCACATCAATGATAATGATTGAATGTCAAGACTCAAATCATATAGGTATACATCTTTCATATAGCGATATAGATGATCAGATGTAGTCAATGATTCATCTACGCTGTCAGATCCACACAAGATACAAGTCCATCTAAGTTGTCAGAACCACATAGGATATAAGACCATCTACTTTGTCGGACCCACACAGGATACATGTACAAAGGTCAAAAATACCAGACCCACACAGGATACAAGAATAGTAGTCTTAACGTCAAACCCATGGAGGATTCTAGTATGGTAGTCGTCGATGTTAAACCCACGGAGTATTACAATATATTAGCTATCATTATCGGATCTGTGGAGGATTCCAGTACAGTATTCATCACTATCGAACCCATCAATGATTCTAGTACAGTAGTCGATGCACTCGCAGCCAGCTGTATGGTTCCCATACACAACACACTTGATTCCAGGAGGGTCTAATCCTGGAGCAAAGGGGTTGATAAAAATACCATGAAGTCCAGATTTGATTTATCCCAATGTCTGTATCATCGAAAGGAACGCAACGTAACAGATAGCGCGTCAATCAGACACACGGTCTGAGAGTTATTGGATTTTCCGTTTCAGGGGCCTAGTTTGAATTACGCTCATTCCAAAAAACAGTCGTTCACCAAAGTATTTCAAAATAGTGTTATATTATCCCCAAAGGATAACCTTATCGTAAGGGTCCTAGTTCCAAAAATGGCATGTCGATTGGATGCACGGTCGAGAAGTTATTCAAATTTAAGCGAAATGGGCATGGCATGTCAAGCCCGCTGGCCAAGCAGATCGGGGGGCACGGCCCCCCAGTTTTCTGAAATGGCGGCCCCGAGCGGCGACGCCCCACCTATCTAGCCACTTAATCTAACCAGTATTCTTTGGAGAGGGAGGCACACACTATAGGATGTTTTCCACCGACGGGGCACCTTCGGGTGCCGCAGCTTCCTTCAACCTAGACGGCAGGCGGCCGGCTGGTTCACTGGCCGAAGCGGCCCGCAGAAGCGGGCCATGGATCTCCATCCCAGTCGGCTATGGCCGATCGGTTCTTTTAGCAGGAAGCCCATTTATGAAGGCCCTGGTCTTCCCATCTCCACACAGCACCTGATTCGATGGTTCTCTAATGGGTCGGCGCATGGCCGCCGTTTCCGCCACGGCCTCTGATCGTCACCGCTCCATCCATCCCGTGGCCTCCTTCCTCCAGTTCTAACATAAGCAAGATTCAATAGAGGGTCTCCAGGCTGTGTTTTTTATCCCGTTCCCACCGCGTTAGATGATTACAACTAAATCACCACTAACCAAAATCAACGCCAAGGTATGAGGAATATTACACATGTATAAATAAATAAATATTCCATAATTACTCCTACCCTCGATTTCAAGAACGTTGCACATAGACGAGATACGAAAGACGAGTGTTGCAGAGGTCGGGCATCACAGAAGACAAATTGCCAATTTTGTTTACGTCGAGGTGCATCTGAGGAGGAAGCATAGTCAACATTCCTCACGGGCAGACTATTCTTCCACCATAAAATATTATCCAAGGAAAATATAACATAAATCCTCCCAATAAAATATAATTTCCATTGAATTCAAAATGATTTAAAAATTAGAGGTTCCAATTAAGTAAAATTTCTTGGCATATTCAATGGGTGGGAGGTGGATAATCTTCGCCATTAAATGATGGGTGGTGACATAATTAATTTAAAAGTGAAGTCAAGGAACTTAATGGGGGAGTGGAAGAGTTGATGTTCATGTGGGCCCCACACACATTATCCTCCCATGGGAGGTTATGTGGGGGTGGGCCCCATCATCAACCTCCCTTTGGAGATAATAACCACCATCTAAATAAATTGTGTGACATAAAAATTTATTTAATTTACTATGAATCACCGAAATATATCTTCTACTCCCAACATAACAAAACTATGTCAAAGGTCCCCTTAGGAGAATACCAGCTCTGTGAGTTCATCAGTGTCATTGTGTATCAATTCTGAGCACCGGTCCAAAAGATAGAAAAACTTGCACGTACATTTAATGAACGTACACGAACAGAAATTATAAAATTGATTTCGGGCACACTGAAGCTCAGAATCAGGTGCCTCAAAAAACCGTGGACTCCTTAAATTCCAAAGTAATTAAGAAAAAAATTTCCTCTAAATTTACGAGTCTTTACATTACCCCCACTTCATGGATTTACATCCCTGTAATACTACAACACACACTAGGAAAACAAATGGGGGTACTGAGCACGCATCTGAGCCTCCCACTCCCATGTGCTCTCCTACAGGTTCCCGTGCGGTCAGAGAATTCACACCAGAGGAATCGACTTCCCTCATAGGACCCTCTCTTGTCGATCCTTGATCTCCACTGGGACTTCCGTGAATGTCGCCCTGTCATCGATGTCTAGATCCCCATGGTCGATGATGTGGGATGGGTCGTGCATGTATCTCCTCACCTGAGATTTGAGGAAGACATCGTGCACCCGATGTAACTGAGGTGGAAGGGCTAGGTGGTAAACCACCTCGCCTACTCTGTTGAGGACCTGTAATGACACGATGAAGGGCATAGATAACTTTCTGCCTCGACCAAATATCTGTGGACCCCGTCAATGTGAAACCCACAAGAAGACTTGGTTGACATTATTTAACTCATGTGGTCTCTTTCTCTTATCAGCATAGGTCTTCTATCTGATTTGTGTAGTCTTCATCCGCTCCTGGATGATCTGCACCTTCTCCGTCATAGAATGCACCATCTCTAGTCTTACATGTGTTGACTCCCCAGGGTCAGTCCAGTACAAAGGTGGTCTACAAGGTCGTCCATATAGTTCCTCGTATGGGGACATCCCGATGGTGGAGTTGTAGCTGTTGCTGTATGCAAACTCCACCAAGGGTAAGTGATCCCCCAGCTACAACCAAAGTCTAGGAAACATGCACGGATCATGTCCTCGAGAGTCTAAATGGTCCTCTCAGTTTGACCATCCGTATGAGGATGGAAAGTGGTGCTAAAGCGATGTTGCTTCTCAAAAGCCTCCTATAATCCCTTCCATTACAGGGAAGTGAAATGAACATCTCGATAGGAGACGATAGTTGATGGAACAACATGATGTCGTATTATCCCCTGAATGTAGAGGTTTCCCAAGCTCTCTACTAAGCCCTACTCTCTTATCGGTAGGAAGTGGGCCGACTTAGTGAGTCGGTTGATAATCACCCAGATAGAGGCATGCCCTATGGATGTACATGGAAGCCCTATCACGAAACCCATGGATATTCCATCCCACTTCCACTCTGGGACCTCTAAGGGATAAACCAAGCCCGCTGGAACCTAGTGCTCCACCATCACTTGCTAAAAATTGAGGCATCACGAGACAAACTCTGCTACAACCTTCTTCATACCGGGCCACCAGTGTAGTCATCTAAGGTCCTGATACATCTTCTCCACTCCTAGATGTAACGCTAGAGGAGAAGTCTGAAACTCCCAAAACACTTTCTCTTGTAATGAAACTGGTACCCTGGTACATCCTTTGAAGAGAATGACATGCTACCCACCTTCATTAAACCCATCAGGTGCATGCCCTAAGGATAACTTAGCACGTTGCACATCATAGCCAACATCTCCACATTGCGCCTCTCTGACTCGCTGAAGAAGTGGAGGAGTGACTATGAGGGACTAAAGAAAGGTTTCTCCATCTCTATCCAAAAACGATATCTATAACGCGACTAGCTACTTTGTCACCTCTCCTAGTAGCTGAATGCCTGATCTCCTACTGAGAGAATCTTCTACAACGTTCCCCATCCCATGAGTATAGACTATCTCAAAGTCATAGTCCTAGAGGAACTCGAGCCATTTCCGATGTCACAAGTTCAGTTCCTTCTGTGAGAAGATGTACCTGAGACTCAGGTGGTCAGAGTAGACTGTAAAACGCTCCCTATAAGATAGTTCATCCACATATTCAAGGAGAGGACCACTGCTGCTAACTCCAGGTCATGGGTTGCATAGTTATACTCATGTTGTATCAACTTCTGTGAAACATATATAATCACTACTCGCTCCTTCATTAGGACACACATGAGTCTAGTCCCTGATGTGTCGCAGTAAACAACATACCCTACACCCTCCTCCAGTAGCCTCAAGATAGGTTCACTGGTCAATATCTTTCTTATCTCTCGAAATCTCTGCTGACATCTCTCTGACCACATGAAGGGTTTCCCCTTCATCATCAAAGATGAAAGGGGTACTACAACACTGGTGAAGTCAGGTACAAATCTCCGACTTTACCCATCCAGACCTAGGAAATTGTACACCTACGTCATGATCTTGGGTGGATCACAAGAAAGCACTACCTCGATCTTCGCTGGATCCACAGCAGCTCCAGCCTCAATGATGATGTGTCCCAAGAATTGAACCTCCCGAATCCACAACTAGCACTTCAGGAGCTTACCATAAAGCTAGTGCTCTCGGAGTGTATCCAGTACTACCTACAAATGGTAGGTGTGCTCCTCCTCAGTAGTCGAGTAAATCAGTATGTCGTCAATGAAGGATACGACTAATCGATCAAGATAAGGCTAGATGATCTAGTTCATGAGACTCATGAACACTACTGGAGCGTTGGTTACACCGAAGGGAATTACCAAGAACTCATAGTGGCCATACCGACACCGGAAGGATGTCTTCAGCACATCCTTGTCTCGAACTCTGAGCTGCTGAAAGCCTGACTTGCGGTCTATCTTCGAGAACCATCGTGCTCCCTTGAACTGATCAAAGAGGTTGTAAATCCTTGGGAGTGATTACTTTTTCTTCATGGTCACCTGATCCAGGAGACGGTAGTCGACACATAGTCACAAGCTCCCTTCTTCCTTTTTGGCAAACAAAATCAGAGAATCCCTGGGAGAAACACTGGGTAGGATAAATCCTTTCCCCTGAAAGTCCTCCAGCTGTACCCGCAACTCACGAATCTTGGTGGGATCCATCTGATATTCTGGTGTAGATATAAGTGTTCTCTCAGGGTACATGTCTATATAGAAGTCTCCTTCTCTGCAAGGAGGTAGTCTTGGAACGTCATGAGGAAAAATATCTGCATACTGATCCACCATAATAGGAAAACTCAGACTCTTCACATCAACCACTCTGAGGATGAGACTATCCAACTGATGTGTGATCGGCTACCCTCTCCTCTGGGTAAGTCCATCCTACACTGCAAAGGCTCCCTTCTAAATGGTGAAGGTGAACCTGTTCCCATCCATACAGAAACAACACACTTTGCACCTAATACAGTCGATCTGAGCATGATTGTTGTTAACCAGTCCATACCCAAGATAACGTCGTAAGGCCTTGACGCCACTACCAGAAGATCCTAGATGAAGCTCTCGCCTCCTAGAGTAATCTCACTCAGCCGAAACCAGTGTGTAATCATTGAGTCTGCTCCCGTAAGAGTCTCTAGACGTAAAGATCAAGCCAACAGCTCCGTCGGAATCTCCAAGCACCAAACAAGGGCAGCGACAATAAAAGAATGACTTACACCTGTGTCTATAAGTAATGAAACAAGGGTGTAGTGGATATAGATAGTACCTAGAATCATATTAGGTGCACCGTGGTTGTAGGCCTCGACTACCTGGAACTGAGGACGCCTCTGTCCGCCAGCTCCCTGTGGTCAGGGTCGACCTCCTGGTGGTGGTAATGGTAGAGACTCAAAACATCATCCACCACCTGCTGCTTGGCTGGATCCACTTCCACGTCCATCTGCTCCCGAAAAACCACCATGGTCAAACCTATGCCTCTGCCTGGGAGGTCCCTCCACCGTCTGTTACTCATCTGCATGGCGGGTAGGATAGTCTCAAGCCATGTGACGCTACCCACCGCATACATTGCACTGTCTGCTCCTCGTAAGGCTATGTTTGTTTCATGTGCCCCGCACAACCGAACCTGTATCCTGAGGTCTCTCACAGGATGTATTGGTCCTCTTGGGCCTCTATGACATTTTTCTACTACCAGATGCAGAGGAATCTATGACGTGTTTCAATGTGGTGGGTCTCGCCGCTGGTGACTGGTCAGTGAGATAACTCTCCACTAAAAGGGCTCTCTCCAGCACCCCCGCCAGCATCGGTATGCTGAGGGGAATCGTCGAAGCCCAGATCTCATGCCTGAGTCCCTTCTTGAAGGTTCAGGCCCTAAAGAACAGGTCTCATACCATATCAATGGAGTATCATGAGAGGTCATTGAACCTCACTGAGTACTGAGCTACTGTCATGATGCCCTACTGTAGATGAAGTAACTCTTGAAAACGCACCGCAAGAAGGGTGGCTGGAACAAACTCTGAGGGGAAGAGACTCTCGAAGTCTATCTGGAGTAATGATGCCTCGTAATGCACCTCGAGCATCAGGCTCCACCATCTACCTACTACTACATACAGGAGACTCGCGGCAAGGATCAACATAAGGTCGGTTGGTGTCCCTACCAATCTGAAATCTCTGAAGATAACCTCCAGCCAATCCTCAGCTGCCTGTGGGTCCATCTCTCCATGGAACCTGGGCGGACTCTGGTCCTGGAACTCATGCAACGCAATCGGGTGGCATGAACTCTCCACTGCTGGGGATGGTGGTATCGGTGGTCCAGCGGGTAGAGGTGCCCCTGGTACCTCCGATATGATGGGGCCTTGCACCGAGGCCTCCTCGCTCGGTGGGCTACCATCTCATACGTAATAAAGAACCCTAGATGGCTACCTCCATGGGGACATCCAGAAAAGAAATAGGTGTGCCATGGTCAAACAGTATACCTGGTGAGCTGACACAAAGTAATCACAAAGAAAACTTTTCAAACGAAACGCACACGCAATCAGTATTTTCATACACTGAGTCGGAAATCAGAGGTTAGGGTCCTGGTGTATGGATACATTGGTCGCTGTACCAACATTGGACTCCCTAGACTGAAAACCACACTCAATAATCTTAATAATATTACTTCAATGAAAAGAATTATTAGATTCCTATGATCTATGGTAGAACCGACTTCTCTGATACAAATTTGTCACGACCTGTCCTTGAGGCCCGTGTCGTGACTACCCCATGCCCGCCTTCCATAGGTCAGGGGATGGCGACTAGCACCAATGGTGTAAATCTATAAGCTGGGAAGGTGTTTCCCTTATAAAATTAAACAAACACAATAGAGTATGCAACATGAATTAAACACTAGATAAAACTGAATATAAAAGTAGTGGTGAAAGTAAAGTGGACGGAAATACATGACCAACACTAAAGTATAGGTACATCAGAAATCAAGTACAACTGAAAAAGGGACAAAAGCTAAAAAGGAAATCTCAGGGAATGTCTTCCGAGTATCCTACCGGAAGGGTAGGTACATATTTCCACCTCAGCACTCCACATCTATCAGTCCACTCTGTGTACCGTCTTGCCATGTGGTCCACCTCTAGGTACCGTCTAGTCCTGGCTTGCTCTTTTCCTATGTCAACGCTGTCTGTCGTCTGCATACAACACAAAAAAGTACGGGCGTAGCCATGCAGGGGTGAGTATACGACATATAGTAGGGACCCCATGACCCTGAAGGTCTACCATAATCCACAAAGTACAACCCAAATTAGAAAGATACAATCAAAAAGTATCAACCAACCCTACTTAGATATATGCCCACAAATACATATAATTTTTCATTCTCAGTTTGACTCAAAGTCTCAAGCCCAAGCACAACACAGTCCACATAGGAAGTAATTCAATCACATAAATGATAATGAATGAAAGTCAAGACTCATCTCACACACGTATACATCTTTCATATAGAGATAGAGACGATCAGATGTAGTCACTGATTCATCTAAGATGTCGGACCCACACAGGATACAAGACTAGCTATGTTGTCAGACCCACACAAGATACAATACCAGCTACTCTGTCGAATCCACACATGATACAAGTATAGAGGTTAAAACTGCTGGACCCCCATAGGATACATGAATAGTAGTCATCGCCGTCAAACCCATGGAGGATTCCTGTACGATAGTCATAGTTGTCGAACCCACTGAGGATTCCAGTACAATAGTCCTCACAGTCAAACCCACAGAGGATTCCAGCACAGTAGTCATCGCTGTTGAACCCACGGAGGATTCCAGTATAGTAGTCGATGCAGTCGCAGCCAAATCTAGGGTTCCCGCACACAACATGCTCATTTCTGTGAGGGTCCACTCCTCAAGAAAAGGGGTTAATACATCAACTATCACGAATTCTAGAGTTTTTGTATCCCGAAGTCCGTTCTCATAAAATCGAATCCAATGCAACAGAAGGTGCGTCTATCGGGTGCCCGGTCTTTGAGTTTTTAGATTTTCCGTTCTAGGGGCCCAGTTGGAATTACGCTCATTCCAAACCCGAACATTCTCCAATTATGTCCAAAACTAACTTAGAGTATCAAAAAAGGAACACCTCATCATAAGGGTCCCAGTGTCGTAGACAACACTTCGGTTGGATGCACGGTAGAGATGTTATTCGCATTTAAGCAAAATGGGCCCGACTAGTCAAGCTCGGTGGGCTGGCAGGTCAGCCCATTCTGGCTCGACGGGTCCGAACTGGCTAAGGGGTTGACCCGGCCCGGCGGGGTGCGGCCCGAACAGCTGGCTGAGCCGATCGGGGGGCACGTCCCCCTGTTTTCTTAAATGGCGGCACCGACCGGCACCACCCCTCGTGTCTGGCCGGCCGAAGCTGGCTGCTCTTCTCTGGCATGAGCGCCCTGAATAGTGTGCATCTATCCTCCCGTGTGGCACCTTTGGGTGCCCCTAATTCCTTTAACTCGGCTAGTAGGCGGCCGACCGGTTCTCCCACCAAAGCATCCCGCGGAAGCGGGTCGCGGTTCTCCAGCTCGGCCAGGTATGGCCAACCAGTTCGTCCAGCAGACGGCCCGTCGATAGGGGCGGTGGTCTTCCCCTCTCCACACATCACCCGGTTCCATGGTCATCTAATGGGTCCGCATGTGGCCATCGTTGCTACTGTGACCTTCGATCATCGCCGCTCCTTCGATCTTGTGGCCTCCTTCGTCCGGCACCAACATAAGCAAGATTCAACGGAGGGTCATCGGGCCGTGTTTGTTCGGCTTGTGCCCTCCGCGTTAGATGATAAAAAATAAATCACTACCAAAAAAAATCAACTCCAAGGTACAAGGAATATTACACACGTCTAAAAAATAAATATTTCATAATTCCCCCTACCTCGATATCAAGAATGTTGCACGTCGATGAGCCGCGGAAGACGAGCATTGCAGAGGTCAAGCGTCGCGGAAGACGGACACCGATTTCATTGATGTCGGGGTGCATCCGAGGATGAAGCATAGTTGAAATTCATCGTAGGCGGAGTCTTCTTCCTTGACGTGGAGGAAGAAGAATGAAGAAGACGACAGTCGAGGGCCTTGAGTTCTTAATTAGAGAGAGTAATGTTCTTTGTGGGAAGAAGGCCTTCTTCCAATTCTCCGAAAGTTCCACCACAAAAAAATTTTCCAAGGAAAATATAACAAAAAGTCCTCCCAATAAAATAGAATTTCCATGAAATTCAAAATGATTAAAAAATTAGAGGTTCCAATTAATCAAAATCTGTTGGCACATTCAATGTGTGGGAGGTGGAGAGGCTCCACCATTAAATGAAGGGTCCTGGCTTCATTAATTTAAAAGGGAAGTCCAATAGCTTAATGGGGTAGTTGCAGAGTTGATGTTCATGTGGGACCCACACACATTATTCTCCCATGGGAGGTTCTGTGGGGGTGGGAACCACTATAAACCTCCCTTTGGAGATAATAACCACCAACTAAATAAATTTTCTAACACAACAATTTATTTAATTTATTATGAATCTCAAAAATATATCTTCTACTCCCATCCAAAAGCAACTGCAGCAAAGATCCCCTTAGGTGAATACAGACACTACGAGTTCATCGGTGTCCTTAGATTTCAATTCCGAGCACTGGTCCAAATGATAGAGAAACCCACACATACGATTACTGAAAGTACCCGAACAAAACATCCGATATTGATTCCGGGAACACCGGGCCTCGGAATCAGGTGTCGTCAGAAACCGCGGTCTTGTAAAATTCCAAAGTATTTAAGAAGAATTTTCCCTATAAATATCTGGGTCTTTACACCTCCCATGTCACCCTAATAATGAGAGGACATGCACCACATCCTTATTTGGGTCTGTGTTTACCCACAGACACCCGTTACATCCTAAATAAACCATCCATGTACACTTAGTTCATGATTCCCCCATAAATATAATGACCCCAACCTTTAAAACATATTATTACATGATTTTATGTATAATTATCCTTATAATGAAAATCAATATTAAAAAATTATAGGGTATTGGTAAGACTCAGAACATAATTTGGAAACAAAAATATTAAATAAAACATCTTCCTATTTTTATTTATAATGAACTCATAAATCCCTCTGGTCCCGTAAAACTACATAGGATATCCTAGGGTATAAATAGAAAAAATAAATGATCTAAAAATAACATTAAGGAAGTAAATATTGAAATGATGTATAACACATGAGTTATTTGGTATCACATGAAAAAATTAAATTAATATAGCATGAGTAGACATAATTAATCATAAAATATAGAACATCGAATTATATAATAATGGAAACATATGTTAGTGGAGGAAACATATAACATATCACAAACATGAGTCGTGGCCAAATGCTATGACTATATCACATAGTGGACAATGCCCCATAATAGATTAGGATTACATCCAAATTTAATTAAAAAAATCTCAAATGAAAAAAAAATTCCCAATACATCGGAAAGATATGTCAGAATACCCATCATAACATGTTCATTCATATGTGTGTCACATAAATAATCAAACATAAGTTTTATTCATGTAATGTAATGGGTATTTTAATCACGTCATAATATGTATCCAAAGGGTGTATAATAATGATATCCATGACTGAATGGAATAAAATCATTAATGGATATTAATAAATGAAATAAATGAAATATTAGAATATATAATAAATAAATATCTATAATTGAATTGAAAAAATTAATATAATGGTAATGTAACTTTAGAAATGTGCCACTTACGCCCAATTTTAGGGAACATAATAAGGAGTATTTAAAGAGGATAATGGAATTATTATTTTCAAAACACAGTGATTGAACTAAAATAATTATACTGATAATTTTATGATTTTATAAAAAATCTAGTGGCTTAAATATGTTTAGAAAGTGTATAAGAATGTAGATGAAACAATAGAAGTTCACTTTAATTGGGTTTTCTAATCCATAAATTTGAGAATAGAACCTTATTAATCATATAAAATCCAATAAAATAAATATATTTTGAGATTTATAAAACTTTTTGGTAGGAATACACAAAACATTGGAAAGTGATGTAAGAATAATGATGGATAAATTAGGGAAAAGTGAATAAAAGTGTAATCGAAATGAAATATGGACATTTGGATTGATCCCTTAACAAATGTGTTAATTCATTATGAACATGAACTTAATGTCATGGACAATAAATTTTGGAAATTTAATTTCATATTTGAGAAACTATTAAAAATATATGTTATTTTTTATAATTTTACTATGATAATTCATGGATATTTCAAAGATTGTTATGGTTCAATTTCCTCATTATAGGAGGGTTCATTTCTCTGTTTCATGGTTATCTCACTTGTTTATAATTTCTAAAGTTTATATAGAATTGGAACACTATTATAGAAGTGGAATGAATTGGTATTAATACATTTAAATTATTTTTAATGGTTCCATATATCATTTTTCTTTCTATCATCAATATGATTCATTTGATACAACATTAATGATAAATGTTTATTTATTTAGGCAGTTTTCCCATCCATCATGAACATGTTTTGATTTATTCAATATTATACCTATATATTATATATAGAACACGGAATAAGTTTTAATTTACATATTGAAATCTAATTTAACCATAATAATTGTTTTATAACAATCCATGACTATGGTAACAAAAATGAAAACCCATTGTCCATGGAGATGGTTAATCGCTACACTTTGGAAAATGGATTCATTTCAATGAATAAGAGGAGATGATAAAATAATATGGATAGAATATATTCCACTAACATTATAAAATTACATTATATATATGATAATACATTTTTTATTCATTTAGGGAATAATTAGTTGATGAAATGGTGATTGAAGAAATGAAATTAATAGAGGTTATTATAGAAAGTTACTTCTTGAGTATCACCTCCTAGAAGGATAAATTTAAGAACAAATAATTGGTATTTTGGTAAGACTTTAGGAATATAGACATGTGTAGATTGGGTATGATAGTTTTTTAAAAAAATATAGAAGGCTCCAAGTCAAAGAAGTTGTGAGGAGAACGGGTTTTGATGGGTGGTACTTATAAAGCATGGGAGGGGTATTTCTGAAATTCCCCACAATATTAAATTATAATAAATTAAATATTTATCAAATTAAAAGAAAAATTTATGGATTTTAAGGTAAGATAATATAATTTCTTAACATCTTAAATCAATATTTTTTTAGATTTTTTGTTTAATTTTAAATATTATCAATTTGATTAACCCTAGTTAACATATATTCATTTTAACGATGATGAATTTTTTGCATATTAAAATGGTGTAATATTTACTTATATGGTTTCAATTATACCAATATGTAAATTATGACATTTTAGATAATATCATAATTATATTTTACATTTTAAATAATTTAATGATTTTAAAATAATTTTATTAAATAAAAATATCATTATTCTCAATTTCGGTATTATTAAATACTCTCACTTTTAAAAGCATCAAGACAAAAAGTACAATTCAAAACTACAAATATAATAATTACTACATCCATGTTCTGTAAGAATTTGGGGACATTATATAATTACTAAAAATTTTAAATAAATTTCCTTGATGATTATAAATATTTTATATTTCAAAATAATATATATAGTGGGGCATATCTTCTTCTTAACCAAACATTCAAAATAATATACTTATTAAAAATAATAGTGTGAAATACTTTCACATTCATTAATTTTAATAATGTATAATACATTTTTATGGAATAGTTTCCATTAAATAGAAGAAATTATAATATTATATATAAGTTGTCTAATTTAAATCAACCACAAAAAATTTGGATGAAAACTTATGGTCGTTTCACTTATTTAGAATCTTGATTAACATGATTTACCATTTACTAAGTATATTTTTTTAACAATGGTAACTATTAACATTGATCAATGATAAAATAATACTATTTTCTAAAATCAAAAATCCTGATTGAAAATAATTCAATCCATTTTTAAAAATTCAAATCATGAAGGTCTAATAAATTAAATTATAATCAAAACAGAGAAACAAAATGAAAAAAAATAATTTTTGAATTCTATAATATTTTCATACTAAATAAATGTATCAAATTAATTAGAAAATCAAAAATTAAATTATTTATAATAAAATGGAATCAATGATTGTTTAAATAAATTCAAAATATAATTATACATTGTATATTTTTTTAAATAATATATATTATTCAATTTAAATATGAATCATTCAATATACATTAAAATTTCATTATTATTAGAAAAATACTAAAAGATAAACATAAGATATTTTTTAAATGATAAATTATTTAATGATTTTTATTTTTTAAAATTAATTTTTTAAATATGTAAAAATTAATTATATTTAATTTCACATAGAATGTAATAAAATTGTTTTTGAATAGAACATATAAAATAAAATTGTTATAAATTCTTTTATGTATTTCCTATGCATTAATAATTTTCATAGTATGGTTATTACTATTTATACCTTCTAACTCAATGGCTATGATATAGTGGTTCTGTTGAAATAATAATATTTCAATAGTATATCATCATTTGTTTAAACATGGGGTTGAATACATTATAAGAAACCAAAAAATTAAATTACTTAAAGATAAATATTTCATAAAATTATATTGTGTTGTCACATTCTACCACACTAATGAATATTTACCCTCAAAGACTCATTTGACATACTATGGTGAAAAGGGGAGGGTCCATATCCTTCATCACTTCTCCAGATTTGTATATCACCCATTCATATTATTGGTTTATTCATTTTAAATTATCCATATCAGTGGTCTTGTTGGATGAGACTTTATATCTATGATCGATGATCATCACTGGAGTTTCCTTATAAGAGGTATCATTTGCCACTAGTAACACCTCTTAATTTAGTACAATTGAGGGAACTATTATGTACATCTTCAAGAGGTATATGTGGAATACATCACATACTTGAGACATGGTAGGTAGATGTTTACATACATATAGCATATCCTAGATGAGATCAAGAATATCAAAGTCACAAATGTTCATGGATATATATTTCCCTTATTCCTAAATCTCATTACTCTATTCCATAGCGATATGTAGATGAGTACCACATCTCTAACGTCAAAATATAATTCATATTGAGGATTATCAGAGTATATCTTTTTCCATCTTTCAAAATATCAGATATATAATAGGATGGTTTTAAAATTTTCATCGATTTCTAAACCATATATATATCCATCAGCTTGTGCTCACCACCTTCATCCCATTATACATATGTTCTACATATCTTCCCATACACAACATCATATGGTCCATTTAGGTTCTGGAGTGGAAACAAATGATATATGGGAACTAAAATGATTGAATATGATGATTCCACCCTTCTTTGAAGCCCATTGAGAATGATCTAAATATGTATTCCAATTCTTCATTTGTTTTCCTCGATTGGCCAACATTCTAAGTGAAAATGGTTATACTATGTTTCTTCTTAGATTTAGAGCATGTTAAATACTTTTCCAGCACATATAGATAAATCATAGGTCTTAATCAGATACGATTGGTATTGGAACTCCATGCAGCCTCATGGATTCGTTGATTTTTATTTTTTTCAAGATGATCATGTGATAATTCCTATATAATTACAATATATTGAATTTCCATTTTAGTGGATCCACGAAAACCCATACAAAATTATTTCCTCTTCATATGTTTTGATGTCTAATAAAAATTTCATCATGCTTTTATATAATTTCCATTTTAGAAAAGGTAATTGATTTATCATTCATTTAGGATTTTACTTTTCTAACTTCACTTAAAACATACAACGAACCTTGATGCATATTCAGTGATCTCCTTCTTGATAATTTCCCACCAATAGTTCTCTCTAAGATCTTAATATATATTGCTGCTCCCTGGGTGGATGGAGAAGGTTGAGCTATGTGAATCTTTCAAAATCTCCCACTTTATCTTGAGGTATGAATTTACACATAGACTTTAAAAAAAATATACAAAATCATCCTTATCAATTTTTAACTACAAGTATTTCCCATTTCTAATATATTCCACCTTTATCTGAAATGCTCACATCATTTCGTTGATTACCCTTTATCTTATGAATAAGGGATGATTAAGCAATAATTTGAGAAATGAATGAAAATATTCCTTCTATTATGATTCCCATGCCCATTATTTGAATGCCTAAAAATATTGAATCATTATCAATTCACATAATTCAAAAATCTAAAGGATACTTTAAATAGAGATCATCCACCTCCATATTGGCATTACCATGATGGTGGTGGATTGATTAGTCATAATCCATGATGTGATCAAACTATTTTATTTGGCTCATATTAATCTTATTCAGTGTGAATATATATTTGACTCTCTTGTGATCATTATATATATCATACTTCTCCCTAATGAGATAATGTGACTATATTCTCAATGTGATGATCCTTGTTTCGAAATCTAGGTATTATGTGGGTTAGGTTTTCTGTAGAAATGTCATCTTCCATAAGGAATAGGTTATTAATTTATAAGTTTTTATCCATACAAAGCCTAATACATTAATTGATTCATCATTTTATTCCAAAAATACTTTCATATATGTGGGAATTTTATGTAATGGTGTAATGGAAAGCCTCTTTTCATCTTTTCGATGTAGTATTCACATTCAAAGGCCTTCAAAAACTCAACTACATTATGAGTCATCATTTCTAGTGGGTTTGATTATCCTAAGATGTTCATAAAATATAATTATTAATACCTAGCAAGTCTAAGGAAGAAATTGATATCTATTATAGATGATAGTATGGTCCACTCGATAATAACCTTTTTCATATAATTATCTACACATATACCTTTTTTGGTGATAAAATTCCCCCTTATTGATACTTCCACCATCGAGGACTCCATATTATTACACTTTTCATATATTATATTTCATTGATAAGTCTTCAGTATAGTATTCAAATTCTCATCATTATATTCCTTCATATTAGAGTATTTAATAATGTTATCTATAAGATAACCAAAGATGTATTGTGGTTATCTCTAAATTCTTTATTAATTATGTCAGTGAATATTTATGGAGATTTATTGAGTCTTGAGGGAATTAATATGAACTCGCAGCGTCCTTACCATGTTCAAATGGATGTCTTGTGAATATCTTCCCTATTCAACTTTATTTGGTGATATCCTGACCTAAGGTATACCTAAGAGAAATAGTTAACACCACAAATTTGATATAATAACTAATATATTCATGGAAGTTGATATGTTTTCTTCATCTTGATTATTCTAAGCTCATTATAATCAACGTATAATCACACTGATCTATACTTATTCTAGCTTACGAGTATTATCACATCCTATATTGAATAACTCAGGTGTATAAAATCATTTTCCAGATTATCTTATGTCTACTTCTCCAATTATTCCTTTATACATGGGGCTATTATATATGGACACATTGTTATGCAAGGAGATCTTGGTATAAATTTAATTGATATCTCAACTTCTCTATCATAATGAAGAATGGGAAATTCTTCAGGGAACACATCTGTGTAATCCATCACAATGGGAATTTCTTCAAGCATGATCCTCAAATTTTCATCAATCATTTGAGCTGGATATGGTTTACCTCATGAAAGTATCATACGCACATGAGTTGGTGATTTTGATAAAGATTCATCCTCCGCCATTCACTTTTACATAATTGTTGGATTCCTCTTGATACAAAGATGATATCTTTCACCTAATAGTTGATGTTTTTTTTAATATTTAAAAATCCATTCCTAATATTGAATAATATTTCACCAAATGAAGTAATTTGATATTTTTGTAAAGTTAAATCCAAAAACCAATGACCATGGATAAGTTATATACATTAGATTCAATAATTACCCCATTCATTGTTCTCACATATAACTCAACTTTAGTATTTTGATTTGGTTCTTGAATATTTCTAAAAAACATGGAAGATATGAAATTATCCATAGAACTAGATTAAAATAGTCTGTTCTCCTTGAATTATTGAATATATAGTGTACCCATTTACAAAATCATTATCAGAATCTTCCTTAGGAGTAGTGATAAAATATTCTCAACCATTCCAACATGGAGGTTATTGTCATTTATAATCTCTAAAATCCCAAGGAGAATGAAATTTACATTCATAATTCTAATGTTCCATATAGTTGAAAAAAATAATACATAATTAGTGTGAATATGAACATTCATTTTCTTTTCCATAGATGTGGGATTCTTCAAATCCATTTGACAATGACTAACTATATTCCAAAATATTCTACATAAGAATCATTTCTTGATTCTTTTAGGCGATTCCCTGAATTCTTCTTCCCACACATTTGACATATATGATATTGGGTTTCCATTCATATATCATATTTGTCTATTCCTGACAACATATTAAACTCAGTAATCTTATTATTATCTAATAGTACAAAAGACTGTCGAGGCTATCTAAAATATATCCCAACAATAAGGGAATAATAAAAAATCTACTCATAGTTATCAATTCCTCAAATTGATATATATTTTCATAGATTTATCATTAATCCACTAAAGAAGAGATCCAAATTTCTATCTATGTTAATGAAAATGCAAGAGGTGTATCATGAATGACTTGTAATTTTTTATTTATACACATATATATAATCATCTTCCATTTTTTCAATCTAAGGACTCCCTCTCCGTGTTATGAAGGTTTGATAGGGAAAAATATTTATTAAAAAATATTTTCATGAGTTCTTCCTAGTTCAATAAATAAATTTACTTCTTAGAGTTACCATTCTTGATTAGTATCCCCCAATGATTAGATTCCCAATAAAAACAATATACCTACACCATGAATTTGTACAACTCAATACATTGGAGCATATAGAATATACTTTCAATAGAGTAGATCTATTATTCCACAATTAGAGGATCATTTGATACATCAAAGATATGATTAATTTTTTTATAATGGATTTTACAAAAACATGATAATTTTTTTTAAAAGGTGGTGTTAAACATTAATCAAGTTATTACTCATTACTTGACCTAGTAGATTCAGTAATGTCGTGATGCTCTAAGCTCTCATTCCCATCATGTTGAGCATCTCATGAGGAAAATCACATTTTTTATTGGCATGGGTTCTTCTATTTACTACCATTAACTCAATAATCTAAATACAATTATAGGGAACGAATATGTAGAAAATAAGAATATAATAGGAAAAGTTTGAACATTGAAGGAAAATAATATAAATTAGTAGTATATCCTAACCTTTGTTCCCTAACATTCAATATAGGTTATCCATGGTGAAGGAATTTTCCATTGATTTATTGATAAAATTTTCAAGTCCTAATCCCCCCAAAAAAGTAGAACACACATGAATACCAATTATTGTAACTTAAGCCTTTTACACATATTTTTACTTCATTTTAAGCATAATTATTGACAAAATAAACTCCATGGATCTAGAAGGTAAGTGTCTTGGGAAAAATAGGTAAAAAATTTAGGAACATGAAATAGAATAGGACATATTTTTTTAATTTTTATAATTAAATCCTATCTCTCTTTGGGATCCTATAAATGGATAGGATAACATAGGGAATACATGAAAAAATGGATGAGATAAAACAATTATCAAGGAAATAAATATATAAATGATGAATATCACCTGAGTGAGAAGGTATAACAACATAACATATGAGGAATGGCTCATAAATAAATATATATAAGTGTGAAATATATTTCATGATATCATATGATTCTAGAAATATAATAATGTGAAGACAACATATATTATAATACAAACATGAGTGATGTATATCTTCCAAGACTACATCACATGGATGAAAAAGACCCATAATGTAATATGTATACTCTTTGTTCCAATATATATTGTCTCATGAGATTAAAATTTTACCCAATGAATTTTACTACTATCATTCATATCCCATCATAACATGTTCATGAATTTTTTTTCACATTATAAATCAATCATAAAGATTATCATTTGTAAAACTCATGGAACGAAATGGGAATTATAATCCTATAATAATGAATAACCAAAGGGATCATTACATTGGTTTCTATTAAAGAGGATATTTAAATAATTCCTGGAAATTAACAAAAGAAATATAATAAGAGATATGGAATAATTAATTCCAACTAATGTGAAAACTTTAAAAAATTTGGCTAGATTACTTTAGAAGTTGGTCACCTAATCATGGTTTTATGGAAAAGAATCAAAAGTCATTAAGTGGTTAAAGGAATAATTGTTTTCATAAAGCTATATATAACCTAAAATAGCTCTTTGTGATAAATTGAGTGATTTTATAAAATTATTTTAGTCCAAAAATATATTATGGTGTTTATTGTAAAATGAGAGATAAAAAGAGAAGTACCCTTTAATAGGGGTTTCTAATCAAGAATAATCGGGAAAGGAACCTTATAAAACATGTAAATCCATTTCCAAGAAAGATGAATTGAGATATAAAAATATTTTTGGTACATATAAACATAACAAAAAAGATGTATATAATATTAATTAACGATAAAATATATGAAAATACAAACAATGCCTAACCCAAAGGAAATAAGGGGGTTTAAAGAGAGCCTTTATTTTATGTACAAATGTGCTCTTCACATTCGATTATTTTTCAATATTATAAAATTAGATTTATCACATACGTAATTAAGATCCTATTACAAATTTATTTGAATGAAATTTTTATTATGTTCATTTATATCCTTTTTTATGAGTTATAAAGATATTTTTTTGTTCTAGGAGTTTATGTTTCATGATTTCAGGGTTGTTCCACTTGTGTAAAATTATGGATATTATTGTTGAATAGGAATAATATTAAATAAGGGAATGAAAATGATATTAATATAATCATATAGGTTAAAATAATCCAATAAGTCATTTTTTTTGCACATGAGGTTGATTCATTTGATAAATCATTAATAATAAATGTTTTGTATATTTGGTTGGGTTTTCATCCATCAAGAAAAAGTTATTTTTTATTTAATTTTACATATATTTTTTTTATGTGTAATATGATATATTATAGTTTTTATAATATTAATTACTATAATATTATTTTTATGAACAACATTGAAGGCATTAATAAAAATGAAAACTCATTATCCACTGAGAAGACTAATCACCACAATGTTGATAATGGTCTCATTTCATTGAATAGGTGGAGATTATAAAAAGAGATTTATAGAAAATTTTCCATTATAATATAAAATTATTGTATGTACATGATACTAGAGTAATTAGGATTTTATGTATTAATCATTTTACTATAATGCTAAAAAAGAAAAAAAATTCAGACATGTGTTTAAAAAAGTTTCCACTTTAATATCACATCCATGAAAGATCAATTTATGTAATTGGAATTTTTATTTTGTTGATAAAAAGCACTTGAATGTATGGATATTGTATTGTATAGTTTTTTAGATTTTTTGAATATGTAATGTCTTGTAAGGTGAGGAGTTATGAGGTTGTCGGGGGTGGTATTTACAAGGGAGGAGAGGGGTGTTTTTGAAATTTCTCAAAATAATAATTATAATATATATATTTGTTATTACAATTCCCCAAAATTGATATTTATTTTAGGATAAGATAATATAATTTTGTAATATCACTATAAAATAAAATTTAGAAATGTTTCAGTTTTATTAAAAACATTTTCATTTTTATCATCACATACATAACCAATTTTAATTCTAACTACGGTAACAAATGTTTCTATACTGAAGGGTTTTAATGTTAATATATATGGGGTAAATTGGACCACAAATGTTTATGTTATGAAATTTTAGATCATATTATAATTAATTTCTAGTTTTTACAGTTCTAGGATTTATAAATATTTTAATAAAATAAAAATATCAGTCTGGTGAATTTTTATAATTTCACTACATAGAAATATAAAAAAATCAAGAAAATATGTCAAATTTGAACAAATGATTTTATTATATCATAATAATGGAATGGTAAACATCAGAATTATTATATCACCTTAAACATTAAAAAATATATTTCATTTAATATTTTTACTATCATTTTATAAATATGTGTGTTAATTGAATAATTATTGTATATGCTTTGTGTAAGACTTTTAGGTCATTATATAATTCCAAAAAACATTATAAAATTACATTTATGAATATATATATATATATATTATATTTAAAAATAATATTTATGGTGTAATATATGTTCTACTCAACCCCATAATTAAATTATTATACATATTAAAAATAAGAGTGTCATATATTGTCACATTCTTTGATATTAATAATTTATAAGTGATTTTCATAGAAATATGTTCATTAAATACCTAAATTTAGAAACCTATATTTTAATGGACGAATTTAATTGATCCAATAAAAATTTTAACCAATTATTATAGCTTTATACCATATTTTTAATCAAGAATTACAAGATTTTCCATTTACTATGACGATAAATTTTACCACAATTATTATTTATATTGACAAAAAATAAATTCGGTCTATTTTAAAAATTTTGACCTATTAATTCCAAATTTAGAATAATTTATTAAATTTTAAATCACATAAGTGGGGGAATTTTATTTAAAGATAAACTTGAAAATTAATTTTAAAACCATTTTTTTCTAGAAAATTACCTTTTAATGTATAAATTCTTTTCATATTAAAATAATTTTTAAAATTAATTTAAAAGGAACAAATTATATTATTTATTATCAAAAAGAAACTAATAAATGTTTATAGATACTTCAAAATATAACCGTACTCTATGATGGTTTTAAAAGATAATAATTATTTCAATGTAAGACTTATATATTTTCCTATTTATTAAAATTTTTAAGAAAATTATAAAATTTATAAACAAAAATCATCCAAAGATAATTTTTAAATGATAAAATAAAAAAAGTATATTTTTTCAAATTAATATTCTGAATGTGTTGGAATTTATTAGTTTTTTTCCTCATAAAAATCTATAAAATAGACTTTTAAAGGAAACATATAGAAAGAATTATTTAAAAATTGTGTTTTTATTTCCTATACATTAATATTTTTAGTTATATGTCAATTCATTTTTATACCCACAAATGCAATGTCTTGGTTATAATGGTCACATTCAAATAATAATATTTCTATAGAATATGTCGGTTTATTTAGACTTTTTGTCGCGTGAAACAAAAGATATCGAAGATATTAACATATTTTAAGAGAAATTTTCATAAAAATATCATTGGGATACACTGAAGCTTGGGCAAGATGTCTCCATAAGATAGGGATGGTTTAATAGGTGGATACATTGATATGATTTCCAAAATATATCTTATGCAACCCCTTAATTTTTCCTTTAAAAAATAGTTATATCATATGTACACAATGTACGAGATTCCAAACACCATTATCGTTTCTATTATTTTTTCCCTAAATCATAAAAATACTTTTTTCTTAAAATGAACATTCCATAAACTAGAGAATGAAAGTACCGAAAACCAAACATTAAAATCAACTGTCCAAGGTATGTATCATCGAATTTTAAACACATAGAACATGTATAGACATTCATATGAACATTTTCTCTTTTTCAATAATCATGTATTCTCATTATTCATAATCAGAAATATTTCTTGGCATCTTTATCCAATATCCATTCAACATTCATTAATCATGATACTGTCACTCCTTTAAAAAAATACAATTGAAATAAAGCAGGATAAAAAATATCACCCTTTTTTATTATTTTCAATACCAACTCTAAAATGAAATTTTAATATTTAAATATTTATTCACCATTCAACTATATTTATTTTCTACATTTTATCAACATTAATTTAATTTTAATCTCACCCCACTTCTCAGTAATCTCATCCAGTCATATCATTTTTCTTTCACTCCCTATTATTTAAAATAATTACAATAACCATGTTAAATTTGTGTCAAATAATTATTAAGAAAAGTAATATTATGAAATATACACTAATTATACTTTTGAGGTGCATGGTGCAATAAAAAAGGGTTTTGATTATGATTTGAAGCTTTTTTAATCATAGATTGTAATTTGAATATAAAATGAAACAACCCTTTAAATTACATTGATGATTTCCTATAATATAATTGTTAAAATATTTATCAAACTAATTTATAGGCAAATTTACCATGTGATACATCAACCAAAATTCCCTACAATAACATCAGTATATAGTTTAAAAATATTTACATCAAAATTACATGACTAAATACAATACTATGACTTCTTATAAATGTCCACATATTTTTCATTAAGTCAAATTTGTATACATATTAATATTATGATTTGATTATTATTTATTATTATGAGAAATAAATAATTCAAACATATTTAATAACATGTTCTAAAATGAAATACAATATATGGAAACATCTTCTTCATTCATCTGTAATAATCTAATCACAAAAATGATACTATACTAAATATTAAAAATGAAAACCTTATAAAATTATAAATAATGTAATTTTTTTATTTCAAGAATATATCAAAAAATCACATTGATTTGCATATTTGAAAACTTCTACATCTTCACCATGGAATAACTAATCCTAATAAATTTATTTGGAACACCAATTTATAAATCAATAAAATATGTTAAATTATTTATATTTCTTCAAATTCTCTAACATCCAAAGATATTTTTAGTTTCTTCCCTAGATAATAAGATTCAATTATAATTTACTACTTTGAAATTGAAAACACAACACACAAGGGTTAATATAATTAGGTGGATATTCCATTTTTTGAATGTCAAAACCACAATTAAAAGGGTTTATCAATAAATATTATTATATTTGTCTATCATTTATGATTCTATATTTGGATGTAAAATTTATGATGGATTTTGTAATCACGGATAACTTATAGTTATCTTCTTATTATTTTTGTGGGTTTCTTCTTCCTTCAATGGTCCTTTGGTTAATGTAATTTAAAATAGTAGTATTTATTTTAATGGATGAATTTTATTGGGAACGAAGGATCTTTATACCATATATAGCACTGTGTTCATAAAAACTACATCTTCCACATATTTCATCATGAACAATTAGGTTGGAAATTTTCTCTATCTCTCAGTAAATTAAATTCCTACATGTGGATTTCTTCTTCTGCATAAAAATAAACTTTTTATTGAGTCCCTTATATATTTATTTCTCACTTAAAATCTGCCATCTAATTGAATAAGTTTAATTTTTGATTATCCATATCTTCATTTGATTCCCCACATGGTTTTTTATGAGTTGTTATCTTTTCATCATTCCTGTTATATGATACACTCCTCTTGATCTTTTTTGATATTTTCTTAGGAAAATTATTATATTAATATGTCTATATATTCAGTTTCAATGAGACTTATTCATTATTATAATGATTAATTATATTATTACATCAATTTCAAATAGGCAGAGATGATAATGCAATACATTTGTGACCATAACAACTAAAAACTCTATATAGATATCAATGAACATAGAATCTTTTCGATCTAGATATGTTTCTCTTCAATATATTTGAGTGTTACTTCATCATATTTTTGACCCAACATGAAAAGTGTATCTAAAAATTTTCAATGGTTAATATATTTTATAAACATTCCAACGCACTGTGAAAAAATCTATTATAGATCTATCAAATCCCATTAAATTTTTACCTTCTTTCAAAAAGTTATCCTTCTATTAATTTTTTTTGGATTGATAGTAAGCAGTTTTTGGGCCACATTCATCAATAGGAAAGATATTCTTGGTGAACCAACACAAAAACATATTTTATCTACCACATACATGGTGGTAATATGTTTTTCATTTTTCATCATCTATGCACTTTGAAATTTATTAAATATTACTTATTTATAGAAACAAAATTTATAATAATCATTAGAAATTGACATGGATGGTATATTATTATTTTATTCATCTTAGGAATGATAAATATGTGATTGAAAATTCTTCATCAAAATTATCAAATGGCTTTTGAGATTGAAATAATCCTTCTAACAGATTCTTGTAGTATCATTATTTTTCCTAAAATATGAATATTCAAAAAATTTAACAAGACACTTTCCCATCATGACTTTAAATTTTAGTTTCTTTATATTGATATAATTCATATGATATTTAAGGAATTAAACGTTCTCTTCTTAATCATTTATTATCCATTTATAAAAATCACTATGAAAACTTACATTTTCTAATAAAAACATTTCATGATATTTAATAATCTGGTACCTAATATTCCATTGTGAATTATTGGAAAGAAAATAAGTTTCTCAATCTCTCATCAAATTCATATAACCTCTTCTAAAATTCATTACAAGCATCATCCTTTTCATAGAGTGTATAAATAAACTCTTCTTTTAATTTTCAATAACTACTTTATATAGAATTATTCCTAAAATCATTGACATTATCTTGTTTTTAGAGATTATTAAAAATTTTATTTCATTCTATTAAATATTTCTCTATGTTATCTTTCTCACCTTTATGTGAAGTAATAACTTCTGGAAGACTATTCAAAATCCCAAACATTAAAGAAACTATATATTTGGAAAATTACTGAAAAAATTATTAAATGCCTCGACAAAAAATCATATTGAAATATTGTCATTCAGAATTGGTTCTTATTTAATAGAAAGATATTACAATGACATTTAGTTTCCACATTATCACATATTTTCCTTGACTTTCTTAAGGTGTAATGGTTTGTACTACCTTGAAGGGTGTATGAAGAACCAAATATAAAACAACAATTAATGCTATATCTTCTTTAAAATTTTATATTAATGGTACTATGAACTCTTTTTTGTTATACAAGAGAGTAATTTATTTAATATTGCTATTCTATTTCTTTTTCATATTCATCGTTGTCTTGGATAAAATTTTATTCCAGTCTAGAATATAAAAAACATCACAACATATGTTCATAATCTTCAATCAAGAAAGATGATTTAAATCATAAATATAGAAAATCGTTAAAAAACGAGAATCCAATTAGAGGTGAATTGTGATCAGATACAAATTAAAAAGACTTTTTTAGTATATTCACCACTCTAATATTAGGGTGAATCATTGTAGGTGAATAATTCATCCATTTTGTCTCATTTTATACTTTTTAATTTTTAAATTTAGAAAAGGTCATGTTAATTAGATATCATGTAATATTTTATCACCATCATATATATCACATTAATTCACACACATAGACACACGATGAAACAATTTACAAAGTTCATCTCTTTGTATGAGATGGATTATACTTCATATGATATGTTAAAACCTGTGATCCAAAAACCCATAATTAAGACCATGTGATTGTTAAATATCATCTCTAGATATTATAGTGTGTGTATATAAATCATATTTTGGGTGAATATTTCACTCAAGTACATGTGATACAATTATAATTAATTTTAGTGGAAATAATAATATATTTTGTTACCAATTTAGAGTAATGCCTTATTGTTCATGTCTTGATTTTTTTATATCCTTACCATGCATAGTATAACATGAATTCTCCTAATTTTTATATTACTTGAATTTTAGTATATATATAATTCCATTTATTTTATGCATACACAATATAGTACACATACATTCCATCATTTTAACGATATACTATCAAGTTTTGAAGACCTTCTTTAATTTTTGTAATTTAATATGAAATTCATAGCCACTACTACTTCAATGAAATTAATATCTAACTCATAATATTCTTTATTTAATTATTCTTCTATATGAACCTAATATTATAGATCTCCCCATTTTTTGGTTGACATCTGTACTAAATCATTAGATTAAATTTCCTCTACTTCTATCTTATTTGTATATACTATTGTTAAAACAATAACACAATATCCTCATGGTATTTATACATTAATACATAATGTTTTTTAAGATGATAAATTTTTTAAAATCTTAGAAAAAGATTATTTAAAATTTGAAATTATTTTTTTATTGTATAATTATATGAAAATACAAAAATATTTCATTATAAACCCAAATAATATATATATATACACAAATATTTTTTTATCTCTTTCATTTACTCGTACATAGTAATTTATTTTTTGAGCGTCCAAAAAAACATGATTTGAATTACAATGATATATAATAATTTAATTCCACATATATCATTGATTAGATCCTTCATCTATATTTAAAACTCCTGGTTTCCTAAAACATCCTCATAAAAACTGCATATATTTGAATTAATTATAGAATCAATTAATAATTATTGGCAACTAATATTGATAATAGTCAAACATATTCCTTATATCCATGATATCTACATCATAATTCACACTAATACATAGGTTTGTAAAATAATATTATGAATACATAAAGAAATTTCTTGAATGTCTTAATCATTTGTGGGAAAAATATATAATTATGTAAAATTTTCTATTCAATAGTTGAATTATTCCTCATTGAAACCATCGAATCTATATTTCCACCCCAATGTATATGTTATTAATATCATTAAAATAAATTCAAAAAGTTGAAAACATAGATTAAGGATTTCATTATAACTCATAGTAATCCTGAAATTATCTTTTTAATAATTATCGATGTGAGTATATTCTTATTCTAATTATTCTCTATATATAAAGTATCTTGTAAATATATCTTGTAACAATATGAAACTACATGAAGGTCCATATAAATTTCTACCTCATTATTCTAACCTTCATATTCTCATTTTTTCCATGAAACTATCATTTATTTTAAATTTTATATAAATATTAATTCATGAAATAGCTCTATTCACTATAGCCTCATTCTCATAAAATAATTCTCTGATAAATCCTCCTATTTTTTATCTTCATTATTCTTCCTGAAACATGATAAAATAGAGTATGATGCTATTTATTTTCAATTTATAAATATATACTTTTTATAATGTGAAGAACTATATACATGATTATATATTTTTATAATAGAATAATTCTAATGACATTGAATTAGTGGAATAACTATACGGTATTAAAAATTGGATTAACTTTTGGTTATGTGGTAACATCATTGACTGTGAGAAAACGTTTGGATCAACTGTACCGTATCGACCATATGATGTAATTTATCTACCATTAGGCATGTTCTAAAAGGATCGACCATGTGATTTATATTAACCAAATCACATATTTATCTCTCCTCCTTTTTTCTATTCATCAATACATTTTTTAGTTACAAAGGTGTATCTTTAGTTCACATCTACCTTAATATAAAACCACATCAGGAAAATCACATGCTTGACATATATAATTGATCCGTAAAGAGGAAAATAAATTTTTCCCATATTGAGTTTGATCTCAATAACACGTGACCTTAAATGAAGAAAAATACTGCACTTATGATATCACACATCATGTCGTCAAATAGGGATACCATTTCAAAATAAATCACATCCACACATTTATTTTCTAGAGAAATCTTGAATGGGTGTTGATGATTATCCCATAGCTTCTTTTACCCCCTTGAACAGGATAGTATATAAATAAATTCCCTCCCTAGATGTCTTCCAATGAATATACACCCACTTCTTCCTATATAAAACCTATATAGACACTCATTGTTAACTTCTACCACCAGCTCATTTGAGTAGTCTCCATGGGATATCCCTCACTGTTATAGAGGATTTTTTGGTCAATGATGAAAATATTTATTTAACTACATTATTAAATATTTTCTCTATAAATATTGGTGTATCATATGAACAAGAATTTACAAAATTTAACCACCTTAATTGTTTGTTATATTTATTACAAAACAATTAAAATAATTTTTATTTAATATAAATAGTAACAAAATTTGTTTTATCCAAATGAAGATTTAATGAAAATCTTCCATGGAATAAATAATAAAATATTAAAAAACATAAAAAATATACACAAATTTTAGAAACTTCATTAATTTTTGATAAATATTTTATTCGACATTATTAAGAATCAATTCAAAAATTTATTAATATTTATTCATTATCAAACTACTTATTCTTCATCAACATATTAATATTACTAGAAATCAAATAAAAAACCCACAAAATGGGATCAAAATAATAAATAATATTTTAAAATAATATAAAATACCACTAATATGTAGTAATTCATACACATATGTCTCACCATGATTTCCTCACCTAACTCCCTTATGATTTTATCTCTAACCCTCACATAACTATAGTTTCTAAAGAAATTTCCCTCTTTTAGAACAACAAAATATGGTCATCTACACCCACATCATGCCACACATCTCCATCAAAATTCCATTGTTCCTATATCAAATTTACTTACCATAGAGGCCAATTCCATGATTTGTATCCCTTGATTATAGTATAGTATCTAATGTTCTCTAATTATAAAAAGTCATTGTAGATAATATTTATGTCTTAATCAATTGTATTATCAACTCCCTAACTATTTCTTATAAATATGTATAATCCTCCCTACACAATAATTATTATTAAAACAATGATATAATTAAATATGCATCATTATTATAGTAATATTACTTTCAGTTCATGGAATAACCACTATCTATCTCCCTTCCAACAATTTAGAAATGAATACATATCTCTAGTTATATATGGTGTAACATCCCAGGTAAATAAAGAATAAAGAATTTTCATATTTATTAATATTTATGAATTAAATATTAATTATATTTTAAAGGGGTTTCTATGTTCGATAGCGTACCCGATACGCAACGATGAGTTTCTTTGAAACTTACGTAGCACACTAGTAATAAAATAATATTATTTTAAATGTTAGTTAACAAGTAGCTGTTGTACTGGCGGGAATGGATAGAAATAACTAAAATATGATTAGATATGTTTTTAAATGTTTATACATTTACCCAATAAAAGATAAAGGCTTAAAATACGAAAAGAGTTCAATTTTAGGCATTTATACCCTAATTTTCACTAAAGGTTCACTTATCACCTTTTAATGGTGAACCATCATTAAATATATTTTTGTTCACTCTTATAAATTCTATTGGACCAAATAAAACTCTTCTTTAGACTCGGGACATCAAAATTTACTTTGTGTAAATTTTTGGTATCTTTCCGATAATGTTCATTTTTTTAATGAATAGTGTAAAATGTTGTATTTTAATTCAAAACCTCTTTTTAATCTAATTTATTTATATGATTAGATTATTATTTTAATTGGATTAAAAGTTAAATTAGAAAATATTTTTACCAGTTAATCCAATGGTGGTCATTGGAATCAATTTCACTTTGAAATTTGACTTAAACTGGTGTCAATCTTTTGATACTTATTGTTTCACAAAAACACGCTATTTGTCATGACAGCGGGAATTAATTATTAAATTAATTAATTTGACTTATATGTTTTGAATTTTTTAAAATGGACTTCATTTTTGAATTCGGAATATCAAATATAGCTTAGGGTGAATTTTTGGTAATTTTCTGAAAAACATCAATTTTTGATGAATAGTGAAACCACTAAGTGGTAATCAAGCAAAATGATTTTTCAGTTAAATGAAAGTTTACCACTAATGTGTATTAAATTTTGAAAATCCGACATACATGGTTGTCATTAAGAAGTAAAATGTGGTTCAATGAGATTAAAATAATTTTTTGGTGAATAGTAATTTTTTTCATTAATCGCGATTAGAGGTAATTAGTGTAGTTTAAGGTAAAAATGGTATTATAAGAATGTGAAAACACCATGACACTTGTCCTACACCTATTGGGTGAGTCATGGCAGACCAAGACAAGCCATGGGCCAACTTGAGGACCCCATGGAGGCACTTTAGTTGGAAAATGACATTAATATATTTTTATTTAATGTTAATGTGAAAATGACACTAACATAAATTGTTTTACTAAAATATTTTTTTAGTGGGGTTATACTAGTCCAACGTTTGATTATAAATAGTCATTGGAAAGCTATAAAGATTTCCTACATCATAGTATTTTGTTTATAATTTTTAGACATTAAATAAATTAAATTATTTATGACATAATAATGATGCAGCGATGACATCATTATTTGATGATTTAAATAAAATGGAAAGATAATGTAAAATCTATGAACTACACATGTCCAAAACAAATTGGATGAGTGGATTTAGAACCCTTATCACCTTATCCACTAATTATATCAATGTGGGACCTTTTAAAACCGAAACACATTTTCAAATAAAGTAATATTTCTTTACTTTCCAAAAGTGCCCCTCCTCTCCTCTTATAAAAGGCCCCCACCTCTACCTCATTTCACACATTTCTCAAGCCTTTGGCTCGGCCAAACCCTGCCCAATTACTATCTCCACATCCCTATCCTCTACCTAGAGGATTCCCTTTGGGCAGAATCCTTTCAAAGGAAGCCTTTAGGCTCAAATCAAAAAGGAGTTACACTTTTAAAGGTAATTCATTCTCTCTTGTTCATTTGTTTTATTTTTCTTATCCAACCCTCTAAACTCTTTTTATTTACTTCTTTTGTAACAAAACCAGTATCTTAAATATACTAGGATGTTGTTATAAGATTTATTTGAGCTACACTCTCACACAACTACATCAAATGGTTAAAGAACGTATGGTTTCCGTGGATGGCGAAATTCTCCCTCCCGAAACGATGATTGTTCAATACTCATTTAAAACCTTCAAGGGTGGCCATTATGATGTCACTATTTTTATGATGTATAATATGTTTATGTTTTCTTTAAGCTTCTTTATTTTTCATTTTTGGGCATACCTTTATGCTTTCCATTATGGGTAAACACGATATCTTCATTTAAGGAAGTGCGGACTACCGCCCCCTCAAAGTGATGTGATTCGTTAATGCCATATGTGGGACGTGTAAAGGATGTATTTAAAGTTATTATATATGATGTTATACTGGAATTATAATATACCTCTATATCATTATTATTTCTTTCCATTAATGTATGAGATAGAAATGAAAGTAGCGTTCATGCGTACGTACGGCTTACCGTCTCCATGAACGGTGCATTTCATTTCTTATCCCCAAATGTAATGTACTATTAAAAGTACATGTATATAAAGGATATATATAATTAATGATATATCTATGTGATGAATATAATTCCGGAATTAAAATATACATACCTCTCATTTAGTTTTAATTCCAGTAATATGACAATGAAATGAAAGTAGCGTTCATGCATACGTACGGCTTACCGTCTCCATGAACAGTGCATTTCATTTCTTACCTCTAAATGATTATGTATTATTATAAATACATGTATATTCTGGATATATATGATACATATTATATCCAAATCGGGAATTTCATTCTGGATATAAATAAATTTTTACCACACGAACAACATGTAATTGTAAGAAGTCCACTTTCGACTTAAGAACCAAATATTGACAAAACAAACATTATTAACTTAAATGGTTACATAAAGTTTATAACATGGCAATAAGTGATATAAAAGGAATAATGAACTTTAAAAAGGTTCTTAATCAAGTATAAATTAACTCAAGTTTATTATTCAGGACGTTAATGAATGATCGAGTCAAGTCGGACCCGAGTTAAGGGACTTCGTCTCAATCTCCTTTCATTGAGGCATATTTTATTTTATACAAAACTTTATTTTATACGATGTATAAAACCCTTTGACTTTTACTTTTATACAAAAGGAATCTTTTTCTACGAAGCGTTTTTTTAACGTACGCGGCGACAACGACCTTTTCCGCCGCCGTGAGTATTATTTGGTCTTTGGCTTCCTCAACAAGCCGTAATGTTTTTAAAATAAAATTAATACCATATACTCTTTTATGTATTTTGGTATTGAAAATGGTTTTGATAAAGGATTCTATTATGTCAATATATTTATGATATATTGTGATTGAAATGTGGAAATGTTATCATTCCTTTATATTGGTTTTATGTTTTATGATTTTATATTGGTACTTGGACATTTTAACGGGTGGTTACGTTATAAACCATATTACGGGTGGTGCCGTGAATACCAGGACGTGTGGTTACGTTATAACCTCCAATGCATTGGGTATGGAAGTCGGCCGTATGGCTATTCCTTTATGTATGTATGGAAATTGGCCGTATGGCTATTCCATTAAGTGATATGTGTGGAAGTCAACCGTATGGTTATTCCAGTTAAGTATGTTTATGTCCCAAGTTACCTTTATATATTCTATGTGTTCTTTATATGGGTTTTATGGTAATCCTTTGGTTACAAAAAGGTAAGTAATGATACTTTATTCAGTGAAGATTTTTTTACTACTTCATGAAGGTGAAGGTATTACTTTGATATAGTATACATGGTTTACATGATGTTTGAAAAACTAACAGTTTTCATTCTTTTTGTATCCCTTACTGAGATTTTTATGCTCACCCCATGTTTTTTTGAAATGTTTTTCACAGGACTTAATATGGAATAAGGTCAAGGATGGGATCAAGGGAATGTCATGCTATATAAAACATGGAACTAGACATGTTTCTTTCAATAGTTTTTATTATTATTATGGAAACATAGTATAAGTGACTACTTTGTAATCTTTTGAGATGTAATAGTTATGTTCTAATTTTCTAAAACTCTAAACCTGAAAAGATCCTCGACGTGAATTATTCATTTAATTCAATATTAAGTAAGGTTTAAGGCTGGGGCCTTATAGTTGGTATCAAAGGTCGGTTTAGACAACTTTAGGAGTTAGAAAAGTGTTAAATTATAATATGATTGAAATGATATAGCATTTACGGATTACCATGTTGCTTCGCCTAAGATATTTCTGTGTTCAGATTGGTTTTCCGCAGAGGAAACAAAGCAACTATGTTGGGACGACATCAGGAGGAAGACAACCTTCCAAACCAGCAACCTGGGATGGTCGGAATCGGAACTGAACAGTGTGTTGAAGTGATGGCATAGTTGACTCAGGCTATAAATGGTGGTGGTATCCATGCACGAGATCAGCCAGATCAACCGCAGAGGAACATGTCAGTGGTGGAACATTTCATGAGGCAACATCCCCCATCATTTAGAGGATCATCTGACCTTGTGCAAGCTGAAGGGTGGATTAAAGCACTGGAGAAGATTTTTGATGTCATGGGGTGTTCAGAACATCAAAAGGTTAGTCCTGATGTTTACCGTTTTGAAGGTGAAGCTGATCAGTGGTGGTCGATGGTGAAAAATATAAGGGATAGTGATGAGATTGAGGATCTTCACTGGGACGAATTCAAAGGTATTTTTCTTGAGAAATATTTTCCTAAGGTGGTTCATCTTAGGATGGAAAAACAGTTCCTAGAATTGAGGCAGGAGGATGATTCAGTGGCTTCTTATGAAGAAAAGTTCACTCGATTGGAAAGGTATGCTCCAAACTTCATACGAGATCTTGATAGTTAAATAAACCGTTTTTACTCAGGGTTAAAGCCAAAGTATCAAAGGGCTTTAGCTTCTCGTGAGTTCAAAAGTTATGAAAAACTTGTTCGATGTGCGGAGAAGGTGGAAATGGAGTTTTCCGATGATCAGGTGTTCTATGAAAAGCAACAGAATAAGAGGTCTAGTTGGCAGGAAAAGGGGAAGAATTCATCAAAGAAACAAGGAGGTAAGAAAACCAAATATCCATCCTGTGAGAAGTGTGGTAAAATGCATCCTGGAGAATGTTTATCCAAGTCTGGTAAGTGCTTTAGGTGTGGTAAGTCTGGTCATATTGCTCGTAACTGTAAGGAAGATGATCAAGCAGGAAATGAAAAGCCAACGGTAAGATGTTATAAGTGCAATGAGATGGGTCACTATGCAAATGAGTGTCCGACAAAGAGCTTGAGTGATGGGAAGTAGTTAGACTACAAGCAGAAAGGGGTGGTGAAATCCTTTGCAACAACTTCAGCAGATGTTGGGCCATCGAATGAAGTGGTATCAGCTCCAGGGAGCTCAGTATTTTTCGAAGATTTACTTGAGGTCGGGGTACCATCAGTTGAAAGTAAAAGAAGCAGACGTTCCGAAGACTGTGTTCCGTACTAGATATGGCCATTATGAATTTGTAGTTATGCCTTTTGGGTTAACCAATGCACCTGCTATATTCATGGACCTTATGAATAAGATTTTCCATGAGTTCTTGGATAAGTTTGTGTTTGTGTTTTGAGGTTTGTGAAGAGGTTATGTGTGCCTTGTGATTCACAGTTGAAGAATGAGTTGTTATGTGAGGCTCATAGTTCCCTGTTTTCAGTTCATCCTGGCAGTACTAAGATGTACAGAGATCTGCGGGAGTATTACTGGTGGAATGGAATGAAAAGAGACATTCTTGATTTTACTGTGAAGTGTTTGACATGTCAACTGGTTAAAGCAGAGCGGCAGGGATGCTTCAGCCTTTACCAGTGCCAGAGTGGAAATGGTAAAACGTATCCATGGACTTTGTTGTGGGATTACCGAGGACATCTCGAGGTAATAATGCAATCTGGGTTACTGTTGATCGCTTGACCAAATCTGCTCATTTCTTTTCTATACGAGATACTTTCTCTCTTGATCAACTTTCCCGTTTGTATCTTAAAGAGATAGGTTACATGGAGTTTCTCTCCCCATTGTATCAGATCGTGATCCCAGGATTATTTCTAACTTTTGGAAAGGCCTTCAGAAGTTTTTGGGTACTGAATTAAATTTTAGTACAGATTTTCATCCTCAATCAGATGGGCAGTCAGAACGAACAATCCAGACATTGGAGGATATTCTACGAGCTTGTTCTATGGATTATCAGGGAAGTTGGGACCAACATCTTTCTTTGGTTGAGTTTTCTTATAATAACAGTTTTCATTCCAGTATATAGATGGCACCATTTGAGGCACTATATGGGAAGCGGTGTCGAACTCCAGCAATTTGGGATGAAGTGGGTGAAAGGTAGTTGATGGGATGAGAATTGGTATAAGAGTTGGCAGAAAAAGCTCAGCTGATTCAGAAACACATGAGAATAGCTCAGAGCAGGCAGAAGAGTTATGCGGATAACCGGAGGAAGGATCTATATTTCGAGGTAGGTGATCATGTTTTTCTCAAGGTTTCTCCTTGGAAAAGTGTGATGAGATTTGGTAAGAAAGGAAAGTTGAGTCCAAGGTTTATTGGACAATATGAAATTCTGGAGAGAGTTGGATCAGTTGCATACCGGGTGGCTTTACCTCCGAGTTTATCTCAGGTACACAATGTTTTTCACGTTTCGATGTTGAGAAAGTATATGCCAGATCCATCTCATGTTTTGAGTCCAGAGGTAGTTCAGCTGGAAGAGAACCTATCTTATGAGGAACAACCGGTCCAGATTCTTGACCACAGAGAGCAAGTGTTGCGGAATAAGGTGATTCATCAGGTAAAGGTTTTGTGGAAAAACCATGTGATTGAAGAGGCAACGTGGGAATCTGAAAATGCTATGAGGGATAAATACCCCCACTTATTTTGATAATTAAATAAAATTGCGAGGACGCAATTCCCAAAAGGGGGGAAGGATGTAACATCCCAGGTAAATAAAGAATAAATTATTTTCATATTTATTAATATTTACGAATTAAATATTAATTTTATTTTAAAGGGGTTGCTATGTTCGATAGCGTACCCGATACGCAACGATGAGTTTCTTTGAAACTTACGTAGCACGCTAGTAATAAAATAATATTATTTCAAATGTTAGTTAAAAAGTAGTTGTTGTACTGGCGGGAATGGATAGAAATAACTAAAATATGATTAGATATGTTTTTAAATGTTTATACATTTACCCAATAAAAGATAAAGGCTTAAAATACGAAAAGAGATCAATTTTAGGCATTTATACCCTAATTTTCACTAAAGGTTCACTTATCACCTTTTAATGGTGAACCATCATTAAATATAGTTTTGTTCACTCTTATACATTCTATTGGACCAAATAAAACTCTTCTTTAGAATCGGGACATCAAAATTTACTTTGTGTAAATTTTTGGTATCTTTCCGATAATGTTCATTTTTTTTAATGAATAGTGTAAAATGTTGTATTTTAATTCAAAACCTATTTTTAATATAATTTATTTATATGATTAGATTATTATTTTAATTGGTTTAAAAGTGAAATTAGAAAATATTTTTACCAGTTAATCCAATGGTGGTCATTGGAATCAATTTCACTTTGAAATTGGACTTAAACTGGTGTCAATCTTTTGATACATATTGTTTCACAAAAACACTCTATTTGTCATGACAACGGGAATTAATTATTAAATTAATTAATTTGACTTATATGTTTTGAATTTTTTAAAATGGACTTCATTTTTGAATTCGTAATATCAAATATAGCTTAGGGTGAATTTTTGGTAATTTTCTGAAAAACTTCAATTTTTGATGAATAGTGAAACCACTAAGTGGTAATCAAGCAAACTGATTTTTCAGTTAAATGAAAGTTTACCACTAATGTGTATTGAATTTTGAAAATCCGACATACATGGTTGTCATTAAGAAGTAAAATTTGGTTCAATGAGATTAAAATAATTTTTTGGTGAATATTAATTTTTTTTCATTAATCGCGATTAGAGGTAATTAGTGTAGTTTAAGGTAAAAATGTTATTATAATAATGTGAAAACACCATGACACTTGTCCAACACCTATTGGGTGAGTCATGGCCGACCAGGAAAAGACATGGGCCAACTTGGAGACCCCATGGAGCCACTTTTGTTGGAAAATGACATTAATATATTTTTATTTAATGTTAAAGTGAAAATGACACAAACATAAATTGTTTTACTAAAATAATTTTTTAGTGCGGTTATACAAGTCCAAATATTGATTATAAATAGTAATTGGAAATCTATAAATATTTCCTACATCATAGTATTTGTTTTATAATTTTTAGACATTAAATAAATTAAATTATTTACGACATAATAATGATGCAGCGATGACATCATTATTTGACGATTTAAATAAAATGGAATGATAATGTAAACTCTATGAACTACACATGTCCAAAACCAATTGGATGAGTGTGTTTCGAACCCTTATCACCTTATCCACGAATTATATCAATGTGGGACCTTTTAAAACCGAAACACATTTTCAAATAAAGTAATATTTCTTTACTTTCCAAAAGTGACCCTCCTCTCCTCTTATAAAAGGCTCCCACCTCTACCTCATTTCACACACTTCTCAAGCCTTTGGCTCGGTCAACCCCTGCCCAATTACTCTCTCCACATCCCTCTCCTCATCCTAGAGGATTCCCTTTGGGAAGAATCCTTTTAAAGGAAGCCATTAGGCTCAAATCAAAAAGGAGTTACACTTTTAAAGGTAATTCATTCTCTCTTGTTCATTTGTTTTATTTTGCTTCTCCAACCCTCTAAACTCTTTTTATTTACTTCTTTTGTTACAAAAAAAGTATCTTCAATATACTAGGATGTTTTTATAAGATATATTTGAGCTACACTCTCACACAACTACATCAAATGGTTAAAGAACATACGGTTTCCGTGGATGGCGAAATTCTGCCTCCCGAAACGATGATTGTTCAATACTCATTTAACACCTTCAAGGGTGGCCATTATGATGTCACTATTTTTATGATATATAATATGTTTATGTTTTCTTTAAGCTTCTGTATTTTTCATTTTTGGGCATACCTTTATGGTTTCCATTATGGGTAAACACGATATCTTCATTTAAGGAAGTGCGGACTACCGCCCCCTCAAAGTGATGTGATTCGTTAATGCCATATGTGGGACGTGTAAAGGATGGATTTAGAGTTATTATATATGATGTTATACAGGAATTATAATATACCTCTATATCATTATTATTTCTTTCCATTAATGTATGAGATAGAAATGAAAGTAGCGTTCATGCGTACGTACGGCTTACCGTCTCCATGAACGGTGCATTTAATTTCTTATCCCCAAATGTAATGTACTATTAAAAGTACATGTATATAATGGATATATATAATTAATGATATATCTAAGTGATGAATATAATTCTGGAATTAAAATATACAAACCTCTCATTTAGTTTTAATTCCATTAATATGACAAAGAAATGAAAGTAGCGTTCATGCGTACGTACGGCTTACCGTCTCCATGAACGGTGCATTTCATTTCTTACCTCTAAATGATTATGTAATATTATAAATACATGTATATTCTGGATATATATCATACATATTATATCCAAATCGGGAATTTCATTCTGGATATAATGAACTTTTGACCACACGAACAACATGTAATTGTAAGAAGTCCACTTTCGACTTAAGAACCAAATATTGACAGAACAAACATTATTAACTTAAATGGTTACATAAAGTTTATAACATGGCAATAAGTGATATAAAAGGAATAATTAACTTTAAAAAGGTTCTTAATAAAGTATAAATTAACTCAAGTTTATTATTCAGGACGTTAAAGAACGATCGAGTCAAGTCGGACTTGAGGTAAGGGACTTCGTCTCAATCTCCTTTCATTGAGACATATTTTATTTTATACAAAACTTTATTTTATACGTTGTATAAAACCCTTTGACTTTTACTTTTATACAAAAGGAATCTTTTTCTACGAAGTGTTTTTTTTAACGTACGCGGCGACAACGACCTTTTCCGCCGCCGCGAGTATTATTTGGTCTTTGGCTTCCTCAACAAGCCGTAATGTTTTTAAAATAAAATAAATACCATATACTCTTTTATGTATTTTGGTATTGAAAATGGTTTTGATAAAGGATTCTATTATGTCAATATATTTATGATATATTGTGATTGAAATGTGGAAATGTTATCATTCCTTTATATTGGTTTTATGTTTTATGATTTTATATTGGTACATGGACATTTTAACGGGTGGTTACGTTATAAACCATATGACGGGTGGTGCCGTGAATACCAGGACGGGTGGTTACGTTATAACCTCCAATGCATTGGGTATGGAAGTCGGCCGTATGGATATTCCATTAAGTATGTATGGAAATTGGCCGTATGGCTATTCCATTAAGTGATATGTGTGGAAGTCAACCGTATGGTTATTCCACTTAAGTATGTTTATGTCCCAAGTTACCTTTATATATTCTATGTGTTCTTTATATGGGTTTTATGGTAATCCTTTGGTTACAAAAAGTTATGTAATGATACTTTATTCAGTGAAGATTTTTTTTACTACTTCCTGATGGTGAAGGTATTACTTTGATATAGTATACATGGTTTACTTGATGTTTGAAAAACTAACAGTTTTCATTATTTTTGTATCCCTTACTGAGCTTTTTATGCTCACCCCAAGTTTTTTAGAAATGTTTTTCACAGGACTTAATATGGAATAAGGTCAAGGATGGGATCAAAGGAATGTCATGCTATATAAAACATGGAACTAGACATGTTTCTTTCAAGAGTTTTTTTATTATTATGGAAACTTAGTATAAGTGACTACTTTGTAATCTTTTGAGATGTAATAGTTATGTTCTAATTCTCTAAAACTCTAAACCTGAAAAGATCCTCGACGTGAATTATTCATTTAATTCAATATTAAGTAAGGTTTAAGGCTGGGGCCTTATATATGGACTACCATACCCATTAAAAACATATTTCATTTTTTATCAAAAAATTACATGATTGGTAATACAAATGAATTTTGTGAGTAAAATTAATATTTATAATTTTTTTAAATTAAATTAGTGTAATGTTAATATTTTAAATTAATATTCCAATATAACCTTGTTTTTTTAAAAAAATATCGATATAATCTCGTTACCAATTTCATCCTCATGATTCCAGACTAAAACAATCGTTGAACGAAATTTGAACATTATAAATCATTATGGAATATCTTTCCTAGTACCTTAAATTATCTTAAAAATATTAAATCAATATCAATGAATAATGATTGAAATTTCCATTATAATTATTGTATGTTGAAATAAAAATCACAAACATCCAATGATGATAAAAAATAATAGATGTGGATAAAATTTATAAGAATTTCTAATAATTATAGAGTATAAATGATGTTATATTATAAGAAATCAATTCATAATTAATTAAGTTGTTTTTTATTATTCATGATATTAAAGTTCCTTATTCCCAAGCAATATACCATGGAAATGGTTTTGTTAACATGACCTCTGTTTCATTGAGTAATTTTTTTCTATAATAAATATGATCTTATACGATTCTTATATTCACTAATTTTATTAAATTATTAATTAATTTATATCAATATTGTAATAATTTATTTTTTATCACAATGAAAATTTATTTTATGTATTATATTCATTAATAAAAACATATATGTTTTGGATAATTAATATCCTCCCTAATAATATTTTTCACTAAATGTAAATATTAATTAATTAAAAAAAAAATTTCCATTATTATTTTGAAACGAAAATATATATTATTTCATTATAAGATCATTTTTCCTCATATAAAATTTGAAATAAATGTTTTATTATCATTTTTATGATGTGGGTTTCAATTAAAATATTTTAAAAGTTTTTTAAAGTTTTTCAACATCACAATAAAGTATATTATCTTACACTCCATAATTTATTAGGATTATTTTTTTTATATTTCAAGGATCTAGTATTGGGATTGTTTTAATAAATAATTTTTCACAATTTCATCATGAAAAATTCACTAAAAAATCTTCTTGAAAATGACTAAAAATTATTCTCTCTATAATAATTTTGGGATCTCTTAACTAAAAACTAATTTTTTATTTTTCATTAATTTTTTACCATTGAATAAGTTATATTTATATCTTATAATTTAATATTTCAGGATTCGTCCTCTAAATTATATTGTGAGTTTACTCAATGTGTTTTTAAATTTTTATATCTACTGTTCTAACTCCTGTTTTATTTTTATAGGATACAATTTTTAAAGAGATATGAACCCCATACATTTACATGGTTTTTTCATGATATCATGTATGAATTATTTCATTTTGCACACACACAAATATATATATATATATATATACATATAATCATTCTAGGATATATGGGTCATATATAACCCACAAATTATTTTGTTAATGATTTATATCTCATGATATAACTATTGTAAAATTGTTAGGATTATTGATACCTTGTGGCAAATTATTTTTGATTCTTGATCTAAAATGGGGAAAAAGTTGTGATTCTCAATCCACACTAGTTAATAGGATAAAATTCATGATCCACTAAGGTATAGTGTAGTGGCGTTTGACCCATTGTGTTATGATTTCAGCAACTTTGTTTATACTACTTTCCATTTTTTATAACTTTGTTATACTCTGTGAATCTTGTTTATTATATCATATCCATTCACTCTTGTTCCATTGTATATGATCAAAATTTTAATTCAAATTTTCCGTTTATACATCCTTATGGAAAATACTTATTGATCAATATTTCTCCCATTTTATCATATTTTTATGATCTTCTCTATTAATATCTCTTTTTTAAGAAGATAACTTATTGGTCAATTGAGCTCATCCCAAATTTTGTTTCCCATTTCCCCAAAGAATTTTCATATATAAATGGGTTGTACATCACGTTATGTAGGAAATTATAATGGAAAAATTGGATGGGCATTGTCCTTAGAAAAAAAATCATATTTAGAATGGGAAATCCAGTAAGTAAATATACTACTAAGAAGAATACATATATTAGTTTCACAATAAGAAAAACATTCATAGAAAATTTGTTTTTAATAACTAAAATTGGTTTCTTGGGATCCTTCTTTAATTTGAGGCGACTCTATTTTCATCGTACATGCACCATGAGAGATTTTTGCTATGAATATCTCTAGACTAATAGGTTTTTATTCACTACATGTCCGAAACTTATATCATTTTACATGAAACCATCTAACTCTAACCCTAGATCCACTTTATGAGTTTTGGGTGATTCCATCCCTTTTGGATATCTCTATTTATTAATTGATCTCGGTTATTTGGATAGTCTATTTTTTATTTGTGATACTCATATTCCCATTTTCTTATATTATCTTGGTTTTATTATTGGATTTTGTTTGCATTTCTTGGATCATGATTCATGTTATAATTCTAATTTTATGACTCCTTAATTTCTTGTGTGGTCGTATTCCAAAGGACCGATCATGTATTGGTTATTAGGTGGTGTTAGATATTCTCAATGTATGTTTTGATCTATCTTCTTATCCTACACTTTTATTTATATAATTTTTTTTAATATCCTAGTTCAGTTCAATATAATTTGGTATTACATGCCGGTTTTTCCTTGAGTGGAATTATTTTGGAATTTTCTTGTATAAAGTTAAAGGATATTTGGAACATAAAAAGAAGTTTATAGTAATTTTATTGGTAACACATACAATAGAATCCTGAAGCTACAATGGGAGTTAGGGGAGTGTTTGTATAATTTGGTGATACAACCTTCATCTATTTTTTTTCTCAAGGGTTTCTAGTTTACACTGATATTTTCATATTGTCCAACTGTTTATTTTGTCTTGATATATAGAAAAAATTGCTATAATTTATCTTCTATATGATCCGAAGGTGAGATAAATGAGATATTATTCTCAATGGAATCCTTTTTTCATTAACACTACTGGGAATATTGTTTTTCCCAATCGTCTTATACTAATAGTTCCAATGAACCGTTGGTATATGAGTGTTTTGGAATGATTTCCCAACAGTTTTATCAGGCCATTGGGAAATGTTCAACTTATGCTCTTTTCCCCAATGGTTTGACGAAACTGTTGGGAAAGGTTGATGATTTCCCAACGGTTTTCTTATAACTATTGGAAAATATTCACTTTCCCAATTCTTTCCCAACGGTTTGGTGAAAACCGTTGGGAAAATATTTCCAGAAATACCAAATCGGGCAGACCTCCTCAAGTTTCATTTCTCCCCCAATTTCAGGAACCCCTCTCCCCCAATTTTCATAACCCTCCCCCATGTGAACTCCATAAAATCTGGTGAGACTCCCCCATGAGGTTAGATGGGATAATTCCAAATAATCATGTCTTATTGATCATTTTCCACTTATCTTACATATTTATCCATTTTTATTGAAGGTGGAAACCGTAAATTCTATGTTTTAATTTGTGATGTGGTTTGTTTTATTAGGGATTAGGTGTATTAGGAATTACCATTCCTATTATGGGTGGTTTTAATCAAAAGATATGATGTTGGAACCCATTATGAAGTTATTGTCTCTATTTAATCTCATTTCCCCTAACATAACATTAAATTCTATATCACATTTGGTTTTTTTTAATTTCTAGTTAAGTTATTTGTGGTCTATGATTACCCCGTGTTAATTGTTTTCAATGGTTTTGCTTAGAAATTGGGCATTTAATGTGACTTTTACAAATGGGGGTGCCTTGAGAATACTCGAAATATTTGTTAAAAATGATCAAAGGGATTTTATTATTTAAAATGGATTTCGAAAGATATTATAGAAATGATTTAAACTTGAGGAAAGTGTTTTATTAAAATGTTAATTTTTTAAATAAGGCTTGTGTAATGGATTTTTTATAGTACACTTGTTATGTGACTGTGTTCGGTATTTAGTAACACATGAGATAACTGGTGTGTGAGAATGTGTTGTGAAAGAGATTCCATGGTTGGTTGAAGATTATATTTACGTTTTGTGCCTATTAATGAGTTGTTTTAAAGATATTTTGAGATATTTACCTATTGGTGTTAAGTCATACAGTGATCATGGGGGATATTATTTATTTATTCGCAAAAACGAGGAGCTGTAGAGGTGGTTCATGATTATGACATATAATTAGTTATAAACATGTGGATAAACCATGCATAGTAGTGAATTCATGAAGTGTTTTATGTTTTTAGTCCTCTTTTGTTTGGAGTTTCTTTTGATGCTGATGTTTCTTATTGATTCCTATGATGGGAAATTATTTTAGTTTCTAAATCGGCTAAGACATCCCCACCATGCACATTGTATGCAATTCTTTAGGTTTACCTCAAGTTAATGACTCCAATAGCTCAATAGCTAGAGTTTATTGTGAACCTTAAGTTGTGGTTGAAAATATATTGAATCATTCATCCATGTTCTCAATTATTTTGGTTTACCTCAAGTTGGGTTATTAAGGTTGGTACTATTCAAATTGATTTAGTATTGATCACAAATATGTTTTAGCTGACTTGACCATTATGTGAATTTTCAATGTTTATTGGTTGTAGTTTTATTTGAATTGCATTTTCTAATTTGGAATTGAACTGTATTCAAACCTAGTCAAAAAATATTTCTACCTTGGTTAACATTACAACTTGTTTGATTTGTAAAATTCATTCAAGATCTTATGAAAATATTTATATCTAAATTACCAATGAATCCCCCTATTACCTCATTTATATAGATTTTTGGGTTACATATTACATTCCTTTTTATAATTAATTACATATTTGTTTTCAAAAGTATGAAATGCAGCCAATTGAAGAGAGACGAAGGAAAAAAAATAATGGAGAACAATCGTCGAATGTAGGAGATGAGATTTTTACCATTAGTGCCGGCAATGAGTACTTTATTTCAAATATATATATTTAAACAATATATAATGTCATGTGATTAATTTTTTTGTCAAAATTTTTGTAGGATACACCTATACGTCAATAGTTATTTGAAGAGGATCCTAGTACGTGTCCTAGTACTCAGGCCAGTGGTATGAGGGGGGTTTGTACCAGAGGCAGACGAGCAGCTCCGCGTACCCGACTAGACCCTTCCCCTCCCACTCACATGTCATCCTTCACACATTATGATCCCAGTGTGTCGTTAAGGACACATGGGATATTTAGGCCTCCCATGTTTTCGATACCTTTTGCATCTTCTGACCCATCGTTTTCATATCCCATGATGATTCCCACTCTCCAGCCCGAATCTGGTCATACAACTATCCCATATTCTTTTATTTCTACTTCTATCTCTTCATGATTCTATCTTCCATCATCTTCGACTCCTGTTCCACAATAGGGTATTCCAACAGTTTATGTGGATCTAGCGGCCTTCAGCGATCAGACTGGAATAGGTATATTTATAGAACCCTAACAAATTTTTATACCAACATTTATTTTCATTATAAAATTTTTTGATAAAATATTTGTTTTTGTTTCTTGACGGATACATCAACTTATAGGAGGTGGGAGCGGGGACGTACAAGCATGTGTGTGGTGTGGAACTTCCGCACATAAGTAATGGTGGATTACAATGAAGACAATCAAATGGTTGATAAAATAGGGCAGCAATGTCGGAGTTTTTTGGGGACGCATGCCAAATACTCCGACATCATTCCCATCAGCATGGTATCATGGAGAATGTTTCCACAATAGGTCAAGGAGAGATCTTGGGTAGAGATATGGGTAAAAGAATCTGTTTCATTTAATTCCATGAATTATTTTTGTATTTATATGAATTAATATTTTGGTGGCAGCTTCGATTTAATTTTCCCAATGGTGAGGGTGCACGATCGGCATATCTAAAGGATTTAGGTGAGCATTGTAGAGCCTAAAAGCTTGAGTTATATATTAGATAGTGTGATAGAGTAGGTACTGAGTTAGAGGCGGTACCAGTTGTGGATGATAGTCCTATTGAGCAGTATCGGCAGATGATTACTCATTGGACGACTACTCAGTTTAAGGTATTAATTACATTTGTTGTATTTAAATAATAACTTTCATGTTTTGCATTAATATTATCCATTTCATTATCAAATTTTATTTATGAATCATCTAGAAAAAATAAAAAAAAAACATTAATGCAAAAAACATACCTCCACACACCGGGACGTACTATGATTCCAGATCATGAGAGGAAGCTGGTATGACAATTGTTTATAAGTTTACTTTAGGAATAACAGTTTATTTTGTTTCCAAAATTATTTAATCGTCTTATAAAGTTTTCATATAACTTTAGTTTTCAATTTCATTATAGAGGCAAAAACAAAATATTGAAGGACGTGTGTCTCGAGAAAAACTGTTTTTCTTGTGTAGACCGAAAAAGGATGGAAGTGTCGTCAACGAACTGACTCAACACTAGATTGTAAGTTTTAATCTATTGATTTTATATTTTAATATATATTTTGTAACTTAATAACATATTTATATTTGTGACAGGCTACTTTAGAGGCCCTCTATGCCCAAGAACTAGACAATTTTGGGCCAACTGATAACTTACATCAGGTGTTGGGAGAAGAGAATTCTGGAAGAGAATTCTGCCGACCTAGGATAGCCCCGACGAAGTGTTGGCCCTCCTCAGGTATGAGTTGTAGTGCCACCGAGCTGAAGAAAGTTAGGTCACAGGCAGAACAGGCTGAAAAAAGGGCCATAGAGATGGAATAATAGTCTCGTAGGGAAAACAGTGCATTTAAGAAATTTATTTATGTTATACATCCAACACTTCTACCAGAGTCCAACCCAGCATTTGATGAATATATGTCATCAATACATTATATATATGGTGCACCATGTGGCGGTTCTAGTTTTGGTCAAGATGATGTCTAGCCTAATGATGATGATGGAGAGAAGTTTGATGCGGATGAGGAGGGAGAGGAGGAGGGAGTGGTGGAGGAGGAGGGTGAGGCGGAGGGCGAGGGCGAGGAGGAGGGCGTTGAGGAGGACGGGGACAATGATGAGGACAATGATGGACACAAGGATGAGGGTGATGATGATGGTGATGATAGTTATGATGAAGGTGATGAATATGTTATTTAGGATTATTCCATTTTTGTATTTCTTGAATTATATGAATGTCTTTGTAATATTATTATCTCCTGCTCATCAAATGCATGTGATTATATACTTTAAATTGAATAAAAAGCCTTGTTGTACATTCTCCATGTTATGTGAATTATGCCTTGTTTGATTTGGTTTACTTGCCAATTATTAGGATAATACATGGGATACATGTTAAGGACTCATGTACAGACTCATCATGCTCAGGGAATTTAGACTTTAAATTCTCGGATGAATGCTTTGGTTTCTAGGTGAGGGCTATCAGGATGGTTTCTATTACTCATGAGTGATATTGGTTTATTGAAGATAAACTGGGGACATTTCTGTTTTGCAAGATGGTAATACCATGCCTCAGGTGATACCTGGTACCCTATGTGAGATAATTGGCAAGTAAGACCACCTAAATACGAGACGCGGTGTGGGCGACACCAATCGAAGTGACGTGTACGAGTCAACCCCGTCTATATCTGAGGCGTTGTGTGGCTGGGATTTTAAGTGAAAAGAACAACTGGCATATGAAAAAAAAACCAAATGCATTTCGATTCTATAGATACATTATCACAACGATCCATGGGTCGTATGTGACGTGTATGAGTCAACCCCAGCTCAATCCGAGTCACGGTGTGGTCGGGATCACTCTAAGTGTATCACTTTTGTTTAAAATGGAAAACAATTTATGTACATATGGAAAACTAACCAAACACATTCAGTTTTTATTGAAACTTTAGAAGAACGATCCATGGGTCATATGTGATGTGTGTGAGTCAACATCACCTCAATACAAGGGGTGGTGTGGCCGACACCACTCAAAGTGTCTCTCTTTTGTTTAAAATGGACTTCATTTTAAGTGAAAACAACTACTAGCATATGGAAAACCAACCAAATAGATTCTAATTCTGTTGATACATTAGCACAACGATCCATGGGTCATATGTGACATGTACAAGTCAACCCTGCATTAATCTGAGGAGCGGTGTGGCCGACTCCATTCATAGTGTCTCTCTTTTGTTTAAAATGGACATCATATTTTGTGAAAACAATAAGTGGCATACAAAAAACTAACCAAATTCACTTGGACTATGTTGATGCTTTAGAAAAACGGTCCATGGGACAAATGTGATGTGTAGGAGTCAACCCTGCCTCAATCCGAGGCACGGTGTGTCCGGGATTACTCTAAGAGTCTTTCTTTTGTTTAAAATGGACAACATTTTATGTACATACAGAAAACTGAAAAAATAGATTCTAATAGTGTTTATAATTTATAAAAATGATCCATGGGTCATATGTGACATGTATGAATCAACTCTGCCTCAATATAAGGCGTGGTGTGGCCGGAACCACTCAAAGTGTCTTTCTTATATTTCAAAAGGAATTCATTTTAAGTGAAAACATAAACTGGCATACGGAAAACCAACCAAACGCATTCGAATTATGTTGATACTTTAGGAAAATGATCCATAGGTAATTTGAGACGAGTATGAGTCAACCCCATATAAATCCAATGCGTGGTGTAGCCGGTACCACTCTAATTGTGTCTCTTTTTTTAAAAAATTGACAAGATTAGAAGTGAAAAGAACAACTGGAATACGAAAAACTAACCAATGATTTCAGAATCTGTTGAAACATTAGGACAACAACCCATAAGTCATATGTGACATGTACAAGTCAACTGCGCCTCAATTTGAGTTGTGGTGTGGCTGACACCAACCAAAGTGTCTCCCTTATGTTTAAAATGGATAACATTTTAAGTACATGCAGATAACAGACCAAACGGATTTTGATTATTTTGATACTTTAGCACAATGATCCATGGATCATTTGTGTCATGTAAGAGTCAACCCTGCCTCAATATATGGCGCGGTGTGGCCGGCACCACTCAAAGTGTCCCTCTTTTAGTTAAAAAGAACTTCATTTTAAGTGAAAACAACAACTGACCTAAGAAAAATAGACCAAATGGATTCTGATTGTGTTGATATTTTAAGACAATGATCCATGGGTCATTTGAGAAGTGTATGAGTCAACCCCGTCTTAATCTGAGGCATGGTGTGGCCGATACCACTCTAATTGTGTCTATTTTGTTTAAAATGGACAGGATTATAAGTGAAAAGAACAACTATCATTCGAACTGAAAAAACGCATTCATAATCTTTTGAAACAATATAAAAACCATCCATGGGATATATGTGATGTGTACAAGTCAACAGCGCCTCAATCCGGGCTGTTTTGTGGCCAGCACCACCCAAAATGTCTCTCTTATGTTTAAAATGGACTACATTTTATGTACATACAAAAAACTGAGCAAACAGATTCTGATTGTATTGATACTTTATGATAACAATCCGTGGCTCATTTGTGAAATTTATGAGTCAACCCCGCCTCAATATGAGGTGCGGTGTGGCCGGCACCACCCAAAGTGTCTCTCTTTTATTTAAAAAGCTCTTCATTTTAAGTGAAAACCACAACTGACATACATAAAACCGACCAAATGGATTTTTATTGTGTTTATAGTTTAGGAAAATGATCCATTGGTCATTTGTGACGTGTATGAGTCAACCCCACCTCAATCCGAGGTGTGGTGTGGCCGGAACCACTCAAAGAGTCTCTCTTTTATTTGAAAAGCACACCATTTTCAGCGAATAGAACAACTGGCATATGGAAAACCCACCAAACGCATTCGAATTATATTGATACATTATCACAAAAATCCATGGGTTATATGTGATGTGTACAAGCCAACCCGAGCTCAATCCAAGGTGTGGTGTGTTCGGGATCACTCTAAGTGTCTCTCTTTTGTTTAAATTTGACAACATTTTATGTACATATAGGAAACCGACCAAATGCATTCGGTTTCCATTGAAACTTTAGGATAAAGGTCCATGGGTCACGTGAGACATGTACGAGTCAACCTAGACTCAATACAAGGTGTGGTGTGGCCGACACCACTCAATGTGTCTCCCTTTTGTTTAAAATGGACCTCATTTTAAGTGAAAATAACAACTAGCATATAGAAAACCAACGAAAGAGATTCTGATTGTGTTGATACTTTAGAAAAATGATCCATGGGTCATATGTGATGTGTAAGAGTAAACCCCGCCTCGATCCAAGGTGTGGTGTGGCTAACACAATTCATAAAGTCTCTCTTTTGTTTAAAATGGACATCATTTTATGTGAAAACAACAACTAATGTACGAAAAACTAACCAAATGCATTCAGAATGTGTTTATGGTTTAGGAAAATGATCCACTAGTCATATCTGACGTGTACGTGTCAACCACACCTCAATCTGAGGCATAGTATGGCCGGGATCACTCTAAGTGTCTCTCTTTTGTTCAAAATGGACAAAATTTTAAGCACATACAGAAAACTGATCAAATGGATTCTGAATGTGTTCATACTTTATAAAAATGAACCATGGTTCATTTGAGACATGTACGAGTCATCACCGTCTAAATCAGAGGTGCGGTGTGGCCAGTACCACTCTAACTGTGTCTCTTTTGTTTAAAATGGACAAGATTACAAGTGAAAAGAACAACAGGCATACAAAAAACCAACCAAACGCAATCAGAATCCGTTGATACTTTAGGAAAATGATCCATGGGTCATATGTGACATGTACGATTCAACTCAACCTCAATACGAGTTGTGGTGTGACTGGTACCACTCAAAGTTCCTCTCTTTAGTTTAAAATGGACTTCATTTTAAGTAAAAACAACAACTGACATACAGAAAACAGACCAAATGAATTTAGATTATATTCAACCTTTAGTAAAATGATCTATGGGTCTTTTTTGACGTTTACAAGTCAACCCCGACTCAATCAAAGTCACGGTGTGGCTGGAACCACTCAAAGTATCTCTCTTTCATTTAAAATGGACTTCATTTTAAGTGAAAATAATAAATGACATATGGAAAACCGACCAAAAACATTCGGATACCGTTGAAACAATATGAAAATGATCCATGGGTCATATGTGACGTGTACGAGTCATCCTTGCCTCAATTCGAGGCATGATGGGGCCGACACCACTCAAAGTGTCTTGCATTTATTTGAAATGGACAACATTTTAATTGAAAACAATTACTGGCATACAGAAAACTGACCAAATGAATATTGAATGTGTTGAAAGTTTAGAACAATGATCAATGGGTCATATGTGACGTGCAAAAGTCAACCCTTCCTTAATCCAAGGCATTGTGTGACCAGCACCACTCAAAGTGTCTCATTTTATTTTGAAATGAACATCATTTTAATTGAAAACAACAACTGAAATACGGAAAACCAACCAAATGCATTTGAATGTGTTTATGCTTATAGAAAATGATACATGGGTCATATGTGACATTACAAGTCAAACCCACCTCAATACGAGGTGTGGTGTTGCTGGCACCACTCAAAGTGTCTTTCTTTTCTTTAAAATGGACATCATTTTAAGTGAAACAACAACTGATATACAAAAAACCAACCAAACGCATTCAGATTCCATTTAAAATTTAGGAAAATGATCCATGGGTTATATTTGATGTTTATGAGTCAATCCCACCTAAACCCAAGGCGCAGTGTGGTTTTCACAACTCTAAGTGTCTCAGTTTTATTTTAAATGGACAACATTTTAAGTGAAAAGTAAAACTAGCATATGGAAAACCAACCAAACGAATTATTCTTCTGTTGAAACTTTAGTACAACAATCCATGGGTCATATTCGATGCGTACGAGTCAACCTCAACCCATTCTGAGGCACGGTGTAGCCAGAACCACTCAATGTGTCTCTCTTCTCTTTCAAAAGAACATCATTTTAAGTGAAAACAAAAACTTGCATATGAAAAACTGACTAAACGCATTCATATTCCATTGAAACATTAGGAAAAAGATCTATGATTCATATGTGACGTGTACGAGTCAAACCAGTCTCAATACGAGGCCCATTGTGGCCGGAACCACTCAAAGTGTCGGACGTTTATTTGAAATGGACAACATTTTAATTGAAAACAGCTACTGGCATACGGAAAACTGACCAAACACTTTTTGAATTTGTTGAAACATTAGGAAAATGATAAATGAGTCATATGTGACTTGTATGAGTTAACCCTTCTTTAATCAAAGGCATGGTGTGGCCGACACCACTCAAAGTGTCTCATTTTTTTTTTGAAATGAACAACATTTTAAGTGAAAACAATAACTGACATATGAAAAACCAACCAGACGCTTTCAGAATATGTTGATACAATAGGAAAATGATCCATGGGTCATATATTATGTGTACGAGTCAACCCCCCTCAATTAAAAGCACGGTGTTTCTAGTATCACTCCAAGTGTTTGTATTTTGTTTAAAATGGACATCATTTTTCGTAAAAACAACTGGTATACGAAAAACTGAACAAACCTATTTGGATTATATTAATACTTATTCAGTTTTTTATGTATTTTATTGATAATTGATAATATATTTATGTATTTATTCAATTATGAATTGAATTCTGGATTCCACATATAATTTTCATCTAAAATTTAAATCGAATTCTAAATCAATTATGTATGTTTATAATTACATTATGAATTATGATTTAATTATGGATGTGTATAGTTCAAGAATGAATTATATGTTAAAGGTGCATGAATTTGTTCTCTATATGTATGTCTTAGTTTGTTACTGTAGGTGTTGAAATAGGAAAGGAGCAGAATGGACATCATTAGAGGCTCCTGTGCAAATTGCAGGCTGCTGTGAAATTTTCACAGCATAGCCTATGCAAATGGTTTGAAACCATTGGGAAAGGTTTCTAGGTATTTTTTTCCCAACGGTTTAATGAGAACCATTGTAAAAACCCATTCCGAATGGTTAATAAACCATTGGGAAAGAGTTTATTTCCTTATTTTTACCAACGGTTTTGTGTAAACCATTAGTAAAATTTATGCCAATGGTTGGAAAAACAGTTGGAATAGGTTAATTTTACTAACATATACCAACGTTTCTTTGTAAACTGTTGGGATAGGTTTTCCCAACAGCTTACTTCACTACGGTTTGAAAAACCGTTGGTATCACATATACCAGCGGTTCTGCAGGCTTTCCCAATGGTTCTGAACCATTGGGAATGACCCCAATTCCTGTAGTGTATATTCATACATATGATATAATTTGGGTATTGTATTCTATATAATATAATATACAACAAGTTATGAACAAAATTGTTCAGGCACTACCAAGAGATGAGGTAGGTAGGTATAGAACTTGATAGTTACTATTTGAGAAGCACCCATCCTTTAATGGTATGTGGGATCCCCAAGAGGAATAATGCATTTTTGAAATTATTTATCATGTATTCCACTTCCAAGAAACACATGTGCCTATAATGTTTATGTCTTCAATGTTCAAGATCTAGTTTCCCTAAAGAAGTGGTGCAAATCTATTGTATAAGAAAATAATTTCACAAGCATGGATAAAAATATTTTCATGACCCTCAACTTCAATCAGTTATATATATATATATATATATATATAATGATGATATTAAAGTCTCTATATTTGATCTATTTATTGTATAAATAGAATTTTCTTAGGTAATAAACTAATCAGTTTGCAACGCTGGTTCTTCGTTCAATGTAAGTTGACAAAAATGATATTCAGATAACTATAAAATACATTCAAGGATTGTGAAAGAATATCTTATCACAAGTATATATATTTAATCATAACACCTATGCTGTTAGGTTTGATAGGGAGATAACAATATAAATTGACATGATGTGAATGATTGGATTCTCTATCTTCTATTAACCACCAATAACCAATTTCAACATTACATTGGGGATGAAGGGAAACATTCATTATAATTTCAAGGGCTATTGAGGTGATTATCATTAGTGGGGACCCTATTCACCCCCATAAATTGGTAGTAGTTTTCCCTTACACTAATATCATTACATTAATATATGTCACAATGGACTTTCTTATCCTCCAACTGTAATGGTTTGTAATATTTTTTACCACAGAGGCCATAAATAATGGTTATTCTAGGCCTTGTCCATTCCCATAATCGGTTTGTGGATCTTCATCCCCAATGATCACAATAGTGTAGTCCGATGCATCATTGTCCAGATGGATCTCCCTGTGGGACTCATGAGTAAAGAAAAATTACACAGTAGATCAGTTTCTAGTTGAGGTGGGATTCTGTCAAAATGACATAAATAAATAGATTCTTTGTACCAATGTCTATAGAAACATATCTCTCTGATATATGTGTATCTCACTCATTTACATCTTATTGTTTTTCTAACATGTCAGAACATCCAAGGGATATGATATCATTTTTTTATGTTAGATACATATCATAGAATGAGGAAGGAGAAGGGGATTTACTGTTTAATTTGTTCTTTCTTAATTTTTAACATAGGGTTAGTCTATTATATCTTGGTAAAATATCTACATCATTTTTTTAATCATCATGGTGGATTGAATTATTTATCATCATGCTAATATAGATTATTATGATCAGTGTTTTTCATTCTCAACTACTTATCAAAGCTCTTATGAGTTTGGGTAGAGTGGGATATGGGTTTTCGACTTGCATGACCATCCAAACTAGGATTCAAGAGTATTTTTGTACACCGTTGTAGTAAATCCTACTAAAATTTCATATACTTTTTATATTACCATGGTTATTCCGGATATCCCAGATGTTTTCCAAGATTAATTTTCAAGTCTTCCTCTAGATCAGGATATGGATTTTCCAATTCATCAGCTGTCATGTATGGAACCAATTTATATACCCTCTTATAGCATGGATTTATCTTAGCTAAAAGAGATCAGGATCTAGTTGACGATGTGAGGGATAATGGTTTTGTTCACCCCCAGTGTTTCTTTATTGTCATCTGTCATGCTGTTTCTTGATAAGTTTATTCATGAATATTAAAGAGTTGAAGTGGGTAATTATTATGAATATATACCATTGGCCCCATCTGGATTACATATTAGATCAATTGAACGGGGACACTAATTTTTCAATATCAGTCTTTAGTCAGTTTATAATAATCTCAAGGTTCATGTGTCTCATATTCTAAAGACACTTTTCAAGATATGTTATTTCCATTATAAATATCTTATTACTTCTTTTGGTTTGAATTATTCTCCAATATTGATTTTGGATTAAATGAATTGGGTATTCAATATATATCTCAACCCATTTTATGACTTTTCTTAATGATATCTTGGTTTTATTTAGATCTAAGTGTTATTATGAGGACAACATAAATTTAGTTTGGGTAATCATGTGAAGACATTAAATTTATAGAGAATTAATTAAATAAAATCTTTGTATACAATATGTGAAATTATTATGGAACATGATTTTAGAACATATAATTTTAGAAGACTCTCAGAAGGTGAAGGTTTTCATATCATGGGAAGAAATATAAAATTTCATTAATATTTGGATGTTATTATTTATTACTAGATATTATTTATGGTTATTCAAGGATTTATCTATGTTGGAATCACCAATTATTGATCTTATGCTTAATTGGATAACGATAAATTAGGATATTCAATGTCAGGAATCTTCTATTGAGTTAAAATGGATTCTATCATCTTCCCCTATTCTTATCCTACTAAAACGTAGAAAGGGTTTTTTGGTGTTTTAAGATGCTTATGGTGTTTATCTGGTTTGTGTACATATGAAATCTGATATTTTTGACACATATGGATCTAATAAAATATTTTCATTATAGAAAATTTACCCCACATATGATATGAATATTTATTTATTAATGGATGATCTTATATATTGGTGGCATTATATTTTTAGAGAGAGGTTCATGGTCTTTTGGGACAATAAGAGTCTGGGTCATATATTTTCTTAGAGTTAAATGAATATCATACATAGGTGGTGGGTGGAATATTATTAGAAGATTGATCATCAAAATTATTATAACCTATGGGTGAATTTCATTGTTGACACTCTTGGAAGGAATGTTCCAACATGAGCTATCATACAATAAAAAGAAGATTAGATCCTTATGGTTATTTCAATTAGTTTTATATGAATATACAGGATGATGATTATGGAATCATTCTAGAAATTCATAAGTTGTAAACATCTCTCCTTGATTCAACTCTAGAGGTTCTGTAATAGTATTAGGTGTTAGAAGAATCAGGGAAACATTTTAAAGTAGGGATATAGTTTCTGATTGTTCTCTCCCTTACGATGGTATTCCTCACTCCAAAAAACTTTTACCTGGTCTTTCCAACCATGAGAAATTCAGTAATGCGTGATTTTTATAATTATTCATGATTTATTCACCCTATAACTCTAAAGACCTGTTATAACATGAGAAACCATTTCATGTGTATGGGTAGAATGTGTGACATTTCTGATTATATATCCCATTGTTACCACATAAAATGATAATGTTAAAGCACATAAATTCTTCTAGTATACTCCATCCTCTTCTATTTGGTAACAGGATGAGGTGTTTTGAGACTTAATTGTTATATTTTCATGGATTACCCAAGACAATAATGAAATATTTGTAATAACTAATTTGTGGAATAAATTATCTCATTTTTTTATCATTGAAACACTATATATGAGTGTCTCTATAATTTTTATGCACAAGATATTATAATGTTTCAAGGGGTTTTGAAAACCATTGTTTCATTAGGTGATAATATTTTTTTCAATGTTTCTTTAATGTAATGTTTATGTTTGAATTTTTATATAAATAAATAAATTATTTATTATCAAGTGTTTTTAGGGATTTAAATTATTTACACATAATCTCCCCATTTATTAACTCTCAATTTTGTTAGATGATCTTTGTAAAGGTTAATAATCTCAATTTCCATTCTTTCAGACATATGTTATTTATATACACATATATTTATTGTGAGGTATTTAGAATTTAATTTTTTCATGTTATATAATTTATATACTTTTCTAATGGTATTAAAGGGATTATTATATTTAATACATCCATGGGGATTATAATTAACGTGTCACCAAAGTGGAAAAGGATTTATGTTATAATGTATCTTATTTTGGGATTGTTTGTGTACAAGATTAATTTGGAGGAAATAACATGATATAATATTATTTATCCAAATATATTTTCATATTATCTTGTCATAATATGGTTGACATGTTTATCTTCAATTTCAAAATTTATTTATATAAGAAACATCAATAATTTCATTTTAATGTGATACATATCTTCTATTTTCTTATAAATCGATAACCATTCTCATTATAAATAATGTTGACTAAAATGTATTCAATAAATTTTTTCTGGAAATAAATGATTTCATAAATCCCTTTTACATTATATTTAGAGTTATTTTAAATTTTTCTAGAATTAAATTGCATAACATTTTCTAAATGGGCCACTGTGACTCCCTTTTGCAAAATGTTTGGAAAACAATGTTTATCTCTAAAATTTATGACCTAAATAGATTTTTCTATCTTCATTTCCATTATTTTCCCTGATATTTATATATTTTTTATTTTTTTGAAAGAAATATTTTTTCAAAATAGTTTCTGAATATTTAGTTTTAAAAAGTGAATCTCAAAATGAAATATTTTTCCCTCAAACAAATTTAATGATATTTTAATGGTATTTTCATTCATCTATGACAAAACCCTTACTGTTACATTCACTCTTTTAATGATAAATGGTATTGATACCATTATTTTTTTTCTATGGATGAATTATGGGACTACCATGGATCCCATTTCATTTCCCTCGCTTAATCATGTATCAAAAATATTTTTTTTGACCCATTTTCTTATTCATCGGCTAATTATATTTCAAAGAGATTATTGTGGAACGTATTTATTTTCTAGGGGTAAAACATGTTTCAATGATATTATTGTGGAGACCATTTGATTCAATGAGATTTTCTTGGAACCCATTTAGTTTCTACAAGATAATCATTTTCAAGGACATTTTTATGAAACTCATTTCTTTTCAACGGGTCAATCTTGTTTCAAAGTGATTTTTATAGAAACAATTTCTATTCTAAATATTAATCTTGTTTTAAATGGATTATTATGGAACCTATGTATTTTCCAAGGGTTAATCAAGTTGAAAAAAATAATTAAAATTATTTCAACATGTTTGTGATGAATTGAATTATTGATGTTCTTTATTCATGAAATGATTCTTTAACATTGTTCATAATGATGGGTGATTCATTAATAATCCTTGTACGGGTGGTTCCTTTATAATACAAGAATGGGTTGTTAAATTATTCCCCTTTGATGGGTGGTTCCATGATAATATAAGGATGGGTGGGTCTATTATTTCTATCTATTAAATTGGTTACTCTATAGATGGATGTCAACCATATTTGTTATTCCATTTATGAGAAGTTATATGAAGATAATTTTACAAGAAACCTATATGTTTTATCAATTATTTATAAGGGTTTATAATGTTTCTTCTTATCATTATTTATAAATAAGGACCCATGATTATTTATTCTAATGAACATTTCCTTTGTAAAATCCTTATTCCATGTTTTCATGTCGGATGATATATGTTTTGTTGGTTAGGGATATTATTATGGTAAACCCATGCAAATGATTATTACATCATACCTTAGTGTACATCATATTCTCCATGTGGACATTCAATTGATAATGATTATGTTTACCCTTACTCGTTATTTGATCTCACCATTCTTATGTTTTTTCCCATGTTATAAATATTACGGTTAAATGAATTATGTCTAGAAGGGTTTCATATAGATGATGATGATGAAGTAATGTGAAATATTGAATGATTATTTAGAAGGGATATATTCTCATTTAAATACATGAGGGGTTTTTTATATAAGAGTTTATCCTCAATCTCTAAAACACTAAAACTATATTGTCCTTGATCATGTATGTGATCCAATTTTTTCTTTTGATGTTTTGGGGTTTGTATGGAAATAATTTAGTCATCACTATTGGTATCAAATATGGAAATGTAAATATCCTATCTTTTTCACTAGAATTGATAGTGTGGGTTTTGGGTTTTTCTAATAGATTTTTGGAGAAAAGTTTGGATAACATTGGATATTATTATGTTCTAATATAAGTATATCATAAGAGTTACCGATACAATCATTGGTCTATATGAGTAAAGACAATCCTAACTTAAATGTCTTATTGACCACTTTGAGGTTTTATGTGTTGAGATTATAATGTGATTGCTGGAATTTTAGGATACTTGTATCAAATTGATTTATTTATAAATATTTTGTTTAATGTAATTTATTGAATTAAAATTTCATGATATATTTTTAAGGTGTTGATTTCCATTAGGGTTTATTTAATATTGGGTATTGGGGTAGTTAGTGTAACACCATGAGATTTTATGAAAGATTTTATTTTCAATTAAAAATAATTTTCCTTAAATGATTTCTTGCATGAAACATTGAGTTAAGATTGAGGTGTATATAAACCTGAGTTATCATAGAATACATGAAATTTTTTTTAACAAAACCATTATATATTATTAACATAGTTATTTAAACACTACTGTTATATCTTAGAAATTAATCCTTGAGTAGTGAATATAAATAAAATATTGATCATATATATAATGGTTTTATATTATCAAATCCAATTGATAAGAAAAGTACTTAATTTACATCAATGTCTTATCTATTCTAAAAATACTATTTTCGCAAAAAATACGATTTATATATTTTTGGGAAAGATAAAAAAAAGTTATTTAAACAATTAAGAATTTAATATTGGAAATATGTAACAACCCAAGATTTTATAAGATATGTTCCTTTTAATTTCTTTTATATCTTCTGTTGTACGCTACACCAAAATTATCTTGAGCTATACGTAACACCATATTAGCTTGCAGTATACGCAACACTAATCTTGGATCGTGTTACACGAAATTTCATGTTTGTTTGATAGTAGTTATTCTACACAAAATTGAGTGTATATATATATATATATTCAATGTATAAATGAAATATGGTTGGATTCTGTTATAAAAAACAACAAAGGAGTCTTTCACAACACACAACCCTGACTTGGCTTGCATTACAGGCAATCGCGACCTTCCTCGATAGCGTGTGTAGTACACAATACTGGGTTTCACTAAAAAATGATATATTGTTTTAATATTATTATGGACTAGCCGTTATAAATAGTATTAACCAAATTTTCAATTTTATAATGTTATTATTCATCTTACATATTTTCTAGAACATGGTATGAGGAAAAAATAATTTTTTCGGGTAAAATAAGTATTTTTGAAAAAATGAAGTTTTTGCCGCCTTTTGATGGAGCACCCACTTTCAATATAGTATTTGACATGTATATAAGTTCAATTTGACAAAATAAAATTCTTCCTTGGAATGATGATATAAAAATTTAATTTTTATAAAATTTTCATTTTATTCTGATAACTTTCATATTTTGATGAATAGAAAAACACACTATATTTTAATTAAAAACAACTTTTTTCATGGCAATAATTTATATGGTTAGATAATAATTTTTATTGGTATTAAAGTATAATTAGAATATATTTTTAACATTTAATCCAATGATGGTCATTTGAATTAATTTCACTTTGAATTTGGACATAAACAAGTGTCGATCTTTTGATAGTTATTGTTTATTAAAAACACGCTATTTGTTTTGATTAAAAGAATTAATTTTAAAATTAATCAATGCAACTTATATGTTTTGAACTTGGAAAAATATATATCATTTTGAATTCATAATATCAAATATAGCTTAGGCTGAATTTTTGGTATTTTTCTGAAAAACATCAATTTTTGATGAATAGTGAAAACACTAAGTTTTTTTGATAAAACCAACATTTCATTTAAATAATAATTTATTATATTTAAATTTTTTTCAGTAAAAATGTATACATAATACTTATATAAGTTAAATTAAATTATTTGGAGTCATATTATAATAATTTTAGATTTATAAAAATTGTATTGAACTTTTCACCATCTTTTACCCACCTCCTAAGAGCTTTTTCAATTGTTCATAAAACATAATTTTAACACATCTGTGAGTTGAATCTTGAAAATCCGAGAGACACGGTTAATATCAGGGATTAGAATTTGGTTCAATAAGATAAAAATAAATTTTGGTCAATAGTATCTTTTTACTTTTATTTACCACGGTTAAAAGTAAATAGGGTAATTCAAGGTTAAAAGAATATTATAATAATTTAAATTTATCTTAACACTTGTCCAAAATTTATTGGATGTGTAATGTCCGACCATGGGCATCCTTGGGTTGATTTTGGAACCCCATGGAGCCACTTAAGAAAGACAATGACACATTAGACTAATTAATTTAATGTAAAGGCGAAATTGACATTAACAAAAATCTTTTAGTAAATTAATTTTTATATGGTGGTATATAAGTCATATTTTAGACTATAAATATTAATTATAAGGATAAAAATATTACCTACATCGTGGTATTTTTTTCATAATTTTTAGACATCAAGTGAATTAAATTAATTTTGACATAATAATGATGCAGTATTTACTTCATTAATAAATGATTTAAATAAATAAGATTATAATGACTAAAATATTATCCAAACATATCCAATTCTGATTGGATGATTTTATTTCTACCATGAGTCATCTTATCATCATACCTAATTATTTCTGGTCTTTTTGAAACCAAAGATATGTTTATAATAGAATAATATTTTCACACTTTCCAAAAGCGCCCCTCCTCCCCCTTATAAAAGGAGACCATTTCTATCCACTTCCTCAGACCTCTAAAGCCAGTTGGATCATACAAACTCTGCACAATTAATCTACCTACATCCCTATACTCCCACTAGAAGCCTTAAATTAGACAGAAGGAACTTCAAGAAGTCCTTTTTCTTCAAAACATAGAAAGTTACCCAAATTTAAGGTAATAGTTTCTCTTAAGTTGTTTTCTTTTATTCTACTTCTCCAACCCCTAAACTCTTTTTAATCCTTTCATTTGTAACAACAGAAGTATCCTAAATATACTTAGATTTTTTAATGATAAGGATTCGAACTCCACTTACACACACCTCGATCTAATGTATGCAGAACATAATGTTTCTGTGGATGGAAAACTAACGCCTCACGAAATGATGATTGTTGGATTTTCTCGTACCGCCTCTCATGGTGGCCATTATGATGGAAATTTATTCATATATGATATATATTATTTTTATAATTTCATTATTTTTCTTTTATTCCCAATTATATCAAGCCTTTATGGTTTCCATAGTCAGTAAATATGATAATCTCATTTGAGGAAGTGCGGAATACCGCCCCCTCAAAGTGATGTGATTCGTTAATACCTTATGTGGGATGTATAAAGGATGTGGTTAATGATATTATATATGATATAATACTGGAATTATATTATAACTATGTTTAATTATGTTTTAATTCCATTAAAATAATAAATAGAAATGAAAGTAGCATTCATGTGTATGTACGGCTTACCATCTCCATGAACGGTGCATTTCATTTCTTACCTCTATATGTTATGTAATATTATAAATACATGTATATTCTGGATATATAATGAATATATATGATATATAAATCATTATTTACATTATTTATGTAAGTATATCATGATATAACCAATAATAACATCAAGAACAACAAGTCCAAACACGTACAATAAATAAGATGATTTTACCCAAAACGTGGCTTTAACATGGGATTTACAAAAAAGTGGGTAATATAAAGTCATAAGTGAAACATATATGATATCATAACAATGAATATTATTATTTAATAAGTCAATGACATTATTTAAATCATTATACAGGAGGATCAGATACGTACGAAGCATATCAGACCTAAGGCAAGGGATAACTTTTCAAATCTCGTTTTTATCCGAGATTGTTTATTCGAAAGTATTTTCTGGGGTTATTGTCATCATCCAAGCCCATGTTTTCTAAAAATGTTTTTATGTACTATGAAAGACATTTTTACCCATTTCGGACTTTTACCACATGTTATGAAAGGAATATTTATATTTTTTACCATATGAGAAATTTTTTGACTTTTCCGACAAAAGTACGAGAAGAATGTTATTTTTAAACTTATACGGCGTGAACAGATTTTTACAATTTTCATAACCCCTCATTTTCATGAAGCATACTCAATACGATTTTATGACTATTTTTTAAAAAATACTTTTCTTTTAAAATTTCATGGAATTTAGTGAAAAGAAAATGATTTTGAAGAAGAAAGGATATTTTCCCCAAGAATTCATTTAAAGTGCTTTATCAAAACCATTTTCAAAATAAGATGACATTATTTCATATGTGTATGTTTCAAGTAGAATGTCTCTATGATTTATATGGTTTAAATTTTCTTATGATGAAATATACATTTGTTTTATATGTATTATGCGATGATGGGATGATGTTTATGAAACCCATTTTATTCTTTGGGTTATGATGAATGTTTTATGTTTATTTTGTGGAACAAGTAAAAATGATTTAATTATGAGATGGGTGGGACCTATATCTACCTAAAATTCATTTGGTAAAGATTTATATCTCATGATATTTACATGGATGAAACATAAAGTAAATACTGTTCAGTAATACAGGGCTAGAACGGCATGTAAACCCGGTTCAGTAAGGGACTTTGTCCACTAAGATGGTCTTGGAAGCAATGCCTTTGCTACTATGGAAATCACATCATGTTCTTATTGTTTTTACACAATTGAATGTTTTATTCCCATGCTATTTTATCATTATTGATGTTCCATTATGATATATTCCTTATGTACTTCCATGTTTTATATCATTTTCTCAATATTTTCATGTTTAAACATTATGGTTATGTTTTTAATTTCAAATGTATATGGTTTGTTTTATTTTCTCCATGATTACCCTTACTGAGAATTTTATCTCACCGTTTATATGTTTTCTTTTACCTAGGATATAATGAAAGATTTAGGTAATAAATCAAAAAGGTTAAGATCTTTATGGGAGATGTTAAAGATCATTCACCACGATTAGATGATTATATTCCGAGGTTCCAAAATCACTAAACTATTACAGTCCATGAGTGTCGGTTTCTGTTATGTATTAATTATTCCGCAAACTTAATGTAATGTCCATGTACCTCAAGCTTTGGGTCTCTAAGAAATAAATATTTTTAAATTATCTTATGGTAATTTTATTACTTTTGTATGAAATGTTTCAATTTTGGATGGTAGTGAAAATTACTGAATTGTTATTGAAAACATCTTTTTCTGTAAATTTTTTATAATTTCAAATTCAATTTTAAATTGGTTTCCATCTATAAATACATAAATTATAAATATATAAGCATAATATTGGTCATTGAAATCAATTTCATGTTTTATTTTTAAATAAAAATGTGTCAATATTTTTTTCTTCTTTACTTTAAAACCCCACTTTCTCAACATATCGAAACCTACATTATAATGATTTAAATTATGTTATAGATTTTTCTAGAATCATAATACTTTTTATTATAACATTTATGATCATATTTTTATCTGTTTGTTGTTGTCATTTCATTGTTACTCGTTATTTATGTATTTACTACTTTATGATCTTCTGCATGTTTTGTGGAATAAGTTCTAATTACTCTTTTTTAGGTTATAGTTATATAATTTTCAGATTTATATTAGTATAATATATATCATATTTTTTCATCCAATTCATGAATACAATCATGTTTTAATGACGATCATTTAGAATGAATCACATTACATCGTGGAGATGGTAGGTTGTAAGTACGCATGAGCAGTGATTTCATTATTCATAGGGTGGATAGAAGGTGAAATATGGTTTTTTAATCATTATAATGACATATCAGTATATTAATGAATATTAAGTTATTACTTTTTAATGAAACAACTAATGAAGAGGAATTAGGAGAACAAAAAAGTTTGAAAGAATCAGTAGATGAGATTACCTCTTTCTCGACATGCTTCCTCTAAATCTCTTCTTAGAGAAATAGTGTGGGCCTTTGAAGATGACCAGAACCTCTAGAATTAAAATAGATAATTTTAGAAGGAAAAGGGTAGGTGTTGGCCAAGCTTGAAGCCTCAAAATGAAGGGAATTGGTGAGGGAGGAGGTTTCCTTTTATAATTGAGGTGAGGGGCACTTTTGGAAACTCAATAAAAAATAATTTATAATAAAATAAAATCTTACCAAATAACATAAAAGGTGTCCTAATTTTGAATATTAGATGAGATTGGTTTTTAATCTCATCATCAAATAAATTTTGGTAAAATTATTTTGTCAATATAAACCATATCTTTATAATTTACACATAGTTATTCTATTAAAATTTAATTGTGCTAATAACATTATAAATAATTAATAGTTATAAATATTTACTTATATGGGGTTAGTAAACGATAGATTTATATTTAATGAAATGTTAGACATTATATTTATCACATTTTATTTTTTAAACACATTTATTATATATTAATAACTTAAAAAAAATGTTATTTTTATAAAACATCATGTGCCAATTTTGAAACTATTCATCTATTTGACTTTAAATAAACATCACAAAGTGTATAAATTCAAACCAAAAAATTTAATACACTCCTATAATGTCCTAGTTATCTACATATTAAAATTAATATACTTACATAAAATGAAATTTTGTCATTCCGTCACACTCATTAGATAATATTACATTCATGTCATATTCCAGGGTATGTGGCCGTTAAGTGACTAAATTTAAAAAAATAGACGATAATGGTTGAATTTAGTCGTCCAATATGATTTCTACTAGTGCTAAAGAAATTTTTTAATATTATATTTACCCTTTATTACCCGATTTACCATTAACCATCATAATCAAAATAATTACCAATGATACTATTTATAATGCCCAAAAATATAAGTAGCTTATTAAAAATATATAGACATAATGATTACAAATATAGAATAAATTCTTCACAATTAAAAACACAAAATTTGTAGTAATTAATAAAAAACTAATTCAATTGTTGAAATGAGGAAACAATTTTTAAAAGTTAAAACATTGCAAAATATTGAAATGTTTTTACCTGTGAATCCAATATAAAATTAATGCTAAAAACATACATTATATTGAATGATAAAAATATATTATATTTATACATAAAACCATTCAATATTATAATTTAAACATGTAAATTATTTCAATGAAAAAACATATTTTTAATTAAAATTTAGCATATTTTTACTACTAATCAAAACATGGAAGTTATCAGAAAAATATCAAAAATTCATCCACAGTAAAGTTTTATATCCTGTTTCAAAAATAAAATGGTTATGTTGTCGTATAAAAATTATTAATGTGTGAAATTATTATTTTAAAAGGGGTTCACTATTCAGTGGTGTAAAATTAGTCTTCTTTTAAAAATTAGGTTTTATGTGTGAAATAGGTTTTATTGATATCCTCTGACTAAAATAAAAAATGGATTAACAAAAAAATTATTCTATTTCATTACCAAATTTAATTCATTGAAAAATATAAACATTTTACTAGTTTATATTTTTCATAGATAACTGATAATAAAATTATTCACAATGCATTTTTATAAGTTTTTAATAATTATTCCAACTAACCTCACAACTGTTCTATAACGATAATTTTATATTAAAAACATCTCACAGTTCGTTTAAACTCATGATAATGCTCAAAGAAATCTACTGAAGATTAAAAATCACTTAAAGAAAATATTTCATAAAGGCATCTAGGTGTTACATTCTAACCATCTAAAAACTGAATTTCTCCCTCAAAATGCATCACTGGGAAACAAAAAGGTGAGGATACCTCTCCCTCATCATATCCTCAAGTTCCTATGTAGCCTCTTCAAATTGATTGTTCTTCCATAAAACATTATCCAATCAAGTGGTCTTGTGTATTAGTACTTTTTCACTATGATCCATAGTCTCTATCAGTTGTTCTTCAAAAGAATGATCTTGCATCAGCATTATGACTTCTGAACATAGTACATGTGAAGTATAGAGTATGTACTTTATCAAGAGAGATACATGCAATAAATCATGAACTTGAGACAGATTCGGTGGAAGCCCCTAATTGGTAAGCTACCTTACCAACATGATCTTGAATTTCAAAAGGACCATTATAACTAGGTCTCAACTTTACCTTCTATTCAAATATCATTACTTTATTCTAGGGAGATATATATAAGAACACATTATCACCCAATTAAACCTCTAGGCCTTTTTTTCAGTTGTTAGAAAACATTTTTGTAGACTCTAAGTTGCTCCTATGGGTTGTTGAATAGACTTAATCTTTTCATAAATTTCAGTAACAAGACCATGACCAAATAACATTCTCTCCCCAACTTCATCCCAACATGTTGAAGTTCTGAACTTCTTTCTATAGAGGGATTCATAATGGTACATGGGAATTATGGGGTGAATTATATTATTTAACGAAAATTTCTACCAAAGGTAGGTGTTGATCCCAAACACCTTTTAAATACAAATATCAAGCTCTCAACATGTATTATATAGATTTAATTTTCATCTTGGACCAACTATCTATCTAGGGATGATAAGTTTTGCTGAAACATAAATTTGTATCTAGAGCATGCTAAAGACTTTTCCAAAAAAAATGAGGTAAACCTATAATCGCATTCAAATAAAATGGTAAGATATACTCCAAGAAATAATAGCACATCCATTACATATATCCTAGAAATCTGATCAAGACAGAAATCCTCTATGATGGAAAGGGAGTGTTTTGACTTCGTAAGAAGGTCGCCTATAACCGATATATCATTATTTCCTTTGGTTGATTTAGGATGTCTTATGAAAATGTCCATAGTTCTGTTTTCCCATTTCCATTTTGGTATGGGTAATGTTTGTAATATCCCCTTAGACTATTGTCTCTCAGACATAGCCTGATGATAAACCAATAATCAAGAGACATATTTAGCAACATATATTTTCCTGCCATCCCACCAGATGTAACCTTCCAAGTTCATGTACATATTTGTGCTTCTAGGGTGAACAGAGAATGAATAACTGTGACACTCATCTAATTGCTCCTCCATTAATTCATATATGGGGGGAATACAAACATGATTCCTAAACCTTATTAATTCATCACAATCCAGGTTCAATTCCAGACTATTTTTCACCTTCTTTTATTGATCTACATTTTCCTTATGCACCTCCATAATATCCACCTGTATATATTGTATAAAAATCATTTGAGAAAGATAATATTTCTCACATAAAATTATATTTTCATGATCCATCCTTTTAAAATCCAAAAATAATGGATCTTACAAGATCCTCATCATGGATAAGCTAGTATGGTTTTCGACTCAAAGCATATGCTACCTTGTTCTCTTTCCCATAGTGATAATTTATTAAGAAGTAATAATCATTATTCAACTCCAACCATATTTATTGGAACATATTAAACTCATTTTGTGTCAAAATATACTTAAACATTCATGATTAGTATAAATATCACACCATTCTCCATAAATATAATTTCTCCATATCTATAATCAAAATATTACCACATTTAACTCCAAATCATGAGTTCAATAATTTCTCTCATTGATTTTCAACTATTGTGAGTGATAATCTTTCACCAAATCAATTTTCCAGAGAACACATCCTACCCGTTCTTGGATGAATAACTATATATTGAAAAACATTCTCAAGTACAAGGTAGTGTGATCACATGAGCACTAGCTAGCCTTCTTTTTAGTTCATTGAAATTTTCTTCACATTCCTCCACCCAAATGAACATAACTCCTTTTTAGTCAACATGATGAGTGGATTAGATAATAATTATAATTATTCAATAAGCATCGATAATGTCCATCTGAACTAAGAAAAATTTGTATCTAAATTACAGTAATTGGTCTCGACCATCTTTCAATAACAACTATTTTTGCTTGATCTATAGATATACCCTCCATGAAAATTATGTGACCCAAAAATAACGATTTATATGTCGAAAATTTACACATAGTGAATTTTTTATAAGGAATCTTCTTTCTCGGCGTCTTTATAATAATATAAAGTGATCTTCGTTTTTTGTTTTTCTCTTTCAATATATAGTAATATCATCTATAATGACTACAACAAAAAGATCAATATAGTCTCTAAATACACTATTCATTATATCCGTGATGATATAGGGGAATTACTAAGAGAAAAAGTAATAACTATAAATTAATAGTGTCCATACCTTGTATGGAATGCCTTATTTAGTATATCCTCCATTTTAAACATTAATTGATGATATCTTGAACGAAGATCAATCAGGGAAATGTCTTCAGCTCCGTATAGTTGGTTAAATAAGTCATCCATGCGGGGAAGATGATATTTGTTCTAGATAGTGATCTTGTTATGTAATTAATAATCAATGCATTTTCTCATTGATCAATATTTTTTCTTAACAGATTGAATAGGTGCTTCCCAATGTGACACACTAGGGCATATGAATACTTTATCAAGATTCTCATTGAGTTTGTTCTTCAATTCATATAACTCAATAGGGGCCATTCTATAAGGTGTTGTTGAAATAGGCATAGCACCTGGTATGAGTTCTATTGAAATCTCAACATCAATATTTGTGCGAATAAGAGGAATTTCTTCCAAAAAGGTATTCTAAAAATCCTTACAATGGGAATATTCCTATTAATGAGTTTCTCCCCAAAAAGTTGAGATAAATAACATTAATTTATTGTAATCAAGACACCTAATAAAGATGAAATTTCAACAAGATTTATATATTAATCATTACATGAATATATTATCATAGATTTATCTAGAATATAAAATTTTACTTCATTTCATTGGAAATTAATATAATATCCACCTAGAGAAAGACATTCCATGATAAGAATCACATAAAATTACACTATAGGAAAGACGACATGATTTTAGGAAGCACATTCCCACAAACATCAACCAGATAGGAATTATAAACTTTTCATGTGACTTTTGTGTCATTAGGAGTTGTCATAGTGAAATAAAAATAAAATTGTTGAAGTAATATGATGATACCCTTAGAATATATTTCATAAATAAATTATTTGGTGGATCTAGAATCAAATAAAACATTTTATACATTACATTTGACTGTAATTGTACCTTCCAAAAGTTAATTATCATCCTCTATATCACTGAGTGTAATTGAATTTGAGTTCCTTTTCCTTTACCCTGAATTGTTTATTGATGTCGATCATTGTTAATAATCCTTGGATTAGTGAATAGATTGGCACAATGTCCCATTTCCTTGAACCTATAACATTGAAGTGTAGTAGGTTCCTTCTATGTTGAACTTTCTTCGTTTTCATTAGTAGACATCATTTTTACATCACTCCGGCATTCAACAACCTGGTGAACTTCTTTTCCAGACAAAAAAAAATTACTATCCCCTTTAAGAAAATTACATCCATGTTTCATTACAAACATTGAGAATAATGGAAAAATCATATTCTTTTCAGTGTGGTGTTTATATTTTCCTTTGAATTACATTTTTTTTATTTTTATGAAACCCATATGGATAATGGGTTACTCTAATATCAATATCAACCTTGAGATCACAATAGAAAAGATCCTCATATATATTAAAGCCCTAAAAGGATATTTCCATTTAGAGACATGGTTTTGAGCCACTAATGAATCGATCAACTTTACTCTCTAGTTGGATAATAATTCCAATGGAATACATTGAATTTATTTAAAAATTATCATCATTGCCACCATGTGACTCATCACCTTTTTCTTAAGTTCTAGGAACTCCATCTCTATCATTGTTCGAAGAATATGAGGAAAGTACTTAATGAAAAAAAAGTTCTTGAACTCATCACATTACATAGACTAAATTTCATCTATTTTCCTCCTATTCATTATAATATTACACCATTGATTAGCCTCACCTTCCAAATGATAGGCTGATAAGATTTCTTTATAGTGTTCAGAACATTATATAACTGAAAACATCTTTTTAGTTGTTCATATCCATTGTTAAAACATTGATGCATCTGAATACCCACTGAATGAAGGTAGACGTTGTCTCATAAAGGACTCAAAATAATGTTGCTCCCACATTTTATAGTTTGGATATCCTATAGGATTCATTGATTTAGAATGTTTTGTGGAATGGTCGCATGATTTTCCATTCCAGCTCGCATAACATTTGGTTGCTCTGGGAGACGGTGAAGTCCCGGAGTTTCAATGTAAATTATTTTATATAAATGGGAACTTTACGAGTCCGTGAATATTGATGGCATGTGATTATGAGGCCTAGAGTGCCTAGAATTATTTTTTGAACATTTTTTTGTGTACGTTCAGTAAACGTGAGAGTGGGTTTTTCAATCTTTTGAACTACTGCTCGGAAATAAAACTTGAGGGAATAGTTGAACTCATAGCACCGGTATTCACTTAAGGAGACTTTCACCTCGATGGCAGATGGTTGAGGGTGAATGCTAGTTTCTGGGTTTTTCGTGTAAGAGTAAAATTAAAAAAAAGTGTGTGACATTCTATTTTTTTTATTTTCAACATCCATGTGGGTGTTGGGAGGGGGGTTCCAATGGAACTAAACCACCATGTGAATGTTATAAGGTGGGGAACACCCGAACCAAACCTCCCATGAGAGGTTATGGTGGTGAGGACCACTTGAGGCCTAAACATCTTGAACTCCACTCATTATGGAGAAAACCCTCTCAACCCCCCCCCCCCCTCAATTATTGTGGAGGATCTTCTTGACTTCCTCCACATTAATTGTGACAATTCGCATACCATTAATATGCCAAACTAGTTAATTGATTAAGCAAATTTGAATTTGTCCCAATGAACTAAATAGAGAACATAATCTATTACCCTTCGAATATTTTGTGGAATTGGGAGGAAGGAGCTGTAGGAATAAATCTTTTCAATGAAAAATGCATTCTTAAATGAAGAATACTCCACCAACAAAGAACTCTCTACCAATGAAGAAGGCCAACCCCCATCGACCTTCTTCCTTGGGACTTCTTCTGATGTGGGACATCCTCATCTACAGCGAATCGACGACCGTACTACCTTATTGCGCTAATGTCATTAATCCAATTATGTAGCGGTTTATTTATATTTGATTATCGCTTTCTATTTTCTCCCCTTCTAATTATTTTGTGGGATTGGGAATAGAGATTGAAGTGGGTTGTAGGAAATTATGTTTTAAAATATCTTCTATACATGTTATTGCTTCGTTTTTTGTGAACCACTTTCTACCACTCTAAACACTGAGGGTGTGAACTAAACACACTTGGCCTGACCCCTCCATCGTACTTCATGGATGTGTTCTTCGAAATGGAGGAAGGCGACGAATGCGAATAAGGAAACGATGCCACCACATGCGGCCTCCAGGACCCGCAGCACTTCACCCATCCGGCCGAACCGGCCCCGCGCCTGGCTGAGCAACCCGCTGATGTGTTGAGCCGCCACCATTAGCCATGTTATGCCCCCATGACAAGCCACCATGATGATCCTCCTTCTTCTGTCATGTAGAGCCGCCAAACCACCCTGGGTCGAACCCCGTAGAAGTGCTGCCTCTATGTCGTGTTGTCACGCCACCACCGTCCACCATGTTGCACTACCGTGCCCCTGTGGTCCATCGTGCCTCACCACTGTCTGGGCTAATCCAATCCACCGCCAACCAAGCCAACCTCATTGTGTCCTTGTGAGCCTCCTCGATCCAATTCTTACTGCAGCTGAGCCATTTTGCTGCCGAGCCGCCCTCACGGGACACTCCAGGGTCAAGCAGCCTCAGTGGCCCCTTGTGGCCATCAGGCCAAACCCAATAGGGCCGGGCCACCCAACAGGCCAGGACTGACCTAATGGGTCCGGCTGGGTCGACCTGAACCCTGTCAGCCCAGGCCTGGTCGGCCGAGTTGGTCCGACTGGGTTGAACCAGACCCGGGCCCACTACGAATCATTTACTTTCTTTTGGCCATAACTTTGGAACATGATGTCCATTTGAAGAACCATCAGTGGCACAAGAGACCTTGGAGAGATTCCGTCCCTCTGAGTGATACCCCACTGAGATTTGGATTGAGTTGGGGAATAGTCATTTTGGATCGAGCACGAATCCAACCGGACCCCCGAGACTAAAAGGATAATAACTCACAGTCTGAACATCTGATTGATGTGACGTCTATTATATTGAGACCCCTATGATGTGGAAGAACAGTGAGATAATTTTTCATCAGAATTCTTGGTAGTTGGAGTATTTTGAACTATGTCCTGGGAAGCAGCTCCCCAAAGCACAATACGTACAGAAGCCTACGAATCACTAAGACTTGATGATTGCTGACAGTTTCGAATTGGAGTGACTCGACTGATCTAGTGGGGAGCACCTTTGTGATGCGGAAAACCCACGATGGGGAGCGCCTTGGTGACATGGTAGACCCACTGTACTATATAGGAGTAGTACCTCAGCATGCTAAGAGGGGGAGTTCCTCTGTGTGACGTGGTAGACCCACAGTGGGGAGCACCTATGTGTGATGCCGCAGACCCATGGTACACGACCGGAGGAGTATCTCAGTAGTCCAAGGTTAGGGGTAAGCACCTCTATGTGATGTTTCAGGACCACATTACATGATAGGGAAGGAGTAATCCAGCATCTGAGGTGTTTGATGTCATGACGGGGAATGTTACATAACACTACCCCTAGAAGAAATCTTGGTGTGAGATGAGTCAAAACACCTCTGTTTTCCTCAAGATTTAGATGGATTACATGATAACATAGGTATATGTATGTGTATATACCTATGTAAGGTTATCTGTTGATTTAAATCTTTTTGTTTTACCATTTTTGGATTTTGTGTTACCTAGAGGGTCTCAGGGTCCCAATAGAGTATCATTGTACTCACCCCTACATGGGAAATGCCTTCACGTTTTTGTGTTGGTTGCAGAAGATAGACAGTTCTAACTAATGACGAGAGTACCAGGACTAGATGGTACCCGGAGGTGGAACTTATGACGAGTTGTTACACGGAGAAGATGCATGGACGAGGATTGCTGAGGAGTCGATTTGTACCAACCCTTCATGTAGGAACCTCAGAGGATAACCCAACTGCTGACTTTCTCTTTTTATTAGTTTTTTTGTGTCATAGTTGTACTTGTACTTTCTATTTGGTCTTGTATTCTAGCCCCTTTTACTTATAACTCTCTCTTTTTATACTGTTTCACTTGGTGTTTTTTATCCAGATGTGTGCTTTCTTGTGTGTGGGTGTTTACATGTAATTAAGGAAATCCCTTCTTAGTTTTAGATAATAATTCCTATGGTGCTAGTCTCCAGCACCTGGCCTGTGTAAAGAGGGCTTGGGGTAGTCATGGCACGGGCCCCGGGGGTCGGTTCATGACAAATTGGTATCATAGGAGTTGGTTCTACAGTAGAGCAGGGACTCTGAATTTTTGTGTGAAGTAATAGTGTTAAATGTAATGAGTTGGGTTTTCAGTTCAGGGAGTCTAGTGTTGGTGCGGCGGCCGACGTATCCAGACACCAGGACCTTGAAATCAGATTTCCAACTCAGTGTAGGAAACCACTGATTATGTTTGTGTTTTAAAAAAATTTCTTTGTGATTTTTGAGTTAGTTCACCTGTTATAACATTCAGCTCACCAGGTATAACCTTTTGACAGATGTGCACCTGTTTCTTCACAGGATGCCTCCATGCAGATAGCCATTTAGAGTTCCAAGATTTTTACGCACTGATATCCCACTGAATGATGAGTCCTCAATTTCTGTAACGTTTCAGGTAGAGGGAACAATGGAGGCACCAGCAATTCCACTCCCCATTGGGCCACCAATGCCACTAGCCCCAACAGCAGACGGTGCACACCGCTTGAGCATGTCGGTGGAGTTCCATTGCCATAGGCCACCCAGTTTTAGGGGAGAGAAGGACCCATAGGCTATAGAGGATTGGCTGGAGGTCGTAGTCAGAGTTTTATGATTGGGAGGGATAGTAGATGATTTCTTTGTGATCCTTGTTGCCACCCTTCTATAGGCAGTAGTTGGCAGATGGTGGAGCGTGATGCTACAGGTTCAGGATGAGGTAACGCTTCCCTAGGTAGACTTCATGAGCCTGTTTTTGGAAGAATTTTCCCCATCGACTCTTCGCTCAGTGCGCATACAAGAGATACTTTATCTCTAGTAGCGTAGCATGATTGTGGCTTCGTACTCATCGAGGTTCACTGACCTCTCACACTACTCCCCAGATATAGTGCATGTCATTTTCTTCAAGGACCAAACCTCGAGTAGGGACTCATGTGGTATATCAGGGCTTCGGTGATCCTAATCAGTATCCCAAAGTAGTTGGGGGTGTTGGAGAGATCCCTATTTGTGAAGAGTTTCTGTGATGAGCAGTCACCAACAGCGAGACCCACTACCAGTCATCACACAGTGAAGTCTTCTGCAGCTGGCATCATACAGATGTCGTAGTGGTCCAAGAGGACCAGACCTATGGGTGGACGACCAAATGACTTGGGATCGGTTGTGCGAGGCACCAGATGCGGAGATAGTCATACCAGGAGCATGTAATGGTACTCATTCGGCGGGAAGGGTAAAATGGCTTGTGACTGTCCGACCTGCCATATGGATGATCAACATATGGTTGAGGTACCACCCTGGTAGAGACAGAGGTTCGATCGTGGTGGTCCGTAGGGTGCAGGTGGGCGTGGAAGAGGAGTTGGTCGTTCAGTTGGTGGTGGGCAATGATTTCAGATATTACTGCCACCACCACAAGTAGGTCCACCCCGACTGTAGGGAGCAGGTTGATAGGGTAGAGGTCAGCTCCAAGAAGTTGAGGCTTACGATAATGTCACTCTGGATATGATTCGAGGTGTGATATGTGTCTACTTCACCATATCTCATGTACATATAGACACAGTTTCTAGTCATTTTTTTAATGCCACTACCCTTGTTTGGAGATCGAAGACTCTGATGGAGCCGTTGGCTCGATCCTTATTGCAAGTGACTCCTATGGGAGTAGAATCAACAATTATTCACTAGTGTCGTTAGTGTGAGCTTACTCTAGGAGGTTAGAGCATCGACTGGGATCTCATAGTAGCAGCGTCCAGGCCTTGCGATGTCATCTTGGGTATGGACTGGTTGTCTATAGTCCATGCTCATATTGACTGTATTAAGTACACAGTGTGGTGTGTCCTCAAGGATGGGACTTGGTTTACGTTCACTAGTAAGAAGGGAGCCTATGCAGTGTTGGATGGACTTACCAATAGTAGAGTGCCGCCGATCACTCAGCAGTTGGCTAGACTTACCCTCGAAGCAGTTGAAGTGGAGAGTCCATGTTATCCTGTAGTGGTGGACCTGTATGAGGATGTTTTCACTGATGATGTCTCAAGACTACATACTCATAGAGATGTGGACTTTTACATTGACTTGTACCCTAAGACGGCATCGATATCTACACTAGCATATTGGATGGCTCCCACAGAGCTTCGCGAGCGGCAGGTATAATTATTGGACTCACAGGGGAAGGGATTTATTCGGCCCAGTGTTTCTCCTTGGGAAGCCCAGATTCTATTCGCCAAGAAGGTGGATGGGATCTAAAGACATTGTGTCGACCATTGGCTCTTGAACTAGGTTACTTTGACGAACATGTACCAACTTCCAAGGATTGATGACCTCTTTGACCAACTAAAGGTAGAATAGTGGTTCATGAAGATGATCCTCAGATTAGTCTATCACCAGCTCAATGTTTGAGACATGGATGTGCAGAAGACGAACTTCACATGCCAGTATGGCCATCATGTGTTCTTGGTTATGCCATTCGGAATAAAAAACACTCCATCAGTGTTCATTGGACTCATGAACATGATATTTCATCCATACCATGATAGCTTTGTAGTGGTCTTCATCGATGATATTCTGATCTACTCGACTACTGAGGAGGAGCATGCCTATCATTTGTAGGTAGAGTTGGACACACTCCAAGAGAACCATCTTTAAGGTATGCTCTTGATGTGCCTATTTTGTATCTAAGAGGTTCACATTCTGGGACATGTCATATTGGAGGATAAAGTTGCAATGGATCAAACAAATATTGAGGTGGTACATGCTTCGTACCCACCTAGGAGTGTGACGGTGGTACGAAGATTCATGGGTTTGGCTGGATAGTACCGGAGGTTTGTGCCGGACTTCTCCAGAGTTGCAGAACCACTATCAACCTTAATTAAGAAGGGTAAACCCTTCGTTTGGTCAGAGAAATTCTAGTGGAGTTTTCAGAAGTTGAGGTATAAGCTCATTAGTGCTCCCATGTCGACGCTTCCAAAGGATGGAGTAGGGTACGTAGTCTAGAATGAAGCATCAGGGACCAGACTAAGAAGTTTCCTAATGCAGAAGCGATAAGTGATCACTTATGGTTTTCGACAACTGAGACAGCATGAGCAAAACTATACTACACATGACCTGGAGTTAACATCAATGGTCTTCACCTTGAAGATGTGGTGACACTATCTGATGGGTGAGCGTTTTACCGTGTACTATAATCACAAGTGTCTCAGGTATATCTTCTATCAGAAGGTCCGGAACCTGACACAACGACATTGGCTTGAGTTCCTCTAGAACTATGACTTCTAGATGGTCTATAATCTATGGAAGGGGAAAATTTTTGCAGATGCACTCAGTCCGAGATCTATTATACAACTTCTAGGTGAGGTGACGGAGTAGCATTCCACTTTATAGATATCCTTTGTGGATAGAGATGGTGTAGTTTTCCATTGGTCTCTTATAGTCATTCCCGCACTTCTTCAGTGAGTTAGGGTGGTGCAGCGTGGGGATGATGACTGCGAGACACGACGTGCTCAGATATCCACAAGACAGGCACCTGATGGATTTTCTGAAGGTAGGGAGCACATAATACTCTTTAGGGGACATACCATGGTTCCAGTGTCACTTCAGGAGGAAGTGTAGAGGGAGTTCCACACATCCCCTCTAGCGGTACATCACGGAGTGGTGAAGAAATTCTAGGATCTCCGACAATAGCACTACTGGCTGGGAATGAAGAAAGAAGTAGCAGTGTTTGTTTCTTGGTGCTTCACTTGTCAGCAAGTGAAGGTGGAGCATCAAGTTCCAGCAGGCTTGGTTCAGCCATTTGAGGTCCCATAGTGGAAGTGGGATGGGATATCCATGGACTTCATGACAAGAATTCCAGGGGCATCCAGGGGAAATGACTTGATTTGGGTGATCGTCGACCAACTCACCATGTCTCCCCACTTCCAACCGATTAGAGAGCATGGTTTAGTAGAGAGATTGGGATGCCTCTATGTACAAGATATTGTGTGGATACATGGATTACCTTTGACGATTGTATCTGATCGTTACACATGTTATACTTTCTATCTATGGAAGGGGTTTTAGGAGGCTTTTGAGACACAACTTCTTTTTAGCACCACCTTCCATCCTCAGATGGATGGCCCGATTGAGTGGACCATTTGTACCCTCGAGGAAATGTTGCGTGCTTGTGTCATCGACATCGATCATAGTTGGGACGATTAGTTACCTTCGGTGGAGTTTTCATACAACAATAGCTATAGCTCCACTATAGGTATGGAAACTTTTGAGGCATTATACCGGCGACCTTGCAGATCACCTTTGTGCTGGACTGACCCAGGGGAGTCAGCACTCATGGGACCAGAGATGGTTTAGGCTACCACGGAAAAGGTGCAGATCATCTAGGAGCAGATGAATATTATACAAAGTTGGAAGAAATTGTATGCCAATAAGATACGAAGACCTCTAGTGTTCGAGGATGGCTACAACGTCTTTCTACGGGTCTCACCATGATAATTATTACGAATATTTGGCCATGGCAACAAGTTATCTATGAGGTTCGTCAGACCTTTTCAGGTCCTCAGTAAAGTTGGTGAGGTGGCATACCACTTAGCTCTTCCACCTCAGTTCCATTGGGTGCATGACGTCTTCCAAGTGTCCCAGCTGAGGAGATATGTGCATGACCCTTATAACATCATCGACCATGGCGATCTACACATCGAATATGAGGAGAATTTTTTGGAAGTTCTGGTAGAGATTGAGGATCAATATGAGTGGGTCCTTTGTGGATGGTCGATTACTCTGGTGTGTTTTCTCTGGTAGCACGGGAACCTCCAGGAGAGCACATGGTAGCGGTAGGCGCAGATGCGTGTTCAGAACCCCCACTTGTTCCCTTTGTTTGGGTTTTAGCTTACGTGGACATAAACCCCTGTGGTGGGGATATTGTAATGACCCGGAATTTCCATGTAATATTTTTTTAAATGGGAATTTTACAAGTTCGTGAACATTGACGGCATGAGATTCTGAGTCCCAGAGTTCCTGGAATTTATTTTTAAACATTTGCTTCAGTAAGTTTAGTAAATGTGCGAGTGGGGTTTTCTAACATTTGAACCGGTTCTCGGAATTGAAATCTGAGGTCACCGTTGAACTCGCAGTACCAGTATTAAGTTATGGAGACTTTCACCTCAACGACATATGGTCGTGGGTGAAATTTAGTTCTTGGGTTTTTCATGTAAGAATAAAATTAAAATAAAAGTGTATGACATTTTATTTTTCAATATGAAACACCCATGTGGGTGTTGGGAGGTGGGGTCCACTAGAACTAAACCTCCATGTGATAGTTTGGAGGTGGGGACCACCCGAACCTATCCTACCATGATAGGTTATGGTGGTGGAGACCACTTGTGGCCTAAACCTCTTGAACTCCCTTCATTATAGGGAAAAACCTCTCAACCCCCCCCCCCCTCATTAATGTGATGGAGCCTCTTGACTTCCTCCACATTAAATGTTCCAACTCACATACCTTTAATATTCCATCCTAGTTAATTGATTAGGCTAATTTGAATTTGTGAAAACGAACTAAATAGAGAACTTAATCTATTACCCTTGGCATGCTAGATGGAAATGGGATGAAGGAGCTCTTAGGAGAATTCTCTTCAACATTGAATGCGTTCTTCCACAATGAATGCTCTCCCAACACTGAATGCCAACCCCCTTCGACCTTTTTCCTCAAGACTTCTTTCGATGTCGGACACCCTCATCTACGGTAATCGTTGACCATACTACCTTCTTGTTCCAATGTCATTAAGATAATGAGGTAGGGGTTTATTTCTATTTGATTATCGCTTTCCATGTTCTACCCTTCTAATTATTTTGTGGGAATTGGAATAGAGATTGATGTGGATTGTGGTAAATGATTATTTAAAATATCTTCCATATAGGTTTAGGATTTGTTCTTGGTGAACCACTTGATACCACTCTAAATGCAAAGGGTGTGGGCTAAATGAACATGGCATGACCCCTCTTTTGTTCTTCATTGATGTGTTCTTCAAAATGGAGGAAGGCAACGAAGGCGATGAAGGAAACAACGCCTCCACATGTGGACTCCGTGACCCTCAACGCCTCGCAGTGCTTCGCCCTCCTGGGAAAACCAGCCCCACGCCCGGCCGAGCCACACACAGCCGTTCCGAGCCACCGTGCCACCCCAGGATGAACCCCCCTCACCATGCCACCACCGCGTCGAGCCATCATACTGAGCTGCCATGCCAATCCACCACTGTCCGCCGTGCCGAGCAGCCGCACCGCCCCGAGCCGCACCCCCTCGCCTCGACGCCTCCGTGCCGAGCGGCCACGCCACCATCTGCTGAGCCGAACCACTATCCCGGCCGATCTGAGTCGATGTGGCCCTCTTTGTGGCCTTGCGAGCCACCCTATACCGAGCTGACCCGCAGCTAAACCATTCCACGGTCGATATGACCTCGTGGCACCCTCCAAGGATGATCCCCCTCTACTTCCCCTCTCGGTCGTCGGGGCAAAACCAATGGGCTAGGCCGCCCAATGGCTGGACCAAACCCAACGGGCTGGGTTGGACACAACGGGTCTGGCGGAGTCGACCCCAAACGGGTCCGGCTGAGTCGGTCTGACTGAGTTAGACCAAACACAGGCCCACTGAGACTCATTTACTCTCTTTTGTTATTAACTTTCGTAGCATACGTCCTTTTGAGGAACCGTCGGTAGTGATGTACACCTTGGAGTGAGTCGGTCACTTTGAGTGATACCCCACTGAGATTTGGACTATGATGAAGAATTATCAGGTTGGATTGAGCACAAATCCAACCGGGCCCCCTGGGACTAAAAGGCTAATACTCAAATACCAGAAGTCTGATTGACGCATCGTATATTAGGTTGAGACTCATATGATGTGGTTGAACTTTGAGATACTTATTCATGAGACTTCGTGGAAAATGGAGTATTTTAACCTCTGGCTTGGGAAACTGTTTCCCCATTCGTGATACGTACAAAACACTGCGACTGGATGAGACTTGACGACTGCTAACCATTTCGACTTAGAGTGACCCGACATGCCTAGTGGTGTGTGCCTTGGTGACATGGTAGACCCATGTTGGGGATATCCTTGGTTACACGGAAAACCCACAGTACTCGACTGGAGGAGTACCTCAGCAGGCTACGAGGCAGAGCGTCTCTGTGTAACGCGGTAGACCCACGGTGGTGAGAACCTCTGTGTGGCATGGCAGACCCACGGTACTCAACATGAGGAGTAATTCCAAAGTCCATGGTTAGTGGGAAGGGCCTATTTGTGATGCGGTAGGCCCACTGTACACGATAGAGGAGAAGTTCTCCATCAGTCGAGGTCGTCGACGTCGTGACTAGGAATGTTACTTAACACTACACCTAGAATAAATCTTGGTGTGAGATGAGTCAGAACCTTTGTGTTTTCTTCATGATAGAGATTGATTAATTGATAAACTAGTTATATGTATGGGAATATACCTAAGTAGGTTTATCTATAGATTTTATACTTTTTGTTTTATCCTTGTAGGGTTTTGTGAGACCTAGAGAGTCTCACGGTCCCAACTATGATTTGTTATACTCACCCCTGCATGGGAATTGGCCACGCCTTTTTGTGTTGGATGCAGAAAATGGGCAGCGCTGACTGAGGACAAGAGTACCAGGACAGGACAGTACCTGGAGGTGGACCTTACGAAGAGTCGGTAGATAGAGAAGACGGACGGACGAGGAGTGATGAGGAGGGGATCTGTAGCTACCCTTTAGGTAGCAACCTTGGAGGACGACCCAATAGTTGGATTTACATTTTCATTAGTTTTTTTGTATCATATTCGTACTTGTAATTTCTATTTGGGCTTTTATTCTAGACCATTTTACTTTCTACACTCTTTTGTTATACCGTTTTACTTGGTGTTTTGTATCCAGTTGTGTGATTTCTTGTGTGTGTGTTTAAAGTTTATTAAGGTAATGTCTTCCATGTTTTAGGGAATTACGCCTTTTGTGCTAGTCATCGGCCCCTGGCCTATGGATGGAGAGCTTGGGGTAGTCATGGCATGGGACTAAAGGGACAGGTCGTGATAGGGATAATCATTACATTTTCTGTTACATTCAGTATTAATGTGGTTCCTTCGGTTTCAATCAATTGACTACATCCACGAATCATAGTGTGAAAAACACTAATAATAATCGAAAAAACACATAATAAAGAATAAAATTTCAATTTAAGAGAATTTATTTTTTATCCTATGTTATTCGTGAACATATCTAAAACACTGGGATAAGATTGTAACATATACATAGACACATCCTTAACATTTTTACTAGGGTTATCTCATTACAGTTTCCTATCGTTAAATATACCTTTTCTCACATACCAATTATAATGTCCCTTTCATTAAATATATTTATTACTTCATTAATGAAGAATATTTATTACATAACATAAAAAATCAACAACAATACCATATAGGTTTAGTGACTTTAGAAACTAGGAATCATAAATAACTAGTTCACGAAACATCCACATAGTCTCCCTCGTTTTCCTCCTAACTAGGCTCTTTTTTGAAATATCTTACTTAATAACATTATTTCTAACAAGGGAAAAAGAAACATATGAACGGGTGATCTCAAATTCTCAGTAAGGGTAAACAAGGAAAATATCATTCATAGAATTATCACAAGAACATACCATTTGAAAATATTATCATTCATATAAAAGATCACAATATCATGTCATTGGATAAATCATTAAAATGTAATGTAATCATATGATTCCTAACAGAAGACATTAAATTTCATGGAAGACACACATAAGCATATATATGAATGGCCCCAGAACACCCTGAGAGTGGAGGGGTGAATCATGGTGTAATTGTTTTTAAACTGATTGATCTTGTTCCAATGATTGTAAAAACCTGTAAAACATGTCTGAAGAAGAAGTGATGAAAATATTGAATCACACACAAAGTAAAGACATATCAGTTTTACATGGTTCACCACTAAGGGCTATGTCTACGGAGAACAAACCGATAATGTGTCGATCATACCAAAAACCACTAATATTTACATGTTGTGGGTTACAAGAGTTTAACCTAGTCACTCTATACCATGTGAACTTCCTTTACAAGGTTTTAGGGATAACACACTGCATTCCTCCGATCACTTATGCTGACTCTCCTTTGCTCAAATATTTGGAAGATTTCCCACTCAATTTATCAACATGAAGGCCATTTCAATGGTTTAGTATTAATTCATGCATCCAAAACTCTAAATGGATTCTCTATTGAAGTCACATAATCAATCGTAGATGTAATTTAATTTCCATTACTGTGATATGTTATAAAAATTATTTTTTTCAACTAATTTTTCATATTTCAAGATTCCTTTGGTGTTCAGAGTACTACTGTTGTTTCCACATACCATTGCAGTTTGCACCTACCATATAACTGAACTGTGTACCGTCCAACTCCATCATGAACTTCCCTTCACGGGTACTTCCCTACTCTATGTACTGCTCGACTCTGCATACTTCTTCACTTATCTTCATATCTTTCATCTCCACGTACTACCTTTCTCTGCAACGTACTACAAGAGCTACCTACACAAACCACACTCTCTTCCACGAACTATTTTCCTTACATGCATGATTGTCTCTATATACTAACTTCTCCTCCACGTACCACTTCATACTTCACCGAATTTCGTCCAGAAACTTTTATCTCCAATGTCGTCACATAACCAAGGTGATCACAATTCCTTAAAGAGGGACATAACTCCACAAATTTTTGTAATTTGATCTTCCCAAATTTATAATGTGGGAAAATATTCACTATAAACAAAACTCCATATGTGTATGGTTAGTCTCCAATATGTACTACAATCCTCTGAAGTATGAACCATTATTTCTTTCTTTATACATTACGCATAGCATATGTCTATCAGTCCACGTACCACATCTCTAAATAGCGTACCATCCCAGCGAACTACTTTCAGCATCGTTTTGTGTATCGCACGCCTTAACCACATACCATCATTGTGAACTGTTTCATGTTCTATGCAACGTTCTACATACTGCACGCCTTCACTGTGTATCACACTCCTTCACAGCGTATCGCATGCCTTCACCACGTACCATGGGCCTTCACTGCTTACTGCATTCCTTCACCACGTATCGCGCGCCCTCACCATGTACCACTGCACCACCTTCAATATTGCCTTATGCCAAAAACATATAACTCTATTATTTGAAAACTCCCTAGTCAACCATGTTTAGATTGAAAATAAACACAATCCAACCACCATTATTAGAAATGAGCATCCTTGGTTCCAAAAATCCCCCCCTTTGGGTTTGATGTAAATATCCAAATAAATTCACATATGTGTGAGCCATGATCAAAACATTATCCTTCAAGAAACAAATCAACCATCTCTTAAAGTCTACATGATCATTTCTTGGTGTATAAAACAAGAGAGATGACATTAATTAATTTCTCATCTTTTCTTTTCTCCCCCATAGGTTCATTTATGGATTTTTCTATTTTTGTCTTTCCTATAACAAGAAATAAATAGAATAATCTCCATTGAAATTATCCATTATCCCCCATTGGAAATAAACCCAATAAACCAAATTTTGAATTGTAGAGTTAAAAAACCTACTCCCCCTAGATCGTATCTCTCCAATACACCTGCATCATTTCCACAAAATGATTAAGAACAGTTAAAAAACTGATGAATGGGGAATCTTGTAACCTTTATATGAAGTAGTCGGTGGATGGACACTAAGGTTAAACAATGTTTCTCAAACACAGCCGCTAATAGTCTCTTGGTCCTAATATCAGCCCCTTGATCCTCAGTTCGGACATGGTCCATTTTGATCACGCCTTGTTCAACATTTACCTAGATGAAGTGATATCTAATTTTATTATGTTTTTAATGATAATTCTAAATAGAATTAATCATAAATTAAATTGTTCTTTGGTTATCACAATAATTCACAATTGTTTGAATCACCTCATCACTTATGTCACTAAGTTTCCGCTTCATCCAAAGTAACTGAGTGCATGCATTGGTAGCTAATTTATATTCAGTTTCAGCAGTAGTTAGTGAAGTACATTCATATTTCTTTCTTAACCAGTCCACACATATCATCCCAATATAGAATTCTCCACCACTATTAAAATTTTTGTCCACTACATCTCAAGCGCAGTTAGCATCAGAAAATCCTTCTAGTTCGCTATCTCTTCATGATGAAAAGTATAGCCCATAATTATGTGTGCCTTGAATGTATCTCTTGATTCATTTTAATACTACCATTTGTTCATACAGCGGATTACTCATAATGAGATCCACATGGCATGATATAATGAAAATATCTATATGTGTTACTGTCAGGTATAGTAGGCTTCCATTGATTCTTCTATACATGGTGGGATCTACAGAAGTATCTTCCTCATGCTTTTCGAGATTTGATCCAACTACAATCGAAGTTGACATTGGTTTGGAATCATGCATATTTAATTTCTTCAGTCACACTCTTGCATACATTTCTTGAGAAATGAATATGTAATCCTTCTACTGAAGTATTTTCAACCCTAAAAATTATGTGAGTTGACCAATCATAGATATTTCACATTCTTATTTCATGTGATTGGAAAATTCATCCACTGATCCATGTCCTCTCCCCCGAAAAAAACATCATCAACATATTCCAATACCATGAAATAATCTTTTTGAGAGTTCTTCACATAGGAATTGTGATACAATCCTATTTTAAACTGTATCTTCCCCATATAAGAGTCCAATAGAGAGTACCACACCCATGGTGCCTGTTTCAGGCAGAAAAGAGATTCCCTTAATTTAAAATCCTTCAGTTCATCATTTCCAATCATGAAACCTATAGGTTGATCAATGTAGAAATATTCTTCCAATACTTAATTTAAGAATGATGACTTGACATACATTTAATACACTTTATAACCTCTTTGGATTTTCTTCGCAACATATTTTTTGATTGACTCAAATATTTCTATAGGAGAAAATGACTCCTCACTATCAACACCTTTGATTTTTGAATATGGTTTATAGACCAAGCACACCTTACTTTTGGTTACATTTCCTTTTTTGTCAAATTTTTCTTGAAAATCCACTTTGTACCTATCACATTATGATCTTTAGGTCTTTTAACAAGATCACATGACTGATATTTGTCCATCTTATCTAACTCTTCATTCATTTCATTCACCCATGACTCATCATTTGTATCATCTTCAAACGAGGATGGTTCCACAACTGATAGAAATGTCGATTGTGTATTATTCCATAGTCCCCTTGTCTGTGTAGGTGCATTATGGTCCCCAATAATGTTGGGCTAATCAATTTCTTCTGTTCAATTTCTTCTTTGGGAATCAACTGAATTCTCCCTAGCTATGGATTTCTTATCTGATTATTCTTTTAGATACAACATTGGGATGTGACTCATTAGAGTATTACACACCTTCCTCTATATCTATATTATCATTTGTTCCATGTTCACATTCTTCCTCATATTCTATCACATTAGCAAGAGAATTTCATGAAGCAATTGGGGTTTTTTATTCAATAATATTCACAAAAATTCATTCCAAAATTCTTCCCAAGCTCTTATTGAAACACTTGTAGGATTTTCTATTCAATGAGTATCCCTGACATATTCCTTCGCAGGAATTTTCTCCATACATACCATGATCTCTTTCTTTGTTTCAGATAAAACACTTTCTTCTGAAAAACATGAAAATATTTCAAATTGGCGTTTCTTCCATTCCACAATTCATATGGTGTATTTTTTTCACCCATATATAGCCATATTTGATTTCTAATACACATTATAGCTTGTACTGCCACTTTCCAGTAATGTCAAGGAATGTGACTCTCAATCATCATAGTTCTAGAAATGATGTTGTAGGGTCCTGAAATATCCGTAAAGGAACAATGAGAATCACCTTTAATTCAAGGGAGATTCTACCCAATTTCCCCCAATGAATTGAGGAAAAGTGTTTAGAATACTCAAAGGATGGAGAAAGATGAACCGGTCTGCGAACCGGTCCAATGATAATGCCACACAGCAGGTTCTATGAAGCACCCCCTCTTCGGACCGCTATTGTTCGCATAATGGAGGAGGAGATCCTTCGCGGCCATGAAGTTAGACGGGCACCAAACCGGTCCACCTTCATGAACCACCCCAGCCACGGACCATGTCGAATGGCCTTGGACACATCCAATGCCATTCGCGAAATTGAGGTAGAACCCTAAGCGACCGTGAAGCACTCCCCGAGCTTGTTTGGTTCGCGTGGGGAGGTGCGTTCAATGCACCTATGAGTCACAGATTGACCAAGTCATCTGTGAACTGGGTCCCCGATCATTGGCCTCAAAAAAAGGTGCCGCATGACAACAGATATATCTATTTCACCACTATATAAAATGATATCGAGGGGGAAGAGATGAGAGGAGACAATTTTGGGAGATCGATCAGATTCGAGTGGAAGAATTTTGAAGGAAGAAGCTTAGGATATCACAAACAGCGAAGTTCCAGTTTGCGAACCAGAATAGGTATGAAGTTGGAAGTGAATTAAAAAGGAACTGAAATGCATAAAAACTTGGTGGAACATGAATTTAAAATAACAATTAAAATAAGACCGTGAACCGCCGGCCCTCCATGGATGCTCTCCCCATAGACAAGGGAGTTTATGCCCCTCTTCCGATCCATCACACCACGTAGCACCCTCCTACCTGGGCGATTCCCCGATCGACGAAACTCAAACTGGTGCCACCCTTGCCGCCGCTCCTCACATGGACCCCTCCTCATACCAGCCTAGCATGCAGGCCAATCCCAATGCCACGAACCACCCTGGTTCACGGGATACCCACCAAACTACGAACCGCCACGGTTCGCGGAATTCCCACCAGTCCGCAGACCACCTTGTTTCGCGGACGACTTCTCCAGCCACGTAACACCTCTCTATGCGAAGGCAGCCACCACTCATACACCTATGTGGCCCACCAAATCCTTCGGAGTTACCATTCCCAGAATTAGATAAAATCCATCCAATCTGTCCTAATACACCGCGACCTCCTCATTGGACCATTCATCAGCCCCGATCCGAGGCCTCCACTAAAACCACTGGACCTGTGTGATGCAACCTTCAGGTGCATCAGTGAACCATTTTTTGTTCGCATACCCACAATAAGAAAGGGAGAAGGGGTTGCTTCGGCCCTTGAGTGGATTCATAAAACATTGTTGGGTTCACATTCCCACGATAATGCGGAGTCTGAGCCCGAGAGTCCCCTTTCTGTCCCTCTACTTCTTAGGACTAGGGAACTTCTCCCTTCCTCGGGGCGTGTTGGACTACCCATCTAAAGGAATCACACATGCACTTCGGTACTTCCCCACAGCCATGGCCAAGGAAGGGCGTAGTGGGAAGGGGTGCTGCTCCGTCCTTCTTTGGTGCCAATTCACTCTCCCACTACACTTTGTCGCCATGGGAATCCATTTTGGAGTAAGCCCCGACTTTTTGGTCCTCTCCATGTGTAATACCCACTTTACTTCCCATGGATTCACCTTTCACAATGTGATCGTCTGGTCCCTATTGCCTCTTGTTTCTCACCTTGAGCATGACTCACATGGGCTTAGAGTAGGCATCGACCATGAAATCCTCTTATGGGCCTCCTCAGAGTGTAAGCCCCAACCCACACCATGGGATACTTCAGAGCGTAAGCCCCACTCCGATTCGAACTATGTGGACTTTGATTCCCCACCATAGGGATACGTAGGAAGCCTCCAAGAGGTTCAAGCCCGGTCACCATTGGACCCCCGGGTCCACATTCACATCGGTTCTCCAACACTCTCATTTGAACTACGTGGAATTTGATCCCTGTCTCCTAGGTACGGTACGTAGAAAGCCTCCCCAAGGTGCAAGCCTAACAACTGGTTGATCCGACTATCTTCATGTCAGTTCACCGCACCAACCTTGGACAGCTTGGAGTGTAAGCCCCATACTAAAGAGAACTACGTGGATTCTGATTCCTCTCATGAGGATATGTAGGAAGCCCGTATAATGGGTTCGATCCAGAATCCCAAGTTGTTATTTGTCCCCCCTGGATGACAATAAAATCTAGAGCGCCCAGTTATGAGGCTTTAAACCAGCACCATCTCAATGAGTCCAAACTCTTTGGAGTCATTAATCCAATGAGGAATGGTAATCCTCAGACCTAAATGATTCCAAACCATTGCACTCAGCTGACCCTTACCAACCAGGGGTAATCTGTGGATACTATGCTTGGGTATAATCCAAAGATTCGCGAACATATGAATACATATTAAATCTATAAGAGAGTCCCAGAACAGGAAATAATCCCCCCCCCCCAAAGGGTGCGATGAGACCAAATTTCCATCCTCTCGACCAATGTGAGTTCTTAAGTGTCGCTGGCCAAATCGCCCAGCAAACGCCTGCCTTTGGAAAGCAGGTCCACGTATCATCAGATATAGAACCGTTGGGCGATTCGAAACCGATCCAAAACAAAAAATGGTGAACCCGACATGAATATTTACCCAAGCATGATAGATTAACCTAATCCCAACCTATGCCCCCTTATACTTACAAGGAGGGACAAGCAGAGTCATCAATTATGCATGGGATCATGAGATTCTACTTTTATGGGTTTTCTATTTGTATTTGTTAAAATATATTTTACAGGTACTACATAGAAATCCCTTCGATCTAGTTGCATCCCAAAGGAACTCACAGGAGCATGCTTCCAACAATGTAATGACCATACTTCCTCACCAATGGAGGACCTCGTCACCAACCTAGCGTCTTCAATGATGGGTCTCAGATGAGTTGATCTAAGAGTAACACATGAACGGTACTCTCCCGATAGTGGAGGCGGCCATGCATTCCCTTCAATCCGCAAGGATCCTCTGGTCACCCACCCAGTTGCGGCCTCAAAGGCAGAACCAGACGACCCCTATTGTTGTCTCCAACCATTTTGGGAGTCTATCCTTGGAATGAGACAATGCATAAATCCCATATCTTTGGGAGGCATATGAGGTCGATGCTGAGGACATCATCCCCACTGAACAGGGGTTCCGCCCCAAGGCCCCCACCGGAAGACGCCATCACGGTCACGCCATGACTCAATATCCTCACGATAAGGAGGATGGAGCCCCGAGTATCTAGGCCCACACTCACTAATCTCCGACCCCTCAGACTACCCGAAAAGGGCAGAAAACATACAACTAGGGACCGGTCATTACCCTTGTCCCTGAGGAAGAGCTCCACTACCCCGTCACAGAGACGTACCACGAACATGCACATACACCTGTTCACTCCTCCAAAGCCCGCCATCCATACATGGTTGAAGCATACGATTAGGCACACATCCCCTCCGTGCTCCATGAAGCCCGTAACTCACACAGAAAGACACCTACCCAATAAGAACCTCTCCCTACCCAGTGTCGTGAAGCCGACTAACCTGACATGGTGGCGATCCAGCGCCTGCAGATCCTAGAAGATGCTCTTGATGCCTACCATCCCGGAATGGTGGAGATAAACAATGCCCCCCATCCAGATGTGGTGGAAATTAATAAGCGAGCACGTCTCACTACCAACAAAGGCCACCAACTCGATATGGTGGGAAACCAACACATGTATGGCTAGTTCCCTGTAGATGCAAGTAACATCAGCCATCCCGATGTGGCGGAAAACAGATAGATTAACCGGAATATCCTTGCCAAGGGGTAGATTCGTTCACCTACCCTGACACAAGATAATTGTTAGTACCTACTGACCACTAGAGGACTAGAGCAGGATATTCCTACTCTGATACCGGAATGGTCCTTCATACATATTCCAGCCAAAGATGTCTCTCTACATATCCTGGAAATGATGGAGGAGCAGGCATCGATCCCAGATCATATCTTGCAGACTTTCCAGAATGTAATTACATCAGCGAAAACAACAAGGGATCGGGCTCGTGAGCTCATATCCCTAATTTAGGTGACTCATCTGAGAGACAATATAGCTGCCTCAGAGTAGATCTGCATCCCTGCTTCCTCCCAGGAGGGTCACCGGCCATATTAGGTGATGCAAGGGAAACCAGATCGAGTATCTTCACTCGTTCCAATTGGGGGACACTCGTCCATCACAGTGGATTATCCAGAGCAGGAATATATCCCTGCTAAAATTCAATATGTTCATTGGCATATCTAGGAAACATCATGGGACCCAATTAGATAGGGACCCAATGGTGAAGGTCGTTGTCAACATTAGAAGCTCCCCATAGCCCGCAAGAAAGCACCTCGAACGCGCCGAAGGCAGCTTGAAAATAATGAGCAGGTTCATGACTCCACTCTGGTGAAAGCTGGGGTTCCCGATGCCGCTAAGCATATATCAAATGCCCAGAACCCTGCCCACCCATTACCATATTATGGGAGTGATAGTATTAGTTGTGAAGGTCCTCCCCGCAATGTCACTACTAGTAGATCTGAAGGTCCTCCCTAGGGCACCCACGGGGGGCCTCCCCCATGGGCATGTAATGATCAATCACAAGCGATCCTCTTTTGATGAGAGTCACGAAAACCCTCCACGTGACCAGAAGATCGAGCAGCAAGAAGGCCCTCCACTTGTTGCGGTCCACCCTAGAGGTCCTCCCCGGGTTATACGCTGTAAAAACTCTCCATGCAGTGGGACCACAGATTATGATAGTATTCCTCCCTATCATAGTCACAACTACATAGGCCCTCCCCAAAGTGATGTCTCATCATGAAATGAAGGCCCTCCCCTTGTCATGGCATGCCCTGAAGTTCCTCCCCAGGGGTTACACTGCAACGAAACTCCGCGTAGCTGGGAATCAGATCACAGTGGTAGTCCTCACCACCCTGATAATGGAGGTCCTCCCCGTAGAGATGTCACGCAACGAGAAGGCCCTCCCCTCGTTGTGGTACATTCTGAAGGCTCTACCCATGGTGTACCCCATAGATATTCTACCTACGGCAGCTGTAGTGGTATTCCTCACCATTGTAGCTACTGTGATGGTAGTCCTTTCCATCACAGCCCCCCTTGCGAAGGTCCTCCCCACAGTGTCCCCAAGCAACAAGAAGATCCTCCCCTTATCACAGTTTGTCTTGGAGGTCCTCCCTAGGATTCACATCGAACGTCAAACCATGATGGTCATACTCACCATGATGGTAGTTGTTGCAAAGTCCCTCATCGTAACAATTCTATGCAGCCAGAAGATCCTACCCTTGCTGCGACATTCCTTGGAGTTCCTCCCCAGGGTATGCACTACAAAAGTCCTCTATGTAGTGAGGCGTCAAGCAGTAATGGTATTCCTCGCCATTGCTGCTTCCATTGTGACGTTCCTCCCTGCAATGTCATATCAGGTCGACAGGAAGGTCCTACCCCTGTCGAATCAAGCACAGGAAAGGCCTTGTATGCCAAGGCACTCAAAAGGACGGGATCGAGCAAGTCAGATTCCGAGCTAGTCACCATTGACACCCTTCGTCAATCGGGAGACGTTCCGGGGCCGTGTTTATCTTCTGAACCACCTTAGAATTTCCCACATGACAATTCAATACCTATCAGTCCCAGTGCCTCCGACCACACTATTAGTGAGCATCTCAGTTGGGCCAACCCGGTAGAGGAATCGCTGTCGGAGGAGTATGCCGACATGTTATGCCTAAGGAAACTATTGTCCAGAGATGATATCACAGTTATGTTTTGGCCCACCACCACCTCTTAGTTAGACATACCAAGAAAGTATTCAGAAGAATGCATGCATGACATCCACTCCAATATATGGACAAACCTCCATCAACTGAAATAAAGTTTCCTATACTATGATGTGTATGTAGACTATGTGGAGACATTAGGAGACCTCCTGCATCACATTGACCTAGAAGTTCTTCCTTCGACGTGGCAACAACGACCCGAGACGCGTAAAGGAAACATTGAGATAGCCTGCCTTCGTGCGCTACACCAGTTGCACCACATCATTGGTAATACCCTGATGGGAGTCCATATCAGAGGATGGGGAGAACATAGAGCTCTACATTTCACTCTACTCCCTACCCATAAGATCCTGTTCGGCGTGGTATCTTGCAATGCCATCACATCAAGGTGGAAATCGAGTGGGGTCCCTACTCAGGAGAGACAACACACCCAACAGAGTCAGGCCTTGAGTAAATCCTAGAAGCGTCAGGCCCAATAGGAATAGGACATCCATGAACTACTAAATAAGTCCATCGAGAGCATACAACAGGCCTCTCGCCTAAGAGAGGCCAATCAGTGGTCATTGCCTACCTCCCTAGAAAGGATTGATTCCCAGGAGAACTCGATACCAAACCCATTCCACCCCCAAATAGGGGCACGCAAGATCAAATATGTAGTGATAGTAGTATCCACTACCGTAATCTAGGGTCAACCCCAACCATCAGGGCTGGGGGAATTTTTAACAACAAATTCCCCCATAAGACCAATAAAAATGGGAAGAGACTAAACGTTCATGGAAAGGAGCCAACCCCATCCCTCAGGGATGGGGCCATTCTTACCACCTCAACAACAATGTCCCCAATGAGAATCAGTATTCTCTCGTCTATGGAAGAAAGTCAGAAGAGGAGGTTCTTACCCTATCCTGTTATTCGAACCATCATCCCCTTCAAGAGAGAGGCGTACCGTAAGGTCACATCAAAGAACTCTCTGTGTCACCCTTCGTCACGTAGCCCGAAAGAAATCATGGGACAGAAGATGAAAGACCAGTAAAAGATGTGGGATATCCTCTTCCTATTTTGAAGATGACATATTCTACGCCCCACTATATGCATCCATCAACGCCATAGAGGTTAAACCCATGGGTAACACCGAAGATGATGAAAATCCAAAAGGATCCGGAGATGATGGTTCCGGTCAGGTTGTGACTCACAATGAACCACCAAGTGTGCACACCAGGAACCAGAGGGCCGCTAAAAATATGGCCTCTCCATCAGCTATCCTTCCTCCACTTACCTTGTGAGCTTCCAAAAAGTATAAAAAAAGACTAGTTTCCCTCAACCCACCCCCCTATCTTGATAAAAATGCGCCACGTACCCTCGAATAGTGGTTCGCTCGACAGGAAGAGGAGATGAAAGAATTGAGGCGGCTTAATGCCGAGATACTCCAGAGGAACTATCTTATTGAAAGCACATACCAAGAGGAGACACATCATGCACTCCCAGTAAGTGCACCTCAAAGACCAAGGTTTTCCCTGGAAAACAATGAAAGGTCAGGGATTCTGCCCAACGAGTCGCCCGACCCGTACAACTACCGAAATGTGGATCCATATTAATACCAAGACTTACCTCCACTCATGAAGCAACTGGTACGAGTACAGATGAACCCTCCGAAGGTGTCACAAACTTCACATGCACCCCCGGTGCCAACCGATCTGGATCCTCAAGAAATTCCTCGGGCTACAGCCGCCCAGGACCAGGGCCAATTGGATGTAAACCATGGTCTCACCAACACCATCGAGGCACTGAAAGATCGATTGGAAGCAGTGGAAGGATGAAGCGCTCTGATACAACCAGAGTAGAAGCCCTACCCGGATTGGGTGAGCAACACTCCTCCTCCACCCAATATTTGTAGCCATGTATTCCCTATCTTAAATGGATCAGGTGATCTGGAACAACATTTGATGCACTACGCATCTTATTGAAACCCTATGATGGGAACTCTAGAACAGTAAGAAGCAGTGAAACTAAGATGCTTCGTACGAAATTTGCAAGGATCTGCCTTCGTCTGGTATATGATCCTGCCATCACAGTCAATAAAAAATTTTGAAGATCGTCAGTAGGAGTTCCTTTTCCACTTCAGCTCAACGATGCCGAAAACTACGGTCAACGATCTCATGAATTGCAAGCAGAGGGAGAATGAGAAGGTCTCAGATTTAATCGCTAGATGGAAAGGTATAACCTAGTCCCAGACCATGCCAATGCCTCAAGATGAGTTTCTTTCCATATGCATCGATAGTCTTCTAGATGAGATTCTAACACCACTCATACCAGTGGAGTGAACCAATGGATTCTGCCATCTCTTATTCATTTCCCAGAGAATTGAGGACTCCCTACTGAGGACCAACTTGAAGTCCTGAATATCCTAGCAGGCTCCCAAAAAGAGAACAGTTAGGGTTGAAGCGTACTCTATCACGCTCAAGCCAGCCCCTATTCCTGGTCCCCCTCTCAGGCCTCCTTCAAATCGTCAAGGGCCCCCTGTATATCATCGACCGCCTCCACTTAAGTGGTATGCTCAGAGAGGATCGAAGCGGAACCAGTTCGAGGAACGAAGTCAAAAAGTATACTCGTTCCGAGAGGACCAAGTCTGTGGCTAATTCATCTCCACCATGAATTGAAACTTTCTCCACCTCCCGAATCAATGAAAATCCGAAGAAGTTTGCTGCGATGACATTCCATATTACTGCCCCTACAATAGAATTTTGGGGTACAATATTTGGGAATGCTTCATCTTCAAAGACTTCCTGCAAAGGATGGTTGACTCCGAGCAGGTCGAGCTGGAACCACCCCCAGCACATGTGACATATATTTCCACCACTGAATCTGACAAAGGGGAGGGTGGAAGGAAGTCACCAGAAATAAGGGGAAGAAATATGATAATTGGAGGTCTTGGAAGACTGTAAACCGAGGCCAGGGCATACTCCGAGCTCAATTACAACAGCCATTATTGTAGCGAACAACCACTGATACTGCATAGCTGACAATATATGCCTCACAAAAATCCATGAGCCAATCATCCTGGCATAATAAAAAATTGAGGAAACAAGCACATGAGGAGAAGTCTGCAACGAAGCTGAAGTTAGCCCTGACATTGTCAGATTTTATGCCCCAAAACATGGCGCGATGGGCACTGACCCACCAATTGGTACCATCAAGGACAACCGACCATGTTGACTTGTCAGAGGATGAAGACCCAATTTTTGGTTACATCAACGTAATCCAACTTATGGAATCATTCCATGATGTATGGTATGGTTATGAATACAAGTTCTTGATGCAAAGGACAGGGAGGGGGAATCACATAGGCATGGGATATCAGGGGAGGCGCAGTCAAGTCTAAAATAAACCCTATGGTTGGACCTCAGCCCAAACCGTCAATATCGCGGAAACCCGTGGGAGATCCCTTCAACAGAATCATCAAAAGAAAGGATATCCTTCCACCTCCACAAGCAGACACTCAGGACCTATCATTCTGTGGTACCCATCAGAGGAGGAATAAGTGTCTAGTCGCCTAGTGTGTGCAAATAGACTGGCCGGGCCGAATCCCCAAAATGTGAGGACACCGTTGACATATGACCTCGTGGACGGTCCCCTATTGTCTCACATTACAACTCGCATGCTGCCCACTAAGACTTCCCCACCAATGGAGAAGCGTCGGCCACTCGAATAGAAATACGACATCTTTAAGTAGCTGGTGTCGGTACTAGACAAACTGTCTATCCTGGATGCCATGAGTTTGTCAGAAGACCTCAAGGAGGTGCTTATTGAGGCTTTGCTCAGCCCCCAACAGTTTCAAGCCGAGGTAGCTGCAGCTGAGATTTACCGGATGGAGACTGGCTTGGATGAATGCAATGCGGTGATTTCCTTCACTGATATGGATAAAGATTCCATCATGAAAGGACACATAAAACCACTATATGTGTCCGAAACACTAGATGATGTTGATATCTGCAACGTCTTTATTGACAATGGTTCTGGCGTTAACCTCCTTCCCCTACGGACACTCCGTATGTTTGGCTACAATGAGGGTGATTTAATACCCTCAGCCACAACTCTGCTAGGTTACGACAAGAGTGAACAAAAGCCAATGGGAAAATTAATCTAAAGTCCAATTTCGGAGACCTTGTGGCCTATTCAGAATTCCTGGTGGTTTGGTGGAACACAACATTCAATGCCCTGCTAGGACGGCCATGGCTCCATAATCACATGGTCTTCCTTCATCCTAAAACCAGTGTATTAAGTACTTATTCAATGGGAATAGTGGAAAATTGAATGCCAACAAGGCCCATTTAGATCTCTCCGTGTCACACTACATTGAAGAATGATTTTACGAGAAAAATATGAAGAAGCCTTCAGTTGATGGTGTCGACTGGATCCCCACTCCAAATTGTCTGGAAATGGTTCCTGATGACCCCCTCAGACAGCTTGGCAAAGACTACATACTACCCATCAGCCATATTGAGAGCATGGGTTCATGTTCGGACACACACTCAGCTATCCTCATGAATTTAGCCTTAATGGCCAAACGTGACAATGTGGGAATGTCCGCAGACCCTCAATTTTGGGGAGAATACTTGAGTGAGGACACCCACAATGCCTCCCTCCGGACTCCCAGGAGCCCGAGTCAAGAGCTCTCCCCTCTCCAGATCAAGAAGATGAGGATTTGGGAGAATAATAGGAAGATCTATGGGATGCACCTCCAAAATTTGAGGAAGGTATCTCCACCACAGTGGATGAACTCAGGGAAATAAACTAGGGTATTGAGGAAGACCTGAGGCCCACTCTCATTAGTGCAGCCATGTCCCCCAAGGAGCATGAGGTATATAACTCCTTCATGAGACAAAAACAAGTTGTATTTTCTTAGAATTACACAAAAATGCCAGGACTCAATCCTGAAGTGGTGACGCATCACCTTGGTCGGCCAAAGGACCATCGGGGCCATAAACAAGTCACTAGAAGGACACACCCCTCACATGCTGCCAAAATAGAGGCTGAGGTCGATATTTATATTAAAGATGGCATCATTTGGTAGGTCCAATACCCCATCTAGTTGGCCAACGTTTTCCCTGTCAAGAAAAAAATGAAAAAATCTATGTCTGTATTGATTTCAAGGATCTCAATCGGTATTGCCTGAAAGATGATTTTGTGCTCTCGATCACCGTGTTATTTATCGATGCAATGGACGGGTAGGAGGCTCTATCCTTCATGGACAGTTATTCTGGATATAATCATATTTGGATGGCCTGAGAAGACAAAGAAGTCACTTCCTTTAGGGCCCTTCAAGGAATATTCTGTTACAGGGTTATGCCCTTTGGTCTCAAGAACGCTGGTGCCACATATCGATGCACCATGCATCGTATCTTTAAACCATTCATGGGGAGATTCGTTGAATGCTACGAGGATGAATTGGGGGTTATGTCCAGGCAGTGCTCAGATCACTTGTCAAACCTTGATACTGTCTTCAACAAACTTCGGCAGCATAACCTGAAGATGAATCCTTTGAAATGCGCCTTCAGGGTTACCTCAGGGAAATTCCTTGGCTCCGTCGTATGCCATCATGGCTTCAAATTAGACCCTGAAAAGACAAAGGCTATACTCAACCTGCCACCTCCTTGCAATATCACCGAGTTGAGAACATTCTAGGGGCACCTGGCCTACAGCAGGTGATTCATAGCCAACCTGGAAGGCAAATGTTTTCCCTTTACTAGGGTAATGAAGAAGGGAGTAACGTACCAATGGAAAGATGACTTCCAAGAGGTTTTCAATAGCCTAAATAAGTATCTCTTGAGACCACCGGTTCTCATGCCCCCAGTTGAAGGAAGACCTCCCATCATATACAGGACGGCCCTAGAGCGGTCACAGGGAGCCTTCCTCGTGTACAAAAATGATGCTGGTAGTGAAAATAGTCTCTGTTACCTCAACTAAACAATGATTGATGCTGAGACTCGATACTCGGCCTTGGTCTTCATAGTTCAAAAGTTGTGACATTATCTACAACATCATGAAGTCCATTTGGTCTCACGTAGTAGCCTTCTTAAGTATGTCCTTAGCTTCCCGATGCTGACGAGGCACCTCTGCCGATGGGCAGTCATCCTACAACAGTTCGACATTCGGTTTGTGCCTCAAAAATCCATCAAGGGCCATGCATTAGCATATTTTCTGGTGAAGGACCCTTCAATATGGACCGCTACACCGGATATCGAGCTACCTGATGAAGACATCTTCTCAGTTCAAGAGGAGTTCCCATTGTGGGAAATGTACTTTGACGGTGCCTCGCGAAGCCCAACCGAGAAGAGGATGGAAGATCCCAAATTTAATAAGGTGGGTTTGGGGAAAACACTCATGTCCCCAGAAAAGGCACTATTTCCATATTCCTTCCTTGTGTCTGAAGGATGTATGCAGAATGAGGTGGATTATCACGCCATAATTTCAGGCCTGGAGATCGCACTCCAAGCACAAGTACAACACCTTAATGTCAGAGGTGACTCATAAATAGTCATCAAGCAAGTCAATGGTGACTATGCTATTAAAAAGGAGGAGTCGATTCCCCTGTTCGACCATGTCTGAGAATTAATTGTGGAATTCTCCATAGAATCGAAATTGACCTATATTACCCTATCTCGGAATTCCCGGGTCGACGCATTAGCCAACGCGGCCATAGCCTTTGCCGACCTAGACTGGTATGAAATAGTTATTAGCATCACTAATCGTCGAATGGTCCTGCCATTTGTTTAGGCCAAGAAGAATGGAATCAACGAAGTCAGTCCTGTCCCATATCCATATTCTCCCACCACTGGCTGGATGACCCCCATTGAAAACTACCTTCAATGGGGAGAAATCCCACCATACAGGGCTGAACGAGAGAAAATACAGAGAGGGGAAATCAACTTTGTCCTATAAGGCAGCGCAGGTCAGCAAGAGGTACTCTACAAATGAGGCCTCGATAGAATCCTCCTCAGATGCATTGATGAAGAAGAAACTTCTGCCATCATGACCGAGGTACATGACAGAGTATGTGGGGCACATTATCTGGGGTCCAAGAATTCCCATCAGGTTTGAAGACTTTGGTACTATTGGCCCACAGTGGCACGAGATTGTGAGAACTTTACCGCAAAATTCCACTCATTCCAAATTCTTGCCACCTTCATACACCAAACCCCGGAGTTACATCATCAGGCTAAGTACTCCTGGCCATTTTCCATCTAGGGAATGGATTTTGTGGGACCATATCCTCATGCCACAACCAAAAAACTAAAGTATATCCTCACGGAAACCGAAGTCTTTTCCAAATGGTCAGATGTTGTACCCCTTAAGGAATTCGAGGCAAGAAGCATTTTCATATTTGTGAAAACCAATATCATCACCAGATTTGGTGTCCCTTATACTATACTGATGGATAACGACACCAACTTCTACTCTGATGAATTGGAGTAACTATACCAAGAATATGGTATCAAGACTAACCCCTCATCCCGCTACCATGCAGCGGCCAACGGATAGATAGAGGATTTCAACAAGACTGTGTCCAACATTCTCCAAAAAATGGTGGACAAGGTTAAGAATTCATGGCTGGATAAACTCTTCCATGCATCACGGGATTACCTAACCAAAATCAGCACCGCTACTCGGGCCACTCCGTACTCATTAGTATACAAAACAGAAGTAGTCATGTCCATTGAGCTCAAATTTCCCTCACTCTGTGTTTCCATTTTTGATCAGTTATCCATTTATGTGCAATCAGAAAAGAAGCTTGGTGAATTGGAGAAGCTAGATGAGAAGCAGTTGCACACTTTTCACCATCTAAAAGTATACCAAAAACGGATTGCACAAGACTTCAATAAAAAGGTTCTTCTTCGGTCATTCTTGGAAGGAGAATTGGTGTTGGTCCTCTGAACACCATCGATACTTGGAAAGAAACCTCTAATGGTGGAGCCCAAGTTAGAAGGATAATATATTATACACAAGGTCTACTCCAATAGAATATATGCCCTAATCTTCATGGACGGGAAGTTCACCACCACTCCTAAAAATGGGAGATTCCGGAAGAAATATTTTGCATAGTAATCAAAAGCAGTTATCGTCCGAGCTGAAGGACGTTAAACTGCAAGGAAACCAATAGTCCAAGATCTATGACCCAAATCTAAGAGTATTTTCTCTGCACCGACATAACTAAAAGAAGTTATCGTCCAAGATGCAAGATTCTAAACTGCCAAGAACCCAACGGTCCAAGCTCTAGGACCTTAAACTAAGAGTATTCCATCCTCAACGCATGACATTAAACTGCACGGATTTCAGAGAAGTTTGTATGGCTTGATTCCTACCCTCTCAAAATACGTAGCGATGCTAGGGATCCCTATCCTTACTCAGCCACCTCTGGATATGAAAAAGATAAAAATTCGGTTTCCCCATATATGGACCTGACCGGCACGTGGTGTATCCTTCATCCCTACCGCATGAAGTTAAACTGCACGGATAAGAAAATTTTAAAATGCCCCATCTACCCCATGTATGGACCAGACCTTCATGGGGTATACTCCAAATAGAACTACGTACGGTTTGATTCCTGCCTTCGCAGGATACGTAGCGATGCCATGGTTCTCTATCCTATCCCAGCCACTCCTAAATAAAAAAAATGCCCCCTTCCCCCCTTGTATGGACCAGCCCTTCACGGGGTGTACTTCTTTCAGGGAAATACGTACGGCTTGATTCCTGCCTTTGCATTATATGTAGCGATTATAGGGTTCCACATCCTATCCCATCCATCTCAAATAAAATTTAAAAATCCCTCTTCCCCCATGTATGGACCAGCCCTGCATGGGGTTTATTTTTTGTCCATACCGCATTACGTTAAACTGCACGGATAAGGAGAAAAGAAAAAAAGGGAATGCCCATTCTGACACCATTACTGGACTAAACCTGCATGGGATGTATTTTCTTTCAGAGAACTATGTAAGACTTGATTCCTGCCCTCATTGGATACGCAGTGACGCCAGAATTTGGCACCCTGGCATTGCAACCTCAAACGAAATCCAAAAATACACCATTCCCCCCATATGCACCAGACCGACAAGGGGTGTATTCCTCAAAAGAGCTATGTGAGGCTTGTTTCCTGACCTGGCAAGATATGTAGTGACTCCAGGGTTCCCCATCCTAGCCCATCCATTCAAAAAAATTCTCTCTCCCCCCGTGTACGGACCAGATCTCCATGGGTTGTATTTTTCATCCTCACCGCACGACATTAAAATAGCACAGACATCATCCTCAACACATGATGTTTAAATTGCACAGATTTCATTGTGACCCACCAAAGTTATATGTTGAAATGAGATGGCAATACTCCTTGTGCATTTGGATGCATCCCCTCCATACATCAGACTCCACGGACCAGATAATTATGGATCTTCATAACCATTCACAGCCATCGGAAGTGGAAAGTTATCGACCCTTGGACACCTTTGCATGACTATGCATACCATGCCCTCAGCGGATCTTCATATATATAGACCCTGGCCCGTCTACCAATGGCATGATTTCCTCAGGCGATACTCTTCCGAGCTCCATACTCTTACCGGCCTGAGATCCCCCATATCATATCTCCCGATCCAGAAATTTATGGCGCAGTGGTTTACATGTTCATCCCCCTTTTCACATCCAAATGTTTCCAGGGTATCCCTACCCATTTATCTTATGTATCTGCCTGTGGTTCACAAGACGACTTGCAATTACGAACATCAAGCTAGGGATAGGATACTTTGACTCAACAGACAATTGCAGTGAAGATGTTTCTTGTATGCTTGAACACCATTATACCCACATGCGGAACTCGGTACTGTGAGCACTATCAGATTTTCATAATCATTCATGGACATTGAAATTTGAAATTCATTTACCCGAGGACACCTTTGCATGACTATTCATACCATGCCCTCAGCGGCACTACATATTGATAGCCCCTGGCTCGTCTACCAAAGTCAAGATTTCCTCAGGCGGTACTCTTCCGAGCTCTGTACTCTTATCAGCCTCCGAACCCCCACAAAACATATCCCGATCCAGGAAACCTTAGAGTTACAGTTTACAACCTTAATCCCCCACCCTTTTCAGAGTATATTAGAGCATGGTAACTCACTTATCCTTCGACTGACTACAAAAATAGTCACCCAATGGTCCGAGCTCTATGACCGCTAAACTACGAGTACTTCGTCTTTACCACATGAAATTAAACTGCATGGAGTGAAGGTATACCCTGGCATTCAAGATAAATCTGTGCTGTGAGATCCCTAATCATTATCCACAAATAGGGATGAATATGCCCGACATGTCCAGATATTTTCTTACCAAATGAATAACTTCGTGGCTCCGACAATCATAGGTCCTCATAACCATTCACGGCCATTGAAAGCCGAAGGTTATCGACCTGTGGAAACCTTTTTAATGACTATTCACACCATGACCTCAGCGGCTCTGCATATTGATATCCCCTGGCCCATCTATTAATGGTAGTATTTCCTCATGCGAGACTCTTCTTAGCTCCATACGCTTACCGGCCTCAGAGCCCCTATATCATTTATCCTGGTCCAAGAAGCCCCAGAACCACGATTTACACCAATAAACCCATTTTCCACGTCTGTGGAATGATGGGATATTCACGCCTAGTTACATTCTGATCAAGATAATCCTTTGTAACTATGTCCGTAACGCATGACATTAAACTAAATGGAACATCTTGGTCACTATGAATAAATATACAAAGACCAAGAATTACACATCCAGAGAGATGCCTCCAACTACTAGCATTTTCACTAGTTTAAAAATTCTCCCACATCCTTGCTGCATGATTTTAAACTTCACAACATCTTGAAAAATGATTCCCATCCTTACTGCATAACGTTAAACTGCACAGAATTTAAAATGATCCCCGTCCTTTCTACATGACGTTAAACTGCACATCATCCTTTAATAATGTTCATCATCTTTACCGCATTACGTTACACTGCACGGAAGTCATCCTTACCTCATGACGTTAAACTGCATGGTCAATCCTGTCATGGGTTCAGAAAGGAATATAGGATTTTCTCTATCCCTCAGTGCACGAGTCAGACCTGCACAAACAACCGTCTCACACCAGCGTGAAAAGGAATGACTTAACCCATTCTCAAGAAATTTAGTCTAGATGTTTCTCCTGTATCCAGGCACCCTCTTCTCAAAAACCATACTCTATACTCAAAAAAAATACAAACTCTCATAAGCCACCCCTGGTGGTCCCGAATCTCAAACTTCCTTGAAGATTCCATGCTATCAGAAGAATGAAACCAATTACCTACTGACACCTTTGCATGCCAATGCATACCATGCCCTCAGCGGCTTTGCATGTTGATCACCCCCGGCTCATCTACCAAAGATGAGATTTCTTTAGGCAGTGTTTCTCTCCATACACCTCTTGGCCTTTGAGCCCCCATGTTCATCTTGGGATTCGGAAACCATCTGAGCTACAGTTTACCAACCTCTTTCAAATCCCTGCCTGAATATGGTGGAATGTCTCCGATGAGATTACCAAGAACCAGGAGAAGCCATTCCATTTTAGATAACATCCCAGCTACATGACTTTAAACTACGCCAATCTCCAATAATCCTCTGCGCTAACTAAATGCGCAGGACACGAACCTTGCTTCCACACTCTTGATTAATACAGAAGTCCTCAAACCCTTTTCAAATGTCACATACCCTTTCTGAGCCACCCCCAGTGGTTTTCATAATTCTCCACGCCACCCATGGTGGTTTCCATAAGTCCGACTTCCATGAAGTCCTTAGGTCATCAAAAATGGAGAGTCATTGACATAAGGACACCTTTGCATGACTATGAATACCCTACCCTCAGCGGATCTTTATATTGATTGCCCCTGTCTCATCTACCAAAGGCATGATTTCCTTAGGCGATGCCCTTCTAATCTCTGTATGCTGATATGACTCCCATGCCTAGTGACAAGCCATGCATGCCATTCAAATCTACACATGATCCACCCACATGCATCTAGATAATATTGAGACATATTTTAATCAACCAAACCTCATTGGGGCCCTCTACCCACCATACCTGGTCAAAGCTGTTCGACCTAAAACATCAGTAATGATAGTGTTGTCGACGGGACTTTAAACTGCTCACGAAAAGAGGTGAAAATCCAGTTAGGCCGAAAACCTGGAAAGGGATACCTAAGGAAAATCTAGGCCACACCCGCTGGGCCCACACAAAATGAACCCAAGAAAAATTTGTGTATTAAAAGAAAAAGACAAAAAATTTGTGGGGTTTTTGTATAAAACCCTAGAAATAGTAAATCTAGGATCTCTGGATCCCATGATACAAGCAAAAGATAGAGTTTGATTATATTTTTTTGAATTATGATTAATTTTGATTCAGTGAGTTGTTATTTTCACAACAATTGTTCCATCAACAATTAAATTTTACAGCAGGTAAATATTGACAAAGATTGTATTCCGTTTAACCAAAAAATGGAGGGTTTCCATAAGATGGGGATCTCCCTCACAAAAAAAAAAAGAAAGCGGGGGTAGGATAGACAGAGTGTACAAGAACAACTCTGATCATCACAAAGGATCCTGGATCACTCTCTACATTAGATCAGCAATCATGCGACGGAGGTTGTTGCAAGCATGATCCAACACAACCCTCTCCCTGGCCTCAACCTTGGCCACTGAATGAGTGTGCCCCATTGTTGTTTGGAGATCGTTGATTCCTTTCCTGGTGGCTTCAGGGTTACCAATCAGAGCTAACAACTGATCCATCATCATCACTACCCATACATCACATTCATGCAACTCGGTAGATAGGGCGGCCGCCAAATCTAGAGAGCTTGCCTCCTACGCTATCAGCTGATCGAGATTTATCATGGCTTCCTCCAAGGCTCAGTTCCCACAATGAGTGGCAGTGAAGTGAGAAAGTTGGCGTTCACTAGTTTCAACTTCCTCACAGGCCGTGACAACCTTGAAAGCGTGAAAATGAAACTTCCAATAGTCAAAGCCACCTAACGCCAAACCTAGGAAAAGTTGTCGGAGAGCTTTAGTTTTAGTTTTCATTTCATCCAGAGGAGTTTCAGTGACAATATCAAAAATCTGGGGCTAGTCCCACCTGTGCACTGATCGATGGTCCGCCATGACATGAGGATCTTTGGTATCCTCCTTATATAGCACGAGAACAAAGTCTAGCATCACAATCAGGACATAGATGTGCACATTAGAAGGTAGCTCTGAAGCTGGAAGGTTTGAAGCTTCTAACCCCAGTTCAGGATTGGGAATCAAGTAGCCGAGTCCGGTATCGACCTGAAATACTTAAGGAATTGTCTCACTGGGACCTGATGCTACAAGGTCCTCCTCATCCACGTCCAAGAGAGCAGGGTCCATCTGAACTTCATCCAAAGAGGGGCTGGGAGTGGAAAATCCCCTGAGTCGCTTTGACCGACGAGCCATCAGTCTGTTCTCCCTCAGAGCCAATGTGGAAGGTGTGGAAGGCACAATATCCATAATGACTCCAGATTTCAGAACCCGCCGGACAACCTTCCCCAGGATCCCATTAGGAGAATGTTTTACCCACATTCTTGATTACTCTAAGGATAGGCTAGAACCCGCTCCTATGCCAGGAAATGGAATCCTTGTGTCATATCCCTCCCACATCAGCATCAACGACCATTGACAGAGAATGGTAGGCTGCAGTCCTTGAGCCTGATGAGGGGGAAGGGAAACATGGAGTTGCATACAACCGAACTGGTATGAGAAATGATGGGGGACATACAACTCACCCAGAGAAAACCCATCAATCCCCGTGGACAGAAACCCATCTCATAGTGAAATAATGTAAGAAAGCTCCACCAGGATCTCCCTAGGGTTGTCAACCACAGTGCTGAATAGTATGGGATAGGGAGAGAAAGAAAGCTGAGATAAGTAACTCAGAAGCTTGATGACTTCATCAGAACTGAGGGACATCAAGTGATCCCCGAGTATATCGAGCAAGGTGGGATGAAAATTATGAATCAGGATGGCTGTGTTGTGACAACACTCATAACAGAGACAATGATTCGATATCCATCCGTATAATAATTGAAACGGCCCACTCAGACGGTAGCGTGGCCCGCCCTCTTGCATGTGGCTCAATAGTTCAAAAATACGAGCCAAAATAGGCAAGGCCAAGTTCACCGGGTGGCACTCTGCCAACTCAACTGCCATCATCAAGGTGAAAGCCCAGATTCCTAGGTTGATATATCGATAAGGGAATAGCCACCTGCTCAAAAACATAGCAAACAGACCTTCCAATCTGAGTATAGGCGGCATACCGGGGCGTACCTCGAAACCCCATGAAAGGTAGTTGCCCGCCTCCAGATCCGCCCAGTAGCAACCTGGGATGGTTCGCGATTGTAGAGAAGGATGAGTCCTGGGGCGCTTGATCTTTGGCACAAGACCATCGGTGTTCAGAAATAACCCTATCTAGGTTCTATAGGGGATAAGAGACAGGGAACGCAAGGCCTGAACTAATGACTGCTCCGCCATAACCAGCAGATCCCTCACCGACAAAGGCACTTGTTCGACGTCGTCCCATGCGTCAAGAGTGGGCAGAAACTCGTCATACATTTCACCAATGATTGTAAGCCCTCCCAATTGGTTGATGTCCTATAATCTAATTCCAACTTCACCGTGGGCTAGGTAGAAAGTATTAGTGCTTGAACACCAGTGACTGAGTAGGTCAGGAAGGCTCAAAGATTGCGGGTAAACGGCGAACTGGGAGGCCCACACTGTAGAGTACATATTGACTTCTTCCAATGACTCGGGAGATTCTCGAAAATGATGATGAACCCGAAGGCCCAAGCCCAGTCATTTGAGAATAGCCCACCAAACTGAAGATCTCACCTAGGAATCGACCCCGCGTCAGGATCCACTCGAGCAAGGTTGATAATTGACGTGTAATTCTTGAAGACAGCTTCTTGGGGGATGTCTTGAGTGCATTGATCACTTTGGTTCCAAACAGAGCCTCTCAAAATTAAAGAGTCTTTTGGTCCAGGAATATAGGATATCTCCCCCAATGAGGTATGGTTCACCTGAATGCACCTTGGTGATGCTTCCAAGCTAGGTGCTGGAAGACCTGAGAAGGAAGGTGGGATAGGGGCACCATCTTGGAGACCGAAGCCATAAATTAGTAGCTGATTGAATAGTTGATAAACCAAGAGCTCAGGAGAGAGAATGTTATTCAAGACACCGTCATCCGGAATGATGGACCGACTTGGGTCCTCTTTAATGCTCTCTGCTCTATAGATCATAGTTAGACGTCTCCCTAAAGCAATTGGGAGAGGCTCAACAGCAGGCCTGGGATCAGGACTAGGGGGAACCGTATTTTCTCCCTACATTATGGAAACCAGGGAAATGGTTAGTCCAAAATAATAATATCTGGACAAAAGTACCAAGCATAGGGAGAAGGAGTCAAGAAACCCTCATAACGAGGTCCGAAGGTAGGCCTCAAGAAGTGGTTCGCGATGACTGCATCATGCGAACCAATCCTTCATGGAAGAGGTTTGCGGTACTCTGGCCCGCAGAGCGTTGGCCAGAATACCATGAACCAGGTTTCTCAATGGAATCTTAATCCCGGATTTAAATAATTACATTCAGAGGAATTGAGAAATTTTTAACATCTATAAGGTTTCATACCACGATCCATCAAAACTGCGGAGAGAGCTCCTACGCGGCCTGCATGATTTACTTTTTAATTAAGTAAATTTATTCATTCGTGGTTGGGAGATTGGTCCATGAATGAAGGAATACACAAATGTGGAATGGTTCGTAGAAGTGACAGTTGATTCGCGGACGAGGCATTTGGCGAAGTAATGAGCACACAGAGAAAACCGAGAGAGCTTAGGTTTTGCGAAGAATTTGGTAAAGGACAAAGGAGGGACCCCCGTATTTATATTCGTGGTCCCCTACCGGGTCTACTCGCCTACCGCAAACTATCCAAGTTTGAGGACCACTCTACATCAGAATGGCCTCCTCTTCTTTCTAATCGGACCCCATTCTAGTGGGGGGAATTTCTAGTGTCCGGAAAAATCAGAAAAGGAAGAATGAGAACCCCCATTAATACAATGGATATTCTACCCATTTTCCCCCAAATAATTGGGAAAAAGTGTTGATAATAATCAAAGGATTTCGCAAGCCAAACCGGTCCACGAACCGAACCAATGATAACGCCACACAGCTGGTTTGCTGAAGTACCCCCTCCGTGGACCACTATTATTTGAGGAATGGAGGTGGAGATCCTCCGTGGGCGCGAAGGAGGACGGGAGCCAAACCGGTCCAACGTAACGAACCGCCCCGGCCCCGGACCGCTTCGACCGGCCCGGGCCGCATCTCCTGTCATACACGGAATGGAGGAGGAACCCTGCACGACCGCGAGGCACTACCTAAGCTAGTTTGGTTCACGGGAGGAGGTGTGTTCAATGCACCCGTTAGTCGCAGATTGACCAATTCGTCCGTGAATTTGGTACCCAATTACGACCCTCCGCAAAAGGTGCTGCATGACCAAAGATATATCTATTTCCCCACTCTATAAAAGGAGATCGTGGGGGAAGAGCCAAGAGGAGGAAATTTTGGGATATTCATCAGATTTGGGTGGAATAATTTTAAAAGAATGCGCTTAGGATTTCGAAAACAGTGATGTTCCAGTTCGCGAACCAAAATAGGTATGAAGCTGGAAGCGAATTAATATGGAACTGAAAACGCATAACAAATTGGTGGACCGTGAACTTAAAATAACAAATAAAATAAGACCGTGAACCATGGCCCCTCCACAGATGCACTCCCCGCGGACCAGGGAGTTTATGCCCCTTTTCCGATCCATCGTACCACGTAGCACCATCCTATGTGGGAGATGCCCCAACCGAAGAACCCCCATCCAGTGCCATCCTTAGTCGGCACTGCTCGTATGGACCCCTCCGTGTACTATCCGGGCACGTGGGCCAAACCTGAAGCCACAAACCACCCTGGTTTGTGGGATACCCACCAAACAGAAAACCACCCCAATTTGCAGAATTCCCATAAGTTTGCGGACCACCATGGTTCGCGGATAGATTCTCCAGTTGTGTAGCACCTCCCTACGCAAAGGGCACCATCACTCATACACCTGTGTGGCCCGCAAGATCCTTTGGAGTTCCCATTTCACAAGCCAGATAAAATCCTTACAATCTGACCTAAACCTCCGCAAACTCCTCATTGGCCCATTCCTCGGCCCCAAGCCAAGGCCTCCACCAAATACACTAGACTCGTGTGATGTAACCTTCTGGTGTATCAACGCGCTGTTTTGAGTTCACATACCCACGGTAGGCAAGGGAGAGGGGGTTTCTCCGGCCCTTGAGCAGATTCTCGAAACATTCATGGGTTCACATTCCCATAGTAATGTGGAGTCTGAGCATGAGAGTCCCCATTCTACCCCTCCACTTGTTAGGATTGGGGCACTTCTCCCTTCCCTGGGGGGTGCCGGACTAGCCATCTAAAGGAAGCCCCCATGCACCTCCGTACTTCCCCATGGCCATGGCCAAGGAAGGGCGTAGTGGGAATGGGTGATGCTCCGTACTTCTATGGGGCCAAGTCCCTCTCCTCTCTGTGCTTTTTTTCCATGGGAATCGTTTTCAAAGTAAGCCCTAACTTCTTGGCCCACACCATGCGTAAGCCCCACTCCACTTCCCATGGAATCTCCTTTCACGACATGATCATCTGTTCCCTGGTACCTCTTGTTTCTCACACCAAGCATGCCACATGTGGGATCAGAGTAGACATCGACCATGACATCCTCTTATGGGACTCCTCAGAGTGTAATCCCCAACCCACACCTTGGGCCTCCTCAGAGTGTAATCCCCAACCCACACCATGGGCTGCCTCAGAGTGTAAGCCCCAATCTAATCTGAATTATGTGGACTTTGATTCCCCACCACAGGGATATGTAGGAAGCCTCCAAGAGGTTCAAGCTCGATCAACATCGGACCCCCCGAGTCCACATTCACGTCGGTTATCTGAAACTCCCATTAGAACTACGTGGAATTTGATGCCTATCTCCTAGGTAGGATACGTAGGAAACCTCCCAGAGGTTCAAGCCCAACAACCGGTTGATCCGGCTATCTTCACGTCAGTTCACCGCACCAACCCTTGGCAGGATGGAGTGTAAGCCCCATACTAAACAAAACTACGTGGATTCTGATTCCTCTCATGAGTATATGTAGGATGCCCATATTATGGGTTCGATCTAGATTCCCAAGTTGTTATTTTTCCTCCCTGGATGACAATAAAATCTAGCGCACCTAGTTATGAGGCTTTAAACCAGCACCGTCTTAATGAGTCCAAACTCTTCGGAGTCATTAATCAAATGAGGGATGGTAAACCTCAGGCCTAAATGATTCTGAACCCCTTCATCTAGCTGACCCTTGCCAACCAGGGGTAACCCGTGGATACTATGATTGGCTATAAGCGAAATATTCACAAACATATGAATACATCATAAATCTATAAGAGAGTCCCGGAACATGCAATAATTTCCCCCAAAAAGGGTGCGACGAGCCCAACATCCAATCCTCTCGACCAATGTGAGTTCTTATGTGTCGCTGGCCAAATCGCCCAGCGAACGCCTGCCTTTGGAAAGCAGGTCCTTGTATCCTCAGATATAGAACCGTTGGGCGTTTCGAAACCGATATGAAATAGATTTTTACCTGTCGATTCATGTGCTCAATAACTCCATTTTACCATGGAGTTCCCACAATATCCATCTCATGTTTTATCCCAAGATTCTGTAGGTAATATTAAAATTCAAATGACATGTATTACCCACCTTGGTAAGACCTTAGCACTTTTATCTTCAGTGTGGAATCATTCTCAGTGATTCTTCAATAGGTTTTCATGAAATCAAGAATGTTTCACTTCCTGTGTATATCAATCCCACATGCCATTATACTATAATAATCTATGAAAATTACAATGTACCTTTATCCATGTATTCTATCAACATTTATTAGGCCACATACATATATATGGATGAGGTCAATGAGATACGATTCACTATTCCTCTTTGGAATGTAGGAAATAGAGATCAGTTTCCCACACATTTATGAATAACATGTATGTTTTTGTTCATGCTTCAGATTAGGGTTATCCATGACTATATTTATCATAGATGTCTTTTCAATGTTATTTTGTTTGATTTCTTCCAATATCTGATGCCATATGTAGTTTTCCTCTCCAATTGATAGGTAGAAAATGTTCTCCCTACTGTCAACCTGATATATGCTACCTTCTGTTCTACAACCTTTTATGAGTGAATTCCCAAAATTTCCTTTTATAGTACATACATTATGATTGAATGTCACAATAAGACCTAAGTCACAGAGTTGAATCACACTAAGAATATTGTGATGCAGACCGTCTATATATAAGACTTTAGTTTCCTTCATCTCTCCATTGGTGAGCTCAGCACTTTCATTGTGTTTTATAATAAATGCACTATTATTACATACCATCAATTTTCCATTTACCATTTCCTTGAAATTAATTAATAATTATTTCTTACCTATCATGTGTTATGAACATACGATTTCAAGAATCCATGTGTTGTTGTTATTTTTAGTTTTGAGGGATATTTTTTTTAAAATTGGACTTTTTATTTTTAATCTTTTCAATCCATGAAATTTCAGATTGATTGTAGGGAGTTGATAGCCATACAGTTCCTTATTTTGTGTACATGGGTTGTTCATTTTAAAAGTCTTCTTCCATGGAGAAACCCTATTTGAAATAACAACACTATCTGTTTGACATGTATTAACTCGTCTCTGAACATTGAAATAATTTCTCCTGTCATACCTCTTCCTGCAATATATAGATTTATGTTCAATGTGAAAGCAATAAAAAAACAAATAAATTATTTTGTCAATAAAAAGTGGGATAAGAATATGTCCTCATTTTTTGAACTCTAAACTCTTCCCCAATCTTATATCTACTCGCCTCTTCACAATATAAAATGTCATGGTGAAGATAGCCACAAAACAAAAACTTCATGAAAGGAAATGTCTTCCCACTTCTATGTCTCCTCATTCTTTCATCCCTAGGAAAACAGTTTGACTGCCTATCATTTCTAGAAACACAATGATAAACTTCAATTCTACTGTTATTTTGATTTAAATATTTCATTCTCAGCACTTATGGTGGCTTATCAACATGATCAACTTTCTTCTTGCCTTAATTCTGGATCACATTATTTATAGAATTTTTCATTTCTGTATCACAACCAATTCGACTATATCCTAGGAATGTGGGTCTTTGATTACTCAATATCTTTTCAAATCCATCAGGACCATAATTTTCCCTCTCTAGCAGCTCAGCATTTGAGAACCTTCCAAATTGTAATTTCTTCTTTGCTTATTTTAAAATTGATTCACTTTTGAGTTTACATCTCAGAGAAATAACTTCTTCATTGAGTCCCTCAGTGGTCTTGGGTTTCTCATCTAGTCTCATGGTAAGGTTATTAATGAACTTTTTTTACTTAAATTTTGAGTTTTGTTCTATGACATCATTATTGTATTCAGGGATTGATTATTGAACATTAACAAGTCCTTCCATTCGATCAATTTCTAATTCAAGATGATAAATATATTTTGAATATTCTTACACCATTTCATTCATCTTATTTCATCTCTTAAATTTATTCTCAAGCTTACTAACTGCATCCTTAAGTTGTAAATTGAGATCATCATTAGTATTAAACTGATTAATTCTAGATTTAAATATCAACAGATCTGACATTTCAATGGAATCCATCTTGGAATAATGGTTCCCCAATTTGAATTCTGCTTCCTCTTCAAAAAAGAGTTCATTTCCATCGTCTTTTTCTTTCCAAACAAAACTCTTTCAATAAAAATAATTTCTATATTTTATTTCAATCTTTATAAAAATGCATTTATCAAAATTTTCAATGTATTTATCTTTTTATTATTATCATTGTACTTTCTTGGGAAATGAGAGGTAATGTTCCCAACCCTTCAACAGTGAAAACAAGCTAGAGGTAGCTTCACTTAAAATATAAATTTTACCTTATTGAGTTTATTTTCAATGAGAGAAAGAACATATTTTTCTTTATTGTAATTATCAACACAATCTCTTAAAATTTCAAGTTTGTATTTTTCTTTGAATTCCATTTCATTTCTTACACGAGTCGTTGAATCTTCTAGGTTTACTCTCATCTCATATGCCACCAAGCTTCTCAGAAATATCATTTAGAGAATGTTTAGAAAGGTCATTTTATTCATGAGATGAAACCATTGAATTATAAATGGAAATATTTCTTCTCAAGTTTTTATTTAGAATCTCAATGTATTTGATCTCTTCAAAAACCCCTCGAATGTTTCCTATAACTTCTATAATTAGATTGAAGAAAGAATCTTAATTTTCATTAGGGTGCCTCTTCAGATCATCAAACATGTTGTGTAAAACATGAAGCTAGGCCTCCTTCACTTTGTTGTCACCTTAATAAATATTCACTAGTTTCTCCCACATAGACTTATGTAATGTAAAATTTATCACCATTAGATATATTTGATCAAAAAGAGCTATAGTTAGGGCATTCTAAGATTAAGGATCAGCATCCTACATTTTCCTATCTTAATCTATCATAGATAGACATGTTGGATCAAGGACCTGTATTCCTTAGACAGCTGAAAAAGTACATCAATTCTAATATATCGTATATGGTATATCATCATGTTCTTCCATATTTGAATATTACATCCATCAAACAAAGGAACTCCCAAGATATTAATTGTATTCTTCATGTCACAAGAAATAGAACAGATTTAACACCAGTAACCACTATCCTCTAATATCACTTGAAGGACCCCAGAACACCTTGAGAGGGGAGGGGTTAATCAGGGTGTCAAATTTTTCTTTTAAATAGATGGATCTTGTTCTAACGTTGGTATGAAGCTATAAAACATGTCTGAAGAGGAAGTGCAGAAAATAAACAATCACACACAAAGTAAGTACACACCAATTATACATGGTTTACCATTAAGGGATACATCAAAGGATCATACGCTAACAAAGTTTCGGTCATACAAATACCACTAATCGTCACAAGTTGTGTGTTGGAAGAGTTTAACACAGTCACTCTATGATAGGAGAACATCCATTAGAAGTTTTTAGGGATACCAGACTATGAATATCTGATCACATCTACTGACACTCCTTTTCTCACTACTTTGGATGAATCTTCACTTCGTTTATCAACTTGAAAGCCACTTTAATTTTTTATCATTAATTCATTCATGGTCAACTGTAAATGGATGATCTTTGGAAGTCTCATAATAACTCATAGATGTAATTTATTTTCTTATAAAATCATATGTTATGAAAATTAATTTTTCAAACAAATTTGGAAAATTTTCAGGCTTCATTGGGTGTTCAAGGTACTGTTGTTGTTTCCACATTCCATTATGGTTTTTGTGTAACGTCAAGCTCCATAGTGTACCGTCCAAATCAACCGTGTACTGTAAAACTCCACCGTGAACTACCCTTCTTGAAGTACTTCCATTCTCTGCGTACTACTTCCCTCAACCACATACCATACTACTCCACATAATACTTTTCCCCACAATGTACTATGAGATCAACCTATGTGACCCACACTCTCTTCTGCATACTATTTTCCTTATGCTAATGAACCTTTCTATGTACCGTCTTCTCTTCTGCGTAACACTTCGAACTTCACTGGATTTCATCCCAAAAATTTTAACCTTCTATCTTTTAACTTAAAAAAGGGGATTACTATTCTATAAATACTCATGTAACTCTACAAATTTTGGTAACTGATTTACCCTAATTTTCAATGTGGGATAATCTGAACTGTAAATTGAACTCCATATGCATATTTGGCCTCCACCACCTACTTCAATCTTTTGAAATGTGAACTATTAATGAGAACAATAAAACTTCCACATAATATATGTCTATCGGTCCATATATTTCATCTCTTCACTGTGTACCATTGATGTTAACCATTTTCAACATCATTTTGTGTACCACATTCCTTCACTGTGTACCGCCATTGTAAACTATTTCCATGTGATGATTGACAAAAAACACAAACCAACCTCCATTACCAACAACGAGATGCCTTAGTTCCAATAATAAAATCATTTTATATTAGTGGAGGCTCCTTTCCGAGACAATCATAGTGGCGAAAGTCTATTACTGAACCAGGTTCACTCCTCATTCTAGCACTATATTAATCAAATAGATTTACTTGTCGTTCTAGTCTTCTCTATCTCATGAGATATAAATATATACCCAATTAATTGTATGGAGATATTGGTCCTGCCCATATAATAATTAAACCATTATTTTGTGTTCCACAAAAACATAAAAATATTATCCGTATCATAAATCATGAATTAAAATGGGTTTCTAAAAAAGCATTCTGCAAAAATTTATATAAAACAAATATTTTTAATAAATAACATTCCATGATAAGTACAATAAAATAATATTAATAACAGGAATAGAAATATAAAACATTTTAAAGACAACAATATTAGATGGAAACTAAATTTGAGAATACACTTGAAATTAATTGTTGAGAAAAATATCCTTTCTTCTTAAAAAAATTTCCCATCCTCAAAATACCACACAATTTTAAAAGAAACCGGTTTATATTATAATAACAGTGAAATATTATTGGGTAATCTGCAAGGAAATAAGTCATTATGAGAGTGTAAAAATATGTTCATGTTCTAAAAGTTGAAAAAAAATATCCTCATACATTTTTCGGGAAATTTAAAAAAGTACCTTGTACAAAAAACAACAAAATATTATATTCCTACCATTTAATAAAAATTTACCTATGCATAAAATTATATTTTCAGTATTATATAATGATATAAAGAATATTTTTAACTAAATATTTTGGAAATATGAATGTTGATGATAATTATACCCTAGTAAATAAGTACGAATAAACAGTTCCATATAAAACCAGATTTTCAATTTTTTCCCTTACCTAATGCAAGATATAATTTTATGTATCCGAACCACTAGTATAATGATTTAAATAAGGCTAAATATTTTTTATTGATTCAAAATAATTTTTATGAAGACATTTAGGATCATATTTTCAAATATTGTTTATTAACATTTCATTGTTACTCATTATTCGGGTAATAACATCTTTATGTTCGTATGCATGATTCATCGAATAACTTCGTATTAATATTTTTAGGGTATACTTATATCATTTTTAGATTTATATTAGTATAATATATATCATATTCATTTATTAAATGAATGTATATAATAATTTTTTAATGATGTTCAGGTAGAATGAATAAAATCGCATCGTAAAGATGGTAGGTCAAATGTAAACACGAGCGATGATTTCATTTTTCATAGGGTGGATATAAGGTGAAATATGGTTTTTTAAAATTTATAATAACATATTATTATATTAGTGATACAAATTTTATTATAGTATTGTGGAAAAAAACTAATGAAGAGGATGTAGAGGTAGATATTAGTTTGAAAGAATCGATATAAGAGATTTTCTCTTCCTCAACTTGCTTTATCTAAATCTCTTATTAGAACAGTAGAGTTGTTCTTTGAGGATTACCAAAACCTCTATAATGAAAATGGAGAAGTTTATAAGGAAAAAGGGCAATTGGTGTTTGATATTGAAGTCTCAAAAATGAAAGGAAGAGTTGAGGGAGGAGGTTCCCATTTATAATTCTTGTGAGGGGCACTTTGGTAAAATCCATAAAAATAATTTACAATAAAATAAAACCCAACCCAATAACCTACAAAGTGTCTCAATTTCAAAGATGATATGTTATAGGATTGTAATATCATAATCCAATAAATTTTGGACAACTTATTTTATCCATTTAAATCATATCTATTTAACTAGAACATCGTTATTTTATTAAATTTTAATTGTGGTAATAACATTATAAATATTTAATGGTTATAAATATTTTCTTATATAGTGTTAATTAACCATAAATAGATATATCATGAAATGTTAAACCATATAATTATCACTTTGTATATCTTAATCAATTTTTTTAATTTTTTTATAACTTAATAAAATATTATTTTTATAAAACATCATGTGTCAATTTTGACAGTATTAAATTATTTTATTTATATAATATTCAAAAATAATATAAATACGAAAAAAATATATAATACACTATTAACATTTCATTTTCACCTTGAAAATTTTTAGAGAACCTTAAATTATTCATATATATTTATTTAAATATTTTTAAATCCATTTATTTGATATTTCAATCAAAACAATAATATTGGCATCACTATTGGGTAATCCTTAATGGTAATTATTAAATTTCAAAAAATTATTAATATTTTTATATGATGTAGGTTGTTATTTTGGATTTTCAGAGACTACTTATTGTCGATATTATATCGTTGTTATATATATATATTAAAATTAATATACTTACATAAAATTAGCTTGTGATATTTTGTCACATACATTAGTTTATATTTCATTCATGTCATATTCATAGGTATGGTGACATTAAGTGTTTATATTTCGTAAAATATAATATAAGGGTATAATTTAGAAATCGAATATATTTTTTTACAGGTGTTAAGGTTATCTTATAATATTATGTTTATTCTTTATTAACCTATTTACCATTAACCATGGTAATCAAAACAATTTTCAAAGATACTATTCGTAATGCCCAAAAATAAAATAATCCAATTAACATATTGATTCTAAATAAGAAATACAATCTTTTAAATTCAAAACATGGATGTTTGACTAATTACTTTAAAATTAATCCAATTGTTGAATTCAAGAAATGAGTTTTAAACGATAAAACATTTTTAAATATTGAAATGTTTTTACGACTGAATTCAATGTAAAATTGAAGATAATCACATACATAATATTTAATGATAAAATTATATTCTATTTATACATTAATACCATTAAATAATACAATTTAAATATATAAAATATCTGAATGAATGAATTTTGTTAGTTAAAATTTAGCATATTTTCTCTAATCGTGAAAACATGGATGTTATTAGAGAAATATAATACATTCATCCATAGTAAGTTTTCATATCCCATTTTAAAGTAAAATTTTTATTTTTTCATATTGAAAATAATAATGAGTCATATTGTGGATTTATAGTGAATGTCCATTCAAAGGTGTAAAATTATTGTATTTTTTTAAAAAATAGTTTTTTACAACAAATAGGGTTTTATTTATATAATCTCACTAAAATGTCCATTGGATGTATATAAAAAATATTTTATTTCATTACCAAAATTAATTCACTAAAAAATAAAATTATCTAACAGATTTATATTTTTCATTAATAAATGATAACTAAATAATTTACAATTCATATTTATAAGTTAGTTATAATTATTCCTACTAACCTAACATCATGTCTATAATAGTAATTTTTTAATAACATCATCTCATGGTTCAATTAAACTCATGATTATGTGTAAAGAGAGCTACTGAATAATATAAAAAATATATGAAAATATTTCATAGAATAATCCGGGTGTTATATTCTACCCACCATAAACTGAATTTCACCCTCAATATTTGTCACTGAGAAATAAATAGATTATGATACCTCTCCCTCATAATATCTTCAAGTTCCAATATAGCCATCTCAAATTAGTGGTTCCCCCATAAAACATTAACCAATCGAGTGGTCTTATTTTGTAGTACATTTTTCCTATGATCCAGAATCACTATTAGTTGTTCTTCAAATGTGTTAGGGCCAATAGGGGCCTATGTACCCTGAGAGGGGGGGTGAATCAGGGTATGGATATTCTTTTCAAAATACTTCCTGCCCCACTGGATCTTGACCTCTTTGTTACAAGGGTCACTTTGTTTGCTCTTGTGTGTATACTATGCTCAGTTCTTTTCAAGTTTATCTGATGATAATGCTTTGAGTGCAATGCAGAGAAGTGACCAGGCAGACACAGCGATTTTTACTTGGTTCACCACTAAGGGCTACGTCCAAGGAGCATACGCCGACAAGTTGCCGGTTCGTACCAAGATCCACTAACTTCACTAGCTGTGGTTTACAATGTTCGGGCTAGATCACTTCTATGCCCAGGCTCACTGCCTATACAATGTTTAGGGTCAGCTCACTGCTTTCCCAAGGGTCACTCCCTGTTTCTCTCTCTCTGGCTCACTGCCGGTGGAGAGGATCACCTTCTTCCTCTTCCTAAGCTCACTGCTCTTGGAAGGGATTCACTCACAGTTTATAGACCTGTAGGTCTCTTCATTTCCATTAAGGAATGCATCTTTCTCTGTATGTAGATGCTATGTTGAAGTCCAACTTTCACCCGTAGATGAATCTCACTTTGCACCGGATGTACCGGGAAACCTCAAGTTTTATGCGCAACCCTTATGGTGTCTTGCGCGCAATTTCTATGCTTTGCGCGAAATTCCTTTTTCACGCAACCTCCAAATTTTACGCGCAGCCTGGAAACTGCCTTGCGCGCAATTCACTGCCTTTGCGTGAAATCCACTTTTCGCGCAACCTTCCTTTTACGCGCCAACTCAAACTTTCTGCGCAGCCTTTGCTTTTCGCGCAATCTGACTTTACGCGCAAACTTTAAGTTTACGCGCAACACCCTTTCAAACTTCAATTTCGCGCACCAGAGCTCGGGTATTTTCTATGTCTTGAACTCTACTGAATGGAGGAGGGTCACTTCATATTTATAGGCAACATCGACCCCGCGCGAAAAACCCTCCTTGAGCGCGTAATCCGCTTTGATCTTCCACGCACAAACATTTTCCGCGCACTGCTCCATAATTTCGCGCACCTCATGCCTTTGCCATTTTACGAGCTTCAGACCTCGTAACACCTCTTGCGCGAAATACTTCATCCGCTATTTCGCGCGCCACTTCAATTTTCCGCGTACGCCTCCAAAATTGCGCGCGCCTCATGCCTTTACCGTTTTTCAAGCTTTCGGCCTTGAAACATCTTTTGCGCGAAATACAATTTCGCGCAACCCGCTGTTTTGCGCGCCACACTTCAAGATTTCGCGCAACCCTCTATTTTTGCGCGCCACGCTTGATTTTTCCGCACACCTCCTTCATTTCTCTCTCCTCAACCTTTGCCAACAACATATCACTCCATTTTCCATTGGCGATTTTCAGGCCCAAAAATTTGGCAAACACTGGAAAACGGCGCCACCTTGTACTGCTCTTTTGTACCGCCTCCAGATCGTCCTTTCCTTTGTCAAAGTACATTGTCAACATGGAATGTCAACAACTTCTCGGGAACTCGACAATTCTCCATGGAAACCTGCTTTGTCAACAAACACAATCAACCCAAAAATGCTGCAATGTTACCTTGAGGGATTTTTGCCCAACAATCTCCCCCTTTGGGTTTGTTGACAACTCTTCACAACTCTGCTCAGAAATATTTTCTGCACTTTGATACCTCAGTGAGTCTTCTTCCAGCTGCTACCACCATTCGCCTCTTGCGATTATGACAGCGTTCAAGGATTCACTTAACATGTACTCTAAGCCCACATGAGCAATGCTCGGCGTGAGAAACAAGAGTAGTATGAAAAGTTCATCAATGAATCACTTCATGTCAGACCCCAATTGTTGATTCCACCCTGATACCAATTCTTAAAATAAAACCAGTTGTTGAACCACACTGATACCAATTGGTGAATTCTCAAGTTGATACCAATTGTTGATAGCTGGACACCATCTCTCACCATTCCAACACCACTGTTCTGCTTTTATCACGATCCTCAGCTGTCGTGATTTCTATGATTTGATCGATCACGTCTAGCATCATCAGATTTCATACACTCCCCCTTTCTCATTGCTCCCCCTTTCTGGCTGCTCCACCTGTCAGCTTCTCCCCGTAACAAGTATGATTTATCAAATCTCCGCACTATTTTCTCTCTTGAACTAACACTTTTCTCCCCCTTTATCAAGCACTTGTCAAGCACTTTTCTCCCCCTTTGTCAACGAACCCAAAGGTCACGCCTTTGTAGTATGTAACATAATAGAGAACACATATCAGCGCATTAGGGGAAAAACACACCATACCTCGGGGAGAGGGGGGGTGGTGTCCACATCCCCACTATTTCAAGTGCGGGGAGTTGACTGAACTCCCAGAGCCAGTCGATGCCTCTCAAAAGCTTCCTTGGGTAAGGCCTTTGTTAGAATGTCTGCAACCTGTAGTTCTGTAGGCACATACTCCAACTTCAAGATCCCCAGATTAACTTTCTCTTTGATAAAATGATACTTTATCTCAATGTGCTTTGTCCTTGAGTGATGGATTGGATTTTTGCTGAGATTTATAGCACTTGAGTTGTCGCACTGGATTCCGATCGGAGACTTCACTTCAACTCCCATATCTTCAAGCTGCTGCTTCATCTACAATAACTGTGTGCATGCTTGAGTGGCCGCAATAGACTCAGCTTCTGCGGTGCTTAATGAAATGCAATCCTGCTTCTTGCTTAACCAAGCAATACATAGTCCGCCAAGATAAAATGCACCACCTGGCGTTGATTTTCTATCATCTGCTGAACCGGCCCTGTCTTCATTAGTATATCCCAATAACTCTGTCTGAGATTTGTCGTTGTAGGTCAAGCCGAAGTCCACCGTGCCCTTGATATACCGAAGTATTCTTTTCACTGCAAGCATGTGACTTTCCTTGGGATTACTCTGATATCTCACTGCTTGGCATGTGGCGAAAACAATATCAGGCCTTGTTGCGGTTAAGTACAACAGACTTCCAATGATTTGCCTGTATTCTGTGATATTAACTGCCCTGCCACTGTCATCTTTTGATGATTTCATCCGGGTAGAAACCGGAGTCTTCATCTCCTTGGAATTTTCCATTCCAAATCATTCCAAAGCATCCTTGGCATACTCGGATTCAGAAATGAATGTTCTATTCCTGCCTTGTGTAACTATGCTTCATCTGATCTTCCAAATATTATGTCTTCTTTCTTGACCAGCCTCACCATCCTTTGATTACTATTGTTGTTGAAATAAAGATTGTAATCAAATCCCCCACACTGAAAACCAATCTTCTTCAAATACTGATATAGCCTTCAGTACCATTCTCTTGGGGTGTATGCTTTGCACACCAGTCATGCTTTGTTTCGAGTCATTGTGCCATCTTCGTTCATCTTGTCTAAATAGACCCATTTTGTCCTGATGATGTTTTTATCATCTGGCCTCGAAACAACTTCCCAGGTCTGATTCTTCTCAATTCTGACCTATCTCTTCATTCATGGCATGATCCCAGTATTCATCTTCAGCTGCATCAGCAAAGCATTTCGACTCAACCTGAGATAGTAATGATGTCTGCTGTAGTGATTTCATTCTCTTTGTCTGAACTGGATCTCACTGATCACTGATGATAGTCTGCCTGTCAATTTTAGCTCGATTCTTTGTATTTTGTGCAGATAAGGATTTTACATCCTTGTACTCATAATCAGTATCTTATTCTGAGTCACCCTCAGCCACTTCTTCTCCCCCTGTGTTGCTTTCTTCCTCAACACTTTCGTCAGGAATCTGTTCACTGACTCATTTTTCAGTGGCTTCATTTCTTTCAGCTACTTTTCGCAGCTTCTTGGTATCCTGAAAAACAGTCAGCTGATACCACAATGTTAGATCAAAATAAATAAGCATGAAATGCTCGATCACTGCTGCTTCTCTCATAGTATGTCTTCTCTCGATAGACAACTCTTGAGCTGGGTCATCCAATTATTTCCTTGATGGATCTGGCATCTGATTTTGTTGTTGAATGCTCCCCCTATGTTACCAGTTTAGACCCATAACACGTATTTTCCTCCTACATCATTCGTTCTCATCTTCCAATCAGATTTGAGCCACTAACAAAATCTCTAAGCCTACGGAGTTGAAACTCGGTGTAGGAAACAAGAGATAAAGTTAATTACACAATCACTTCCTATTGTGCTCTGTTGCTCTCCTTCTTCTTCAACTCTAGTATCTGATTTGAATCAATTGAAACTCTAGAGCATATCATTTCTCCACTTCGCATCCTTAGATGCCACTTCCCCTTGGATCGTATCTCCCTAAAACCTGAAACACATCAATCATCAGTTAATAGTATTTATATGCATAGGGAGAGGGGTTTTCTTCTAGAATCCTCAACATGAGGATGATGGTTGATCCTGATGGGTCAACCCTTTGATTCTTTCTTGGAGCGCATCACACTCCTTTCTTGCTTCCTCCAACTGCCTGACCAACTTCAACTGTTCTGGCCATATGACTAGGCATTCTTTTCTCACATTCTGAGCCTTTTTCTGATATGAGGATTTGGTAGGCTCAGCCTTTCTCACCACTTGGGGTTTAAACCCACTAGTACACATTTCCTTCTTTGAGGTTCTACCGAAATTCCATTTCCCTTGATTGTTTCTCGGTGCAGGAATCTCCTTTCTTGTCATCTTCCCCGTCTTCTTTGTCCATTGCAGGGATCTGCCTTTTTCTTCCACTTCTCGTTGCGGGGCGAATTTTGCAATGCATTCTTTTCTTATCTGCCTTTTATCAGATTTATGAGTCGCCACCCTATTTTGCATTGGTGGTGGGTCCTCCATTGAACGTTCATTCTTCTTTATCACAACTGGAGTAGATCTCCCCTTAATCTTCCAGGTTTGTTCACATTCTCTCCTTGAGAGTTGTTGTGAGAACGCTAGAGGAGGTGACTGATACAACTTTCGTTCAGCTCCATGTGATTTCCCCAAGGCTTTAAGCCTATTCTTCTCCTTACCACTTTGTCTCCCAGTACAGGCTTCTTTCTTGTACACTTCTTGTGGTGGAGATCCCTTTTCTTGTTCCTTTCCCTTTCCTGCTTTCTTCTTACTGCAATGTCTCTCCATGTGCCCATAGTGAGAACATATAAAACATTTTCCCTCAAAGACATACCTCATTTCATCATCTCTCTGCTGAGATGTTGATGCCCCTTGATTTCTTCTTTTGATATTGGGCTCCTGAGCTTCCTGACACATACTCATTGTGTGTCCCATTCTTCCGCAGTAATAGCATCTAACATATGCTTTCCTCTGAGAGACTCCTCTCTCTGATTTCTCATGATGCTTCTTCTTATTCTCAGATTTAGTAATGTCTCTATTTTCACACCCTGAGATGTATTCCAGAGCCTCTGAACAGAAGCTTGATGTGTGGCCATGAATCCCACAAAAATAGCACATGTCATCACTACTTTTTGTATCTGTCCTTTTAGGCCTATCTCCAGCACCTATAGGATTTCTTTCCCATCTAGAACTGTTCATAGCTCTCTTTCTATCTTGCACGGGAGGGGATTCATCAAATCCGATACCAGCTTTTCCGAAACTTGCTGGTCTTTGAGCTGAGAAAATATTCTGTTGTTTCTCTTCGGAAATAGCATACCTATTCTTCATTTTATCATCACTTGTCGAAGGATGATCAAATAGCAAGTGTAAGGCATCCTTCATTTTTGGCATTCCTTTAGCATTAGATTTTTCCACATCCTTCTTTACTAATTCTAGATCCTCTTCCAACTTTTTAATCTTCGTCTCCCTTGATTCAAGTTGGACATCCAGTTCTTTCTTGAGAAGCTTCCCATTACTCACCTCATCTTCTAGTTCCTGTGTAAGCTTTTCCACCATTGCACTTTTCTTCACTACTTTTAATTTTTCCTCAGAAACAGATTTAGAGACAGATTCATTCTCTTGTTGAAGGCTTCGATTGTTCTGAACTTCTTCAGACAACTGTGCTGCTAGATCATCATTTCTAGCTTTCAGATTCTGTACTTCATCTGACTTTTGATTCTCTTCATAATCATCAGCCTTTTGTTTTCCTTTCATTTTAGCCAGCTTCTGTAATACCTCACCTTGAGAATCATTCTTCTTTGTTAGGTCAGTAACTATATCGATAAGCCTTTGATTTAAGCCTCTTAGCTTGTTGACCTCAGTTTCCAGAGCATTGATCTGTATGCCTTTAGATTTAATTTCTTCAGTGGATTTCTGATCCAATTCTTTAGTCCCATGGACAACTTCCACCTTTTTGTTCAGGCCATCGATCTCTCTTTTCTGTTCTTCAACCTTCATCTTATACTTACTAACGGATTCTGAGTTCTCTGATGTTGATAAATTAAGTTTCTGAATTTCTTCCATCAGCTCAGATTTCTCTTCTTCCTGCTGCTGCATATAGAGTTTGGCATCGCGAACAATTTTGTTAGCTTTCTTGGTTTTGGCCCTCCAAACATCTATCTCTTCCAGAGCAGCCTCCAACTCAGCTCGCATATCAATTCTTCCTTCAATTTCTTCTTCTTCATCGTCAGTGGTTCCAACGTCACTTGGAAAGTCAGGTTCTTCACTCATTCCGTCAACATCTTTGAATGAGTAAGTATTTTTGTTGTATGATTTATCCAAATCATTTTTCTGTTCACTACATGATTCCTTCAGTAAGCTATTTGATTCTTTTATTTGAATCACACTTTTTCCAAAAACACTTCCACACTGAGGGATACCACCTGACTTCTGATTCTTCTTTGAAGATTTTCTTTTTCCCATGGTAGACCGAGATAAGCGCAAACAATATCTTCAACAACACAGATCGACTTCACAAAGTTGAAGCAAACAAATCTGATAAAAGAAACCAGTCCCTCTGATACCAATTGTTAGGGCCAATAGGGGCCTATGTACCCTGAGAGGGGGGGTGAATCAGGGTATGGATATTCTTTTCAAAATACTTCCTGCCCCACTGGATCTTGAACTCTTTGTTACAAGGGTCACTTTGTTTGCTCTTGTGTGTATACTATGCTCAGTTCTTTTCAAGTTTATCTGATGATAATGCTTTGAGTGCAATGCAGAGAAGTGACCAGGCAGACACAGCGATTTTTACTTGGTTCACCACTAAGGGCTACGTCCAAGGAGCATACGCCGACAAGTTGCCGGTTCGTACCAAGATCCACTAACTTCACTAGCTGTGGTTTACAATGTTCGGGCTAGATCACTTCTATGCCCAGGCTCACTGCCTATACAATGTTTAGGGTCAGCTCACTGCTTTCCCAAGGGTCACTCCCTGTTTCTCTCTCTCTGGCTCACTGCCGGTGGAGAGGATCACCTTCTTCCTCTTCCTAAGCTCACTGCTCTTGGAAGGGATTCACTCACAGTTTATAGACCTGTAGGTCTCTTCATTTCCATTAAGGAATGCATCTTTCTCTGTATGTAGATGCTATGTTGAAGTCCAACTTTCACCCGTAGATGAATCTCACTTTGCACCGGATGTACCGGGAAACCTCAAGTTTTATGCGCAACCCTTATGGTGTCTTGCGCGCAATTTCTATGCTTTGCGCGAAATTCCTTTTTCACGCAACCTCCAAATTTTACGCGCAGCCTGGAAACTGCCTTGCGCGCAATTCACTGCCTTTGCGTGAAATCCACTTTTCGCGCAACCTTCCTTTTACGCGCCAACTCAAACTTTCTGCGCAGCCTTTGCTTTTCGCGCAATCTGACTTTACGCGCAAACTTTAAGTTTACGCGCAACACCCTTTCAAACTTCAATTTCGCGCACCAGAGCTCGGGTATTTTCTATGTCTTGAACTCTACTGAATGGAGGAGGGTCACTTCATATTTATAGGCAACATCGACCCCGCGCGAAAAACCCTCCTTGAGCGCGTAATCCGCTTTGATCTTCCACGCACAAACATTTTCCGCGCACTGCTCCATAATTTCGCGCACCTCATGCCTTTGCCATTTTACGAGCTTCAGACCTCGTAACACCTCTTGCGCGAAATACTTCATCCGCTATTTCGCGCGCCACTTCAATTTTCCGCGTACGCCTCCAAAATTGCGCGCGCCTCATGCCTTTACCGTTTTTCAAGCTTTCGGCCTTGAAACATCTTTTGCGCGAAATACAATTTCGCGCAACCCGCTGTTTTGCGCGCCACACTTCAAGATTTCGCGCAACCCTCTATTTTTGCGCGCCACGCTTGATTTTTCCGCACACCTCCTTCATTTCTCTCTCCTCAACCTTTGCCAACAACATATCACTCCATTTTCCATTGGCGATTTTCAGGCCCAAAAATTTGGCAAACACTGGAAAACGGCGCCACCTTGTACTGCTCTTTTGTACCGCCTCCAGATCGTCCTTTCCTTTGTCAAAGTACATTGTCAACATGGAATGTCAACAACTTCTCGGGAACTCGACAATTCTCCATGGAAACCTGCTTTGTCAACAAACACAATCAACCCAAAAATGCTGCAATGTTACCTTGAGGGATTTTTGCCCAACAATCTCCCCCTTTGGGTTTGTTGACAACTCTTCACAACTCTGCTCAGAAATATTTTCTGCACTTTGATACCTCAGTGAGTCTTCTTCCAGCTGCTACCACCATTCGCCTCTTGCGATTATGACAGCGTTCAAGGATTCACTTAACATGTACTCTAAGCCCACATGAGCAATGCTCGGCGTGAGAAACAAGAGTAGTATGAAAAGTTCATCAATGAATCACTTCATGTCAGACCCCAATTGTTGATTCCACCCTGATACCAATTCTTAAAATAAAACCAGTTGTTGAACCACACTGATACCAATTGGTGAATTCTCAAGTTGATACCAATTGTTGATAGCTGGACACCATCTCTCACCATTCCAACACCACTGTTCTGCTTTTATCACGATCCTCAGCTGTCGTGATTTCTATGATTTGATCGATCACGTCTAGCATCGTCAGATTTCATACACTCCCCCTTTCTCATTGCTCCCCCTTTCTGGCTGCTCCACCTGTCAGCTTCTCCCCGTAACAAGTATGATTTATCAAATCTCCGCACTATTTTCTCTCTTGAACTAACACTTTTCTCCCCCTTTATCAAGCACTTGTCAAGCACTTTTCTCCCCCTTTGTCAACGAACCCAAAGGTCACGCCTTTGTAGTATGTAACATAATAGAGAACACATATCAGCGCATTAGGGGAAAAACACACCATACCTCGGGGAGAGGGGGGGTGGTGTCCACATCCCCACTATTTCAAGTGCGGGGAGTTGACTGAACTCCCAGAGCCAGTCGATGCCTCTCAAAAGCTTCCTTGGGTAAGGCCTTTGTTAGAATGTCTGCAACCTGTAGTTCTGTAGGCACATACTCCAACTTCAAGATCCCCAGATTAACTTTCTCTTTGATAAAATGATACTTTATCTCAATGTGCTTTGTCCTTGAGTGATGGATTGGATTTTTGCTGAGATTTATAGCACTTGAGTTGTCGCACTGGATTCCGATCGGAGACTTCACTTCAACTCCCATATCTTCAAGCTGCTGCTTCATCTACAATAACTGTGTGCATGCTTGAGTGGCCGCAATAGACTCAGCTTCTGCGGTGCTTAATGAAATGCAATCCTGCTTCTTGCTTAACCAAGCAATACATAGTCCGCCAAGATAAAATGCACCACCTGGCGTTGATTTTCTATCATCTGCTGAACCGGCCCTGTCTTCATTAGTATATCCCAATAACTCTGTCTGAGATTTGTCGTTGTAGGTCAAGCCGAAGTCCACCGTGCCCTTGATATACCGAAGTATTCTTTTCACTGCAAGCATGTGACTTTCCTTGGGATTACTCTGATATCTCACTGCTTGGCATGTGGCGAAAACAATATCAGGCCTTGTTGCGGTTAAGTACAACAGACTTCCAATGATTTGCCTGTATTCTGTGATATTAACTGCCCTGCCACTGTCATCTTTTGATGATTTCATCTGGGTAGAAACCGGAGTCTTCATCTCCTTGGAATTTTCCATTCCAAATCATTCCAAAGCATCCTTGGCATACTCGGATTCAGAAATGAATGTTCTATTCCTGCCTTGTGTAACTATGCTTCATCTGATCTTCCAAATATTATGTCTTCTTTCTTGACCAGCCTCACCATCCTTTGATTACTATTGTTGTTGAAATAAAGATTGTAATCAAATCCCCCACACTGAAAACCAATCTTCTTCAAATACTGATATAGCCTTCAGTACCATTCTCTTGGGGTGTATGCTTTGCACACCAGTCATGCTTTGTTTCGAGTCATTGTGCCATCTTCGTTCATCTTGTCTAAATAGACCCATTTTGTCCTGATGATGTTTTTATCATCTGGCCTCGAAACAACTTCCCAGGTCTGATTCTTCTCAATTCTGACCTATCTCTTCATTCATGGCATGATCCCAGTATTCATCTTCAGCTGCATCAGCAAAGCATTTCGACTCAACCTGAGATAGTAATGATGTCTGCTGTAGTGATTTCATTCTCTTTGTCTGAACTGGATCTCACTGATCACTGATGATAGTCTGCCTGTCAATTTTAGCTCGATTCTTTGTATTTTGTGCAGATAAGGATTTTACATCCTTGTACTCATAATCAGTATCTTATTCTGAGTCACCCTCAGCCACTTCTTCTCCCCCTGTGTTGCTTTCTTCCTCAACACTTTCGTCAGGAATCTGTTCACTGACTCATTTTTCAGTGGCTTCATTTCTTTCAGCTACTTTTCGCAGCTTCTTGGTATCCTGAAAAACAGTCAGCTGATACCACAATGTTAGATCAAAATAAATAAGCATGAAATGCTCGATCACTGCTGCTTCTCTCATAGTATGTCTTCTCTCGATAGACAACTCTTGAGCTGGGTCATCCAATTATTTCCTTGATGGATCTGGCATCTGATTTTGTTGTTGAATGCTCCCCCTATGTTACCAGTTTAGACCCATAACACGTATTTTCCTCCTACATCATTCGTTCTCATCTTCCAATCAGATTTGAGCCACTAACAAAATCTCTAAGCCTACGGAGTTGAAACTCGGTGTAGGAAACAAGAGATAAAGTTAATTACACAATCACTTCCTATTGTGCTCTGTTGCTCTCCTTCTTCTTCAACTCTAGTATCTGATTTGAATCAATTGAAACTCTAGAGCATATCATTTCTCCACTTCGCATCCTTAGATGCCACTTCCCCTTGGATCGTATCTCCCTAAAACCTGAAACACATCAATCATCAGTTAATAGTATTTATATGCATAGGGAGAGGGGTTTTCTTCTAGAATCCTCAACATGAGGATGATGGTTGATCCTGATGGGTCAACCCTTTGATTCTTTCTTGGAGCGCATCACACTCCTTTCTTGCTTCCTCCAACTGCCTGACCAACTTCAACTGTTCTGGCCATATGACTAGGCATTCTTTTCTCACATTCTGAGCCTTTTTCTGATATGAGGATTTGGTAGGCTCAGCCTTTCTCACCACTTGGGGTTTAAACCCACTAGTACACATTTCCTTCTTTGAGGTTCTACCGAAATTCCATTTCCCTTGATTGTTTCTCGGTGCAGGAATCTCCTTTCTTGTCATCTTCCCCGTCTTCTTTGTCCATTGCAGGGATCTGCCTTTTTCTTCCACTTCTCGTTGCGGGGCGAATTTTGCAATGCATTCTTTTCTTATCTGCCTTTTATCAGATTTATGAGTCGCCACCCTATTTTGCATTGGTGGTGGGTCCTCCATTGAACGTTCATTCTTCTTTATCACAACTGGAGTAGATCTCCCCTTAATCTTCCAGGTTTGTTCACATTCTCTCCTTGAGAGTTGTTGTGAGAACGCTAGAGGAGGTGACTGATACAACTTTCGTTCAGCTCCATGTGATTTCCCCAAGGCTTTAAGCCTATTCTTCTCCTTACCACTTTGTCTCCCAGTACAGGCTTCTTTCTTGTACACTTCTTGTGGTGGAGATCCCTTTTCTTGTTCCTTTCCCTTTCCTGCTTTCTTCTTACTGCAATGTCTCTCCATGTGCCCATAGTGAGAACATATAAAACATTTTCCCTCAAAGACATACCTCATTTCATCATCTCTCTGCTGAGATGTTGATGCCCCTTGATTTCTTCTTTTGATATTGGGCTCCTGAGCTTCCTGACACATACTCATTGTGTGTCCCATTCTTCCGCAGTAATAGCATCTAACATATGCTTTCCTCTGAGAGACTCCTCTCTCTGATTTCTCATGATGCTTCTTCTTATTCTCAGATTTAGTAATGTCTCTATTTTCACACCCTGAGATGTATTCCAGAGCCTCTGAACAGAAGCTTGATGTGTGGCCATGAATCCCACAAAAATAGCACATGTCATCACTACTTTTTGTATCTGTCCTTTTAGGCCTATCTCCAGCACCTATAGGATTTCTTTCCCATCTAGAACTGTTCATAGCTCTCTTTCTATCTTGCACGGGAGGGGATTCATCAAATCCGATACCAGCTTTTCCGAAACTTGCTGGTCTTTGAGCTGAGAAAATATTCTGTTGTTTCTCTTCGGAAATAGCATACCTATTCTTCATTTTATCATCACTTGTCGAAGGATGATCAAATAGCAAGTGTAAGGCATCCTTCATTTTTGGCATTCCTTTAGCATTAGATTTTTCCACATCCTTCTTTACTAATTCTAGATCCTCTTCCAACTTTTTAATCTTCGTCTCCCTTGATTCAAGTTGGACATCCAGTTCTTTCTTGAGAAGCTTCCCATTACTCACCTCATCTTCTAGTTCCTGTGTAAGCTTTTCCACCATTGCACTTTTCTTCACTACTTTTAATTTTTCCTCAGAAACAGATTTAGAGACAGATTCATTCTCTTGTTGAAGGCTTCGATTGTTCTGAACTTCTTCAGACAACTGTGCTGCTAGATCATCATTTCTAGCTTTCAGATTCTGTACTTCATCTGACTTTTGATTCTCTTCATAATCATCAGCCTTTTGTTTTCCTTTCATTTTAGCCAGCTTCTGTAATACCTCACCTTGAGAATCATTCTTCTTTGTTAGGTCAGTAACTATATCGATAAGCCTTTGATTTAAGCCTCTTAGCTTGTTGACCTCAGTTTCCAGAGCATTGATCTGTATGCCTTTAGATTTAATTTCTTCAGTGGATTTCTGATCCAATTCTTTAGTCCCATGGACAACTTCCACCTTTTTGTTCAGGCCATCGATCTCTCTTTTCTGTTCTTCAACCTTCATCTTATACTTACTAACGGATTCTGAGTTCTCTGATGTTGATAAATTAAGTTTCTGAATTTCTTCCATCAGCTCAGATTTCTCTTCTTCCTGCTGCTGCATATAGAGTTTGGCATCGCGAACAATTTTGTTAGCTTTCTTGGTTTTGGCCCTCCAAACATCTATCTCTTCCAGAGCAGCCTCCAACTCAGCTCGCATATCAATTCTTCCTTCAATTTCTTCTTCTTCATCGTCAGTGGTTCCAACGTCACTTGGAAAGTCAGGTTCTTCACTCATTCCGTCAACATCTTTGAATGAGTAAGTATTTTTGTTGTATGATTTATCCAAATCATTTTTCTGTTCACTACATGATTCCTTCAGTAAGCTATTTGATTCTTTTATTTGAATCACACTTTTTCCAAAAACACTTCCACACTGAGGGATACCACCTGACTTCTGATTCTTCTTTGAAGATTTTCTTTTTCCCATGGTAGACCGAGATAAGCGCAAACAATATCTTCAACAACACAGATCGACTTCACAAAGTTGAAGCAAACAAATCTGATAAAAGCAACCAGTCCCTCTGATACCAATTGTTAGGGCCAATAGGGGCCTATGTACCCTGAGAGGGGGGGTGAATCAGGGTATGGATATTCTTTTCAAAATACTTCCTGCCCCACTGGATCTTGAACTCTTTGTTACAAGGGTCACTTTGTTTGCTCTTGTGTGTATACTATGCTCAGTTCTTTTCAAGTTTATCTGATGATAATGCTTTTAGTGCAATGCAGAGAAGTGACCAGGCAGACACAGCGATTTTTACTTGGTTCACCACTAAGGGCTACGTCCAAGGAGCATACGCCGACAAGTTGCCGGTTCGTACCAAGATCCACTAACTTCACTAGCTGTGGTTTACAATGTTCGGGCTAGATCACTTCTATGCCCAGGCTCACTGCCTATACAATGTTTAGGGTCAGCTCACTGCTTTCCCAAGGGTCACTCCCTGTTTCTCTCTCTCTGGCTCACTGCCGGTGGAGAGGATCACCTTCTTCCTCTTCCTAAGCTCACTGCTCTTGGAAGGGATTCACTCACAGTTTATAGACCTGTAGGTCTCTTCATTTCCATTAAGGAATGCATCTTTCTCTGTATGTAGATGCTATGTTGAAGTCCAACTTTCACCCGTAGATGAATCTCACTTTGCACCGGATGTACCGGGAAACCTCAAGTTTTATGCGCAACCCTTATGGTGTCTTGCGCGCAATTTCTATGCTTTGCGCGAAATTCCTTTTTCGCGCAACCTCCAAATTTTACGCGCAGCCTGGAAACTGCCTTGCGCGCAATTCACTGCCTTTGCGTGAAATCCACTTTTCGCGCAACCTTCCTTTTACGCGCCAACTCAAACTTTCTGCGCAGCCTTTGCTTTTCGCGCAATCTGACTTTACGCGCAAACTTTAAGTTTACGCGCAACACCCTTTCAAACTTCAATTTCGCGCACCAGAGCTCGGGTATTTTCTATGTCTTGAACTCTACTGAATGGAGGAGGGTCACTTCATATTTATAGGCAACATCTACCCCGCGCGAAAAACCCTCCTTGAGCGCGTAATCCGCTTTGATCTTCCACGCACAAACATTTTCCGCGCACTGCTCCATAATTTCGCGCACCTCATGCCTTTGCCATTTTACGAGCTTCAGACCTCGTAACACCTCTTGCGCGAAATACTTCATCCGCTATTTCGCGCGCCACTTCAATTTTCCGCGTACGCCTCCAAAATTGCGCGCGCCTCATGCCTTTACCGTTTTTCAAGCTTTCGGCCTTGAAACATCTTTTGCGCGAAATACAATTTCGCGCAACCCGCTGTTTTGCGCGCCACACTTCAAGATTTCGCGCAACCCTCTATTTTTGCGCGCCACGCTTGATTTTTCCGCACACCTCCTTCATTTCTCTCTCCTCAACCTTTGCCAACAACATATCACTCCATTTTCCATTGGCGATTTTCAGGCCCAAAAATTTGGCAAACACTGGAAAACGGCGCCACCTTGTACTGCTCTTTTGTACCGCCTCCAGATCGTCCTTTCCTTTGTCAAAGTACATTGTCAACATGGAATGTCAACAACTTCTCGGGAACTCGACAATTCTCCATGGAAACCTGCTTTGTCAACAAACACAATCAACCCAAAAATGCTGCAATGTTACCTTGAGGGATTTTTGCCCAACAAAATGAAAGATCTTTCTCCAACAGTATGAAATTTGAGCATATTACATGTGAATGATCAGGTATGAACTTTCTAAAAATAGATACATGGAACACATCATGAACATGAGAGAGATTCTCTTGAAGCACCAATTGGTAACATACCTTCTGAACGTGATTTATAATTTCAAAAGAACTGATATACCTAAGGCTCAACATTCCCTTCATTACAAATATCATTACTTTCTTCCAGGGAGATATTAATAAGAACACCTTATCACCCACTTTATACTCTATGTATTTTATTTAGTTTTCAGAAGAATGTTTTTTGACACTGAGCTTCTCATATGTGTTGTTCAATAGATTTGACATTTTCTACCATTTCATTACCAAGATCATATCCTAATAGAATTCGTTCCCCAACTTTTTCCCATCATGTTGTAGTTCAAGACTTCTTTCAATAGAGGGATTCATAAGGGTACATGTTAATAATGGGGTGAATGATATTATTGAAATAAAATTCCACAAAACGAAGTTGTTGATCCTAACCACTATTTCAATCCAAAGAGAAAGCTCTCAAAATGTCTTCGACAGTATGAATTTTCCTCATAGACTGACTGTCTATCTCAGGACTATAAGTTGAGATATAATGTAACTCTGTATCTATATCATGATTAAGACATTGCCATAACATTGAGGTAAACCTCAGATCCTGATCAGATATAATGGGAAGTCGTACTCCCTAAAATCTTACCACATCCTTTACATATATCCTACAAATATGACCAAGAGAGAAATCCACTGTAATTGAAATTAGGTGTGCTGACTTCGTATGGCAGTCACTAACAATGGAGATACATTTATTTCTATTGGATTTTTTAGGATGTTTGATGACAATGTCAATAGAGAAGTTTTCCCATTTCCATTACAATATGGGTAATGGTTGTAACATCCCCTTATACTTATATCTCTCAAGATTAACATGCTGAAAAACCAAGCCTGAAGAGACATATTCAGCAACATTTCATTTCATTCCATCCCACCCGAATTACAATTCTTTGTCCCTGTACATCATTGTGCTTCCAGGGTGAATTTAAAATGAAGAACTATGAGCCTAATCCAATAACTACCTCTTTAATTATAGTTTTGGAGGACTACAAACACAATTCTTGAACCTTATTTTTTAATCCCAATTACCTTTGAATTCAGGAACATTTCTCACCTTCCTATATTTCTCTACATATTCCTTCTTTACCTCCATAATCTTCACATGTATAGATGGTTGAACATTCATTTGAGAAAGACAATATTTCTCACCTTTAATTAATGTTTCAATATCCATCCTTTGAAAATCCATAGATATTGGATCTTTTATGATCCTCATCATGGATAAGCTAGCATGGTTGTTTTCACTCAAACCATCTTCCACCTTGTTCACTTTCACATGGTGATAATGTATCAAGAAGTCATAATCATTATTAAACTCTAGCCTTATTCTTTATCACATATTCATACATGGTGAATTTTCCATAAAGATTATCTTTCTCAGGTTCTTTAGAAAAATTCTCAAGTTATCTTCATGTTCTTTTTTTCTCTTTGAATATACAAGAATATTATCTCTAAATACTAACACTAAATGATCATGATCGTCTTTGAAGAATCTATGCATTAAATTAGTGACGATCGTGGGGGAATTAGTAAGACCAAAATTCATCAAAAAAAATTCATAGTGTCCATACCTTATACATAATTCCTTCTATGGTATATCCTCCTTCTGGAACCTTAATTGAGGATATCTTGAATGAAGATCAATCCTGAAAAAAGATTGAGCTCTGCATAGTGGGTTAAATAAGTCATCCATGCGGGGAAGAGGATATTTTTTCTTGATAGTTATCTAGTTATTCTCTCAATAATCTATGTAGAGTCTCATTGATCCATATTTATTCTTAACAGATAGAACATTTGCTCCCAAATGTGACACACTAGGGAATATGAATCCATTTTCAAGATTCTCTTAGAGTATCTTCTTCAATTCCTATAACTCAATTGGGGCCATTCTATAAGGTATCTTTGAAATAGGCATAATATCTAGTATGAGTTCTATTGAAAACTCAACATCACAATTTGTTTGAAGAGCTTCAAATTCCTTGGAAAATAGATCAAAAAAATCCATATAATGTGTGTATTCCTAATCATTAGTTTGACCCCAAAAATTTGAGATAAAACACCTTATTGTATTGGAATAAAGACCCATAATATGGAAAAAATTTATACTAGAAGGGTATATTCATCCTTAAATCGATAGATACTCATATATTGATCTAGAATATTAAATTTTACTTCCTTTCCTTGGAAATTGAAATGAGATCTATAGATAGAAGGTCAATCCGTGCTATGAATCACATAAAATAATATTATAGGAATGTTTAAAAGATTTGTTGGAGGTACATTCCCACAAACATCAACTGGAGAATAATTATGAACTTTCTATGAGACTGTTGTGCCATTATGAGTTGTCAAATCTAAATCACCATCTAATTGCTGACATAATATGATGATACCCTTAGAATATTATTCATAAATAAAATAGTGGGTGGATCCAAAATCAAATAAAACATTTTCTTCATTAGAGTTGATTATAAGTATACCATTCACAACTTAAATATTGTACTCAACATCACTAATAGTGATTGCATGTGACATTACATTATCTTTTACATTATGATTTTTCTGATGTCTATAATCACAAATAACCATTTTATTAGGGTATTGAATGGAATAATTCCCCATTTCCTTGAACTTGTAACGTTGAAGTGTTGGAGGTGCCTTCTGTGTAGCCTATTCTTTACTTTCATCATTAGACAACCTTTTACATCACTTATTCATTAAACTACTAGATGACCATATTTTTCATACAAAAACGTTTTATTATTCTTTTTAAGACAATTACAACCATGTTTCTTTCCACACATTGAGAATAATGGAAAAATCATCTTCTATTGAGTTTGGTATTTATATTTTCATTTGAGTTCCATTTTTCAAATATTATCAAACCCAATTGACTAATATGTTAATCCAATATCCATCTCAACCAGGAGATCACTGGAAAAACATTCCTCATAGATATTGAATTCTCTTATTGATAATGCATTTTAGAGACTTCTTTTTTTCTACTATAGAATCGATCAATTTTACTCTCTCTTTGATACTAATTCCAAATGTGTACCTTGAATGTATTGTAATATTTTCATCATAGGTACCATGTGATCCATCATCCTTTTTCTTAAGTTCAAGGAACTCCTTCTCTATTATTGTTTGAAGAATATGATGAAATTAAATATTGAAAAATAAGTTCTTGAACTTATACAATTCTATGGACCCAATTTCATCTATTTTTCTAATATTTGGGATAAGATTCCACCATTGATCAGAATCTCCATCCAAAAAATAGGAATGTAATATGACTTTATAATTTTTAGAACATTGTAGAACTGAAGCTATCTTTTCAGTTGTATTGATCCATTTTCCACAAACTAATGGATATGAAGACCCACAGAACGAAGGTGGACATTGTCTCATAATGGAATCAACAGAATGTTTCTCCCTCCATTGATTGTTTGAAATACTTATATGATTCATTTCATTATAATGTTTTAAAGGAATGGATATAAGATTTTTCATTCTATCTACCATAATATTTGTTTGCTCTGTGGGATAGTTATTATACTCCCTATCACATTCTATATTAATGTGGTTCCTTCTAGTTCTAGCCATTGACTACAACTAAAAAATAGTGATAGAAACACTAATAATAATATTAAAACCACATAATCAAGAATAAAATTTCATTTTAGGACACATTAGGTCTCATCCTATGTTATTCATGAACATCTCTAAAACACTATGATAAGATTGTAACCTATATTAATAAGTATCCTTAGTGTTTGTATTATGGTTCACTCATTATAGTTTCCAAGGGTTAACTATACCCTTTCTTTGATACCAACTATAATGGCCCATTATTTACATACTGATATTACATCAACATTGAAGAATATTTATTACATAACATAAAAAACCATTCTAGTACCATATAGGTTTAGTATCCTTAGAAATTAGGAAATATAAACAACTAGTTTATAAAACACCCACATTGTCCCCTAATTTTCTTCATACATAGACTCCATTTTGAAATGTCAAACATAATACACTTATTCATCACTAGGGGAAAAGAAACATATGAATGGGTGAGATAAAATTCTTAGAAAGGGTTGGCAAGTGGAATATCATTCATATCACTATCATAAGAACATAACATTTGAAAATATAATCCTTCATATAAAAGATCACAATATTATTTCATGGTTAAATATTCAAAATGAGATTTAATCCCAATATTCCAATAATAAGAGATGAAAATTCATTGTATACACACATAAGCATAGAAAAAAGCATTTAATATTCGTCAAGCCTCATTACCGAGACCATCATAGCATACAAAGTCCATTACTGAACCGAGTTCACTCATCGTTCCTACCAAGTATTACTGAACACGATTTACGTCCCATTATAGTAATTTCTATGTCATGAGATATAAATCTATACCAAATTAATTTGAGGGATATATGGGTCCCACACCTCTATAAATGAAAAAATTCATACGTGTTACAAAAAAACAAAAAAACATTTACCATAACATAACCCATGAAATAAAATGGGTTTCTTAAGAATCATTCCATCATAATTGATATAAAACAAATGCATTTCCTAAATAACATTTCATCATAAAAGAATTAAATTATATTAATTACCAGGATATAAATATAACACTTTATAAATAGTGTTATATTATATTGAACATCGTTTTCAAAAAACAATTGAAATTAATTCTTGAAGAAAATTTCATTTATTCACAAAAATTTTCCTTCCTCAAAATTCAACACAATTTTTGAAGAAATAATATTATATGAAAATAACCTTTTAATCATGTAGGGGAATATTCATGTAAATAAAAAAATAAGATATTGATAAAAATTACTTCATTCCGTACAAGTTAAAATACATCATCCTAGTACATTTCAGGAAATGTAAGAAAAGTACATCATACCAAAAATGACAAAATATTTCATTCATATCATTTAGTAAAAAGTTAGAAGTGGGTAACTTTGAAATTTAAAAATTATATAAGGATACAAAGAATTTTTTTGAATATATTTGTAGGAAACATGACTGATGATGATATATATTCCCTATTTAATACTTACGAATTAACAATTTTGGATAAAAATAATATTTGAAAAGTTATCATTTAACTTAGTTATTTTATTTTTAGTATGTATCTGAAACTCTTGTATAATGATTTAAATAACATTAATGATTTATTCCATAATAATAACCATTTTTATTATAAAAATTATGATCATACTTTCATCCATTTTTAGTAACATTTCATTGTTACTCGTTATTCTGGCATTAGCTTCTTTATGTACTTATGCATGTTTTTCCAAATAAATTATAATTTAACTTTTTAGGTTATATTTACATACTTTAAAGAATGATACTAGTATAATAAATGTCATATGTATTCATCAAATTCAGGTATATAATCACATTTTAGTAAAGATCATGTAGAATTAATTACCTCGCAATGCAGATATTGTATGTCGTACGTACGCACAAGTGGTGTTTTTGTTTTTCATAGGGTGGATAGAAGGTGAAATGTGGTTGCTTCTTGTATACAATAAAATATAATTATATGATTTATACATATTCTACAACTTTATAATAAAACAATTAATGAAGGGGAATTAGAAGAAGAATGTGGTTTGAAATAATCTGTAGAAGAGATTAACTCTTCCTCGACGTGATACCTCTAAATATCCTCATTGAACAATGGGGTTGTTCTTTAATGTTGACTAGATCCAAAAAATTGAAAATAGAGATGTTTAGAAGGAAATATAGCTGGGGTTGGCCAAGCAGTAAGGCTCAAAATGATTTAAAGAGCTGACGGAGGAAGTTCCCTTTTATAATTGAGGTGAGGGGCACTTTCGGAAAATCCGTAAATAATAATTTATAATAAAATAAAACCCTACCCAAAAACCTCTAATGTGTCCCAATTTCAATTATTATATAAGATATGTTTGTAATGTCATCATCGAATACATTTTGGACAAATTATTTTCTAAATTTAAACCATATCTTTTTAACTAACACCTAGTTATTCTATTAAATTTTTATTATGGTAATAACATTCTATATATTTAATGGTAATAAATATTTTATTATATGATGCTAATTGACCATAAATGGATATTAAATTACATTATAAACCTTATAATTATCACTTTTTAATTTTTAAATATTTTTATTCTTTTTAAATAGTTTAATAAAATGTTATTTTTATAAAATATCAATAATATCAATTTTGACCCTATTCGTTTATTTGACTTTAAATAAAATCCACACAAAAGATAAGTTCAAAAAGAAATTTGCACACTCTTAACATGTAATAGTAACCTATAAAATTATTTTAGTTAATTAATTAGTTCATATTATATTTATTATAATATTTTTAAACCATTTATTAGATATTTCTATTAATAAAATAATTTTTTATTCATTATAGTGTCAATATTAATGGAAATAATTTAATCTATAAGAATTATAAATAAATTTCAATGATGTATTTTATTCATTTATATTTTTAGAGACTATCTATGTCTGATATTTTCTCTTTTTTATCTATATAGAAAAATTAATATACTTATATAAAATAAGATTATAATGTTTTGTCACATTCATTAGTTTTTATTACATTATTGTCATATTCATAGGTAATGGGCCATTATGTGATTTAAATTAGTAAAATAGATTATAAGTGTCTAATTTAGTCATCCAATAGGATTTTTATTGTTTTTCGGTAATTTTATAATATTAGTTTTACCATTAATTATATGATTTACCATTAACCATGGTAATGAAAATAATTACCGAAGTTACTATTCATAATGCTAAAAAATAAAAGTCCCCTATTACTATAATTTGAACATAAATATTAAAAATATGTAATCAGTTTTTCAAAATTCAAAATATAGAAGTTGCAGTAATTAATTTAAAATTACTCCCGTTGTTGAAATGAGGAATCATGTTTTTATAGTTATAACATTGAAAAAGATAGAAATGTTTCTACCTGTGAGTTCAATTTAAAATTAGTGATATTGAAATAAATTATACTGAATTATAAAAATATATTATATTTATAATTTTAAATTTTCTAATATTATAATTTAACCATATAAATTATCTTTGTTATAATGGTTTTTTTAATTAAGATTTAGCGTATTTTTACGATTCCTCGAAACACTAATTTTTTCATAAAAATATCATAAATACATAGAAAGTAAATTTATTATCCCAAATAAAAATTAAATATATATATTTTCATATAAATGTAATTAATTTGTAAAATTGTTTATTTAAAATGTGTTTTCCATTCAATAATTTAAGCATAATCTTTTTTTTTTTGAAAAAAATAGGGTTTTATTCATACCCTATGACTAAAATATCCATTGGATGAATATCAAAAATAATTTATTTCCATAAAAATTAATTCACTCAAAAATAATATTATCTCCTTGATTTATATTATTCATGAATACATTTTATCCAATGAATCCACAATTAATTTTTATAAGTTTGTTATAATTATTCTGCTAACCTAACAGCTGAGCTATAATTATAATTTTATAATAAGGGTGCCTTAAATCTTTTTTGAACTCACAATTGCGTAAAAACAATTCTACTGAAGAATAAAAATAATTTAAATAAAGTATTTCATAAAAACATCCAGGTGTTGTAATGTCCCAACCATACAATCCAATTGAAAACCAATTAGTATCGCATGGCTCATTATAGTGCAACACATTGTTGGATAAACCACACTTTGACTATGAATAATTGTGCTATTAGTATCAAAACCCAAATGCATGGTTACCTCAAATATAGCCCTAACATTTTGGGATAACGGTGTGACTACCAAAAGGGCCCCATATAATTGAATTCTATGCCAAAAATTTAGCAAAACATAATAAAAATCAAATCACTATAAAATAATAAAAAGTAACCATTTTTTTGAACCGTGAGTGGAATAATTCTCCTAAACATGCTAGTTTTTGTACTTGGATAGTCCCTGGTCAAATTTAACAGCATTAGAACAATAATGGTCATCCATTTAAAATAATGAGGTGGGATAGATAGGGGATGCTAATTATATATTATAGAAAATCACTAAACATGATCGATCATCCAAAATATTCATCTAAAATCCCCAAATATCAAAACCAATATCCCAAAATCATGAGATAAATCTAGCATATAACAACCTAAACCATATTCTTATGAGTCTGTAATGAAAAAATACATATTCCATTCCTACCAACTATTTTTAATACATGTATTATGTTATCAAAATAATTTAGAATAAAAAATAAATGAATATTCCACCACATTTCTCTATATCCATAGAATAATGAAAAGTAATCATCAACTATAAAACAATCACACTCCATGTGTGTAACAACTTAAAGTAACACTTGTTAGAACCATGGTCATTCTTTACATGAATTGGAGTATGGTTTGTGTTTGTTGTTAATCCTCAGTGGAAGTTCAGAATGTGTTCCAACAAAGTGATTATACAGAACAAGAAGACAACAGTATTGAAGGTGGCACCATTTCCCAGTGTTTGCCATGTTTTTGGGCCTAAAAATCGATAAATGGAGAAAAGTGATTTTGGAAAAGAGACTTTCATGCCTTTGTATTTAAGGAGAAGAAACTTGCGCGCCATATGTTTTTCAAGATCAAAACATGAAAATATGGAAAACTTAGAAGGGAATACAAGTTTTATGTTTAGTCGCGCTAATGACTTACGCGGTAGAGACATGCATGACGAAACATGCATGCCGAGGGAATACTTGTGCGCCGTCGCACAGCGTATCCAAATGCCTATAAATAGAGGTCAGCCCTTCCTCATTCATATTAAAGTTTAAGCATGGAGAAAATCAGAGCTCCCATCACGCAGGTGTAGTGGTCGCGCAAGTGGTGTGTGGTCGCACAAGTATACGCTGTGTGACTGGTGATAGTTGCACGCCTAAGGTGGTTTTGGATAGGAGGGAAGTGAGTGTACCAAGTCTTGAGTTGGAGAAGGGGGTGTCGTGAATGTTGTTTAGGTGAAATTGCACTCCAGTTTTGAAGAAGTGCAAAAGTTGTTGGTTTAGAACCAATATTGGTTTGGGCGCAAAAGGTTGGGATTCATGAAAGTTTGGAGTTTTAGAAGCCTTTGTCGCGCAAGTGGTTGAGGTGGACTTGTGTTCCAGTTATAACTTGGGTGCCGATACTTGGGCGCCGGCTTGGAGAAGCGCGCTAGGTGTGGTTGAATCACGCTAGTATTTTTGAGGTTGTGCGAAAGCTGGATGTTTGCCCGATACCTTTGGTGCAAAGTGATATTCGTCTATGGGTCGATGTTATACTTCAACAGAGAATCTACATACAACCTAGTATGTATTATTTAGAAATTATGAAGACACCTTCACTTATATAAACTTAGTGGGTCTTTTCCAAAGTCAGTGAGCAAGGGGGAGTCAACAAGACTGACCCGAGGGACGCTGTGTGCTATCCATGAACTTTTGTAAAGGCAGTGAGCCTGGGACATAGTAAATGTACCTAAACATTGTAATCTGCAGATAGTGAAGTTTAGTGGATTTTTCTATGACCGAAAACCTATCGGCGTATGCTCCTTGGATGTATCGCATTGTGGAGAACCAAGTAAAAGTATTGTGTCAACTTCCTTCTTTCTTTTGTTTAAAAGGTTTTACAAGTTCTCACCAATGTGGGAACAAGATACACAACATTAAAAAGAAAAAGTTGATACCTTGATTCACCCATCCCCTCTCAGGGTGTTTCAGGGTCCTTCAAGTGGTATTAGAGGGAGGTTCATTGGTGTTTGATCTGTCATATTCTATTATGGACAATTCAACCAATTTCAGGGGAGTCCCTCTCTTCGATGGAAGTAATTTCCAGATCTGGAAGAATAGGATGATATCTCATCTAATATCTCTTGGAATGGATGTTCTATTTTCTACTATTCAAGGAATAAAACTCACTGATCCAACAGGCCTGGCTACGACTTATGCATACAGGAAAATTCTTGATGCAGATGCTAAAGCACAAAATCCTCTCACCATGACTCTTTCTGATCAGATGTATCTAAATGTGATGAGTTGCACCTCAGAAAAATCACTGTGGGATAAAATTGAAAAAATTTATAAAGTAAATAGCTAAGTGAAGGAGGAAAAACTAAATGTCCTACGCATTAGGTTTGATGATCTGAATATGAATCTGGATGAGAATGCAAACACATTATTTAATCAAATTACTAAAGTGGTTGGAGCTATTTAGGGTCAGGAGAATAAATCAAAGATGTAGAAATTGTGATGAAAATATTAAAAATACTTCCACCCCTGTACAATGCATAGGTGTCATCCCTTGATGAAAGAGATCATTACAAACATTCTCAAGATGATCTCTTGAGCAGCCTGGTGGCATATGAAATGAGAGTCAAACCAGAAGATGCTATGACTCGGGTGAGAAAGGAAATGGAATTCAAAGACATTGGGATACTGAAAATATCAAAAGATAGTACTGGTGAAGATGAATAGGGAAAATAAATTCATTCTCTCATTGCAAAGATGTTCCAGAAGGGAAAGGGAAATTCCAAGGTAACTTACCTCTAGATTGCCTTCATTGTGGTAAAGTTGTTCACATTTCCTCTCAGTTCTTAAGAAAGTTCAGTGATGAGAATAGCAATGTTGAAGATATTGAGAAGCCTCAGAAAAGGATTTTAAAAAAGGCAGACTTCAAATCTAGAAATAATGTACCAATGAAGAGTTTTGAATGTGATGATAATGAAGATGATAATGAATTATGTGATGAAGAAGAACTATAATTTTAAAATGTGAACCATGATTCAATGACGACCACTATTGAAAAATCAGAAGATACTGGTGTAGAAAATCAGTTGACAACTTCTTCCAATCCCGAGTTGCATCTTAAGGATGCTGTTAGTATGCTTAATATTAAATGTAAGAGTTTCAATAAGTGGTATTCAATTGTAGAAGAATCAACTGAATATGTTGATCAACTTGAAGCTAAAATTGAGTGACTGGAATAATTAGTGAACGTACAGTCTAAAATACTTGACTGAAATGATGATGTAGTGGATATGAAGCTGAGAATTGAAGAGCAAGAAAAGGTCATCAATGAAATCACCTCCATACTAGAGGAAAAGTCCAAGACTACTGAGAATCATGAAAAGGAAGTTGTTACAATTAGGAGTAAATTTGAAAAAGATTCAATTTAAAAAGAATCAAGAAAAAAAACAGTTTGGAATGTTCTCATATGCTGAGCTATTGGAAAGAGAAAAACATGGCCTTAATGGAGTTGAAATGATTTTAAATGATCAGAGACCTTCCTGCATGGGAAATAGTGGAATTGGTTGTGTGGAAGAGTCTACATATGCTGCAAATAAAGGTAACCAAAACAAAGGCAAGCTGAAAGTGTTTGATGTGGAAAAGTCATTTTATGTGCTGAAATTGAATCCCCCAATTCAATATAAAATGAAGAAAATAAGATTATCCTTGAGCTTCATTAAAAAAGGGGCCCTCAAAATGTTATCCAACCGAATAAGGAATGAGGATAAACAGAAGTGAGAAGACATTTCCTCTCATGAAGTGTCAGTTCTATGGATATTTGAACCATACCATGTCTTATTGTGAAAAAACAAGAAGCTATCTGAATGGAAAAGACATGGAATTTCAACGGAGAAGAAAAAATACATTTCCTAATTCTTTTAGAAGAATAAATTTCTAAGGATATTTTTTTCATTGTTCTAACTTTGGTTATAAGGCTATTAATTGTAGTCAGAGAAGGGACATAGACACCTCCTACCAGAGTTCATGACCTTTTAAATCTCATCAAAATATAGTGTTTCTCTTTCAAACAGGTTTTCTCCTCTCGCTGAAGACTTCTAGAATGAAGAAACAATGTACACAGATGAGATAATTGAAAGGCCATCAGTGCTCTACGCTCAAACCAATGTCTCATGGAAAGAAAAGGAAGAAAATTGAGAAATCCCTCCTGGTAGAGGTGGCCCTCAAAGCTACAAAAAGCAACAGTACCTGGATTCTGGATAGTGGTTGTTCATCTCATATGACAAGTAATGCTGGCCTGTTAAAGGATATCAAAAGAAAGGTGGATAGTACTGTATGATTTGGTAATTATGGACCTCTGAAAATCGACGGCAGTGGAAGTACTAAATTAGTTAATGTAGAGCTAAAGATGACTGAAGTTCTTTATGTACATGGCCTACATCATAATATACTCATCTTGAGTCACATATATGACTTGGGACTTATAGTTACATTTAATCAGAAAGGCTGCACTGTCAAGGGAAAGACATGCAATTCACTTATGAATGGATGCAGAATAGAAGGCCACTTGAATAAGGTTGATACTAATGAAAATGTTTGTTACATGACTGTTGACGAAGCAAACAATTTGTGGCATCAGAGAATGGGACACAACAATCAACAAGACATGGAGAAAATATCAAAATGGAGGATTATCATGGACATTCCCAACCTGAAGCGTGAGCGTGAAAAGTCATGTGATAATTGAATTCATGGGAAGCTGGTCTGTAGTACATATTGACCAAAGAAGAAAAGGGAATCTCATCTTCTTGATATAATTCATACAGATTTATGCAGGCCGATAAATGTTGTCAGAAATCATGGAGAAAGTTTTCTTCCTTTTCATATATGATTTCAATAGAATGGCATGTGTAATGGTCATTCACTGGAAACGAAAAGTTCTTGACTGTTTGAAAACATATCAGTGAATCGCCGAGAATGATACTGGATGAATAATCAATGTGCTGTGATCTGACAATGGAGGGGAATATACATCCATTTAATTTGAAAATTACCTGGAGAAACATGGGATAGAACATGAGGTAGATGTTGTGAGAACTCCACAAACAATGGTGTTATTGAATGTTGGAATCGACAAGTGAACAACATGGAACGAACTATGGTGATTGAGACTCATATTCCACGAAATTAATGGAAAGATGCTATTCAATCTACAACGTATATTCAAAATCGAACAAGAATTTATATGGGTGAGATGAAGAAACCATATGAATTGTGGCTTATAAAGAAGACCTCCTAGAAATACTTTCATGTTTTTGGAAGTAAATGCTGCATGAGGAACAAAGAATGAAATCAAGGGAAGTATAGCGACAATGAAGATGAAGGAATTTTCCTTAGATACTCAATGAACAGAAAAACCTACAAGTGTTTCAACAAGAGATTAGGATGGATCATGGAAAGTAGTGATTTTAAAATCATTGAAGAGAAAACCACAAATTCTTCACGGGATTTCATATGCTGATGTGAGAGAAAGTGAGGAAGGAAATGAAAATGGAGTAAATATAAATACTGGAATAGAAGAAGGTGGAAAAAACACTCAGCATTCACATCATGATGTTGACTGATAATAAGATTCTGAAGAGGAAACCTTGGCTGGAGAGAATGCAACTGAACGTCACAGGAGAAATTGAAGAGATGATGTTGATCTATCTAACATAATTGGGGATATGAGTGCACCCACCCAAACCAGGAGGATGAGTAATAACACACAATCTGTATTTCTGTCAGCTGTAGAGTCATCCTCATGTGAATAAGCTGCAAAGGATTAATCATGGGTGAAATCTATGAATGAAGAGTTAGATCAGATTGAAAACAACCAGACACAGGATCTAGTCAAGATACCCAAAGATCAAAATGTGATTGGTACAAAATGGATCTTCAAGAAAACATTTTATTAGAATGGAAGTGTTATTAGAAACAAGGAACGACTAGTATGTAAAGGATACTCCCATATTGAAGGCGTTGATGTTGTAGAAGCCTTTTCTATAGTGGCTACACTGAATTCAATCAAGGTTTTCCTTTCCAGGGAACTCCAAAAAGAATATAAAGTATATAAAATGGATGTCAAGACATCATTCTTGAATGGTGTACTTGATGAAGAAGTTTGCATTGAACAAATAGTGGGTTTTCGTCTTGGTACAGATGAAGCAATGGTCTGAGTACTGAAAAATTCTCTATATGGTTTGAAGCAGACACCACGAGTATGGTATTCCCGGCTAGACTTGTATCTCATGAAGCTGGAATTCAAAAGAGGAGGAGTAGACCACAATCTATATGCAAATAATTCTCCAAAAGATCAGTTTATAGTTCTAGTCTACGTTGATGACATTATATTTAGTGGTAGCAGGAAAAAATCAGTGGATGAGTTTTCCAATCACATGAAATCAGAAATTAAAATGTCTATGATTAGGGAGCTCACATATTTCTTGGGGCTGCAGGCGATTCAATGGTAGGATTACACATTCATTCCTCATGAAAAGTATTCAAGAGAGCTCCTTAAGAAGTTTAATATGAAATAATCCAGACCAAAATCAACTCTAATTGTAGTTGTAACCAAACTTGGAAAGCATGAGTATGATGTGTCTATAGACCCCACTCTGTATAGGAGGATAATTTGTAGCCAACTGTACCTGACGACGACACATCCAGATATTGTCTTTACAACATGTCTAGATTCCCGCTTTTAGAGTAATCCAAAGGAGGAACATATGAAAAAAGTAAAATTAATCATGAGGTATATTCAAGGTACTAACAATTGGGGCTTATAATTTTTTATAAGAAGAGATATTGAATTATCAGCGTTCTCTGATGCTGACTGGGCTGAGGATGTAGTGGACATAAAGTCCACTAGTGGTGGAGCATTCTATATAGGAAATAAATGTGTTGGATTGTTGAGCAAGAAACAAGAAAGTACTTCTCTTAGTACTGCTGAAGCTGAGTATATCTCTTCCACAAAGTCATGCACTCAACTGCTATGGATGAAGCAATAACTAACAGATATTGGTGATGAGGTAAAGCAACCAATGGTAATTTACTGTGATAACAAGTGCGCAATTGATATTATGAAGAATCCGGTTGAGCATTATCATACCAAAAAAAATTGAAGTCGTGTATCACTTTATCAATGAAAAATTTGAGAAAGGCGTGATTAGAATAGATCATGTGGGAACTGATGAGCAAGTGGCTGACATCCTGACCAAGCCACTGTCAGCAGCTGTGTTTGAGAAGCATCAGTTGAACCTTGGTTTTCATCCACCTCCCACTGTATAAGGAGGTTACGCAATACCCATCTCCCCAGTTATGTTAATGGTTTTTAATCAGTTTATGGATGAGATGTAGGTTTGTTGGGGAGATAGTATCTAGGGAGAGTGTGGTTTGAGTTGAACAATAAACAATTACTGGTCTTTGGGTTTGTTGTCAATGGGGGAGAAAGGAATAAATTCAGGCCTGTAATGCTTTTGTGACACATTGAGAATTCAATGTCGGTGATAGGATGGGAAGGAATACATTGGATGGGAACCCAATTCAACCTCTCTTGTTTTCTTCACCGATCATTGCTCACGTAGACTTAGAGTGTTATATGAGTTGATTCTTATGTTTGTGGTTTGCCTATGGGTGGTGCTCTATTGAATTTATTTACTAATTTCCAAAAAAACCAAAGGGGTTGATTTTTGGAACCATGGTCTTTCATTGAATGAATTGGATTATGGTTTGTGTTTATTTTCAATCCTCAATGGAAGTTCAGAATGTGTGCCAACAAAGTGATCATACAGAACAAGCAGAAAATAGTATTGAAGGTGGCATTTTGTTTCCAGTGTTTGACATGTTTTTGGGCCTGAAAATTGAAAAATTGAGAAAAGTGGTTTGGGAAAAGAGACTTGCACGACGTTGTCTTGAAGGAGATGAAACTTGGGTGCCATATGTTTTTCAAGATCCAAACATGAAAATATGGAAAAGGGAGAAGGGCGCCCCAATTTTATGCTTGGTCGCGCAAGCGATTTACGCAATAGTGTCTTGCGTGCCGAAACATGCGTGCTGAAGGAAGTCTTGCGTGCCATCATGAAGGGTATCCAAATGCGTATAAATAGAGGTCGACCCCTCCTCATTCATATTAAAGTTCAGACTTAGAGAAAATCAGAGCTCACATCATGCTGGTGTAGTGGTCGCGCAAGTGGTGTGTTGTTGTTTATGTATTATTTGCGTGCCAGGTGATAGTTGTGTGCCTTAGGTGGTTTGGGCGAACAAGGAGGTGAGTCGTCCAAGTATGGAGTTGGAGAGGGGGGTGTTGCACAACTTGTTGAGACAAACATGTACACCAGTTTTGAAGAAGTGTGAAAGTTGTTGTCTACATGCCAATATTGGTTTGGGCGTAAAATGTTGTGGGTCACACAAATTTGGAGTTTCTAAAGCATGTGTCGCACAAGTGGTTGTGGTGGACTTGGGCACTAGTTATAAATTGTGCACTGATACTTGCGCACTGGCATGGAGAATCCCGCCAGGTTTGGTTGAATCAAGCCAGTATTTTTGAGGTTGCGCGAAAGGTGGATGTTTGCCTGATACCTTTGGTGCAAAGTGAGATTTATCTACGAGTGGAAGTTGGACTTAAATAGAGAATCTACATACAAAAGAGGATGTATTCTTTAGCGATTATGAAGAGTCCCTCACATCTATAAACTGAGTGGGACTTCATCAAGGGTAGTGAGCCAGGTGGAGTCAACGGGAGTGACCAGAGGGATGCAGTGAGATATCCCTGAACATTTGTAAAGGCAGTGATCATGTGAAAAAGTAACTGTATCCGAACATTGTAATCTACAGATAGTGAAGTTTAGTGTATTCTGGTACGGCTGACAACCAGTCAGCCTATGCTCCTTATAAGTATCCCTTTGTGGCGAACCAAGAAAAATTAATGTGTCAACTTCCTACATTCTATTGTTTGATAGGTTTTACAAGTTCTTACCAATGTGGGAACAAGATCCAGAACATAAAAAAGAAAAAGTTGACGCCATGATTCACCCCTCCCCTCTCAAGGTGTTCCAGGGTCTTTCAAAACCTATGATCCCACAAACCAATCTCAAATAGAATACTAATATCACATATAAACCCAAATAATTACATGGTATTTAACCTCAGTTAATAACATAAAAGGGATATCTAGGGCCTCAATAATGGAACCCTAGATCATGGATAACCTGATATAAATATAACAAACATTATCTAGTACACATCCATAAATGAATTCAACCACACCATAGAAAACCATGAATATTCCCATAGTTATTTGCATGTCCCTCCATTGATATCAAATCCTCATTAATAGAATATGACCCAAACAATCCTCAATAAATTAAACTCTACATCCTAACACAAAATATACTAAAAGATAAGTGACATCTCACAAGATCCTATCAAAGAGATCCCAAAGGAAAAATCTAACCAAAAATTACATGAGTATCCTTAAATAAATTAACATCCTCTACATGAATACATAAGAAAAAAGAACAAATTTGAGACATAATAAACAGTTCAACTCATCCTAATAAACAATCCCATAATTTCTCTCACTCATGAAGATCTAGGAGTTTTAATAGAATTAAATACTACCCTATAATCATGATAATCACTTCTCCAATGCAATAAAACCAAGATCCCAAACAAATAAGTCCTTAAATAATATAAGTGGATATGTGATAGGTTCTAAGGGAAAAAATTCAATTCCAATACTCTATTTACTGTTTTGGTATATATTGGAATAGAATAAATCTCCACCAAATGACAGAGGAATCAGTGATATGATCATACTATTAGAGAATAAATCCATTATTTTACATGAAAATAATGGTAGGTATAATTGAAATAACATGAGACACTTACTGAATTAATTAATTCTTCATAATTCACATCTAGTGGTATAGTAATAAGGGATTACATTCAAATAATATATTTCATGAAAGCAAAACACATCACCCACAACCAAAAACCATAATTTTTCTTTTGAATCCCAATAACATGAAATAATGAAATCTAAATGCCCTTAATAAATTAAATAATAAAATAAATATAATTTTGAAATTTCCAATCAATGCTAACAAATGACCCAAAATGCAAAACCACATTTATCCCAATAACAAAAAAATCACTAGAAAAATCATAATTTACCTTCCAAAAAGTGTAAAATCATATAAAAAATTAAAAATAGGTTAATAAAAATATGAAATAAAATGAAAGGCCACTCATTATTTTATAAGAGTCTAGGGGACCATCCTCAATGGTGAAACATGGATAGATAGACCATGTGTGTTGTCCAAGTAGCTCCATATCTTCTTTCGACATCACGCAATGCTCATGGGAACCCACAAATGACCCAAAAAAGATTTCGGAATTAAAATATTGTTTTCATGTAAAACACATAAAATAAGTAAATAATAAAATAAAAATCCATTAAACAGTCTCGGACTACCCAAGGAAACTTTATGATCCAAATGGAAAAGAGATAACCAAACTCTCTTATGATCCAACCTCTTATGTTTCAACCCCACAACCACCATAATACCATTACAAGATAAATAATAACGTATGTATTGAATCCTAGGCTATAAAAACCCAAATTTAACCATTTCATATTCTTGATTTTTAGATGGTAATTTAATTTAATTCACTTGGAGGATGTTTTTAGGGTTTTTTAGATAATTATTCCATAAGTCCTACATAACAAAACCATGTGATTCAAATTAGATGATTTATGTTATTATATATTTTTTCCATGATAGAGAACTTTTAAAAATGAATATTTTATTTTCATATCCCATATACTTGACTTTTTATAATGAACTCTTAGTTATCCCTCTCCATGATTAATGATTTGAAAAAATATTATAAAATGTGTGTTGCAAATGAAAATGTAAGTAAAGTACTTGAAATAAACGAAATAACCCAGTTAGTTCCTGAAGAATTTTCTTTAAAAAAATATTTTTGACTCAACAATGACATTTTCTTACATAATAACTTCTATTTAATCTCCAAAAAATATTCATGAACCCTTTATAAGAAACTTAAGGAAATGTAAAACAAAAAATGGTTTCATTAAAAACATTATATACTCATTAAAAAATTATCATAATGTTATATATTTCATCTTTATAGACACGTAATTACTTCCATTAAAAATAATCTCATTGCTTATCATTTTTTTAATCACATGATTACCAAAAAACCATAGGAAGTATATGTAAAATAAAAAGTTATCTTGGGAAATGATTATACTTTTTGTTACTATAAATGGAATAGAGATTTGTTAAGCATCAATACATTTCACTCTTAAAAATATATTAAAAATATGGTTGGCATCCATACCCAGTGTATTGGAGTGATTTCATTGACCTACCCATCATTGGTTTAATATTGAACCAACATTCATTGGATTATAATGTAACCACATGTAATTTGATTAAAATGTAAACACCAATCATTTATTTATAACAATCCCACTTGTGAAATATGAAAGTGCTATTATTTAATGATAACACATAAAATCATTAAATTTTCAACATTTTAGTCATAATATTTAATTTTACCTCATAATAAAACATTTTATACTATTAAATTAATCAAATGATTCTCGAACCCTATTTTCAAAAAGATAAAATTCCCATAAAAGGAACATTAGATTTCATTTTTCAACAAGTTATATTATGATTTTTATTTTAATAAAAATTCCAAATAATGTTCATGGTGGTAGAAATGTTTTTTTCTATATTCTTTAAAAAAAACATTTCATTTTTCATTTTTATAGAAATTAAAATGTCCCATTAAAAACATAAAAATATTCATTTTGGAAAACTATTTAATGATATTTATAAAATTAATAAAACATCCTTTATAATCATTTTATATTCATGTAAATAAACATATATAAAAATATCATTAATATTGATATTATTGAAATTAATTTGAAATTATATAATTAAACATAACAAAATAGATTTTTAAATAAAAATGTCCAACACCAATTTGAAGAATTTCAATTATAACCCTAATGAAGGAATAATCTTTGGGGGAAATTTAATAAGATGAAAATATTTTAACTCATGTTATGATATGTAAAATTGGTTCTATATACACGTAATAAAATAACATGGTTTGATTTTATCAAAATATTCCCCACTGAAATAAGATTTAGAAGAAATCATTTACCTTGAGTCATCATTTTCGTGTGTGAATTTATATTGCAAAATATTAAAATTATTAAATTGATTTTTTTTTATTCAGATGATTTATAAAACATTTTAATATCACATTACTTATTATAATTTTTTGTTCTATTAGATAATCAATTAGTATTACATTAGATGTTTTGACCATATTCTGCTTCTATGTCAAAAATACTATGGTTAGATAACTATAGTCAAAGTGGTCATTATATAGAAATATATATTAATAATAATTAACTAATAATCATATATGTAAATAAATAATTCTATTATAACCTATCGAGGAATATTGTTAGGAAAATTGATCCAAAATTATAAATATATAGACTCTAGGCTATAAATTTTCCTGAGAAAAATTCCAATATCACAATGAAAATTTTGGAATGAAGTTATGTAACATTTATCATTAAAAATGATCAATGTAAATAAATTACTTAAACATATATAATTATAAATATATCATTCTGTAGATTTAAATGAAATCACATTACTTCAAGGAAGTGGTAGTCCACACATCCACGAATGATGTTATAAATTTTTTAATGTGTGAGAAGGTAATAATGAAAATTATATATTATATTTATAGAAAGATAATTATATCATTAATATCATTAATATTGCATTTATATAAAATATATTCATTATATATACCATTACTACCTTCCATTTAGTACATTAGTGGAAAACACTTCATATCACATTGTGAGGCGGTAGTCCATCGTACACATGAGTGGAATTATTGTATCCCATAATTTATTAAATGTAGAAAGGAATAATATGATATAATGAATTAATAAGTATTATTATGTAATAAATTTCCTAAATATGATGTCATTAACCGAAAATGGTCACCACCAATACCGGCAGCAATCCCAGCCCGCAAAAAGGCCTAAATGGCGTTCCCTATCTCCATGGGCTAGAACAAGTTCCCATGTATCATTTATCTTGGTTTGGGAATGATTTACCCAAATATTTATACATAAAACATCAACAATATTTGAAAAATGATTGTGAAAAATTCATACCAACACTGTTTATTCAGAAATCCAAAACTGAATACATAAGATCATATGCAATACAGAAGTTCCAAAGACACAATAAATTAGTAAAAAACATCCCCATGGACTCCACATGACAAGAGGTCATCACCCCCAAGCCGTCTCCACAAATCTTCCCTAATGATGGGGACTAACACCCTAAACCGCCACCACCCTTAGCCTTTCCTTCACATGAGTCAAACATAACCAAGTCAACTTACAAAAAATGGTTGTCAATAGGGTGTCAGCCTAATCCCAATTGGATACCACCCAATGATTCTAATGATCATTCAATACAATGTGAAAAAGAAAGCAGTTTTAAAACGCAAGGAAAAGAAGATATAAAATCCAAGAAATACAACTTTCAATTGAAAACAATTTTCAAGATAAAGTTTGCAGAATGTTATCAAATTTAAATAGAAATGTTATATACTGTTATGTACTTATAAAAAAACCACAATACAGGGTAAAATACCACAAACACAATGAGAAACAAAATTAGGAACACCCCTAGGCACTAGATAGTCTTGGGCCCCATGTACCTCATACCTCGGTTTAAGGTAACCATAGTAAAATCCATTCTCGGGCACGAGCCACAAGTAGGGAACATACCCATAACCTAGTCATCCCCAATCATCATCCACATAGTTTAGTTAGAGTTTTATTTATCCAAATTCTAGGTGAAATTGGGAAAAAACCCATCTAGTTTACTAGCTGTACTAGTACACATCCGCCTCACCTAGGTACCCAAGTAACCTCCTTTGTGCTCAAACAATTTCAGAATGATAAATATATCTATTTTCATATAAAACACCACTACTGGTCACATATAATTTATATAGTATCTACACACATTTTATACCATTTAAAACACACAACAAATCAATTCGAGTTTCAATAAAACAACTTCTCCAAATCATTCCTTGTTTTGAACCCAAAACTCTTTGAAAACCCACGTGAACACCATATCCATACTCATATTTATCAAAAAAGAATCCATCACACCCTAAAAATTTATTTAAACTCATCACATGAGTTATAAAACAATCCCAATAATCATCGCATAGATTACCCATGTAAAACACCCAATTCAACACCAAATTGGTACTCAAAAAACATTTTATTAACAAACTTCACCCATAACCAATTTAGCATCAACAAAAAAAGAATAATAAAATTTAAAACATTATTTTCAGCCCTAATACATTTCAATAATGTCATCTAAATAATAAAAAGGTATCCCTTAATCAACCAATAAAATATTTATATGAAAAAAAACACAAATTTCACATGAAATTGGCCTTTAAAATTTACTTGCATTACACACTCCACTAAAACCAATTTTTTCAGCACCAAATAAATGGGTTTGACATGTAAAAATTATAAAAATAGTAGCTATGTCACAAGGATTGCATACATTGTGGAATCACCTAACATTGTAATGAAAACCCATGAATCACCATGTGAAATTCAAGTCGCACCACCACCTCACCAAGAGGGAATTAGAAAAAACATAAAACCACAGAATTGGACCAAGAAAACCCAAGTTTAAACCCTAGGTTCGAAACCCTACCTCCTATTCATTTTTTACTTCAAGTAAAAGGGATGAAACCCCAAACAAATAAAATGAAACCCTAAGAAATTTGAATGAGGAAAGAAAGAGACTCACTTACTTGAGGGATCTTGAAAAATCTCTCTTAATACCGTAGTATCTGAAATTTAAAACAGTAAAAACATCATGGGAGGTTTTAATAAGGATTACGAGGTCATTTAGGAACTGGAATGGAGGATAAAGAGTAATAATTAAGAGTGTTATGATGGAAAGAACATACCTCCTCAAATCTGTCCGATTTTAGAAACCCTAAGAAGTTCATCACTCAATCATGATGAAGAAGAGGTAAAAAGAGGGGTGAGAGTGGTTTGGCAGGTAGATGGGTTCAATGGGATCTTGTGAGACTTGGAATCACCAAAAAATACTTAATATTGAATAAAAAAATAAAATTCATTTTAAAAACAAGATGTGGGCTTCCGGGTAGGCACAATCCCTTAAATAAAAACCAAATTACACCATGTTTATGGATATCTACAGGTTCCAAATATTAATTTTGTGGTTAATATATCAGGGGAGGACATTTATGATTTGGAACAAGTGAAAAATATTAAAAAATTTAAAAAAATTAAAGGAAAACAAAATTTATTTTAAAATCTGGAATTGTGATCACAGTTTGGCCCAATTCATGAAAACTCACCTATTCCTCCATAAAACCTTGGGAAGCTGCCAAAACAAAGCATCGATGGAAATAAAATGAAAAATCCCTTTAAAAAATTTCATGTATATGACAATTCTCCAGACCAAGAAAACTTTTTTTCCTAGAAAGTCAACCTGAAACTTGATCAGAAAACAGGAATGAGTACTCTTCCTCAACCCATGACTTCCACTCCCATGTCTCGTGTGTATCATTACCAAGATTCCAATGAACCCAGACCAACAAAATGGACTTCCCTCGAAGCACCTTCTCATGGGAGTCCACTATTTGCACTGGATACTCAATAACAAACAAGTCAGGCTCTAGCTTTAGTTCTTCCCAACTCAGCACATGTGATGGATCCGGGTTGTATTTCATTAACTGGGAGACATGGAAGACATCATGGATGGATGTCAACTGAGAATGTAAATAAAACCTATATGCCACCTTTCCAATTCACTTTATGATATCAAATGTCCCGACATACCGCTGCATTAGCTTACCTTGCTTCCCCAATCAACGATGACCCAGACGAGGGGCCACATTCAAGAATACCATGTCACCCGCAGAAAACTCTAGGTCTCGACACCTTCAGTTAGTATATGAATTATGGAAACTCAAACATATCAATAAACACTGCCTCATCAACTTGACCTTCTCAGATGTCTTATGCACAAGACTTGGCTCTAACAGTGAGGTATCACCTACCTCAGTCCAACATAGGGGGGACGGACAAAGGTGAACACAGAGGGCCTCAAAAGGAGCCATCCGAATGGAGGATTGGTAACAATTATTATAAGAAAACTCAACTAGAACCTAATGGTTATCCCAAGAACCTTCGATGTCCAGGACACCTGCACAACGCATGTCCTACAAAATCTGATTTGCCTACTCTGTATGACCATCCATCTGAGGGTGGTATGCCATGATCATCTTAATCTAAGAACCCAAGGCCTTCTGAAGGCCTTCCCAAAACCGAGAAGTGAAGATGGGGTCTCTATCTGAGAAAACTGCGGATGGTATTCCATAGAGTCTCACCACTTCCTGAAGATACAAAGGGCCCAACTCATCCACTTTAGTTGGATCTTTTATCGGAATGAAGTGGGCTGATTTGGTCAGGCGATCAATCACCACCCAAATGGAATTCTTACCCTGAGGTGTACGAGGTAAGCCAACATTGAAGTCCCTAGAGACCTCGTGTCTCTCCCATGTAGGAATGGGTAGTGGTTGGGGAAAATCGGAGGGCCTTTGGTGCTCTTCTTTCACTTGTTGGCATGTGTAGCATCTCGACACAATGTCTTCTATGCCCCGTCCCATACCAGGCCACCAAAATAGCCAACAGACATCATAATACATCTTAGCGGAACCTGGATGGACAACCCACTGAGTCTAGTGGATATACTGCATCACCACATTCTACAGAGATAACGACACTACTGAATTACCCTTGAAGCACAATATGGCCTCGGGAGATGGCGACCAATCAAGGGATGTCTTACCACCATGAAGAAACCACTTTTACCACCGACAAATCTCATCATTGGGTTTTTTCCTCTAAATCAACTCCAAAAGATAAGGATTCAACTGGACACTCGCCAAGAATGCCCTTCCACTTTGTTCCCTGGTCTCCACATGCATCTGAGAAATGATCCCCATCAATGTACACTCGTCACTAGTCTTCCTCAAAGCCTTCACTGGAACACTTCTACTAAAGGCGTCGGTCACCACATTACCCTTGAGTATGGTATAGAAAATGTCAAAGTTGAACCCCTATGAGTAATCGATCTAGATACGCTACCTCAATTTGAGGTCGTTATGTGAGAAGATATAGGCTAAGCATTTGAGATCAGAGTTTACCACAAACATCTCACCAAAGAGGTAGTGACGCCATGTCGTCAATGCATGCATCATCAATGCCAACTCCAAGTCGAGGGGTGGGTAATACTTTTCATGTGGTCAGAGTTGGTGAGAGCCATATGCCACCACGTGATCATCCTACATAATCATGCACCCAACACCCATACCAGAAGCGACATAATATACCACATACCTCTTCCCGGCCTTAGGCAAAATCCGCACAGGGGGCGGTAGTGAACCGCCTATTCAGATCATAAAACGATGCTTAACATTCTAGACCCCATAAAAACTTCAACCCCTTCTGGGTGAGTGTAGTCATCGGTGAAGAAATCCGAGAGAAATCCTAAATGAATCGCTTGTAATAACCATCTAGGCCAACGAAACTCTTGATCTCGAACAAATTCATCAGCTGATAATATGACATAACCGCACTATGCTTCTCGGGGTCCATTGAAACCCCTTGTTCAGAGATCACATGCCCCAGAAATCTCATGTCCCTGATCCAAAAAGTGCACTTTGACAAGTTTTAATAGATGTGGTGACCCCGTAATGTACCCAAAACGATCCTGAAGAGATGTTCGTGTTCCTCCTCAGAGCCAGAGTATACCAGAATGTCATCCAAAAACACCGCAATGAAGTAATCGAGATATTGATGAACCACCATGTTCATGAGTGCCACAAAGACCATTGGAACATTGATCAATCCGAAGGGCATGACCAAATACTCAAAGTGGTCGTACCTGCTTTGGAAGGATGTCCTGGGGATATCAGACTCCTTCACCCTAAGACAATGATTACCCGAACACATGTCTATTTTTGAGAACCACATTGCCCCATTAAACTAATCAAATAAATCATCTATTATAGTCAATGGGTATTTATTCATAATTGTTACCTTATTGAGCTTCTGGTAGTCAATGCACAACCGGAGGGACCCGTCAGTCTTTTCATGAACAACACAGGAGCATCCCAAGGAGAGATGCTCAGGAAAATGAATCCTTTGGATTATAAGTCATCCAGTTGTATCTTTAATTCCCTTGGCTTGGTGGGGGCCTTGCGATAAGAGGGAAGAGATATCATCGGTGTTCCTGGTGCCAAATCAATCGAAAACTCCACATCCCGCTCCGGGGGAAAACCTGAGAAATCATCCAGGAATACCTCCAAAAACTCATTCACTACATGGGTTAGTGAACCTATAGGGGAAATAACATTATCCTCTAGAATCATCTATGATAACTAGATGTGAAGACTTTCCAACTCTGGGAGTGGAGTTCATGCGCGACCTGACCGGGGATCACATTCTCCTTGAAAAACCTGACGACTCCCATCAGGTGCTGTAAAAATCACTCATTGCCTATAGCTATTGATATTTTCTTGGAAGTGTACTAGAAAATCCAACCCATGAATTATGTACAAAGGGTGTATATCTATGACCAAGAGGTCCCACTCAATCTAGACCCCTTACACAGAAATCGTATACGACGGGCACCTGAGACTCTACTCCTTCTTCTTTCCCAGCGGTGTCACAAAATCCATCGTAAAAGACATCAAATTAGTTGTAAAATTCAACATGTCCACAAAATGGGTAGAAATAAGTTAAATAAAGGCACCGATATAAAAAAGAGAATCAGCTATAGAAGATGCGATCAAAACGGTACCTCAAACTGTCGACGGTCCCGCCTCTGATCCTACTGGTGCCTGATCCACCACATGGAGATGTCCAGTATCTACCTTAAGATGAACACAAGTCTGTGGCTAGGCCCAGAAATGGATTTGCCCAGATGATGACCCAGCCCTACCACCATGGCTGCCAAATCAAGATCTCCCAGTCCTCGATAGCTCAGACTGTGCTGGCACTCCTCTTGAAGCCACTGACCCAGCCCCACTAGGAAGTGGATGCACCACACCACAGAAACACTGAAAATTCCCCATACCTCCACATTGGTAACAAGGATTCGGACGAGGTGGACATTCTGGTCAGATGTGCCCGGGCTTCTTACATTAGCGGCATACAACCGATCTCACATTAGAAGCCGTAGACAAAAACTTCCTGTAAGAGTGCCCTGAACTGCAACCTATTTTCCATACATGATCCTCCCGCTTCCTTTTCTTATCTGAAGAGATTCCACTTCCCACTGCTGATACTAAACCCTAGAAACCTGCACTTCCATTCCTATCAATCTCTACCATGCATGCTTGCTCAACGACCTCAGCATAGCTCCTCAGCTTAAACAAGAACACCTGGGAGTATATCTCTGGTCGCAAGACTTTCTCAAATCTCTAGGCCTTCACCTAATCATTAGAGACAATTTCATTAGCATACCGAACCAACTTAGTAAATTAGATGACATACTCCATTAAAGATATATTCTGATGAAAAAGTTTCATGAACTCTCTGGACCTAGAATAAGCCAACACCTTAGGGATATAATGTTCATTGGAGACAACATTAAAATCTCCCCAGCGCATCTGCTCATTCTTCCCAGCATGAAGCACTGAATCCCACCACTTATGACTGAGACCCTCCAACATAAAGGAGACATACTCCACCCTGAGCTCCTCTAGTGTTTCTAGGAACTCAAACATATGGTTGATCTTCTCAAGCCATTATTCTCCTTCCTGAGGTTCTGAGTTACCTCAGATGGTAGGAGGCTTATTTTTCAAAAACTCTTGTGATTTATCTTTTCTATGACATATCTCTTCTACCCTAAGAGGAATAGGAGCAGAAGCTAGTCCCTGACCCAAAGCATGGATAGCCTGAACCAAAGCCTCCATGAGCCTCAGATCAATCGGTGTGTGAGAACTCTCTCCAGCTTCCTCTTGTGGATTCATGGGAGCTTTCCGAGGAGGCATGTTGCTACAAAATGAAATAGTGACAAAAAAATAATCAATACATCAATTATGAAAATATTAATCAAATACATCATGTATAAATAATATAAACACACTACAGTAATAAAATAATTAACTACTCCACTACCACCTGATGTCCACGTGTGGTCTGCAGCCCGAACGTCTCACCTGGAAGTGATGTCAATCCATAAATTCCAATGTCCCCTAGTGACTCAAGGTCTTCCACAATAGGTGTAGGACAGGAACCATAATCACAACCAAAACCCTAAGCCCCAACAGTCCTATCTCCTATCAACCCCAACTCATCCCAAAATAGAAATAAAACCCAAAAACATTAACATTCCTCTGATACTATTTTGTCACAAACCGAATCTGCTCACCACCAATACAAAACCAATCCGTGACAAGGCACAATGGGCGTTCCCTGTCCCCATGGGCTGGAACAAGTTCCAGGGTATCATTTATCTTGGTTTGGGAATGATTTACCCGAATATGTATACATAAAACATAAATAATATTTGATAAAATGAATCTGAAAAAATTCATACCAACAAGGTTTATACAAAAATATAGAACTGAATAAATAATTTCAAATGAAATAAAAAAGGGCCTAATACAAAAATAAATAGAAAAAAAAAACCCCATGGTCTCTACATGACTAGGGGTCGTTACCCCCATCCCTTATCCACAACTCTGCCCTAAGGATGTGGACTAACAACCTGAACCGCCACCACCCTTAGCCTTTCATTTACCTGAGTTAAACATAACCAAGTATACTTACACACAAGGGGTGTATGTAGGGTGTGATCCTGAGCCCAATAGGATACCACCCAATAATTCCAAATAGCATGCAATACAATGTGAAAAAGAAAGCAGTTTTAATATGTAAAGAAAAGCAGTGATAAAATCCAAGAAATACAACTTTCAATTGAAAAAAGTTTTCAAGCTAAAGATTTAAGAATGTTCTCACATTTAAATAGACATGTTAGATATTATATATTACTTCCAAAAACACCCCAATACATGGTAAAATACCACAAACTCAATGAGAAACAAAATTGGGAATACCCCTAGGCAATAGGTAGTCTCAGGCCCCATGTACCGCTTACCTCGGTGTAATGTGACAATAATAAAATCCATTCTCAGGCATGAGACACTAGTGTGGAACATTACCATAACCTAGTGGTCCCAAAAAATTATCCACATAGTTTTTTTTAGAGTTCTAGTTATCCAAATGCTATGTGAAACATGGAAAAAACCCATCTCTTCCACTAGCTGTACTAGTACATATCCGCCCCACCTAAGTACCCGGGCTTCCCCCTTTGTACTCAAAAAATTTCAAAATAATATATATATCAATTTTCTTATAATAAACCACTAATCATCACATCTAATCAGTACAGTAGATACACACATTTTATCCTATTTGAAACACACAATAAAACACTTTGAGTTTCAATAAAACAACTTCTCCAAATCATTCCTTGTTTTTCACCCAAAACTATTTGAAAACCCACTTGAAAACCATATTCATACACATATTTAACAATACAGAATCCAAAACACCATAATTTTTTTTTCAACTCATATCATGACTTATAAAACAATCCCAATAAGCATCTCATAGAATACCCACGTAAAAAACGCATTTCAACGCCAAATTGTTACTCAAAAACCATTTTCTTAACAAACGTCACCCAAAACCAATTTCTCAGAAATAAAAAAAGTATAATAAAATTTAAAACATTATTTTATGCCATAATACAGTTCAATAAGGTCAAATAAATAATAAAAAGGCATCCCTTAGTCAACAAATAAATGATTTATATGAAAAAAAACACAAATTTTACATGAAATTAGCCCTTAAAATTAACTTGCATTACAAACACCACTAAAAACAATTTTTTCAGTACCAATTAAATGGGTTAAACATGAAAACATAAAATACAGTATTGATGTCAAAATTCTTTCATACAATGTTTAATCACCTACCAATGTAATGAAAACCCTTGAATCAATGTGCGAAAATCAAGTCACACCACTACCGCACTAAGAGGGACATAGAACAAAACTAAAACCCCAAAATTGGACAAAGAAAACCCAAGGATAAACACTTGGTTCAAAACCCTACCTCAGGGAAATTTGTTAATTCAAGGAAAAGGGAAGAAACCCCATGTAAATAGACAGAAACACGAAGCAATTTGAAAGAGGAATGGAGGAGACTCACTTACTTGAGGGATCTCGAAGAATCATACATAATACACTAGTAGATGAAATTTAAAATAGTCAACAATTCAAGGGAGGTTCTAATAATGATGAGGAGGTCATTTAAGAACTGGAATGGAGGAAATAGAGTAAGAATTTAGAGAGTTATGGTGGAAAGAACTTACCTCCTAAAATCTTCCCGATTTGTGAAACCCAAATAAGTTCAGCACCCAATCTCGATGTACAAGAGATACAAATAGGGGTAGAGAGGTTGGCTGTGCGGCTGGGTTCAATGGGCTCGTGTGAGACTTAGTATAACCGAAAAATATTTAATATTGAATAAGTTATTAAATAAATAAAATTCATTTTTAAAACTAGATATGTGATTCTGGGCTGGCCCAATTCCTTAAATAAAAATTAATTACACCATGTTTATAGATATCTAAAGGTTCCAAATTATAATTTTGGAGTTAATATATCTGGGTAGGATATTTAAAAATTTTAATGTGTGAGAAATATTAAAAAAGGATAATGTTTTAAGAGAAAGAAAATTATTTTTAAAACTAGAATTGGGCTCACGGTTTGGCCCAATTAATGAAAACTCACTTATTCCTCCATAAAACCTTGGGAAACCCCAAAAATAAAAAGATAATTGAATTTAATGAAAAATAAATTCAAAAAATTTCATGTATATTACATATATAGTGTAAACAGTATTTACATAAAAATTTACAACCATGATAGGTGGTAATGTAAAAACTGAATGACATCATATCACGAGTTCGTAGTTCGATGTACAAATGCACCATGATTTCATAAAACATTTGACTTAAGTGTGTGTGGGTGTAGGTATTAATCATGATATAAAAAACATATTATTATATTGAGTATACTAATGATATTTTATAAGCATTATATTGGTATAATTACTATAGTGGATAAACAAATGAAACAAAACATCTCGTTGATGAATGTAACCTATTCTTCATGTAACTATTTTTAGTTTGTACCAAAATACTTCCTTGGTTTTTTTAATCCAAAACTAAGATTCTAGGTTTAAGGTATAGATTTAGGGGAATTATTGGTTTATTTTTTGGACAACAATAGTCTTTATAGCTTAGTATAATGGGGGATAGTGAAGCCATTTTATAATGGGGGAGAAGTGGACTCCTTGTAAATTCCATGAAGTAAACACTTTTGAGAGGTCCCCCTGATATCATGTAAACACAATAATGATCCCTTATAAATAAAAATGGGATATTGTATAAATATTAATAGAAAATGTATTTTATTTATGGTTTCAGGTCATTTGGACTATTACTTCTGGTATTTATCCCCCAAGTAAACTCATATTAACATAAATAATTGTAATTAATTGTAATTAGTTTGCTAATATGTTTTGTAAAAAAATTATATTAAAATTAATAGTCATTATAAAATATGATAACACAAAATATTGAATGCATTTTTATGATTTAATTTCATTGAATTGGTAGAATTCAAAATCTAATTAACCCTACAATTGGAATGAAACAAAGAATTTTTTAAAATAAAAAATTTCAAAAGATTGGAATGGATTTATATCCTATTTCAATTTTTAATTGATTATAATGACATAAATTTGGTTGATGTATTTATATTTGAAATATTCATTCTTTAGTTAAAATAATATATAATTTATCTATATAAATAAATTAAATTAAAATTTAATTTTCAATTAAAAATGTGTATTTTTCACTACTTTTCATCATTAAAACTTATCAGAAAAATATAAACAATTCACCTAAGGTATATTTTGATATTCCTCTTTCAGAAATGAAGTTCATTTTGTAAAATATTGTTTATTAATGTTTCATTATTTAGTTTTAAATCATGTTAAACATTAAAAGGTGGTGAAAATGATTTTTTAGAAAAATATAGTTTTAAGCGTAAAACATGACATATTATTATATCATATGGTTGAAATCTATTAGATAAATTCCACAAAATTTTATAAACAAGTGTAAACATAGTGTAGTTATTCCTATCCATACGTTACTATATAACATATAGGGTATAACTTCTATATTAAATAATATTAATACTTCTATATTTTTGTTCAGTGTAACTAATTCTTGCAAGAAATGAAATTTGTTTATGAAACACGTTGTTATGTTTTGTATACGCCATTAAAAATATCATCCCATTTAATTTTAAGTATAAATATTTTTCATAAATATTTATACTTATTATAATGACTTATTATATAATTAAAAATGTTGTTAATTCATCCCCATTTTTATTATTTTTTCCTCCCAATTTATGTACATAATAAACTAGTAGGGATATCATTCCCTCATAGAGTTTTCAGATTCCATTGTTTCTGATTATCCATATGGTTTTCTATAAATATTTAACATATTTAATTAATATTTTATAATATATATTATCTATATGGTCATGAATCTGAATCATATGTTCCTCTTAAAGAAGGTTCTCTTACAGCTGAACTACTTTATGGCAGAAAACATATGATGAATCTGGTACAAACATCCTTAACAATGAAACAAGAGATAAGTTGTATACATGGGAAAAACTCCGAGGAAGGTCCAATATATATGATACTATCAAAACCATATCTAGTAATTCATATGTTCAAATAAGACATGGATATAGCTTCCCCTTCATACCAAAAATCATCACACTTTTCCATGGAGAATAATTTAGAAACACATGATCTCCTTCATAAAAAATAATATCATTCCTATGGTAATTACCATAAATGTTACTCATGTTTTGATCTATGTTGATGTGTTTATGAATTATCTTTACCTTCTCCACACGTTCCCCTACTGACTCTTGTCCCAACAATGTCTTTTCTCTAACATCAATCCAAAAATATATTTTTCGATACTACTTTCAATATGATACTATAAAATGTTTCATCTAAATACTAGAATGAAAATTATTATTTAAAAAACTAAACCACATAAGGATGTTGATATCTAAATCCTTTGTAATCCATCAAAAGCTAATAATAATTTTCTCTAACTTTTGATTTTTTTCATTTAGATTATCCATGTTATTGTGGAGAAAAATTATTGAATTTTAATTCAATATCCATCAACATGAAAAGTACTCTCCATAAATTAAAAGTGAAAATGTAATCATATCCTGATTCAATAGAGAGGTTACTTCCATATATCCTCAAAATATCATTAACATATAGCTGATAAATTTGATCTAAATACATAGAATCACATATTGAAAGGATATTCACAAATCTTGTTAATCAATCAATATTAACCGAAATATCATTATTACCTTGTTATTTATTTAGAAATAATACAATAAAATATATTATTATTTTTTCCCATCCCCCCCGCCACAAAACTGGTAAATGATGTAGTATTTTGAGACATCCATCATAGAAACCCAAATCATAAAATTTCTTATAAATCATCATCTTGATAAAAAAAACTACAAATGTAGGTTATAGGAAAAACACATTCTACGATTATAAATATGAGAACATAGGTTGGAAATAATTATTTTTTCATATCATAAATATTTATATAGAATGAATGACTTCATTGATCATACGAAATTTAATGATAAATGTAATGTTAAGGGCCAAAAGACCATAAACCCATGAAAAGTGAAAACGCTATTGGATCATCATAAATGAAGTTTCTGGGATAACATTGTTTTTTCAGATACTTTTCATATAGTTGAGTAATTATTTTATAATCTATGATTATATGGAAATATTCATACATGATATGTTAATATTTTACAATAATAATTTCAACCGCATAAAATTTCATGATTTATGATTAATGTCCCTAAAAATAACAATATTCATCTTCGATAAAAAAAACATAAAGTTTATAAATACTATAGAACTTATTTCCCAAAGTAAAGGTATATTTCTCATTAAACTAAAACATCAAACAAACAAAAAAACTAACAAAGCATATCCTGAAAATTCCATCATATATTTTTAATCTCATCACTTACAACCTCATAAAGTGTGTCTACAACCATTAAGATAAGGTTGACCATTTTGAAATATAGAACTCCCTATAGCTTCTATCACTTCACCAAATGTACCAGAATCATTGTAGAGACCCGAAGCTTGACGTACATTGACATTACATTACATTTGCGGAATACTTAGTATATAACAAAAACACACACACAAGGACCGTAATAGTTTAGTGTATTTGGAATCTCAGAATATAATCCTCTAATCCTGGTGAAAGATCTTCAACATCTCCCATAAAGATCATCCTTTTTATTATACCTAAAACCTTTCTTTATATCCTGGGGAAAAGAAAACATAAAAGGGTGAGCTCAAATGATCAGTAAGGGTAAACAAAAGAAATATCAATCACATCATATACATAAGCACATAAATTTTGGAAATCTTAACCTGCAAAAGATCTCATAATTTCATAACATGGGATAAATCATGGCAGTGAAATGTAATCACAATAATCATAACTTAAAACATGAATATTTGTAGCGTACACACATAATCATAGAAAAACATTTCTTGTTAGTCAAGACTCATTGCCAAGACTATCTTAGTGGACAAAGTCCCTTTCTGAACCGAGTCACCCTCGTTTCAGTCCTGTTTTACTGAACCGGTATAACCTACCGTTCTAGCCATGTCTATATCATGAGATATAAAATCTTTACCCAATGCATTGGAGGGAGATATAGGTCCCACCCATCTCATAATGATAACATTATTATGTGTGCCACAAAATCATAAATCATACATCATTGCATAACCCATGTAATAAAATGGGATTCTTAAACATCATGCCATCATAATCCATAAACAATTGATATCATTTCATCATAAGAAAATTGAAACCATTTAAATCATAGAGAAATTTTACTTGAAACATACATATCAAATAACGTCATCTTAGATGGAAAATAGTTTTGAAAAAACACTTGAAATGAATTCTTGAGGAAAATATCCTTTCTTCATTAAAAACATTTTTCCTTTCTTAAAATGTCAAAAAACCTTAAACTAAAAGAAGTTGATTAAAAATAAACTTGAAAACTTTTAATGGAATATTCTTGGAAATAATGTTTTAAAAATCCATTCATGCCGTACAAGTTAAATAAACATTCTTCTCGTACTTTTGTCGAAAAAGTTTAAAAAGTACCTCGTACGAAAAACGACAAAAGATTCCTTTCATATATTTTACTAAAAACTCAACGAAGGGTAAAATTGGATTTAAACAATTGTAGTTGGATGGAAGAAATATTACATATTGAGGAGACATGGATGTGGATGATAAAATACACCCCAGTAAATACCAAAGTATAAACAATCTCGGATAAAAATGAGATTGTGATATTTCCCTTACCTTAGGTCCGATTTGCTTCGTAAGTGTCTGAACCTCCTATATAATGATTTAAATAATGTCATTGACTTATTAAATAATCATATTAATTGTTATTATATCATATATGGTTCACTTATGACTTTATATTACCCGTTCTTTTGTAAATTCATGTTAAAGTAGTGTTTTGGTTAAAATCGTCTCATTTGTCGTTCGTGCTTTAACTTGTAATTATTCATATGATTACATAGATCATTATTACTTAATTATAGAATATAAAACATGATTTATATATAATATATATTCAGAATATACATATATATAATGGATTGATAAATGGAAAGAAATACACCGTTCATGGAGACGGTGGGCCGTATGTATGCATGAACGTTGTTTTAGTTTCGTTGTTGAATTGATTGGAATTAAGTAGATGACATACATATATATACACATAAATCCAGTAGCTTTATAATGTAACATATTTTATTATTATTTCTTATATATACTTTATAATCATTCTTAAATGGTTAACATGGAGAATGAATCTCATCGCGTCGTGGAGACGGTAGTCCGTACGTACGCACGAGCGATGATATCATTTCCTTAATTATTGAATTGAATTGGAGTGGATGATAAAATATATCAGAATCAATATGATGTTCTAATAACTATGTATAGTTATTCTTTACACCATTATACCCATCCATGTAAGGTGGTGGTGGAAAATAGATTACACCACGGCGTGGAGACGATATTCCGTACGTATGCACGCGCGGTGATTTCTTTTTCCGTAGGATGGATAGATGGTGAAATAGGGTTGTTTCATACTTATAATAACATATCAGTATATTAGTGATACGGATGTTATTATTTCATAATGAAACAACCTAAGAAGAAGAAGTGGAAGAAGAAATAATGATGAAAGAATCGGTAACGGACATTACCTCTTCTTTGAAGTGCTTCTTTGAGAACTCCTTTTAGGGCACTAAAATGGGTCTTTGAAGAAGACCAGAACCTCTACGATGTTTCTATAGAAGTGGAGAAGAGAATTGGGCAGGGGTTGTCCGAGATTGAAGGCTCAAAGTTGTGTGAGGAAGAAAGGGAGGAGGTGCCCTTTTATAAGGGAGGAGAGGGGTACCTTTGGAATAACTAAAAATATTATTTTATTATAAAGTCAAGTTCGGTTTTAAATAGCTCCAAATTGTTATATTTCGAAGCTAATGTGGGGATGGGTCGAAATACTCTCATCCAATAGAATTTAGACAAGTTTAGGTTCCTATTTTAACCTTATCATTTAGATTTAACATTAAGATAAATAATTTTACTTTTACCGTATCTTCTTGTGTTTTTACACTATAAGGTTAATAAACATACTATAAGAAGCCAAACGAACCCCAAGTTGTTTATTATTAATATATATAACCTTATCTAATTCATTTGGCCGAACCATAGATTTTTAGGAATAAAATAACAATTAATAATATAATATTGTTATAAAAACATATTTTATGTCAATTTTGACACTATTTAGTAATCGATTTTTGTGAAAATCATAACAGAATGATAAGTTCGAAAAAGGTTAATTAAATAAATACTAACATGTCATATTAACCAATAAAATTAGTTTAATTCATAAAAAGTCTCAAATTATATTTATTTGGGTATTTATAACATGAATTATGTCAATATTTCAATAATAAGATAATTACTGCATCAACATTGTGTCATAAATAAATTAAATTATTTAATGTCTAAAAATTACAAAGAAACTACCATTATGTAGGAAATCTTTTTATCTTTCTAATGAATATTTATAGTCGAATTTATCTTCTGTATAACCCCATATTAAATTTTATTTTAGTAAATAAACTTTGATTTTAACTTTTTTAACCCTTCTTTAAATAAATTAATAATAAATGTCATTATCTGATCCAAGTGGGCCTAAATGGTCATATTTTATTCCTAAGTTTGTTTTTGGTCGAATTACACTTGTCCAATAGAATTAGGAAATGTGTTAGGGTAATAATAATATCATTTCTACCCTTAATTACCCTATTTACTTTTAACCGTGGTAAAAAAAGTAAAAAGTTACTATTCACCAAAAATTATTTTCATCTCATTGAACCACATTTTACTTACTGACATCAACCGTGTTTCTCGGATTTTTGAAATTCCACTCACAGAAGCAGTAAAATTAAGTTTTATGAAAAATTCAGTTTTTTAACTACCACTTAGTGGTTTCACTATTCATCAAAAATTGAAAGTTTTCAGAAAAATAACAAAAATTAGGACTAAGCTATATTTGATATTATGAACTCAAAAATGATTTCTATTTTACAAAATTCAAAACATATCATTTTCAATAATTAATTTAAAAATTAATTCCCATCGTCAAAATAAAAGGCGTGTTTTTAAGAGATAATAACTATCAAAAGATTGACACTTGTTTATAACTGGTTTAAATGTGAAATTACATCCAATGACAAAAATTGTATTAAATTGTAAAAATATATTCTAAATATACTTTAAAACCACTCAAATTAATAATTTATCACTATTAATTATTTCAATTGAAAAAGTTGTTTTAATTAAAATTTAGTAATTTTCACTATTCATCAAAATATGAAAGTCATCCGAAAATCACCAAAATTTCACCCTAAGCTAATTTCGATATTACGAATCCAAAAATAAATTCCATTTTGAAAAATAAAATTACAAAATTGAAAAAATTGGTTATTACAATTCATAACGGCTAGTTTTAATAATATTTTAATAGCATATTGTTGTTTAGTGAAACTCGGTATTGCGTACTACACACGCTATCAAGGAAGGTCGTGATTGCGTGAAATGAAAGGCAAGTCAAGGATGAATGTTGTGCAAACTCATTTTGGTGTAGCGTACAACACAAGACATTAATGAAATTAAAATGAATATTTTTCATAAAATCTCGGGGTGTTACATTCTACCCCCCTTAAAATGACTTTCATCCTCGAAATTCGTCGAGGTTATAAATGGTTTACTACTTGAAAGTTTATTTAATAGAAATCCACATCATAAAAAGGAATACCAAAACCAATCTTTAAAAACAAAAGTATGAAACGTAACGATTACCCATATAAACTAATCACTGGGTTTCCACATAGGTGAAAATATGGATATGGAAGAAAAATCTAACCATCATGTTCTGATGGAGAGTGGTAGAGAACATGGCTATGGAAAAGCCAACAATCACAAATCCATAAATTTGTGACGATCTAAGGTACCATATGATTAATCATATATAAGAGCACTAGGACAACATTTTTGGTTTTCAAGATCGTTTCCCTAAAGTTGAAGAATTTGAATTAGAATAAATACTTACTTTATTTTGGTAAAATCTCACTGTTGTTCATGCCTTGAACAATTTCCACTTCATCTCTTAAATAAATGAAGTTGAATTTGTTATTTGTGGAGTGTTAGCAGATCATGTGATAGAATGACGGGTCATTCCATCTGTCTCAAACAAAAGGTTAGCAAAAGTTATTAAATATACATAAGTCATTCTATAGTGAAATTAATCATATATGGTTCCTAAAATGGACTTATACTTCATATATCATACTGCTTAATAAAATAAAACTAGTTTCTACTAAACAGGGACATCGTGTAGGCCAGTGGTAGGTGATAAAGGCTAGTCACACTTCGGTTCTGTTTTCGATTCCCACAGCCTTGTCCGACGCGATGGGCTGTCGCCCGTCCTGCAGGTTGTCCTTTTTCTAAAACTATATTACTATAACATCCCATCAATACTATTGAAAAAAAAACTTTTATCCTTAAACAATACTAACTTATATCCAACATAATCCATTACAATCTTTAGGCTTATCCATAATACTTTAGTCCACTCTCATAATATAGTGAAAACGATTACCAGAGATTTAATACCATCTTTGATCCCCATACATCATAAGATATGTCTTGTTGGTCAAATTCCAAACATTCAAAGGCCTTAATAATGTATTCTCTTGAATACCCATTGAACCATAGTAAAAACTTGAATGCAGTTAAAAGTTAACACTTTTCACATACCAAAATCCTCAAAATTCTATATACTCAAACCATGACATCACTTTGTCCTTATGTCAATCAGGAGCTGATTAATACTGTTAAACATTTCATTTTCTCATTTTCCCTTCATTATGCGCATATCATCTTATTTCCAAAAATATCTCAATCACTTTGAATACCACATTAGACCAATACATAAATATTCCAATACTCCATGATACAACATTATTTTGGAATCCCATTACATAAACACTTAATCATTCCACCACATCGTTGTCATATTCAACATCGCCAATAGTGACAGCATGTGAATTCCCTTTGTCCTTTTCCTTAAGCAGTTGCTCATGTCGATCATCACTAACCCTTGGATTAGGGCATTTATTAGCATAATGCCCCATTTCCATGCACTTGAAGCATTGAAGTGTTGGTGGTGCGTTCTCTGTAGTGTTTGCTTAATTCACATAATTACAAACCCTTTTTCCATTACTTCGACACTCAGCTGCTCGATGACCTTATGTTCCACACTTAAAACATTTTCTAGTCCCTTTAAGACAATCTCCACTATGCTTCTTTCCACACTTTGTGCATAAGGAAACATTCATCTTCTTTTCACCATTATTCTGAGATTTCTCCTTGAACTCCATCTTTCATTTTTTGTCAAAACCATGAGATGGATATGTAACACCAACTTCCATTTCTACCTTGATAGCACAACGCATAATTACTTCACAGATATTGAAGCCTCTTATCGCTAATCCCCTTCGAAGACTTGGTTTTAAGCCACTGAAAAATCAATCAACTTTACTTTCAGGTTGGATGATAATTCCAGATGCATACCTTGCAAGTCTTGTAAAATTCGCTTCGTATATACCAACAGATTCATCATCCTTCTGCTTTAGCTCAAGAAACTCCTTTTCCATATTTGTTCGAAGAATACGAGGGACGTACTTACTGAAAAACAAGTTCTTGAACTCATCCCATTCCATGGACTCAATTTCATCTCTTGGCCTCGTATTCTTGATAAGATTCCACCATTGATCAGCTTCACCTTCCAAACGATATACAGCTAAGATGACTTTATCATGTTCAGAACATTGAAGAACTAAAAATATCGTTTCAGTGGTACTGATCCATTGTTCAGCAACAAGTGGATCGGAAGTCCCACTGAAAGAAGGTGGACGTTGCCTCATGAAGGACTCAATAGAATATTGTTCCCTTCTCTGCTCATTTGGAAGTCCAGAATGATTCATAGCTGGTGTAAGTATAGCAATATGATTTTGCACTCCATCTCCCATAACATTTGTTTGTTCAGGAGGGAAATCATTGCATTGTCCATTGCATTGATCAACACGGTTCCTTCGGGTTCCAACCATCGTCTAAAACCCAAAAAGAATAGTGTGAGAGGCAAAAATCATTATAAAGGGGGAGTAACATCAATATCTAACTTCTTAGGTTAAATTCTATGATCGTTACCGTAGTTATAGGACTGTATCCTATACGTATACTTATCCTTAGGGACATCCCTAGACATACCTTATAAATATCTCTAGGGATCTCACTAAAGTTCTCGCATCCTAGTTTCCAAAGGTTGACTAAACCTTTCCTCTGATACCAACTGTAGAGACCCGAAGAGTGATGTACATTGACATTACATTACATTTGCGGAATACTTAGTACATAACAAAAACACACACACAAGGACCGTAATAGTTTAGTGTCTTTGGAAACTCAGAATATAATCCTCTAATCCTGGTGAAAGATCTTCAACATCTCCCATAAAGATCTTCCTTTTTATTATACCTAAAACCTTTCTTTATATCCTGGGGAAAAGAAAACATAAAAGGGTGGGCTCTAATGCTCAGTAAGGGTAAAAAAAAGAAATATCAATCACATCATATTTATAAGCACATAAATTTTGGAAATCTTAACCTGCAAAAGAGATCATAATTTCATAACATGGGATAAATCATGGCAGTGAAATGTAATCAAAATAATCATAACTTAAAACATGAAATTTTGTGGCGTACACACATAATCATAGAAAATCATTTCTTGTTAGTCAAGACTCATTGCCAAGACTATCTTAGTGGACAAAGTCCCTTTCTGAACCGAGTCACCCTCGTTTCAGTCCTGTTTTACTGAACCGGTATAACCTACCGTTCCAGCCATGTCTATCTCATGAGATATAAAATCTTTACCCATTGCATTGGTGGGAGATATAGGTCCCACCCATCTCATAATGATACCATTCTTATGTGTGCCACAAAATCGTAAATCATACATCATTGCATAACCCATGTAATAAAATGGGATTCTTAAACATCCTGCCATCATAATCCATAAACAATTGATATCATTTCATCATAAGAAAATTGAAACCATTTAAATCATAGAGACATTTTACTTGAAACATACATATCAAATAACGTCATCTTAGATGGAAAATAGTTTTGAAAAAACACTTGAAATGAATTCTTGAGGAAAATATCATTTCTTCATTAAAAACATTTTTCCTTTCTTAAAATGTCATAAAACTTTAAACTAAAAGAAGTTTATTAAAAATAAACTTGAAGACTTTTAAAGGAAGATTCTTGGAAATAATGTTTTAAAAATCCATTCATGCCGTATAAGTTAAAAAAAACATTCTTCTCGTACTTTTGTCGGAAAAGTTTAAAAAGTACCTCGTACGAATAACGACAAAAGAATACTTTCATATCTTTTACTAAAAACTCACCGAAGGGTAAAATTAGATTTAAACAGTTGTATGTGGATGGAAACAATATTACATATTGAAGAAACATGGATGTGGATGATAAAATACACCCTAGTAAATACCAAAGTATAAACAATGTCGGATAAAAATGAGATTGTGATATTTCCCTTACCTGAGGTATGATTTGCTTCGTAAGTGTCCGAACCTCCTTTATAATGATTTAAATAATGTCATTGACTTATTAAAAAATTATATTCATTATTATTATATCATATATGGTTCACTTATGACTTTATATTACCCGTTCTTTTGTAAATTCATGTTAAAGTAGTGTTTTGGGTAAAATTGTCTCATTTGTCGTTCGTGCTTTAACTTGTAATTATTCATATGATTACATAGATTATTATTACTTAATTATAGAATATAAAACATGATTTATATATAATATATATTCAGAATATACATATATATAATGGATCGATAAATGGAATGAAATACACCGTTCATGGAGACGGTAGGCCGTATGTACACATGAACGCTATTTTCTTTTCGTTATTGAATTGAGTGGAATTAAGTAGATGACATACATATATATACACATAAATCCAGTAGCTTTATAATGTCATATATTTAATTATTATTTCTTATATATACTTTATAATCATTCTTAAATGGCTAACATGGAGAATGAATCTCATCGCGTCGTGGAGACGGTAGTCCGTACGTACGCACGAGTGATGATATCATTTCCATAATTATTGAATTGAATTGGAGTGGATGATACAATATATCAGAATAAATATGATGTTCTAATAACTTTGTATAGTTATTATTTACACCATTATACCTATCCATTTAAGGTGGTGGTGGAAAATAGATTAGACCACGGCGTGGAGACGGTATTCCGTACGTACACACGCGCGGTGATTTTTTTTCCGTAGGATGGATAGATGGTGAAATAGGGTTGTTTAATACTTATAATAACATATCCGTATATGAGTAATACGGATGTTATTATTTCATAATGAAACAACCAATGAAGAAGAAGTGGAAGAAGAAATAAAGATGAGAGAATCGGTAACGGACATTACCTCTTCTTTGAATTGCTTCTTTGAGACCTCCTTTTAGGGCACTAAAATGGGTATTTGAAGAAGACCAGAACATCTAGGATGTTTCTAGGGAAGTGGATAGGAGAATTGGGCAGGGGTTTACCGAGCATGAAGGCTCAATGTTGTGTGAGGAAGAGAGGGAGGAGGTGCCCTTTTATAAGGGAGGAGAGGGGTACCTTTGGAATAACTAAAAATATTATTTTATTATAAAGTCAAGTTCGGTTTTAAATAGATCCAAATTGTTATATTTCGAAGCTAAGGTGGGTATGGGTCGAAACCCTCTCATCAAATAGAATTTAGACAAGTTTATGTTCCTATTTTAACCTTATCATTTAGATTTAACATTAAGTTAAATAATTTTACTTTTACCGTGTCTTCTTGTGTTCTTACACTATAAGGTTAATAAACTTACTATAAGAAGACAAAAGAACCCCAAGTTGTTTATTATTAATATATATAACCTTATATAAGTCATTTGCCAAACCTTATATTTTTAGGAATAAAATAACAATTAATAATATAATATGTTTGTTAAACACTATTTTAAGTCAATTTTGACACTATTTAGTAATCGATTTTTGTGAAAATCATAACAGAATGATAAGTTCGTAAAAAGTTAATTAAATCAATAATAACATGCCATATTAACCTAGAAAATTATCTGAATTTATAAAAAGCCTCAAATTATATTTATTTGGGTATTTATAACATCAATTTTGTCAATATTTCATTAATAAGTTAATTACTGCATCATCGTTGTGTCATAAATAAATTAAATTATTTAATGTCTAAAAATTAAAAATAAAATACCATTATGTAGGAAATATTTTTATCTTTCTAATTAATATTTATAGTAGAATTTATAGTATATATAACCCCATTTTAAAAATGGGTTATTAAATAAACATTGATTTTAACTCTTTTAACCCTTCTTTAAATAAATTAATAATAAACGTCTTAATCTAATATAAGTGGGCCTAAATGGTCATATTTTATTCCTAAGTTTGTTTTTGGTCGAATTAAACTTGTCCAATAGAATTAGGACATGTTTTAGGTTAATAATAATATCATTTCTACCCTTAATTACCGTATTTACTTTTAACCGTGGTAAAAAAAGTAAAAAGTTACTATTCACCAAAAATTATTTTCATCTCATTGAACCACATTTTACTTACTGACATCAACCGTGTCTCTCGGATTTTTTAAATTCCACTCACAGAAGCGGTAAAATTAAGTTTTATGAAAAATTCAGTTTTTTAACTACCACTTAGTGGTTTCACTATTTATCAAAATTTGGAAGTTTTCAGAAAAATACCAAAAATTAGGCCTAAGCTATATTTGATATTATGAACTCAAAAATGATTTCTATTTTACCAAATTTAAAACATATCAGTTGAATTAATTAATTTAAAAATTAATTCCCATCGTCAAAACAAAAGCCGTGTTTTTAAGAGATAATAACTATCAAAAGATTGACAATTGTTTATAACTGGTTTAAATGTGAAATTACATCCAATGACCAACATTGTATTAAATTGTAAAAATATATTCTAAATATACTTTAAAACCACTCAAATTAATAAGTTATCACTATTAATTATTTTGATTGAAAAAGTTGTTTTTAATTAAAATTTAGTACTTTTCACTATTCATCAAAATATGAAAGTTATCCGAAAATCCCCAAAATTTCACCCTAAGCTAATTTCGATTTTACGAATCCAAAAATGAATTCCATTTTGAAAAATAAAATTACAAAATTTCAAAAAGTGGTTATTACAATTCATAATGGCTAGTTTTAATAATATTTTAATAGCATATTTTTTTTAGTGAAACTCGGTATTGCGTACTACACACGCTATCAAGGAAGGTCGTGATTGCGTGAAATGAAAGGCAAGTCAAGGATGCATGTTGTGCAAGCTCCTTTTGGTGTAGCGTAAAACACAATACATTAATGAAATTAAAAAGAATATTTTTCATAAAATCTCGGGGTGTTACAATCATCTAAAATAAAAGATAAATAATTCTGTATAACATTTTTATTTTTATTTTGCTGGTTTCTAAAATGTTTAATCAAATTTTTAAACACATTAGTATAATTTCATAACTCATTGAAACTAAATCATCTTATTGTTATATTTCCATTATTTTTTTAAACATAACCCCGACATTCAAAGTCCATATGTCTAATCCTACCATATCAGAAAAAAATTATATTCATTTAGCAATATTCTCTATGATGATTTTTACAGAGCTTCTTTGAAGATGTGAATTTTTTTTATCTTACCAATAGACTTATTTAATGAAGTATTTCCAATTTCATTCCAATATGAACTATTCTATTTCATATTTTTAATAAGATACTAAATCATTATAAAACATTATTTCTACACTCTCACATCATAAAAAATGTTTCCCATAGCTTTTGAGCTCACAAGAACTGAATGTACTTTGATATATTGGATTGAATCCTATGTAAAACTCATTTATCTTACTATAATGTCTCTGAGTAAAAATTGGTATATACCATTTCAAAATAGTAGAGTTTTATTCATATTAAACTAGTGAATCTTCATCCTTTTATCCTAATTATAAAAATTTATTTTTCATTCTAATTAAAACATCCTTTTTAATATATTTCTCAAGGAAAATATTCTAAAATTCATCCCATTACAAGGCTTAAATATATTCATTTTTTGCGATATTCTTAACCATTGAAAGAAACTGGTCAACTTCACCTTCAAGATAATAAATTTCAACAGTTAACTTTTTGTAATATGAACAATCCATGACATTGATTATCTTTTATAGGGCTTCAATCCATCATCTTTGTAGAATATTGTCAAATGATCTTATGAATTATGGGTGATGTTGTCTCATAAAATGATCTATTATCATCATGTTCCCCTATGGTTGATCTAGTTTATCTCTTGCATGGATTCCACCACCACTATTTATATAATGTTTCAATGGATCCATCACTAGATGAAACTACTCAGTTCTAATTCTAACTGTATTCGGATTATGATTTAGAGTATATTTTCCTTTCATTTCTCTCCCACTATAACTTTCTTATTTCCTCTATATAAAAATCTTTTGAACAAAAATAATATTTATAAAAAACATGGAGATATTTAAATTTTAATATGAATTACAGTTGACCATAATGGGTAATATTTCAATGAAATTATTCTAATGTTAACCTGAAAATTACGTTAACATAAAAATTTCCTTTGAGACCTACTATATGGACCCGACCATAAACATTATATAATATTGAGTTTTATTTATTAAAATAATTTATTTCACGTTTATGATATTTTTAGGTTTATATTTTTAGGAGTTAGGCCAAAACTATTATATAAAAACACTTAAATTAAAAGTTTAAAAGTATAATTAGTATCCATGTATTACATAATAGAAACCATTTAGAAAGATTCATGATTTCTTTTCAAATCCCATATCCATAATTTTATCATTTACATTTCCCTATAATTAATATTGCTCAAAATCCTAATAAAAACTTTATAAAACATTTTATGTGATAAACATCTCAGTAACAAACATGAATTAAAATATGTAATCCCATTTTTTCATTAAATATTTTCTGTAAAACATGTTTTGGGATCAAAATTTAAATTTTATTATCCAATAATATTACCATATCATCTCAATGATTTTCATAATAAAATTCATTTAAATAAATAAGGAACATTAAAACAGAATAATCTTTCCCCAAAATCATAATAAAATCAAAAATAAACTATCATAATGTGATAATTTTCATCATTAAGAAGTAGTAGTTACCTACCATTGAAAATAATCTCTTTGATTACCCTTTTTTTAATCACATCATTACTATAAAACGCATATCAACTATATGGAACACATAAAGGTATCTTAGTACCACATTTTATATGTAATTTTTATAATTAGAAAAGCTATTTGTTTGACCCTATACATGTCAGTTTAAAAAATGGAATAACCATATCTTTGAATTCCATACCCAATGAATTGGACTGATATCACATACCCACCCAACATTGGATTATCATGAAACCTGCCATTATTGGGTTTTAGCATAACCCGCTGTCATTGGTTTATAATGTAACCATCCATCATTAGTTTATATCAAAACCCCTAATAAAATGTTCATGTACCATTATATAATCATAACACATAAAAGATTTTAATTTTCAAAAACATACTCATAAAATTTCATTTAAACTTCTATTAAGACAGTTCATGTTATTGAAATAGTTAGTCCATTTTAGAACCCTGTTTTTAATAAACAAATACCCAAAAAGGTGAAATAGCGATTAATTTGGATTTCAAAAACATAAAATATTATAGAGGAAGCTAAATTTTATGTAATTTTTAGGGTGGTAGTGATTTTTTTGTATAAATTTTATTGAAAATTTATATAATTGTTTCTAATTAAATTCAATTTTTTGTTATATAAAACATAATGAAATTTATTTTTGAAAACTATTGAAATAAATTGAAAACTATTATAATATTTTGTATATAATACTATTATATCTATATAAATAATCTTTTAATATAATATCACGAATATTTACATGTAGAAAAATATTATGAAATTAAATAATTAAACATTTAAACAAATATTTTTAAATCAAATTCTCACATAACACTTTGAAAAAAATTAATTATAATACCCAAGAAATAATTATGTTCTATTAAAAATTAGGTAAAATGAGAATAAGTAAATAAAAGATATTATATGTCAAAGGGTCTATATATACCCCTCATAAAATAATTTGGGTGTATAATAATAAAATATTCCTCAACGAATAAGGATTTAGATGAAGTGAATTACCTTGTGTATAACATGCCACATAAGTCCTTATATTACAATTTCATATAATTATCTTAATTATTTCTTTAATTGATATCCATTTTAAAAATTTCTATTAATTCTATTTATTTTATTTCAATTTCGAATACAATTACTTAATCAATTATGTTTACATCAGATGTTTTTACCATATTCGTCTTCTGTGCCAGAAAGACCATGGTTGGATAACTATGGAAAAATATGTCAATATTTAAAAATATCTCTGATAATTATTATGAAATAATAATAATATTTATAAATAAATTATTATTTTAAAACTAATCATTTTATGTGGTTATATAACATGAACCAACATTATTTTCATGTAGACGGTAGCCGTACATACACATTAGTATGGTTCCAATTTTTCAAGGGTCATTATAAAAAATATAGTATGTAACATTTATCACTCCATACTGATCATTATAAATATCTAATTTAATTATACATACTTAAATATATATCATTATATTGTTGTAAAATTAATTCTGTTGATTTGAGGAGGTGGTACTATACTTTTCGATGAACAATGTTGTCAATTTTTCAATGTGTGAACAGGTAATGAAGAAAATGATATATTATATGTACAAAATAATAATTATGTCTTTAATATAATAAATATTAATTTATATAATCAATTATCATTATATTTACAATTATTAAATTCCCATTTAACATTTTAGGAAAAATTATTCTCATCATTTCGCCAGGCGGTAGTTCGTTGTACACATGAGTGACATAATCATATCACATTAGGTATGAAATGTAAAAAAGGATGAATAAGATATAATGACTTTAGAGGACTAATTACATTAAAAATATCATATATATCATGTATAATCATTATATCGACCATTATTGACAACCATGAGTGGGTGAAATAAAAATTACCAATTTTGTTTCCTGGATGATAATCCACCGTACACGTGAATGATAGTTTCATAAACCATATAATTTAAGTGTTTATTTGTGTAGGTATTACCCATTAAATAAACATATAACAGTATATTTAGGTTATTGGGGAAATTATATAATCATGGTATAAGAATATTTTAATGGTTGGAAAAGGAAATTAAACAAAAATTTTCTCTGATGGGATTTACCTATTCACCGGGTTACTCATTTCAGATTGTACAAAAATACTTCCATGGAAATCCTTATATCAAAAAAAATGAATCTAGTATCCGGATGGGTATGTTTGTGAGTGATTTTTTCATTGTTTGGGTGATCCCAAATACTTTATATGTGTGTGTAATTGGATAGTGTGAATGACCACTTATAGTGGATGAGTTGGGGCATTATTGTAAATAGAAAAATATATACACTATTGGGAGGTCTCCCTTTAATTATCTTCCTCCAATAATGGACCATGTCTTTGAATTAATTTTTTTTATAAAAATATACTACATTGGTTTTGGGCAAGTCTGTAGGTCAATAATCTAATTAATTTTAATGTATAACCATCATATACACTCAGTTATCCTTAACCATGATAATAAATTTTAATAAATTTTACTAATATTAGTTGTAAAAATAAATTTTCACATATCTAAAATTATAAATTGTTATTATTACAAATATGGAATCATTTTTTAAAAATTCAATTCAGATAAGTTGAAGAACTAAATTTTAAATTAATCACACAGAGGAAAAAACAATGGGGTTTTAAAGTTAGAATGATAAAAAGTTAAAAAATTGTTTTTATATTTAATTTCTATGTGAAATTTATTTTAATAACCAAAATTGGACATATTGATATATAATTTGAATAATCATACCTCAAAATAAATTTTAAAAAAATGTTATTTGTGAATAAATTAGGAAAATATTTAGTTTTCAATTAAAATTCATTATTTTTCATTATTCATCAATAATAAAACATATCAATAAAATACCCAGAATTTACCCATGATAAATATATTTATTAAATTTTAATAAACAAAGATTATTTCATCAAATAAATTAAATAAAATTTTCAAAATATATTTTTTAAATAACCAAAAACATTAACAATATGGTAACACTAATTTTATAACAATACAGTTTTTACGAATGAAAATAGATTTATTTTTATTTTATACCTACCAATTCTATAGTATAAATGTTAAAAAAATTCATCAATTTGTGTAAACATAATATATTAACACATATTCATGATATACAATATAACAAAAGGCAATAAAATCCGTATTAAATACTAATATTAACAACATAATATTGTTTAATATAAATGAGTCTTGCGTGAAGAAAAATATTTCAATGAAACACACTGGGGTGTATTTTATATGGGAATGAAATTAGAGTAATATTTAATGTAAATTTATATCTTTCATAATGATATTAATAATTATTAAATTAGATTATCCAATCATTTCATATTTTGTAACATTTTCCCTCTTAAGAACATGGATTTGATATTGTTTGTATTGAATCGGCTTGAGCTCCAATCTTAACCAGCACCCATACCAGTATTCCACTAGATTGAGAGGTATTATAGATATTAATGGGGTATAAAATAGTGGTTTTCTATAAAAATATATCTTCTTGGAGTGGTATACACTAAAAAAATTAATTAAATAAGAACTTGTACTTCAATATATATTCTATAATGACTCGAAGTTTACTCAGTTGTCCATCATAAAAAAATAAGCATAAAAGATTGATTTTAAAAAATTTAAACAATTTAATGTAACTAAAATCCTATATCTCACACCCAACTCCCTCTCACAAAATATCCCAGGTAATTATAAATTCATAACCACCAAATATAATGCACTACCCTTTAAGGAAAATAAATAAAATAAATAGTTTATTTTTAGAGTGGTTGATTCCACTAGTGAAACATAATAAAAATAAAACAAAGTAAATAAATAAAAATATCATGACCATAGTTCCCCATCAAATTATGATGCCTCATATAACAAACCAAGCTTAACATAAATGGATATTACAACATTTTAGGTGAATATTCAAAACAATAAAAAAAACACATGCCCTAGGACCCTAATAGTTTAGAGTCTTTAGAAATATGAAAAACTAATCTTCTAACGTGGTGAAATATATTCAATATATCCCATAATGATATTCCTGCATTTAGTAATCATAATTAAAAAATTTCATCATTACATGAGGAAAGTAATCAAATGACGCAGTGAGCTCAGATGCTCAGCAAAATTAAATAAATGAGTTACAAAAGAATAACATGCAAGTATGTGTATTAGATCAAGAGATTAACCGTTCAATATAATAATCATCATCTCAAAGATCATATACATGATTTGTGGAATAATTATGGTCATTTCATAACACATGAATTGTAGAGACCCGAAGCCTAACGTACATGAACATTACATTACTTTTGCGGAATACTTAATACATAACAAAAATACACACACAAGGATCGTAATAGTTTAGTGTCTTTGGAAACTCGGAACGTAATCTTCTAATCCTGGTGAAAGATCTTCAAAATATCCCATAAAGATCTTCCTTTTTTTTACCTAAAACCTTTCTTTATATCCTAGGGAAAAGAAAACATAAAAGGGTGAGCTCAAATGCTCAGTAAAGGTAAACAAAAGAAATATCAATCACATGATTTTCATAAGAACATAACATTTTTGGAAATCTTAACCTGCAAAAGAGAGCATAATTTCATAACATGGGATAAATCATAGTAGTGAAAATGAAACCATAACTTAAAACATTACTCATTGTGGCATACACACATAATCATAGATAATCATTTCTTGTTAGTCAAGACTCATTGCCAAGACTATCTTAGTGGACAAAGTCCCTTTCTAAATCGAGTAATCCTCGTTTCAGTCTTGTTTCACTGAACCGGTATAACCTACCATTCCATCCATGTCTATCTCATGAGATATGAATTCTTTACCCAATGCATTGGAGGGAGATATAGGTCCCACCCATCTCTTAATGAATCCTTTCTTATGTGTGCCACAAAATCATAAATCATACATCATTGCATAACCCATGTAATAAAAATGGGATTCTTAAACAACATGACATCATAAAACCATTCATATAAGATAAATGAATTCATAAAAATAATTCCATCACAACATAGTCAAATCAATGTAAAAATATGGATAGAAACAGAACCCTTTATTATCTTATATGGAAAATAATTTTGATAAAACACTTGAATTGAATTCTTGAGGAAAATATCCTTTCTTCTTCAAAATCAATTTCTTTTCTCAAAACATCATGCAATTTTAAAAGAAAGAGATTTTATTGAAAATAGTCATGAAATATTTTATAGGAAGCTTCATGAAAATAAGGCTTTATAAAACAGTATAAATCCGTTCGTGCTGTATAAGTTAAAAAAAATTCTTCGTACTTTTGTCGGAAAGTCAAAAAGTACCTCGTACGAAAAACGAAAAAAGATTCCTTTCATATCCTTTACTAAAAACTCATAGAAGGGTAAAATTGGATTTAAACAATTGTAGGTGGATGGAAATAATATTACATATTGAGGGAACATGTATGTGGATGATAAAATACACCCCAGTAAATACTTACGAATAAACAATCTCGGATAAAAATGAGATTGTGATATTTCCCTTACCATAGGTCCGACTTGCTTTGTAAGTGTCCGAACCTCCTGTATAATGATTTAAATCATTTTATTGACTTATTAAAGAATCATATTCATTGTTATGATATCATATATGGTTCACTTATGACATTATATTACCCTTTCTTTTGTAAATTCCATGTTAAAGAAGCGTTTTGGGTAAAATTGTTTCATTTATCGTAGGTGTTTTGACTTGTTGTTCTTGACATAATTATTACTTATATCATGATTTACTTACTTCCAGAATATAAAATATGATTTATATATCATATATATTCAGTATATATATATATATAATAGGTAGATAAATAAAATGAAAAACACCGTTCATGGAGACGGTAGTCCGTACGTACGCATGAACGCTGTTTTCCTTTCCTTATTGTCTTGAAATGGAAGTAAGTAGATGACATACATATGTATATATATACATAAATCCATTAGCTTTATAATGTCATATATTTCATTATTATTTCTTATATATACATTATAATCATTCTTAAATGGTTAACATGGAGAATGAATCTCATCGCGTCGTGGAGACGGTATTCCGTACGTACGCACGAGCGATGATATCATTTCTATAAATATTGAATTGAATTGGAGTGGATTATACAATATATCATAATCAATATGATGTTGTAATAACTATGTGTTTTTATTCTTTACACCATTATACCCATCCATGTAAGGTGGTGGTGGAAAATAGATTACACCACGGCGTGGAGACGGTATTCCGTACGTACGCACGCTCGGTGATTTATTTTTCCGTAGGATGGATAGATGGTGAAATAGGGTTGTTTCATACTTATAATAACATATCAGTATATGAGTGATACTGATGTTATTACTTCATAATGAAACAACCTAAGAAGAAGAAGTGGAAGAAGAAATAAAGATGAAAGAATTGGTAACGGTAATTCCCTCTTCTTTGAAGTGCCTCTTTGAGACCTCCTCTTAGGGCACTAAAATTGGTCTTTGAGGAAGACCAGAACCTCTAGGATGTTGCTAGGGAAGTGGAGAGGAGAAATTGGCAGGGGTTGGCTGAGCTTGAGTGCTCAAATTGGTGTGAGGAGGAGGGGGAGGAGGTGTCCTTTTATAGGGGAGGAGAGGGGCACCTTAGGAATATCTCAAAATATTATTTTATATTAAAGTCAAAATCGGTTTATAATGGTTCCAAAGGGTCTTATTTCGAAGCTAAAGTGGGGATGGGTCGAAATCCTATCAACCAAATTGGATTTAGACAAGTTTAGGGTATTATTTAAACCTTATCAATTAGATTAAACTCTAAGTTAAATAATTTAACTTTTACCGTGTCTTTTTGTTTTCTTTCACTATATGGTTAATAAACATACTATAACATGCCAAACGAACTTCAAATTGTATATTATTAATACATATATCCTTATTTAAGTCCTTTGGCCGAACCTTAGATTTTTAGGAATAAAATAACAATTAATAATATAATATTTTATTTAAAAACTATTTTGTGTCAATTTTGACACTATTTGATATATGATTTTTGTGAAAGTCATAACAGAATTATATGTTCGAACCAAGTTGATTAAATCAACACTAATATATCATAGTAACCTAGAAAATTAGTGGAATTCATAAAAAGTCTTAAATTACATTTATTTTGGTATTTATATTATCAATTATGTCAATATTTCATTAATAAGATAATTACTGTATCATTTATGTGTCATAAATAAATTATATTATTTGATGTCTAAAAATTACAAATAAACTCCCATCATGTAGGAAATCTTTTTAGCTTTCTAATGAATATTTATAGTCGAATTTATCTTATGTATAACCCCATATTAAAAATGATTTACTTATTAAACTTTGATTTTAACTATTTTAACCCTTCTTTAAATAAATTAATAATAAATGTCCTAATCTAATCCAAGTGGGCCTAAATGGTCATATTTTATTACTAAGTTTGTTTTTGGTCGAATTACACTTGTCCAATAGAATTAGGACATGTTTTAGGGTAATATTAATATCATATTTACCCTTAGTTACCTTATTTACTATTAACCGTGGTAAAAAAAGTAAAAAGTCACTATTCACCAAAAAATTATTTTCATCTCATTGAACCACATTTTAGTCCTTGATATTAACCGTGTCTCTCGGATTTTCGAAATTCCATTCACAGAAGCGGTAAAATTAAGTTTTATGCAAAATTCAGTTTTTAACCTACCACTTAGTAGTTTCACTATTCATCAAAAATAGATGTTTTTCAGAACAATGCCAAAATTTCATCCCTAGCTATATTTCATATTCCGAATTCAAAAATGAAGTCTATTTTACCAAATTCATAACATAAGAGTTGCATTAATTAATTTTATAATTAAATCCCGCTGTTAAAACAAATAGCGTGTTTTTAAGAAACAATATCTATCAAAAGATTGGCATTTGTTTATGTCTAGTTTAAATGTGAAATTACATCCAATGACCAACATTGTATTAAATTGTAAAAATATATTCTAAATATACTTTAAAACCACTCAAATTAATGATTTATCACTATTAATTATTTCGATTAAAAAAAGTTGTTTTTAATTATAATTTAGTAATTTTCACTATTCATCAGAATATGAAAGTTATCCGAAATGTACCAAAATTTCACCTTAGGATAAATTCGATACTCCGAATCCAAAAATAAAGTTCATTTTGAAAAATAAGATTTACTGGATTTCAAAAAGTGGTTATTACTATTCATAACGGCTAGTTTTAATAATATTTTTATAGCATATCGTTGTTTAGTGAAACTCGGTATTGCGTACAACACACTCTATCGAGGAAGGTCGCGATTGCGTGTAATGCAAGGCAAGTCAAGGATGTGTGTTGTGCAAGCTCCTTTTGGTGTAGCGTACAACACAAGACATTAATAAAATTAAAAAGAATATTTTTTTATAAAATCTTGGGCTGTTACATTCTACCCCCCTTAAAATGAATTTCGCCCTCGAAATTCGTCGGGGTTATAAATGGTTTACTATTTGAAAGTTTCTTTAATAGAAACCCACATCGTAAAAGGGAATACCAAAACTTGGCTTTAAAAACTAAAGTATGAAATGTAACGATTACCCAAATAAACTAATCACTGGGTTTCCACATAGGTGAAAATATGGATATGGAAGAGAAATCTAACCATCATGTTCTGATGGAGAGTGGTAGAGAACATGGCTATGGAAAATCCAGTAATCACAAATCCATAAATTTGTGACGATCTAAGGTACCATCTGATTCATCAGGTATAAGATCACTAGGAAAACATTTTTGGTTTTCAAGATCATTTCCCTAAAGTTGAAAATTTGAAATAGAATAAATACTTACTTTATTTTGATACAATATCACTGTTGTTCGTGCCTTGAACAATTTCCACTTCATCTCTTAAATAAATGAAGTTGAATTTGTTATTCGTGAAGTGTTAGCAGATCATGTGATAGAATGACGGGTCATTCCATCTGTCTCAAACAAAAGGTAAGCAAAAGTTATTAAATATACATAAGTCATTCTATAGTGAGATTAATCATATATAGTTCCTAAAATGGACTTATACTTCATATATCATACTGCTTAATATAATAAAACTAGTTTCTACTAAACAGGGACTTCCTGTAGGTCAGTGGTAGGCGATAAAGGCCAGTCGCACTTCGGTTGTGGGTTCGATTCCTACAGCCTTGTCCGAAGCGATGGGCTGTCGCCCGTCCTGCAGGTTGTCCCTTTTTCTAAAACTACGTTACTATAACATCCCATCAATAATATCGAAAATCTTCTATCCTTAAACAATACTAACTTATGTCCAATATAATCCAGTCTAATCTTTAGGCTTATACATAATACTGCAGTCCACTCTCATAATATAGTGACAACGATCACCAGAGATTTAATACTGTCGTTGATCCCCACATATCATAAGATATGTCTTGTTGGTCACATTCCAAACATTCAAAGTCCTTAATCGTGTATTCTCTTGAATACCTTAGTGAAAACATGAGTGCAGTTAAAAGTTAATACTTTCCATATACCAAAATCCTCAAAATTCTATATACTCAAACCATGATATCACTTAGTCCTTATATCAATCATGAGCTCATGAATACTATCAAACATTTAATTTTCTCCTTATCCCTTCATTATGCGCATATCATCTACATTCCAAAAATATCTGAATAACCTTTCATGGATACTGGTAACATTAATCATATACTTTCAAAACACAAGGAAAGACAACAGTGTAACAATCCATATATGTCTCTTTATTCCAAAATTACACATGATAAACATGTAATCATGCCACTACATTCTCAAACCATTGACCTCGCTTCAAAAATTCTTTTCATCTCACATATCATTTGTAGTCTCTTCATCATCATCCACATAAATACTACCCATATGACCATACTGATTCTCTTCATGAGTCTTTCCCTTAGGGAATTTGTTTGCATAATGCCTATACATTCCACATTTAAAACACTTAACCATTTTTGATGTCGTAGCAATACCATTATCCTCATCCATGGTGTTAACCGACCCTTTTCCTTTGCACTTACTTGCTTTGTGTCCTTCTTTTCCACACCCAAAGCATCTTCCAGTTCCCTTGAAACATTCTCCTTGATGCCTCTTCCCACATGATTTACATAGGGGAAATTGAACTTTCTTTCCTCTATGATCATCATGGAACTCCATCTTTCTCTTATTAGTCGAGTCAGGAAACTTACCAAATTTTACTTTATTGATCATGTTGTGAGATTTCTGATTCGGCATAATAATGATGTTTGGACATCCAAATCCCATTTCATTTGATTGCTCATGAAGAATATCATTCCATTGTCCATCATATCCTCCATTATTGTGAATCATCTTGTTTCCAGCCATTTTCTAAAACCCAAACAGAATAGTGTTAGATGCAAAAATCGTAATAAAGGGGGAGTAACTTAAATATCTATCATCTTTGGTTTAATCTAATATCGTTACCATAGTTCTAGAACTATATCCTATACGTATACTTATCCATAGGGGCATCCCTAGACATACCTTAGAAATATATCTAGGGATCTTACTAACATTTTCGCGTCCTAGTTTCCAAAGGTTGACTAAACCTTTCCTCTGATACCAACTGTAGAGACCCGAAGCCTAACGTACATGAACATTACATTACTTTTGCGGAATACTTAATACATAACAAAAATACACACACAAGGATCGTAATAGTTTAGTGTCTTTGGAAACTCGGAACGTAATCTTCTAATCCTGGTGAAAGATCTTCAAAATCTCCCATAAAGATCTTCCTTTTTTTACCTAAAACCTTTCTCAATATCCTGGGGAAAATAAAACATAAAAGGGTGAGCTCAAATGCTCAGTAAGGGTAAACAAAAGAAATATCAATCACATAATTTTCATAAGAACATAACATTTTTGGAAATCTTAACCTGCAAAAGAGAGCATAATTTCATAACATGGGATAAATCATAGTAGTGAAAATGAAACCATAACTTAAAACATTACTCATTGTGTCATACACACATAATCATAGAGAATCATTTCTTGTTAGTCAAGACTCATTGCCAAGACTATCTTAGTGGACAAAGTCCCTTTCTGAATCGAGTAATCCTCGTTTCAGTCCTGTTTCACTGAACCGGTATAACCTACCATTTCAGCCATGTCTATCTCATGAGATATGAAATCTTTACCCAATGAATTGGAGGGAGATATAGGTCCCACCCATCTCTTAATGAATCCTTTCTTATGTGTGCCACAAAATCATAAATCATACATCATTGCATAACCCATGTAATAAAAATGGGATTCTTAAACAACATGACATCATAAAACCATTCATATAAGATAAAGGAATTCATAAACATAATTCCATCACAACATAGTCAAATCAATGTAAAAATATGGATAGAAACAGAACCCTTTATTATCTTATATGGAAAATAATTTTGATAAAACACTTGAATTGAATTCTTGAGGAAAATATCCTTTCTTCTTCAAAATCAATTTCTTTTCTCAAAACATCATGCAATTTTAAAAGAAAGAGATTTTATTGAAAATAGTCATGAAATCTTTTAGAGGAAGCTTCATGAAAATAAGGCTTTATAAAACAGTATAAATCCCTTCGTGCCGTATAAGTTAAAAAAAAACATTCTTCGTACTTTTGTCGGAAAAGTCAAAAAGTACCTCGTACGAAAAACGAAAAAAGATTCCTTTCATATCCTTTACTAAAAACTCATAGAAGGGTAAAATTGGATTTAAACAATTCTAGGTGGATGGAAATAATATTACATATTGAAGGGAACATGGATGTGGATGATAAAATACACCCCAGTAAATACTTACGAATAAACAATCTCGGATAAAAATGAGATTGTGATATTTCCCTTACCATAGGTCCGACTTGCTTTGTAAGTGTCCGAACCTCCTGTATAATGATTTAAATCATGTTATTGACTTATTAAAGAATCATATTCATTGTTATGAAATCATATATGGTTCACTTATGACATTATATTACCCGTTCTTTTGTAAATTCCATGTTAAAGAAGCGTTTTGGGTAAAATCGTTTCATTTATCGTAGGTGTTTTGACTTGTTGTTCTTGACATAATTATTACTTATATCATGATTTACTTACTTCCAGAATATAAAATATGATTTATATATCATATATATTCAGTATATATATATATATAATAGGTAGATAAATAAAATGAAAAACACCGTTCATGGAGACGGTAGTCCGTACGTACGCATGAACGCTGTTTTCCTTTCCTTATTGTCTTGAAATGGAAGTAAGTAGATGACATACATATGTATATATATACATAAATCCAGTAGCTTTATAATGTCATATATTTCATTATTATTTCTTATATATACATTATAATCATTCTTAAATGGTTAACATGGAAAATGAATCTCATCGCGTCGTGGAGACGGTATTCCGTACGTACGCACGAGCGATGATATCATTTCTATAAATATTGAATTGAATTGGAGTGGATTATACAATATATCAGAATCAATATGATGTTGTAATAACTATGTATAGTTATTCTTTACACCATTATACCCATCCATGTAAGGTGGTGGTGGAAAATAGATTACACCACGGAGTGGAGACGGTATTCCGTACGTACGCACGCGCGGTGATTTCTTTTTCCGTAGGATGGATAGATGGTGAAATAGGGTTGTTTCATACTTATAATAACATATCAGTATATGAGTGATACTGATGTTATTACTTCATAATGAAACAACCTAAGAAGAAGAAGTGGAAGAAGAAATAAAGATGAAAGAATTGGTAACGGTAATTACCTCTTCTTTGTAATGCCTCTTTGAGACCTCCACTTAGGGCACTAAAATTGGTCTTTGAGGAAGACCGGAACCTCTAGGATGTTGCTAGGGAAGTGGAGAGGAGAAATTGGCAGGGGTTGGCCGAGCTTGAGTGCTCAAATTGGTGTGAGGAGGAGGGGGAGGAGGTGTCCTTTTATAGGGGAGGAGAGGGGCACCTTAGGAATATCTCAAAATATTATTTTATATTAAAGTCAAAATCGGTTTATAATGGTTCCAAAGGGTCTTATTTCGAAGCTAAAGTGGGGATGAGTCGAAATACTATCAACCAATAGGATTTAGACAAGTTTAGGGTATTATTTTAACCTTATCAATTAGATTTAACTCTAAGTTAAATAATTTAACTTTTACCGTGTCTTTTTGTTTTCTTTCACTATATGGTTAATAAACTTACTATAACATACCAAACGAACCCCAAATTGTATATTATTAATACATATATCCTTATTTAAGTCATTTGGCCGAACCTTAGATTTTTAGGAATATAATAACAATTAATAATATAATATTTTATTTAAAAACTATTTTGTGTCAATTTTGACACTATTTGATATATGATTTTTGTGAAAGTCATAACAGAATTATATGTTCGACCCAAGTTGATTAAATCAACACTAATATATCATAGTAACCTATAAAATTAGTGGAATTCATAAAAAGTCTTAAATTACATTTATTTTGGTATTTATATTATCAATTATGTCAATATTTCATTAATAAGATAATTACTGCATCATTATTGTGTCATAAATAAATTATATTATTGGATGTCGAAAAATTACATTAAAATACCATCATGTAGGAAATCTTTTGAGCTTTCTAATGAATATTTATAGTCGAATTTATCTTATGTATAACCCCATATTAAAAATGATTTATTTATTAAACTTTGATTTTAACTATTTTAACCCTTCTTTAAATAAATTAATAATAAATGTCCTAATCTAATCCAAGTGGGCCTAAATGGTCATATTTTATTCCTAAGTTTGTTTTTGGTCGAATTACACTTGTCCAATAGAATTAGGACATGTGTTAGGGTAATATTAATATCATATTTACCCTTAGTTACCTTATTTACTATTAACCGTGGTAAAAAAAGTAAAAAGTTACTATTCACCAAAAAATTATTTTCATCTCATTGAACCACATTTTAGTCCTTGATATTAACCGTGTCTCTCGGATTTTCGAAATTCCATTCACAGAAGCGGTAAAATTATGTTTTATGCAAAATTCAGTTTTTAACCTACCACTTAGTAGTTTCACTATTCATCAAAAATTGATGTTTTTCAGAACAATGCCAAAATTTCATCCCAAGCTATATTTCATATTCCGAATTCAAAAATGAAGTCTATTTTGCCAAATTCATAACATAAGAGTTGCATTAATTAATTTTATAATTAAATCCCGCTGTTAAAACAAATAGCGTGTTTTTAAGAAACAATATCTATCAAAAGATTGACACTTGTTTATGTCTAGTTTAAATGTGAAATTACATCCAATGACCAACATTGTATTAAATTGTAAAAATATATTCTAAATATACTTTGAAACCACTCAAATTAATGATTTATCACTATTAATTATTTCGATTAAAAAAAGTTTTTAATTATAATTTAGTAATTTTCACTATTCATCAGAATATGAAAGTTATCCGAAAAGTACCAAAATTTCACCTTAGGATAAATTCAATACTCCGAATCCAAAAATAAAGTTCATTTTAAAAAATATGATTTACTGGATTTCAAAAAGTGGTTATTACTATTCATAATGGCTAGTTTTAATAATATTTTTATAGCATATCGTTGTTTAGTGAAACTCGGTATTGCGTACAACACACGCTATCGAGGAAGGTCGCGATTGCGTGTAATGAAAGGCAAGTCAAGGATGTGTGTTGTGCAAGCTCCTTTTGGTGTAGCGTATAACACAAGACATTAATAAAATTAAAAAGAATATTTTTTTATAAAATCTTGGGCTGTTACATGAATCATATGTGAATCAAATGAATAAAACATGAGATAACAAAATAAGAATAAAACATAGACATGGGGCATACCCATCAGCTAACAATATTGTGAACATATGTAAATATAATCAGGTTCAATCATTATGTTATGGATATTGAATCAAGTCCTCATATAATAATATTTAAAACATACCAAGTCCCTAAATAATGTTGTGAACATGTAATTATGTTCATTTATAAAAAACATTCCCTAAACATAAAGGATCATTGCCAAAAATTATTAAGGAACTTCATGGGGACTATACATATAGGGTGGGATACAACACCATCCCCAGCCAATGTATTTTACTTATATGGGATTTGGTATCCCCTTCTTCCCATAGTGGATAGTGTTTCCCTATCTTCCAATAGGAGATCAAGTTTCCCCATAGTTGATTAGGCTCACTTTTTTCCCATTTTGGATTATGCAACACCATCTTCCCATTGTAGAAAGAGCCTTTTGATTTGTTTCCCATCATTATCTTAGGAGATATACATCAATACTCAGTGCATTGGTGGGATATATAGGTTCCACCTATAACATAATTAAAACATAAAAATTGCATCATATTATGAACTATACAAAAAGATAGGTTTAATTACAATTATACCATAACACATCAAATGAAGTGGATATCATTAACATTTCCCCATATCCATACCTACAGTAAAGAGATAGGCCTCATAATCATTTCCTCAAATAATAACACGTGAATGGAAGTGGGTTACAAAATCATTTAACTCATTGAAATGAAAATATTTTCATAAACATCATTCCATCAAAACATTAATCACGCAATAAATAATATGAATTTTATTCATGTATCATATCCCCAATAAAGAATAAATTGTAACATAGTGTGTCATCTTATATTGATAAGTATTTTTAAATATCACATGAAACATTTCATATAGAAAATAACCTATAAGAACCCATATTATATTTTTATGTATGTATAATTATTTCAGGTTGGTTTTTAGGAAAAATGGAGTTTTGGTAAATTTAATAAGTACATGTCGTGTACTTAGGTGTATACGTTCTGTACCCGATTGTCATGTGTAGCTGTGTATTGGCCGTGTAATAGCTGAGTACATGGTCATGTGGGTGACCTGGCTGACTGCCTAAAGTAGAAGATCGTTGAGTCTAGTACACAAAACGTACATAAAATGAACACCAAATGTACTATTCTTTTTATTTGATGATTCAGAGAGGGGTTACGTCTCATCTCTAGAAATACCTTCATCTAACCTTGGTTCATCTAGGAGTTGTCTGGAGGGATGATTAATGTCTGAGCCACTGTTTCTCCATCCAATGTTTGATTCAAACTATGGAAGGTGCATTGGAATCCCACCAGTGAGTTATTCTTTCTTCTTGATCCTATCTTCCATATTCCTATTCTCTCATGGGTTATTCAAGGATGAATAGTTTTAAATTTTTTGTAGATCTACATCATTCTAGGCCTATTCAAGGGGTGACATTCAAGAGTGTTTATCATACAACATCAAGGTTTTTGTTTTGTGTATTTCTTTGATTTCATTTTGTGTATGTATAATTAATGTTCTGAATGCCCATATTTGGGGTATTGTGTTTTTTCAAAATCATGCTAATTTATTACTGATTATGTTTTGGAAAATTTATAAAATAGAAACTCTTTATGCAAAAGGTTTATATACATATTATGGGTCTGTTTCCCATGATTGATTTTTTATAGATGTTTGTTCTATAATTTCATGTTATGGTTGCATTGTTTTCATGCCTCATGTTTTTAGGATGGAGATACTATTTATTTGAGATGCATGTGTTTCTCATTGTGAATGTTCAACCATGGAGAATTGACATCGAGAGATTCGTGATGTAAGTTAATTTATGTATTATTGTTGTTATGTTGACCTAGAGGTATTAACATTGATAGTTCTTGGGTGGTCATTGGCCAGAGAGGTTATACCATGAAAGCTACCCATAGGGTTGTTATTAATGAATGTTGGACCATAGTGAATTGACTGTGAGAGATTCAAGGGGGTAATTATAAATTAATTTTCCTATGAAAACCAAGGGGGTATTGACTGTGATGGCTACCCATGTGGTAATTTGTAAATGATAAGTGCAATGTGGGACCAAAGGGGATATAATATCTATGATTTTCTAGAGGGTCATTATTTATTGGGTCGATGATATTCTAATCCAGAGGGGTTAGAATATGTGAAAAATCCTAGAGTGTTTCCATTGAATGGTTGAATGGTTGCGACGAGCCTACCAAGCCAACAAACAATCTTGGACTCAGTCTTAGATTGTCTGTTAAGATGGCCCTCTAAGATGTCTGTTGTTATTATTGTACATGGGGATATATAGATTAAGATAGATATTGAGGTAACATTATTCAATGGATTGACTAATGAATAAATAAAAATGTATGTAATTAAAAACTATAGGATTGTTTACTGTTCAGAACTTCCTAGTATTCTGTTTCATTTTTCATATTACCTACTATATATATTCACTGATAGTTAGGAAAATATATTTTGGTGTTTTTCTACTTTTATTAATCTCACACCCTTTTTGGGTCATGATTTTGGACCCATGATGATTATATGGTTGCAGGTATAGATAATGGGAAGTTCCATCCTTCATCAAGTACTTGATTATTGTTGGATCTCAAGAGTATGGGACCATGCTAAAGCTTGAGATGCTATTGGAGTTTACTATTTTAGGTACACTAGATTCATTATTGTATTTCCCTAATTATATCTTATTTTGATTCTTTAAAAGATACATGTGACATTTATAATTAATATATATATATGCTATTGTTGTTTATACTATCAGTCTTCCATTGTTTACTTTTGTTGTATGGTATTATTGGATCTCCTACTATTTACTATTTTTTTCTGTTATGTTACTTTGCCAATGTGGGAATAATTTTTCCACTATCACACCCATGGCCATCGCTGCTACTTGATAGCCTCTGGAATTCTGGGAATTGTTCTTGAGGCCATTATACTAACCGAGTACGGGGCACCTTGGGTGGAAAACAGAACTAGGACATTACAAATTGTTATCAAATGAGATTATTTTCTTCATTTTCATACTATATGGAGCCTATAGAAAGGGATTGAGAGTAAAATGTAGTTGTTAATAAGTTGTTCCTGAGTGTAGCTAACCCGTGTATAGGGAAAAGACATGTTACCTCCAATATTTCGATTTTCATGTTTTACAATTTTTATAGTTGAGTTGAATTCACTGTTGGGTGATTCAATTTATTTGTGTTGTTATGATTTATATAATTGTGATGATGTTTATATTGAAACAAAATGAGATGTTGGTTTTTCATCCCATTCATCATATAGGATCTTTCTAGAGATCACAAGGCATGCATTTTTTTATACCAAATAGGATGCATTACTGATTTCATGTTTTTTTTATAGATGTTGTTCTAGATAGGCATGTTGTAGTGATAGATGTTGTTATAGAATACATTCAATTTTTATAGGTTATTGATAAATTTAATGTTTAATTAGGATGGACGCCAAACTATGGTCCATGAGGTGTTATGGGACCTCTTGGATTAGAATTTGGTAGATCAGGTTTGAACATTTATTGAATTTTTTATGATATGACATGAATAATAATGAGAAATTGGTTTTCGGGGAGTATGGGATCTCACATTTTGTAATTAGTCATTACTTGAACCAAATTATATATTTTTAGGCATTCTTGAGAAGTTTTGGAGGCTTTCTGTCTGGAAACCCAGACAAAAAGACATGTGGTGTTACGAACACACACCATGTGTTCTTCTGTTTTGGAAGAAATGACATTTCTTTTGTACATGTTGTGTACTGTATGTACATGTCACGTATTCTATAACCATGTGACTGACTATGTGAGCAGAGACATGGGGTTTGGAAACATTGTTAGAAGACGTCATGTCTAGATTGTACATGAACTGTTGTATGAAACTTGTGTTTGGCCATGTGAGTAAGGAAATCGGTGAATTTTAATTTGGTTATACTGGCTGTGTCTCATATATGAATGCCATATATAGTCAACCAAGTTATTACCTTTCAAAATGACAGAACACATAGTGTTTTTGTTGGGTGTTCTCGTATTCAACATGTTATAGGGGTTTTGTTATGAATCCATGTCCAGGAGAATCACCGCCAGTTTCTCATCAGTTAGAGGACTATAGTTTGTCTTTCCTTTCATATAAAGGAGTTAGTCGTGGCTGTCGTAGTCATACTACAGGTTATCAGTGAAATTAGGGTGTATCATCTCAAGGTTTTCAGCTAAGGTTGCAGGGCTACGCTATAAGTCAAAATTTGTTAGTGGAGAAGACTCAGCAACCACAAGATCCCAGAACCTCTATGTTCAGAGGTACGATTCTAGTTGCCTAAGTTTTCTCTTCTTCTCTTTTTGTTATAGGGTATTCAAATAGTTTCATTTCCTTTTCTATTGTAGAGATCCTTTGGATCTATATCTTTACATCTGAGGATGTTATGATGATAGAAAGTCTGTTGGAAATTAGAACAACTACTATACGTTAGTGAAAGGAGTTCCCTCCTAGAATTTGTGGGTGTACCATCTTATGCAACCTTTATGTCTTTTAATGACAGTCTTCAGAGTCATTCATTGAATGGAATGTTTAGTTTTTTTCTAGGCCTTTATTGACTGCTATCACCATAGGTTGAGATACACGTTAGATGAGGAAGATAATTTTCTACACATGGTTGAATGGAATATTATGGTGAGTAGAGTGGGACAAAGCATCATGTGTTGGGAGGGATTATAGCCAAGATAGTTATTTTATGTCTTGATGACCATGGGACTTAACATATGTACTTTCTTCCAGTACTTGATCATTTCAAATATTTCTTTATATATGACTATTCAATATTACCTATATAGATAGAGGTAGATTTATCTATTGATCCTATTCTAGGAGTGGAAGAAGTGTCCATTCCACCTTATAGGATGGGCACACCAGAGTTAAAAAAACTCATGAAGTGTTTAGAGGAGTTGTAGGAAAATGGATTCATCTGACCTCATACTTCTCCATGGGGTTCACCAATCCTTTTTGTGACAAAGGAGGATGGTACCATCGGATGTTGTGTGGATTATCAGAAGTTAAACTAGCTGATTGTTAAGAATCAATATCATTTTCTGAGGATTGATCATCTCATTGATCCGCTATGAGGAACCGGGGTGTTCTAGAATATTTTCTTGATATCTAGTTATCATTAGTTGTGTGTTATACCATCAGATATACCTTTTATAGTAATTCAAAGAATGTATGATCTATATGTGTATTTGGTTATGTCATTCGGTCTCATGAATATACTGTGAATTTTCATGGCATAGAGAACAATGTGTTTAATCCATACTTGGATTCCTTAGTGGTAGTCTTCATAGAGGATATCTCGGTTTACTCACACACTAAACACAACCATGCCACCAATCTTGAGATCATATGGACTAAACTAAGAGAGAATCAATTTTTTTTTTATGCCCTCTAAATGAAACTTGTGGATGAACCAGATTCAATTCTTTAGCCATGCTATCTCAGAGACAATAGTACCAGTAGACCCAAATAATGTAGAAGTAGTAATTTCCAGGGAGCATTAAAATTACTTCTTTGAGGTATGGAATTTTATAGTGATGTATGGTTAATAAAGTTTCTTTATTTAGGACTTTTCATGCTTAGTATCTCCACTGACATGCCTTACTAAGTAGGGCCTGAGGTACTTGTGGAAGGATTCTTGCGATTTATCTTTTCATGAGATGAAGGTGATATAGAATTCATCACTAATATTGGTTTTTGTGGATCCGAGAAAGTGTTACACCAATTACTGTGATGGATCAGGTATCAGGCTTGGAGGATTGATTAAGTAAGGGGATGTAGTTATTTTATACGAGTCTCGGTAGTTGATGCCAAATGAGGGGAATTACATGATGCGTGATCTCAAGTTAGCCGCAGTTGTGCATGATTTGTGTTTTTTGAGACATTATATTTTGGGAGAGAATTTTGTGGTGTTCACTAACCATAAAAGATCAATTATATCTTCACACAGAGTGACCTGAATTTGTGACAGAGAAGGTGGGTTGAATACCTTAAGTCCATTTACATTGTGCTTGCCGACACACCTAGGAAGGGAAATGCAAGGGCAGATGAATTGAGAAGGAGGACTCAAATATAGTCAATTAAGGGGGCCAATAGTGAGTGACATATTATGGATCTATTCTCTAATATGCATTTGGAGTTTCACGATAGACAGGGTCATGCATTTCTTTCTTCTATTTTTGTTACCTCTACTCTTCTGGATCGAGTGTGAATGGGGTGGTTATCAAATTCTGAAGGCCTAGTAGTAATGGTTATTGTGTCATTGAGGACCCTACTCCAAGGTAGATAGTAGGTTATGATGAGGTATTTAGTTTTTATGGGCATGTATGGGTGTCAGTATATATACGTGAGGAGTTGATGTAGGATTATGTTTCCTTATTTTGGGTAGTCTTCCCCAGTCTTACCAAAATTTATCGATATCTATGGTGTCAGTATTGGTGCCCATTCATAAAAACGATATACCTGGTTTTTATGTGATGTTCTACCTATTATTAGGTGAGGAAGATCATTAGCGACCTGCAGGGATTTAAAACCAGTCACCCATTCCCGAGTGGAAGTGGAATGATATTGCGATGGATTTTGTGATGGGTTTTCTGAGGTACCATCGAAGAAATTATTCCGTTTGTGTTGTTGTTGAAAGACTCACAATGGTTGTACATTTCGTTCAAGTTAAGGACACCTTCATTATTGATGTTATTGGAAGGTTATACGCCTTATATATTGTACATTTACATTGGGTTCTTCACTCAATCATTTCAGAGCGTAATTTCATGTTTACTTCTTTTGTCTGGAAGTGACTATAGAGAGGTTTGGGTATACTTATATTTCAGAGTACAACTTACCATCCCCAAATAGATGGCTAGTACGAGCGCAAAATTCTTGTTTTGGGGGACATGGTTTGAGAATGGGTCCTATATTTAAGGGGGTCTTGGGAGAGGCACATACTTGTAGTAATTGTTTCTTTCAATAACATTTCTCATGTGATGATTCTGATGGAACATTATGAATAATTGTACGGTAGGACATGCTGATCACCCAATTTTCGGATAGAGGTTAGAGATGTAGCTATGTTGGGACCTCGTATTGTCCACGAGACCACTGCGCTGGTGGAGTTTATTCGAAAGAGGATGTCTACTACACAATCTCACAAGAAATTTTATATTGATCGAGGGAGATGACCTTAGGAGTTCTTGATCAAAGATCAGGTTTTCATATGTGTCACACTGATGTTAGGGCACGTAAGGATTAAAAGATAGGGGATTCTTTTATCGAGTTATGTTAGGTCTTCTATGGTTTTGTAGAGAGTCGAGCCGGTTTCCTATCAGCTGCAATTACCTCAGAGGTACCATGCTATGATAGAAGTCTTCGATTTTTTCATCAACATCATTTATTTTTTAACCCTTCTCATGATTTTCACCCCATGGAGGTAGAGTTTGAGGTGGATTCATCTTTTAAGTAGCACCCTATTTGGATTTTGGATCATAGAATGATGTTATCCTATGGATGATCTGTTCCTCCAATACAAGTGATATGGCAGCATGAGCGAGTATAGGATGAAACCTTGAGAAGGGTGGCTGACGTTTGATCACAGTGGCTAGAGTTGTTTGATGATTATTTTTCATCACCTTTTAATGGGAAATTAGGTGATGAATCGATTTAAGTGGGTAATTTTGTAAAAACCCAAAGATTCATTTCATGTATAGATCATTATTTTTGGTTTTTTAGTAAAAATGAAGTGTTTTAAAATTTTATATGTACAGGTTGTGTACTTAGGAGTACATGTCGTGCACCCAGTCACAGCTTGTCGCCATGTACTGGCCATGTAATGGCTAAGTACATGGCTCTATGGTTGACCTGGAGTACTACATAAAGTGTGGTCCATTTGAGGCTAGTACATGGTGTGTACATTAAATGAACACACCATATTTTTTTTTTATTTGATGATCTGGAGTGGGGTTTCATTTCAAATATAGAAATAAATTCTTTGAACCTTGGTTCATCTAGGAGAAATCGAGAATGATGATCAAAGTTCGAGCCAGATTTTCTCCAACCACGATTTGATTTGAACTTCGGAAGGTGTTTTGGAATCCCACTGGTCAGTTATTACAAATTCTTGACCCTCTATTTTTTATTCCTCTTCTCTCATAGATTATTCAGGGTTGAACAATTTTAACCTTTTTGTATATCTACATTTTTATATGCTGATACACAGACCAAAGATCAATAGTTTTTATTGTACAACATCATGTAAGGTGGTTTGTGACTTTTTTTATTGGATTTGGTGTCTATATACTTAAAGTGTGGAATACCCATGTTTGGCATATTGCATGTGTTTGAATTCGACCCTGTTTATTACCAGTTATGTTTTGGTAAATAGAAAGAAAGGAAAGTTTTTTATGAATAATGTTTATCACATTATTATGGGTGTGTTTCCCATGTTTTATTGTTTATGGTCATTTGGTCTAGAATTTTCTATTAGAATTTATTTGTTTCTTTTCCTCTTGTTGTTAGGATAGAGTTATAGTTACTTTAAGATGCTTCTGTTTTAAATTGTGACTGCTTGAACAAGGTTAATATACTATGAGAGATTCCCAAGGTAGGGTCATTTACGTGTAATTGAGGTTTTGTTGACACAAAGGTATTGACTGTGAGTGCTATTGGGTGGTCATCGACCTGAGATGTTAGACCGTGAGAGATACCTAAAGTGTCATTAATAAATGAATGTTGGAGCATAGGGCATTGACTATGAGATCTTCCAGGGGTCCTTATATTTTATTTTTCTATGCAGGCCAAGGGGGCATTGACCGTGAGAGCTACCCAAGTGGTCATTTGTAAATGATTAATTCCATTTGGGACTAACAATGTAAGACTCTGTGATATTTTCTAGAGGGTTGTTATTTATTGAATTAATGATATACTAAACTAGAAGGGTACGATTGTGAGAACATTCTCATAGGGTTACCTTTTAATGGTTGAATGATTGTGACGAATCTTCCATGAAAAAAACCTCTAAATAGATCTTACTTAGTTTTTTAAGATGGACATTGGAGGCATCTGTTTTTACTATTATACAGGGGGTACTGATGTTATGCTAGATCCCACAGTAACATTATTAAATATATTTAATAATTAATAAATAAAAATTAATATAATTGGAAATTGTAGGATTGTTTACTTTTGAGTACTTCCTAGTTTATTGCATCATTTTTCATATTTTCTACTTTATATATTCACTGATGGTTAGGTGCCTATATAATGGTGGTTATCAAATGGGATTTGTCTCGCACCCTTTTTGGGTAATGCTTTTGGACACAAATAGATTATATGGTTGCATGTATCGATAAGTGAAATCACCCTTCTTCTTCAAGTACTTGATTGTTGTTGGGGATGGAGAGCATATGAGCTAGCTAAGGCTTCTGATGAAATTAATGTTTACAATTTTGGGTATGTTGGTTCTTGTATTGTATTTCCAACATTGTGAATTTTTTGGATGCATTCCTTGATACATCTAACATGAATCATTTATTTGTATATATGTTGCAGTTGTTTATACTATTAGCCTTCAACTGTTTACTTCTTTTGTAATTTATTACTGCTTCAACTACTATTTAGTAATTGTTTCTGATATGTTACTCTCCCAATTAGGTCATAGTTTCCCCACTAACACACCCAAGGCCCTCACTGCTATTCGACAACCTATGGGATTCAGGAAACTTTTCTTGAGGCTATGTGACCAACTGGGTACAGGGAACTATTGGGTGACACCCACAACTGTGATGTTAAATATCCTTTCTTTGAAAATCCTATCCATAAATCCATTTCAAAAAATCTTTTCAAATACCCAATGATTTACAATGTTATTAAAAAAATTATGAAAGAATATTTTCCACTTTGAGAAATGGTTTTTAAAACATAAATAAATTTGAAAACCCTTTTCATTTAAAATATCTATGAAAATATTAAAATGATTTTAGAATATATTTCTGAAAAATGTTTACATTGAAAACACCGTGAAAAATAAAAAAGAAATCATGAAAACAATTTGAAACCGTTTTTCATTGAAAATAATTTTAAAACATAAAACATATGGCCTTAAATAACTTAAAAAACCCTTGTAAAGAAAATAGATTTGAATAGTTGTGAAGAATTCTTTTAACCATCAAAATCATTTTCATTTAATGTAAAATTTTGAAAACTTATTAAAAATATTATAAAATCATTATTTTTTAAAATAATAAATTTTTAACAATTTCCATTAAAACCCATTAAAATTTTTTTTTTTTGAATATTGTGAAATTATATATAATAAATATAAATATATAAACATAATCAGTAATCTTCATAGAAATGATGGTCATAATGACGGGTAAGTCAGTACATGCTAAACAAAGTTTCTTAATATAAAATGTATAGAATGGTTACTTGATCGGAAAAAAATATAACTTTTGAAACCATTTTGTAGAAATGTAAAACATGGGTAAAATTTCTATTAAGCTTCATAAAATAATATGAAGAAATATTGTCATACATTTTTTTAGTACATGGTTTTGAAAGAACATATATTTTAAGCAGAAATGGGAAAAAAATTGGATTTTCATAAAACTATTTATTATATATCTTAAGTAACAAATTGTGGAAAAATGGTTCCATTAAATGTATATAAAATAAATAAAAAGAGTATTATAAAATTCATTACTGTTCTTTGTATATTTAATATAATATTTCATCAATTGAAGTAACATCGTTAACAATCCTGATATAATATAAGATTGTGGCAATAAACTATTACCACTTTTGTAACATTAAATAGTGATACCCCTGAGAGAATAACATTACAAGAATATAAGAATACCATGAAAATAACTATATTCATGTTATAACTAGTCAAGGGTAGTATATGAATGTCATATAAAAATATTGGTTTATAACATGGTATGTATCTCAATATATTAAAAATTGAGATAAAATTACTTTACTGATTTATAATCTTTGGAACCAAAAACCCCATGAAAGAGACATTATATAATGCATATAAAAATTCTAATAAAAATAAGGATAATAATAATATAATAAATCCATGGGATATATATAAACCAAACACAAAAACTAGTTGTGAATAAGGCTTAAGCCTCAAATAAATAAAAGGGAGGCAAGAAATACCCTACCATAAGTCTTGAAATTATTCGAACACATTCAAATATATTATATAATAAATATCAATTTATTAAAAATCTAACACATAACCATGTTATTAAATATAATACAACATATGATTTGATTATGACTCTATATAACCCTTTTATTAAAAATTCCATGATAACGTTATGTGTCAGGTAATACCAACACTGTTTTTTGTATATGTTTTGACTTCTTTTTCCGGGTAATCTTACATAGATATTGAGTTATATATTTTCAAAAGATAAATCAATATATATAAATCATATATATTAATTATTTAATTATTTATAATAATCTAAAAAAGATATAATTATGATATAGAAAACATCATTATGAGAAATGGTAAATCGTACGTATGCATGAATGTTATTTCCACTTTCATGTCTTATTGAATGAAATAATGTAAATTACACACACATAAATATATATATATATATATATATTATCATTAAAGTAGAATTATTTATTTTTATTTATAAAATAATTTTTCTAAATGCATCCTTAATACATTTAATGAAATTTATAAATTAATCACATCGCTTTGAAGAGGTGGTAGTCCAGATATCCACAAACAAAGTTATCTTATTTACACAAAATAGAAATTATGAATGTAAGTGTCAGATTATAAATAAACAAGAATAAATTCATAATAAAAATAAAATATATCATATGATAATATAAAGTCCATCATTATTGTCAACCTTGAAATATATAAATGTAATAATGAAGGACAACTTTTTGTGAGGTCGTAGTCCGCCTTGCACACGAACAATGATTGTGTATCCCATTTGAGGGAAGATTGTGAAATTGTAGATCAAAACCATAATATAACAAAATTTCAGAATATCTATGATAATGAGTTTATTATTTAATCATGGAATAATAAATTTTTCTTTGGGGTGGAGAAAAAAATAATGACAGAGTTCTTGTTGATGGATGGTACCTCTACTTTGGGTAACACAATTTGGTTTTCACCAAAGGATTGCTCACTAAAAAAAGGGCGGTTATGAGTGTCAATAGAGGGAATATTTTAGGGTATTTGGGAATACATTTACTAATCCTATGGGATATATATTGGTAGATATGTGAGGGGTTGAGTGCAATTTTATAGTGGATGAGGTAGGGCATTCTTGTAAACATATAAAATGAGACATAGTTGAGAGGTATATCTTACATGATGGGCCTCTAATAAATTCCATTTTAATATCAAATATTGTAATTGGTCAAATATTTCTATACAATTTCCAATTTCCATGTTTCTAGGTTACTTTTACTTTTATGATTAATGTTTAACCATTATGTAAATATGTTTTTTCAGTAGAAACTGTAATTATCATTAAATAACTTTTCTAATATTTTTGATCAAAAACTTATATTACAACATTATAAATTATAAATATTTCTGATTTAAAATATGGGATCCATTTTAAAAAATTATAATCAATTAATTAGAATAAATTAGTTAAAAATTAATCCCGCGAATGGGATGAGATGACAGGTCATTAAGGTTAAAAGGTCAAAAAGTATAAAATGTTTTTCAATCTAATTTATAGGTGGAGTTGGTTAAAATAAACAAAATAGAAGTATTGTATTTATATTTGATCTAATTATACTATAAAACCTATTTAAAATAAAACTTATCTATAAAAATATACTACTAGAAAAAGTAGTTTTCAATGAAAATTCACTACTTTTCACCATTCATCAAAAAATGACACTTCTATGAAAAATAAAAAAATTCATCAATTTTTATTTTGATATAATCAATTTAAAATTAAGTCTATTTTTAAAAAATAAAATAGTAAAATATCAAAAATTGTATTTAAAAAGTTTTTTCCATTAAAAGGTAGTGAAATTTCCTTTTTAAAAATATATCTTTTTATTCCTAAAATTGGTTTTATTCTTATATTATACCTAAAAAATGTATTTTATGATAGTCAAAAATATTTTTTGAATATATAATATATATATGGTATTGAAAAAATTTATAAATAATGGTTTTGTATAATTAATTGAGGATAAACGTGCTTGTTCATAGAAAAGTTGTCCTCCCAGAAAGGGAATTTTTTAAATAGTTCTTAATTTTATTTCTAACAAATTGATAACGAAATGATTCATATTATAGACATGTGTAAACTATATTTTCATAGTATAAGTATAATATTCAAAACATTACTTCTAATGTAATGTTGATAATTATACAAATATTTTAATAATAATATTAATTGTAAATTGTGGTTTGGTTAAACATGACCTTTTGTGTAAAAAAAATATTGAAGGAGCTCAAAATTTTTCCTAACACTATCAAAACATAGAGTTTTATGTAACAAATTATAATATAAGTTTTTCATGTTTTTAAAAATTAACCTTGTGTTGTGAATAATGCATGAAAAACATCATGATTTGATAAAATGAAATCTGTATTCAGTGTTCTGTGAAATGAAAAATATTAATGAAATTAAAATAATTCAAAAAATAAATTCAAAAAATCATTGGGTGTTATAAAGGAAACCCTTTAAAATAAATTTATTCCTTCAAATTCATCTGGTATATCAATTATTTGGTGATATAAAATTCATTTCATAGAATTTCATATCATAAAAATAAATACTAAAATATCATTTAAAAAAATTGTTGTAACCATTACGGTTGAGAAAGTTACTAAGAAATAGGCATTCATGTAGGAGAAAAATAGTTTTTAGTGTTGTTTGGACATATAATAAATGTGTAAATAAATATATAGAGTGATAATGATCACTTATCATCAGTAACTGAATGATCAATTGAAAGCTAATGACCTCAAAACCAAATATCTGTGATGATTTATAAGGTCATCAGTTCAATAGAAATGAAGATATTCGGACATATAATTTCCAACATAAATTTTTATAATTGAGAAATTAGTTTCACTCTCTATATGTAATATAATATAAATATTTTATTTTGTTACTTTTCATACGCACAATCTCACGATTTTATTGGGTCTTTCATGATTTCGACATCATCAATAACTCTAAGAAATAAAAATGAAGTTTGTATTACTTATGAATTAGTAGATAATGAGATCCATAAATTGAATGATTGGTAATTATGTCTATCTTAATTAAACAAATGTTAGAACAAGTTATCTAATATGCATAAATCCTCGTATTGTGAGATAATTTATTTATCTTTAAAACCCCATATGATGTTTTAATTAAACCATTCCAAAAATTGTTAATCTTATATCACTTATGAAATATGTGAGTATAAAATATTGGATGTATTTTTACTAAATTTACCAAAACCATATTAGAATTGGTCCACCATATATCATAATGTATCTCTTGGTTTTCACTTATAATATATATGAATACCTTCACCATGAATTCTCTTGAAACATGGAAATAACCTAAATCACCATAAATCCTTATTGTAAATATGCATTTTTCATTATTCTGATGTTTATTGGATATATTTCTTATATCCAATGATATTATAAAATTCATAAGTGATATCATAAACCACTTGTCAACAAATCCTTAATTAGTTCCAAGATAATCAGTACTCACTAGATTAATTATTAATAGTCGACTAATTTATATACAACCATCATTATATCAATATTATTAATATATTAGGGGTTATCTTTCCCTTAATCATATGTCTCCAATGTATAAAACCTTCCCATTAAATCATTTTTCAGTCCATTGTAATGATTCAATATATTCTTGTAAATCCATAGTGAAAAAATAAACTAACCAATCCTTATGTATTTTCTGATTAAAAATTATTGAATCCAAATACAAAAACACATTGATTATTCTACTTCACCCATAATACATTAAAAAGGAAAACTCAACCAATTAATTAACACATATTTCCATTTATGTTTCACCTATTGTCTCATTTTCATCAGTAATATAACCATTTCTCATACAACCATGTTGATTCTCCTCATGATCATTGAACATGGTACATTTATTTTCATATCAACCATTCATCCCACATTTAATGAATTTAACATTTTACGATGTATTTGGGAGGACAATATTCCCATTCATTGAGTTAACCTATCTATTTATTTTTTCTATGTTAGTATCTTGCTTTCTGTTCTTCTTTTCCACCGTCAAAACATTTTCTTGTTCCCCTATGACATTCACATGGGTAATTTTTTCAACATTATCGAAAAAAGAAAACTAAATTTCTTTTCCTCTATGGTCACCATTACTGGAACACTCATAAAACTCCTTTTTTCTCTGCTTTAGTGAGTCCAAAAGTTGGTTAACATACTTATAGTTGATAATGTTCCATGTAAAATGACTATGAATTATCACAACATAAATCACTCTAGTGACCATACCATTTGAGTGTTCATCATCACATTTTATATGCTATTACACATTAAAAAAGTTCTTTCTAGTTTCCATAATTAAATAAAATAATAAATCCATATATGAAAAACAATTTTAATAGTAAAATAACACATAATCCCAAGAAATCACTAATAGGATATCAAAATTATGCCACATTATTTTTAAATCCATGACACCATAAACGTATCATTAGAAAAATCCATATAAATATCCTTAGAAATATCCCACAAAATATACATATATATCTCACTAAGGTTTTCACATCCTAGTTTCCAATGGTTGAAAAACCTATCTCTTTGATACAATTGTGACGAGCCATGATTAACATACATGGAAATTACATCATTTCGTGTTAATATTCACAACATTTAAAAAATACATTCCCAAAACACTTAATCTTTATTTTCATTGGAAACTTTGAAACATAATCATCCAACAAGGGGAAATATGTTTAACATCCCCCATAATGATCATCCACATTTTTACACCTACATATCTCATTTCTTCATATGATGGTGAAATGAGATATATGAAGTGGTGAGATCATATGCTCAATAAATATAAATATAAAAGATAAATAAGTATAACATAGACATAAGGCTATGATATCATGATAATAAAATTTGGAGATCAAACCCTACATATCAATGATCACATATTGGAGTCCTTGCGTAAATATTGGTAGTTCATAAAACATGAATCATAATGGTAGTGAGAGCATAATTTATGAGAGAATAACATAGGAAAAAGTCATTGTCTTGTGTAATACATGTTAGATTATAATATCATGAAAATGTGTAAATATAAATAGGTTCACTCATTATATAGACTCATCGCATAAAATTATTGACATGCAACCTAGTTGACGCATAACATTGTCAACATGTAATCTGGTTAATGAAAAAAAATCCCAAGAAGTCATGGTTCATTTAAAAAACTAAAATCAATATTTAATAGGGACTACACCTATTGGGAGGGTCACACCACCATCCCTAGTCAGAATTGATTTCTTATAAGAGATATGGATTCCCCTTCTTCTAATAGTGTATCTGGTTTCCCCATATTCCCATAGTGATTTGGGTTTTCCAATCTTCCCATGGTGGATTAGAACACACCTATTTCAAATTTTTTACCATGACACACCTATTTCACATTGTGGATCAAGATCATTGACTTATTTCCATTAATTATCTCATGATATATAAATTTTTAACTAGTTCATAGGATGTAGATATCAGTCACATCCATCACGTAATATATTCATAAAATATGGTTCATATCATGACCCATACAAAGATATGGGTTTCATAAAAATTATATCATAACCATTTAAGTGGAATGGGAATCATCAACATTTCATCATATGATTACCTTTTGAAAAGGTATAGGTCCCATAATCAATTCATAAATGTATAAACATAGAAAGGAAGATATTTTCAAAATCATAAAACACGTTGAAAAGAAATTTTTTCATTAAACATCGTTCCATCAAAACATAAAAACATTCTATAATGAATATGAATTTTGTTCATGGATCACAACCCAAGAAAATCATAAACTCGAAAAATATTATGTCATATTAGATGTAGAATTATTTTTGAAATATCAAATGAAACCTTTCTTAAGGAAAGTATAATTTCATTGGATATGAATTTTATAAAACCAGTTCAAATGTATTTACATAAAGCATTCCATTTTCTTTTAAAATATCTCTTGAATAACATAACTATTTCTATATGAAAATTTCATTTTATAAAAGAAAGAATTTGTAAAAATATTTGATTTAAAATATCATTGATAACTTATAAATTGATCTTGAATGCATTTTCAAAGACCTTTTTCCTTAAAAAAACCCTAAAAGCTCATAAATAATGCATAAAAACATTTTAAAATCATTTTTCATTGAAAATAATATGAGAATTGAAAATATAAGTCCTAAAATAAAATTTAAAACCTCTTTAAATTACATCGATTTTAAAATATATAATGTATTATTCAAATCACCAAAATAATTTTCTTTGAAAATATCCATTTGTAAACAATAAATGGATGGTTTTTGAAATTTTTTTAAACAATTTTAAAAAATGAAACATTTTATAAAAACATTTTATTTGAAAAAAATCTAAAGTCAACAAATTTATAAGAAATTTTTCATAAAAATAACTTTGTAATCATACAATAGGTATCATCATGGAAATTATATTCATGATGGTAGGTCCATACAGGATGAACATTTTTTTATTCCATAAAAAATATTAAAAGGTTAATGGATCATAAAATTAAAACAAGACTTATTTTAAAACCATTTTTAAAAGGAAAAACATTGATAAATATGTTCTTTAAAAATTATTGGATAATAGTAAGTCATTTCTAAAAACAAATTTAGAAAATACCATTTTGAATTAATAAATATTTCTAAATGAAAGAATAAATTGATCGAATTTCCACAAAAAAAAGTCTAAATTATCATAAGAACCAATGTAGAATCCCATTATTTAGAACTAGAATAAAATAAATAGTTTTTTAAACTTTTTTTTTCTGGATATGTCATTTTCAAATCCATGTATAATGACATAATTATGCATGTTAGAGAAATTATACATGTCATTTTTTGGACTTGTTTAAAGGCCCATGAAATCTCCAAATTTGCACAAGATGTTTTGGGAGTGTCAAACCCAAAAAAATCAAGTTTATAAAGATAGTATAGGGCACATGGTTAGCACACGTTCTGCTAAACCATGTGGTCTAATATAGGTAATCGTGCGAACCTGGTTAAAAAGGGGTAGTGTCTTTGTGCATGGGTGGTGGAAAAGTTCTGAAATCGTGCTTCTATCCCATGTAGGGTGTGCCTTGGAGGCAGTAGACTCTACACTATTTTTGCACAGTTTTTTAATCAATTCAGATCAAACCGTGCTGGTTGGTGTCATTGAAAAATTTACAAAAATTAATATAAAATAAAATTAAAAGTTAAAACCTAAAACTAACCTCACTTCCCAATCTCCCTTGACTCAAGACACACGAGGGAGAACCCATTTTAGTCACATCCATAACCCCTCCTCATACTCATCTTCCTCCTTCGTTCAAGCCATATTTACACCAAATCTCTACCCGATCTGTTAAGGTGATACCTCTCCACCCTTCTCCTCCCTATTTCCATCTTAGCTTCGATAAAATCAGTTCCCAATGAGGTATGTTGGAACCCAAGACTGAGGGTTAACTCTTTTTTCTCATATTCCCTTGGGTACTAGGTCATGAAAATGGTATCTTGGGAATTGTTCTTTCATGTTCCGTCAGCCTCCACTGATGGAGAGGCAGTTTGGGAGGATTCAGTCTGTCGGCTTGGTTTCATGGAATGGTTATCACAACCTTTTTTTGGACATGTTAAATTTCATGCTTTTGGTATTTATGATTCCTCTGAAAATTTCTTGTAGTTTGTTGAGCTTCTTCAGGTGGTTACACCCCATTTTGGTTCTGGGCCACCAACCAAAATAAGGGTTTAGGCCCGTTGTTGGGTTTCACACCATCTATTTTGTACACACTATGTTTATTAAGGATCCTTTTATTTTTTCATAGTGAATGGGGATGTTTCATGAAGTTCTGAGTCTCCAAGACAAGGGCGAGTCACCTATGTGTGCATAAGAATATAAAAATATATATATTTTTTTCCCCATTATGTGTGAAATCAACCATGGAATTGATTAAACACATATGGGGGTAGGTTCTCCCATTTATATATATATATATATATATATATATGTATATATATATATTCATTTGTAAGTGGGTGGAGACTAGAATTTGCATATAAGCATGTTTTTTAGGATCCCCTTGCACATGCCACAACCATGCGGGTGTGTTCATTAGGGCTAGGTGTCCTTGATTGTATGTGGAAGTGTGTATAGATTGTGGGGGTGAAACTACATTTTGTTAGAAAGATCCATGAGCCGAAGTGGACATCTTGGTTCCACCCTAAGGTGGGTCCCTTTCCATGTCCTCGGTTTTATAAATGCATTAATAAATTGCTTATTACACTTTAGTTATAATTTTAATTCATGTAATGAGGTATCTATATTTATTGATATTAAATTTGATTTATCATGTTTCATTTTTAAAATGTTAAAGGTGATACATGATTTTGTTATAAGTAATGTCATGATTTTTTTAAATAAAGTCCCTCCATCGGAGGTGTGCTCCCTTAAAGCTAAAAATTATTGTTTAGGCCTTGTATAATTGACTTGTCATATTTATAATTCTTATGCCTTGATGTTCTGTTGAAATATGTAATGTTTAGGAAAAGACCCTAATGGAATTATAAGCACTATGTTTCCCTTATAAAATTGATTAATGGACAAAGGAACCATCTAATTGGCTGGTCAGGTTTTTAGATTGGGATTACCCATGTAGGTAATTTCCTTTTTTCCATGGATACTTGGATCCTTATAAATGAAATTAACATGTTTTGGTAAATGGAATGTGTTGAGTTAAATTAATCCTTAATGCCTAATTATAGGACTTCAAAACAAATTACATATTTTTTCAAGTGTTTTGAATGCTAATAACACCTTGGGTGACACGTGGGTTCCCAAGTAGGAATTCCATGGATTGACTCATTGATTTTTCATACTCATACCTTGGGAGATACATGGATTCCCATGTAATAAATCCATGGAAGGACACAGGTTCATGAGAGCATAATAGGCTCCACATCATTGGTAACCCTTACTATGTTAAGGGAAGGTAGTGGTGTAGACTATGTATTTCTAAAATGCCTTAATGGATTTTACTAAATTGTTGCATGATACATGGCCTTGTCAAACTATTGAGAGGATATGATTGGACTAGAAGAAATTAATGATAAACTAAAACATGATTACATGGTGGCAATGCTATACTGCCTATCAAAACTTATAGAAGACAAGGATTGGACCAATAAATAAATGGATGTGTCTCCAGTTGACCTATCTATTTTAATGGAATGAATGTCTTGAACCAAATTAATTACTAAAATATTTTCATTTCAAAAGGAATGGGTTGACATGGACATTACTTGGATTCTCAGAGGAGAATACCTTGGGACTTGGGAACCCCATTCCGATTCAAGACTGTAGTTTTCTTAGGTTTATACCCACCTAGAAACTGGTCCTTGTCTATTATTTCATTATTACATGATTCCCTGGATACACTCCTTTGTTCCAGCATTTACATGTAGGTTCCATGGTAACATCCCCCTGGGTACTATCATTACATAACCACATTTTAACATGGTTTATCACATTTGACTCGGTAGGCACCATATTGTGGAATGCCTTGGATTATGTTCCTTGGATTACACTCTTACCCCTTGTCTAGACTCAGATACTACAGAGTTTTCATTCCATGAGTTCTACATTACCTTTGTTCTTGCCCTGAAACTCCCTCATCAGATATCATTTTTAGGTTTCCTAGTTACATCTTGGAACATTCACTATTTATAATAACACAAGGATATGTTAGTGCTGGCTATGCCTCACTTGGACTACTAATATAAAATGGAATTACTCAAATAATGAACTGGTTACATATTGAGACACAAACTGAGGGACGAACCAGGTGTTTGAGTTTTTTGGTTACATTTTACTACTTTATTTATGCATGTCTGCACACTGTTTGATTTATATTATACTATTGGGATTGGGATACACACCAGTGGTGTCGATATACTAAGATTTATATCTCTCACCCTAATCAGGATTCAATTGCATTATCTTACCCGAGTAGATATTTATTGTTCACATGACTATGAACTATGATTGATTTTTGTTTTCATGTAACAAGGAGTTATGAGAAAAGGACTGAGATATACCTCAGTATTCTCATGGAGATCGCCTTTAGGATTTTATTTAGTTTCTTTACTTGATTCCTACATTTTATTGTATTGAATATCATGATGTATTTTTTAATAATTTCTATTATTTATCAATATAATTTCAAGAATTCAGCTATTGAATAAACTGGAATTGGCCACTTTTTTTCATTTATATGAAATTTGCATTCCACTTCTTTGTCAATTACATATTACTATGTCCACTTTTGATTTTTATTTAATTTTTTATACTGTTGTTCAACTATAATAAGATGGGTATAGTCTCCCCACTGACTATCCTTATACCCTCACTGCTATTCGGTAGCCTCTGGCATACGAGGATGCATGCTTGATGTCATGTGGTTACTAGTTCGAACACCATTTTAGTGGTTAATATGGTCGAGATGTTACAAAGTAGTATCATAGGTGGTTTTTCCTTTTGTACTTTTATTTTTGGTTTGTAGATATGAGACTAGGAAAGTTTATATGCTGTATTAGATGTTCTTCTTTGGGCTGATCACCCCATGTATAAGTAAGGACAAAGTGGCCAGGGCTGGGATTGTTGTTTTTTTTGTTAGTTTATACAATTGATATGATTTCACTTAGATTGATTGGTGTATATTTTACTAATTATGAATTTTAGAATTGTGGAAACATTCCTTGCCCTGATATGGAAATGATGTTGAATTACATGCACAATATTAGGCACATAGAAATTCACATGCCCTGCATATATGCCATGCCATTTAGTTGCATTAATAGAATTCCTCCAAAGTATGATTTGGAATCTTATTAATAATATATTATTATATGTATACATTATTAGGTAATACATTATCCTTTCTTTTGTGATTACTATTTGTTATAACGTATTTCAGTGATTAAAATTCCATGATTCTGTGATTTTAGATTAATTATCTGTGTTATCAGCTTTTAGTGACATGCTAGATTTATTTGATATATGTAAATGGTAGCAAGGGATAAGTAATTTCTAGTAGTTATAATGAGATCAAATTTTTATTTGTAAGGTGTATGGTTGCATTATAGCTGAGAAACGGTAACCCGTGTAATTTATCCTATGGAAAGGACTGCTAAATTCAATTGCTAAAGTAAGCTGGTTTTGACTATAGGGAGCCAAATGCCAAAATCTAAAGTGTATGGGTGATTTGTAGGTCGGTATATATCCACCCATATAATTTAGAACATTATATTTTATGATTTTATATTATATATTGAAATTTGAATCAATTAATTGGAGCCACTTTTCATTTCATGGAGTGTATGGGTGCTTCATGAATTAGGAAATGACAAGCCATAATAAATGTGATGGCACGAGGCCTTTAGAAATTCTTATTAATGTGAACGAGGGATGAATTTGATCATAAATAAAATATTTAGATTTAAAAAATTAATATATACCCATGTATGTCAGTTGAGTAATGTTTTTTTACGAGATTTCATGTTCATGTGCTTTATTTTTAATTATTTTTTAAAGCATATATTGGGTTCCATGATAATAAACCCAATTGGCATAGTGGGACCCTAGTAGCCCACTTAAATTATTAAAAAGAATTTAGGTGCAAAATTTCATATTTATGATGGAATGATATCAAAGGTAAATATTTGAGGAAGGAAGTTTTATAAATCCTCTATGATTTCCCTTGGGGAGTTCGTTATTATCAAGTAGTAAGGGATTTGTTCTGAAAAATGGTATCTTGAGGTTTTGATTAAATATTTTGGTGAATAATTATTAAATTTTATTACATATAAGAGGCTAAGAAATGGAAAATATTTTTTCCATCTATGTAAGACCCTCACGTAAGGTTGGTTCATACTTATCATTGAGTTTCCTTGTAAGGGAAGTGTGAGTACATTCCATATGCGTTCTTTTCCATATCAAAGGATATATGATCGAATATTTTCCCTAGTGGTTCCATTAGTGTATCCTCAGGATAGGGTAAACATTGTTTCTTTGTAAGGGGGATAACCCATCGTATTCGGAACCCTTATAGCTTTTATGCCTTGCTATTTTTTGTGACCATTATATCATTTTGTGTTGTTTGGTTGTCGTTGTCCCATGTTGGACATTCAGTTTTAAAGTGGCAGCCTTGTTTGGATGGGCGGTCATGTCTTTCATGAGATTTATTTGAGTTTATACATCGAATAATTCTCATTTTCACGTGGTTAGACATGCCTCAGGCATGGTTTGATGCTTCTTAGGTTTTTTGACCCTATCTATTTTTTAGTGATGGATGAATTATAATGGCATTGTCCAGGATGATAGTTGTATGAGGAAATATGACATTGAAATAAATCTTCTAGTACTGTTGATTACAGTATCTGTTCATATCTAACTAGAGTTAATTGAGAGTTAATGAATTAGTTCCATCCCAATACTCGGACTAGTATTTGAATGACTCGGGTATTTTCAAACACTGGTCTCGTTGTTATAATATTGCGTAATTATGAGCATTTACTTTTCCTTCCTTTTTCTGCTAGGACAATCATATAGTGGGTAGTGTTTTGCTGAATCTAGTAAAGATTACCTTACATTTAGAAGGATCACAACATAAGGGGACCATTGGGGAATGTTCGGGTTATCTCATATTCCTTTGAGGATTACATGCCTTAAATTATGTTAGTGCTTTCTCGGCACCATGACAATGATCTGGTTAAAATTTTTTACCTTTTAATTTCATCGTATATTTTACCGGAAACCTCATCATAAATTATCATAGTGTAATATACTTAAGATATGGTCATTTCTTCTATCTCGACATCATCCTTGAGACACTAAGAGAGATTCGGTCCAACACGATACTAAATCATGATAAGCTGTTTGTCTTTTTGAATGATTTTAGTCAGTGTTACAGGCTAAAGTTTGGTACTTATCGAGGCTTGGTATATCCTAAGTGATTCTTTGGTTCCCACTTTGAAATTACTTGGTCAGACTCATGAACTCTAGTGGTTCCTTTTCATGGAAAAAATTCTTGTTGTGTCATAATAACACTTAAGTACATTCTTCATATGGAAAATCCAATAGTGGGGGTACCTTGGCTTGAATGTGCCCTTTAATTAAGTTAAGACCTATAGTAGGGAGAGACATCGGTCGAATGTCTATCGAGATGATGATTGAATCATGTATCTACCTAAATGAGATCAAGTATGATTAGTTTATTTTTTAAGTCAAACATTGAGCATTCGATAAGGTTGTGAAAGATGAAGTGCAGAATGCGTAAGAAATACATTGGGTGCATTAGGCGATGGGAATACAATGAACCCATTTGAATGAAACTTCCTAACCCATATTTGTTGGGTGGATTTTATGTTATTCCAAATGGAATTTATGGTATGAGATATTTTTAAGGTGGGTATATTGTAGAATCCTATATTCTTTCAACAGACTAACATATGATGGTTTTCGATTGTTTTAATTTGTTGGATGGGTCATTTTTTAAAACGAGTTTCAGAAATTAATTAAGAGTGTCCGAAGTATTATAAAAATTATTTTTTGGACTGGGATGAAGGCATGAGAAGTCACATGAGTGGATAAAAATGTTTTGGGAGTGTCGGACTTGAAAAACATCAAGTGTTTAAAGACAACAGAGGGTGAACAGTTTGTACATGGACTACAAAACCATATGGCCCACTACAGGTAACCGTGAAACCCAGATCAAAAATGGGTAGTGGATTTGTGCACGAGCATCACATTATTTCCTAAGTCATCTTTCTAGACCATGTGGGTTGTGTCTTGGAGGTAGTAGACACCACACGGTTTTCACACGGTCTGGAATACTTTGTTGTTCAAACCATGCTAGCAGGTGTTTTAACGAATTAAATTAAAATTGAATTAAATTAAATTAAAACCTAAACTAACCTCACCTCCCTATATCCATCAACTCTCGACACACCAAGGGATCCATAATGACTCGTGCACATGACCCCTCCTAGAACTCCTATTACACCATCGATCTAGAAATATTTACACCAAATCTCTTCATGATCCATTAAGGTGAGACCTCTACACCCTTCTCCTCCCTTATTCTGGCTTCTCTTCGACCTAATCAGTGCCTAGTTAGGTGCGACTGAACCCTAAACCGAGTGTTAACTAATTTTTCCTATTTTTTCATCAGTTATAGGTCATTCAAATGTTCTATTTGGCATTATTATTGTGTGTTACATCTACCGCCACTGAAGGCAGGGCGGTTGGGGAGGTTTCGATCCATATGCATGGTTTCGGGGAATGGTTCTCACCTAAAACATCGGTTCTCACTTGTTAAATTTGGGGATTTTGGTATTTATGTGTCATCACCATGTTTTTTTGTAGTGCGTTGAGCTTCATCGTGTGGTTTTGATTCATTTTGGTTTGTCAGAGCTAACTAAGGTAAGGTTTTAAGACTATTGTTTGTTTTTGCACCATATGTTTTAGACTCTTTATGTGTATTAAAGTTCCTTTTATTTGTTGTGTAGTGAGTTAGGATATTTCAAGTGGTTTCAAGTCTCCATGTCAAGGGTGAATCACCTTCATGTGAATAGGTATGTAATTATATGTATGTGGGTTCCCTATTTACGTGTTAAATAAACCATGGCATTGATTAAATATGTATGGGTCTATGTTTTCCCGTGTATGTGTGTGTCTCTGTATATATATATATATAAATATAAACATATATATATATATATATGAATCCATTGGTGAGTGAAGTTGGGAATATTCATATATAAATATATGTTAGTATCCCCTTGTACATGCATTGTCCATGCATTTGTGTTCATAGGGGCTAGGTGTCCCGATATGTATGTGAAAGTGTGAATGCTCAATGGGGGAGTAAATGCTTTTAGTTGGAAATATTCAAGAGCCGATGTGGATGGCATGGTTACACCCAAATGTTGGGTCCCTTCCCATGTCCTCAATTTTTTAAATTCATTAATAAATTGTTCATTACAGTTTAGTTAAATTTAAATTCATGCAACGAAGTGCCTATATTGAATGTGTTTAAATGTGATTTAACATGTTTCATATTTAAAATTCTAAATGTGATAAATGATTGTGTGATAAGTAATATCATGATTTTATAATAAAACACCTCAAATGGAGGTACACTACCTTTAATATAATATGTAGTGGTCATACCTTTCTTGCTTGACTTTTCATGTTTATAATTCTTATGCCTTTTTGTAATGTTGAAATACAGAAAGGTTAGGACATGGCCTTAATGGAATTAAAAACATTGAGTTTATCTTTCTAAAATTATTAAAGGAAAAAAGTAACTGTCAATGTGGTTGGTAGTGGTTTCTGAATGGAATTACCCAGGTAGGTAATTTCCCTTTACCAATAATACTTGGATCATTATAAATGTAATTGACAGGTTTTGTCAAATGGAATGAGTTGAGTTAAATTAATGTTTAATTATAAATTATTGTCCATCAAAAAAAATTACCAAATTGTATTCAAGTGTTTGGAAGGACAATAACACCTTGGGCAACATGTGGGTTCCCAAGTATCAATTTCAAGGATGGACTCAATGTGTTTTCATACTTATACATCGGGAGATACATGGATTCCCATGTAGGAATTCCATGGAAGGACCCAGGTTCATGAATGAATAATTGGTTCTACATCCATTGAATCACATACCATGCTAAGGGAAGGTAGCAGTGTGGACTTTGTGATTTGAAAATTCTATAATGGATTTTACTAAATGGTTTCATGCTACTTGGACTTTTTACACTAATGAAATTATAGGATTATACTAGATGAAATTATATATTAACAATGTATTGATTACATGGTTTCAATGCTACTTCGCCTATAAAAACTAATGGAAGACGCGGATTTGACCAATAAATAAATGGTTACAACTCTACTTCACCTATACATTATAACAGAAGGAATGAATTGTTCCAAATGAATTACTAAATGATTTCTATATCTAATGGAATGGGTTGACCATGCCTTGCCTAGATTCTAAGAGAAGAATAACTTGTGACTCAGGACCCCTTTAGAATCCAATGATTTTGTTTTCTTAGGTTGATACCCAAAAAAATATGGTCCTTGTCTATTCTTAATTTATTAAAGGAGGCCTTTGATACACTCATTCATTCCAAAATTGACATGTAGTTTCCATGGTTATAGCCCATTAGTCCCAATCATTTCTATGACCTGTTTTACCTTGGTCGATCACCTTGGACTCAGTATGCACCTTATTGTGGAATGCAATTTATTACGCTCCATGGATTATAGTCTTACTCCTAACTATACTCAGATACTACTTTTTTATCATTTTTTGATATCTACATTACCTTAGATATTACCCTATAACTCCCTCACCAGATATCATTTTCGGGTTTCCTTGTCACATCATGTAAACTTAACTATTTATACTATCAGACGGTGCTATCAATTTTGGCTATGCTTTACATGACCTATTAATATAAAATCTCAATTACTTAATTAATAAACTAGTTTCATTTTTAAACACTAGCTAAGGGCTGAAGTGGGTATTTGGGATTTTGGTTACATTATAAAACTTTATTTATGCATCCATTCATATTGTTTAATATAAAATTCACTGTTAGAATTGGGCTAGACAACAGTGGTGAAAGCCTACTGAGATTTATATATCACACCCTACTTGGGTCACCATTTCACTCGGGTACCCATGTAGACCATTCTTGTTCGCTTGACTATGGACATGATTGATTTTTGTTTACTAGTACCCATGATTTATGAGTAAAGGGCAGAGCAGGAGCTTTGGATGCTGGTGGAGATCGCCTTCAGTCTTTTAATTATTTTCTTTACATGACTAGTAAATTTAATTTTATTAAATAATATGTTGTATTATTTATGTATTTACCTAATGTATCAATATGATTTCTTGTATTCATCTATTGTATAAACTGGTGTTGGAAATTGTTTTTCATTTATATAAAATATATATTCTACTACTTTGTTAATTAAATATTACTACTCTGATGGATGATTTTTGTTCAATTTTTTATACCACTTCACTACTCTAATAATATGGTATAGTCTCCCAACTGGCTATCTATACACCCTTGATTCTAGTTAGTATCCTCAGGCGTATGGGGAGGCGCACTTGAGGTTATGGGGTGACCGGTCTGGCCATCGTCTTTTTGGTGAGCTGGTTCGGGATGTTACAACCAAAGATTAGATAAATGGTACCATTACATGGATAAAACTTTAATATCTATAAGAGAATAAAATTCATGATATATATTAAGATATGGATTATAATATTTCATCAATTTATTTATAAACATAAACAATCAAGATAAAAGATATCATTTTAGTAATATACTCTTACCACTTGAGATACATTAATCATCATCCATGTGAGATAATAACATTAAATGAATATAAAAATATAATGAAAATAATTATATTCAAGATATAAAAATTTCCAATGGAAGAGTATACCTCTCGTATAAATGTATAAGTGCATACATGGCATCAATCTCAAATATTGAAGATTGAGACAAAATTAGTTTACCGATTTAAAAATTTTGAACCATAAACCACATGAATGTGAGAAATTAAAATGTGTATGTAAGTATCCATAAATTTAATGATTATAATCATAGAATACATTAATGGGAATTATATACAACAACTAAAAAAAGTGTGGTGAATATTGTAGAAGTCTTGTAGAAATAAAAGTGAGACTAGAAATATCAAACTATTTGTTTTCACATTCCTCGTACATGTTAAAAGCTCATGTATAATAAATAAAATATTTTTATAAATATACCAAATATAAATATTTTTATTTCCATTTCCATATATTATTTTATTATGACTCTATATTATCATTTCATTAATAATTAAATGTTAATGGTATGTTTTGGGTAGTATTCGATTTGTTTTTCATTTTTGATTTTATATATTATTATTTACCTTAATAATTTGATAATGATTTACATATTTAAATAATTTAAATAATGATATAAATATAATTTATATTAATTATATAATAATCTATAATAATCTATAAATGCTATAAATTTGAAATGGAATACATCGTTCAAGGAGAAAGAAGGTCGTACATACACCTTAACATTTTTTTTGTTTTCTTGTCATATTGAAATAAAGAAATTAAATGACATATATGTATATATGTATTATAATTATAGTATAATTATTATTTCATATATATCATATAGTCACACTAAATCCTCCCTTAATAAATACCATGTAATGTATAAACAAATCACACCTCTTTGAGAAGGTGGTTACCCACACGTCCACAAATGAGATTATCTTATTTATTGAAAATAGATATTATGAAATTAAATTTTATATAATAGTTAATTAATAAAAAATACATCATAAATATAATATATATCATATTAAAATATAAATTAAATCATTATTACAATCCATGAAAGGTGGAGATGGATAAAAGAACAACATCAGTTCCCTGGGTAGTAGTTTGTTGTGCACACGAATGATGATTGTGTATCCCATTTGATGGAAGTGTGTGTGAGTGTATATATAACCATTAATATAAAAACATTCTTAGTAAATCTATAATACATATTTTATTATTGGATTATGGAATAAAAATATTTTAGGGGCTGGATAAAGAAATAAATACATAGTTCTTGTTGAAGGATGTTACCTCTTCATTGGGTAACTCCTTTTGGTTTTCACCAAAGGGATTTCTTGAATGGAATAACCCAAAAAGGGAGGAATATAGGCCATAATAAGTTTATTTGGGAGGATATTTAATAATATTGTGTTTCTCATTATACATGATCGATAGGTGTAACAAAGTGAGGGGGAGAGTTCTCTTTTATAGTGGTGGAGGAGTGGCATTCTAGTAAATATAAAATGAAAAACAGTAATGAGAGGTCTCCCATAAAAAATTAATACTGAGGATTATAACATAGAATATATATCTACATATTATAATCATTTAAGTGGAATAAATTAATTTAAAATTAATCTAATAAATGTGATGAGAAGAAATGGTTTTAAAATGTAATGGTTCAAAAGTTTGAACTGTCTTTATATGTAATTTCAATGTTAAAATTTATCTACTAAAAAATTTTGGATTAGTTTATGTATTGTTGTTCAAAATATTATATAAAAAAATAATTTAAAATTATTCTATATAAATAAATTATAAGATCAATATCGTTCAATTAAAATTTGGTGCTTTATCGTTATTCATTAAAAAATAAAACCATTATAAACAATTAAAACAATTCACACAAAGTAAATTAGATATGAAAATTTAAATAATTATGATTATTTTCTTTAATAGTAATTATAAAATTTTCATTAATTTTATTTAAAATGGGTATGCGATTAATAGGTGTTAAAAGTATCTTTTAGAAAAAAACACCTTTTATTACTAAAATTGAATTTATTCATATCTTATAAGTAAGAAATATATTTGATGAGTGTAGAAAATATTTATTGAATATATAATATAAAATTTTATTCAAAACATTCATCAAGAGGGGTTTTATTTAATTTATTGATAAAAAATGTGTTTTTACATTGAAAAATTGTTTTCATAGAAAATGTGTTTCATTATTTTCAAATAGTACCTTATTTTATTTCTACCTAATTGATAACACAATGATTAATTTTATATACATTTGTAAAAAATATTGTCAAAATTTAGTTAATAATATTTCTAAAATTGACTCTAACAGTTATGTGTTAACTATAATTATATTTCAATAATACTATTAATTATATGTTGTAGTTCGGTAAAATTCATCCTTCCTTATAAAGAAAGCTATCTGAGGTTCTCGACACTATGTTTAAGACAATGGAAAAATATTGTTGTAAATAACAATCACTTATCTAAGTGTTTGTCATAGTAAAAAGTTATCTTTTTTTTGTGTATAATATAATCCATTATTAGTTCCTTCATATAACAAAACTATATATTCGTTGTTGTGTAAAACTTGAAATATCAATGATTTTAAAATAATTCTATATGAAAATTCCCAAAATATTGCTTTGTTAAACCTATAAGAACATGACCATTTCTATAAATTTCATGGACTTGTTTACTGGTACACATTATTCTTGTTTTGATAGTTTTAAATTTGTGATGTATCTTGGCTGAGTTGGGTAAAAAAATTAATATTTTTGTAAGGATATTAGGTAGTGATAATTTTCCACATGGTTTTCCAAAATATGGTTCCCCATCTTAAGAATCCTTGTGAACCCAATTAGAGTGCA